>CM041526.1:1895000-3190000 GCA_023091065.1 Dianthus caryophyllus | reverse complement strand
ATGCTCTAAGTAGCTTTTTCTATTTATAGGCTAAATGTGGGACCTAAATGAGCAATTTTATACTTCCTCCTTTCCGTTGGATTCTATACGTTTGTTTTGCATTATTCACAAGTGAAATAAAATCTTTGATATAACTTCTAACTTATAAAATAAAAGGTTTTTCTCATCTATACCCTTCTACTTTTCACTTTTCTCAATTATACCCCTGCGTTTTGCGTATTCCCAGCCGTAATCAAACAAGAGTAAACTGTTTAATTTAGTCGTTAGTGTTTTGTTTACTAAAACTTTACCTTATTTTCCAGTTAAGGATCTCAACTTTAAAATTTTACAGTTAAGGATCTTAAAATAACTCCGTTAATTATTGTATGGCTTGGTAATTCCCACCAAATAAAAAAAGCTCACTTATCAAAAATTGTCTCATAAACCAAAAAATTAATACTCCTCTGATCCTTCCTTTAGTTAACATTTTCTATTTTCGGGTAATTCTTCCATTTGTTAACATTTCTTTTTTAAGTACACTTTTTCATATAAAATTAATACTTTTTCATATAAAATTAATACTTTATCATTGACTTATTTGTTTGCACATGGGTTTCTTAAAAATCGTGTATAAAGCAAATGTTAACTAAAGGAAGGATCAGAGGGAGTAACCAGTTATATATCCTTAATGAGTTGTAACAAACAAAAAAAATAATAATAATTCGACTACATATTATCTGTCAAAAATTCACTATTGCAAAATGTGAAAAAAATCCTTTCAAGTACACCATTGTTGACTTCATTCTTCCATCTTTTGTTGTGCAACTCTAAAATAGTAAAATCCTTTGCCTCTAGCCCAACTATGAAAACGAACATAGGCGAGTCATTTGTTTCGTGAAATAAAAACATAACATATAAGTTTTATATTTTTATTTTTGAATTGTAAGTTTAGGACAAGGGACTAATAAAAATTACTCTCTCCATTCAATTCCATTCACTACCTTTGCTTTATTGACACTATTCAACTATGTCGGGAATCTTTGAAATTCCCGACAATTTATAAATGAAAATATAGTCGTGTGTGATCTTGTTTGATTCGTCTTTATGGGTACAATATTATATCCAATTTTTAGATTTTTTATCGAGTGAAATTGTAGATATTTTCGTTCCGACATTTGCCTCGACAAATGTGAAAAAGTGAAATGTTGTGAATGGAATTGAATGGAGGGAGTATACATTTATACTACTAAATAGACATAAAACTTTGAACATGTGAAACTTCTTACTCTTATCATTTACTTGCAACTTCGTCGATGAACGAGGGCATGTCATTAGATGCACTGTGTTAGAGTATATAATCGATCTTGGGCCTCCAACCATCAGCTTAAGCTTTTGGTTGAGTTGGTTCCTGACATGGTATACTGTGTTAGAGTATATAATCGATCTTGGGCCTCCAACCATCAGTTTAAACTTTTGGTTGAGTTGATTCCTGACACACTGCTTGTTTGAGATTGATTCAATAAAGTGGGGTCACACATTGTCGTAACGCCACGTACCGTTTGTTCACCTTCAAAATCAGAATAATATTATGCTACTTGTCTAACCTACAATGACAAAATTTGAGCTAATTAGTAACATAAATATAATAAATTCAAAATAAAGATCACTCCCAAAAAAAAGGTATATTACATGACTATTTGTATGTCTTGTTAGTAGCTGTTGTTGTCCTTGCACCAAATATGCCTCCTCAACACGAGTTTGACTACTCGAACTCATCTACGATAACACCAAATACGCAATTAATTTTTAAAAAAATGTAATAGAGATAAAAATCGATAATATGCATATTGTAAAATTTTGCTCACATTTCCGGGTACAATAATTAAATTTTAAAAAAAAATGTAATAGAGATAAAATTTTGCTCATATTGTAAATACGCAATTAAGTTTAAAAAAATGTATGTCTTGTTAGTAGCTGTTGTTGCATATTGTAGTTTATGAGACAATTTTTGATAATTGGGCTTTTTTTTTTGTGGGAATTACCGAGCCATACAATAATTAACGGAGTTATTTTAAGATCCTTAACTGTAAAATTTTAAAGTTGAGATTCTTAACTGGAAAATAAAGTAAAGTTTGGGTCCTTATCTTACCCTTAACTCCTAAAACTTTTCACCCATTTTTTTCAGTTTTTTTCCTCCATATTTTTGCATAAAATTGTGAAAGAGTAACGTATGAAAATAATAAAGGGTGAAACGAAGTATTTAATGCAAAAATATGGACGAAAATGCTGGAAAAATTGGGTAAAAATTTATAGGAAACAAAACTAACGGCTAAATTTAACGGTTTACTCTTATTTGGTTACGGAAGGGGCTAACTGTATAAGTTTAGAGGTACAGCTGGGAATACACCAAACGTTGGGGCACAACTAGTAAAAGTGAAAAGTTATGTGTGTGATGTTGTTTTGATCGCTTTTCGAGTGCATTATTACTATCTACGGAGTAATTTTCATAATTTTAGTAACATGCAATAAAAGATATGAAGAAAAATAAATATGCATCAGCGTACGTGCAAAAAGTAAATGTATAGTTACCCATGGAATGGAAGAAGTACATTAATTAATTACTTAATTAAGCTCATAATAATTTTATAGGGTTAGTTATTCAGGATTTCTATCCTATATCCACTAGGAGGCATAGGATAAGGGAAAGAAAATAAAGAGATTCTTTCATTTTCCACTCAAGGAAAGTTGCAAAAATAATTAATTTTTAAATTTATTTTTATGAATGAAGAGAGAATTTCCTATATTTTATATACTTAACCTACAATAAGTCTCCCTTAAGACGGATCAAATATGATTCGTTTTGACCCATTATGCTTTTTTTTTTTTTTTTTTTTTTTTTTTTTTTTTTGAAAACTTAACTCAAAAAGCGAAAAAACACAAGTAAAAAAGAAACTTTAAATGGTAACAATATTGATAAAAATGTTAACATACTATATCATATTGGTGACATATTTTCAAACCTATAAAACATAATACATGTTACAAATATATAAATTAATTATGTTTGGATCATAATATATTATGTTATCATTTATTAATAAATTGTTATTAGGTTTTTGAGTATGAAATACAAAATAAGTTACATTAGAGTATAATATTTTATCATTTAATATTAACCTATTTGAAAAATATTAGTACAATAACCAAAACATATCATACAATTACGATAACATATTACATAAATGTTATGATAATTTTTTGTTTTTTATATTTCATACTTCGTAATATGTTACAAATATATTTAACAAGGGTATTAATTTTTCATATACGGATTTTACTCAAATTATATATTTTTTTCCATTATTTTTCCTACCCTACCCTTTTTTACTTCAAGAATATACAAATCTTAAATCAAATTCATTCAAGTTTCTAACTTTTCAATCATTAACTCCAATAATAAATTCAATGAAGTACTATTTGTCTTTTAATTTCAATTTTGTGTTTAAATTATTGAATTTTATTAATTTTTGATAAATTTAATTATGATTTATAATTAGGGTTTGTGAATGGATGATTATGGCGGCGACGATGGCGTAAAATTGGGATCAAAGTTGCTGAAATCGTAGAAAGTACGATACTTACTTTTCTCCAAAAATTGTCGATGTCACAATTAAAAAAATATGGGGACACCCAAAAAAGAATGCAATACCAAGAGAACCAACTTTTACGGAGCTATGAAAAGGACGTAAATATTATCAATTGATAGAATTACATTAAATGCAATATGATTGAACTAGGTTAAATTTTTTATGTTACTCTTTTTTTTTTTTTTTTTTTTTTTTTTAAAGTTTTGTAAGATCTACATTAAGTCTTCATCTATATTAGCACATGAAAAGAGACCCCAGCCCAGTAACAACGTAGATCTCAATTATTTTTTTGTTCGCAACATACCTACATTGATTTAGTTAGCAAAACACATATCGCCGCCATAATCACCCATTCACAAACCCTAATTACAAATTATAATTTATGATTGAAAAGTTAAAATTTTAAATGAATTTGATTTAAAATTTGTTAGAAAATTAAAAAGAGAGAATTTTGTATATTCTTATAGTAAAAAAAAGGGTAGGGTGAAAAAAAATGAAAAAAGTACTTCCTCCATTCCGTTTGATTCTATACATTTGACCAAAACACGGTAATTAAGGTAGAAGAAAATCAAGTGGGGTAGACAATAGAATTACCAAATTACCCCTACTTTATTCTTTAAAAAAGGACATTGCAAGTGGGTTGGGTGGGGTATTAATGAAGGGTATATTGGTCTTTTAGTTTAATAAAGTAAGGACCAAAATAGAAATGTATAGAATTGATTGGAATTTCCGAAAAAGGAATATGTATAGAATCAAATGGAATGGAGGAAATATATAACTTGAGTAAAATCCGTATATGAAAAATCAATTACGTTATTATGGTAACATATTGCAAAAATGTTGGAACTAGTTTTTATTTTCAATGTGTGACAATATGTCACCAATATAATATACGGAGTAATACGTTAACAATTTTATCACTTTGTTACCATTTTAAAGTGCCCATTTTTTCCCCTTTTTTTTTTACAAAAGTTTTCAAAAAAAAAAATTGCGTCTTGAAAAAAATAATTAAAAAGAAATTAATTAATTAAAATGGGCCAAACCCGACCCATCTTAAATTTAAGACGAATCATTTGATCTTAAATAAGAATTTGTGTTTTATTTTAGGGTATTAATTTTTCATATACAGATTTTACTCAAGTTATATACTTTTTTCATTATTTTTTCCCACCCTACCCTTTTTTACTCCAAAATATCTGCAGTCTCTTTTATTCAAGTTTTTTTTGAGGCAAATTTGATCCCAAACCTTTTCCTTCCATTACTCAATTTTTGGGTGTTATTTACTCAATTGTAAGATAAAAACCCTTTTTTCAAATAAAATCGAAATTAAATCGTTGAATTGAATCAAATTCGTTACTTGTACATGGTGAGTGAGATTCAAGCTGATAAAAGCAACAATCTTCCTCCCAAAAGTTCAGTCAAAATTATCCTCAAAACTATTGGTCCTTCTAGCCCTCTTCATCTTTGGGTTCCTTCTCAAATTAAGGTGATAAAAAATTCATCTTTTTCAATTATTCTATCTTAAGAGAAGGCTTACAATGTCAAACACGCGATGTGGATCAAGTCAAAGTGCCCAATCAAAGACTGCAGCAGTAACTGACTCCGCCTCCGACTTGACTCACGGTGGGGCCGCCCCATACCGCCGCCGGCAACTACTTGTCGCCGCCGTAATCACTCATTCACAAACTCTAATCTATATATAATATTAAAAGACAATCTTCTAAAATAAAACTACCACAAAACCATCTCCAACTTCTCCCTCACGTTGCCACATAGGATTACTTTGCCACGTCAACGCATAATACCGACTTCCGAGCGCCTCGCTCCTGCGTTTCATGCTTGAGGAAAATCCAAAAGCCCAAATCACTATATGTGTAAGTTTAAGGTGAAAGTTTAACCCTCAAAGAAGATGAAAAGTCACTTTGGAGTAATTGAATGGTGGTATTCAATAAAAGTCTTTTCAAATACTCAAAATAAATACTGGTAACAACGAAAGGACGAGGAAGATGAAAAAACTTGGAGCAAAATGGTCACCGATATATAAGATTTTTAATCATAATATATAATATAGATATAGATATAGATATAGATTTTAATCATAAGAACTTTGTCGCACGAGATGGTTTCTGTGAAAACTTATTCAACGTATTAAATTAACTATTTTGAACCAATTAATTTATATAAGAAACCAAAAGACACGAACTATTACTTTATAAAATCCATGCATTATTTCTCTTATTTTATAAGTTACAAATTTCAAAAGTCATGTATTCAAACTCATTAATTCTCATAATTTTATATTTAAATACTCCGTATTATTTGTTTATCATTTATATATAGTTTTGGTTTTTTGTCTAGATTTATTTTATGATAAATTATTAACTTTTTCTTTATATGTGCAACAGTATATACAAATATTTAAAGAATGGGGATTGGGGATGACAATGAGGTAAAGTCGTTTTGTTAATTATTTTTTTATTGAAAAAAAATGAAAGCATATTAGAATTAGAGCTTGATTTTTTATTTTTTTTTGGATGACGAGGGGTTGAGTATTATTTTATTTTTTTGTTTGTTTTATGTTTTACTACTTTTATTGACTTGATATATTAAATTATACTTCAGGGATTTTAGAATATTTGTGATATATTTTTTATCAATTAAATATTCTTAATTAACTATCTTTTTTTATATGTGCAGAAGTCATTGTAGAAATCGTAAAAATAAGAACGATTAACGAGGTAAAATCATTTTCTTAATTCTTTCTTTAAACAAACATGAAAGTATAGTAGAAATAGAGATCCATTATTTGTTTTGTTTGGTTTTATGATTTATTACTTTTATTAACTTTCAATGATACTTGAGAGGTTTTAAAATATTTGTTATTTTTATTGTCATGTATTTACTTTATCATTCAATCTCAACTATGTCTTTTATATGTGTATAGGATTGAATATAAAATCATATATACAACCTAGAACAAACAAACAAAAACAAAAGCAAAACCTCGAAACAAAAGTTATAGATGAAAAGTCACTTTGGAGTAATACTTGAATTTTCACATCGTTTAAGTAGCTCCTTTTGAACTCTTCAAGTCATCTATTCATGGTCTACACCATCAAGAAAATTACATGCAACCATCATAGTTCCATGATTATGTATTACGGTTTTAAAGGAAGTCAAGTTCTTTGAATTGCATTCGTTTTGATTTTGTTTTACATTGGAGTGGTATTCGATAATTTTTTGAAATTGAGGTTGTCGTGTTGGTGATTATGTTTTCGATTAATTTATATTTTGTACTCCTCGCTTCCAAAATAAGTGTCCTCGATAATTTTTTAAATTAAGGTTGTGGTGATGGTGATTCTGTTTTCGATTAATTTATACTTTGTACTCCCTTCATCCCAAAATAAGTGTCTAATTTTGTATGTAAATTACATAGAAAAGGGATACTTATTTTGGGATAAAAAAAATACTATTTATTTACACTAAACTGTAAATTTGTCACCAATTAGTGTTATAGTAATTTTTGTCGAATTAATTGAATGACTAAATTGAAGTTTGTTTTGGTATGTGATTGATCATGTTATTGCGCCTAAATCCCCATGTAATGCAATATAGGCCATGTTAAAAGGTTGGAATTTCGGTTTTATTATGTTGTATGAATGTTTTCCAGAATTGAGAAATAGAAGTACTCATAATTTTATTGAAACATTGTATTGTTGATTGTTGCTGTGACATCAAAATAAAATAAAATAAAATAAATAGTTTAAAAGGGTTGAATTAGGTTCTCAGAATCAAGAATATTGATTTTTGTTATTGTTATTCTTGACTTTATGTTATGCAATATCCATTGAGGCGGTTGTGGCATCCTTACGAGTTGGAGCGGTGTTAATTTTGAGATATGGAAATTGAAACTGATGATAGTAATTTAACATGGTTTATGTTAATATAGCTCACTTTTGGTGTAATGTGATATTTATGATCGTGATTTACCTATCGTAGAGAAAATGCATAAAAAGGTTGTTGATTCGTACTATGTTAGCATGTAGTTATATTTACAAATGAGAATTTGCAATATTTAATAATGCCGGAAGTACCATTTTTATTATGTATATATATGGGTAATTAGTAGTTAGTGCTATATTGTGTTGTTGATAAATTAGTACTCATCCGATCTATATATTTATATATGTTTGTTCAAAATTCCGGAAAAACAAAAGTAAAACGTAGACAACGGCAATGAAGTCTATATGGTGCCAAAAAAGACGTAACAAGCACTTTTTTCCTCCTTATTCCGCCACGTTATCTCATGCGCACCACGTCATCATGGACCTCCCGGGTCAAATACCCCTCCAAATTCTTCATCTTTATTGTTTCGAGAATTTGTAAAGGTCGTCATTGAAAACGAGCATTGATCACCAATATTTAATTGGTCGCAATTAATTTTCGCCACCAAATCCTTATCTCTATTGTTTTGAGAACTTGAAAAGGCCATCATTGAAGACCAGCATTGATTACCATCATTCAACCGCTCGCAAAATTTTCGCTAAGCCATACGAGACCTGGCGTATGTAACATTTTGATGTTTTTACCTAGAACTCACATTATGTCTATCCATTTAACAGATTATTTTGAAATTTTAGATAGAAATAAATAATTATTAGTGATTATAATATTTACACGCAAAAACACAATTGACAACCCACAAGGAATGCGTATTAAAATGTGACCGACCCGGCACACTAATTGCATCCTTATTCCGCCACGTCATCCATTGTGTTCCACGTCAAACTTGACTTCCCAAGTCAAATTTCGCTCCAAATCGTCTTCCCTTTGTTTTTCAACTTTTTCGTCTTTTCATCTTTCACCTGTAATTATTTTGAGGATTTGAAAAAAGCCTCATTGAAGACCAACATTCAATCTCGCAATCAATTGTCCGTATTAAACAACTTTTATCTCAACATGGTTGTTTTTCTTCTTCGGCTTTCATTTTCACTGTTCACGACGTACAACATTTAGAGTGCCCGACAAACAGATGAAACTAAAAAACAGACAATTTAATTGATATGTACTTACTAACATAAAATGCAAAGTTGAAACAATACAAATGAAACAGATATAATAGCACAAAAATTTTAATAGTTATAAACAAATAGTCAAAGTTTTCAACTATATCTATCGTCTTTTATTTATCATTACATTCTTATCTTTTTGAATTAATTATTTTGTATCCACTAATTAATATAAAGAAAATCAAAAGACATAAGCTATTACCTTATAAAATCATGCATCATTTATATTATTTTAGAAATTCCAAAACTTTCAAAGTCATGCACAAATTATTTCAATAATTTTATAAATTTATATTTAGACACATTTGACTTTTGATTTTGTAGCTTTGATTTTTTTTCCTCCCATAATGTTGTTTTATAATACAATGTTAACTATTCTTTATATTTGCAGGAATGAATCGGGAAATAACAAAGCTCACAATAATTATCAAGGTATAATCTATGTGTTGATTATTCTATTATTTTATTTTATTTTATTTTTGAGGAAAATTTTGATAATTATTTTTTAATGAGGGGATAAATACAAAGTGGATCAAATTTATTATTTTAGAGTTTTCAAAATTATATGTCATGCATCATTTATTTTCATAATGTTTAAAATTTTATATTTAGATACATTTTGCTTTTGATTTTGTGACTTTGATTCTTTTTTTTCCTCTCACGTTATATATAGTACAATGTTAACTAATTTTTATCTTTGCAGGAACAAATCGGGAAAAAAAAAAATACACACTTACCAAGGTATAATTGATGTGTTGCTAATTTTTGATTAATTATTTTTGAATGAAGGGATAAATACAAGGCGGATTATTTGATATTTGTTTCATTCATCTTTGACTTTAATTATTAACTTTTAATATATTAAGATGATGTTTGAGAATGGTGTAAAAATATAATTGTGATATTTTTTTTTATAAAGGTTTTATAGTATGAAAGGAGATGAATAAAGTAAATATATTCGTTTAAATTGTTATTTCTACACAGTCAAAAATCTATGAGAAATAGTAGTGTTTTAATGTGATTTTTATAGTAATTGTAGTGTTTGAATGAGGAGGTAAGATACCTACACATTATTAATATGGAAACAACCGAAAATATAACAAACAAAATTAACTAACTAGAAACCTAACTGTAGGAGGACGGAAAAGAACAACATACCGAATACTACAAGGTTGTATTGGCAAACAATATACCTTCAAAGTTAAGGTAGGAGTCAACAAGTACAACAACGAAAAAGAGTTGAAAGTCCAAAAAACAATGGAATCACACAAATAAGGCAGCGTAATGCATAACACGAACATCACCCAAGAACAGTAAAAACACCAAAAACACACACAAAACCACACAATGTAAAAAAACTAACCAAAAACATACAAACGCAAGAAAGCATTAAAGAAAGTCAAAATATAGAACAAGGAAGGACCCACAACACCAAAGAAAACAACCAACATCATCATATGGCACCGTAAAAACAAGTCACGTAACCATCAAATCAGGACAAAAACACGTATAAAAACAAACATTAACAACAAACAAAACCAGGACAAGAAAGGGCGACACATGCGATGAATACAAAGAAACACGGAAGAAACTACAAATAAAGCGCCACAAAGGAGACACAACAACAACCAAGTGAAGGAAACCCACAAAATATGAAAACAACAAAGAAAACTACAAATGGAGCGATGGTAGCTGAAACAACTCACAATAAAAAGGACACAGTAGTAACATTCATCCATATTTTTAGGACAAAATATTAGTTTCTTCTCATTTAATAAAACATGTCTTCAATACATAAACAATTTCGTAATTGTCCTTAGGAGTAAAAGTCCATGAAATTTGAGCTTTAACTCTTGGCGTCACGATTTGCGCTCATCTTAGCCTCAAAGGCGCAGTTGCACCTTTGCGGAGAATTTATGATTTCATTAATTGTCTGATTAAGTAGTACATAATATGTAATATGCAGTCGAAATAAAATGTAACATTTTCGATGTTTTTCGCCTAGAACTCATATTATGTCTATCCATTTAAGAGATTATTTGAAAATTTAGATGGAAATTAATAATTATTAGTGGCTATAATATTTACATGCACAAACACAATTGACAACCCACCAGCAATACGTATTATAATGTGAGCGACTCGGTCCGTGTATTCCACGGGGCACACCACTAGTTATAAATTATAATTAAATTTACTAAAAATTAATGAATTATAAATTATAATTAAATTCAATAATTTAAACACAAAATTGAAATTAAAAGACAATTATTTTTATTGAATTTATTATTAGAATTCATGATTGAAAAGTTAGAAACTTGAATGAAATTGATTTCTGTTAGAATCATGTAACGGGCCTGGCCAAACCCGAGTGGAAGATAGCGAGCCCAGTTTACAAGTCCAAGGGTGTCCACATTTCTCAAAACCAATTGGCAATGAGAGGAGTTCCCTTAGACTTTATAAACCACACCAAACTCTCTTCCACAATCGATGTGGGACACTCACATGTGGGTATATTACTCCAACACTCCCCCTCACATGTGAGGTCCTCGGAAACCCAGGACGAAACCATGGGAGCGCACTCGTAGTGGTATATTCAACAAACCCTCAAAGAGGACCTCCTACGGTGGCATATTTTTTCGGAAACCCAGGGCGAAACCATGGGAGCGCACTCGGAGTGGTATTCAACAAACCCTCAAAGAGGACCTCCTCCGGTGGCATATTTTTCAGGACCAGTTTAAACTTTATCGAACCCAGGGCGAACCCGGGCTCTGATACCATGTGAAACAAAGGTATCATGATGATCATGATGATCAAGGAAGCCATTGATGAGGTAGAAAGCTTCAAAGTAAAGAAAGAAAACACCAAGGGTAAATAGAATGTGTTTATGTATTAGAATGAATGAATGAATGATATGTACAGTGTTTGAGTATATATATACATACAAGTGTGGGTATTAAGAAGTTGTAACAAACTTATTAGTTTGTAACTAACTCATAACCACTTAACTAATCACCTATCTAATATTTACATACTTTCTCCCCTGTGGCTAAGTTTTCTACTGTGAGAGTGCTTTTGGCTGTTGCAGCAAGTAAAGGGTGGCCTATTCACCAGATTGATATCAACAATGCTTTTCTTCATGGCTTTCTAGATGAGGATGTTTACATGGTTCCTCCTGAGGGTTATGCAAAGGCTAAGCAAGGGGAATATTGTCACTTAAAGAGGTCTTTGTATGGTCTCAAGCAGGCCTCTAGACAATGGAATGTTGAATTGACAAAATTGTTGCTTCATGAGGGTTTTACTCAATCAAAGAATGATTATTCTTTGTTTTTCAGAAATTCTCAGACTCATTTTACAGCAGTGCTTGTCTATGTTGATGATCTATTGATTACTGGGAATGATCCTCACTGTGCTTCCTCTTTAAAGTCAGCTTTGGATAAAGCTTTTACAATCAAAGACTTGGGACTCATCAAGTATTTTCTGGGCTTAGAAGTACACAGAGATACAACTGGTCTCAAGCTATGTCAGCATAAGTATGTAATGGATATTTTGCAAGACACTGGTATGGCTTCTTGCAAGCCTGCTTCTTTTCCTTTGCCCAGAGGTCTGCATCTTAGTACAGATCATGGGGATTTGCTTACAGAACCTGAAGTTTACAGAAGGTTGATTGGGAGACTGTTGTATCTGACTCTAACAAGACCTGACCTATCTTATGCAGTACAACACTTGAGTCAGTTCCTCAGTTCACCAAGAAAACCACACCTTGATGCAGCCCTTCATGTTGTTAGATATCTCAAAGGGACTTCTGATGCAGCCTTGTTCTATCCTTCAGCAACTGCTCTTGAATTGAGAGCATATTGTGATGCGGATTGGGGTGCATGTCAGTTCACTTGTAAATCTTTGACAGGCTATTGTGTTTTCCTTGGAGATTCCTTGGTTTCCTGGAAAACCAAAAAGCAAAAGACAGTGTCACGTTCTTCAGCAGAGTCAGAATACAGAGCTCTTTCCCACACAGCAGCTGAGATTGTTTGGTTGCAGGCCCTGTTGAAGGACTTCACTGTCATGGTTCCTTTGCCAGTACAATTGATGTGTGATAACAAAGCAGCTCTCCACATTGCGGCCAATCCAGTGTTCCATGAGAGGACCAAGCACCTCAACATTGATTGTCACTATGTAAGGGAGAAAATTCAGGAAGGTTTGCTGTCTACTTACCATGTGAAAACAGGTGCACAGCTAGCTGACCTTATGACAAAGGCTTTGGGACATGATCAGCATTTTTTCTTCTCTTCCAAGTTGGGTTTGCTCTTCAACCATTCTCAGGCAAATCCAACTTGAGGAGGGGATGTGAGTTTATAGGATGTAAATATTAGATAGGTGATTAGTTAAGTGGTTATGAGTTAGTTACAAACTAATAAGTTTGTTACAACTTCTTAATACCCACACTTGTATGTATATATATACTCAAACACTGTACATATCATTCATTCATTCATTCTAATACATAAACACATTCTATTTACCCTTGGTGTTTTCTTTCTTTACTTTGAAGCTTTCTACCTCATCAATGGCTTCCTTGATCATCATGATCATCATGATACCTTTGTTTCACAATTTCAGATTTTTTAGAAAATTGAAAAGAGAGAATTTTGTATATTCTTTGAGTAAAAAAGAGTAGAGTGGGAAAAAATAATGAAAAAAGTATATAACTTGAGTAAAATCCGTATATGAAAAATCAATTACGTTTATCATCTTCCTTTAATTTTCCACAACTCCTCATAGGTTTCCCATAGAATCCATATTATTTTCCACAACTCCTTATCAAACCATTTTATTTTTAATAAAAGCATTTATTTATTTTTAATAAAAGTCAATATCATTGCGTTGAATCCATATCTTCCACAACTTATAACTTTCTCATTTGAATAGTTGAAATGTATGTATTCATAATTTTCAAACCATGCATTTTATTTTATCATCTTCCTTTAATTTTGTTTACAGCGGAAAAATTGACACTATTAATTTACGTGGAATATTTTTGAAATATTGACAATATATAGAAAACAATATAATCACGCAAGATCGTCTATAATACATTTTAAAAAGTATAACAAATACAAAATATTAAATATCTATATTTCATTTTATAATTTGTAATTATTATATTTATTATTATTGCAATATCAACCAAATAGCATCATAATCCAACACAATCAAACCAAAGATCATAACTTTATCAACATACAATCAAGCAAATCATCCTAGACAAATTTTATGGTCTCACACATGTCAAAATATTGGTAGAGCTACACTCAGTTACCTTATTATAGCACAAAAACAATCCTAACTCTCCTCCTCGTCGATGTAAATGGTATATCCTCTTCGTTGAGCTCCTCTTCTCCTTGAAGATTGATCACAAAACATGCATACAATATAAGAAACAAACCCTAACATAAAAATAATAACTAGGATTATTTTACAAGATTAATCCATACTATTGTTGATTTTCTCAAAATAATCCGAACTGTTGTTTATCTCAAAATAAACCAAACTTTGTTAGTTATCTTCTCAAAAGTAATTGAAATTGAATCGAATTACTACTTTGTTGAATTTATTATCGAAATTATTAATTGAAATAATTGAAAATTGTATGAATTTAGGTTAATAAAAGTTAGAAAAATAAAAGAGAGAATTTTGTATAGAAGGTGAGTAAAAAAGGGTATGAAAGAGAAAAAAATGAAAAAAGTATATAATGGGAGTAAAACCCGTATAGGGCAAATCAATACCCTTCATTTTTATTCTATCTTAGCATGTTTTTTTACAAGTATTTAGCAAGTTGTCAATACTCGACTTTGCAGGTTCTAGACAACACTTCTAACCGTAGTTTCATCTATTGATACAGAGAATTATTCATTCAAAATAACAAATGTAATTATTACTCCGTATAACTTTATACTCCGTATACTCTTTAATACGAAGTATATTAATTGTTAAAGTTCTCAACCTTTGATCTCAAAAGGACAAGTATGAATTTTTATTTATTTATTTATTTATTATTGCAACAAGAGACTACTTTAGCTAGATATTATTGAAAACTTGAATTTTTATTCAATGGTACAAAATAGAAGTTACAAATTACAAACAAAAGTAACCTTACAATCTTACATGAAAAATAGAAATTACAAACACAAACACAAGTAACCAACCATCATAATTCATGGTTTTATTGGGTCCTCAAATCTCATTTATTTATTTATTTAGAACAAATTAAATATAACTCTTTTTATAATAGTTTTTTTTTTTTTTTTTTTTTTAAATGACCTTGTATTTTTTTTTTTATGTTTTCATAACATAAACCTCTATTTTAAGAGACTTTTTGCGTTATAATCACACTTGAAATTAAATTTTGTCACTTAAAAATGACAATCAAAAACATATTATGATAAAAAAAAAAAAAAGTATCATAAAAATGAGTAAAGTTTAATTTATGAATTTATTTAATTAGGCGGTAGAACCATGAACCATTAGTCCAACAATGTAGGAAGACTGCGGAGAGCAAGGGCCTCAATTGTAAGCCCAGGCCCAAACCCAAACATAACACCCAACTCATGACCAAAGCCTGTTGTAGTCTTACCCTCTTGAATTGACCTCTTTCTCATGTCATCCATCATAAACAACACACCAACACTTGACATATTCCCAAACTCACTTAGCACATTAAAAGACACCTCTAGCTTCTCCTTGTCGAGCCCGAGCTTCGTCTCGACACTTCTAAGTACCGCCGGTCCCCCATTATGCGCTATCCAAAATATCGAGTTCCAGTCACTGACGTCTGACCCAAATAGTTTTACTAGACTTTGTTCTACGTAATCCGAAATCAAACATGGTAGGTCTTTTCTAAGGTGAAATGTTTGGCCCATGTTAATGATTTCGGAATAGGCCGCCCCGTTGGTATCGGGTATGGTCCTTTGTGTACTCTTAAGGAGTTCAAAACACGGCCTTTCGATGCTTAAGTCAGGATTAGACCTCTGACAACGATTGCCGCCATCACCAAATAAAGGCATTCAATTAAAGGACCCACTTGGCTCACTAGGCCCATGAAAGTTGACCGCAGTTGTTTCTGCGCATACAACTAGAATGCGGGCCCCATTGTTATTCTCGGCTATGTTTTTGGCATGGCCGAGAATGTGGGGCCCTGCATGACACCCAACCAAGTAGAACACCGTCCTGTGGACCTCGGGGTCTAGCTCAAGCACTCGAGCTAGTTCGTAGTCCGCACCAGGCATAGACAAAGCCAAGGTGTTGTACACAATTAGATGGGTGATTTTCGACTTCGGTTGGCCCCACTCTTCAATAGCCTTAAGAGCCGCCTCCTTACCCAACTGGGGTAGATAATCGACGGTCATTTTGCGACGGACGTCATGAGATGCATCTCCGTAGGACACCATGCTTGGATTTGACTTTAGAATTTCTTCGGTTAAGTAGAAATGCCGCTTCCTTATCATTGTTTTATCGCCTATATATAATTTATAAATCACGTGAAATATGTGAGTAAATATTATGGATCAATGCTTTACATTTTACATACAATATTTACATACGTCAATTACACATAAGTACATAACATACACAACTCACCGTATGTAACAATTAACAAACACAAATTGTACGATGATACAGTCTCACGTACATAATATACAGTAAGACCTCTCATATATAAAATAGAATAATGGAAGACGGTAAAAGAAGGATGACAAATTTTAAAATGAGAAATCCGTATGAACAGTGTTATAATAAATTTAATATAAAAAAAAACATACATATACGCTTGAATTTTTGTTTCATGTCGACCATATGTTGAGCATTAGTAACCCTAAAATAATAATCAGGATAATCAGCTTGAAGTATATAATTAGGAGGGTTAGCTCTTCCAATAGCCAACACACATGCAACATTATTCCTAGTTTCATCAACTTTCTCCATTGAATTCATACTCAAGATTTATATTATTATTATTATTATTATTATTATTATTATACTATTAAGAAACTTAACAATTATAGTGTTTAATTTGTGTATTATTGTGTTGTGAAATGTGAATTGGTGTGGTGCTTCAATGCTCGAAGCTTCTACTATTTATAGGCTAAATGTGGGACCTAAATGAGCAATTTTATACTTCCTCCTGTCAGTTTTGTACTATCCACAAGTGAAATAAAATGTTTGATTGAACTTCTAACTTAGTCGTTAGTTTTGCGTATTCCCAGCCGTAATCAAACAAGAGTAAACCGTTTAATTTAGTTGTTAGTTTTGTTTACTAAAACTTTTCACCCTTTCTTTTCCAGTTTTTTTCCTCCATATTTTTGCATAAAATTGTGAAGGAGTAACGTCTGAAAATAATGGAGGGTGAAACGAAGTATTTAATGCAAAAATATGGACGAAAATGCTGAAAAAATTGGGTAAAAATTTATAGGAAATAAAACTAACGGCTAAATTTAACGGTTTACTCTTATTTGGTTACAGTAAGGACTAACTGTATAAGTTTAGGGGTACAGCTGGGAATACACCAAACGTTGGGGTACAACTAGGAAAAATGAAAAGTTATGGATGTGATCTTGTTTTGATCGCTTTTCGAGTGCATTATTACTATCTATGAAGTAATTTTTATAATTTTTAGTAACATGTAATTAAAGATATGAAGAAAAACAAATGTGCATCAGCATACGTACAAAAGGTAAATGTGTAGTTACCAATGGAATAGAAGAAGTACTTTAATTAATTACTTAATTAAGTTCATAATTTTATAGGGTTAGTTATTTAGGATTTCTATCCTATACCCACTGGGCGACATAGGATAAGGAAAAAAAATAAAGCGATTCTTTCATTTTCCACTCAAGGGAAGTTGCAAAATTTTTTTATTTTTTTTATTTATTTTTATGAATGAAGAGAGAACTTCCTATATTTTCTGTACTTAACCTACAATAAGTCTCCCTTAAGACGGATCTATCCATCTTAAGTTTAATTAAGACTGATCAGATATGACCTGTTTTGGCCCATTATGCTTTTTTTTTTTTTTTTTGAAAACTTAACTCAAAAAGCGGACAAATACAAGTAAAATGGTAATTTTAAATGGTAACAATATTGATAAAAATGGTAACATACTATATTATATTGGTGACATATTCCCAAACATTGAAAACATAATACATGTTACAAATATATTATGTTTGGATCATAATATATTATGTTATCATTTATTAATAAATTGTTATCAGGTGTTTGAGTATATGAAATGCAAATTAGTTACATTAAAGTATAATATTTTATTATTTAATATTAACCAACTTGAAAAATATTAGTACAATAACCAAAACATGTCATACAATTACGATAACATATTACATAAATGTTATGACAATTTTTTGTTTTTTATATTTCATAATATGTTACAAATATATTTAACAACTAGCATAATACCCGTGCATAAATGCACGGGATGTACAAAAATAAGTTAATAGTTAATTGAATTGGTAATTGAGTTAAATATTAAATTAATATAAAAATTCTTCGTAGTAATAATATAAACGCAACCTAAATAAATATGTGTTCTTAGACACAAAATATAGCAAACTGTATTTTAGCCGACCGCGTATTTATTTAATATGTAACCCACTTATTCGACCAGTAATTGTCTTCTAATTAACCCGTTTAATTTGTTTAAAAGTGTCAATTTTGATTTTTTTAATTAACTATCAAAATTTAGATGATAGAATCGTTGAACACTGTAACAAAACAATTAGAATAATGGAACATCTAATTATTTTTTTTATACAAATATAGTTATAAATTTATTTTAAAATATATCATAATGTGACAAAAACCGATCAAAGTATTGCAATACATTGTCTTAAAATTCATCATTTATTATAATAATATGGTAAAATGCGCTTAAAATGTTATATTGAAAACACATTAAATAAAACTGGACAGTTTAAGAGATGAAAATAAAAAAATATTCTGTTGTACATAAAAGATCTTGACTTACTTATATGACATAATTTCAAAAAAGAAATAAAATAGAAGGGATAAAATAAAATAAAATAAAAGGGTAAAAAAAAAGTTGGAGGGAAAATTTGTGTAGGATGGTTTTTGTTATATATAATTAATATAGATATATAAAATAAAATAAAATAAAAAAAAAAAGGGTAAAAAAAAAGTTGGAGGGAAAATTGGAGGGAAAATTTGTGTAGGATGGTTTTTGTTATATATAACTAATATAGATTATGGTTACATATTGCAAAAATGTTGGGACTAGTTTTTATTTTCTATGTGTGACAATATGTCACTAATATAATATAATATGTTACCCTTTTTATCACTTTATTACCATTTTAAAGTACCCGTTTTTTCCCGCTTTTTTACAAAAGTTTTCGGGAAAAAAATTGCGTCTTTAAAAAAAAAATAAAAAAAAAAAAGAAATTAATGAATTAAAATAGGTCAAACCCGACCCGTCTTAAATTTAAGACGAATCATTTGACTTAAAATTAAGACGACTCATTTGACTTAAATTTAAGACGAATCATTTGATCTTATATATGAATTTGTGTTTAATTGTCATCTTCCTTTCATTATCTACAACTCCTCATAACTTTCTCATTAGAATCCATATTATTTTCCACAACTCCTTTTCAAACCATTTTATTTTCAATAAAAGCATTTTTTTTTTTTTGAATAAAAGTCAATATCATTACGTTGAATCCATATTTTCCAGCACCACTCCTTATAACTTTCTCATTTGAATAGTTGAAATGTATGTATTCATAATTTTCAAACCATTTTATTTTATCGTCTTCCTTTAATTTTGTTTACATCGAAAAAATTGGCACTATTAATTTACGTGGAATATTTTTGAAATATTTACAATTTACAATATATAGAAAACAATATAATCACGCAAAACCGTCTATAATACATTTTAAAAAGTATAACAAATACAAAATATTAAATATCTATATTTTTTTTTTTTGAAAGAATTTAGCTCCTTATATTCATATCATCCAAAAGTGTTACAAAAGTCACCCATTCAAGGCGTTTACAATGACAAGCTCATCTTCAACCTTAGAGCAAGACAACAAACGAATGCTTACATCCAATTTGATACTACGCAACAGACAGTCCATAGACAAACAAACATTATTAAAAATACGACAATTTCGTTCTAGCCAAATATGGTAAATAGTGGCTAGAAGACTACAAGCAAACCATTTAGCCTTCCAATGATGAGAACGCCTCAAATGATCACAATAGCGTAGTTCTTGCTTCAAGCTCCTAACACGTCAACCCACTCTCATCCATTGAAGCACCCGTTGTAGAAGTGAACTTGCCACAGGATTAAATATCTTATTGGAGATATTGTCGAGATATCGACAATATCTTAATATTAAGAAAATATCGGGTGTTAGGATATGTCGAAATAAGTCGAGATATCGACATATTAGTATTAATGGTATACGAGATATTCGAGTATATCATATAGAATATTTATGATATTATCGTGTAAGCTATTTATGTTAGGTAGTTTATTATATAAGTTGCTGAATGTGATGTTAAATCGACACAACAACATTAATAATATCGACTCCTATTTATGAATTCTCTTATTGTAAAATCCTTTATATCTATATTTCTTTTTATAATTTGTAATTATTATATTTATTATTATTGCAATATCCACATTGATAAGCATGAAAAAGAAAATGAAATGAAGTTAAAGAGAAAAAAATGATATTTTCATTTTATACACCACCCTTATCTAAATACTTAAAATTAATCTACTTACATACATTTTATACACCACCCTTATCAAAATACTTGAAAGTTTTGAAACTTTTGAAACCAGGACAAACACATTGCTACCTACCTCCATTTCAGACTTTCAAATTTGATACCAATTTCAAATACGTATGGAAATTTTTTCTCTCAATTGAATATCTAATATTCTATCTCGACAACGACTCTTGTATTTTATCGACCATTTTTTTGTTGATTTCAATTTCAAAATTGGTCTTAACTGCATTTTTAATAACATTTAATTTGATAGATTTAATTGAAACTTAGAGTTAAGGTTTGAATAAATGGTAAAATTAATGGCTTGCAGTGGCAAGTTCGGCGAGAGGCAATGCCGACAAGGGCTGCCGATCGACACCTGGTAAGGCGAGAGGGCGGTGGTGGTCATGTGCTTGTACAAACTTAATCAAAAAAAAAATCGACAACAATCGACTTGCACTACATATAACCCCACTTTCCCACCATACCTGCGACCCACGCAAGCCGTATCAGCCACCAAACGGCCACCCTTATCGGTGCTATCATCCGCCGCTACAGGCCACCAATCTCACCATCACCTACTCAAATCCTAACCTTAAGTTTTAATTAAATCTATTAATAATTATTAAAAATTGATAATATAAGATCAAAATTGAAATTAAATTAGATTATTACGTGATTGAATAGGTTATCGCAATTCCTGATTGAATTATTGAGAAATTTATTGAATTTTGATTGAAAAAGTTGCAAAAAATTTTAAAAAAAAAAAAAAAAAAAATGTTAAAAAGTGTATATTGTGGGAGTAATAAAAAGGTAGTTGCGGAAAAAGCTAGTGATTTTTCGCATACGAGATTTGCTTTCGTTGTATACTTTTTTTCATTATTATTTCCAACTCTGACTTCTTTTTTATTCCCACAATATACAACAACCTACTACCAACCCCCCACCCACCCCAAAAAAAAAAAAAAAAACCACACCACCGTCCCAGCAGCCACCTCCAGCCAGTGCCATCATCGGTGACCACCTTCATACTTGCAGTCACCACACCAACGCCGGCCACCCATAACGACCCCAACCTCGCCGGTGCCCGGTGCTATAACAACCCAAGAGATTTAAGGAAAAGAAAGTCTCACATCAGTGAGGGAAAAAAGATTTGATATGTTTATAAGGGATTCCACCTACTATCCTAGTAACAATGCATTTTGCTTTTGGGCTTAAGTGGTGACAACGAGCCCAAAAGTGTGCATTTCGCCTTAAGGACAAGTGTATACGACGGTAGTAGGTCGGGCTGTTATAAGTGCCACCTACTCAACTCACACCCAAACCACCACAAACACTCACCATACTGAGCCGCCACCTTCACCGGTAAGCCCACCATTATCGTCGGCTGTCGAAAGTTGTCGGTCGCTCCTGCGACCAAGCTACCCTCATGTGACAGCACCAACACTTACATCAGAATAACCCGGATTATTTTAAATAAAACAAAATACGAATATAAGGTTTTATAAAAGAAAAGTGAGAGAAAATGTGAAAGAAAAGTAAGTCACGGTGGCGGAAATACCGTGAAATTCAGGTCATCACGGAACTCAAACGGTCTGGACTTCAAAGGTAAACAAGCAGGAATAATTACTCGTACAAAGAATACCAAACATGAGTATAATTATAACTAAAACAAGTCTAATGAACTAGAAAGAGTCTAATCAAAATCCAAGCTAGTTACGAGGTCATCTCACACAGCTTCTCATACATCACTCATCCCCGCGCATATCTATACAAAAAAAGAGCAACAACCACAATTGATGGAGAATATCCAGGTGCTCCCCATTTATACTTCAACATAACCAACATAAACAACCACCACAACAATCTTACTTGCCCTACAGCCTATAACCAGAGTACAAC
Organism: Dianthus caryophyllus; assembly: GCA_023091065.1. NCBI lineage: Eukaryota > Viridiplantae > Streptophyta > Magnoliopsida > Caryophyllales > Caryophyllaceae > Dianthus > Dianthus caryophyllus. Next base: position 3,167,583 of record CM041526.1, on the reverse strand, counting down.
CAACCAACAAATATACCACACATACATCCAAACTTAGCTAAACCATCTTAGTTATTTAAGCTCAATACTATCAACAACTAGATGACGAACAAACAAGCGCAAGAGTAAGAACAGAGCACTGAGTGAAACAACTAGAATCACCTTAGATGAAACAACTAGAATGATCCAAACCCTATGGTAGGACAACAACTGAAAGTCCCAAACACTGTCTAAATTTGGCTAAATCTCACCCAACAGCTGGAACGACGACGACATAATAATCAAAACCATTGACTTTAACCGAACAACTAGAACGGCCGAGTACCTAGAGGAGCTCTAAACCTGAACAACTAGAATAGCCGATGGTCCAAAGGGCGATATCCGTCCAATATAAGACGTTGTAGCTCTTCATGCACGTGCCAGAACAGTATCCGTACGCAAACTTAACTCAAGAATTCAAATAAGCCAGTTTAACGTAAACTGAACTCTTAATAATAATCATTTTAACCTTCCTTTACTCGACAACATCATAACCATCCATTTTATTCATGCTCAACGTTATTATGATTAAACTATGTACTCCCTCCATTCAACTCCATCTTGTGCATGATGTCAATGCACAAGATTTTAGGAGGGGTGATGTCATGCAAATTAGTAGGTTAAGTGAGTGCTTTAATGAATTAAAAACCTTAAATTAGTAAGACAAGTGGGTAAGCTTGCAAGTGGATGGGTAGTTGATTACAATTAACAAATAAATAAGCTTGCAAGTGGATGGGTAGGTTAGTTTAGTAGTGTTAATATATGACCCAAAATAGTAATGCACAACATGGAATTGAATTGCCTAAAAAGAAAAGTGCACAGAATGGAGTTGAATGGAGGGAGTAGTAAACAAGCTTAATACGGAGTATTTAGCATCATAACTCCATAATATCCATAGTGAATTCATTAAATCAACCAAAGCTAGCACTTTTAGGTGACATAGCAACTGTTGGGGGTGAGTCATCCCGGCATGTATCAGGCCGAGCCGGGGCACGCGAGGCCGGAGGCAATCATTGGCCCAAGATCCCACGGAAACCTCCCGGGACTGGGGACATCTAAGCCGTGCTGTACGGACGCTTAGCCTCATAGGCCTTACTGTACGATCACTAGCCACTAGAAGACAAATTCAGGTAAAAGTATAAATAAGAGACAAAACCCTAAAATACATTCATTCACACAAAACACATAAAAACTCAAATAAAAAGTTAATTACTTTCTCTCTCTAAGTTTATATATTCACATCAGCTGACTTGAGCGTCGGAGGGACTTCTCCCTGTAACCCTCGGGGCTAGGTTTGCTACGTGTTTCAGGCCGAGAGTGTAATACTCAGTGTTGTCCGAGGTTATTCGGGTCGGGTACCCTGTTCAAGAGGTTAATGTGTTGGCTCAAGTGACATAGTGCTTAAAAGGATTGTAAGTACTACTCATATCAACAAGATTCATCTTCTTTTCTGGTGGCTCATCTTAAGAACTCTTCAGTTAAGCGTGCTTGCTGGAGAGTAGTCTTAGGATGGGTGACCTCCTGGAAAGTTCTCAGGATGTGCACGAGTGAGGACAAAGTGTGCTAAAAAGGACTCGTGTTGGTCTGTGGGCGATGTACGCAGCCTGGCGAGCTACCGTGAGTGACGTCTCGGCCTTTAGTTGGGGTCGGGGTGTTACAGAGAGAGAGTAAAGCAGCACCCAAGTATCAGAATACCTCACGGGATATTCACAAGATCAACACATTTGTATTTAATTAGTTTGACTACTTAGTTGCCCTAACTTTGTACCCGAAACAGCAACATTATAATCAATCAACATCCATACGAGCATCCAAGTACATGTTCCTAGACTCAAGGGTGTGAGACCAGCTCCAAATCAACCAAATAGCATCATAATCCAACACAATCAAACCAAAGATCATAACTTTATCAACATACAATCAAGCAAATCATCGTAGACAAACTCTATGGTCTCACACATGTCAAAATATGGCTAGGGCTAGCTACACCCAGTTACCTTATTATAGCACAAAAACAATCCTAGTTCTCCTCCTCGTCGATGTAAATGGTATCCTCTTCGTTGAGCTCCTTTTCTCCTTGAAGATTGATCACAAAACATGCATACAATATAAGAAACAAACCCTAACATAAAGAATCATAACTAAACTACAACAACTATTCTAAAAACAATGGAAAAATGAAGGATTACTGAAGGAAGAATGAAAAGATTAGGTTAAGGATGAATTAGGGCAAAAAGCTTGAAAATTGAATGTGTTACAGTGGAGAATTAATGGAGAATTGATGAAGGTTTAAGGTGAGATTAATGAGAGAAAAAAGAGAATTTATATTTTAGGGTGAAGAAATATAAGATTATGAGAGATTAGGGTTTAACTTTGATTAGTTACGTTGAAAATCAAGTCCCAAATCAACACGGAATACGCACGAAACAAGCAGTCTCCGCGAGCACTGCTCGCACCTCTCTCGCCCCTTGGTCGCCTGTTGCTCGCCCCCTGGTCGCCTCCTGGTCGCCTCCAGCTGGCCAAAACAGCTATCCCTTCCCGGCTTCGCTCTTTTTCTTCACCTACTGGCGAACCATTTGCTCGCGTATTTCTCTCGAAAGCTCACTAACTACTACTCCCTCCGATTCAACAGGTTCTTAACGTTTGACCTTTTTTGTGAGAGGAATTTTGGTTAAACGTTAAGAACCTGTTGAATCGGAGGGAGTACTAAACATCTACTAACCCCTCTTAAACACCTCATCCACCTTACTAACTCGGTTCTAACCTCGATATACGTAACACTCGACTCACTAACTCATTACGCAAGCTTAGAAAACGACTTTCTCGAAATGAAAATGAGAAAATCATATAAAACAAAATATAAATACATGTGAAATGAGTCAGGCTGTTAAATACACCACTCACGTACACCAACACAAACCCCAAAATACAAACCACAACACAACCTATCCACCAGACTCCCTATACAAACCTTAATTTCAAATTTAAATTAAATCTTTTAAAAAATAAAATACAATTAAAAAATTGAAATTGAATCTGATTATTATTACTCCACATTGAAATAATTATCGAAATTCATGATTCAATAATTGAAGAATTGATTGATTTTTAGTAGCACAATTAATGAAATAACATATAGAATATAGAATTTAGGAACGGAAAATTAGAGGGACGACGGAGTTGAAATATTAGTACGGTATGATGAAAAAATCAAAACGATGTTCCTTGCTTACATAAAACTAAAGTTACGAGTCTATAAATAGGCTGTGCTAATTGATAAATACTTATAAGTAGCCGATAATGAACTAGTATATTATCATAAGTTATGAGATTCATTTGAACTGTGTAAATTGTTAACATTTAACTACACTCCGTCTCACAAAATAACCATATCGTTAACAATTTAATTAATTGATCGGACGGAGTTTAAACCGTCAATAATGCCCACATTGCATTAGTTGGCACCTCAATTTCTTGATATCCGATAGTTTAAGAGGCTTCAACATGAACATTTGAGCACCTTCCTCCAAGCACCTAATTAATTCACACATTTTAGTAAAGATTATACATTAAGGGCAATTAAAAAAAATGTACGCAATTATAAAAAAAATTGAGATTTTCGTTGTACTGTATTGTCTTTAATACATTACAAAAGAAAATTGAAAACTCTATAATATTTACGGTAAATAAATTAAAGGCAATTTCTTTATGTTATAAACGAAGTTGAACGAGGAGTACGTAGTGATATGATTTTAAGACCTACGTTTATGAATAGTAGTCAAGCAAATTGCAAAGTGAAATTAAAAAGCCCGAAATATGTAATAATCCATACTTGTTAATTCTTGTTGGTACATTTTCCGACGACATTATAACAACCGGTACCTCCCTCATATGAGACGACCCCTGCGCAACACACACAAACAAATGCGCTCGATTAAGGCCGTAATTTGAACGGTCTAAAATCATGTTATTTTACACAGTAATCATGTACGGTATCTGTTACTCCGTATAAATTAATTTATTACAATGAAGACGAAATATTCTAACATTTTCTAGTAGTAATATACAGTACTAATATACACCTATGAACAAATTTCAAATAAATAATTTAAAAATATAAGTACCTTGACTTTTTTAAGAAGATCATAACCGGTCATTTCCGGCATGCAATAATCAGTGAGTATTAGATTTACCTTCGTAACCTGCGTATCAAATAGCTCAAATATATAATTAGTATAAAAATAATTATATTTTACTCCGTACTTAATTATAATCATCACAAATATATGCGAAATATTTTTTTTGAATACAAAATACGTATTAATACGTGAGACCGTCTAACAGCTAATTACCTTGGAATTATCGAGTTGATCTTCTCCTAGACCCAAGTACTCCAATGCTCTCATTGCATTTTCAACTGTAGTCACTGCATAAATATAAAATGTGTTTACAAAAACCGTTAATTTTTTATCCATTATTATTTATTAACGTACAAAATGATTTTTATTCTCACTTTCATATCACTAAAATGTTACGGAGTACTACTTTAACAATTAAAATGACTATTTTAATACTTAAAGTAAGTAATTTAAAACCTCAAAAAATGATCACATTAAGTATTTGTATAAAATAGACACTTTCAAACATTAAAGTAATTACATTTCTATTATTATTAATAGGTTGTCGTATGCGTGAGACGGTCTAATACGATTATTTGTGATTTATATATAATTTGTCATTCTGTGTACGTTATCCCCATAATGAAGCACAAATTCAGTAGTCAGTTTTCACCAAGTATTAAATTAATTGAGAAAAATCATGAGCTAGTATTTGACAAAATCGGTTTCAAATTTTGTTGCATGGCATAACGTGAACGTACGTCACTTCTATGCTACACATTGAGTGAAAGATGTAGAATTGACCAACACAACAAAATATTTAAATATTCCATTCGATATTTATTCAGTTGTATTTAATTTGATTTTATAAATATCTAATTAAGGTATTAATTTTAAATTTAATACTGTATTTAATTAACTATTTAAATATTACTCCGTACTCCGTATTAGAAAAAAGAAAACTTTTTGTTATGAGTTTAATTAGTTTATTCAAATTATTGTAAAATTTTCATTTCATACTTCTGATTTGAACATTTGTTAATGTTTATGTACATTTATACTCCATTTTGTATCATATGGGAATACAATTTTACGTTTGACATCTGCCAATAAGTTAATTGATGAACGACTCAAAATTTATAATCAAAATAGGTAAAACAATGGCGTAACATTATTTTTTATTCAAACAAAAAAAAAAAAATTAAAATATAAATGCTTGGTATCCAATAAAGTGATAAGTAGTACTCCGTTCATAACATTTTGGATATTTGAATAGTGAATATTTTTGAAATATTTCAATTAGATAATGATATTGAAATATTACAATATCATGTGGTTTAAAGAGTACATAAAAGCTATCAATAGTTACAAAAAAAAAGTAGTATAAATAAATTTATTTAATCTATAAATCGTTTATAAAAGAATTAGTGTACGGAGTAATAGAAATGGTCAATAAAACGACTAAATTAAGAATAAAAGTCAAGAGGGTTAAGCTCAAAATATATAGATTTTGCTAAGAATTATATTACTCCGTATTTAATTTGAGTTGGTATTACATTAATGTGTTTTATAATATTGACCAAGAATTAAAAATTAGCAAGATAATTTATAAATACAATTAAATATTATCAAAGAATGATTAGCAAATAGTATAACCGAGATTAAATTTCAATTCATGCACATAATATTTGAGTGAAGAACATGTATAACACTATGTCACACGAGAAAAGCATATAATGGTTTATTCTCGAATGATTCTCACTACTATATTACTATTGAATTTTTCAATTTCAATATCAACCTATTAAATCTTCCATTTTTAGGTCAAATAATAAAAAAAAAATAAAATGGAGCACAAAATCTTAAAATAAAGATGTCCAAATTTTTACTCGTATCATTTTTCAAAATTACAAGTTCTTGCGTAATTATATTCGGGCATACATCTGATTACAATGTCATTATTATTACCTCGTTCTGAATATTACGGAGTACTTCTTTAAAACTCTAATAACTACCCGTATGACTCTATGAGTATGCCGATGAGTCGATGACAAAGATAACACTAAAGAGATACGAAGTATAAACTTATTAAGTTTATGTAATTAAGTTGCATTGTTACTAGCAAAATATATTTCGATAACTTAATGACATTATTCTATAAATTCATATTATCAGTTGTTAATGGTACTCCGTATACTTTAGACCTATATATTAATATCTTCACCATATTTACATTGTCATAATTATTTTATGTGGCAAAATAGAGTTATAAAGACAATTATAATACTAATAAATTTAAGAGTATTAAATTCAAAACATAAATATCATCATATACTAACTAAATATAACTTTTAGAAGACATAATTTAATTGATTAATGCAATTCAAGGATAAATTATACTAACTAGTTTCATTATTAATGCAACACAAACTAATTTACGACGAACACTACTACATTTTTACGACATTTATAAGTTACTTTCGTATATCAAAATACTTTTATAATTAACATAATACTACAATACGCGTCCATTGATTACACGTTAAAGAATCGACAACACTATAAATAAACTAAAATTAAACAGAAATATAGTGTGTCACATACCTTTGCAAGCGGAATTTTTGAGCAATTTTTCAGCAAGTTTACGATCAATAATATTATCATCCACAGCAAGTACATGCAAAATTTGATCGTCATCATCATAACTACAACATTTTGAAGAAGAAGAAGAAGAAGAAGAAGATCCTCCTACACCATTCATGTTTTCGGTTTTTCGGTTTTCACTCTTTTCTCGACCGATGGAAATATAAAAAGAATCGGATGAGTCGGAGGGAGAAACACGTAGGTAAATTTTACGTGCACCACCCAATAAATATATATAGTAAGAGACAAAAACTCATGCACTAAAGTACAAATTTTATGTCATAAAAGTTTTTTCAACATTTGGAGGAATTTTTATAACAAAAAACAATTTATAAAGAAACAAAATAATTGATTTTGTGGGAAATTGGGGAAAATATTATATAGAATCAAATCAACAGAAGATAAAATCTCTTTTGTTGCTCTATGATTTTGTGTGATATATATAATCATTCTTGGGGTTTTACCCTTGATTTTGTTGCAGTATTTTCATTATTCTATTATAATATTATTTTTATTATTTTCTACAAATAAATTAAATCTTTGTGTTACGTTTTCCTACATAAGAAAGTCAATCTGGGATAATCATCAAGATTATATATTCCTGACATAATATTTTTTTTATATGGTACCGGTTCTATCCAATACGGAGTACAATTTTTCTTTATTTATACTTTTATACTCCCTCCTTTCAATTCCAGTCACGTGCTGTCATGGCGTATTCGTGAATATATATTTATAATCACACAATATAAAAAAATTTTAAAAAAATAAATAAAAATTGATATGGAGTATTAATATTGTATTTTCACTTATTAGGCTATTTTCTTTTCAGTTCCTATAAGTTCAACTCAGCTTTTATAAGTTTCACTCAACTCGTATAAGTTCAGCTCTGACATTATAAGCACAAATTTATACACACACAAAAAATAAGTTCAGCTCTTATAAGTTCAGTTCAATTCCTATAAGTTCAGTTCTTATAAGCTGAAACTTTTAATTGAATTTCCTAGAAAATTTTAATTCTCATGTTTCGAATGGTAATCGAACAAGTGAAATAAAGTACGGAGTACTAAAGTAGGAACACAAATTCTCATATGAAACGGGTAACCCGTTTCATATGAGAAACGGGTCAAATATGTGGGAAAAAGACAAAGGACAAGTGGGGAAGAAAGATGTCTCCCCCACTTGTCCTTTGTCTTTTTCCCACATATTTGACCCGTTTCATATGAGACTTACACAAGTAGTAATTGCACTTCCTAGTTTTTTTTTTGTTTTTTTTAGTGCGGAGTAGATAATATGTTTACCTTTCAATACTCGAAAATCAATTAGCTAGACATATACTAGGAAGATAACATTTGTAACTAAGTGATTTTGCTTTCAAGCTAGATTGAAAATTATTCGAAGTCAGATAAAAAAGTTAATTTTTCTCATATTCTCAAAATAAAATTATAAGCAAGTAACTGAATTATAGATAATTATTCTCTTATATGATATACAGAGTATATTATATTAATATCTCGACTTGTGATACAATAAATTTGTATACACATCAAAAATGTCAATACTAGAAAATTGATATGATGTTGATTTTGTATTTTAAAGGTGATATATATGTGATATGTTTCCTAGAGACATAACATTTGATAAAATATTGTAATTTTAGTAGTAGTATTACTTTGTCCACATTGAGAAGGAATAAAATATTTGGATTGTTAACATCGTAAGGAGGATATTCATATGAACTTTTCTTTAATTTATTTTATATTAGTAAATTAGTAAAATAGTAATGGATCTTTTGAATTAAAAATTCGAGGGTTTGCCGAAGTTGCTTATACCCATAATAATCGTCAAATACTAAAATATGGCCGTGAAACACTACATTAGTTAACAACTTTGTTAGCTTCACGAAAACAATGTTTAATAGTCACATCTGTCTCGCAAGGTAGACCGAGTGACGTGAGTATTTAGACGGTTAGCCAATGGGTAGGTCAGCGAGCAACATAAATAACAGCCGAGAAATTTTCCTTAATGATCCCTAGATGGTTGATATGGTAGGCTCATGTATTTGAGTAGGTCCGAACATTTAAACAGAAATCCAAATTTCATGAAAATCATTCATAGCGGACACTTTCCGAGGCTAACATTGTGAAGAAAGTCCGTCATTTATAAAAATTCTTTAAGGAGTAAGTGATAATCGTACGTAAGTGCCAAATTTCAAAATCTAATGATTTGATTCTCGAGATCGAATCATTTGATGCTTCCTTTTCGAATGGATGAGGTGCATGGACCGGCAGAAGTCATAAACGGTATCCCCTTGTAAGTAGCCACGCCATTATCATCAGTAAAGAAATGCTGCATGCAAAATTGTGTATTAAGGTATCAATCGTGAGGAATACAACAAGTCACAGTCGCAGCATTCGATTTAAACGCCTGATACTTCATATACAAACAGAATGTGCCGAGGATACATACCGGTGCAATTTTGTCAAATTGTTTCTTCTTCGGGTTAAGGACATCTTCTGGTTTTCCATCATGCCTAAAAAAAGCCATGTCGCAAATTAATACACCGAGTTCTTATGATTCAGAGAATTGTGTAGCAGCTGATTGCAAAGTATACGATCATCATTAACTTATAGTCATTATTATATGCATTGCTGTTATCGAGGATTTTGAGGGTAAAGTAAGAGACAAATTTCGTCGTTTCTTTAGTAATTCGAGGGGACGACAACCATTTTCCTCCCCCTAGTTAAAATTAAAACCATTCGGATTAAAAGGAAAATTACCCCCATCCCTCGGTTCCCCTCTATTCCATCCCTTTCCGTCATTACTTTGTATCCAAACAAAGGGGTAATGAGTTTATCTTTTCTCAAACACGGAGTATAAAAGTTGTGAAAATTGCGACAAACGAGAAGTGTAGAGTATGATAGAAAACGGTATTTCTTCTTCTCGATACTTACCCTGAAAAGGAAACACGCTCCCCAATTTGAGCTGACTCTGGAGGCAGCAACGGTTCAACAACGCTATGATCTTCATTTGATGCACAAAGAACCTAATACAGAGGGACATTACAACGAATACGATGTAAACAGACTGATTAACAGAAACTTGACACGAAAGATATAGTATTTCACACTATCAGTGCTCATTTCACCTGAACAAAGTTGAATTTCCATGGGTAATAATAAATCCATTACAAATGTGAAGATCTTTTCTTTTTGACGTAATGAAGTTTATTTCGCGAACAAAGCACACATTCAAATTCTAACCAAATTAGTGCTTCAACGACAGACTGATTTGATTGTATATGGTCGGTCATCTATTCACCAGAAAATCAAAATAAAATGAACTATCGGAATTAGAGTCATCACTCTTTTTTTTTTTTCTTCCAACTATTTTCTCCCCGAAAATATCGTTAGCTAACCCGGTTTCTTTGGTATCTTCTTGTTTCAATTTTCTAACTAGTGACTAATGAATTCATACATATGAACGGTACGCGCAGTGAAACAGCAGAAAAAAGAAGTAATACAAGCAGAGGAACGAGAAATTCAAATACTACTCAGTGGGGGAAGATGTGAGCAAAAAAGTCACAAATTAATAATACTAAGCACTATCTTTCCACACCTAAAAGAATACAAAATAAAAACAATATATACAAAAAAATACGAAAAAATAAAAAATCACAGTATTAATTACGGAGTATCACTGAACAGTCAATCACAAACTGCAAAAGGACCGAAAGTTTACCAGTCCTTCGGAGACAATGTCTCTTAACTTCCCAGGTTTCACATTGGTAATTAAGACCACTCGTCGATTCTGCGTGTTTAAAAAAGGATCATTATGTTAACTTCCCGATTGTCAATAGAATATAAGCTTCTTACATCGCGGAGCAAGTGGAAAGTATTTTACCACCAAATCATCTGGGTTGCAAAACTTTGCCAATCCACTGACAACTTGTCGTACTTTGGACTCTCCGACATCAATCTCCTCAACAAGTAAACTAATGTATCAAAAGAGCAAAATTGAAGTCACACCGTAGCATCTTCCATTAGCATAAAATTGATTAAAATAACAATTTCAAGGATGTTTCCGAATGACCCTACAACTAAAGTGTCTATCTCCTGGAACTTCATGATTAAAGAGTATGTGTGGTTTTACGGTTATTTTTAATAATTCAGTCATCAAATGCAAAACCAAAGAAGAGGTAGATTTCGGCTCATTTTGTATCAAAATAGTTAAAGGTGACAAAAGCTTATGAAAATTCGTTTGCAAACCTGTCCGCTGAAGGATGTTTCTGTGCTTTGCGGATGAGTCCAACTTGTATATTCAGCAAACTGACGGGAACGTCATCTTCAGAGGCAGCTACTGGTTCGGGTTTCTTCTGCTCAGAGCCAGTAGCTTTCTTGTCATTTTTGGCCTTCTTCTGCATGTGTAGGTGCAAAACGGTGACATGTTCATCGGCTAAGATGTATGCAAGGAAAGTACGAACTAATATCCACAAACAGTCTAGTATTTTTTTTCCATTTTACATATCTGGATAATGTGCGGCATGCTCTATAAGCTATAGCCTTTGAATATATACATGTCTACGTCACCTTCATATTTTAAACGTCATTTCCCTCTATCACTTGCGCCAAAAGAGCCAATAGATAACATTCGACCAGAACAAAGGGAGTGATATATTATGTCCAAGTCTTCAGTAAAAGGCTACGGACTATTTGTCTCGAATGTTTTCACTACTAACAATCAATATCTTGAATACGCCAATTATAGAAATTTAAATAGAAAGACTAAGTTAGTTTTTGTATGATGCCCTAAAATCCACCACCCCTGCACGCATCAAGCTTTTGATGGGATTTTGAATTCTACGCGAAAGGGAAGTGTTCACTAAGTTTAAGGAAATTACGTCCCACGCTATGATAATGCTACTCTATTTATTGGTGTTCAAGAAGAAAAGATTAGAAGGAACACAAAAGTGAACGGAATCAAAGCATGATGACCACATAGAGAAAAAAAATTACCACAGTCGTATCTGTAGCAGGAACACCAACACCATTTGACCCTTTACCAGTATCCTTTTTCGTATTTGAGTCAGCTTTTACGTCTTTAGAAACGTCTCTTGGATTCAAGTTGGCTTCCACATTACTGGCACTTTTGGGTGCCTGCAAGATGGTTGTTGAATCAATCAAAATCAACCAGGCGCTTCTGTGCACTCTTATCTGTAGAAAGCAGGGAGAGAAACGAGAGTGCAGAAAGACTGAAACTTACAGGAGTTTCAAATCTGATCTTCTCTACTGGAATTTTTTCAAGCAAATTTTCCAAATCCACTTTATTCTGCATATATAAATCGGTATAAATGCAATTAATCATAATAAACGAAACAAGTTTCTATAAAAATCCACCTACATGACAAATAAACATAGGCGAGAAATCGAGAATAATAACTGGATAAAAGCTTTACCAATTGATCATACAACATCCCGGGAATCTTAATAGTGAAAATGCAGATAAGAGATTAAGCTGAATGCTGGGAACGAAAAGGCTTGGTAGTTGGTGAAAAAAAAAAATACTCCGTATAATTCATTGTACATCAATTACTGTACATTGTCTCTACTACATAAAAATAGACATGAAATTACACGGCAAATTACCTGAACATAGTCGGCCCATCTTAAGACATGTGTGAAGTTCTTTTTAGTTGAGTCTGACATAGCAACCTGGTATATGAAAAGAGAGTGCACACTTATTAAACGACAAAATCATTCTCCAATGGTAACATTTGAAAGTTTGGGAGGGGTAGAACGATAGGGGAGGATTGGTTATGTAAACTCTTCTTCCAACAATACATGAACGTCACAAGCGCTGGTGGAGCTCAAAGTTAAAATGAACGAATGAAAAGGGACGTTCGTTCCTATAATAGCAAAGGTAAGAACTTTTTACCATCGAATAAAACAAAGTAAGTTAGTCTACTACAACTCCTAATGGGTAAAGTCTATCCTACATCAAAATAAAAGCCATTCATAAAATGTGACGAATAAATAGACACGAGCTATCATTGATGCTTGGAGCAAGTATGTAGAGACTTCCTATCAATCTCTATCAACACCTAGAAAAACGACACTACTAAATAAAAAGTGCAATTCATCAAGTCATCAGGTGAACCTTGGAACACCGTTGATTGTATAACAATGCCAGCAGCAACAACAACAACAACAAAAGATACGGAGTACATCTTTAAACTACTTGTGTAATATAGGACAGAAAAAACTTACCAGACACGAATGAATCGCCGAGTAAACGATCACATCAACTTCAGAGACTTTAAAGTCGTTGCCTAGTAGAACAGATTTGTGAGCCAATACATCATTTAGACCATTGAGGGATGAAAGGCATTCCTCAGAATTCAGAGGAAAATTATCGGCAAATGCAATCCATTTTATCACCTACAGAATTACATTGCATAGTTGTTCATGTAAATAGGACAATATCATCCAAAACTTGGACTTGTCAAGGGATCACAAAAGCGAGCGATCATAAGCACTGATAGATAAAAGACCAACAATCTATTAATTCACAGGAAGCATACATGGACGAGCCTGCAACATGGCGCATTGATAAAAACTATAACGAGAAACCGCAACCGTTCTTCCATTGAAAGATGGATGGCAAACATCAGTTGCATTCCCATGCTTTACAAACTAATATTCCATTTTATTTTATTTTATTTAAGACATTGAACTATATAGTCTACTGAATCAAATCGCCTACAGGTTCATCGGCATCAAATGTTCCATTTGGGTAAAACAGATTCTGAGTTCTGACATTCAAATAAACAGAAGAATCAACAATTTGCGTTTGCCACTCGTATGTTGCAACAGCACATTCAATCCTCCTACCACAAAAATCCTTCTTTTAGACTAATTCTGATTATATAAAAAACCTACGACATGAATAGAGCTTTAGGGCTAAAACACGCATAACACGGTTACACCTAAGATACTCACACTTAGGTCCAAGTGCCTGATTTTGCATGTCCGAGTACGTATCTCAAACACAACTATTTTATGATAAATTTTCCTGTTTTAGCTAAGAAGTGTCTAGGTCTCATACAAATGCCGGAGGTGACAAGCAACGGACAAGGGCAGTCACCAAGAAGAGTCAAAGTAACAAAAGCATAGCACACCAAATATATCTACGACCAAGTGATTTCCCTAGTTCACCAAATTAGATTCCACGCTTCAAAACCCTTTACGTTCATGGCTTCTAGAATCGGCCAGATCAAGTACAGCATTGAAATCCCTAACCATTAGAGCTCAGATTCTCGATTCATTTTTCCATAGATACCTTGCCAATCTAAAAGTTGCAATTCATGTTTAGCGCCGCTAACTCTAAATTCTAACACCGACACAAACGCCACAATCACACTTAGCCACTTACGCCGTAACTAATTAAGAGGCATCAACATAATTTGTTCTTGAGACCAAATGAAGTAACTTCCACATACATCATCAAACACAAGCTAAATCAATCAATATAACAACACAAATTCTTATTCGAAAGGGTCGAAAACTGCAATCAAACCTCATCATTGCTCAACAAAGATGAACCCTTTGGTGAAAGCTTCAAAATTTCAGTGCACAAACTCTTCACATCACCTTTCTCAACTTCCCCAACAAAATCATTCTGCATTAACATTACAATAAAGAGAAAAAAAAACCCAATTCATCAACATACAACACAAACACAATTAACCCACAAAAAATTAAAAAAATAAAAAATTTTCCAACATTCATAGCTCATATCAAATTCCCCCAAATAAAAAAACATTAAATAATGCAATCTGTGAAATAATTGATCTTACAGGGTTCAAAGACAAGTGTTTGCAAAGAGTGGAAGATATAATTTGGGTTCTATTTTCTGCCATTTTTGTGAACTGTTATTGTTTGGATTGTTCAATTCTCAAAAATGTTTTTGTAGGGTTTTAAGTTTTTAATCTCTTGGTTTTTGTTTGTGATTTCATTTACTTGTTTGTGGATTTCATGCAACTTTAATTTGGGCCATTTTTTAATGAGAAGTCAAGTTATCAATGGGCCTAGTGATCGTAAATTGTCATAAAATTGATCTGATTCGATAAATTTTGATTTGAATTGAATATATTCAACCCGACACGACTCACGAGTATAATAAATTAGAGGTGTTTAAATGAGCGTTTGGTTAGGACATTGGTCCGGACAAATGTGAAAATTTTAGCCCACAAACGAGCTAGTACGCTTGTTTAGGACTGGAGTAGACCTTTATAAAATTATGTAAACACTAAATTTAGCCTGTTTATTTTATAGGTCAAGTCACGTGAGTATAATGGGTTATCACTTATCATGCTCGTTAACAGTTCTAAGATAGATAAATTCAAATATGATCTAAAATTTGAGTTTGACCAAACCTTATCCGCATTTAAAATGTGGATTATCTGCTTAGATTTTCTCCCTTTCACGATTAAGTGTCTCATTTGTTTTCCACAATCGTATGTGATCCAAAAGAATCACTGAAATTTCTAACTTGACACGTAATATTAAAGATGTGTTCAAATCCGTGAAGATAGGGTAAAATCTCACATATCCTATATGTCATCCTAAAAAAAACTGTGAAACTTCACTCCTACAATAATTTTTATACCGTACTTTTTAATTTTTTATATAAAGAAAACATAATTCTCATCCTCAAATTTTTTAGAAATATACTCCGTAGTTGCTCTTTTTTTTTTTTTTTTTTTTTTTTGCTTTTATGATTGCATGTTAGTTGTTAGCATGATAAGCCTTTATAAATAACATGCCCTTCATCTCAACTCTCAAGTGCAACCTAACCTTTTGGATTATTGTATATGATCTTGCTCAAAACCGAATTTAATTAAAACGGTGCTTATATGATGAGATTGATAATTTTGTTGAAGAATAATATATTAATTATTGATAAATGGGAAGCTAATCATTATATTGCAAAAGTAAAGAATCGTATACAGAGTACTTCGTAGAAAATATAATTTGTTGGTTCGACATCGACAACCTATTAGTACAAAGAAATAAATTATTTCATGATGTTACTCATGAGATTTTTGTAAGTATTGGAAGTATTATATCGTAATTATCATTATAAATTAGTACTTTATATTACTTTTTTTTGGAGAAATTTCAAAATAAATTCAGTAGAAATTTACTTTTGGTTTATCATAAGAGATTTATATAATACCAACGAGGTCTTGATCTAGTGGTGCCAGGAGCTAGACTTGGTAGGGAGAACTGAGGTTCGATCCCCCGCAAGCGCGTTGGGAGGAGTTTAAAACCTTAACCCCGGGACACGCTCCGAAACCGAATTAGTCGGCTCAAATGAGTTCGGATATCGGTTGGGAAACCCAAAAAAAATAAAAAAATAAGAGATTTATTAATTATGATAGAATATTTATTTTACTATGTTTATTATCATTGATATTTGTAACATAAAGTATGCAATTCTTTATTTACTAAAGTGTTGATCCTATTACTCCATTTTGATAGTATTATTGACCGAACAATTTACAGAGTAATTTATAGCTAGAGGTGGAGACGTGGAGTCAATACGTTGAATAAGGGAGACAATTTTTTTAAGGAGTGCAAATCAATAATAGAATAAGATAATTCTGATAAATTTTATCCAATTCTAACTAAACTTTTTAATTTTTCGTAGCATTAGGGAGACGATCGTCCCTTTTCGCTTCGCCACTCTACATAACGAAATATTTGACCCGTTTCTTGTGTGAAACGGGTTACCCGTTTCACACAAGACTTACACCATGAATAAAAAGATAAATTCATGTAAGCTAAATGTGGTTAAAGTCAAATGCTATGACAGTCGATAAATCCAAAGCACTCAAGAGTAGAGTAGCAAAAACAGCTAACGTTTGACTCGAGTGTGAAATAATTAGATTCGTGGGCATAAAATCACAACAAAGAGAAAAAGTCAAAATCACACCATGCCAAACACTTCCTTGCCCTTGACCTCCTTTTTTCCTCCTCACGAGTACCTCATCCAATAAAAATTCTACTTATAGCTACTCATCATAATTATAAGGCAAAATTATCAATTACAGCCTTATAAATACACCTTTTTTAAAATTACAGCCTTATATAACGTTTTTTTTAAATTACAGCCAATATTTTCACTCCGATCAAAAATTGAGGCCAAAACGGAGTAAGCTGCTTCACATTTCAGATATATTTCAAAATTTGAAATTTTAAACTGAATTTGGCCTTTATATGACCAATCTACCCTTGTTCATTTCTTTTGTCTATAATACCCAAATTTCTAACCCATTGTTATTGAAAATTCATTTCACCAATCTTTATCTTTTCTCTCTTTATTTTTCAGAAAAATACATTCGAATGTCCACCATAAATGATTTAGAAGCCATTCCTACACAGTGACAATAGATACATCAATTTTTAACAAAAATCAACATGCAAACCACATATGCACTCTAAATTACAGTAGTACACACCAATTTTCACAAAAAAAATTAGGGTTACAGTGCGAAAATAAAATTTGGGGATTTTAATGTTTCACATGCAATAACAAAGTTTAGAACACAAAATTAAAGTTTAATTTCAAAATAAATTAAGATATACAAGTTAAAACAATACCTTCAACAATCGAGGAATCGATTGTAACCCAGAAAAAAGGACGTTGATGAACAAATAATGATCTTGATCAGGAATTCATGGCTATACTAAAGAAACAGAGTGCGAAATTTTGAATGAGGAAAAAATATGAAGTGACAGGTGAGTGAGGAGAAGTGAGGTAAGTAGAAAAGAAAAAGAAAGAAAGAGAAATGAGTGAAAAAGGTGAATTGAAAATGATAGAATAGTAAAGGAGATGAAAAGTTACTGAGTACTTGAGAATCATTAATCAAGGGCATTTCGGTCTAGTTTTGTTTTTATTCACCTGAAAGACACTTTGGCCTCAATTTTTGATCGGAGTTAAAATATTGGCTGTAATTTTAAAAAAAAAGTTATATAAGGCTGTAATTTTAAAAAAGGTGTATTTATAAGGCTGTAATTGATAATTTTACCTAATTATAATATGTAAATAGGAGTGTTTAAAAAGTGATTTGAATTGATAAATTAGATAGATAATCATACTTGTATATAATCAAGTTTATCTGTCATTAATACACACAAAAAATTTCACACTTACAGTTGGCCGATATCTTGACAGAAGCGCTTGGTCGTGGTCGTTTTCACGATCTGTTGGCCAAGTTGGGCATTTCGAATCTCCAACTTAAGGGGGATGTAGGACGATATATATCCATATATCGTCCATAATCTCGGTAGCTGTAATTTTGTGCGATATATATTTTGTTACTTATTTTCGAGAGGTTATTAGCGGTGTATAATATTTTATAGACGGAAGTTAAGATAATCATACTTGTATATAATCAAGTTTATCTGTCATCAATACACACAGAAAATTCCACACATATTCCCTTGTGCTCGTCATTTCCTATACATTCAGTCGGAATATGAGTTGAATCAGATACAATTAGGTGAGTGATTCTCGGTTCGATCCAGTATCATAAACAAACCTATAAAAACCCATGGTAAGTGGTATGGTATGCTTAGAACCTTGACCGAAGGGGTCTAGATTCAGGTCGGTTAAGTCCAGTTATAATTGGTCCAATTGTTTAGGTTGGGTTTTGAGGTGATCAGGCTTTTGGGTTATATATAGATACGATTCGGGTTTGGATCGATAAATACCCTCATGTATAAATGTGAGTTAGATAATGTATGTGCAGGAATCATTTTAGGCTTGATTCGCTAATTGGTCATGACGTACGTAGTTATCCATTTTTTGATGTGGTCATAAAGATTATTTAATTGGACTGACTTTGGTACAATACTCTTTCAAATTATATTTTTTGAATTTAAGCTTAATTGTTCTCTTTACATTTTAATAGGAAGTATTATTTACCAGTAAGAAAAATTTCAAAATTCTCGGCAATAGTAAGAATTAATAACATGTTTATAAAATTATAACTACGGTGTCTACGGAGTATATGCTAACATAGTAAGAATTAGCAACCTGCTTATGCATATATGATATATATTTGAAGTATAGTCGCATAATTATCTTGTTTGTTTTATCTCATTGAGTCATTAGAGTAATAATATTAATTTTTTATAATTGCCTTAACTACATATATTATTGAAATTGTAAAATGTACAATGACAAGTGCCAAAATTAACGAGACATTTAGAGTTGAATGGAAGAAGTTTAATCACTAATTTTTATATGACCAATTTGTATAAACTATTAAAAGACAAATTTAATCGTTGCTTAATCTTTATAGCATCGCCTAAGCTTTTGGTATATGTTTTTTTTTCTATGTTATTAGATAATTTTTGTTTCTCACAAGTAAAAAGAGTAATGGTTATTAATTATTTCACCAACTCTAGTACATTAGATGTTGAGGTCCCCTTTACGCCTTCACCCACATTAAAGAAGATCTATAATTAAATGTACTTTTTTTTTTTTTTTATCGTATTAAATTTTTATAAATTAGAGGACGTAATATTTATTCAAAACCTTCATATAATTCATTGCTTCATTATTCATATACGAGCTAAATATTTTAAATGGTGGTATTACGTATTATAGTAGATTAGTACTCACTACTTAGTATATATTTGGTACGTATGTAATACAATTTAGATAGTAAAACTCCAATAAAAGTTTCAACATAAATTCTTCCATTATAGTAAGAAACGAATTGAACATGTATAATACTCCGTAAAAATTATCACAAAATTTTCAACATAAACTTCATTTAAAATTTGTAAACATAATCATATTGTTCATGTTTATAACTCCGTAATAATTATCACAAAAACATTACGATTAAAGTATTTACTCTTATATTATAAGAGACCGTTATATATGTATACTCGATTGTATCATTGTATGTATATGTCCAATAGTTTTAGATTAACATTCTTTTATAGGAGTAAAGTAAACAAACATGAACTAGTTTCCTTACATAATACTCCGTATGTTTTATCTAGTTGTTTTTAGGAAAAATTCACATGAATAATTCTGCTATCACTCATCTTCCATGAATAATCCCAACTCAATATAATACAAAAATAATCTCAACTATTTAAAAATCATTTCAATAATATACTTTAACCAATTTTAACCGGTTCAAACACGTACAAAATAAGGCCACATTGATTTTGATTTAGTTAGATTAAGAGTGAGATAATTTAAAACCGATTTAGCCTTTTAATGCACCTATTTGAGTTGGTTAAAATTGACCAAAGTATACTGTATTAGAATGTTTTTCTATAGTTCGGGTTATTTTGGGAATATTTTGAGTTGAGATTATTTATGGAAGATTGACGATAATTGAGATTATTTATGTGAATTGAACATGTATGTATATCGTCTGTGTTTATCTAGCTGTTTTAACATTTAACTAGTTTCCTCACGTAGTATGTTTTAACCGTCATATATGTATATTCGATTTCTATCATTGTATTTGTATGTATATATGTATGTATATCGTATTTTTTATCTAGTAGTTTTAACATTTATACGTATGCAATCACCTCTTAGATTTGCTTTATTCCGTTGTGAATCTTAAATGATACTCAACCAACTCGTATAAATGCTCTCATGCTATACATTAACGTTACATTAATTAACGAGACTGACCTCAAGTGCCAACCCAACTTTGTCTCACTATCTAAACATCAATGCTAACTTTATTCATCTTTTGTGTTGCTACTTAAATTAATTTTCAATTAATTATAATTATATATACTTGAAAATGATTATATTCGAATTTAATTTAATCATGAATTTAGTATGATGTTTGGAAATTTATGATCGGGTTTACATTCTAACCTATATCTCCTCACACATATGATTTTGAATTAGAAGTGTTAACACGATGATTATCTTTCCGTGACATGGAGTTGAGAAAATATATACTCCGTAGTCCGTACTAGTTTTTTGAAATCGTAGCAATGAATTATAGTCAATCAATTTTTTTTAGAGCGAATAATCTTTAGTGAGCGTAACTCTGAGGTAAAAAAAATTTGCATAAAATAGTGATTATTGTTCGTTCTCAAATTGAAAATTTCAGAAAAAACGATCAATTTAAATTTACACATTCGGATCTCATAACAGTAAGGTATAATAGATTAAAATATTTTTTTTTTGGAAAAATAAGAAATACTCCATGTAGCAAAATTTGCAAAAATGAAATATTCCATAAAGAAATTACTCTCTTCATAAATAGTTCAGATATAATACGGTCACAAGTCATATTAAAGAGTGACTTTGCGTTTCTTGAAACAATAAATATGGTCATAAGTAATCTGATTTTGACTAAAATATGATCATCTTTATACCTCTCGATGATAGTCACGTTATATTCACCACTCGCTATTATCTAGCAAACTCGACCTTCACTAAAATGAAAAATGTCTTCTTTTTTTGTTAGCAAACTTTTCTAAGATACAGATAAATTAATTACATACCGCTACCTCCACAATAATTTATCGTAAAATCGTCTCGAAACTATTATTCATATTAATAAAATGCAACATTAAATTCCCTTTCTACAACTACTCACTCCATCTCCCTCCTTCTCACTCACTCTCTTTTTCATTCTCTCTCCCCTCAATTCACTCCCACTTCCTCCCTCTTCTCAACCACCGCCGTCGGTGGTTTACACTCTTCACATTTACCATTTTACCCTTCTCTCCACCCTTCATTACACCTTCCACCTCTGTAATTTCTCACTTTTTTCAGGGACATTTTCGTCAACTTCCCTCATTTTCCAGTTTTTCCCCCCATGTTTTTCACCTGAATTTCTGTAAGCTTTTTTTTTTTTTTTTTTTTTTTTTTTTTTTTTTTTTTTTTTAAAGGTGTTTGTTTGTTAGTTTTGAGTTTAGTTCTGCATTTCTCTCTTTTCAATGGAGTATTTTTTTGATTAATTAGCCGTTACATTTCAGTAAATTTAATCAGCAGAAAATAATAAGAAAAAAGCTTAATAATTTACTACTACTAAGTTTATACTCGTTTTTTCTCCCAAAAATAATTACTGGGTTTTGTTAATCTCATTGAAATATGAACTGGGTACTTTTAATTTACTGTTAAAACCCACCAAAAACTGCAACTTTATCACTTTTTTTCTCCACTTTTTTATAAAATAATATTTTCCTATTTTACTTTTTTCAAACAAAAAAAATGAGGAAATCCCTAAAATTGCGCACAAATTTAGGCTTGTTGTGTAGTGTGATTACATTCATAACAATGCTGAAATCATGTAGAAGCTCAGTATCAACCTCATTAAATGATGATGTTTTAGGATTAATTGTGTTTAAAGCAGACATTATAGACCCAAATGAAAATCTGTCATCTTGGAATGAAGATGATGATAATCCTTGTAATTGGAAGGGTGTTCTGTGTAACCCTAGATCGAATCGAGTTTCCGAACTTAATCTCGATAATTTCGGTCTTTCTGGTAAACTTGGTAGAGGACTGTTGCAGCTGCAGTCTCTTAGGAAGTTGGTTTTGTCTAGGAATAATATTTCCGGTACGTTGAGCCCGTCTTTGGTGAGGCTGCCTCATTTAAGAATACTCGATTTGAGCGATAATTCGTTCTCTGGCGAGTTTTCCCCGGATTTTTTCCAGCAATGTGGGCCCCTTAGGACGGTTAATTTTGCTCGTAATGGATTTTCGGGCCTCATCCCGGATAGTCTGAGGTCGTGCGTGGGGGTTTCGGTTCTTAATTTGTCGGGAAATAGGTTTTCGGGGGGAGTACCTTCTAGGATTTATGGGTTACATGGGTTGAGAACGCTTGATCTGTCTTCAAATTTGTTGAGCGGTGCAATTCCAAAGGGTATGGACCGGTTGTTTAATGTGAGGACCCTTGATTTGAGTCGGAATCGTCTGTCTGGGGTGGTCCCGGACGATATTGGAGGGTGTTCCTTGTTGAAGTCGCTTGATTTTAGCGGGAATTTGTTGTCTGGGGACTTGCCAGTTTCTCTGCTGAATTTGAGTTTCGTTGAGAGTGTCAGTCTGCAGGGCAATTCGTTTTCAGGTTCGGTGCCTGAGTGGATTGGTAGAATAAGAGGAATCGAGAGTCTCGATCTTTCCGACAATAATATCACTGGCGTATTGCCGGTGTCTATGGGAAATTTGAGGTCGTTGAAAATGCTGAATTTCTCAATGAACGGTTTGAGCGGGACCTTGCCTGAATCGATGGTTGATTGTACGAACCTCCAAGTCATCGATTTCCGACAAAACATGTTGAGTGGAGAGTTACCTCAGTGGATTTTCAAGGTGGGTTTGCAACAGATTCTGCTGTCGGAGAATAAATTCGACGGAACGTTGGATTCCGCGATGCTCTCGGCCGAGAAGGCCGTGTATAACAGCCTTAGAGTGTTAGATTTGTCCCGTAATGTGTTGAGCGGGGGTATTCCGTCATCACTGGTGAAATTCAGCAGCTTGGAGTTCTTGAACTTCTCTAAGAACTCACTGACAGGCGCCATACCAAAAAATGTCGGAGGACTTAAAGCATTGACGGTTCTCGATTTCAGTTTAAACAAGCTCGATGGGAGCATCCCTTCTGAAATCGGAGGGGCTACTTCTCTTCGAGAAATGATTTTGAAAAATAACTTGATTTCTGGGAATATCCCGACTTCTCTCGAGCATTGCTCTTCGCTCTCATTCCTGTAAGCAACCTTTCTTCATCAATTGTTCATTTGCTTGTTTAAAACGATTTCTTATGGTTTTCCTTCACGTTGCTAATTGTATCAATTTGTTGTCGTTTACAGGGATTTATCGCATAACAGTTTGAAAGGACCAGTACCTCTGGCTCTTTCCAAACTCGGAGGATTGCAGGTTGTGGACCTTTCTTTCAACGACCTCTCGGGAAGTTTACCGAAACAACTAGCGAATCTGCAGCATCTCGTATCCTTCAACATTTCACACAATAACCTCCAGGGTGAACTGCCTGGCGGTTTCTTCAACACCATATCTCCGACATCGGTCTCGGGAAATCCCGCTCTTTGTGGATCCGCTACGAAAAGATCGTGTGCCACGGTCCTACCCAAACCCATCGTTTTAAACCCCAACTCTACCGGTGAGATCGTCTCGGGCTCTTCTCTACCCCCTCAGCTCGCTCGCAAGCGAAACATCCTTAGCATTTCGGCCCTCATTGCTATCGGAGCCGCTGCTGTTATCGTCATCGGCGTGATTGCCATCACGGTTCTCAATCTCCGTGTCAAGGCCTCGGCGTCTAACTCAACTGCAGCCCTTGCATTATCAAATGGTGATGACTATAGTCATTCCTCGAACGACGCCAATTCCGGGAAGCTCGTCATTTTCTCGGGGGAGTCCGAGTTTAGTGCCGGGACCCATGCCCTTCTCAACAAGGATTGTGAGTTGGGACGAGGTGGGTTCGGGGCGGTATACCGAACCGTCCTTCAAAATGGTCGCCCTGTCGCTATAAAGAAGCTCACGGTTTCGAGCCTAGTCAAGTCGCAAGAAGATTTCGAAAGGGAGGTTAAAAAACTTGGGAAGATTCGACACCCTAACTTGGTCTCACTCGACGGATATTATTGGACGACGTCTCTTCAACTTCTTATCTACGAATTTGTCTCGGGTGGAAGTTTATACAAACACCTTCATGAAGGACCCGGTGGTAATTTTCTCTCGTGGAACGAGAGGTTCAACATAATTCTCGGAATGGCTAAAGGGTTATCACACTTGCACCAGCTAAACGTCATCCACTACAATCTCAAGTCAAGCAACATTCTCATAGGTGAATCGGGTGAGCCAAAAGTCGGAGATTTCGGGTTAGCGCGACTGTTGCCGATGTTGGATAGGTACATTCTAAGCAGCAAGATTCAGAGCGCGCTCGGGTACATGGCTCCTGAATTTGCGTGCAGAACTGTGAAAATAACCGAGAAGTGTGACGTCTATGGCTTCGGAGTTCTAGTTCTAGAAGTGGTGACGGGAAAGAGACCGGTCGAGTACATGGACGACGACGTGGTTGTTTTGTGTGACATGGTCAGAGGAGCGCTCGAGGAAGGAAAGGTGGAAGAATGTATCGATGAGCGACTTCAAGGCAAGTTTCCGGCAGACGAAGCCATTCCGGTGATCAAACTAGGGTTGATTTGTACATCTCAAGTCCCGTCAAATCGACCCGACATGCGAGAGGTGGTTAATATTTTGGAGTTAATCAGGTGTCCCTCGGAAGGCCAAGAAGAAACCTAGAAGACACTAAAAGTCGTCGTAATTACAATTTAATCATCCCGTCCCGGTGAAGAGGATTACAGCCATTCCATTGGCACGAGAAAGCGTGATAATGGAAACGATCGTCTCATCGTTCAGGAGATTAATTTTGTTGTCAATTGTTTGTTCGTTAGTAGTACGCGTAGTATTTTGTTAACCGTAGGTCGTTCTTTGTAGTCTCGGGTGTATGTTGTATAACTAAGGTGCCGCCGTATTGCTCGATTCCACTTCACCGGGCTCTCTAATTTGGTGACCGTTTGCTACATTGATTCGTAAATTTATTCTATGACGTTGATTGCGCTGTAAAGTTTTACGAGATGCTGAATTTAACGTTTCTTTTTTGTCAGACACTACCGAACATTTAAACGATTTAGCAATTTGTAGAGTAACCTTAGGCCACACCCATGGAATTAGGTTAAATGATAGCCATAACTTTGCAGCAGCAGAAGTGGGTGGAAATTTTTCTGTAAAATTAGAGAGGATCAGCTTTATTACAACACTACATACATATACAACCAAATGTTTTCCATGTGATTCTTGGGATTTAGAAAACACCCAAAAAAAAAAAAAAAATCCCGCCTTTTTTCTTTACAAAATTTTCTTCCATTTATTGTTAGAAATAAATACTAAGTTTAATAATAATATATTATTGAAGGATTATTAATATTAATATTAATGTTAATATAAATAATTATTTATATAGCTTTTGTATTTCATGATAACGGTAATAGTATATCGTGACTGTTTTCATACTACAGTATTTTATTTGCCGTATCCATTTTATTTATAATTGTAGCTATATTTCAGTAATCATATTACTAATTTTAATAACTTTACGATATTAAATTATCTAATTCAAAATGTAATAAAGTATTTCCACTCATGTTTAATTACTCTTGGGTGTAGGGCCAAACCAAAGTACTACGTAATTAATAAGATCATAGAGTGGTATGGCCAAAGACATCTAGGGCAGAACATTATTTAGTTTAATTAATTAAACAATAATAATTTAGTAGGGTCAAAAAGTTATTATGGTAGTTTTGTGCATTTGTCAAGATTGTTGGACACCTACCATAAAGTTTGAAGTTCACACTATGGTCTTCTTTTGCTTTTGATAAAGCTAGGCAAAGTCCATAATAAAGCGATTTTACGTGTACGATGACTGACTTATAATTAATACGGAGTACGGAGTATGTGATTATTTTGACGTTTATTATGCTCACTTTAAAAGTTCAAACAATGATTACATTAAGCGTTAATGAAGTTATTTTAAATGTTAAGGTCGTCATATTTTACTCACAAATAGTTTGCTGTATGCGTGAAACTATCTTAAAATAAGCTTTTACCCTGCCTAACTACAAAGCAATATGTTATCGATATATGAACTTTTCTAAACAAACACCGAGTGATATTTTGCTTCTTTACTTTGTGACAAGCTTTAGAAAGACCATTATAGCGTATTAATTTCGTATATAATGTTTTTTTTCCATCACGAATCTATAAACATAGAAAAGAAATCTCAATTAATTTGATTAATGCATGTTTTCATATATCAAATCTCAATGAATAGAGCACTTGAAAACACACATGAAAACCCCGTAAAATGCTCCTCAACCTTAGCAATTTTTACCTCTCTTGGTAATCTCTCCAACATAAAAGTAAAAAAAAAGATTAAAAATTTGAGGCCTTCTATGTCTTTAGAAGAAATAAATTCTTCTTAATTGTTCTTCTTTCATAGCACACTAATGTATGATTATGCTCACTTTTGTTTAGTTATTATAATTATAATTTGTTAGACTAACATGGCTTCCCAGTTCCCATGTGCACAAAGATTGAGTATATATATGTAACCAAATATAAGAGTTTCGGTAGGTCTTCAGTAAGATTGTCTTACCGTAAAACTTACACAAAATTAAGATTAAAAAAAACAGTTTTGTTATAAAATTATAAAATAAGACCATCTTATTTGAAAATATGTGAAGTAAAAAGAACACAACCAATTTATACTTCGTACGATTTATTTAAAAATGAGAGTAATAACCGAAATCTATAACTAACGTGATACGGAGTACTACTCGTATTATTTTCTCGTATTATACATTGTACAACCATTTTATTAAAAAAAATGTATTAGTACCTTCAATTAGCCTTATGTGATATTGGTTCATGATATACGAGTAAAACCCAATAATTATCCAAAGATACTACTCACATGAATGTCTATGTAACTATTCGTACGTAGGTATCACAACAAATATATTTTGAACCGTTTAAAAAAATATACATTATTGTCCTTGAATTGTAGTATGTTGATATTAGGGTATAGACTTTATTGAAATATGAAATATAAAGTATGAAATATGGAGTAGTTTTAGTATACGTAAACAGTTTTATGCAAGGTAGTTTTATGCAAGACGGTTTTATGTCAAATTTGTGAATATATATATATATATATATACAAATACCTTTTTTCACAAATTAAAGAGACTGTAGAAAGCATGAAGTTGTTTGCCACTATGAAGCAAAGAGGGTACATGAAAAATAAAAGAGCATTAATTGGTGCAATTTTATGTCAGCCTTCCATTTCTTTGAGGACTATGCTGCCACCATGCTTTCAAAAAGATAAAATTTTGAAAAAAAAAAAAAAAAAACCTAAAATTGAAATTTTTATTTCACTTTGGTGATTTCATCATAATTTTTCATTTAAATTAATGAGGCATTATTGTAATGATTAAATTGAGACACAAAATATTATCATACGAACGTAAAATGAAAATTTTGTAAATGTTTTAACAAGCATTTTTCTCCGTAATTTTACTTATTTCAAGTACGTTCAAAAACATAAAATCTATTTATATTTATTAGAGAGTAGTGTTCTTATATTTTATTGTAAATTAAGGGCCTTATTTTTATTTATAGTAAAAATTTATAAAGATTTGTTGTATTTTAAACTTGTCCATAATTATTAAATAAATCTACCTAAACTATAAAGTATGACATTCGAATGAGGATTAATTGCCAAACACCACCTTTAAAAAATCTCATTTTGTCAAATACCACCTTTAAAAAAAAATCTTGTCAATTACCACCTTTAAAAAATAATTTTTGTCAAACACCACCTTTTGCCCTGTGTTTGACTTAGTCAACTGAATTCCGATATTTTTGGTCACCGGAGCACCTTTTTTTTAAGTTGAAAAGACGAATTTCTAGGTTTTAGTGGTTAAATTCTTGTTTTGAGATGGTGTATTTTGGGTTTGACGGATAATAATTCGAATTTGAGGGAAGTAAAAGATGAAAACGAAAAAAAAAATGTTTTCCGGTAAGTCAACGTCGGAATTTGGTCAACTCCGGCCAAAAGGTGGTGTTTGACAAAAAATATTTTTTAAAGGTGGTAATTAACAAGTTTTTTTTTTAAAGGTGGTGTTTGACAAAATGTATTTTTTAAAGGTGGTGTTTGACAATTAACCCTTTGAATGATGAGTTGGTCAATTAGTCTCTTATAAAACAGATTATATAAAACGAGTTCAAGTTGAACTTTTTAATAGATGAAGACAATTTTTTATCTTTTTTTGTTAATTTTTATGTAATTTAGTTTTATTTAATTGAGTTAATTTTTTTTTTTTTTTTTTTTTTTTTTTTTTTTTTTTTTTTTGTTATAGCCTTATTGGTCGATATATATGACGGTTTCATACAACAATTTGGCAAAAATGTACTGGGTGTCCAAAATTTGAGAGCCCAAATCAAGAAGCCCAAAAAAACAATTGTATGGAAAATGGGCCAGTGATATAGCCCACCATATGCCCTGCCAATGAAAAAAAAGTCGACCCAAAATGATTGTTTTAACTCAATAAGTCCTAAATAAAGATCCGTCTTTTTCTAGAGAATGTAAAAGATCGCTTTTCTAATCATAAAATATAATCCCTCCGTTCCAGTAAATTGTTTACGGTTTTTAATTTTTTTGTGAGGAGGATTTGAGTGAAGTGTAAACAAATGACTGAGATAGAGGAGTAATTATTGTTGTGTTGATTTTAGTTACTATTTGGTGTAATGTGGTTATTATTGAGAGATAAAAAAAATATTTTCAGTTTAGTTGATAATGATTATGATCAATTTAAATGTGGTAATATTTTATTTATTAGAGAAACTGATCTCATGCTAACTTCTTTAGTGAAACTTAATACATAATTAAAAGGATTAATGATCAAATACATCCTGATAAAAACCCAAATTTGCAAATTACAGCCACATTAAAATTTTTTATTTTTTTACTGCCACAAACGGAGCTCCGTTTAGAATTTACAGCCAAAACGGAGCTAAAACCCACTTAAATGAATTAAAAACTCAGAAATTCAAATTTGAAGCCTAAATTTCATGTGAAGAGACGAAAATGCATCTCCCTCTAATATATTACATCAAACCATGAAACCAGTTGAAATATATGCTGATAAAGATAATTTTCAATCCCAAATTAAAAATTAGGATTCCTCTCTCCTAAAATTTTCAGATTCTCTTGAAATTTTAGCCACCATGTCAGACGTTAGTTATGAGTATGCTTACGAACAGGTGAACAAATGCTACTGTGGTCGCTCCGTTGTTGTAAGGAAGTCAAAAACTGTTGACAATCCCGGTAGAAGATTTGAAGCTTGTAAATCGTATGATTCAATTTCAAGGGCTCATGGTTGCAAGTATTTTGCTTGGTATGATAAAACCCAAACTGATTGGCGAAGGTCTATTATCAACAAATTGAACAGACAACATTTGGAAACAACATTAGTAAATATTAATTCTAAACAAATGAAAAACAGACAACATTTGGAAACAACATCAGTAAATATCAATTCAATTACCCAACTGAAAACAAATACAAAAACCCCCAAAATTGTTCAATTCTGGAAAAAAATTAGGGTTCCCACTAAATGCCTTCATTTCAGACCACATGCAACTCGAAAATCGCCAAAATTTACGGTTTTAGGGAAATCAAAAGCCATATGAGTATTGACGAAAACATAGATAAGAAAACACTGAGTACCTTTTATGTTGAAGATGCTTATTAATCTTCAATTATAAACGACGATGGAGTAGCAAATCTTCTATGGAGTGCTACTTTGTGTTTTTCATGAGGCAAAAACTAAAGCTTTGCATGAGAATAGTTGTATGAAATGTAAAAGTGGGTTTGAATGTAGGAGAAGCGAAGACTAGAAGGAAGACATGAAAGAGATAGCAAAGTAAAAAAAGAGAAGGAAACAAAAAAAAAAAAAAACAAGAGAGAAGTCAATGAACCTAATAAAAAAGAGAGAAGTCAATAAGTAAGTACATCCCACTTAAATGAAGGGCAAAACGGTCAGTTCACTCTATTTTTCGCCGGAAAATGTAGTTGGCTGCAATTTAAAAGAAAAACGACTTTAGTGGCTGTAAAAAAATAAAAAAATTTAATTTGGCTGTAATTCATAAATTCGACTTTTTATGTGGCTGTAATTGACAATTAACCCTAATTAAAATCCTTAGAGCTTGAAAGATGGAATTACACGCGTGCGAAAACGAACCCTGCAATTCTTATAGTTCTACGAAACCAGATAGCATACGCCAAACGAAGAAGTCGGTACTTTAAATTAAGGATGAGTAGATTTAAACTTTAACTTATATTCACGGGTTCAAATGTGTTTTATTAATATACGAAGTACATATTTTATCAAACAAGTTATTTTTAAAATTTGGGTTTGAACAATTAAAATTATTGGGCTTGATTTTAAATATTTATCGCGAATTTAAATGTGGCTTTCTAACACTTAGAGTAAGCCCAACAAAAAGTTGTTCTACTTGGAATGGGCTTCCATGTTTAGCTCTAATTTTTAAAACTTGGCCACATGTTTAAATCGCTTCTTACACATTTTCAAACAAGGCGATCTTATCATAAGATTATTGCAAAACTTCTCATACTAATGTAATAATTTTTCATATTTAAAGATATTCTAATTTTCATGTAGGTCATATCCAAGAAGACGATCTTATTGGATACTAATTTCTTTTATCCGCTAAATATTTATAATGCCTTGTAAACTCTTGAAACAAAGAACAAACCTAATCGTCGATACATAAAGTAAAGTAATAATAATCTTGAATCCTTAGCGACTAGCGTTGATAAGCTCTTTTATAAAGGAAAAGCAATCCAATTGCATACATGTGTTTATAACAATGAACCAATTATAAATTTATTTGTACAACTTGAACGAAAGATAATCTATATCATACCCAAATACGCTACGACTTTTAGTTTGTAGTTTATATATTATACTAATTCTATATTCAATTTTTATTGAATTTAAAGTCAAACAAAAATAATGTTAGTCAAAACCATACTACAATAGAAAACTATGGAGTACTAAATGTATAATTCCAATATTCAATTTTCATTACTTGCATCCAAATTGAAGTGAAGTAATACCCAATCAAATTGATTCCTTAATTATTTATCAACAAATTCTTGATTGTCCAACAATTTTGCATACATCACCCATCAAATCTTCATTTACATAGCTAATTTTATTGAAAAACTGATCAGCTAGTCGGACAACGATCGGCACTCTAATAATCAACTAACTATATATTTCTTTTTGTACAATTTGAATAATCACAAATCATTAGATTTCGATTGGTCAACAAATTAATGTCGGGCCATCATCATTACACACATTCATTTCTTCCGAAATTCACATATACCGAAACTTCATACTCAGTACCACCAGATGACAATCGACTTATCGATCGATATCCTTGAATTTCAATACCCATCCAATCCAATCCAATCTATGCTAACCAACACTTGGTGAGTTGTGATCTTGCACTTTCCCTAAAATTAGTGACCTTAACCAAGCAATAATGAGTAGAAAACAAGCCTAAATTACCACAACCAACCCTACTAGTCTTTAACAAATAACATGCCACACCTCCCTCTTCACCCTTCCCTTGTATCAACACCCCCCATGCTTTCGTACTACTCTCGTCGCTTTGACCGTCTTTTTCTTCGTCTATTTCAATTTCTCCCTCTTTCAGTTCCTCGACTAATATGATCCCCTCGGGCGACGGCTCCTCCCCCTTGACCCACTTACCCTTCAATTGGACCCACTCCTCCGCCACCGCCTTCTCCGTCTTCAGCCTCGTGTCAGGCTCGTCCCCACCGTACACGTGGACGAACAATGGCGCCTCTCGAAGATTCTTCACAATCTCTCCGACCGATTCTTTCATCCACCGGTCGAATTTCTCAGGCCCACCGCCTCCCACGCTCGTCCTCCCACTCGCCACCTCGATACCCGCCGAACATTTGACCCGACCCGGGAATTTGACCCGGTTATTGACCCGACAGGGGAAACAGACCCGATCAACGACCCGACTCGATTGGGCGGTCAATCCACGGGTGGGACCCACACCCAAAGACGCCATCAAAATCAAAAATTGATCAAATGGGCAGACGTAAAATCGGAAAATATAAACTGGGTAAGAATCAAATAAACGAAAAGAGTGAAGATTATAGGTGGGTTAGAAACACAATCGATTGATATGATGCAAAATTGTAGGGTTTTATAAAGAAAGAAAGAAAGAAAACAAATAAAAATAATTAGGGATGAATTACCCAAAATTAAAAATTAAAAATAAGATAAAATAGTTGAAATTAGGTAAATAATGAATGAAATTGATGAGGTTGATTAGGATTAGGAAGAAGGGAAGAAGAATAGAAATTTCAATGGAAAAAAAATAACGGTATGTGGGGGTTAAATATGGAATATTAAAGTCAAATTGTGGTAAGCTTGTTGTATTGCGCGCGCAAGAGTGTGTCCTCAATTTCCATGTCATTTTTTTTGTTGCCATGTCACTAATTACACGTGTTGCTTCACTAAATGTACTTTTAATGTATTTTTTCTTCTCCTTATTACTCCCTCCATTCAATTCCATTTGTATCAAAGAGAAAAAAACCACTATTCATTCAAGTGAGAAGTTTTCGGAATTTCTCACAACGTATTGAATAAAATATAGTCATGCGGGATCTTGTTTGATAGATCTTAATGAGTACAATAACATATCCAAATTTTATAATTTTTAGAAACGTAAAACTCTACATATTTGCGTCCCAACATTCGCGTTGGCAAACGTGAAAAAGCAAATGATGCAAATGGAGTTGAATAGAGGGAGTAACGATTAAAAAAAAAAGTAACAAATTAGATGTTTGGTTAATGTATGGAATATAAATTCACATACTCATACTCTTTTTTTTAAAAAAAATTATCGTAAAATTGTTTTATTTAGGTAGGTTTCATTTTAAGATCGTTTCGCATGTGAAATCTACGTAGTTATAAAAATCATCCACATGGTCATTTATGTTAGAGATTTTACAGTAACACTATTGTGATACGACAACAAATTCACCACGCTTGTGATAAATAAAATACGGAGAAATTATATCGACCGGATTAAAAAGCATCTCAAATAAATGGGGAATGTGTGTGAAGCGTGAAAAACACTTGTGAAAAAAACCGGGGAGACGTAGGGTGGGTTACGCTAAGCGTGAGCAGAGCACGTGCCTTTTCATGTCTAGCGTACATAACTGGCGTATCTACCACGCGCCTAACGTTACTTGCATGATTATTAAATTAAACTTGTAAAATGATTCTTCTACGCGGCAATTTGATAGCGTGTAAAATTCAACTTACATCGCCAACCAATTTGTACTGGTGGTGTCCACAACCCATACGTTTAGCCCATTATTATTATTTGATCCAACCTTCCAATTTGGTTGGACCTCCTTTTATACCCACAACATTCCAAATTAAATACTCGTACTTAGAGATGGCCATTTATGTGGACGAGTTTGATCCAGCCCGTCTAAGTAATGTGCCGTGCTCAGGTTACGATTTTTGGGGTCTGACTGGTCGAGCTGATACTTTTATACTACTTTATAATCAACGGGTCTGTCTCAGGCCTTAAATTTGTTAGTCTGGTCCCGACCCACCACCTCAACGGGCTGAGTAAATCAAACTCGGGCTGGCCGGGCTCGACCTAGCCTGACAGTTGACCAGGCTTACTTGTACGGTTGTACCTAGGAGTAAAATGGATCGAAGGTGGGTTTGGGCTGGACATGGGCTAGTTTTATTCCGATTCTTTTGGCCCATGACCGTGTGGGTTATGATGTTTCGGAATGATTAGTGGACTGAGAGTTTGTAAATTCTTGAAAATGTGTTGTTCGTACTGCTTTTTTTGTTGGGCAGGATGGGTCTGACTAAATAAACGGGTAGACGTATGGATAGTTCAAAATAACATTGTTGTATGCATGAGCGTCCTGCAAATTTATATATAACCTGTTCTTGTACAGTTTAGTTCAGATAGTTCAATGGCTCAAAAATGTCATTTTTGACGCTCTTCGACAGTTTTTTTTTTTTTTTTTAATATTTGATGTTTTCTAGCTCTAGATATTTTACATTTAATTTTGTACTCTTTTGTTTCATAGTCTGTAAATATATGTTAAAATATTATGTAATTACCTAATTAACACTCCATTTTTAGCTGACAAAGAAAATAATTTATAGAAAAACTCATTTAATTAGATTCATAGATAAAATGTTAAATAATAATATTGACCAGTACACAGATATAACGATCTTACAATTAAAATTATTCGTTTTTCGTTTATATAAATACACAAATTACTCATTTTGACTAAGTGGAAAACAATTTCCGAAGAAGTATAGTGGGCCGAAAAAAGGAATTGGTAGGTAAGAGTAGCGGTGTATAATCCACATGCTACGTCGTCTATTAATTTCTTGGTTGATTTTTCGTTTAATTTTGTTTATGTTACGTTGTGCTTTGTTCCTCTCTATGGTTGAGATTTGAGAACCATTTAATTTTCTATTTACCATTCGTGCTCTTTTATTCGAGAATCTAAGAATGAAACGCCAATACAATTTGTCAATTCGTTTATTTTATTATTCAAAAATCTGTCTGAGACAGTTTAAAGTTTAACTTATTCTAAAATTGATGACGAGATACAATTACTTACAGTAGTAGTTATTTTAAATGCCTAACTATCTTATTATGTTTTCGGTGATGCAAATTTCATTCAAATAGTTTAATTTCTATTCTTCTGATCAAATCTCAAATCTTCTCTACAATGCAATCACCACAAGGACACATGTCACATTGTGGTGATACATTGACTTTCAAAATGGGACCCTCCCACTAACTCCTTATAATTAATTTCTCATAATTCACAAATTATGAATAGTTACAAATTTTACAATATACAATATAGCTTAGGTAAATTACATACGGAGTAATTACAATATAAATTTGCATTTCTCTAAATTTATTTTTGTAATACAAATTATAAATATAGCAGTCATACTATTTCACTTATGTATTGCGTACTATTTAAATTTGCATATTTTACTTATGTACTTCGTACGATTTAAATTATTCTTTCATATATAACTTAAACAATACGGAGTAAGTTTTTTGCAATTGCATGGGCATAAAATTATACATTCATAAAATATTTTTTTTCAGTAATTTGCACGGGTATAAAATTATTATATGTCATATTTTAATTATAATTTGCACGGGGATAAAATTGTTATTTGTACGGGCATAAAATTGTTATTTGTCATATAATAATGATAAATTGCACGGGTAAAAAATTGTTATTTGTCATATAATAATGATAACTACGGGAATAAAATTATACATTCGAATTTTTTTTATATTTTTTCGCAATTTACACGGGCATAAAATTGTTATTTGTCATATAATAATGATAATTTGCACGAGTATGAAATTATTATTTGTGCGGGCATATAATTGTTATTTTTCATAAAATAATGATATTTTGCACGGGTAAAAAGTTGTTGTTTGTTATATAATGATGATAATTTGCACAAACATAAAATTGTTATTTCTACAAGTATAAAATTGTTGTTTGTCCTATAATAATGTTAATTAGCACAGGCATAAAATTGTTATTTGTACGGGTATAAAATTGTTATTTGTCATATAATAATGATAATTTGTACGGGCATAAAATTGTTATTTGTACGAGGATAAAATTATTTATTGTCAAATAATTTACATTTTTGGTGCTTTGCTAACTCTAATTCATCTTTAGTTCTTGAATGACGCCCTTTATAAACTCATTTTAAAGCTCATTTATTATCATTTGTCCCTATTTCAAGAGTGTCAACTAAAAAAGATCTGAAAATTATGATTCACAATAGTAAAAAATAGGTCTTATATAGAACAAATAACGTAGTTTATAAGGAAGTCTTTTTGAGAAATTATAATACGTTTATCATCATTGCATTATTTCATTTTATCTTTACCTTTCCTGTAATGGTTTGAATTTTTCTATTATTTTTGTTTGTTTAGTTTTATTAAAAGACCTTTTATTAAATTTATTATACAACGACGTAATTATTCATATGTTCCTACTTTATTTTTATAAAGAACATACCCGTGCAATTTGCACGGGCATAAGACTAGTATTTTACATTACAATCTCCGATGTATAAAAAATTCATTGAGCTAATCCCATAATTGCCCATAACGTCCAATTTCAATTTATTTTTTCATGAGTTTTCCAAACAATACTAAAAATTTGAAAATACGAATCAAAATCCATGTAATCCTAAAAAAGATCATTGCATACAACAATTTTACTTTGAGACCATCTCACACATGAAGAATTTTTCAAAACTTCATTAAATAACAAATGAAATACTGACAACTTCTATAAAACGTCTCACACATAAAACAGTTTTATTTTATATGTCGTCGTTATTTTTAAAATCTTATCACGAAATTGTAAGGGTTTATTACTCCCTCTGTCTCAATCTTTTGTTTACAGTTTAACTTTTTTTCCCTCACAAAAAAGTCAAACGGTAAACAATTCACTGAAACGGAGAGAGTAATACGTTGAAAATTTGGAGAGGAGGTAGTTCCTACCTAACCTTCATAACCAATGAATGTTAGGTTGGCCTCAAATAAATACGACGTCCTTACGTTCATGGACATTATTACAAGTGTGTGTTGCTTAATAAACCTTATTATTTCACTACAAATTTCTCTCAAAAATTAAATAAAAATCATTCATCCTTTTTTTTTTTCGCATTAATTTTCAGAAGTTCAATTTCTTCATCCACTATAATCAGTACGTATTATTATTTTTTTTTCTTTGTCTCTTTTTTAAATTGCTTGTGACATAACTTGATTTTAAAGTCGTATGTAACTAAAAGTTTAAACTGATGGTTTGACGAAAATTTTATGCAGTGGTGAACGATGTGTTGGTTGATGACATTGCATTTGCTAAAGAAACTACATTGACTAAACCACTCTCCCTTTTGGGCTACGGTATGTACGAGTACTTATTTTCGTTTAAGACAGTTTTACGATAAGTTTATCGTAGGGTCCACATATGAAAACCCTAAGAATTAATCAATGTTTTGTATTTGTATTAACAGGATGCACAGACCTTGAAATTCACTTCTTGCAAATTAAGCACACAGCAATCGGCGTCTACTTTGAACCGACAGTCGTCGACCACTTGCAGAAATGGAAGGGTAAATCGGGAAAGGAGCTCGCTGAAGACGATGAATTCTTTGCAGCCCTTGCATCTGGTATAAAAAAAAAAAAAAAAAAAAAAAAAACTGTACTGAAAAATACGTAGTTCATAATTGTCGTAAACTCGTGGCTGTGCTGATTAATTGGAATTATTTGCGCAGCGCCTGTGGAAAGCGTAGTGAAAGTGGTGGTGATCAAGGAAATTAAGGCGTCTCAGTACGGTACTCAGCTGGAAGGCGCTGTCAGGGACCGTCTTGCAGCAGTCGACAAGTACGAGGATGAAGAGGAAGCTGCGCTTGAGAAAGTCGCTGAGTTTTTCCCTATCAAATACCTGAAGAAGAACTCGTTTTTCACCTTCAAGTTCTTTGCCTCTGGAACTGCTGAGGTCGATTACTCGATCCCTCTGACCTTATTTTCTCTGATATATGCGCTGTTGTTTTCCGCTTATAAAGTACAGTACTGAGTACTGACAGTCGTGTTTTCGTGCAGATCACAATGACTACAGAAGCGAAAGAAGACTCGAAGATTGAGGTGGGAAACGCAAACGTTGTGGAGATGATCAAGAAGTGGTATTTGGGCGGAAGCAGGGCGGTGTCTCCTTCGACCATTGAGTGCTTGGCTAACAACCTGTCTGCTGAATTATCGAAATGAATGTAATAGAATCGATCTGCGTATTTTCGTGTCTTCTAGGATGAATCTGATAACAATAATCGGGTGAAAACTCTGGTGTTTGAATTTAAAAACTCGTGTTTGGTGGGGATTTCTGTCGTGTTTTCGGCTTTATAATGAGGATTATTTGCCTTGTTATCTTTACATTGAAAATGCTTCTTTGGTTTTAGCCAGTTTTTTTTAGCAACTCATGAACATCGACGTTGTTAGATTGATTACCAACCGCGGCCTAAAATTTCAACCTAGTCGAAGTTTGATATAATGATCTTAATAAGTCAACCGGTGCTGACTTTCTAAGGTTCTTTTCAATTGTCGAAGGCGGTGCCTGTATGACAAGAAGGTGAATCGAACCTGTAAACAAGGGTCACATGATACCTCGGTTCTGACCATAATAAGTTTTGTTTATTAATAATATTGAACAAATAAAGGCTTCTTTTAGGAGATTATTGGGCCAATGGGCTTTATCTTCTTCAAATCCAAAGTGATTTAGAGTGATGGCCCATGGATTGTGAAAAGGGGTCATTTTATTTAGTTTTAAGACCGTCTTTAACTTTTAAATTGCAAGACTGCGAATAAATAAAGGCATGTTAAATTGTTTACTGGAGTATAAACGAGAAACGATCTTTCGTTATGCACTCTACTAGATCGTCATAACGTTGAAATTTTTCTTTTTGTCTTTCAGATTCGATCATAATGAAAGTGACGACATCCTTACCGTATACAGATTTTTATTGTCGCACAAATTAGACAAAAACAAATGAATACAAATTTTTGGATAAATTTTCCATAAAACAACCTTAGTTTGCCTTAAAATTGTTTGGATAAATTTGCCACTAATATGTTTAAAACAAGGCCAATCCAAAGTTCAAAACACCCAATGAATAAGAAAAGAGAGCCCAATGTCTAAAGATTGCCGCATAATTGACAATTTCTTTCCACAAATTTTTGAAAGCTTGTATATCAAGTAAACACAATCTTATCAATGTTTTTTTGTACCGTATTTTTCAGCGACTTTCCTGTAAGACAGTCTTATAATATACAAATTCTAGAGAAAAAATCCAATATGAATTGAACCTGATTAGTATGGAGATTAGCAGAAGTACATTTTCACGTCAATAGTATGGTCGTATGAAAGTTATTATTATAGTTATTGTTTTACGGGATTGTTTTCGCTCTTGTTAAACGTAACAAAATAAAACTTGAAATTCCTCGTGAATATACAGTATATATGTACATCTAAACCAAGCCATGGGCTGGGCCTATTTTGTACGACTCGAGGGGTCTGTTAGGATGGCGGGTCGGGCTTTCAAAGTAAGGTTTGAGTCTGGCCCGTTGATTATAAATTGGCCTAAAGGGGAAGCTTGGCGGGTTGGGTTTCAAAAATTGAGGCCCGATCACGGCTTGTTGCTTGGGCGTGTACGATTGAGTTCTTGGCGAGTCGTGCCTGGCTAAGCAAACGAGGCCCATTGGGCGGCTGGGGTGGACCGGGCCTTATTCGAGTCATTTTACTCGGTAATTTGATTTAATGGCTCTGTATTAGATATTACTCCCTCCATCCCAAATAAGTGTCCTCTTTCTATTTGGGTGAATTTAAGAGATAGTTATGAAAATGCGAATATTATGAAAATCCTTTGTTAAAACTAGGGGTGTAAACGAGCCGATCTGAGCTCGAGCTCGGTTGGGCTCGGGCTCGGCTCGAATTGGTTAGTTCGAGCTCGGATCGAAACTCGTCGAGCCAAGAATATCGAAGCTCGAGCTCGGCTCGAACTCGGATCGAGCTCGTTTGTCATCGAATTATTTCAACTTACTTACATTTTAAATCTAATTAAATATACATATTTAAAAAAAACTGATAATATTATATAATATTAAAAAAATTATATTATACTCCGTATTATACTTATAAATGCCAAAATAACATATAATTTGAACTAAAATTAATATCACGATTCAAAAAAATTATACTAAAAAAATGATAAACGAGCTTTCGAGCCGAGCCTTACTGAGCTCGGGTTCGGCTCGTATTGATCCGAGCTCGGTTCGAGCTCGAGCTCGAGCTCGTTTTGACCGAAATAGAAATGGAAAGAAGTTGTTGGAATTTCCTTTTTGGGAAAGTGGGAAGAAGATAATGGAATGGAGGGAGTACTATATATGGAAATGAGACACTTATTTTGGAACAAAATTTAGTGAAAAGGGACATTTATTTTGGGATGAAGGCGTAAAATAAAAGAGTTTTACTAAGCTCTAAGCGTCACATAACTAACCTAATAAAAAATGCGGCAAATGACTATTACGAGTACTATATAACCCTGACATGTAACGTGCGACTCAAACTCAACTTACATCGTTATAATAATTTTGCCAAACCTTGAAAATTAATGAAACTAACCTAGTTGTTCGAGTA
Organism: Dianthus caryophyllus; assembly: GCA_023091065.1. Lineage (NCBI taxonomy): Eukaryota > Viridiplantae > Streptophyta > Magnoliopsida > Caryophyllales > Caryophyllaceae > Dianthus > Dianthus caryophyllus. The sequence goes on along the minus strand of CM041526.1, from coordinate 3,126,804 downwards.
TAAAATCAAATTTAAACATTCAGCCATCAATTTAACCTTTAAGTTCATTTGCTATCTAATTAACCTCGTAAACGATGTACGTAATTGGCAAATTTAGTAACGTTCAAAGACGAACATGCAGCCATCATATCGGTCAAAAAAGAAGGCACCAAGAAAACATCTAACATGGTGTTATATAATAAGTGTAATTGTGTTGTGAGTGTCAAGCTAAGTATCGTGGATGACCTACACAAACCACATTAAACAGTTAACACCACCACACTGAAAAAATGAAATTATAAGGTTTTTTTTTCTTTAGCACATGTAGGATGCCCTTTCTTTGGATATATGACCCTTCAAGTGGAGGACGTCTACTATTCTACTAGTCCCCACGCACCCTTTAGTTTATGACCTATGTGACCTAAGCCTCAACTGAATTTTATGACCTCTTCTTATTCTTATCCCATTTTATTTTTAAATATTTAACTGTTAAACTTTATCTGATTCAGCCATTTTAACCAAAAGCTTAAACTGATGGTTGGAGGTCCAATATCAGTATGCCCTTCTTTTTGGGCTTGAAATGTGGATGCAATTACAGGCCCGCCATACCTGGTTTGAAATAATCTAGTTTGAAAGAGAGAGGAAGTGAGATTCGAACCCGTGACCTTTTGTCACAAGACTTTAATACCATGTCAGGAATCAATTCAAGCAAAAGCTTAAGTTGATGGTTGGAGACCCAATATCGATTTTTACACTCAATAGAATATAATAAGATGGTATCTAAAGGAACCATTGATGTATTCACGAACTCACGATATACGAGGAATCAAACGTCACGTCAAAATGATATCAGAATCTATCTTTATGTGTCAATTTGCATTCTCTTCCGTAAATATAATGATAAAACGGATATATACACATCACTTTAGAGGAACGAGATAACCTGATTTCATTATAGTCAATTTGTAATCGACTTTCGTATCTGTAACAATCAAATTAATACACACGTCGCTTTAGAGGATCGAGATAACCTAATCTTGTTGATATTATTATGATTATGATTAAGAAAAAGAGAGAGTGAATGCTAGTACAAAACACAAGGGGCCAAATTGCATGTTTAGTGGTGGGTATGTTATTGATAGACAAAAGATAGGGTTAATTACACAAACAAACAAGCCCTTGTGAAATGGGCCAAAGTTTAAGAAACCCTAAAATGTGGTTTGAAAACGCCGCAAAAATGGTCCCTAAATAATGATGATAGATGAGCCCAGGCTAACAAGTTACAAGAAGATGGATAATGTGAACGTCTCTCATTATACAAATATTGTGGTGCTTTGGAAACACATGCTTTACGATTCTTTGGATACTTTTCCTGGTTGGACCGCTAGCTCAATCTATGGTTACTTGTTCTTAGATTGAGATATGTGTGACGTTTTCGGTAAAACTGTTTTATCGGATATATGAAAATTAGGGAAGAATTTTTGAAATGAATTATACCATTAATTAATTAACTTAATTTCAAAAGTCATACTCCGTAATATAAATTTATAATAGATTTGTTATAACTGAAATTAAGTGTTATCTTGTTATTAAACCATAACTTATCACCCCCATCAAAAATGAACATTGTCTACATTTAATTAAAAAGAAAGCAACAATGAAATTCCTCACCGGTATAAAGAAAATGTATATACTTAGCTACAAGCTATTTAGCAAAAAGAAATAACAAATTGTATAGTATTTTTTTTTTTTTTTTTTGGATAACGTGGGGACCGCAATGCTACCTTAGCAAGACTCAGAAACCCCTGAAAGATGCATGATAACTGCAAACCATACACGCTGCAATGCCACCCTTTTACTGCGCGATGACAGCCGTGATCCGATTAAAAGATACCAAATTTCTAACATTCCCACAAGATTGTTTTGGATGAATCAACCTGAGACTACGGTAATTTCACCCATATTTTAACCACTAGACCACACCCTTGCGGGTAAAAGTAGTCCCCATGCAAACAAATGGTGGAATAGGAGGGAGTAGTATTTCAATAAGCAGGGTGCTCACCGATCTAAATTCGAACCAATGCCTAACCACTCAAAATCTAAGCCAAAGATTAGACCTAATTGGTTAACAGTGGGCTGAACCACCGGATTAAAACCTTTTAGGTCCAGATTTTGATTGAATCATTCCTTTCGTGAAGGTATATCGAAGGATTTTCCTCTATATGCCACTGAATCGAACCGAAATGAACACATATCGCCTTATTTTTAGGTACCTAGGGATCAGACTTAAGCGTATCTCCCGAACCAAAATAGACCAAAAGGTTTGAATTAATGCAATTTATTGGTTCAAACCACTTTTAAACATCCTAACCATAAAATATCAAATTGATCCTATCTATTTATAATCTATAATAAGATATGTAGATAAACAATTCAAGTAGTATTCAAATCATTTGTTTGAGAATTGCTTGGTGATTCCATCTCTACACATACATATCAATTGAAACAATATAATATAATTAAAAGGGGGCAAAAAGTTGGGCCAAATTGAGGAGATGTTGATAGTTATAGAATGGAACATGTTTATCAACTAACAAATCACATCATCTACATGTTCTTCACTTCCATTAACACATGGGAGCCAATTTTTTTCATCATATATATTATTTATTTGGGAGCAATTAAATTAATTACAAAAGCAATTTTGTCATTTGGGGGTCATCCCTTAACCAATTTGTTGTTGTTTTGTCAACAAACTAATTATTTTGGTCTAGTCGATTTCGATACTGTAGGGTAGTATATATTTCACATATAAAATACTTTCACATATGGTGTGTTCGTTGTGTTTTTAGTTAATTTTATTAAAGAAAAGCAAGTTAAACGCAAATTCTAGAATATTATAAGACTTCTCACAAAAGGTAGTTACAATGTGAGACGGTTTTACATAAGATCTACTCTTATAGTCTTATACTCGTATGAATCATTCATAAGTTGTTTTAGTGTTGGCTCATCGAGCCATTTATTCAGGTCTAGGGTTGTTTCATATTTGGGTTCAATTTACAAAAGTTGAACGGAGTACTATATAATTGCACTTGATTACTAGTTTGTGTTAATTTCGACTCTGTTCAATAAATTGTTAGATTACAATGGACCGATTTTTTTTTTTTTTTTTTTCAAATATTACCGCTTGGTTTAATCAATTCTTCTTTCAAAAAAGTTCTCCAAAACAAAACATGTTAGACTTATTTTTTGTTTCAATTGAAATTTGAAATATATGCATGAGAGCACTAGTTCCTATAAATCCTTGAAATGGTCATTTAAGATCCTAAACTCGTGCATTCTCGAAGATTGAGCTACGGCAATACGAAAACGCTCATATGCATATTCAATTCAATTCAATTAAATCTTAATTCTCGATTCATTTTGTTATTTGAAGTTGACTAAAATTGAGTTAGCCTCACCCAAAAGACAAAAGGTGATTGCTAGATTATAAAATTGATTATTAATGGTATAATTATTAATTTAAAAAATTTAAGGAGTGTTTTTTTGGTTAAGTTGAATATTGTCATGTTATATTAGAGTCATATGATTAAAGGTTACTGATTTGACCATCTCGACCCCTCGATTCTAGAGTGTAATTTTGCATAACGTACAAAGAGCGATGCACATTCACACTTCATGCTCAAATGGCATATGTATATGTGTGAGCTGAGTGTTAGAATATACTAAAATCGATTATCAGCCACTAGTTTAAACTTTTTGCTGATTTGATTTCTATAGAAATTTATATTCAAAATAGATTGAATACAAAATAATCTAATTCAAAATTACAAGGCCAATATCTATATACTAACTAAAAAGCTTTAAATCAAAACTAATCTAAATCAGTACGTCTGAATAACTTTTGATATTAAAATAACGCAAATTGAAACATGTTGTCTATCGTACCAAAGTGTATGTCGTACTAAGTCGTACTAAATTCAAAAGAAACAAAAAAACATAACGGAGAAGTACGCAAAATTAAGCGCAATGCAAGGCGCATAATAAGAGCAATTACATGGTACGCCAAAAATTATTAAGCTTTGACTATACAAGTCGACATACTTGTTAAAATACTCAATACAATTATACTAAGTAATACTAAAATTAATCAAATTTTGTGCCAAATTAGTCTACGGATTATTCGGCACGAGAAAAAAAATAAATTAAGTTGGTGTCTTTTGACTTTTTGTTGTGGAAATTTTAAATATGTATGACTAACTTTAAATTTTGTGTTTCTTAATTATGCCGCTTTCTAGTTTTAACTTCTTCTAACTACTATGGTTGTTAGGACAGTTTGTTATAGTATTTGTTTAATGTAATATCACTAGTTCACTACACCAACTAATTTAACTTATTACTCCATCTGTGCCATAATGTTCGTCCCGGTTTATTTTACGTGGTTTTTAAAGCGACTCTTTGACCATGTTTTTTATCGCTTATACGCGATAGTTTTTGGTTGAAAATTAAATTTTGTGAAAGATATTTTAATAACAAATTTGAATATCTTATTATCATGTAAAATTAGTTATATTTTTAAGCTATATACGGTCAAAGTTAAGAAAATTTAACTTTAAAAAAGGTAAATGAGACTAATATTGTGGAACGGATGAAATAGTTTTTTTAGTTGAGGCTATAATTGAAGAAGAAAGTGCAGCCAACAAGACTAATAATCGTTTCAAAATGATCGTTGTTAAGAGTGATGAACTAAAATCTGCCATTTGAACTTGAATAGATGGCGAACTAAACAATTAAAGCAAGCAACAAACATAATACTCGATCCTCAGTCCTCCCATCCCTTATACGGAGTATTTGAAATTGACAACTAACTTTGACATCACGCGATTTGGCATTTCCCTCATTTAGAGGTAAATTTGACCTAAGAAGTAACATATCTGATAAACTAAGATTGTTGTATGACTGCTACGACAGGCGGTTAGTGCTAAAAATTTACTCCATATCACATTATTCATGCTTGTTATGATCCTTATATTATTGAGTAAAAAAACGACTACTTTAAAGAGTTTTAAAATGATCACAATACGCGTTTAAGTTGTTAGAATAAGTGTTATAATACCTTTTTTAGACATAAAATATGCATTTTATCGTACATGTACACCCGTCTTACAATAGAATTCATCGAGCTTTACCTTAACATCTGCAAAGAACTTTCCGAAAAATAAATTTGTAAACGGGGTACGAAATGACCGAAAAGATGGTGCTTTTGACGTAGACTTTAATTGCCTTCTTTTTGAAATTCGTTTTAAAAGGTCGTACTCCGTATATGAAATGAATACAAGCTAAAGTAGTAAAGGTTGTGACTTAAATAGTGAGTGTTAGCTGATTTCCCTGACTTGTGCGTTCCAAATAAAGTGAGTGCTGCCACAAATCTATCGCAACGTAAAAGCCGAATTATGTATAAAGTCACTCCGTATGTTTGTAAACAATTTTTTATTACTAGTATTATTTATGATATATAATAGATTATATAATAATTAAGTACGATTTAAATCATAAAATCATGTTATTAATGTGTGGTATAATCTGATCTCTTCTAAATATCTCTCAATTATATTGTATGGACTTTTTCGATATGACATCTTTATTCTCAAATTCTTTGACTGTTACAAATATGTTTAATTCCTGAACCAATCCAACAAACTCGATTACATTTTGAGTAGAACGACACAATCTATTGCTCTTAATCGAACCTTAAATCATATTGAACCCACTCTTTACTTTCTTTTTCTTTAATACATCGTTGTTGGAGATGAACCCAGTCTAATATACATTTCCACATGCGATCTCACATCGGTTGTGAGATGAGAGTTGTTCTTGTTTATAAAGTTTAAGGGTTACTTCTCCTATTGCCAATTGATTTTAGGATGGAACCTCTTAAACCTTGTAAGCGGACTCTCTCATACTCTCGGGTGTGGCCCAGGTCCGTGGAATTTAACATACGCAATCAGTTCAGTCAATTTGCTCATTTCATCAGGTCACGAGTAAGCCAACCACCATTTTTTTTAACCCCTAATAAAATTAACTGGTCCAATTAATCCAAACCTAACCCGTGGCTAACTCTAACTCTAGGTCTAGTAAAAAAAAAAAAAAAAATATTCTCTTCATCCCGGTCATTTGTTTACACTTTTCATTTATGGGTGTACGGGTCATTTGTTTATACTTTCCATAAATGTCTATGGTGACCCATGTGTGGAGTGACCCAATTTCCTTAACCAATCACATTGTTTAATTTTACCTACTTTAAAGCAAGTGGTCATTTTGTTTTTTCTTTACCGCTCTTCTCACATCGATAAATGTGTATAAAGTAAACGTAAACAAATCACTGAAACGAAAGGATTACGTACAAACAAAAAAAAACAACAAAAGCAAGGGAGGAGAATTAAACTTAAAATTAGTAGCGCATGTGCAAGTAGGACCATGCACCAAAGACTTTACCTTCATCAATTGTTATCTTCATTCACTTAAGACAACAACTACCATGTGCATTCTTCAACCTAAAACAATCCCCAACTACGGCTACTTCAATTCACTAACTAACATTTACCACAAATTGTACTCCCTTATTTTCATAATAATTTGTTCCCATTTAGTACAATAATTTTACGCGATCTTCAATACAAGATTTTGATCACGTTTTTCACGGTGTATATATATATTCACGTTTCGTGTGTCCTAAATTATTCAGTTTTGAAAAAAAAAAAAAAAAAAAAAAGAAATAATGTTACTAGTTGAGTTTGGATACGTCCCTTGACATATGAGTAGTCCTTACAAATTAAAAAGTGAACTTCGTATAATCGTAGATTTGGTAATTGATATTTGATTGATGTATTATATTCTTTTTAATTTTTTTTTTCCTATAATTAAAACTTTACATAATAGTCGAGAAATCTAAATTAAAGATTATTTTTCACCCGATTACCTATATTGTATTAAATCAATCTATACAGACTACAGAGACTAGTACGAAGTATTATAATAACCTTTTTATTTATTTTTATTTTTTTATAGCCAAACATACCCTACAACTACAAGGCTACAACAGGTGCATATACTCCAACCTCCTCTATATAAGCAAAACATATCTCACATTACCTTAGCATAAAACCAACTAAAAACAACCACTTCTCTACCTAAACATTTATTCTTCTATAAAATGGCTTCTTCTCAAACATTTGTAGCCATTTTCTACCTTTTGGTTGCCTCTACTCTATGTTTTACCGCCGTAAATGCCAACTACGGTGGCGGCTGGACTAACGCTCACGCCACATTTTATGGTGGCGGTGACGCTTCTGGTACAATGGGTAAGCACTTACACTAGTTACATTTTCGTACAAATGTCGCAAACTACTCTGTATATCGAACTAAATAATAATGTACTCCATAACAATTATATGATGTACATTGCTACAAACATTTGTTCCCAATATTTATTTAAATAACATATACACGTACGGAGTATCAGTTAACTTTATACAATGAATATTGTAAAGAGGCATACGGTGTACCAATTCTCTATTGAACCATGATATCATGAGACCAATACCGCTATTGCATATTTTGTAACGTTAATATTTTTAGCTGTACATTATTAATTAACTTACTCCATTTTCTTGGATTCTATACATTTGCTTTTTGGACACTATTCACAAGTGAGGAGAATCTTCGATATATCGTCTAATATATGAAATAAAAAATAGTCATGTGAGATCTTGTTTTAATTGCATTTTCGAGAGCATTATTAATATTTAAATTTTATAATTTTCGGAATTATGTAACTAAAGATATAAACAAAAGAAAACGTGCATCGACGTACGTGCAAAAAAGCAAAGGTATAGAATCCAAAAAAATGGAGGAAGTAATATATAAATTTGATGTTGGAAATGCAATGTAGGGGGAGCATGTGGGTACGGAAACTTATACAGCCAAGGGTACGGGACTAGCACTGCAGCGCTAAGCACCGCTCTATTCAACAGCGGATTAAGCTGTGGATCGTGCTACGAAATTAAATGCAACGACGACCCAAAATGGTGCAACCCGGGAAGTATAATCGTAACCGCCACCAATTTCTGTCCTCCTAACTACGCTTTGGCTAACAACAACGGCGGTTGGTGTAACCCACCTCTTCAACATTTCGATTTGGCCGAGCCTTCGTACTTGAAAATTGCTCAATACCGTGCTGGAATCGTTCCCGTCTCCTTTAGAAGGTACTCCCATGGTCTCATATTATATAACGTTTTCGTTTCTCGGCTTCAGTTTCGTATATTTTAAAGTCTAATATAACGCGATTTTGAATATTGACAGGGTGGCCTGCCTAAGGAAAGGAGGAATAAGGTTCACAATAAACGGGCACTCGTATTTCAATTTGGTTTTAATCACCAACGTCGCCGGTGCTGGTGACGTCCACGCTGTGTCGATCAAGGGTTCCAAGACGGGGTGGCAATCTATGTCGAGAAATTGGGGCCAAAATTGGCAAAGCAATTCATACCTTAACGGTCAAACTCTGTCCTTCAAAGTTACTTCTAGCGATGGAAGGACCGTTACTAGCAACAATATTGTCCCCGGTAACTGGCAGTTCGGTCAAACTTTTCAAGGCGCACAATTTTGAAAAAATCGTCGAAAATTGGAAGACCATTTTCCTCCAAAAGAGGAAAATGGTTATAGAATTTAAATATTAGGGAATGGTCGGGCAAATTTATCGTCTTATAAAAGACTGTCCTATTTCAGAGCGTCTTACATGAGACTGGCTAAAGACATAATATACGTAGTAGAATTCTAGGCTTATATTTCGCCGTGGTGTCTATATTAGCACCCGCTAAAAGCCTTTTAATTTGTTTCAATTACTATATATGGTTACATAGGCAATGTTTTTGAGTTATTGTTGTAAGAGAAATGATGTTATAAATGGTTGATTTTTAGGCCATTATCATCATTTACTCAATTACTAGTTCATTAGATGTAGTTTTGAATTCTACTTTGGAAGGTTGTAAGCAATTATTGTAACCTTGTTTTTTTATTTTAATTTGGTATGATTGTATGAATTCGTGTGGTCGAAATGAATTTATGATTTGATTTGAGACGTTGTTATGTACAGATTTTTTTTTCTCGGTTAGAATGAGGTATTAACGATACACTACTACACAATTTGTAATCGACATTAGATTTTTTTACTAATAGACATCTAATTTACGTCTGATGTTAAGTTGATTGATGTCTATTCAAAGATAATAGACATCAGATTTAAAACTGATGTCTTTATATAATGTATAGACATCCTTTGTAAAAATGTCGTATGTCCATTATTCGAAAAGGCATTACAAATTTTTCAATGTGTGATGTCTATTTACCAGAAAGACATGTAGTCTAAGCAAAAATCCGATGTCTATTTGCCAATTAAATAACAAAAAAAAAAAAAAAAATTACAAATAGGCAGTAGTTTAACAAATGTAGAATACTAACCTACATTTTATTCGTAAGAATAACATCTTACACATTGGTTAGTGCATCGATTCTCTCCATCCATACAAACATTCTAAACTAACAAATACAACATTATAAAAAAAATGCGACTATTCATTATCTAAACATCAACGTATGTAAGAAAAACGCAGGAGGGTCGGGCACATTTTCTCTTTCAAACCTCCTTGCTCGATGTTACGTAGCCTTAGGTAACGCCATCTAGTTGGTATCCTCCTGCATCATCACTAAATTAATCAGAGAAAAGAACCCAAAAAAATTAAGCTGACACTCACTGACTAGGAATTGTCATATAAATTTGTTGTACGCATACGGAGAATTGGTTGCTAATAAATAAGAGTCTAATAGTGGCTACTATACTGCTCTATGTGACAACAATCAAATATCAAAGGTGATCACATTCACACAATTAACACAATAAGTTTTATAGTAGCTAGTCACCATTAAAGGCCATACACACAAATCTATCTTATTTAAAAATGTGTGACTATTAGAAAATTTTGTGCAAGTAATAGTCATTTACCAATACACCATCACAAGTTTTAATTTGGAACTGATCATACATACAAGATTTAGTGCGTTTTCATGATAAAAAGTTATCACCAAAGGATTGCTTGAGTAAATAAAAACGCATTATAATAGTGGCGTAGTCAGAATGTGGTAAGTCGAGACCCCCTAAAGACGAATTGTAAAGAATGACTAATAATCTTGGAATTCTAAACTCACACACAATAGTATCGAATAGGAGCTAAATCGTCTTACTTGTACTTTCAACCACTGAGAACCGGAGAAAACCCATCGTTGGCATTAGATGCAGCATTGTCGTTCCTACAAGCATCGGGACCATGCTGACTGATTAAAAAAATTTAATAACATACACATCAAAATTAAATGGTTAAAGAGTATAAGTTTATATACCTCAATAATTGGGACATTAATCCCACGCACTTTTCCATACACTTCTTTGTACTCATTTAATTACTGCAATAGTTGATTATTTGCTTGAAATCTAACAAAAATAACTGTAAAAGAATAAATCAACGAACAAAATTAGGGATTCAATATCGAAATTGTCAAATAATTGTTCAACGGAATGAATTATTCAAAAGAATTGATTAGAAAGCCATACCTTTCGTTTTTCGAAGGATTGAACTAATTATTCAAATGAAGGATTGAAAATTAATCACAAATTATATTTCAGTTAGACGGGAGAAAGTTAGAGATAAGACAAACCTAATTGACAGATTGAATATCTTCGAAGTCATAAATGGCGCATGTGGAATCACAAGTGGGTGGATCGAAAGAGTGGAAAATTTTAGGGTTTTAATTAGCCCTAGATTAGTTTTTATTTATTTATTTTGGCAGAAGGTGAAGGGTTAGTTATTGATTTTTTACAAGTATGACGTATGACTAATTTTATAAGTTAGGTTAAAATATATCAAATGAATAGACATTAGATTTTGTAGTTATCTGATGTGTCTTCATTTATTGAAAATACTAATTAAAAGTTGGATTAAAAGATATCAGGTTTTTTGAACAACTGATGTATATTAAATTGTATAGACGTCAGTAATTTTATAAGTCTGATGTGTATTTAATAGACCTAAGATTTTATATAAATACAATGTCTATTGTGTGATGTCTATAATAACTTTTGTAGTAGTGATATGAAGTACTTGAGCGTAAAAGTATACGGTACATTCCAACAATAAAAGATTGCACAAAGTTCTCATGTACAAAAGTGAAGATACTAACGAAATCGTTGTGGCGTCCTTATTGTCGCTGTTAACGTCAATATTATGTAGATATAATAAAATAGTGCTCAAGAAATCGAAATGATATAGAGACTATTAAACTTTAATCACAGACCCACCGTCTGAATGGTCATCTTAGTGTTGTTTCGGCCCACCGTCTTCTAATTTTAGAGCTCCACCATATCCATTATCGCTTTAACAAGGATCGCATTTTCACATTTATAGTTGACCTCTTCCTAGCTCGCAACTGATTAGTTTTAAGAACGCGAAGGCAACAAATACCAGATCGGTATAAAATAAGAATAAACAAATATAAAAATACGTAAACCACAGCATACGTTTGTGTGGTTCAGTAACGGTTTGTTAACTAGCTATCTACTAGGGAACGACTTAAAAAGTTTATATAATTCTTGGTACTCTCAAAGACTAGTACAAAAGAGTATAAATAGGCCAAGATGGAAACTCTAACTCAGGCCGCGCCATACATAATTAGGATTCATGCTAGTGATCAAATACGGAGTATCATATTAGATTGCAAAAGGCGATAAGCTTGATAAAAAAAAAAATAATACACACGCCCCAATTAGATGAAAATACGCATTTATCTCAGGGGCGGATCAGGATTCAAAAACACCTTGGGCTAATTTTTTTTTTGTTGACAATTCCAATTTGCACAAAGTGTAACACATCTTCAAAACTATCATTCAAAGACTAAAATAAATAGTGAATATATTAAATCATTCGTTTAGTTGTAGATAGTCAATCCAGGCCAAATATTTACTCTACACCTAACCAAAGTAGTAGGCATATTAAATCATTCGTATTTTTTATATTATTGTTAAATATATCCTAAAACAATTTGCAAAAATATACGAAAATTTTTGGTAAACTTTTTAATTATATTATTATATCTAGTGTTGACATCCAAACTACTAAAGAAACAAACTCGTGTACATAAAAATTGAAAATTTGTTTTGCAAAATAGACCATAAAGAAAATAGCTTCGAAGTAAAAATGTGATTATGAAATCGTCTTTCTTAAAAATTTGGATTTATCAAATACTCATAAAAGACAAGTTATTATCTCTACCACTGCACTACTTATTACCTCTTTGTAAATAAAACCTTTCAAACTAATACAAATATAAAATTGCAGTATATTTTTTTCGAAGCGCAAAAATTACTTGGGCCAAAACCCAAGGCACCCTACCCTAAATCCGCCCCTGATTTATCTTCTCTGTTTAATACAATTTATTTTAGTTTCTCAAGTAAAGAAATTGACAATGTTATTCTTAAAATAAACATACTTACAATTAATTAAAATTTGTACCATTCTTAATTTATTTATCATTTTAGTTTTAATACTGACTTAATGTTAGGCAATATTTAAGAAATTGACAATATTATGATAGGATATGTCGATATCGTAATCAGAATAATATATTATCTTATAGAATAATATATTTAGAATTTCCCTTATTAGTTGATTCTCATATCTCGGTTTAGTATTATATATAGACTTGCATTGTAATTTGTTATGACACAACGAACAATAATAACATTATTTTCCCTTTGATGAATTATCTATTTTCATATTCTATTACTTAATAAATGAAATTAAAAGTTGTTTTCCCAAAAAAATAAACTTTACATTTGAATCATACTGCCATCAAATATATATTGTTAAAGTACAAAATCGATTTTAAAACCTTCATTTATCAATTTAAACTTTTAAAGAAACTGATAATTTTGAACTTATATTAACCATAACACACAAATATAATACTCTACTTGGCAAATTACGATTATAAAATAACCAATATTATATCAAAATAACCTCCTACACACAATAATATATTGCGCCAACAAATTGAAATTGCATGTAAGATTAAGACATGCACGTGAACGTAGGTCCAAAATTATATACTTAGCCCAAGCTACATTATATTGCAATTTGGTTAGTCCCACTTTGTGACAAATTCCATGTGCAAATTATATTACAATTTCAAATTGTAATTTAATTACAAGTTAGACTACCTAAATTAGCGCAATTTTTATAGTATTTTTTGGTATAATTTGTCAATTTTTGATCAAATTATTACGTACCTAGTCATTATCTTTAGTAGACAAGTCGTCCACCATTTTGTTCATTTGTTGCTTTTACTAAATCTATTTAAAGCACCAATTTTCTAACCAACGTATTACAAATAAATCATAACTTCATTACAAAAAATATTCTCCCTCCCTTTTTATTTTTTTAAGTTGAATATATAACTTTTTTTCCTAGCCAATAAAACAATGGCGGGTTCGATTCTCTTCTCTATTTCATTTCTTTTCGTTGCGACGATTAACATGTTTATCGATGGGGTAGTAGCGGACTATGGAGGGTGGCAAGGTGCTCATGCAACTTTTTATGGCGGGAGTGACGCCTCTGGGACAATGGGTGAGTCAGAGTGTATGATCGATCATATTCAATTGTCTATTCGTTCCATGAGAATTATGAGAACAGTTTTAAGATACACTTGAAAATTTATCAAAACAAACAATTTTAAAATGTGATTTAGTATTATGGCCAAGTACCCTAATTGTTGTCATTTTAATAATGTAGGTGGAGCGTGTGGATACGGAAACTTATACAGCCAAGGGTACGGGACTAGCACAGCAGCGTTAAGCACTGCGCTATTTAACAGTGGATTGAGCTGTGGAGCGTGCTTCGAACTCAAATGTAACGATGATCCTAGATGGTGCAATCAAGGAAGCATTATCGTCACGGCTACTAATTTTTGCCCTCCTAACTATGCCTTGGCCAATGACAATGGTGGGTGGTGCAACCCTCCCCTCCAACATTTTGACTTGGCCGAACCTTCCTACTTAAAAATTGCCCAATATCGTGCTGGAATCGTCCCTGTCGCCTTTAGAAGGTATGTTTATACTTCGCCATCAACACATTTTAAATGTTTTACTTTCTATTTTGGGCAGAACCGGAGAAATTACTATAGACAAGTCCATAATATTGCAGACTGCTTTGTTATTGCTTACTATAAATAGAAATAAGAAATCTAATTCAAAAAAATAATAATAATAAATTTCTTCTATTCGTACATTTAATTAATCAAATTCAAATATTTTACTTTGATATTTGCAGGGTACCCTGTCTGAGGAAAGGTGGAATAAGGTTCACAATTAACGGACACTCGTACTTCAACTTGGTTCTAATTAGCAACGTCGCTGGTGCTGGTGACGTCCACGCCGTGTCAATCAAGGGTTCGAAAACCGGTTGGCAAGCCATGTCAAGGAATTGGGGCCAAAATTGGCAAAGCAATGGTTACATGAATGGCCAAAGTCTTTCATTTCAAGTCACTTCTAGTGACGGTAGGACCGTCACAGTCAACAATGTTGCCCCATCTAACTGGCAATTTGGTCAAACTTTCGAGGGCAGTCAATTTTAAACAAAGAAATTTAGTTATAAGTTTTTCATCAAAATACATCATATATATTTTATTTTTTTGCAAAGTCGATGGAAAATTATGGTTTTAATCGAGGCGGTGACTATATTATCACCCGCGAAAGGACAATTTATTTATATTGTAGGATTATTAGGTTTTAAATTGTTCGTACAAATATTATAATTATTTTGATTCGGCTATATTTGAGAGCTAGTAGTTGATGTTATAATGGCCAATTAATTTTATAGGTTTCAAATGTAAACGCCTTTGATGCGATTAATTCAATGAATTGAAGGTATTGTGCTAGTTACTTCATTACTTGTACATTAATTATTATTCGTTTTTGTTTTTTTTTGTTCAATATGAGCTACAAGAGCAATACAACGGGAGAGGAGGATTCAAACCTGTAACCTATCGTCACGGATATCACAATTATTTTTCGTTTTTGTGGTCACTATACAAGACAAATTGCTTTGGAGTACAATTGCATATACAATTACGTTCTCAATTGATAGCCACGCACAATTTTATTCGGAGTATTTCTTTTATTATAAAAAATATTTTAACTAAAATTTTAAGGTTATTATAGTTAATAATGTATAATCCGTAATTGTTAATACATGTAATTGGATGTTTAATAAATGTAAATCAAAAGTATACATTTGATCACAATGAGTATGATCATAACCAATTAATTTTACAAATTCATTAATAATTTGATAAGGCAAATTATAACTTTAGTTTTTATATAAATCACCAAACAAAATGATCAAATGCGTTCACTTAATTACCGCGCATCCAAGGATGTATTTAACCACGTATGAAGAATTGTATACGTATTCACGACAATTTTATTCAAGAAAAAGAAAGAAAAGAGGATGATTCCTTCGTACAACCGTTCTCAAAAGCAATCAATACAAGAGGACAAGTGCATCGATCAATAAAAAATCAATACAAGGTACTTCCTTTGTCCCATTCATTTGTTTATATTTTTTTCAAATCTCCCTCACAAAAAAGTCAAACTGTAAACAAATCACTAAAACGGAGGAAATACTAAAAAAGTACGGGTGGATAAAGAATACGAGTGTAGTCACTAATGCAAACCGTTAATTATGAAAGAGGTTAATTATAGTAATGTATTCCAGCTACCGTCTATGTGACACTAAGCCCTTTGTTTTGAACAATGAGGACATGTTTTACTTCATGTCAACCGTGCTCTCCTATGAAAAAGAACTGTTGGAGATGGATTCAGCCTAATATAAATTCGCATTCGTCGCGTCGGTTGTGAGATGAGAGTTAGTGCTTGTTTATAGCGCAGAAATTTCTCCTCCTATCACAATTGGTTTTAGGATGGAGCACTCCAGGCGTATGTGGGCTCTCTCATACTACCGGGTGTGTGGGGCCGTGGAATTTAACAAGAACCGATTGGTCTAAGAAGGTTTATCGCCCCTTTTAAGAATGGTTTTACCCATCTTAGATCATTCTTTTTGTACCAGATAAATACATCAACAACAATATAGTTGTAACTTGTAAATACTAATTATTCGTACTCCAATTAATTTAATCATTTATTTACCCCTTTTACATTGGGAACGGGTTTAAATTGATCATCGTTTTTTTTTTTTTTTCGAAAAAAAGGATACTCCATAGTTACTAGTTGGGTTTAATTTGTAGTATAAAAATTAACCATGGGAAGGAGAGATTGAGTTTAGCAAAATAATTACTACGTATAAGATAAATGCATCTGTTAGAACGAAAGTGCTGACGACTGACGTTGGGCGTCTGCTGCATCGGTGTCCACGGTCTATAATAGTATGATATTGTCCGCTTTGAGCCTAGCCCTCACGGATTTAATCTTGGGCTCCTTCCCAAAAGGCCCCATACTATTATACGGAGTATTTGGTAGACACTTATAAAGATGAGCTTTCATCTTTTCTCAACCGATGTGGGACTTGGGTTTGCACCCTAACAGCATCAAATATTACTTTTCGATAACGAATACTTCAATATTATTCCTAAATAAAAAGATTAAGATGAAATACGGAGTATTAATAATTAGCCATGATTTTATAGTGAGTGAAGAAGTCGTTTATCATACTCCGTACAACATCGATCTTGTATTTTTCAACAAGTACTATCTACTCCGTATTTGTTGTGACGTTGCTATTCAATACACTCAATCAAAGTTCCGCAAATCGTGGTATTTGGGGGACAAAAACAACAATTTTAGACAGAAAATTAGATTTTGTACCCAAAAAAAATAATAAAAATAATAAAAATAATACGTGTACAAAAGTAGATTATATTGTTTTCTAGTTTCTACCATTGCCAATAATTGACGTTGTTATTTAATAGAGTATGTAAAATTGTCATTGCCAATGCCAATTATTGATATGTAAAATGTAAAAATGTCATAGTTTTGGCTTTCAATTTTTAATTTATTATTAATGAAAAGAATGATACTAACATTCAAATGACATTTGTCAATCAGATTAAAAAAAAAAAACAAAATATCGATCTTTTACTACATTTGTGGTATATTAACCTTATAGATCGAGAATATAAAATTACATGATTAATTACGCTAAAACATTGTTATATAAATATAGAATTCTTAACAAATTAGAGCAAGAATCATTATACAGTTATTACTATAACAAAGTAACGTAATTATATTTATATTACATATCGATCTTACAGAAGAATACAATCGTTCTAAAGACCTCAAAACTGGCCAATAGACACGATATAATATGTAAATTAAAAAAGTATACTAAAAATACACGTCTAGAAATAATAATAAATGGCCTCTAGCGGGTGCTACTAAAATTTGAGCACCACAGCAACTACACGCCACAAATATGCCAACCAACTTTCTCATATTATACAATTTTATCTAAAAAAAAATAATCTCACACCATTTTAATAAAACTATATAATTTTTTTTAACCAATTTTGTAATTAAATTGGTATTTAGACTTTAATTATGGAGTATCAATTTAGAATTGACCACCTTCGAAAGTTTGACCAAACTGCCAGTTACTAGGAGCAACATTGTTGCTAGTGATGGTCCTACCGTCGCTAGTAGTCACTTGAAACGATAAACTTTGACCGTTCATGTAACCGTTGCTTTGCCAGTTTTGGCCCCAGTTCCGTGACATGGGTTGCCACCCGGTCCTGGAACCCTTAATTGACACGGCATGGACGTCACCAGCACCACCGACATTAGTGACTAGGACCAAGTTGAAGTACGAATGACCGTTTATTGTGAACCTTACTCCTCCTTTCCTAGCACACGGCACCCTGCCAATTTACAAAAATTCGCAACATTAAATATATATTTATATGTTATAAAGTTAATAACATATTGTTTTTTTCTGCATATAAGAGTTGAACATATGTGAGCTGAAATTAAGCTGAAAATAACAAGGACTAAAACCTTTTCTTATATTTGTATCTGTCATTGGAAAATAAAGTTCAAATATAAATACCTTCTGAAGGAAACAGGGACGATTCCAGCACGGTATTGTGCAATCCTTAGGAAAGAAGGCTCGGCCAAATCAAAATGTTGAAGGGGAGGGTTGCACCATCCACCGTTGTCGTTAGGCAAAGACGGGTTAGGAGGGCAAAAGTTAGTAGCGGTGACCATAATGCTGCCAGGGAGGCACCATTTCGGGTCACCACTACATTGCAACTGATAACAAGCACCGCAACTTAAACCATTGTTGAATAGCGCGGTGCTGAGTGCTGCAGTGCTAGTCCCGTACCCTTGGCTGTATAAATTTCCGTATCCACATGCTCCCCCTACATTTCCATAATAAAAAAAAAAAAAAAAAAAATGTTAGGTCAAAATTTTAATTGATTACATTATACGTGATGTTATGTCGTGTTACACAAGAATTATTAGGTACATTCGATAGTAATGTTTTAATGTTATTAATTAGACGTACCCATTGTACCAGAGGCGTCACCACCACCGTAAAAAGTAGCGTGAGCGGAAGTCCAACCGCCACCGTAGTCGCCATAGGCACCATGAAGACATGTAAACAAAATTAGAACAATTGTGGAGATTAATGTTAAAGAAGGTGCCATAATTGTGTGTAGTACACTAGTACGTAAGTATAAGAAGTTTTTTAATGCTAATTTAATGTTTTTTTTTTTTTTTTTTTTTGAAGTGTTTGAGTTGTGAGTTTAGTTTTGGGCAAAGAGTGTGGCCTTATATAGACTCGAAAATGAGGCTCAAATAGTGAACGTACGAGTGACATAAGAGATAGTAAATGATTTGAATGATTTGGTTTTGCCGGCAATTGTTTCAACTGTTCAACTAGGAGCATGTAGTAAAAGAATTTATTATTATTTTATTTGAATTTGAATTGATATTCATAAAAATGGAAGCAAAATATGAAGACGAACGACCTTTTTCTAACGCATACGAGTCTTTATTAGAAGAGGTAGTCATGTATCAGGCTCGGGCCGAGTTTCGTAACATACTCGTATTATTTTTTTTGGCAGTATTACGATCAATATATAGTTGAAAATATAATCGTGTGATTTTGTTTGATTTAATTTTTTAAATACATTTATATGAAATATATACTTTGTAATTTTTTTTTTATTCGTAAATATTGATGATATTATTGCTATCAAATGTGCCTTTGACAAATGCATCATAACATCCTGTGACAAATTTATACGTATTTGTCTAGTGATATTTTATTCAAAAAATAGCATATCTCACGAGATGAATGGTTAAAGTCTTTAAATTCTATGAAATTCAATTGTATTTAGACAGTTTATCGATATAATTTTATCCCTAATTAGTAAGGCCATATAATTTGTACATGTGCAATAAAAATAACTTAATTGTTAGTATCCAAATGTGGTTATCAAACAATTGCCTTCCATTAATAACTATGCTTGTCACTTGCAACTCATTAACTACTCTAATGCATTTGATAACTAAATTTAAACTAAATAACCCATTTTCATATCAACTAAAACAAATTAAGGAAAATAGAAATAAACAATTAAAAAATAAAAATAAAAATAAATAAAAAAGAAGAAGTGAAGGAAAGGGTTAAAAAGCACATGAGCAAGTAGGGTCATGCTTTTGCCTCAAGCAGTTGGCCTTTTAATAGAGACAACATCATGTGCAAGCTCTTGGACTCACTCTCCTTGTTTTTTCGCACCAAATTCTTAGACGAGACGATTTCATTATAATATTATCGTAAAATCTTTTACATATATGGGTATATTAGTTAAGTAAAATTATAGTACAATATTTTTATTATTTTTTTACATTTATGATGGTCTATTTATGAGTTAAATGTAAGCATTTTTACGATTAAAGTGACTATTTCAACTTAATAGTTACTTTAAACGTAAGATTAAACTGAAAACATTCAGCGCAAGAGTGATCACATTTTGATCAGAGTTAGTTCGTTGTACAAGTGAAACTGTCTTATTGTAGATTTGTTATGATAATTACTTCGTACTAAGTCAGTTGTACTGTGAGCGATTTTTTTATTTAGAAGATTTCACGTTTTCTTTTTTTTTTTTTTCAAATAAATAAATAAATGAAGCTTATTTTATTTACTTTTGTGATTTTTTTTATACAATTATTTGTTTATATGGTTTAATTGGTAACTTAATTATATTAAATTTTCGTGAGTATAATAATAAATTACACTTAGTTCGTCAATCAAAAAAAATATTTACATAATTAATAGAAATTAAACATTTGAATTTTTGAGCTCATCAATATATCTAATTAATTGGATTAATCAATCAAACACTTTCTGAAATCATGTTTGGTCATTACTCATTACTTTCATTAACGGTTATAATGTAGCGATGATCAATTTACAATTACTTTGTATGTTAGTTTGAAAAACATTTAAATTATTTTCATAAGTAACTATTTATTCTTATCTTATACGGAGTACTATACAACAATATCATCCTAGAATTTATATTATTCCTAACTTGTCAAATATATACGGCGTATAATTTATACGAATTATAGTTTATATAATAGATACACATATATCACGTGTCAACAATTCATTATGTACCTATGGGGTAGAGTAAATTAAGTAGTCATATTTATTTATTTATCATATATGCGAGGGACCAACGTTAATTACGAGCCATAATTATTTATTTATGGAGTAACGTAGCATTTTAATTCATATATTTATGCAGCATATCTACTTCTGTAGCTCTTTATAATCTAACATTTATTTATTTACTATTTCACCGTTTGGTTGTTACTTGTTAGTCGTTTTTAATTTATTCGAACACAACTAACATATGAATGCATGAACTTATTGGTTCAGAATTGAATAGTTAAAAATTTATTATCCTATAAGGTAGAGGTGTAACAAAAAAGAGCACAAAAACAATAAATTTAGTTTTCTTTTTAATGATCAGCTCGGTTATAACTTATACGGAGTAACTACATTTGAGAAAAAAAAAAAAAAAAAAAAAGTAACTATATAAACCGATTTATAAAGAATTAATAAACTTAGTTTTCTTTTTAATTTATACTACATACTGGAGTATATCGTACTTTACAAATACTTTTTGTATTAGTATGATAATATTATTTTTGGAGTGGTATCTCTAGATTTTTCGAAGATGTATTTTATATAGGAGGATTTTTATTTTTCGTAAATATCTTTAGTTTTCTAAGTATCTTTAAGAAAAGAAAGAACTTTATTAAACATAATAACAAAGCTCAAATTGAATTGAGCTAGCTAATTCGAGCTTTTTTCTGGGGTCGATTTTAATTTAAATGATGTTATCGAACATATCATATTTCTAACACGCAGTACAATGTAGCCATATATGGAGTTACTCCGTAGATGTTTATGATTGATTATTGAAGGCAATTTATCAAATGTGTAATTATAGGCCTATATCTCCGCCCACAATTAGGAGATACAATCTCCGTGTTTAGTGCTTAAGCAAATGCTTTCATTAACCTACCAAATCACTCATTTCTCAATAATTATTCAATAATGCCCACCCCCCGAAAAAAAAAAAAAACAAATTTAATGATTAATCAAGGGTAAGAAAGTTGATTGATATAATTAATTAACACTCTATTCATTTAATCTTTTTTCTTTCATCATTTGGGTATATATATTCAATATCAATTCAGTTTAGGTACAATTGTCATCCCTAGCTACTAGAAAAACCTAGGAAAATACGGAGTAGTATTTACTTCGTATTTGTTATGTGAAACTTGATAATACCGAATAATGTAACGATAACTATTTTTTTTTCTAATTTTTGGTGACTGATATATATAACCTCGTGTAATTTAACATAATATTCCAGCAATTTGCTAGTAAGGTCATGTCCTTTTCGACATAATTTAAACTCATATAACTTCACTTCAACTCTTATAAACTCAGCTAAATTTTTGCAAATTCAACTCAACCCAACAACAAACACAAATTGTATATAAAAAAGTTCAACTTAACTTCAACTCGTTTAATTACTTTAAGTTAATTTCCAATAAATCGAAAAAAATAATGAGGATGACTAAGAGATATTTCTAACTAAAACTTAAAAATGAAATAAAGATTAAAGCATGACATTAAATAGTAGTCATGAGGATCATTTTCAGTTAACATCATAATTACTGAAATTAAGGTGTGATTAAGGACCTACCATGTTAGAGTAACATGCATTTTCTCAATTCTCCTTTTGCTTTCATTTTATTTAGACATTTTTTCAAACAAATTTAATAATTTAATTAATGGCTTATATTGTATGTACAATTGTAAGCAATGCAAACTTTGTTTTGAATAGCATTTACAAAATTGTTGTAATTTATTTATTGGATAAAAAGATTTGGTGAAGTTGACTTGTGTAGGATGAGAACAAATTTGTAGATCTAAAGATATGTTAAGCAATCTTGTAGTATTTGTTTGTCATTAATTAACTGTATTCTGAAAACAAATTCAAAGAAAAGATCAATTACAACAATAATATTTAATATCTTTGAAATTAATAAATAGTGAAGTTGGTGAACGGTGAATTATATTGCTAATTTGTTTGTATTTTTGAATAATCCATCAATTGGGAAATATACTCAAGCAATTTCTTATATAAAGGAAATTAGTACTCCGTAACAAATTATTTGTAATTTACCCTTATTGAAAGTGAATTCTGTTATGAATGTGCACTACTAATCTAACAAGATAATTAAAAAAAAAAAAAAAAAAGTCGATAAATTTAATCAAAATTTATTTCATATTGTTTAGGGTCCGGAAAGGAACGACCCTCCCTAGGTGCTATCCCCTTGAATTCACTAAAGAAAACCTAGCGCTAAAGATTAATTACGTTATGTGGCGTGATAAGATATAAGCATTATTAATTGTGGGATCTCTATAATTATTTAAGATTTTGGTTGAGTTGGTATTTTACTATATCATGAGAGCCTCAAGTTCGACACTAGCCTCTGCTTTAATGGACGTGCGTGTTAAGGTATATGAACTTATTATCGAATTTTAACCCTCATTTTAAAATTTTGTTTTTTCTAATCTGGAGTACTAGATATTACTACGTAAACATATGTCTATAATGAAGAATTCAAGACCATCAATTGTCATACATTATTAAATTTGTTTTAAATATTCAGTATATTTACGAAAACAAAAATATTTAATTTGATTATGTCCTTAAACAAAACTACGGGATATTTAATTTGGTAGGATCAGAGTGTATATTTCTCTTTAAGGTAATACTCTCTCCATCTCAACCAATAATATATGATTTATTTGTACATGTGACTTTTACAACAAAAACTAACTTACCAAAATTGAAAACAGATAACGATTAATTATTCTACCGTACAATGAAAACAAATAATTATTGATAGAAACAGAGAGAGTAATGATGTGTCAAAGTTTTCTCCATATATAAATATACAACGGAAAAAAAATTGTAACTTTCACATAATCATTAACAGGAAAATCGTGAAATGAAACAAAATATTATACGAGTACGTAATTGTGATGGACGTTCACGTACTACAAATTAAAATTAAAAGAGTAAGTCTTGTATAAAACCGTTTCACGCATGCGACGGAGTTCTTATAAGTAAAATGTGATTATTTTAATGCTTAAAGTGACCACTTTAACGCTAAATGTGGTCACTTTAAAACTCCATAAATTGGTCACTTTAAATGTTAAAATAGTCACTTTAAACCTTAAAGTAGACACATTTTAATTACAAATACCCGTCGCACGCGTGAGACGGTTTTATGTAAGCATTTGGGAAATTAAAATACAAAAGCAATTCAAAAAGAAAACTCTAAGATTTGATTGGGTGGGATTGAACAGAAGAGTCGGTGACTTTCACTTCAAACATAACAATTAACAAATGTTGACATGCATGTGATTATGTTTTTATTCACAATGACATGCATGCATCGTCCGTTGCTTTACTCCTTCAACTTATCGTTAAAAGATACCGGCCTATCTATTTCCACTTTTATATATGGAGTATTTAATTACTCCGTACTTTTTACGATTATAATTATTTAACCCTAATTAATCTGTCTTTTACGTAAAATATGCTCTGTTTGATTCAGTCATTGGTTTACATATTTACTTTTAGATTAGGCGGCACTAACGCTTTTATCTAGTCTATAACTTCATCTGTTCAAATCAATTGTTTAGTGTTTTATTCTCCCTCACAAAAATAGAACAAATGTTAACCATTCACTGCATGAAATAGAGGGAGTTACGTAGAGTGTAAAATTTATTATAGGACATTAATTACGGAGTACTAATTCAAATTGATGAAACCTATTATAATTAGTATCGTACTCTAACAAAATAATATTAAAAATCATTTATAGCAAAAATAAAAGGCTAGAGAAATGAGAATCATATACGGAATATCAATTAATATACGAAGAATTGGTGTGATAGTGTGGAATTAATACAAGGACATAACCACAAACAATAACTTGCACGATGTTGTTTAAGGGACCGTTTAGACTTAATAGAGTTGGGCAAAGACAGTGATACACTTCTAAAAAAATGCTTTGTACAAAATCAAATGATGAATTGAACAAAATCATATACAAAGTACCAAAAGGAATTTTGATTTTGGATAATAATCAAACTACATAAAAATTGTTATATAGGAAAATTTTAGTCAATTTACATAGACAGAAGAATTTTGATTTTGCGTCTAAATGATTTTGAATGATAATCAGACTACATAAAATCTTTTTCTCGACAATTATAGTCATCGAAATCAAACGATGAATGGAACAAATAAAATCACATACAATTATATCATATTCATGTGACATCTTTAATTTGACCATAGAAATGAGTTAAGTCGTGTTTTATGACAATATTGCCCTCAACTATAGTTTGGTTAGCAAGTAAATGAGTAGCTAAGCTAGTACTCCGTATATACTAACTGGTCGAACGATAAAGTCTAATACTCCCTATAATTAAGAATACATTACTTGCTAATAAGGGTGTTGTAAAACTAAATAGTTCGAATTTTCTTATTGAAGTCAATACTAATAGCCGCTTCGCATCTCATAATTAATTTGAATTTGGTTTTGATAAACATGTACTCCGTATATACTTATACTAATATTTTTGATTAATCAATGAGCAATACATATAGTCATCATATAATAAAATCATCATAAAAATAAAATGTGCAATATACTTCTTCTGTTTCAGTCATTTGTTTACACTTTACTCAAATTTCTCTCACAAAAAGTCAAACTGTAAATAAATTATTGAAACGGAGTGAGTAGTAACTAAATGGGAAATATTAGGACACAAAATGCAAACATCCAAGAGATATCAAATTTAGGGACACAAAACCTCCAAGTATACCCCATCAAATGACAAAGAGTAACATGAGAAGTGCCCTACCAAAAAAAAAAAAAAAAAAAAGAAAAAAAAAGAAAAAAAAAAAAAATAATAATAATAATAAATAAATAAAAAGGCACAACACAAACGATGTCCATAGAAAGGGTATGTTAATACTATCCAAATACTCCCTCCCTTCAAATCCAAACACTACATTTACCTTTTTGACACTATTCATCTACGTTGGGAATCTTTGAAATTCCCGACAATCTATAATTGAAAATATAGTCATGTGTGATCTTGTTTGATTTGTCTTTATGGGTACAATATTAATATCCAATTTTTAAATTTTTTTATCGTGTAAAATTATAGATATTTTCGTTCCGACATTCGCCTCGACAAATGTGATAAAGCAAATGTAGTGTTTGGTTTTGAAGGGAGCGAGTATATAGTAAATGCAAGTTGGTTCTATTTGGTGGGAAATGAGTATATAGTTAGTTATTTTTAGATCCTAAATTAAATGAGAAGTGCCCTACAAATTTAGGGATTGTTTGCTAAAATCTAGACCATAGCCTCATGGACCATTTTCTTTTGTATGATCACTTTCAATAGATGAATGGTTCAACAATCAACGGCATAAAACCAATTTGAACCCTACTTGATGGGTCAATGAGCCCAACTTTTTTATTTTAAATTCAAAGCACATGTGCTTGGGTTAGAGTTATACTCCCAAGAATCATTGAACACTTACATACCTACCTATAGGAAGTACCGAATATATTCTGGCTTAATGGTTATAACGGAAGTATCCTACTGTGACGTAGGTGTTGGTGGGTTGGTTGTGTGCAAGGTATAAGTGCACTTGATTTAGTGCGGTTTTAGATTCTGGTCTAGTAATTAGAACGGAAGTATCCTGTTACGTAGGTGTTGGTGAGTTGGTTGTGTGGAAGGTATAAGCACACTTGATTTAGTGCGGTTTTAGATTCGGGTCTAACGGTTAGAACCGAAGTATCCTGTGATGTAGGTGTTGGTGAGTTGGTTGTGTGGAAGGTATAAGCACACTTGATTTAGTGCGGTTTTAGATTCGGGTCTAACGGTTAGAACCGAAGTATCCTGTGACGTAGGTGTTGGTGAGTTGGTTGTGTGGAAGGTATAAGCACACTTAATTTAGTACGGTTTTAGGTTTGAACCTCGTGCCACAACTCCCCCCGCCCCTTTTTTTCTTACCATTCATACCATCAAAACATTTTTAATAGTAAACAATATTTTATTTAATTCAAAAATGACTACAGAGTACATAATTATGAAACACTTCAATATCAATAATATTTAATGTTCCTTCCATTCAACATTCAAAGCATTTCACTCTTTCACATTTGTCGAGACAAAATGTCGGAAATGAAATATTTATAGTTTCATTTAAGAAAAAAATTTGAAAATTTGATAGTAAAATTATACTCATAGCGACAAATCAAACAAAATCACACATGACGATATTTTCACTTGTTGATTTCAAGAAATTTGCAAGATTCTCTACTTAGATGAATATTGTCAAAAGAAAAAAAAAAAAAAACAAATGCCATGAATTGAATTGAGTAGAGAGAGTATAATATTCAAAAAAAAAAAAAACGAACGTAAAATTACTTATACATTACCGTATTAATTATTTTTATAAAAAAAAACACTAGTTTGACCTGTATCTTGATCGAAGTACAACCGAAACCCATATAAATCCAACCCATATAGACACGTATTTCAGAACCCAATATACATTGGTTTGTTATACATCCGAGATTCATATTCGCCCATCCGATCCGATTGACAGGTCTAGTTGGATGTTATTGATCGTTGAGCTAAACATAGCCTCAAATCAACCCATGTATAAGTTGGGCCTTGCGTTGGGCTGATTTAGTCGTATACTAAGTCCATGGGCTTGGCCTAAGATTTTAGAAGATGTTCTTCACAAATATTTCAAGAGGACAAATGTTCTTCGTTAAATCCACGGTGCCAACAAAAATAACGACGCCGTGAACCGAAAGCATGAAGCGACCGTTAAAATTTGTCCCGATGAATACGTTATTTGGATCGATTTGAGTACAAATATAGTTGTATCAAGATACATTTTGTATCCGTTAAATTCGTATCGTATCATGTTAACTTGGGCTCATTTCAAAATTACGGAGTATTAATATGTTTTTATTCAAATCAAACAAAAGGAAAATTATCTATTCTTCTATTAATGTATTGAGAAACTCCTTTTATTATCTTAATTTTTTGCATTTGACATTTAATGTGAGATAAAATTCGGCCAAATGCGAGCAATTTAATGAAAAAGGAGTCGTCAATAAAATGTAAAGCATTGCTCGATAATACATCTCACGAATGGAGAAACTCGACAATTTGATTCATCAATTCGGCTGCTTTAGGAGATTCAGGCTTGAACAAGTGAAACACATGATCTTCACCTAGAGTCTCGATAACACGGACATCTCCCTTCCATCCACTCTTAAGCAATAAATCCTTGTAGTAAAAACCGCGGTCTCTAAGTGTATCAAGTTCCGCGACACTCACCAAAATCTTATCGACCCCCAACTCACCTAGCTCATGGTCCATTTCAGATTTTCAGGGTTTATTCGCGGGTCATCTAACCCACTTGATGACTCGGGGCATGCCACCCCCACAACTTGTCCATCAAGGACGAGAACCCGATTGGCTTGACTTTCTTCTCCTCATACCCAATCCGTTTCTTCCCCCAGAAATACGGGTCGAGTAGAACAATCCCCCTTAAGGAATAGGTGACGCGACTGTCTGTATCAGTACCAGTCGCATCACCTTGTTTCCCAACACGCTTAGCCAAATTATGGACAACGTTAGCCCCACTACTGTCCCCGGCCATGTAGACCCGCGAGAGGTCTGCATGGTCCCTTAACCAAGGCTCGACATCATTAGCCTCAAAAACCCATTTAAGCGCGGCCCAACAGTCGTCGTACCCAGCTGGAAGTGGACACTCGGGAGCCAGACGATAGTTTACAGACACAACGATCACATTCGCCTTATAGCATAATTGGTTAAGGTTATTGTGATGGAAAGGTGAAGACGCGCTGTGCACACAAAACCCGCCTCCATGAATGTACAAAAGCACCCCTACTTTTTCGACATTTCTTGGCTTGTACAAACGGACGTAGACTCCGGTATCTGGGTCGATAATCACATCCTTGGACTCGACTCCAGTGGTACTATCAACCGAGGGCGGTACCAAATCCATGCCTACAAACCGTTCCACCCCCCGTCTTTGTATACGACAAAAAGGGGTCGGCAATCGTGAAGCACATTGTCTAAATTCACATTAGATGTTGCATTCATAATTGCTTCAAGAGCCATGGTTTTCTTGTTGATTAATCTTAGAATTAATTATTATTTGTGATATAATGTTGATTAATTTGTTAAATGTTTTGCTAATTGATTTATATATATCGATCAATATCATTATATATGATAGGGAAAGGATTAGTGCAATGAATTGGACAAAAGTATCGTGAAGATACGTTTGCATTCATTTTCATTCATTATTAATCAACCTAATATTATTTTCATTAATACTAAATCATACTCCGCTTCTTTACATTCATACGAATACTAATAAAACTAATCGAAAACAAAATTAAAAAAAATCAAGTTGATTTTTTTCCCTTTATAACAAAGACCTCTAATAGTAAAATACACTGTTTTTGTATACTATTATATCGCTAATATATGACACAACCTTCCATGAGCTGAGACACCGTAGATCTAACATTGTCCTGAAGAGAGCAAATTTCATCGAATTTTGTAGATTGTACGGAGTAGTAGGAAACTCGATACCATTTAACACCATATTAATCATCCTCATTATATGATACGGATTATAAAATAGAGAAAATTCTACCATTTAATTAACACCATATTAATCCACTTTTCTTCTAAGAATATCAATTTATATTATTTATAATAATAATAATATTAGTAATATTATAAAAGGTTTTGTACAAATTTATGGATTTATTATCATCAAAATATTGAAAATAGCTCCACTCTCAGACAATGAGAGGCTAAGGTTTTTTGGTTGTTAGGTGAGATTCAATGAATCATTGTCTCTATAATAATATGAGATGATATAATTGATATTTGATGTGATGATTTTTGAAATTATTTCAAAATAATATGATTCCAATTTAAGCTAGAAAAAAATATTACACATTTGTAAATTGAGTATAGATTTTAGTTATTATTCTTTGAATTTGATACTTATAATTAGTATCAAATGGATCGTTAATATGTGTTTCAGGGATTGAGAAAAAATTGAGATTATATTAATATTGGATAAGTAAATAAGTATATTCGGTATTCAATTCAAATTCTTTTGGCTGTTAGAGTATATTCAAAAACATTCATATCGAATTTTAAATATTAATTTTATGAATTTCTAGATACTTATATAGTTATGATATCGTATTTGAATCTTAAGTCTGGATCAGATATCCGTTTAATATGCGCGGTCCTCACTATGGAGGCTATTTACATAAAACACAATTAATATTTATCATTACAAAAAAAAAAAAATTGTACTTTTTCAATTCAAAACATTGTTATTCACTCGCTCGCTCCTAAACATATTTTACCTCAAAATTTTCATTCAATATAATACCCTTATTATTTTTTAGGGAAATTCTCACTTGTGCCCCTCAACTTTTTCGTTTTCTCACAAATACCCCTCTTTTTCTCCTCCGTAAGAAAAAACTTTGACCAACAATAACTTTTTCTTATCACTTTAAAAACCGATAATTTTTGGTTCTCATTGTACATCTTTATGAGATCTTTTATTTGAAAAAAAAAAATAGAATTTATGGAATTTTTATTAGACCATCCCCATTGGAACTTTTTTCAAGTGGTCATGACCACCTTTTTCATTAAAAAATTAATAAAATATGTAATGATGACTTAACCGTTCATGAGAAGTGGCCATGACATGAACACCGTTCATGAACACTTTCACCATTATTAATGTATATGTATGCATCTTTATTGGTTACACACATATTTTATTGTTGTTCATCAATATGAGCAAAAATAGTGATATGGTCATGACCATCGTTTGATAGACAAGGTGTGGTTTTTGGCGTGCCCTGAGTCAAGTCACAAGTGGGTAAGTGGGTTAGATGATCCGCGACTAAACCCTGGTGAGGACCATATATATAGGCTAGGGGAGTTGGGGGCGGACAAGGTTTTGGTGATGGTTACTGAACTTGATACACTTAGAGACCGAGGATTCTACTACATGGATCTATTGCTTAAGAGTGGATGGAAGGGAGATGTTCGTGTTTTTGAGACTCCTGGTGAGGATCATCCGTCTCACTTGTTCAAGCATGAATCTCCTAAAACCGTCGAATTGTCGAGTTCCTCTGCTCTTGAAATATATATCCTCTCGAAGAGACGAAAAATAACTTATGTTCTATCAATTTCAATATATTTTTAAAATCTTCCTTGTGTAATTTGAGGAAGGTACCGAAAAGTCTAAAGAAAAACCACTAATAATAAGTTGGCTCGCAGATCTTATCAAAATTTCCGTTATTATTATTATTTTTTAAGTAATTTCCTATTTGGTCACTCCGACGGAATAAATATCGTTTAACTGTTTGTTTAGTTTTACAATGTTCTGATTATTATTTGAGCTGCAAACAAATGCATTCGTGGTTTATGATTTATGATTTACGTTGTTATACTTTGTTCTTCTATTGTGTAATGTGTTGCACTACTCTCCAATTTGAGATCCAAATGGCTTATATAACCTCAATATTAATTTACTACCCCCTAAGTAATTGTAGACCCTAATTTAATGACGAATTCAAGATTAATTTTTAAATGAACCGTAAATGTTTAGGGAGGACGAGTTACTAATAGAGAAAGACACCTCCAACAAATATACTCCGTACATATATAAATTTAACTAAAATATTCAATTTATACGTAATTTAATTTGGGAGGCAAACGACCGGATTCGACCCCAACTCAGCCTTTCCCTTAATATCAAAATCGACGTGTTTAACCGAAAATGTTTGTAATCACTAATCACAGTCTACTACTCCAACTAGAGTATCAATCGAGATGCACGAGATTAATCATTAATTTCCTTATTCGGAGTAGTCAAATTAATGTAAGGATTATTTGATAATAACTACCTAATAAAGTTCACTTTTTACAAATTACTACCTATTATAAAAAAACTTCAAAAATTACTACCTAATATGTGCTAGTTTTACTCAGATTGCTACCATAAATGAATTCCGGCATAGTTTTTTGCTCTTTATCAACCAAATTTCAATTCTCCCTCTAAAACTCAAAAGCCTAATTTATTAAATCCCTATTATACCCTTGAGCAACTTTTATAAAACTCAGCTATCTTATTACTTTGGCTAACCTAATTTCAATTATTCACACTCTTTCCTTTTTTTTTTACCCACTATTATCCACATCTAAGGTAAGATTTCTTTTACAAATTAAATCTTTTTCTTTATGATTCATTATCTCTTAATTTGTGAAGTATTTAAGGTACGAAATTACCGTCTTATTGGTGTATTTTTTTTTTCCAGAAAACGTGATGTCGAGCGGGAGTCGAAGTGAAGGTTCATCATCAGTTATACGAAAGTGCAGATGTGATGTGCCAGTAGCTATATCTAAGTCTTGGACTTCTACAAATCCCGGAAGGCGATTTGAAGGATGTAAGTATTTCAAATCGAGTAACACATGGCGTGGTTGTAAACACTTCAAGTGGTACGATGAGTATCAAACAGAATGGCAGAGGGCTATTATTAATGATTTGTTAGCGGAGAAGAAGTTAATGGTGAAGGAGATATGCAAGAAAAGGTCATTGCTTTGGAATTGTTCAAAAACAAATAGAAATTAAACATAGAGGAACAAGTTCAAATTATCTATCAAATACCTTAACTTTTGAACTTCAGTGAATCAACATTGACGTTCTTAGGAATTGTTGTTGGGATTTTGATGAATTTTGAAGAGAAAAAGTAACAAAAATTTGGGTAAATTTTTAGGGCTTTTGTGAAATGTGTAATTTTTTTGGGTTAGAGAAATATAAAGTATAGGATATTTGAAAGTCTAAGAATTTTTTGGGTTAGAGAATATGATGAGTTAAAATGAGGGTAGAATGGTCACTTTGTAAATAATTACGCCGAAATTCATTTATGGTAGCAAACTGAAAAAAATAGCACATATTAGGTAGTAATTTTTGAAGTTTTTTATAATAGGCCGGTAGTAATTTGTAAAAAGTGAACTTTATTAGGTAGTTATTATCAAATAATCCTTAATGTAACTTGCAAAATATTTTAGTAATATTAAATTCACTTGCACATTACTACCCAAAATAGAAACAACTAACAACTCATAATTACACCATAAAATGATCGGGACTAAAAGAGTAATGGGCTAATGGTGTCAGAAATCAACTCAACCAAAGTTTAAGCTAATGGCTGGTCGGTGGTAGAGACGTGGGCGCATGTGATCCGAATATGTGATATTTGGTAACTAGACTCTGATAGATTATGGTTTATTTGATGCTCAAGAATAATTTTATACACTGTAACAAATAATTAAGCGATAATTTTTATTTTCCCATTTCGAATCACATTTAGAAATTAGAATAACATGAAAACCTTACGGATCTAACATGTTTCGGATAGGAATAATTGAAGCAAACAAAATCACCCCATCACTAAAATGCCTCATTGAAATCAAACAAATCCCAACTTGATCTCAATCCCAATTATATGAACTGTATATGAATTATATGACTCCAATTGGTTCGCCCTACGAAAACTTATTTTTATATAAATATAACTTATAAAATTAAAGAAGTTAACTATTTTCTTTAAATAAATTAATAAAAATATTTCTACAGTATATTAGAATTTTAAATAACCCCATTTAACATATTTTGATATAAACATATTAGAATTTTAAATAACCCCATTTAAAAAATTTGAATTACCACAAATTTTCAAATTTGTGGAAATTAAATTATCTTGTATAATTCGGGTGAATTAAGCAAACAGTAATTCTCCTGTAAAGCTGAACTTACACTAAGTTAATGTGAGACCAAAGTACAAATTGCAGTTAAAGAGGTACAAAAACATGAAACAAATCTACTAAAGTCACTAACAGAGGTACTAAAAATTTTTTGTAACAATTAATTATAATTATCACTTAAATAGTACAAAAGCTATATAATTGGGTACAAATAAGGCGAACTTACAATAATTTATTGTAAGTTCTGACTTACGTAAGAATTAATGTTAAGCAAAAGTGTTTGATTGCTTATAGATAAAGATAGTTTATTTAAGAATTAGATTCCACTAGATGTTACAATTAACAAGTGGAGGTTGGTAAGCAACTTCTCATAAGTTTCTATTCTCACACTATTCAAAAATTATGGCAATTCAACCAAACAACCACTCAATTTAGAATTATGAGATTTTTCAATTCTTGTGTTTATTAGGTGGCAATCAAACAAATTCTTCGTTAAGTTTATTTCTATTATAAACATTCGATTATTAAGATAATACAAAATATCATTTTTAAATATTTTTATTTTACTTGTTATTGAATTAGTTCTAACGTAATTTCAAGTTGATCTGTATAACTAGATATCTTAAATTAAGTATTTTACTCGATTGTTCCCAACTTTACCTAATCATATTCAACAAAGAGGAATTTGTCCTTGTCTTTTGCACAGAGTTTTAAGAGCTGAAATTAAGCTGAAAGAACAGGGCCAAAAAAGGTATGATAGTAAATTTCGAGTACGTTGAAAAAAAATGTAAAACGAACGTAATTATCAATGAATAAGGTCTAGGACTTTTAGCATTGAGCACTTTGACTCCGGTAACTTCTCCATCAAATTATTCTTCGCAATAATTTTATTCAGATTCGAAGTGTTAAATACATTTAACTGCTCGAAAATACATTTCAAAAATGGAGAAACTCGACAATTTGGTTCATCAATTCAACGGCTTCCGGAGATTTAGGCTTGAACAAGTGAAACACATGATTTTCCCCTAGCGTCTCAATAACGCGAACATCTCCCGTCCATCCACTCTTAAGCAATACATCCTTATAGTAGAACCCGCGATCTCTAAGTGGATCAAGTTCCGCAACACTCACCAAAATCTTATCCACCTCCAACTCACCTAGCTCAGGGTCCATTCTAGGGTTTAGTCGCGGGTCATCAAATCCACTTGACTCGGGGCACGCCAGCACCCACACCTTATCCATCAACGAGTTGAACCCGGTTGGCTTGACTCTTTCTGCCTCAAATCCAATCCGCTCCGTCCCCCAAAAATACGGGTGAACTAACACAATCCCCTTTAGGGAGTAGGTGACGCGACTGTCTGTAGCAACACCAGTCGCGTCACCCTGTTTCCCAACACGCTTAGCCAAGATATGGACAATGTTAGCTCCAGCACTGTCCCCGGCCATGTAGACTCGCGAGAGGTCTACATGGTCTCTTAACCAAGGCTCGACATCACTAGCCTCAAAAACCCATTTAAACGCGACCCACGAGTCCTCATACGCAATCGGGAGTAGATACTCGGGGGCCTTACGGTAATCTACGGACACGACAATCATATCAGCCTTAAACGACAAGTCGTTAAGGTAATTGTGATACAGAGGCGAAGCAGCGCTATGTGCACAAAACCCGCCTCCATGAATGTACACCAGTACCCCAACTTTTTCGACATTTCTTGGCTTGTACAGACGGACGTAGGCTCCAGTATCCGGGTCGATAACCACGTCCTTGGACTCGACTCCGGTGATACTATCGACCGAGGGCGGTACAATATCCATGCCTTGGAACCGTTGAACCTTCCCGTTTTTGAGTACAACCAAAATGGGTCGACAGTCGAAAAGTACATCATCTTGATTTACACTAGACGTTGCATTCATCATTGCATCGAAATCCATGGTTTTCTTATCAATTAATCTTATAAATTATTGTTTGTGATGTTGATAAATTAGTTCAGGTTTTTTTTTTCTTTATGTATAATTTTTTTGATATATTGGGCCACCTAATGTATACTAACTTAAATTGGACTATTCTTCTTGGAATATTTAAGTCGGGTCTTATAATAAATTATACGGAGTAGTAAGTTTGACTTATTTGTACTTGATTATATAGTTTTTGTACCATTTTAGTGGAATTATGTCACTAATTTATTTATTACCCTTATAAGTGTGACTTTAGTAGATTTGTTCCAAGTTTTTGCGCCCTTTTAACCATCATTTGTATTTTCGTCTCATATTAATTTAATGTGATATCTGTCTCACATAAAATTTATTGAATAGACATGATATTAAGCTTTTGACGTTTCTTTTGTTTGGTTTTTGTTTGAGGCTTTGAGCGGAGGAACAAGACTATTACAATAAGGAACGTGGATTTGAATCTCTTTCCTAACCACTAAACTATGTCATTTTTGATTTTTACATTTGTTTTGTTTGAATCATACTAGTAACTACTACTCCTTCCATTCCAAAAATCTATTTCCATTTGCTTTATGGAAGTAAAGTTGTCGAACTTTGACCATCAATACATTTAAAATCATAAACATTCTTCATTCGAAAATATAATATCATAACTATATTTGTTATCAAAATTTTTCCATAAAATATACTTTTGACAAATAAATGTATCATTTCGATAGATATAATAGGTCAAACGACTGTGTTGGAGACCATGAAAAAACAAACGGAATAGATTTTTGGAATGGAGGGAGTATGATATATACTGGGTACGCCGCTTATGTAATAGTTGAGGATCGGCTTGATTGGCTTCGCCTAACGGCTGCCTCCCTTTGGTACCCATGAAAGTTGAGACTCTTTCCGTTAATGGTGGAGTTACCATTATCCTTATTGGAGTGACGACTGCTGTATGGGTTCCTAGAAAAAGTAATTTGTCCATTTTTCGGAGGACGATCTATACGACTATACTCAATTGGTCTAAATATGTACTCCCTTAAACTTGTTGTCAGGTTCTACGTGATCTCCAATTTTACATTTTATATATTTTAAAACGTAATTTCATGGAACATATAAATATCATCAAAAATAGATTATGATTTATTTATACCCTATGTATTGCTTTATAGCCGTGGCTTGTGAGTTGTGACTATACTTCTACTACGTCAAGCAGCTAAAAATTGTTACGGTAATATACGAATTTAAGAAGAGATATAGCTTACACTTTTACGAAGTTATGTACTTCGTATATAATACTCCGTATGTGTCTTATTTGATACGGAGTAGTCGTATATTGTCGGAATTTGAAATTAGGTATTCTAAATTTTCCTGTCCACAGATAAAGTCAATCTTGTAGATACAAACAAATAGGACAAGTACCTCGTACTAGTTAAATTGACACATCGTAGGGAATTGTTGATTGATACTCGTACCAAAGAAGGTACGGTATCGTGATTTCGTGTCAAGTAAAAGTCGCGATAATTTCAAAAAAAAAAAAAAAATAAAAAAAAAAAATAAAAAATAATAATAATAATAATAATAATAATAATAATAATTTATTGTTAACAAAATACAACAATAATCATTACTCAAAAAAATAAAAATAATAGGGCTAAATTGAGCTAAACTTAAACGAGATTAAATAAGATAAAATGAACATGACCTAAGTCGCATGTAAAAGGAAGACCACATAAGGCAAAACTTTATGCAATTACGAATACACTCATACGGAGTACGGAGTAGCTTTTTGTGTTGTACGCTCTCTAATCCATCTAATTATTTTCTGCAAAATTTTAATTTTATTTCTTGCATTGTTTTTACACTTGTCGAACCGCATTTTACTACGATATTATTTACCATTATACACTTGACAGGCATTTCCTCGTTGAACGGCTAATCCTAAGACACAAAACTTTGCCGGGTCCAGGCCGAGTTACAAATTAAACGCCAACCATAGAATTAAAAACACACAGAACCTCTAAACAGTGACCATTTCTTCGATCATTATTGTTTCCAAAGCAATTAAAACGGTTTTAGGACAAAAACGAGGTAAGAGCAAGTTATTGTAAGGCATCTGAAAGCAATAAAAAGCGGAAACCTGACACAAAGGGAAGCTAAATGATAACCTGTACAGTTGATTTCACGAATCAATCATCTTTATCCGTAGGTGTAAACTGAGGGGGTCTTCTAACATAATTGTCATCGACTATCGTGTACTGATTTGAAAATCTCCGGTGTACAAAGCTGGCAAACCTATCCACATGCTTCTCGTATCTGCTGTACAGAGCAGGAACAGTGACAAAAAGAATGGTGCCTGGTAGATTAAAAAAAATCGAAGTTAGAAAAAGCGAGACTCTGTACGTCATGGAGAATCGGATACATGAATCGTGCCATTTTAACTAAGCACTCAACATAACCAGTGGCTCTAAAATCACATCCCTCGCAAGTGATGGGATTATCATCAAGCCTACGGGGCTACGAAAGAGAATATTCAAAAAGAAACAAAACTATGAATAAAGTAATTAAACGAGGAACAAGTGTGAGTCATCCACCATACCTATATAAGCAAGTGTAAAGAACGATACTACGCTACCAACAACGGAGAAGAGCCACAGGCCTACCACCACCTGAAACAAAATGTCAACATACAAGCAATACACCTCGGAATTAGCAATAAATCGACATGCTGAATGAGAAATGTATAATAGAAAACTGATTGCTGCCAAATATCGCAATTTGACATAACAATGTTTCAGATGCATAACATAATCAAGTGATGTTTGAATAGGCATTCAATTGAGATCTCGCAATTAACTTCCACCACATGCAATTCTATTTGTATTACTTGAAAATACACAAGCATAAACGAATAAACAAGGTGAAATCACTTCAGAATGAACAGAACAATCAACATAAATAGATTTCGAGAAGTATTACAGATTTACAGTGCAGAGTCATACCTGAAAGAAGAGTCTGAAGTCCTTGCCAAAAGTGATATCATGTGCCGCTAAAAGAATACTATTAAGTTTTACACGAAATGATGCAGCGGCAGAGGTAACCATTTCTTCGGACAAAACTAATTCAGGCAACTCTTCCAACGGTCTGAAGGATTTCAAAGACAGTGTTACAGACTAATAGCATTATTATACAAAAGGATACATGTGAAGATCAAAATAGAGGAACTACGTGGAAGGAATGCCGGACCTATTTCTTATGACAGCAAAATTGGCGCGAAGAAACAGCATAACTATCATGATCAGCATAACATCCGAACATATCGTTAAAAACGGCAACCCAGATCGTTCGAAAAGCAGCCATGCAACAGTAGCAACGATAATGACACCACAAGCAAAGTGCCATTTCTTCCACATGATAACATCAGCGGCTAAGCACAATGAATAATGTAGACATTAATTCGCAATAAAAATTTGACGACGCAAAATTCTATTAGTCTCATTCTTTAGGTTTCAACCCTAATAGCACAGCTTAGCTGTCAGAATCTCAGCAACAGAGCATATTAACCCATCAACACACTAATGACCCACTAATCATTGCAAACTCAGTTTTTTAACGAGTCGTGATGCATACATTTCACAATTCTCAAATTCCAAAATCTAATTATGTTTTAAAGTATACACCACGTGAGAACAGCTTGTCTACCTAACAACCTCACAAATTTGTCATCTTTTTGGACCTTTTCAACTTCAATGATCTTCTCCTTGAATTAGATCTCTATACCACGTGGCCAATGTGTGAAAACCTGTCAAAACATCACCCCAAATGCCAGCTAATATGATTACGTAGTCTAGGTTCTAAGCTCCGTAAGACCATAAGCAACATGTATGTGCTTGGTACTCTAAGTCGGTTCCATCAAAAGTAAACAGTTTTAGAATTTTGATTTATTAGTGTATCATATACAAGATAATAGGTGAATTCGAACTGAGGAAGATATGGTCAATTCAACTAATTGGGCAAGTAAGGACCTGTTCTTTTCAGCTTAATTTCAACTCTTATAATTCAGCTAAACTCTTATAAGTTCGGCTCAACTTTTATAAGTTCAGCTCATCTCCTATAAGTTCAGCTCTAATAAGTTCAAATCCTACAAGTTCAGCTTTTATAAGTTTAGCTCCAAAAAGCAGAATAGAACAGGGCCTAAATCATGTTCATTACCAATTTGGCGGAGATTTCAATAAGAACCGACTTAGAGATACGACGAGCTTTGGTTTTAAACCATGCCTTAGAAGTCTTGAACTATACAGTTTTGATAGAACCGACTTAGAGATACGACGAGCTTTAATTTTAAAAGGGCAAGGCGAAACTACACAACAGATGGCCCATGATGATGAGGCGCAATGCGGGAGGCAAAAGTGTAAATTATTTTAGGAAACAAATTCCTTATTAAAGTTATAAATGGCGCACCTAAAATGCTCCAAGACATTTTGTCTAGTGCCTCATCTAAGGCGCGGTTTTTTTAAGCTAAGACGAGGATCGTTGGTTCAAGCCTTCAACAGACCGCTAGGCATAACAGATATTGCAAATTAACGCGTAGCTACTCGAATCGTTCAGTTGCTTCGATAGCAACATTCCTATGCTGCAAACTGCCAAACTTACACTGCATTCATCTAATCCACCTACTTCATTCGACAAAAAAGATGAACTTCTGCGGCATAAAATCATATACACTCCACTTTAATCAATGAACTACGATTTTAATAGTTCGCAAACAACGGTAAATTGATTTAGTAATTCGGCAAGCTCCAAACTAAATCAATGTGCTCTTTTTACTGAAATCAATCCAATCAACAGATTCATTTTTCAACCTTACGAATTTACAATCAGCATCAATACAATTTAATTAAGTGATTGATGATTGAGCGATAATATAAAAAAATGATTCACAATTTCGCAAACAAATCGCGCGTACAACAACAATGCAATTGAAACAATTGGAAGATAACAATCATAAACAAGAGTAGATCCGCAGAAATTCAATTTGAAGCCGTAAATAATCGAAAAAAGCAAATTAATGTACAAAATTGACAATGAATTACCTGCTTTCGATGATTGAAATGATAAAATCGAATAAGTTTAATTTGGTAAGATTTGTGATCAAATTTCTAGGGTTTACGCGGAAATTGTTGTGCGATTTTTGAATGAAGAATACAACAAATAAATGAAGTGAAGTAAGTTTTTTTTTTTTTTTTTTTTTTTCTTTTAAAAGGAGAAAAATGGAAAAGTAAAAAAAGTAGGGAAATTTTGGGGTAAATTAATTAGTTCTAGAGCATGTCAAGCTCAAGTGAGTCAAGTCTCATGTTCTTAATTATCTTCAATTTGATCATGCTATTCGTAATGTGATGGTCAATTATTCTTGGTCTTCACCATATAATATAATAGAGTACTACTCCCTCCGATTCATTAGATTGTTAACATTTCAATATGGCACGATAATTAAGAATGGCAAAAATAGTGGATGAATAAGTGGGAAAACAAGTGGGGTAGTATTTAATTGTGAGATAAAAAACTTTTCAAAAAGGGAAATGTTAACAAATGAAAAATCACCCCAAAAAGAAAAATGTTAACAATCTAATGAATCGGAGGAAGTACTCAATAATCAAATACTCTCATCAGTATTTAAAAAGGGATTATTATTTTTTTTTTAATCACGAATAGTTCGTCAATAATAAAGGTAAATTGCCGAACAACGTAGTCAAAGAATCCGCATACTCGAAAACAAACCTAGTAAGACTAAAAGTTCTGACTATTTATATAAGAGTAAGGATCTTAACCCATAATATGACTTTCAACATGTCTTTGAATTGACAAATACTCGTAACTAAGTAATATACACTTTTTTTTTTCTTTCTTTCTTTTTTTTTGGGAAAAATGGTTGTCTACTAGAATATTGCGTAATTAGCTAATTGTATATGGTGACACTTGTACATTCGGAAGATGATATCACAATGTATTGAATTTTTCGAATTAGTGGTTTAATAATTGTTAGTAATACCTATACCTATTGACATCATTAGTATAGTTGACTTGTTCGTTTATGTTTTCAGCCACTCCAACTTATCTTACGATACAATACTTAGAAGTTAGACCACTCTTATTGGGACTTTCAACAAGTGGTCATGACCACCTTTTTCAATTAAAAAATTAATAAAATATGTAATGATAACTTGATCGTTCATGAGAAATGGTCATGACATAAACACCGTTCATGAACACTTTTATCATGACTAATTTACATATATGCATCTTTTACTGTTGGTTATCAATGGGAACAAAAATAGTGACATGGGCATGACCACATTAAAAGTAATATACGGAGTACATTTTATATAATGTGTTAATGACCACACTTTCAATGGGAATGATCTTAGGCCATGTACCTAAGTTGCGCTCGCACCTATAGTTTCTCGTAGTTTGAGTCCTCGCCTACGCCGACAAGATTTAGGCGCCAGACATTTTGCACTGCCTCATAAAGATACGACAATCCCAAAAAAATAAAAGCCCGATAAAATA
The DNA here is from genome assembly GCA_023091065.1 of Dianthus caryophyllus. Lineage (NCBI taxonomy): Eukaryota > Viridiplantae > Streptophyta > Magnoliopsida > Caryophyllales > Caryophyllaceae > Dianthus > Dianthus caryophyllus. Next base: position 3,084,646 of record CM041526.1, on the reverse strand, counting down.
CTTAGGGAGTCCAATCATATTAAATGAACAGGGCCTAAAAAAAAAGGCCCAAAACAAGAAACCTAGTGAAGAACCTTTTAAAAGCCACCAAAACCCTAAACACTCTCCTCTCCAAAACCTAAAAAACTCATCAACTACGCCACAAACACAACACTTAGCCGTCGTCGATCTCTTGCAAACCTTCTTCAACCATGGTTTCTCTCTCCTCTTCATCTTCATTTCTTACTATCTTACATTATTATTATTAATTTATTATTATTATTATTATTATTATTATTATTATTATTATTATTATTATTATTATTATTATTATTATTATTATTGTTGTTGTTGTTGTTGTTGTTGCTGTTGATGATGATGATGATATTTCAAGAATTTGTTGCTTTGATTGATTTTTTTGATGTATTTTTGATGCATATGATGATGATGAATAGACGTTCAAGAGGAGAAATGGAGGACGCAACAAGCACGGTCGCGGTCACGTCAAGTTCATCCGCTGCTCTAACTGCGGAAAATGTTGTCCTAAGGTTTATCCTCTAATTTTTTATGTTTTTTTTTTTTTTTTAATTTTTTTTGCGATCTTTTAGTATGATGAATTATCGTTCGAATGTTGATGTATAATCGCATTAATTGTTGATTTTTTTTTTTCCACGCAGTTGATTATGTTTCTTTTGTTGTTGATGAATTGTTATTCTATAGATGTTTTGTATGCGTTATTGATCAATGTTATGTATTGTGAATATTGATTGTTGAATTTCTATTCTAATTTTTTTTATATCAATTTGCTGTTTTCTGTCAAATGTGGTAAACCTAATTTCAAATTAATGTGTTTATTCTTACTAATAACTTCTGAGAGTGTCGTGCTTTTGATCTGTGGAACTATCAATGTTACGTTTATCATATAGGTTTTTGAAGCTAATGAAGCTGATTTTCTCACTTCAGATCTATGTTATTTTGTATATTGTGTTACTTTTGTTTTTGCGATTTCGGAATTTCAGTCTCTCTCTATGTATGGGAGGTGCATTGAAAAATTAATTTTTTTGTGTTTGCGTATATTGAATGTTGAATTTGCAGCGTGTTATGTTGAGTCTGTGGATTTGCTGTTGCTGATTGATGTGTTGTACTACGTTTGTGCTGCTATTTCACAAATGCTCACGAAACTTAAAATTTCTTATTATTGTTTGTGTTATTTTATGTGATAGAGTTGCATAGTGAAATAATTACTTTGTTAGTTTTGCATGGGCAACAGTTTTTTCGTGTTATTTGGACCATAATTTGACGGTTTTGTAATGCCATATTACTTTTTACTTTTACCCGAGGTCAATTGTTTCTTTTGAAATGAAGTTAAGATTGTTTTTAAATATCGTTGAATTATAGGACAAGGCCATCAAGAGATTCATTGTGAGGAACATTGTCGAGCAAGCTGCTGTTCGTGATGTTCAAGAAGCTTGTGTCTATGATGGTATTACTTCCGCCCCTCTCGTTGGTTTCCCGTCTTAATCTTCTTATAATCAAAAAGTCGCATAGCTTGATTCATCGTTTGTGTGGAAATGCTGCAGGGTATGTCCTCCCAAAGCTGTACTCCAAGCTGCAGTACTGTGTCTCTTGTGCTATCCACTCCCACACCGTGAGGGTGCGTTCTCGCACCAACAGGAGGAACCGTGACCCACCTCAGCGCTTCCCCAGACGCAGGGTACCTCTTCCGCTCTATTTTATCTTTATTATTTGTTCTAGTTATATATAATATATCCACTGCTTTGCACTCACACAAATGGTACTAAATCATGCCGAGTCATGCCGCTTTCCGTCGTTGAAATGATTTGCGATGCTGTGGTGTTTTGTAGTCTTCTTGGATCAAATTATGGTGTGCGATACACTTATGAAAACATATCTTTGAAAAATGGAGGTAGTTTATAGTTTCGTAAAGATCGTCCTAATTTGTGAACGTAGTTGTGGTATTTAATTGTTTTGGAGCTTCTAAAAAAGAACTGTGGCACTTGAGTTTAGGGTAGAGTGGTAAGACTTATTTTGGAAACCCTCACGAATTTGCTTTAATCACCTCCATCTCCCTCTATCTATCATGTTGCCTGTACCCTCTGAAGTTGTGAGTGACCGTGTTTTCGGTTTTTCAGGAGGATGCAGCTAAGCCTGGGGCTCCTGGAGCTCCTGGAGCTCGCCCGGCCGCACCCGCCGCAGCTTAAGAGACGGTGCTAGAGCTTTGTCATCTTTAATGTTGCTATGTAGAGGTTGAGGAGACTAGTTTTGGACCGATTGTTCTGCTACTTTTTGGCTATTGTTTTGCCTCCATAAGTTTTAAGTTTTTGTTTGGATTATGGAATCTGTTCTTGAATTTCTTCGTTTAACATTTAAGTGCTTCCTTTGCCAGTCGTATCTTATTTTGATATCTCCTGCGGGTTTGACAATTTTTGAATGTTCTATTTGATTATCTAATTTGATTCGGTAGAACACGAGCGACACTTGAAAATTTTGAGAAGATTACTAGGGTATACCCTAAATTTTATTTATTCACGTTTTGTTCATTTTCCTACTCCGACTTACTTTTATTGATATTAACCAAGAGAGTGATAGTGTTTATATTGAAATTAATGAGGAATAGTTGCTATAAATATTGAAATTAAGAATTGATGAATTTGATGACAATTAGTAGTTGTTAACTACTCGTATAAATATCGTGTGTACCAAAAAAAACTATAAATATTGTGGTATAATACAAATAGTGATTTAAAATGACTAACTATTGATTGAATAAAGAATTTAAGAGCACCGATTAGTACATTTATAGGTTAATTAGACTGTTTAAATTTATGATATGTTAAAAATAGTTACTCTATATTACAAACAAAATAAAAAAGGGTTAATTGCCAAACACCACCTTTAAAAAATGCATTTTGTCAAACACCACCTTTAAAAAAAAAAAAAAAACTTGTTAATTACCACCTTTAAAAAATAATTTTTGTCAAACACCACATTTTGGTCGGAGTTGACCAAATTCCGACGTTGATTTACCGGAATTAACATTTTTTTCTTCATTTTCATCTTTTTACTTCCCTCAAATTCGAATTATCATCCTTCAAACTCAAAATACACCATCTCAAACCAAAAATTTAACCACTAAAACCAAGAAAATCGTCTTTTCAACTTAAAAAAAAGTGCTCCGGTGACTAAAAATGTCGGAATTTAGTTGACCTAAGTCAAACTCATGCCAAATGGTGGTGTTTGACAAAAAATATTTTTTAGAGGTGGTAATTGACAAGTTTTTTATTTTAAAAGTGGTGTTTGACAAAATACGTTTTTTTAAGCCATTTGCTATTCGTCGTCGACAAATTACTTTGTGCAGTCGGCTTTTCTTTTCGCTAATTATACTTAGTGAATTAGGTAATTATTTTTTATTTTTTGTTAGTAATATTATTTATAATGTTTTGAATTACAAATTTTTAATTTTTGATATTTTCATTAAATCGGTACCATTTTTTTCGTTACGTTTAAGTGATTGTTTAATTTTTTTGAGTTATTCTTAAGAAAATGAATTCCTCGACTTTGTATTATTCATTTTTTGCAAAAAATTGATATTTTAAAAAAAAAAAATAAGACTAATTTTAAAGTCGAAAAAACAAAACCGTCAAAATGAATTAAAAGTGAGCTGGAGTTTTTAAAGAATGTCCGACGAATCAAGCGAGGAAAACGAGGTAATTTTTTTTTTTATATATGTTTGTGTTTTTATAGTGTATTTGATAATAGAAAGTTTTAAATGAATATATTTGAAAAACGAGAATTTATATTATAGAAATTAAAAATCGTTGAATTGTAAAAAAAAAAAAAAAAAAAACAAAAAAAATTCTCGAAATAGGGACATGTCGAAGGAACCATCTGCAATGTGCAAGCAGATGGCGGAAGTGCACCTTGACATCTGCTGGTGTATGTCGAAGGAACCATCTGCCATGTGCTAACAGATGGCGGAAGAGCACCTCGACATCTGCTGGTATATGTCGAAGGAACCCTCTGCAATGTGCTAGCAGATGGCGAGGTGTCCCTTTGACATCTCCTTGGAAAATTGTTTGATTTTTTCGTTTTTTTGGTTTTTTTTTTTTTTTTTTTATTATTTTTTTTTTTTAAATCTTACATTTTATGTGCATAAATAATCCTTAACGTTATTTTTTAAATTAAAACTTTTGTTAAATCGACTAAATTAAATCGAGTAATTACGTAAATTGGACAAATTATCAAATTAGTCGATTTTTATAAAATTGTTATTATATTTAAACGACTTTTAATAAAAAAAATAATTATTTCTTAATACCGAGTGAAAAGATAAGGGTAAATGAGTGGTGAATTTTTACTATTTTCTTAATACCGAGTTAAAAATTAAACGACTTTTAATAAAAAAATTTAAAAATTATAAAAGTAATTATTTCAAGCTTAATAATAAATAATAATCACTAAATAAATAATTATTCATTAAATTTCTTAAGTGTAATTAGTAAAAAGATAAGCCGACTGCACAAAGTAATTTGTCGACGACGAATAGCACATCCCTTTTTTAAAGGTGGTGTTTAGCAATTAATAATTAAATATTGAAGAAGGTGAACCAAACAACATGGAATGGATAGAATGTACAATCCATTACGAACTCAAACCAAACAAACATTAGTATGTATGGGGTTTCAACTCCAATCTTCTCTGGATTCAATCTCTAATCCGAGAAAAGTTATGATTATCAAAGTTATATCGTGGAATACTAAAAGTCTAAGGGTAAAACGTGAAAAAACAAAAAAAGTGAGGGTTACACAGCGAAATTGATGGTCAAAGTTTGTGTCTTTGTGACCATGTTTTGAGTTTTTAAAAGGACACACATACTCAATTACTCACACATTTTAACAATTTGGAAAAAAAACTCAGATACTCACAAAAATGCAGAGGTTTGTTGGTAAGTTCATCAATGGCTTCCAAAGCCTTGGATTTCTCCATGGATTTCGCCGTTTTCCGCTTCACTCTTCCTCAAATTCATTGCAAATTAACTTAGTAAGTTCACCGGGTTTATCTCATTTTCAATCTTTCTCTACTTCCTCCAAACTTTCTTATCAAAATCTCAAATTAAATGACCTAAACACCAGCTTCGATGCTAATTCAGTTGTTTGTTTCTTCAAAGATTACGGTTTTGACGAAACCCTAATTCGAAAAATTGTATCTTCAAACCCTCAATTGCTGTGTTCTAAAGTTGACAAAACCCTAAAACTCAAATTTGATTTCTTCAAAGATCAGGGCTTTTCTAGGGATGATGTAATTCGAGTTATTTCTGCAAATTCCAACATTTTAACTATGGGTTTAGATTCTGCTATTGCTCCTGCAATTAGAATTTTAAGGGAAGTTTTGATTTGTGATTCCCATGTTATTACTGTGCTCATGAAAATGAAAGTTTGGAATTTTGGTAGTATTGTTAATTATGTATTGCCAAATGTCGATTTGTTGAGTAGTTATGGGATCTCCATTGAGGTGATTAGGAAGCACTTGCTTCAGAGACCGAAGATGTTTTGTCGAAAACCCGAAACTTTTAGGGACATCGTAACCAAGGTCGATAAAAGGTTAGGGATCAGTCGTGTTTCTCCTTCGTTTATGTACGGGATTCAGTTGGCCTGTTCGCTCAGTGAGGAGAATATTGAGTCGAAGTTTCAGATGTTTAAGAGTTTTGGGTGGACCCAAAGTGATGTTGAGAGGTTGCTGATGAAACACGCGATTTGCTTCACGTCGTCGGAGGAGAACATTAAGAAGAAGTTGATTTTTCTGATGAATGAGTTGAAACTCGAACCTGCTTTCCTGGCTAACAATTGTTGCTTGTTGACATATAGTCTGGAGAAGAGATTGGTGCCTAGGCATGATGTGTTGCAGGTTCTGAAAGAGAAAAGATTGTTGAAAAAGAGTCCTAGTTTCATTTCCGTCGTCTGTATGGCTGAATCTCGTTTCTTGAAAATGTATGTGCTGCCGTTTAAGGAAGTGCATCAAGTTTACGCCAAGCACATTGGATGTACTGTTGATTCGCTCACCCAAGAACGAGCAGATGACCTTGAATAAGACTATTGTTGTGTTGGTTTTCTCGAAATGAATATCCGATAACAGCGATTGACAGTTTGACACATTTGCTGTTTTGCACCTAACTATTGTCGTCGTATTACTTTTGTTTTGTTTATTTTCGGGATTGTGTCATTTAACAATTTTTATGTTTCCAATCATTTTAGGATCTACTGCAAGTGTTCGGCCATAAACATGAATATCAGTAATCTTCTCTGTTGGTGGAATAGGCATGACGTATAGTCGTCAGCATTGTATTCTAAGTTGCTTGAAAATATGTTGTCCATCTGAGAGTCAACGATAAGAAAAACGAATCATGTAATTGCTAATTGAACTCCAGTCTAAATTGTTAAATGGATTAGAATTTAGAAGTTTACGGTGAAAAATATTGATTCCGTCGCAATTTGATGTTAGTGTCGATGGAGTTTGGAAACAGTACCGAATACACGCGACAGAAAATATTGGTTCCGTCGCAATTTGATGTGAGTATCGATGGAGTTTGGAAACAGTACTGAATACACGCGACAATGCGACATTGTGATTGAAGTGAGTTTAACTGACAAAGTGACTGACAGAAGTAACGATATAGCATAGTGTGTCAGTTGAAAGTGTGCATAATCCTTTATTCGTCATTACGAGAAGATAACAATCGGATCTACTAGAACTCCAGAAGTGTGGATAATTTAAGCGTTGTTACGAGAAGATAGCAATAGGATCTAGTGGCATAACTGAGTCGATCGTGTATCCGGAACTCATCAGAGCTATGAAATTCAAAGCTCCGCCACAAGATGATGAGTTGAGAACTAGGGCCTGTGTTCGGTAGTTTGAGAATGCGATTCATCGACCACAATGCAATCCTAGCAATATTGTAAAGTGTCTGTAAATGTTGAACTTTCGCGAAAAAATACCCAAGTACAAAGTCACAACGTAAAGTCCAGAAAAACAAAAACAATTTACGCCTTTTCATGGTATCAAATGCCTATTTGCGCCTGTTGAATCTGTCAATAGGCCTGAGAGTCTCATGATGCTTGCTTTTCCTTGCGATTCGCCTACAAAGTTGGTGATTGTCTAACTCGAATTCTGCCATGAACTACGACTTTTCGTGCACTCCTTCAGCTCCTCCTTCAAAAGTGAGCTTCAGCTGCTTCTAACTCGTTGATTGTATCATCCCCTCTAACTTTACAAGTCACCCCCATCAACAATGAGTGCATCGAAACCAATAATTTCTCCATTTCATGCCATCTCTTTGCATACAGTTACTGATTTTGGAGATCTCGAACGAATTTAATGCAGGTTGTCATAGGACAATTTGTCTTGATTGCATTGGATGCGATATGAGACCTACTAACGACATAACCTTCCTGCAACCCAATTTGGACACCTCTCAGTTTCAATTTACAAATCGTGAGTACCGTATTAACGACAGATACACAAGATTCCCTGAACATACCTTCTGTAAAACAGCCATCAAGCTACGGATTGGTGGAGAGTTAACTTTAGCGCGATGAGCTATCTGCCAAATAGTAAAGAGATGTTCATAAGAAAATATACACACGAAATTAATCGTTCAGAAAATTTGAAACTATTGTTAAATACAAGGTACTCCGTATGAATTTTGGTTTGAGACACAATCTCAAAATCAGTCGGCGCTACCTGATCTTGGTCGCTGCAGCAACAGCTTCGCAACAATATTTCAAACCATTGTTATATAATTAAGAAAACGAGTTATGCGTAAAAAATACCTCGTCTAGTTTGATGTAACCGAAAGGCAACTCTGGGTCACTTTCATCGATCATTTGGTTGATAAGTTTATCCAAATCTTGGCCTACACCGTCACCAATCCATCCCCATTCTTTGGCCAGGTTCGACATCTCTGTAAGGTATGGACCCTGATGTAGAGGTCCAGTCCAGAGCGGTCCCGAGACAACTAGAGAAGGCTGGAAGAATTAAAGAGAACGTCTTAGACCATGTTTATCATTATGTTTGCTTCAACTAGATCTTCTGTGAAAATATCACTAGTAATTTCTTTCACACAACCTAGTTACACTTACCTTGGACTAATTTATCACAATCTCTGCCTCCATTTAGTCTACGTCTCGAAAAACGACAAATATAAAATTAGAAAAGAATCTTCGATCCAAAATTTTGTACCTTTGTGTGTAAACCTACTGCTTCCTCAGCCAATAAAGAGTGTATAAATCGTTTATGCATGTATTCCTAAAATACAAATATCCAATGTTCAAATCATTACATCAATCAAACATCATGGGGGTTTCAACGGGCTCACACAGTGACACAGATGAAATATATGCGAGTGCTCCACTCGCCCAAGGCTAGAGTCGGATCTGAGCAAATATTCCATTAAATACCACATCCGCTTTAGACGATTATTCCACGTCTAACTTGATCCATAAACTTTTCAACGAGGGGGAACTTGATCACTACCCTAAGCAACTACGGTGCATATTTATGATTAAATTGTATCTCACATACTATCTGGCACTCATTATTTAGCTAACTACTGCTATTATCTTGGAAATCTTTCTGGCAATTAAAGGTCCTGATTTATACCTTAGCATCGCTGCAGGAGCAAGCCATCTTCCCGAGTTCCTTGAACGAAAATGCTTGAGAATTGCCGCACTTGTTGCAATAACTTATAAATCCATAATGTCTGTCATCAAAAGTATCACACAATATATTCATCACCAACTCTTGACAGTTGACACCTTCAACAATTTGTTCATGTCAGAATAACAGTCACCTCATATCACTGAGCTTCCCGCGACTAACTCTGAGCATGACTCGAAAAACAGGTCCATGGTACGAGTAGTTGGAAAAGAGAGGAGTGACACAGTACCCCAGAACAGACGCTTCACGAACAGCTCCTCCTATGAGCATTCTCAGCCCAAGCTCATTTGCATAGGGCATTGGACGAACGTAAGCTCCGTACGAGGCTAAAGAACTAAGCACCCAAAATGGCATAGTCAGATTTCTTTTGCAAGTTTGTATATAAGCAAAGACGTCATCAAGTGGAAAATTAGTGCTCATTCATTAAGTATAAGTGCAAGTAGATAATATTGAAGTGATTCGGCCTAAAAATATTTTTATTTACCTTTACGACATGATATTATAATCTCAGACTTATGCATGTAATGAGAAATTCACGAGCCCTTCCCTAATTTGAACCGACCACATTTCCGAAAGGAACAAAAAACTGCTGTCGTTTTCAATCAGCTATACCGACATACAAGCTGAAGAGAGTGACAGATACATGATGAAACACGATATTTGCTGGTCATTATCTTACAACCAAAAGATTTGCCTTGTCTGGCCCAACTACAGTAGCTTTGTTTGAATAATTAAATCAAGCACAAGAGAATATACAAAACAACAAGACACGGTTAGAAGTATTTGACACAGGTAAGTATCAGAACTGGAGAAAAAAAAAAAAAAAAAAAAAAACTCATACTTTTGCCGTATGATAAAGTAACAAGGCGTCATACAATGTCGGAGTGTTGAGGGTCGATGGTCTTGTGTCAAACACAAATACATGAGGAAAATCGGGGACTCGGAGTAACACATATATGCAAGAGAGAGCGGTATCATGTCGTGTCATGTCAAACTCATAGAGAAGACGAATTTGGCTGCAAATTTATTCTATCCATAGAAGATTAGTGCAGGGCTATGCTCAAGTCAAGATCAACTCAACACCCTAACCATATATTGCTCGTTGTGGCTCCCTTGATGTAAACTCTTCAACAAACTTTGTGTAGCCCAACACTTTAATTGCTACAACAAGAGATCTTGCTAAGTTTGACACGAAAATCAATGATTACATCAACAAAATTCTAGTATGATAGTCCAGCAATGTCGTTTTTATCTCTTTTTTCGCTTATTTATAATGAGTAATGCTCCGTTAGGGAAAGGAACAATTTTTAGATACATTCTTCATAACCTCCATGACAAAACTACGTTATAGTTACTCTAAAAATATTGTTGGTCGAGTATATTTCTGTCAATGAAAAAGATTTAACCGACTAACGAAAGTTTCTACACTACTTTTCCTTTCCACCAACCATTTACCATTACCCCTCCTTACCGCCACTTTCCTCCATTTTGCGCTTGCGTTAACCTATCATCGCCCCAAAATAGTCACTCACAATCCAAACGAGCCCATGAGATCAGATATATTAAACAAATGATGAACAACAAATTATCTACGTTCTACATTCAACTTCGAGTGATTTAACATGGTACTCATTTTATTATCTCATGACATGCTCACACGTCGACACTCAAAACACCGGGTAATTCTCCTATGAAATCACTATCATTAAAATGAATCTTTACTACAACCATTGCAAAGTAAAATGTGATCATTAGGGGATTCAATAGTGGTTATAATAATCGTAATAATAGTCACAACCTCGACAAAACATCACATCAAACGCATAAAACAGTTTCACTAAATAATTTGTATTTAAGAAAGCAGGGTCATTTCAACAAACACCTTATAGTCACACACTATAACACAAAATCACAACAACAAAACTCAAAAGCTTGACATTAAAACCTCAAACCCAAACCCTAAATCAAACAATCAAAACACTTTCATACTCATACGATCAATTACGAAGATCGAAACCCTAAAATCGAAAAGATTAGAATCAATTAACTCACTTATTTGGGCGATGTCCACCAGCAGAGTATCCATCAGTAGAAGTCAAATAAATCAAACCCCCAATCTTCAAAGCATTGAAAGCAGACCTCAAAAAGCTCGAATCACTTCCAAAAGAATCGACATCAATCAAATCGAAAAACTCCCTTTGTAAATAACACTCATTCATCACTCGATTCGCATCGAAATTCGTGACCACCCACCGTTTCCGTCCTTCAGAAACCCTAGAAATTTGCCCCAAATTCGACAGAAGAATTCCCCGGTACTCCTCGTTACCGTCGTTGGCCCACACGAAATCCGCCCCCGCCTCGGCCAAGTACCGGAGAGAGCGGACCCCACAACCGCACATTGCATCGAGGACGCGGAGACCGAGGCGGGAGCGGTTGTGGATTGAGGCCGAGAGGACGCCGAGGTCACGTGCTGTGGCGCTCTCGTGGCGGAAGAAGGAGCCTCCGACGGTGAATCGGAGACCTCTCTCGGTCTCGGTGACGACGTCGGGTGTCGAGGGAAGGGGTAATTGTTGATTTGTGGTGTGGATTTTGGGGGAAATTGAGGAGAAAATTGGGGATTTAATTAGGGTTTTGGGTGATGATGATGAAGAAGAAGATGATAAGGTTAACATGGCGGGAAAATTTTGTGGTTAATTTTGTTACCGTTGGTGACTTGGTTATTTTTGGCGGCCAATAGGTACTAAGGACCGGTTCTTTTTAGTTTATTTTAATTTCATTTCGATTCATTTCAATTCGATTCGATTCAATTTCGATTCATTGTATATTATTTAATTGAACTTCATTCAGTTTAGTTCAGTTCAGCTCGATTGATCAGTTCAACTCATTTCATTTCAGTTCAGTTCAGCTCTAAAAAGTCCGAAAGAACAGGTTCTAAATGTCTAAATTCACTTAAAAAAAACAAAGTTTGTCTTCCGTAAACTGTAACATCGTCTCACATTGTGAAAAAAAAAAATTATTCACTAACATTTATCTGGTTACGATGATGATGTTACCTTAACGAACAATATTCTACTATTTAATTTTCGATTTTTGGTAAGTTTTTGTTAAAAAAATTATTCACCAACATTTGATTTTTCAACTTTTTAATCATATAATATACTTTTTCTACTCCCTCCGTTTCAGTGAATTGTTTACAGTTTGACTTTTTTATGAGGGGGGAAAAGTCAAACTGTAAACAAATGACTGAGACAGAGGGAGTAGTATTTTGTGTACATGCATTATTTTAACCATATAATATACTTGTATTTGATTTTGAATTAAAATAAAATAAAAATTAATCCACGTGCAAAATCAAATGGGAAAAAAAAAAGTGGAATGGAGGGAGTGTTATGTTTATATTGATAATTATAATGGTTATATCGATGAATACTCGTTGCAATAAGTGTAAAACGATACTTGTAAGAATGTAGTTAAAACAAGGATCAATTGCGAAACACTACCTTATAAATACGTTTTTTTTGCGAAACACTACCTTTTCATCAATTTTTTGTAGAACACTACCTTAAACATACATATTTTTGTTGAACACTACCAAATAACGATTTCCGGCAAAAAAAGGTCAAACTCCGACGTTGACTACCGGAAAAAATAATAAGGTCAAGCTTAAGTTAATTGTCAAAGTTCTTGTAACTGTTATTTACCTACTTTATTATGTACTCCGTATGATGGTAATTTATCCTTTTTATGTGTGAACTTGTAATGAATGGAAACAAACAAGAAATCTAAGGAACATATTATAATTAGTTGGCAAAAACCCGGGCGTGGCTAAGAAGAGTAATAACATATTACAACTTGTTAGATTTTTATTTGCCCAAGCTTGGCAACCTGTCATATTTTGTGTTTATTTTGTATGCTTCTTTAGAATTGTTGGGTTGAATATTCGAAACTTATTTTGTGCCCAAATTTGCCAACTAATTATAATATGTTCCTTAGATTTCTTGTGGTCAACGCCGGCGTTTGACCTTTTTTTTGCCGGAAATCGTTATTTGGTAGTGTTCAACAAAAATATATATGTTTAAGGTAGTGTTCTACAAAAAATTGATTTAAAGGTAGTGTTTCGCAAAAAAACGTATTTATAAGGTAGTGTTTCGCAATTGATCCTTAAAACAACTAGTTTGATGTGGTAGTGAGTCGTAATGAAATGTGGTGGGTGCTTGGTGTGAACGAGGGTTGAGGAGTTATATTTGGGTAAGAAAGTAAAAAAAAAAAAGGAAAGTAAAATTGTACAAAATGTTTTACGAGAGACAAAATTATCCAGTGTATATCGAATGAAGTGAATATGCACAGTATTGAGCAATGAACACTTATCATATGATAAAACTTCAATGTTTTGGCTTACTTGTTGAGCAATTGAGTTAAAATGTGAAACTTTCATAAATTCTTCAAAAATGTACACGAAGATAAAATGCATATATAAAATATACTCGTAGTATTTTATTAGGAAAATTTGTTATGATTTTATAACACTGATAATAATAGGGGCAATGGATTAGGGATGGTAGTTGATGGCATTGGTTCTAAGTGGAAATCAGTTAAGTAATTGTTGAGAAGACAATATATTGCTTGTTGATAATGGGATCATTCAAGTAAAAAGAGTAAAGATAGTAATTTGATTGTTCTTTCAAACACGACTTTTATTAGTATAATAAATACAGATTATAGTTTTTTTAAAAAATTAAAAAAATTACATACTTTCCTCTCCATTTACCTCGTTTCTTTTAATTTGAAAAGTAATAAAACAAAAATCAAATTCATTAAATATGAATCTCGATTATGTATATCCACTAGAGTAACCTCGTAAATATTACGGAGTAACTTTTTTGATGGTTGGATTAATTAAATATTACTCTACCTTTTGTATATCTTATTAACCAAATTCACAATTAGGTTATGTTAATATATATAAGGAGTATAAATTAAAGGTTGGAGGCAGATAATGGTGGTGGTTGTAAATAATTGGTGTGCGATCGGCGTCTTTGGCTGAGAGGAACATGGTATTGCTAGTGATGAATTGATGGTGGGGTTAGACGCTGGCGGTGAATAGTATGGAGGAAATGGAGGGAATTATGACTAATATACGGGAAATACTTAAGGGGGGGAAAATACATCGTGCTCACAGTTAAATAATATACTCCATAATTGTCATCTGTCAAAGTTTTTACTCTTCTGAGTACACTATATGTTTAATTGAGAAATATCTCGCGAATTTAGTTGCAATCATCATGACACACAAACACGTAAGCAAACCCGACCATAAGGTATATTTTTTCTCTTTTAAAAATGCAGTATAAAAAAAGTCAGGTAAACAAATGACGGAAACGAAACAATTTCTATTTTCTAAGGCATCCAAGGGCCAACCCCTCATGAATCTCAAGTCTCATGTCTCAACTCTCAAGTCTCAACCCAGAAAAACAAAAAAATGAAATTAAAATGTTGATGGAGTATTTCCAAAGCATTGATCACAAAAATCACAAATTTTCTAACTTTCCAAAATCCCCAAAATATATTTTGTAACCTTGTTTTTTTTTTTGTTTTTTTTTTTCATTCACGGAAACCGTATTTTCAATTAAATGGCAACATCACACGTTTTAATTAAACTGATTTGCTTCAATTACTCTGTTTTTTTAATTTAATTAAAATTTTAATTTTAATTGTCAAAGATCCTTTATTTTTATTTACTTCCTCAAATAAATTATTATTATTAATTGTTATAATTTACAAAACTGCTGATAAATATATTTCAGCATGTTGCTCATTGACCTATTGTTCTTTGATGTCAACATAATTACAATTACAACAATTATAATTATAATAATAATAATACTAATAATAATAATATTTATTATTATAATTATAATTATTATTACAAAGATAATCAGTATTATTTGTATTTTAATTTATGGGTTAATAAATATTTCATGGGATGTTGTTTCCATATCTGGGTTTTGTGAAGAGATGCTGTTTGAGCAAAAGGGCACTTCCAAATTTTACCACATGTGGTTGTTTTTTCATCTTTTGAATTTTCTCCACATCACTCAATTAGGGTTTTTCATGGGTAAATTTCCGTTTTTTAATTACCTTTTTTTTTTTTTTTTTTTGAAAGTTTTAATTTTTCAATTACATTTTTGAGTACCCTTTTGCCTAACTTGTGTTTTATTTAGTATATTTTTATTTTTATTTTTAGTTTAACCTACAATGGTGTTAGATTTGTAGTGTTTGTTTTTAATTAATTATTTATTTTAGTAATGATCTTTTTTTTTTTATTTTTTATTTTTATTATGTATATGAACTAGTATGTTTCTGAATTTTTGACTGCATGTTGTGTTTCAGCTTTAAAGAATGAAAGCAATAACTGAAGAAGTGGTGACATTAGAAGCATTGCACTTTGAATTGTCTCCTTGTAGGAAATGTTTGGTTTCCAGTGGGTAATGCTCTCATCCTCAAACATAATGCATCGATTTGGTTTCATAGTCGCTTCGTTTAAATCATTTATGTGAAATGATTTGTGTTTATTTGTATTCGTTTTGCTGTTACATTGCTTTGTTTAAATGCATTCTGCGTCTGATTTACTTGTGCCCGAGCTGTGTACTAGGACCTGCCTTTTGTTCGATTTAGTGCCTATAGTTAGATTTTCAGTTGGGGGGATGCATTTTTTTGTAGTGGCCTAGGATCATACGATGCTGAAACATATGACAGCAACGATAATTAAAGCATAGGAGAAGAAAGTAGGTGAGAGTAAAGAGTGGCTCACTTAGGTCTTTCAGATGACATTGCAATTTTGAGTTTAGAAAGAAAAAAAAACATTCTTTATGCTGTTATCTCGGATTTTAGTCTCATAATCGCATGTCATCGTGTCTCCATAGTTGAGTGATGTAATTAGCATTTTTGGCTAAGGTGTGTGTCATGCACTTGGCTGCCCTTTTACCAGGGCTTAGCTGCGTGTCGGGTTGGGCTGATACTTCAATTTTTGTGCTTGTGCAATGTCTTAGCTTCAATTCAAACTTCATAAATAAAATGGTGTCCTCACATTACAGCCTTTATATGCCCCCTTTCAAGTAAGCTCCTACTTTTATTTTCGTTGTGCTAGGAGCTTCAGTGTTTGGGAAGTGGGCATAATGACGGCCCCACACGTTTGTTATATCATTCAAATTCATAATGAGCATTGGTCCATATTCCCATTTCACGGTATAGAATGCCTCCCTCCTTCTTCCCTGTTTTAGAAGTAGCGAGTTTGATTCAATTTGTGTGTCACTAATGCTGCTAAAATACTTATGCAATGACATTGTCAAACATAGGGCCTTATACAATTCAATGTAACTATGTAAGACCAAGCGGTTAGCTTGGCGATTAGGTTTGTCAAGCCAACTTTAAGTTATGTCAACACAGACCGTGTCATATCGAGTTTGGGTTTTATCGGATCAACATCAACATCTGGGTTAAGTCAGTCTTACTCAATTCATATTGGCCAGGTTATTATCAGCCTTTTTATGGACTTATTTCAAAGTCTCGTCATTAGTTTCATAAACTTGAAATTGTTTTTTTTCAATGCTAGGTCACTTTCATAAATATCAATCTGTATCTTCGTTGGACCCATCAACTTTATCGGGCCAGTCATCAACGAGTGGGACAAACTGGGGTTAGATCAATTGTCAGTTCTCGTTTGGAAGGGGCTAATTTTATTTGATAAATTCTTGCTTTCTGTTTGGTCAGTTTTGGTTGTGGTTATCAATTTGCGTCAGGTTTCGCCAACTCTAGGAGTGATGCATCATTGAATTGCCAATCTCCTTATGATAATGAATATGTCACAAAATTTTCTGTTTGAGTCTTCATTGTACCTTTTACTTGCTAATGATTGTCATCGCTGATTTTGTATGATATGTACGCACCTCGTTTAGCCTTTGCCTTGACTGACATGCTTTGGTTTGACAATACGAACTATTATGAAAATTCTTTAGTTTTTCCTTCTACATAGTTCTACCATTTCACTTTTTCTGTCAGCTCCATCTAACAAGTCAGCGCTCTTTTGAAGTCAATAAAAGAACAGCTACACAATTTTCATATTGGCTATACAAGTTTGATCATGAAAACTGTGCGAATTTACTTTGCGCCTTGCGCCTTATCGGCTTAGTGCGCATAGCTCCTTTTGTAAGTGATCGCACCCTTAGGATTTACTTATTAGTCTTCATAAGTACTCCGTATATTCAAAATCTATGTTTCCTAGCTTGGTTGGTTGTTAATTAAATAGTAGTTGGCTAATCGTATTCCTTATTAATTGAAACATAAAGATATATGATCTTTATTTTAATCAGCTTATCTGATTTTGAAGTTCCAATTCAAATCTCTTGATTTTTGATAATCTAGTTATAATTTCAAATTTGGCTTCAACAAGTCGGTATTCGGTAGCAGTGGGAAAAAAAATCATTTGGGTGAAAAATGTTGCAGTTCTGCCTTTCTAGTTCTTTATTTTAGGGGCACATGTATGGAATTTCATTGCTCCTTATTTGGATCATTTTCTGTATGTAACCACAACATTTTAAAGTATGATAAAGGAACTGTGGAAGTCGTTTGTTTCTAGCAAATCTGCCATTGATATACTCCCTTTGTGTAAGTCATTTGTATACGATTATGTTTTGAGAATATGGACATAATTTGACCCATAAAAACCAATTAGTGGGAAGAGAATTGTTATTGGCTAATCATTTTGAGGGATAAAAGGATCGAAATTATTTTTTTGTTGGAAAAAAAAAAAAAAAAAATTCATCACCGCTCTCAAAATTAAAAGGTAGACAAATGACTGAAATAAAGGTAGTATCTACAAAGGATTATTCCTTTGAGTTTGCGACGTCTAGTTTGCTAATTTTGTTGGTAAAATCTTGACAAAAGTGATCCAAAAGTTCAGTGTAGGTGTTCTGGTGAGTCCCGACAGGTTTATGTATTACTTCCTCTATTCCAATAGGCCCTTAACATTTTCAACATTATGCTAAGGGGATTTTAAACGATATTAACAATCTGTTGGAATGGAGGAACTACTATTATCAGTCAGACTCAATAAAGGGTAAGGCACATTGGATGGGGCGAATGAAGCGTTTTTTTTTTTTTTTTTTTTTCTTCTGTTATCATTTTTATGGCATTGTATCCGAATAGATATCTTTTACTATATTTGGGTTGATTCAGGCAGGAAATAAGGGGAACCTATTTGAAAAAAAAATCAGACTGCATTCATTGTAATAACAAGCGTTGAACACGTTCACTGGCTAGACTTGGCTATAAATAAATTCGGGGAAGTGATGTAGTTCCTTACTTCCTTGTGATTAGCAGCAGTGTCTAGTTTTCCCAAGTAATTATATCGACCAAGTTCCGTTCTTCATTTCAGTCTTCACCCCAGCGTAATTCTTCTCTTCCTCAAGAAAATACCTATCCTGCGAAGAAATTGCACGCTAACTCATGTAAGTTGTTCATTTGGTTGGCTTGACCCACTCACAACTGGGTAGTCAGAATTTTCTTTCGAGTTGGTTATAACGCTTTCACTTTCGTCATTCCTTACTCGTTTCTTTTTCTAGTGCTGTGTGAAATCAAATTATAAATTTTGTTGTTTTTCCTTGTCTTAAATGTGATTACAGATATGTGATCGTTGTTGTCTGCAGATGAATTGGTAGGAAGAGGGCGTAACCGTAAACTTATTGAAACAAAACTCGTGAAGATCTTTTGCGATTTTTCATGTCTAACCCCGATAGCATTTAAATTAAATTGATCTTGCTGAATATATTAGGTCACAGCATACCTTTTTCATCTGCTGTTTTGATCCGAACTTTATTAATTTCTTTTCTCTGATTGTAGTTGTTATCGGACCCTGCGTGTCCGATTTTCCTCTGAACTAGTTATTTTTCTTGTTTAATTCATGTAGCTCTCGTCAAGTTTCTGATCTGATTTCGTCTCTGGACATCCACACGCGATCTATGGTGTTGCTTTTCTAAAATTCTTTTAATGTTTTCTTTTTGGCCACAGGGACAAAGTGTACCGATTATTTGACGTGATGGACATGCAAGATTTACATTCATCTCTTCCGCTTTCTTCATCATCCTCTTTGTCATCTGCAAGCGCCGAGTCCAACCTGCGTCCTTTAGCCATTGATGACAAAAGTTGGCTGGTTGGCGAAAAGATAATTCAGCAGATACTGTCCGTTATCCAGCCCACGGCAGAATCTGAATGTAGGAGGAAGGAGATCATCGAATATCTTCAAGGACTTATTGCAGATGCGTTTGGAATTAAGGTGTGCACTTTATATGAGTCTTTGTACATATCTCGTGAGTGGAATTCACAAATCGCTTAACACAGTACTAACTTCTCCTAGATTCTGATTTGATTTAGTCCCCTGTGAACATGTTCAATCGCAGAAGATGGAGAGCCCTTGTTTCTCTCTTGACACATTCTCTCCTAAGAGAGACAAAAAACAATTGAACACCCGCAATAACGAAACTCTCCTTCTTTCTGGTCATAGCTTCATCTCATTTTTGGATCCATCTCTTTTATAATAAAAAAAAAACAACTACCACGAAGTATTAGACCAAAAATATATGGGGCCGGCTAACATGAGTCATTATTTAGGGCCGTTCCTGAACACCTCTTACATTGACGTGTTGGAAAAAATGGAATTAGAGTCCTCTTACTGACCACAAACATTGTTGATTTTAGTTCCTCCCGTTGCCTCGCATCTAGAATTCTGAATTCCATCTTATCGATTTTTCTCTGTGTTATGGTTATCTGAAGGGAATATACATATGATTTGCTGAAAGAGGCTGGCCAAAAATGTCCCTGTCTTTAGCTGCGGGTCACATTTTATTGTCTTTTATGTCACTCCCTCTGATCCGTCAATTTCTTTACGTTTACTTATGGATCATTTTTTACGAGAGCCCTTGTAAATGGAGTACTAATAATAATTCTTTGTTGCTGATTGAAAATGTTGGAACTTCTTGTTTTGAAAGAACTAACAAGGCAAATCCTTTATAAATCATTCCCTCTTTGTGCTTCACTATCAACCTTATTGTAGCACAACATTGTCATATAACTTCCTACTGATAGAATTTGATGTAGTCCGTTATTCTTGCCTTTTGTATTCCAGCAAGTGAGTTTTTTTTTTACATTATAACGTTATAAGTTATTTATGTTCAGCAAATTTTATATGCTTCTTAAACCTTTTCAGGTATTTCCCTTTGGATCGGTGCCGTTTAAGACCTACCTCGCACATGGTGACATTGATTTGACAACGGTTAGTCATTATGGAACCAGTCACGACTTAGCTACTGGGATTACCAGTCTCCTAGAGAAGGAGGAGAAGAACAATACCAATGTTTTAGTGAGGGATGTGCATTGTGTTCCTGCACAGGTTTGCCTTCTGGTCTACCTCTTTTTGTGATCTTTATTTCATCCTAGTGTCGATGTAAATGTTTTCGTTGCTTTTCGTCGTCAGTTATACTTTAGACTTGAAGAGCCTTTCGATGAGTTATGATTTATGAACAGTCATCATATATGATGCCTTGCCTTTCAGTTTTGCTTACTTGGAATTTTTTTTTTCTTTCTTTTTCTCATAGAATCAGAGATATCATATGTCTCGAGTAAAATTGAGGGGCTACCATCTCAGTTATCTGTAACTCAAGCCGGCTTTTCTGTTTGGAAATCCGTCAAATACTAAAATTCTTCAATATATTGGATCAGATTCCGTAGTTTGTTATTTGTTAGCCTCTCTGTCTTGCATGTAGAAACTTATCCCGATACCATTAGGTATCAAACCATTCGAAACTGTGGGAATGAATCTGTGGTTGAGACAAGCTTTTATTTAGAACTAGTTTTGGTGCCCAGTTTCACCCGAGCAATGTATTTTTCTCTTTGAAATTTACTTTGTACTTTGTAGTATAAAATAAAATTGCATCCAATTATTTTAATCTTACAATCACCATTTATAATACTTTTTTTTATTATCAAGATAAATTTATCAACCAAATTATTCAACATATTCTCTACTCCCAATGTTAATAAGGTTTTTATAATTCTAGTTTTTGCTACCATCATTTTCACTACTTTCGTTGATACTGTAGTTAATTTTAGTTACTTTTGCTATTGATAATGTTACTTTCACCACTTTTTTTCCTATTGTTGTTACTTTATTCTTAATTTTACACTCAAACAGTCAAACATACATCTAATTTCATAAGTTCTCGTACTATTATTGTTACTCCCACTACTGTTATTACCGTGATTTTACTTTTACTATTCAGATTGGTGTTTTTTTATGATATTCAATACTAAAATTATTACTTCCTACCTTTACTACTTATTTTTATTAGACTTGTATATAAATTGATCTTATAACTTTCTATTTCCCGTCTACCCTTTCTCTCCAAATCCCTTCATTGCCTTTCCCTCCAAATTCTTTTATAACTTTCTATTTCACGTCTACCCTTTCTCTCCAAATCTCATACTGCTCTGGAATCATTTGTTTCTAATCTCAGCATATCTTTTAGTTTTTGCGCCCTATCTATTCCTCTGTAGAAACGGTTTGAAGTAAATAAGACTAATATGAGCTTAATACTTGAGGGTAACAAGTTTTATTTGGCTGCAGGTGAAAGTTGTTAAGTGTACTGTACATGGTATTGCTGTCGACATATCATTCGATCAAACAGCTGGGCTTTATGCTTTGTACTTCCTTGAGCAGGTCAGTTAGAGTTTTGTTATTCTGATATCACGGTTTTCCAGTGTATTGATTTTTGTTACCTTCGTTAACTTTACCGGTCTATATTAAATAGATATGCTTAGAGTTTTAAAAGAATCGGTCTGTTATAATTTATTGTCAAATACCGTCTTTTTTGAGGCTTAGTGTTACTCCTGGTGAGGGGTGAGGTAAATTCGCTGTATGTCTGTAAAACTGTAACTCTTCCTGATATAGTTATATGTCTAGTGTCTACCTTTTCATCATGTTAGATCAAGCTTAGGTGTTTTTTACTCAGTATAATTGTTTGTTTACTTATATTTATACGTAGTATAATGTTATTTGGAACATATTTTCTTGCTTTTGATAAAAAAAAGGCGTCTAGTGGGGTTTACCCATGGTTTTCAAACGTCAGTATTGGTCACAATACTAGTAGCGTAATCGTACTTGTCTCGGGCGTAGTGGTTTTGGTTGCAGTTATCAGCTTTTGTTATTTTTTTTTTTGGTGCATCATCTATTTCGTCGTCCTTAATTGATCGAGGATACATGAATGTAAACTACTTTATTTGACTTATAATATTGAATTCCTTATTTGTTTATCAAGAAGCTCGGGTAGTTTGGCCGGTACAAGTATTAACTCAGTCATCTTGCACCCTTCGTGGCCTGTACCAGAACTAGTTGGCCAATACCCTTTATTCTCTTAACTCCGTCAAAGATGACGATTTTGTCCAATTTTTGATTTACGCGGTACATCTTGTATTAGCTGCTTCAGAAACTGATTCATCTTGGGCGACACAAGATATACCCGCCTAGATGAACTATGTAGATTACCTTACTGTGAAGAAATTCCCTTGGAAGGCAGAAGCATTGGAGTAATGCTGATGTCGACTGAAAAAGGATATTTTTTGCGATTCAAATGGTCAACGAGTATGACGCCTGCAATTCTATCTGAAAACTGACATGATATTTGTCCAGGTTGACCAATTTATAGGTAAAGATCATCTTTTCAAGCGCAGTGTTATTCTAATCAAAGCATGGTGCTTTTACGAGAGCCGGCTTCTTGGAGGTTTCCATGGTCTGATATCAACATACGCGTTGGAAACTATGATCTTACATGTTATCAATCTTTTTCATTCTGTGCTGCCATGTCCGTTAGCGGTAAGCTCTTCTTGATCTAAAAAGTCCGTAATTTTGATTATCGACACGACGAACTGACAATCCGTCTTCTGTGCAGGTCTTGTACAAGTTCTTGGAATATTACAGCTTGTTTGATTGGGATACGTACTGCGTTGGCATAAATGGCCTCGTCTTAATTTCTTCTCTTCCGGAAATAGAGGGTATTTACTTTTCTGATACGAGTGCTAGTCTCAGTGTGTGGTACTGTGGAGCTTAGTTTCAAACTTTACTTACTATTGCTTATATCTTCTCTTACAGTTGTTCCATCGGAAAACTGTGACGAGTTACTGCTAACTGAGGATTTTTTGAGGAGAACTAGAGAACCTCTTCTATCGTCGCAAAGTCATGGTTTTCCTATCAAGTTCTTGAACATTCTGGATCCTCTTAAAGATGACAACAATTTAGGCCGCAGCGTCAGCAAAGGTACGATTTTAACTTTAAATGCAGTGCCTTGTGCAGTATGTTACATGGACTGGGGTATGATTGTAGGACACTGGTGCATATCCAAGTGTCGCACCCACCATGACTCAAATTTTGAGACGCGCAGATCAGGGATCCCGTCCTAAAATAAGGATACGGGTTGAGAAGCACGTCTTTAGTACGAATTTTTTTGAATGAAAATAAGAAAACCTAATGTTTTATAAGTGAAACATCGAAAAAATTGTAATATAGGTTTTAGTCAAAGAAACCATACTAGATGGTTCACATAAGATTGTTTTCGTTCACTTGAGATCGCATCTTTATCATAACCGGTGCAGTGTCCAAAGGGTAGGTGCCGGATACGATCCGTACCCATGTCTTTGTCTTGTCGTGTCAGCACGGTTATGGCCCCAAATGTAACATGTCGAAGTAACATAGCTTGAGTGTCTTCTCACCCCGAAAATACCTAAATTTCATATCAAACGTATGTACTTTCTTGTTGACTCTGATATTTTGACTCGATGGCTCTTCATGACACTCCACAGGTAACTTCTTCCGTATAAGATGCGCATTGTCGTATGGTGCAGACACTTTCAGGAAAACTATGATGCTCTCCCCCGAAAAAATCGGTGCCGGGATTCAACACTTTTTTATCAACACACTCGAGGGAAACGGAAAAGGCAAGCGAGTGGATGTCCTAGTACCTGTGCCACCATATGGCTCTCAAAGTTCTGCCAAAAACGACGACAACGACATTCTTGCTGGCATCCAATATGGTCTATGGTTTGATGATTATGATTATGGCTGGAATAATAACGGATGGGGTGAAGTGAATCCGTCCATTCAGTATGATTACAATGTACACTACGATATGGAGGAAAGTCTGCCCTCCTATGTAGAAGAGAAATGGTGGATGCCGCCGCCTTCTGGCCACAGCCCAAGAGGTCTACAACCTAACGGAGACAATTGGAGGTCGAGAAGCGCAAGATCTTCGGTTGATAATCCGAGAACATTCCAACTGAATAATGCTGGTTTTTACGAAGAGAACTGGAAATCGAAGGGAAATTTGTCTTCAGTTGACTATTACAGCGGGAATCGTCGCAAACCAAGGGGGACTTGTGCTTTCATACCTCAATTGGTAAACGTCTTTCTTTTTCGCTTATTAACTTTTTTTTTTTTTTTTTAAAAACTCTCTTCACTCATGTCTTAATCGCTTTTACATGTCGTAATCAGCCCCATGTCATGCAAGGGAATCGGAACATGGAGGAAAATGGAGTGGAACGTGAGAGTAGGAAGGAAGATGAAAACGGGAATTTCATTGAGAAAGAAAACAGTTCCGTCGTTAATTATTCTATGGATGAATTCCCTCTTCTGCCTGGAAGTCAGCCAATCCCTATAAGGCCATCGCCTGTGGCATACATGAAAGGTGATCAGGTCAAGCAGACTATGACTCTTCCTGATAACTCCGACCTCGGAAGTTTCAAACCACCATCGCCAACACCAATGTTAGCGTCTGAATCAGTTGATGTAGCAAGTGACCCAACCCCTGTCGTTGAAGCCTTAGAGGAGGACAACTACTCGTCAAAGAGTGAAGAAAAGACGTATGGCAACACAATTCCCTTAGGGAAATGCGTCGTTTGTTGATTTTCGCCCAAATGTTGTGACCCTTCATTGACGTGATCGTTTGTTTTGTGAATGCAGGGAGGTCATTGTGCAATTGGCTGATGAATGTGAGTTTCCTCCTCTGGCTCGTCCATCGAAACCCGTGGTGGTACTTTCTAAGAAGGAGTTCCCGCCTCTTAGGGCGGCAAGCCTCAAACCGAAGAAGAAAAACAAGAACGATGGGAAAGAGCTGAAGAAGGAAGTGGCAGACAAGTGAGGCCGAGCTTCCGCCATGGCAAATCTCATTCTCAGTGGCAGAGCTTGAGACAATGTTGTTGTGTACCTTAATTTCGCTTTGGTAATCGGCTATATTATCCATAGACTTATAGTCGACAATAATGTTATGTGTTTCAGTATTTTGTTTTTAATTTGATCTGAACTTATTTATTGCGTTCTTAAAATCGTAAATGACCTAAGGGAGACTTATTTTTCGTCGATAAATCTAAAGTTTGAGCAACGTAGGAAGTTTTCAAATGGAAATTGAGGTTGATTAGAATAAATTGAGTTAAAAAATTACGATCACTATACAAAAAAACTCGCTTCCTAGTCAATGACTTGAAAGAGGCACACGGTTATTACAACAAGGGACGAGGATTTGAGCCTGAGACCTTGTTCAAGGTACTTTTATCCTGTTCAGTGATTATCAACAAAATATGAGATAAGCGTTACAATTACTTTAGCCCTAGGCAGTTTTAATTTTGTAATTTCGCCCGTAATTCCTCTAAAAATAATTCAAACATGCTAATTATACTATGAAAATAAGCGAGGAAAATAAGAAATAATAGACAAAGGGTAAAAGTCAAAATAAGACCGTTGTATGCAAAAGCTAAAATGACACCATTGTACGCATACAACGATCTTATACTCTATAATAAAAATATCGTATACAAAGTTACAAGTTTTATGCGCATATAACGATCTTATACTCTATAATAAAAATATCGTATACAAAGTTACAAGTTTTATGATTGTCGTGAACGAAAATGCCAAATCATGTTTTGTAATAAGGAGTTTGGTGACATGTCCTTTTTTTTGTCGATAAAATTCATAAGAAAAGTTTTGCGGAGTTTTATTTGCACACATTTCGATTTTAATAGAACCAATAATTGCTCTTTTTGTGGAGTGTGATTATATTATACGGAGTAATTATTAATTTGATAATTTTATCTTCTTTACCAAGTGCTAATTAAATTAGCTATAAATTTGATAGCACAAGTCTTGGGAGTGTTTATAGAAGATTATATTATCAAAAAGTTTTCGATTCAAATCAAAATAACTTATTTTAATACAGATTTTATCAGGTGAGTAGTTATGCTATTGTTATTGTATATAATTATTTATTTCTTTCAAATATTATTACCAGTGAAATGTTTACACTTTGACTTTTTTGTGAGGGGAATTTAAGAAAAACGTAAACAAATGACTGAAATAGAGGAAATACTTAAATTGAATTTTTTAAATTTAAGGAAGATAATTACCTCTAACAGTGTTCACCTCTAAAGATCATATAAGAATTATTCAGAAAAATATTAATTCTAGTCGTTTGTTTTCTTTTCTATTCAATCTCATTCTTATTGTTATAGAGTACTCTGTATGTTCTATTTGAATAGATTTAAGAAATGATGATTAGGAAAATGGCAATATTCAATTTTTTTTTTTTTTTTTTTTTTTTTTGTCAACGTTTACTAGAAAAAAAAAATATATACTCAATTTGGAAATTAAAAAAATATATTAGCTCATTTATGGAAGGACATAGGACATGTTCTTTCCATTTATTTTCATTCCATTCGATTCGATTCATTCCATTCGATTCGATTCGATTCCATTCCATTCGATTCGATTCGATTCGATTCGATTCGATTCGATTCAAAGACAATGTTATAAATGAATTCATTAAATTCGATTCGATTCATTCGATTCGATTCGATTCGATTGGCCATTTCGATTCGATTCGATTCGATTCATTCGATTGATTCGATTGATTCGATTGATTCGATTCTAAAAAGTCCGAAAGAACAGGTCCATAATAGTATATTAGTATGCATAAATGGCATTAATTAGTAGTAAATGGTGTTAGAATCTTTTTATGATATTTTAGTGAACAACACATGTTGTAAAGTTCGAGGCTGTGCATGAAACGACAAGTTTCCTCACCTACCTCACTACCAAACGACCCACTTAAACACCTAACTTGCTATTCATCTACCAGTCTACTACTACTCCACGATGTTTTGTATGCGTTATTAATTTAAAATTATATGCACTTATATCAAACGGTTAAATAATATTGAGACTGTTGTATGGATATTAATAGGTTATAATCTTGAAAATGATAGTGGATACACTTTTAAAAAAATAAATAGAAATAAGAACTTACATAGGAAGACGAAGTACAAAAATCGGATGGTGGATGACGCAATGTCTTTGTTAAGCGTGTCTACTCATTAGTCATTACCGTTTGTTGCATGTTAACTCTTAAGCATGGGGAAATACGTTGACGCACTTTATTGCTAGACTTTGTCCGATAACAGAAGAAGAAAACTTATCTTATTTTTATGATTTCGCTCGTAAAATTCATAAAACTTTCGTTTATTGTTGTCTACCAATTACAATGTTGTTACACAACTAACACAAGTGACTTACTCAATGTTTACTTCCTATAGATTTTCAAAATATTGGAATTTCTAAAATTAAAAAATTATAAGCTTAATTTTAAATTAGAGGTTGTAATCTCACATGATTATTATATGGTCCCTTACTCCCTTGCCAATTTTGACTAAAAAAAAGGTTGAAAAGAGGTTACATGTGTTTGGATAGTGACTATGAAAAAACAAAGAAATTTCAAACCAAATGTACACCATGCAATGCATGTTATATTCAAGTACACTGATTTTAAGGGTTTTTTGGAAGCCAGCCGACTGACTTATTTAGAATTAGAAAAAAAATTTAAATAAACGCAGTCGACGTATTACTTCCTGATTTTCCGTTTTTAAAATGTATTTATGTGAAAGAATGAATTGGTGATATTGAATGTAGGTTATGTGCAAAAGCACATAGGTTTTGGATGTATATAACGTGATCACTTTAATATTACGGTTATTATTATGAAGATAAGAAATATAATCACTTTAAAAAGTTCAAATTTATTTGTTTTTCCTGCTAATAATTGTTACGCTACAATATAAGTTTAAAATAATCACATTTATGCGCACTGAATTACGTCTAACACGATTTGCTACGAGTACAATAGAAGTTTAAAGTAATTACACATTATTTATGTGCACTAAATTACATCTAACACGAGATTTACCGTAATATTAGCTCCTAATTAAATAACATTGTAAAATAAACGCAAAACTGTTTTCTTTTAATACCTCTATTTTACCGTTTATTTACGTTCTATTCAAAAATTGAATACAAATTAACCATTTCGGATCACATGAGAAGATAAATTTCACGTATAATTCTGAAATAAAAGTAAACAAATAACTGAAACCGACAAATAATCAGGTCGATTCAATTCAATTCAATTTAGCGAATCATCATTCTTTTTATTATGATTTTCATCCAACAATTTTTTCTTACCAAATTCCTCATCATCAACACCATTACCTTCTTCTTCCTTCTTCATGGCTTCCTCGGCCTTGAGCTTCTGAAACCCTAAACCCTTATAATACAAAACCCCGAAAAACGCCAACAAATATCCCATCAAATTAATCTCCGTGACCGTGTCCTTAATCACGCCCCACGAAAACAATATCAGCAGCCAGTCCTTGACTACTCCCGCGACATTCATTGTTAGCGCAGACGTCTTCCCGACTAAGAGGAAAACCGCGAGGTTCAGCCCAAATGCGCAGACGCAGTTCCCGCCAAACACGGCTAAATCAAGCTGGAAGGGGACTTTGCTATGAAATAAAATCGGGAACTCGACGAGAAACCACGGGACTGATAAGAAGACGAAACACGAGGGCGCAATGTAGTATAGGCTAGTTAAAGGGTTAAGGCTTATTCCTTTGCTTTTAAGGAGCATATCGACTAGGACTAACCTAGTCGACTCGAAAACGAGTGCAGATATTTGAAGCAGAACTCCGAACACGTCGAATTTCGCTTCACCGTATGCTGCCACTGCGACGCCCAACGAAATTACTACCTGTAGAAATATAATAATGTTCAATTACTGTGAAAACCAACTCAACCAGAAGTTCAAGCTGAATGCTTTGATAGCGTGTCGAAAATCAACTCAACCAAAATGTTAACCTAATGGTTGAAGACCCAAGATTGATTTTTATATAGGTCCAATTTTAGTGGGGTTTTCCTAAGATTTCGAAGCCAAATTTAATTTGTAACTAACTGTCATAAGGCTCTGATACCATGTTACGTAAGGAACCCAACTCAACCAAATTCTGTAAGTTTAAGTTAATGATTGGAGGCAAATAAATCGATCTATTTACTGCATCCGCATAATAATCTCATAATTAAGTGAAATTTGTAGTACGAGACTAAACAAAATTAAGACAGTAGTATACCATGTTGAGCATAACTTTGGTCTCAAACTTCTGAGACTTCAAAACAATGTTGAGGGTGTAGACCATGACGGGCATAAGCGCCTTAAGCATCTGAATAAACGAGACGGACAAGTAAATGTAAGCCGAGTTGGATGACCATAGCGAGAGTGCGTAGAGGGCACCGATGGGGAGGATGGTTTGAAAGTAGTGGGACCGCGACATGTTAGGCGGTTTGTCGCAGAGTTTGAGGACGCGGACGAGGACGAAGGCGAGGACGGAGGAGAAACCCATGTGGATCATGGTGAGTGAAAGAGGGTATGGCCAATTGTAGAGCTTTTTGTCGAGGATGTACTTGTTGAATAGTATAACACTTGCTGATAATGTTATCCATGTTGTTACGTATGTGTATGTTAGTATGATTTTTCGTAGCAATGTTTTGCTTATTATGTTTTGTTTTTGTGTGATTTGCATGCTTGCTAAAGTAAAGTTTTTGTTTGCAAAGAAAAAAAATAAAAATTGAGAGAAGTGTTTTTGATGTTTTTGTGGAGGTTTAAGAGTGTTTTTGAGAAGAGTGAGTGGATCTAAAATGAGATCCAACACTATGTGTAAGGTATATACGTACGGGGTTGTCTAGTTGTCTATTAAAGAGGTGGTGCTCTCGGCCCGGCCCGACCCGGCCCGGTCAGGACAGCTTTTTCATGGGTTTGACTTGCTTGACTTGATCTGTAACACTTTCACGACGGGAGAAAATCTCGTTTACAGTGTCTTGAAATTTGAGCAGTAGGGAGAGCAGGGTTCGATCCTCTGGCCGTTGAGAGGAGTTTAAAACCTTAACCCCGGGACACGCTCTGAAACCGAATTAGTCGGCCCAAATGGGTTCAGATATCGGTTGGGAAACCAAAAAAAATAAGGAATTGGGTTGGATTAACTAAAGTTTGGTTGGGTCGAGTTTGACTCGTGTTTTTATGAAATATGGAGCATATATAAACAAAAAAAAAAAAAAAAAAAAAAAAAAGTATAAAACTCGTGTTAGTTTTGTGTGGTCGTGTTTATGATATTTTATGACTGTATGTATCTGTTGTCATAAAACTGATACATGAAAGAATCGGTACTTCTAGTAGCAGCTTGACGTCTGTTTTTTTTTTTTTTTTCTCAAACAAAAGTTGCTAACGTGAATCGATTGATAAAAGTTACTTTAAAATGAGGTCTTATTTCATAATTAATTTATTTTTGAACATTAAAAAAAAAAAAAAAAAAAAAGAAAAATTGTTCATTGCGATTATTGTTTTCTTCAAATTTCTTACAAATATCGAATTCCATTTTATAATGCGGCAATATGACAAGGTCCATTTAAAAGCCCATCTGATTGTTATATGCGATTTTGGCCCACCTCAAGCCCAACAAATATTAAAGGAATGAGACATTCTATGACTTGTGTTCAGACCCATTGCTGTTTTACCGAAAACTAGTGGTCTGCAAATAAACGATAGGTGAATTAGGTCTTTTGAGAGGCGACTAATATTAAATGGTACGGAGTATGTCTTTTGTGGGACGATTTTACATTATTTTGGTGCGACGCTGATCAATCATTAGTTAATATTTCCTCCATTCAAATTTAGTGGCATTCATTCTTTTTTGGCACTATTCATGTAGGCGGAGAATTTTCGATATAATTTGTACTGTATAAATAAAAATATAGTCATGTGAGATTTTGTTTTATTTGTCTTGAAAAGTAGAACATTAATATTAAATTTATTTTTATTTTTATACAATTTAAACCTATAGATATTACTGTTACAAAATATACCTAAGAAATGTCATTATATTTGAATTGAGAGAGTAACATACATACTTGAGTAAAACAGTTACTCAATATAAAATGTCTACTCATGTGCACAAGTCTATACTTGTAGTAAAGTTATTGTAAGACACATGACTAGAGTTGGCAATTCCCAGCCCGCCTAATGGGCCAAGATTTAGTTGGCCCAGCCCGACCTTATAATATCTTAAAGTTTAGTTATCCTACATCAGTAGAATTAAGAAGATTTGATGTGTTTATAAAGGATTTCACCCACATCTTAGTAACAAGGCCTTGTACTTTTGGGCTTAAGTGAGGACAACGAGTCCAAAAGTGTGCATTTCACCATTAGGTGAGTGTATTACGACGGTGGTAGATTGGTCTGTTATAGACCTGTCAACAGTTCGAGCTAGTCTGTTAAAGTATTCATGGTCGGGCAACTATTTTTGAGGCCCGCCATCGGAATCTCATTTTCTAATAATTTATAACCAGCGAGTCGAACTCAAACCCCAATTTGACAAACTTGGCCAAGTCCGTCACTGTAAAGGGCTGGTTTCGGGTTTGAAAAACAATGCTCGCTCCAGTCCGGCCCATAACTACCTCTAAGCATGACTAATTAATTTTAAATAGTTTATACTATGTATGTGTCATAAAGCACTATCACATGAGAGTTGAGACCATATCATATGTCTTAATAACCCTAAAAGACCAAACATTATGGATCAACACAAACATTGTGTCTCAAAATTGTTCTAAAATATCTCTAAACATAGAGCTTAGTGCCTATGTTCACATCAATATGAACTTTATGTTTGATGTTTCCACCATGTTGTTAAGAACTTTCTTAGAAAAAAAATACCGAAATGAAAGAAAGTTATTGTAAAACCTTCCTTATAACATTATCACATGCAACTAGTTTTATCACCCGTAAAAATTACGTGCACACTCTTTAACGTATTGTTGATCACTTAAATGTTGAACATATAATTTTATTATTTTGATGTATATTTTTAACTTTTTTTTTATAAATTTAGTTCCAACGCATTATAATAATTTTAGATTGGTTTTATTAATGTAGGTTGTGCATTGTAATAATCTATATGTAATATGAATACCTTATTTATTAAAATGCCCAAATATGACAAGTTTAGTTTATTTATCTTCCAAATTAAACTATTGCAATTGTATAAAAGTGGCATGAATAGTACTAAAATGTATTTCGTACTCCATATACTATGTGTTGTATGCTCTGTATTTTAGAACAGTATAATAAATTATTTTATATTAATTGAACATATATTTCTAAATAAAATCTGAACAAACATAACTTTTATGTTAAATAAATATGGCTTATTTCTCTAAATTAATATAAAGCCTTATTTTATATAAATATAAATTATGATTAACATCAAATAGTAATATTTTTTTTTTATTTTGTTTTTTTATATCACAAGTTGCATTATGATATTATTATTATTATTATGCTTAGTTGGCATTCAAATAGTAATTGGCCTAAATATCCTAAATAAGTAAACCCTAACTAGCTTTTTAATACTATTATAGATAGATTTCAACTATCTTGTCGTCTATATACTCATTATTATGTTAGTCCATAGTTTTTTTTTTTTACTAAAAAGCACTCAAACTTTTACATCTAACATCTAAAACAAAGTGTCTTCCAAATCAAGTTTAAACCACTCAAATTTACTCCGAATATTATTATTCTTCTTAGTCAGTTATTTGTTTACATTTTCATTTTAAAAATAAACACAAATAGACGAGATTTCTTAAACTATAGTATAAGTTAATCCAAAATAATCTCTCAATTGGAAGGATATCGGCTTTGACTAAAAGATTTTGCCGCAAAAGAAAATTAAATTTTAGTTTCACATGGGAAAAACATTTCATTTACGTTGATTATCAAAATAAACAAATAAACAAATAATTAAACAAATAAACATTTCATTTACGTTGTTTACTACTCCGTGTAGTAATAATCGTAGAATGAATTCAAGGGGCACAATAAATAAATTTAATATTTAAAGAGTAATTATTTGTATTGACTTTGACTTGATGATGTGCCACCACTTGAAGTTGCCTAGGACGCATAATAAGGCACACTAATCATGTATAATTAATGCAACTTGATGATTATTGTATGACTTAGTTACTTAAACCCGCGTATAACCAAGAAAACTCACAACTCACAAACACACAAGTTGTAATGATAACAATAATGGTAAAAAGTAATATGAAACGGTTTCACACGTATGACGGATTATTATTAATGAACAAATGCGACTATTTTATCGTTTAATGTAATCACTTTTTGATTTAATATGCCCTATAAAAATCTCGAAAAGCGGTCACATTAAGCGTTGAAGTAAAAAACTACTTACTTTAAGCGTTGAAATTATCACATTTTAGTCATAATTAGCCTGTCATAAGCGTAAAACTGTCTTATACGGAGTAATAAAATTACTCATAATGTTAAAGGACTTTTATAAAATGTACCCTAGGCACACTAACAGATGATAAAAATTGAAAAATGAAAATAATTCTTAAAATCGTTCAAGACAATAATAATAATAATAATAATAATAATAATAATAATAATAATTTTGCGGATTATAGTTTGTTACTCCGTATTATGGTAAAACATAAATTATGGGGCGTCGAAGACATAATTTGGGACATGCGACCTAGTTATGTGCCGAGGTCTAGTGATTTTGTATCCGCATTTGTGTATGTCGATTACACATGCATGATTTATAGCACCAAAATATTACGTACTCCGTGCGTAGTAGTAATGTAGTATGATGTACGGTACACGTACATAATAAGACGGCAAAAGACATGTATTAGTGGTGTAAATTATTGACAATGACAAGTCTAATAATAATAATAATAATAATAATAATAATAATAAGATAATGATAATGATAATGATAATATGTATAATAATATGTAAAATCCTTGATAATTCGAATAGAATAATAAGTTGTAGGTGTCACAAGTGTGAATGTGTGATATCTCCATTACTATCTATCCGCCTTTGAGATTACAACTTTAATATGATTGCATTGAAGAGTTGATAAATTATATATTTTCAATTGATAAAATACTTCCTCTGTATATATACTTCATATATGAAATTGATGTATTCTATATCATCAATCCTATATCAATCTTGCTATATCAGGCTCGATAGTCATTTAATTGAGTCAATATATACTCATATAATAATCAGCTTGTACATAATTTGTATCACTAGATAAATAGATGTATCAAACCGACATTAATCATTATAATACATGCGTATCGACCACATTGACTTAACCAGGTTTCATTCATATTGGACAATAATAAACACCAATCTCTACTACGGAGTACTCCGTATTAGATTACCAATTTAACCAAAAACCCTAAAATAATACTCCATAATGAAAGATTAATACTTCGTAATTAAGTTTTATTTGCATTTTATTGTATCGAAGTCGAAAAACATATTGACAAAATAGTGGTGTGAATAAAAATAATAGAAGAAAAGGGGGCAAAAAATCTTCATAGAAGGGTATGTAAGATAAGTTGCTGCCTAGTGAAGGGAGTGGTACGTGGTCGGTGCAACCCATGCAAAAAATGACGCAATTCCTTATTAATATTTCATTTTTGCATTTTTGTCTCTTCTTCCTCGATGCATCCCTACGTGCAAACATGCATGCTTGTTTGCCGTTATTTATTTATTTATTTAATTATATGTCTAATTATTATTGCAGGTTATTATTATTATTAGGATTAATTGTCACGAATAATTCAAATTGGTCCTTTTGTTTCATATATAATCCAAACTCGAATTAATCCACGAATAACTTCAACTATTAAAAAATCATTCCAATATTGTACTTTGGCCAATTTTAACTTGCTTTAATCGATAAAAAAAAGATGAAATCGGTTTGAATTTACTTAAAATAAGGGTGAGGTAAAGTTGGAGTCGGTTTTACCATTTTTTTACGCGTTAGAGTCGATTGAAATATAAAACATCTAAATCGTAAGAATTTCAAGAATTACACACAACGCACGTACAAGCACGCGAACTATTAAAAGTTCAAGTACGTGTTAAATTTAAAGTTCTGTTAATTAGTTCACCGTTGCAGTCATGTACTTATGTGTTATGTGTACGTACGTACGACCTTCATTCGAACGCCAAATTTTCACTCAAGAAATAAGACGTCGTACCGTACGTACAAGAAGTTTCATAGGAAGCATTTATAACACACACATCTCATATTACAAGGCAATGCAAATATATTAATTAAGCCATAATTAATTAATCATGTAATTAGAACAATGATAACTAACGTACACAAAAGAATAATAGAGAGCACATAATTACGCAAATTTAGTAGGTGATAGAATTATAAGATTATATATATCCAACGGAAAAACGGTACAAATTAATAGGTGGTACAAATTAAGGTACGTGCGCACAACATAAGATAGACTTGACTGTTAATTAGGGAACCAAATGACAAATAATCGCACTAATCCTCATGTTTGGAAGTATCATTTTCTTTTGACTTGACTGCTTATAATTACTATTTTATTTTCAAAAATATTACTTATGTGAAATCAAAATTATTATAAATTTCAAAGGATGTTTCCTAGCTATGTATATGTAAATAATACGGAGTATATATTTTTCTTGGTATATTATGTACAGTATGTAAATATAAAAGTTTTAAAACAAAAATAATGTACACAAGTTTGATCAAATTGTTTAATTTAAAGTACGGAGTATAAATCAGATTACACTGATAAAGTTTAAATTTGCATTTCTATTGATAGCTACTACCGACTACATATTTATATATGTTAATTATTTTTCTTTTGTGAAACTTTTCATTTAGATTTTCCGTAACAAAATTCATTATGATTATGTTTTCCGCCAATCTAACTCTTCTCGGTCAAGTCCTAGTATAAATTCGCTATTGCATACGATAAAAACCAAATTTAACTACTCTCTCTGTTTCAGTTAATTGTTAACGTTTACTTTATTTTCCTCAAACAAAACAAAATAAATGATAACAATTCACCGGACAGAAGGGATAGATTTTAAAATAAAGTTGAATAATTTTAACATATTGGGATGATGGTTCGAGGTAAGTGTTACTCCGTATGTACGGTCGTTGTTGTTCAAATAATAAGTGTTCCACGTGAATGTATTCATGTGTGCGCCGTACCAAATTTGTTGCATGCGACTTTTATTCTCATGAGATTTAGAGATTAAAGACTTTGACTTAGCATTATTAATGTGATTGAGCTAATGATTGATGATTTATAACTTATGAAGAGAGGCAACACTAACTAATCAATGGGCTTAAATCATAATTAAGCAAGACTGTCTAATAATTATTTATTAATGGTTAAATATGTCAAGAATTATCTTATAAAATGTTTAAATAAAAAAGACATTTATATTTATTACTCCATAAAATCTTTCATGATATATATGGCGTGTACTCGTGTTACAGTAAATACATTATATCGATGCGAAAAACACAATCAAAGTGTCATTGAAAATCATACAAAATCAAATGTGGACAGCTTCATTCATAATAAGGAACGTATAACCAATCTCGATGATGACTACTGCAAATTTCATTATCTAGTACTCCGTATTTAAGATAGAAATATCTGATCATATGTCTCATACCTAAATCCCCCATTTTCCATATTATACTCCCTCTATCCCAGTCAATTGTTAACATTTACTCTAATTTCCTCTCACAAAATAAAACAAACGTTAACACTTTACAGCTGGAACGGAGGGAGTATTAACTTTGTCCCATCTTATACGGAGTTCAAAATAATAGAGTACTCTGTAACAAATAAATAATTACTCGTGATAATTGTTATTATATATTGAGGCTCTCATATACTCCGTATATATAATTACAGGGTAAGTTTCAGAAAAGACTGTCTTTCACTTGCAAGAGTGAAAGAATAATTAATTACTCTCTAATTGACAGTTTGAGTTGCTTCTTTTAATTATCGACCTTTTATTTTACAAGTGAAAAATCGTCTTTTATAAGATTTGACTGTAATTACAAGTTTCCATCAACACTCTAAAAAGGTCCTAGTTACGTAAATTAATGTTACGTACAAATAGTACAAGGTAACTTCGTCCTTGCTTCCTCCATAATTAAACACGTTTGCTTTTAACGTACGAATTAATGGGATTATGTTCTTAATTTATTTTTTTCCTTGTTATGAAAGATGAGTTCTTTTGCTTTAATAACATGGAAAAAAGCGACGACCTTTTCGAAATATGGAAAAATCTTGGATTGTTCTACCACATATTCACCAATGATCTTTGTTTCTTCTTGGACAATTTAATTTTTTTGTACGGTTGAAATCGTAACCTAAATTTAAGGTAAAATCTATCGTAACACGGATTCATGTGTACGATGAGTTACCTCTTACTTTATACGGAGTAATACTTAATAAAAAGTGGTCAAACAAATCAGTGAGGGTTATAATATTTATAGAATACATGTTATTACATCAACTACTACAGAGTAATACAAAATATTAGGAGAATAATCTATCTATATTAATTATATATAACAAAAATCATCCTACACAAATTTTCCCTCCAACTTTTTTTTATCCCTTTTATTTTATTTTATTTTATTTTATTTTCTTTTTGAAATTATGTCATATAAGTAAGTCAATATCTTTTATGTACAACAATATTTTTTTTTTTATTTTTCTCTCTTAAACTATCTATTTTTATTCAATGTTTTTTCAATATAACATTTTAAGCACGTTTTACAAAATTATTATAATATGATGAATTTAAGACAATGTATTGTGATAATTTGATCGGGTTTTGCCACATTATGATATTTTAAAATAAATTCATAACTATATTTGTATAAAAAGAATTTAAATGTTCCATTATTCTAATTGTTTTGTTACAATTTTCAATGATTGTATCATCTAAATTTTGATAGTTAATTAAGAAAAATCTAAACTGACACTTTTAAACCTATTAAACGGGTTAATTAAAAGACAATTACGGGTCGAATAAGCGAGTTACATGTTACATAAATACGCGGTCGGGTAAAATACAGTTTGTTGTATTTGGGTATAAGAATACATGTTTATTTAGGTTGCGTTTATATTATTACTACGAAGTATTCTTATTTTAATTTAATATTTAATTCAATTACCAAAATTTTCAGTTAACTATTAACTTATACTTCGTATTTATACAACCCGTGCATTTATGCACGGGTATTATGCTAGTATACTCCATATTTCTTGACAAGTGGTACTCCGTGTTAAATATAGATCTACAGTAAAAAAAAAAAAAAAAAAAAAAAAAAAAAAAAAAAAATAATAATAATAATAATAATAATAATAATAATAAGGTATTACTCGTATATCACAGTCCACTTGCACATTTGTCTAGACACGTTTTCTGAGTGTAATATCTCGTGAAAATATATTATTTTTTATACGTACATTGCAATATTCAAGCTTAATTAATAATGTCAAAAAAATCTAATACTGTATAACATTTGTTGTGGATGTGCGTGAGAGGAATTCTTATACGAAGTACCTATTATTTTATGTTTCATATTTCCTCCATTCCGTTTGATTCTATACATTTGACCAAAACACGGTAATTAAGGTAGAAGAAAATCAAGTGGGGTAGACAATAGAATTACCAAACTACCCTTACTTTATTCTTTAAAAAAGGACATTGCAAGTGGGTTGGGTGGGGTATTAATGAAGGGTATATTGGTCTTTTAGTTTAATAAAGTACGGACCAAAATAGAAATGTATAGAATTGATTGGAATTTCCGAAAAAGGAATATGTATAGAATCAAATGGAATGGAGGAAGTAATAAATAAATAAATAATTTAATTTTATTACTCCCTCTGTCTGTCATTTGTTTACAGTTTGATTTTTTTTCCCTCACAAAAAAATCAAATTGTAAACAATTCACTGAAACGGAAGGAGTAAAAGAGACTTCATAATAAACAATAAGTGATCTTACAAATCAAGATTTCATAGCATTCAATAAACAATCAAGATTTTCTAACAATTGTAAGTAGTGATATAAATTGATTAAGACTTATCAAATGTCACACTCATGTAGTTAGGACATACGGTGTAATTAAGACGAACATTTAAAGAACAATAAAAACGATTTGATGTCTAATGTTTAGCCATAAGTTGTAGTGGGTTATCTACTAAGCAAACACAAGTACCAAAATTAGTACGGCAGTTTTCACGATATAGTGAACTAACGTAGCTACTAGCTTAGCCATGCACATTTGACTACAAACAAGTGAACAACTGTGAATTTTCCTTTCGATCAGTCAAATTGTTAACATTTAAGTCAATAACTTAGCTTTAACGCAACAGAATTTCGAACAAATATTTACAATTTGTCCGATCAGATGAGTACGTACAATTTTGATTGAATCTTTCACTGTATATTTGAAGGCTCATTGATTAATCCTTCACTTTTAAGTTTATAGTCTAATTAATAAGTTGTCGACGTCTCTAAAAATTATTTTCTAAAACCATCCCAACAAAGAAGATGGGAAAAAAGTGTTTGAAACCTACAACCTATATATTTATTCATCATAGTCGGGCTAGATAGCTCCACTAATTAATTTGTAATACTCCCTCCATTCACTTCCATTTGCATCATTTACTTTTTCACGTTTGCCAACGCGAATGTTGGGATACAGATATGTAGAGTTTTACGTTTTTAAAAATTATAAAATTTAGATATTCTTGTTGTACTCATTAAAACCTATCAAACAAGATCTCACATGACTATATTTTATTTAATACGTTGTGAGAAATTCCGAAAATTACCCACTTGAATGAATAGTGGTTTTTTTCTCTTTGATGCAAATGGAAGTGAATGGAGGGAGTAAGTCATTTGATAGTTTAAGTTGCTTCAATTTCTTTTTAAAAAAGTATCGTTCATCTAATATAGCTCTATGTAGCACGGAGTATTTTAAACATGCATATATACTACAACGATTCTATGGAGTAGTAATTTATGATCCGTTTTTGCTAGCTATTCACGTTATTCGATCCATAAAATAAATCAAATAATGCAAAAGTATTTATCAAAACATATACGAAGTAGCACAGATAAACTGTTAGCAGTAAATATCCACGTTATAATTTCTAATATTATTTCTACCTGAAAAGTCACCATAACCAAATCGTCAATACTGACCAACAATTTATGGTTATAACTATTTTGTACTTTATAAAACATTAACCTCTTATAACTATTTTGTACTTTGTAAAACATTATTTTAAATTGGACTTTCCTTTCCAAAGAAAGTGTACGTAAAACAGCATATAAGAAGATAATTAAAATCAAAATGAAAGTTGCATTTATAATAAATAGAGGGATTATACATGAATAACATAAAATCTCTTTAAATATTAAAATAAGAATATCACGATATTTTGACCACTTCGGAAAAAAAAATCTGGGAAATATTAAAATAAGAATATGAATAACATGCTTGATGCTTGCTTTCATTTTAGGGTAGCATGTAGGTAAAGAGATATTTACTCTTCTTAATTTATTTAGTAGTTTTACAATAAAGTTTATTAGGAATTGAAGTAGAAGCAACCGTAATCAAGCAACACACTATATAGCTTGATCATTTGTTACCCTTAGATTATTCAACTAAAATTTGGATTAATAGTTATTCGGAGGTATTAGAATTATTATTAGTATATGAATGGACTTATTAGATTTCAGAAATTGTAATTATGGATTTCATATCCGCTTTTGATAATTAATATAATCTCTTTTTTTCCTTAAAAAAAAAAGAAATATGAATCTATATTAATTATATATAACAAAAACCACCCACACAAATTTTTCCCTCCAATTTTCCCTTCAACTTTTACATATTTTAATCCCTTTTATTTTATTTTATTTCCTTTTTGACTTATATAAGTAATAAGTCAATATCTTCTACGTACAAAGGAGTATATTTTTTCTTTTTATCTCTTTAACTATCCATTTTTATTTAATATGCTATCCATTTTTATTTAATATGTTTTCAGCATAACATTTTATCTCTTAAACTATCGATTTTTACTTAATGTTTTTTTAATAACATTCTTAGCGCATTTTACTATATTATTATAATAAATGATGAATTTTAAGACAATATATTGCGATACTTTGATCGGTTTTTGTTACATTATGATATATTTTAAAATAAATTTACAACTATATTTGTATAAAATTAATGTTCTATTATTCTAATTGTTTTGTTACAATTTTCAACGTTTCTATCATCGAAATTTTGATAGTTGATTATGAAAAATTAAAATTGAAACTTTCAAACCTATTAAACGGGTTAATTGGAAAACAATTACGGGTCAAATGATTTAAATTATTTCACAATACTTAATTAATTGCTTTAAACAAGTCATATAAGCGAGTTACATGTTAAACAAATACGCAGTCGGGTTAAATATAGTTTGTTGTATTTTGGATCTAAAAATAGATGTTTATTTAAGTTGCATTTATATTATAATTACGAATTATTCTTATTTTAATTTAATATTAAATTCAATTATCAAAATTTTCAATTAACTATTAACCTATTTTCTATATCTCGTACATTTATGCACGGGTATTATGCTAGTAACTTAAAATATACATGTAAATATTAAGCTAATCATATGCTGACACATGAAAGGTGAATAAGAGGGTCACTTGGTGACTTAAAATGAGGGGGCAAAAACAAACAAAAAAAAAAAGGCTAAGGTGAAACGAAAGTAACCACCTCATGTGAGACTTGTCTCCCATGAGAATTAGTGTTTATACTAACCCTTTTCTAACGGCTCTTAACTTAGACGAGAATGGTTTAATATTTATTTTTCAACTGAGTGATCTTATTACCGATCATAAAAATAAAATATGAAAATATTACCTGTTAATAAAATTAATTTATGACCTAAATCAATCATATTGTATACACTGTCGTCAAAACACTTAATTTTTACCACAGTCGCGCATCAATTATCAAAATTTAAAACCCATGACATTATTAAAAACTATAGTTTAATAACTATGTCTAGAGAAAAAAAATTATTTTATTCAATACATGTACAAAAATATACTAATACTGAAATCTATTATAACTCGTAATGAATAATTTACGTGTTTGGATTCCAAAAAGTTGAAAACATGTGAAGTTGGTGAAATTTGCCGTTATTAGATAGATTAAAGGATTTGTAGGATAACAAACTACATAAAAAGGAAGTAAATAATTTCTCATTTCTACATTAGGTAAACTTCACCAACTTCATGAAATTTTTAACTTCATGGAATTCAACTCCCTCACGAAACAACAAATTGATAATAAATTGAATACATACATTTTTGCCCTCCACTTTATTGCATGTAAGGTTTGTATATCTTCTATGGCAAAATATATTAACAAAAATAATCAAAATACATTCTAAATCTAGCAAAACTCCTCCTTGCAACTTGCGATATTATTACGTACCATAATTATCATTGGTCCTATACATAAAACTAACATAATTCAATTTACGAAAGATATCTTAATTTAATAGTTAGAGGGTCTTTCTAAAATGTGCCCTTTAGCGCACATTATTTATTGTAATAATGTTTGAAGATAATGTTTGGAATAAGTAGCAATTTTACCATATTTAAGAAAAATCTTCGAAATTTATTTCCGCTTTCAGGTTCTTAACATGTGCCTTAATTAATTAGAGCACATTGTATAAAACGTGTATTTCTTGAATTGGCGACTGAATTTTGGTTGCATAAATGTCTTAAATTAAGTTTTGATTCTGATTTGGCAGAAGCGTAGGCGACTAAATAGAGGTATTGATGATTGAATGACAGTTGTGAATTTGGTGATTGAAATGGAGGTAGTCGCCATTTCAGCGTCTGGAGGAGAGAAGATGACAATTGATGTCGGTTGCCTTTTTGGCGAATACCTTTCCTTTGGCAACGGTTGCCAGTCCCCAATTACCTAAATAGCGACTACTTATTATGGTCGCAAACTTTGACGACCAACTTTAGTCATCGCTATTTTTTTTTTTTTTTGGCGACTGAAGCTATGCGAGCGTCATTCGACTATTTTTAGTTGCTAACATAACAAAATCAAACGTAGTATCCAAATATCGTCTTATACGTACTCTTATCTAATACTCCGTAGTTGGTGACTTGCTTTCATTACCCTTTACTTGTTTATACCTAATTATCACATATACTCAATATTTTCACATAATTTATCAACGTGGAGCAACTAAA
Source organism: Dianthus caryophyllus (assembly GCA_023091065.1). Classification (NCBI taxonomy): domain Eukaryota; kingdom Viridiplantae; phylum Streptophyta; class Magnoliopsida; order Caryophyllales; family Caryophyllaceae; genus Dianthus; species Dianthus caryophyllus. The sequence goes on along the minus strand of CM041526.1, from coordinate 3,041,251 downwards.
ACAAATTATAAACATTACAAAAATCCACCAAATGAGGTGATAAATTGATGTACGTTTTAGAAATGGGAGCCACAAATAAGTTGCAATTTTATTATATATATATAATCAATTAAATTAATAACTTATTTTGCTAAAGTACTATTTATACATAATGTTGTGTAGTATTATTAATTAATTATTAATTATTAATTATTAATGGAAGCATAACACATGAGAGTATATAATGAGAGTGGCCTATGGTCAGCCATGCAGGAAACAATTAGGACCCTCTTTTTTTCACCTTTTTATCACATTTATTATAATTATTTTATTTAAAAAGCACTATTTATTTTGCCTCAATTATTATTATTATACACTAAAAAGGTACTACCAAACTGTTCTAGCCACTAACAAATTCAAGTTATATTTATAGGGAGTATATTTAATGTACTTAGCTATATCAAAAAGTTCCACCATGTACCTAATTAAACAAATACTCATTATTTTTTGGCCTCCCTAATCATGTGTGAATCAACAATTTTTAGTGGTATTATTGTTTTTTTCAAATTAAATTTTTGATTTTAAAGTGTTCAATTTTAATTTTCAAACTCAAATTTTGATTTTCAACTATTATTTTTCAATCTTTCTAAAATTAAAGAAATTCTACTTTCATACAATAACTAGATTAGGATTGAATAGATATGATCATGCAGTTCGTATAATACTAAAATAATTGACCAAATTTAAAAAGTACAATTATATTGTCAAATATAATAATTTTTACTACAGAGTAAGTACTTATCTATATACTCACGTACGAGTATTACTTTTAATTTACTAGTCGATCCTAATATTTCCTTTATGTTGTTTTTAATTTGTTCAAATTGATACAAAGTATAACTGACAGCTCTATAGTTTTAAAATTTGACCTAAATTTCATAATTTTCCTGAAATATATATATTTTGAAATAGATTCAAATTTTTTATCCTTTTAACCAAAAAGTTAATATAGCCACTTGTTATTTAAATCATACTCCATATTTTTTTGTTGGATTATTATTTAAATCTTACTTAAATAATAAGAGTCCACTAACGTATGGAAATCATAGGTCAAGAAGTCTATGCTCAAAATATGGAGTATAATATTATTTATGATTAGCCACTACAATATACGAAGTATGATCCTAGTGGATTTATGAAGTACTTGTAAGAGTACACATTGATAAGATGAAATAATGGGAGAATATAGCCAAAGTTTGCCCAAATTGTGTCCTTATAGTACGAGCGTACGACCTTAAAAACAGGGGATAGCCATACGTACGTGAGACAAGCTAATTCGATCGTGCCCTTTTGTACATACGTAAATGTGCGGACCGTCGTTTATATTTCGATTATTAATTGTAGAATACTGAGTATTAGATCATTGTACTAATTAATGAGTTTGTTAGAGTATATAATCGATCTTAGGCCTCCAACGTAACTATTAGAGTATATAATCGATCTTCCAACCATCGCCTTGTTCAAGGCGATGGTTGGGCCAAGATCGATTATATACTCTAACAGAGTTTAAAAAAAAATATTAATTCACATAGTAGTAGTAGTAGTAGACTACTAGTAGTAGTTAGAGATAATTTAATTATAAAACAAAATCAAGTAGATACGTTCAATGAGTTGAACGATTAAAAATCTCTATTTTTATTCTAACATGAATTGGGTGTAATTTTAAGTAATGGTTGAATTGACTAACTTGATCAATTAGTTTCATGATTATTATACTCATTATAATAATAACGTAATAATATCAAATTAATATATAGATCAAATTTATCAGGGGGACATTTTAGTCTACATACACAATTTACCAAAAATGTAGCATAGCTATAATCCGATTTCTTAAAATGACCTTCAACCTAACTAATTAGCTACTTTTGTAGTACTTAGTTTGTCATAATAATTACTCCGTAGTAATCTTTACTCTCTACCAACCATAAGATTCATCACATTTACTTTATAAGCTGACTCTAATATATCTAGCACTTCACAACTTTTCTTGATTAAAAATATAATTTTAGCGATAGTATTTTAAATTTGATGATATATTACTACCATACTAAAAAGAAAATTTAAATTATTTTTACTTAGATTTAATACAAATTAAACCATTTTACCTTCTACTCGTAGAAAAGAAGAAAATTGAACTACTAATGTGAATTAGAAAGAGTATGAAATTAAATAGATAATTTGAAAGTCATTTTCCATGCATGCATAAGAGCCAATTAAAATAAAAATAAGTAACAAAATGAAAACCAAGGAACAACTTACAACGTAAAATAATTGAAGTGCTTAAATAAATGTGCAAAGATAAAATTATATTATGAAATGGCCAACATAAACTTGACACAAGTCTCAGTTGCATACGTACAAATATGAATTTTTGTCGTAAGTTCCGTATATTGTCGATATTAATAAATAATAATATAATATAGTCAGTAACAATTATTAATTACATGTGTTTTTGTTTTATCAAACCAAATGAAAAATCTTTTATAGATTAGGACAAACTACCACTTATTAACAACTTTTGTTATGGCGACAGAAGACCAATTGGTTTGATTAAAATATCAAAAAAATTCATAATGTGCTTATATCATTTTTGTTAGAGTAATTGAACTTTATATAAAAAGTATAAGCATCTTTTGGTATATAAATAATGTTCTTTTCATGCATATATAAGATATTGTTTGTATTAGTAAATTTGAAATGAATAATTGATCGCTTCAGCGATAATAATTTTGTTGTTGTTGTCAATATCATTAGGTGATTATGTCTCATTAAAACGTAACAATTGATGAAAACCTTATGACATAACCATTAAAAATGGGGATCATATACTTCTATATATATCATTAGACTAATTGTCAAAAAATTATCCTAATCAAAACCTGAAGCTAATATACAATCGGATTTTTAAGATTAGTGACCTTTAATCCTATAATTGTGATTAGTGACCTTTAATCCTATTGTTTGATACTGTTTTGGGTATAAAGTTAAGGTAACTAAATACGTAAAATTATCCTTTAATACGTAATTAACTTAAGATCAATGTTAAGTTGTGGGTACTTTTGCGGTCCATAACTGCACTTCCTTTCCTCTCGGCTTGAAACAATTAGCAAACCTAGCCCCAGGGTTGTAGGAAAGACCCTCCGACGCTCAAGTCAGCTTTTATGTGAGAAATGAATAAACTTAAAGAGAGAAAGTGTGGTGAATTTTTTTTTTTTTTTTTTTTGTGTGTGTGTGAATGAATAGTAGATAACTTTCCCTTGGTATTTATAGTTTCCTCACCTTTTGTCTTCTTGTGGCTGTGTCCGTATAGTATGACATACATGCCCCCGGTCTCGGATGGACCCTACATGGGCTTACCGGCTTGGGATGAAGGCTTGCCCTTGCCACATATGTCCCGGCCAGTCTTCATAGGTGGCAAGATAATTCACCCCCAACAGGCAACATATACCATATGAAACTAGCTTAATCATTCAAAAATTAAATCAATAATTTTATAATTGAATTTATCATCTAATTTTAAAAGTTTGTTAGATTGTTAGATAGTTAGATGTAAATTTCAAATTAGATAACTATTAAACTAACCACTGCATAGAGACTTTGATAATCTACTAAACCATATATATCACGCATTTAGTTAATTAACGTAATTCAGGTAATGTATTCTTCTCATACATGTTACATGTATGTTTTACTAATGGACAATTTAAATAATAAAGGATCAATTGTCCAACAATCCAATCTAAATACCTTTTTTTAGGGGACTTATTATTGGGAGTGTTAGAAAACTGACCTTATTTCATCTTGCCTGATCTTCTGATTACTCGCACACGTACTCATTTAGTACGAACGCTTTGTTGTTCAACGTGCTTGTTGAGAAGTAATTTTAGGACATCCCACTTCTAGACGAGATTTCAAAATGTGAATCAACTGAAACTAAAATGCGTCGTAAAAAAAAAAAAAAAAAAAAAAAAAAAAAAAAAAAACCCTAATCTTGAATCCAATTGAAGAAGATACATCTAATTGTTTTTTACCATTTTCATTCTTTTCTACTAACAATCTGATCAAAGAAGACACATCAAACCTGACGAATAATTATCCTAGATGACATTTCGATCTTGAATCAATCAAACAGAGCAACCCTACGACCGTGTGATTATACGCTCGCTCGCTCACTCGGTGACCATGACCGTGTGAAGTTGGGCGGGTAAGGGTAAGGGTAAAAGTCCAGATGCGGAAACAAAGTCCACGTGTCGAAGGGCCATAATGTCCCCAATACCACCCTACACAATCCCTTTCTTTTGCCCCTCACACCTTCCTGCTCACCTCCCTTTTGTCCCCCTTCTTTCTCTCTCCTACGTGTCACCCCCCTCTCCCTATATATATACTCCCCTTTACCCAAACCATACTCACTCACTCACATTTTTTCTCACTTACATTTTCATGTGCTCTAAATAACACTCTTAAATTAAAATAAATATATATATTTTTAAATATATATATATATATATATTTGACTATTATTTTTGAAAGAAACAAAAATAAAAAAGTATAATTATGGCAGTTGACTCGGTGTTGAGTTCGGCATTGGGACCGCCGGCGTGCGAGAAGGACGCGAAGGCGCTCCAGTTCATCGAGGAGATGACACGGAACGCCGACCGCGTCCAAGAAAAAGTGTTGTGTGAGATTCTGACTCGTAATGCTGAGACTGAGTACCTTAAAAGGTACGACCTTAAGGGGGCGTTTGATAAGGCGTCTTTTAAAACTAAGGTCCCTATGGTCACTTACGAGGACCTTCAGCCCGAAATTCACCGTATTGCTAACGGTGACCGTTCCCCCATTTTGTCTTCTCACCCCATTTCCGAGTTCCTTACTAGGTACGTTTTATAAAACACGTACTAAAAATTAACTCACGTGTGATAAGTTCCACATTGATATTAAATGTAAAACATTAGTGCATTGTAATTTTTGACGTGCAACTTTAGGGTAACTTTTTTTTACGAATAATTAATTTTGTTACGATAAATAACAAGTAATATGATGCAGTTCGGGGACGTCAGCAGGAGAAAGGAAATTAATGCCAACAATCAAAGAAGAATTAGATCGCCGTCAACTATTGTACAGCCTTCTTATGCCTGTCATGAATCTGTAAGTTTACATTTTTATAATACTCGTATGTATTTTCGCACATTTTATGGATTATTTTTCGATTTATGCGCGTAACAATAATATTATGTTATAGGGATTAGCAATAAATTTGACTGACAAATCACTAATTATTTTCCCCTAAATTCACGTGACAGGTACGTGCCCGGTCTCGACAAGGGAAAGGGACTATACTTTTTATTCATCAAGTCCGAATCTCGGACCCCCGGCGGGCTTCTGGCCCGACCCGTGTTGACCAGTTATTATAAAAGCGAACATTTCAAGACCCGCCCGTACGACCCGTTTATGGTCTACACTAGCCCGAATGAGGCAATATTGTGCCCGGATTCGTACCAGAGTATGTACACTCAAATGCTGTGTGGGTTGTATGAGCGTGAGAAGGTGCTTCGTTTAGGGGCGGTTTTTGCCTCGGGTTTGCTCCGGGCCATCCGGTTTCTTCAACTCAATTGGGAGCAGTTGGTGAGGGATATTAGGGACGGGGCGCTTGACCCGCGGGTCACTGACCCGGCGGTCAGGGCGTGCATGTCTCGGGTTGTGAAACCTGACGCGGAGTTAGCGGGTTTTATTGAAGCCGAGTGTTCAAAAAATCAATGGGAAGGGATTATAACCCGGATATGGCCGATCGAACACGAAATATCTTGACGTAATTGTTACGGGGGCAATGGCGCAGTATATTCCGACATTGGATTTTTATAGCGGGGGTTTACCCTGCGCTTGTACCATGTACGCCTCCTCAGAGTGTTACTTCGGGTTAAACTTGAACCCGATGTGTAAACCCTCTGAGGTGTCGTACACTATTATGCCGAACATGGCCTATTTCGAGTTCCTCCCCCTCGACTCGACCAGGTCGAGGCTCGTTGACATGGTCGATGTCGAGGTTGGGAAGGAGTACGAGCTAGTGATCACCACCTACGCGGGATTGTACAGGTACCGAGTTGGGGACATACTCCGTGTCACGGGGTTCCACAACTCGGCCCCTCAATTCCACTTCGTGAGGCGTAAGAACGTCCTCCTCAGCATCGACTCAGACAAGACCGACGAGTCCGAGCTACAAAAGGCGGTAGACAACGCTTCAAACCTCCTCAAAGCCTACAACACGAGTGTCGTGGAGTACACTAGCTTCGCAGACACGAGCACAATCCCGGGTCACTACGTCATATATTGGGAGCTAATGATGGAAAGTAACTCGGGTGAGTTGCCTCCAAAACGAGTGTTGGATGGATGTTGCCTCGAGATGGAGGAGTCGCTAAACTCGGTTTATCGACAAGGCCGTGTCGCTTGTGACTCGATAGGGCCTTTAGAAATAAGGGTGGTCAAAAGTGGTACGTTTGAGGAGTTAATGGACTATGCTATATCTCGTGGGGCATCAATTAATCAATACAAAGTCCCAAGATGTGTCAATTTTACTCCAATTATGGAGTTGTTAGACTCTCGAGTCGTCTCAGCTCATTTCAGCCCGAGTTTACCTCATTGGACTCCTAATCGTCATAGGTGATGAAAATTCGCACCCTCGAAAAGAATTCATAAAGGGTGATAGACTTTAGGAACATTTCTTTTTTTTTTTTTTTTTGTTTTTTTTTTTTTTAATTTTTCTTTTTCTAATTGATGATGTTATTAAATGCTTCCCTTTGTTTTTTTAGACAAATTTTCAAGTTTTTTTTTTTTTAATTTCTTTTTTCCTTTTTCATTTGGGTTAATTATCCTATGAGAAAGATGGTTAGTTTGGTCTAGAGAGCTTTGGGAAGTTTGTACTTTGTAGTGATAAAATTGTAATGAATGCAATGTAATGTTTGTTTAACCTACTTTTGTGCAAAAAAAAAAAAAAAGTTAAGTGATGTTGGCCTTTTTAAAAGACATTTGATATCTATTGTTGTGTTATCATGAATTTATTTTATATTTGGTCTTTGTAAATTGTACTCCCTCCGATTCATTAGATTGGTAACATTTCAATATGGCACGATAATTAAGAAAGGCAAAAAGAGTGGGTGAACAAGTGGGTGAACAAGTGGGGTAGTATTTAATTGTGAGATAAAAAACTTTCCAAAAAGGGAAATGTTAACAAATGAAAAATCACCCCAAAAAGGAAAATGTTACCAATCTAATGAATCGGAGGAAGTAATCACTTGGTATGAGGTGACTATTTATTTCACTTTTGTACATTCACCAAAAAAATAAAAAATAAAAAAATAAAAAAATAAAAAAATAAAAAAATAAAAAAAATAAAAAAATACATTGAATTTGATTGTGTTGATGATTTTACTAGTTCCCTAGTGAATTTGATTGTGGATTTACTGCATAAGTTATAATGATTGATTGAGGATACATACCTGATACCTTGTATTGTTGCAAGGCCTTTTTGAAAAATTATTACAGATATAATCGGTCTTGTTCTTTTCATATGAATGAATCAGATGAATTTCTTTAATTTAAACGTATAAAATTAAATGAAACAAAAGGATTAATTTAATATCCCTAATATGTCTCATATATAAGATAAGTGTACATATTACATTTATTTGAAACAATTTCGTATCTCGGAAATTTTTTATTGTATTTTCGACAATTACAACTTTGTTTGATAACTTTTTTTTTTTTATAAAATAAAAAGATTTTCATTGATTGAAATTTGTAAATACTTTGTATGAGTTTCGAATGTAAATAATTTTTAATAACACACATATCGATCAATACAAGTTAATTGGTGGTTAATTAGCTAGGTAAATTGTGGTGTTTACATTCAATTAGAGTACTTTTTTTTTATAGCGTGGGGAACCCGCATCCGCTACCTTAGGTGCCCACTGGGTAAACCCCCCTAGCGTGCATGATAGCCTGCAAACCATACACGCCAGCTCAGCCACTCTTTTTTTATCAGGGTGACAGACTCGTGATCTATTAGGCATAGCCTCAAGTTTCCGACATTCCCCACAAGATTGCTCTTGGATAAGGGAATTGAACTCGAGACCCATAAAAATTTCACTCATGTTTTAACCACTAGACAATACCCTTGCGGACCAATTAGAGTACTCTTAATACTTTATGTCCATAATAATGTTACGAATAAAGCATAATTATTACTCCGTATGAGTTAAAAGAAGAAGTGAAAAGTTAATGCCTCACTTTAAGAAGGCAAATTTACAAAAGAAAAAGTGGTGAAAATAATGAGGTTAATTTTTAGTCTGCCAAATTGGAATAGATATTATTATAGGAACGTGGTGAAATAGTGTTTGCATGAGTTGATTTCCTTCTTTTTTCCACACTTGATGGCTTTTTTTTTTTTTTCTTTCCTCTTTGCTTTTCCATTGTTTTCGATACAATTCCATGTATCTACTAAAGAATTGTCCTAAAAATTAAGAAAATTCATCAAGAATAATGTGGTACACCTTCTTTGGGTCGACTTTGACCGATTCTAGCAGAGTTTTCATAATTCAACAAGAATATCGTTAATTTAGTGTTTCTATCTTAAAATAAAATGATAAATAAAGGACAGATGTAGTTGTAACGAGACCAAAACACATACATTACAGTTCGAAGTATTAGAGCATCGTTATTAGACAGCTACAATATATTATAACTCGATTAGTCACGTCGACTTCTTGAACTACTTAAGTTTGAAGAGGAAATACACAAAATGGGGAAAGGAGACAACACTTTAGTGTTGTAGTTAAGGATGGTTAGCCAAAGCAAGAGGAACAAGCAAGTAGGTTGGATAATTACATGGTATCCCAACTAAACATTTGTCTAATAACTTTGGACACTTTTGAAAAAGTTTGATTAAATTTTAGGTTACATTGTCTAGGTCAAATTTAGTGTTCATGTAATCCATGTGGTTGATTTTTATTTGGTTTTGTTAGTTTCTAAGCTAAAAATATTCAAGTATCTAAAGATTAGGATAGAGATATGTTAGATTGAAATGGTACGAGTAATTTTCTTCGAATTGATTTTACCTTGATGTGATTGTGCTATGGCATGAAATTTATAGCCGGAGTTAGCAGAACAAATATTTTATCGAGTTATTATCTCATGTGATTGTTTCTTCTGTGTACGCATATATTACTCAAATGTACTCGAAATCAACGGTTTTACTTTATTAATTTTGCCTCACATTCTCATTTCTCTATTTATTTTCTCTCTCCCTCGAGATCACAATCACCAGCGCGTCCATCATCGGCCACCCTTTCCTCATGCCGCCACCCGTCCATAAAAGCCCGACAACAACCACCAACCGAAACCCCTTTAATTTGCCCATGCTCATAGAAAAGATCTAACTAATTTGGTATCTACTCCGTATCTTATTAACCTATCTAAAATTACACAAATAATCAAGAAACGTCGTCAAAAAAATTACACAATTCTAAAATATCATCTTTAAAAGTAAACAAATACTGAGTAATAAAATCGTCTCTTCTGATGCCAAAATTTTCATTTCTATAACCCGAGCATAAGCAAATTTAAAAGTTCACATGACATTTCGACAATAAAGTGCAGAAAAGTCATTCCGCAGTACATTACAAAAACAGAACCAAAAAGTCGTATGCTTTCGCCCTTCTGTAAATTACGTAGGAAATTATCCGATTATCTGATCATCAACATTACATTTGTAGTAAAAGTGTACACAACCCAAAGTAACAAAAGAATTCACTGTAATTGTCCAAAATAAATACACTTGTATAAGTTCTCTACAACAATAATTTATCAAAGTGCTACAACATACATAAATACCGACAATCATAGCCCCAAGTCCCACTCGACACAACACGAAGGCAAGGTCCGAAAAATTCTACTACGAAACCACAACCAGAAGAACAGCTTTACGGTTTGACGTTCATGCTCCTTCATATGGTTATCTGACGACCATTGATGTGTGCCTCGGTCTATACACGACTTAGCGGGGAGCTCAGCAGTTGACACCACATTGATTAGCGGCTGATATTTTGTTCGCATCTGACATGAAAGGGTTGATCCTGACCCAAAGCAAGGAGAAGATGGAAGCAAGGAGGATCGACCACACGATAACAATTGTCGGGGTACGGTTTTGGCGACCCAAGAGACCCTTGAGGAAGGGATACAAGTGAAGAATCACCCAAAGCGCAAAGAAGAGTTTTCCGAAAAGCGGACCCCACGACTGGTACCCGCTGTTAATGGCGTACGAAACGCCAGCCACGATGCCGACCAAGTTCACAATTAGGACGGTGGTGGGTGGGATAAGGAGCGCAGTCCACTTGAAGAGGTAAAGCTCGGCGAAGTCCCCATCCTCGTCGGCCGCCTTAGACGTGACGGTAAAGTTGGTGTCGATTCCGGCAAGGACCTTTAACAAACCCTGGAAGACGGCAAAAAGATGGGCCGAGGTACCACCAATGACCCAAAACTGTTCGTTCCTCCACCAATCTTCGATGGATACTCCACTCCATCTAAGCTCGAAAATACCAGTTGCAGCGATGGACACAAAGAGCATGATAAACCACAAACTAGCCAAGTTGCTCAACTGCGCAAAAAGAAGCGTAATGGTTAGCCACTTTAATCAGCGACTCAAAGCTACACAAAATCAGATGGCGTATAGAGCAAATGCGAACCTCTGGAATAATAAATTTGTTTGTGAGGAGACACATGGCTGGTAGTATACAGTAGGCAATCAGAGGAATAGACGTCAAGGGATAAACGACGGTGTTAATATACGCCAACCTCTCCAAAAACCTCAACCTGCCATTGTAACCGTACCAAATAGGACAATGCCTACTGAGCAAAATCTCAATAGATCCCAAAGCCCACCGAAGCACCTGGTTCAAACGATCTGAAAGATTCAGAGGAGCTGAACCCTTGAACGCTGGCCTTGGAGGCATGCAGTAGATTGATATCCAGCCACGGGCGTGCATCTTGAACCCCGTCAAAATATCTTCGGTAACCGAACCATAAATCCATCCAATCTACATTCAAGATGTACGGAGTATTACTTATTTTGAGAATTATCACGGTAGGTAAAGGAAACAAAAAAAAAAAAAAAAAGGGGATATTTTGCTATGCTTACCTCTTTACCCCATTCGGTCTTGTCCTCGTATCCACAGCTGATGACATGGATGGCTTCTCTGAGCAGAGTTGCCGGGTTTGTTGACGGTGGAATGCCACCCATCTCCATGAAGGTGGCTGCAATGAACACAGGTGACTGACCGAACCGCTTTTCGAGTCTCTTCTGGGAGACAAGAATAGATTTCTCGTCTTCATACCCTGCATGATGAAAAATAGATGAGCATATTTGGACAACTTTCAGCCTAAGTATTCACACTTAAAGTACAACATGTATTAAAACGTCAAATACCATTCATATTGGTTTTGGAGGTCAAAAGATGTCAACTTAAAGTCTTCAACCAATAATTTCTTCATATATATAGAGATAAATGTAAATATTGTACAGCTTGATTTATCAAAATGGGTTAGTTTTCTGTTATCATTTAAAATAGATGTTGTGAGTGTTGAGAACATAACGTCGAAACTGATATCTTTGTCCGCCAAAAGCACATGGGAACAACATAAACGAGACCTATCAATGGAATAATCCAAATGAATGAAGTACTCCGTATAAACACTTCAAGTGTGGTCATAAGATGAATGGTATTTTGTTGATTAGACGAAGCAAGATATGTTGGCACATTACGTCTCTAGACCTTTTGAAGGGTTTCAAAATATGCACTTAGTTTACTTACCTTCAACTCCCTCTTCGATGTCTTCCATGTTGAAAATAGGTATAGATGATTCGCTCCTTTTAGGTCCCCGCTTTTTATCCATATATTTTTTGTTATTCTTCTTCTTCCTTGATCCAAAACAGTTCTTGACGATGATATTTGGCTCCAAATCTTCCTCGGTCAAGACTGGATCATACCCGTAAAGAGCTTGCCTGTTGAAACAACATCCCGTTCCCACATAAACGGGTCCTTGGATACCATCCAACCCTTTCATGTTGACCTAAAATGCAAGCATAACAATCATCAATCCTTCAGAATAAATTTCCAGAAAGAAGTGAACTTGAATCGTTCAGAGACAGTTGCATACATCGAAAAACACAATGTTTCGGTTAGCATATCGATCGTGCAAATCTATGCCATCAAATCTCTGAGGGAACTGCACGTAGCAGACTTTCTTTCCAAGAGCTGGATCCATCATGAAGCACATGGCTTCTTTAAGACATTTGCTGTTGTTGAAGTAGTGATCACAGTCGACATTCAGTAGGTATGCACCGTTGGTCAATACTGCAGACACTCGAATCTAAACCATACAGCAAAACATAAATATACAGTGAGCGCCACATACCTACTAGAAAATGAAATTAACGGTAATTCGGGAATGTACTTACCAAAGCATTCATGGCACCGGCTTTCTTGTGATGTTGGAAACCAGGTCTCTTCTCACGAGAAACATAGACTAAACGCGGCAATTCATTGCCATCAGTATCAAGCCCTCCACTGTGGCCCAAAAACACCTGTAGAGTAACGATTAGAAGACATTAGTCTAAAAAGTTAAGGTTAATATATTTGTACCGTAAGAAATACACACACGACTTACCTGGATCATTCCTGGATGGTCCCTTGGGTTATTTCCAGGCCAAGCCGTACCGTCTTGCATTGTCCACCCTTCTTCGGGAATCTTTTGTGCTTTCGCAACAAGAGCGTTGATTTTTACCTTGAACTCCTCATATTCTCTCTGCACAACGATGTGAAAACTTTTGTTAGCTTGAAGGGTAAATCGTTACAAGTTACTCCGTAATGTAGAATATTGACGTTATTTTTCAACATAATGTTGTAATTATGTGAAGCCTCCTTGTAATTTATGTATCTATTGCCTGGAGGCAAATAGTATTTTTTTTAGTGACCATTGTTGTGGAACCAATTTATCATTCATTAGTTTACCTTCATTGCTCGGCGTTCCTTGACGAAAGAAGGCTGAATCTTGTCTTTCAAGTAATCGATCTTCTGAGCAAAGTAAAATTCTGGAGCCCTTGGCTCGATACTGAACTTCTTACAGAATGGAACCCATTTTCTAGCAAACTCAGCAGTTTCAGAAAGAGCCTCAAAAGACAACATCGCTGACCCATCATCTGAGACGTAGCAAGAAACTTTGTCTACGGGATATTCCACCGCCAAAATAGAGAGCACAGTATTAGCTGTTATAATCGGTGGCTCTTTCAATGGATCCACAGTACTGACAAAGACGTCAATAGGAGCTAATTGTGAAGGCTCTCCATCACGGTCATACCTAGCAAATAAAAATAATCCTAAGAACATTGCTGCAATGCCAAAACAATTATAATGAAAGCGATAACGTTGATACGTAGAATGGTGCAAAAGAATTAAGAACAAACCTCAGGGCAAGCCTATCAAGGTACGTCTCACGGTTGATGGGATACCATTTTGGAAACTGATCCAAAAGCCAAGACAAAGCGAACCAGATCTCACAAATAACTGATGTAAGCCATAGAGGATATGCATCCTTGACAGGATGACTAATACGATATTGCAAGAAGATGATGAGGATGATGAGACGAAGGATGATTACAACACGGTAAGGGGTGAGATGGGCTGAAGAAACAGGGACAATACGACTCATAGGTTGACGCACATCATCAGCCCTGTAAAATTAAACTTGTGTTAATCCAAGAAAAGACAAAATTGAAGCCTAATATTATCACCATTCAATAGTCCTTCCACAAAGCAGCCAAATTTATCCCAACCCAAAGCGAAGCCAAGCAGAAGCAACAAGTCACATATACAGACAACAATGTATCACAAGCCATGAGAAGGATACTCACATTTGTAGTTCTTCCCCATTTGAGCCAGAGCCTTCGATGTCACCTCCTTTTCCTTCCGAGTAACGATTAGTTTGCATGAGATTCTTCTCCTGCTTGAGCTTCCAGCCTTCAACCCTTTCTTTCCAATCAACACTTCCAAGCCCATAGGAATTCAAATCCTTTGAAGGGTCCACAATCCTCACCGGAACTGTCACAGCACATTTCATTCCATTTGTCAAACGAAAAACAACACCAAAAAATGAAGAATGATTTGTTTACACAAGTACGCCCTCCATTTCAATACCTCACTCCGTAATCCCCATATGACCTTTCACCAAGGAACTAAGGAAAACGTCAAATGGGGTTTGTCGATTGAAATGGGGGGAGTAGTATACTCTGTACTAATATCACTGCAGCAGTCTGAATTACCTGGTTGGCATGGGTCAACATAAGGAACTGCATGGTTACCACGTTTCTCAGGACCCAGAGGACCTGAATTGCTTCTCACAGATCGAGTATCTGGTGTAGCCATCGGAATTTCTCCAGAAACCTGAAATACTCAGATTGTTCAGTCAGCAGATCCAACAAGAATAATGACTACAAACTATATGTCCAGCATATAACTCATTAGATGAGGCCTTGTACCCTTATAATCATTGCATGCTTGGGAGAACAAAAAACAAAGAAATTATTAAACACGTTGCATAAGTGATTCTCATATGACTGAAATTCAACAGAAAACTCAGGTCTTTTCAATAGCTTGAGATAAGAGGTTTATAGCTATCATCAATTATAAAGCCACCAATTAAAATAGTCACAGCTAAGAAAGGACAAACCGACAAACCATAAACTAGCAAGGTTAAGTATTAGTATCACTTTATCAGATTTATGAATGTATCCTAAAGGACATCGTCAAGAGCAAAACATATATACAACTCAATTTTGAGTAATAGGTATAGAATTACTCAAATTCTACTAAAAAGTTGAAAAGCATGGCTTGAGATGCAATGTACCTGTGAATAACCAAACTAAAGATTAAACTGCACCTAAATAATGCTCTGTGTTAGAAAAAAGGAAATAACTAAAGTTTTCACTTACCGATTGACCATGGGTTAGGAGAGGAATCGGCTGAGATTCATGCCTAGACGATGAAGAGAGGTCGATATCCTCTCCATGCCATTGTTGTTTAGCTTTGTTAGCACCTCTGGCATAGTTGAATTCATTCTCTATATCGTCAACATCCTCTTCTTCATCATCTCCCTCCACTCGAGGACTTCCTGTAAAAAATGACGTTATTAGCTTCAAGCAGCACAACTTCACACACTCAATCACTAACCAAAATCAAAATGATTAAGAAATACTAATAAAAGGAAGACTCACCTTTGAGTCTCTTGTATCTAGTCTTGCACTGGGGGCAACACTGGTTTCCGTCTTTCCTCTCGTATTCATAGCAGGGCCTACAAACTGGAAATGCACATTCGTTGCAGGCAACAAAGACATCGCCACCGTGAGTAACTCCGACAGTATCCCCACAGATCTGGCATAACTGCCCATCCAAATTCTTCAAAGGTTTGGACTGCAATTGACCAAAAATAGTTAGCTATCGACGCACTTTCAACAGCACTGCCTTGATTACGTGACCAAAGACATCATCAACTGATAATACAAGCCCCAATCTCACACAAAATATCGAGAATTGTTACGACAACATAAGTACACTGTGTCGACAACTGATTGTTGAACTGATCAAAATCAGTTTAGTTGCACAAATCAATCAATGATGACACACAGCCAACATCTCAAATGAAATCAGCAAATGCCAAAATTTGATCTTTCAATTCGACATTCAGCAGAATTCAACAGATCATTTCACTGATGCAATCTCTATAATTTGTTACCTTAAGCATAAGATCAAACCTAACTACAAATCAGTGTTCAACAAACTAACTAATACTATTTTCATCCATCATTTTCACAATTTTGAACTAGTCCAATCAAATCAAACCCATCAACCATTACTTAAATCAAATGATCCCTCCATTTCAATAATTTGTTGCCGTTTTCTTAAACTATACTTCTACACGAAGTCATTCCATAAATAGAAAGGTAAACAAACGACAAAAACAGAAAGTAACAGCACAATTCAACATCTAAAGCACAGATCTTCAACCCCTCCATAAAATGTAAGCATCAAAAAAACACAAATCAAGTAAAAAAATACATCATCAAATCACAATCAAACTAAACCAAATTCAATCACATCAAATCAAATCAAATCAAATTAAATCAAATCGAATCGAGACGAAAACTAGAGTTAACCAAACTCACCCCACTATCAGTACTATCATGACGAATTCTCACAAGCTCATTCCTCTTGTAAGATCCAGCAACCATTCCACCTGTTGCAGCCATTGTTTTCCCTCCTCAAAATTCAACACCAAATTACAAATAAATATTCCAGAAAATCAAAAAAGGGTATGAAAATATCTCCTAAAATTCAATCAATCAATCAATCAATCACCAAACTAAAAACCCCCCCAAAAAAAGGAGATGAATTTGATCCCAGAATTTTTGTGGGTCAATGGTGTTTTGATGAGATCTAAAATGGGTAATTGCTCAAATTGCAGAAAACTTGAGCAAAATTTGATGGGTCGTATACATCACATTATCAGTAAATCATCACTCTTTTTTTTTTTTTTTTTTTGTTTCTCTCTCTTTTGAAGTGAAGAAGATTTATCACTTTAGATTAACAGCAACTGCTGCTTCTTAATAATGTTGTGTAAAATTATTAATTATTTATAATTTATTAATTTTAATCACACATGAAAATGAAATTTAGAATAATTGTTTTAGATTAATTGCATTTTGTGAAGTGTTTTTTTGTTTTTAATTAAAATAAAATGTATGTTGGAGACAGTCTGTAGTTGGAAAATTTTGAGTACTGTCGGTAGTAAACTCGTCGGTGGTCTTAATTTGTTTGGTGGGTACGGGTGAAATTACGGTTTTGCCCCCTTGTTACGAGATTTGTTAGTTAGTGAGAGCTATTATTTGATGTATTATATATATTTATTAGTTAGGGATGATTTTTGATCCAAAAATATTATAGGATGTCTAGTTTAATCTTAAAAATATCTTATGTTGAAATTTGGTTAGTAACAGACTGACAGGTTAAACAATGGTTATTTTTTACAAGGGCGTAAATTCGTCTAGTAGAGAAAATGGTGAAACTTTACGGAAAACACTACTTAGATCTCGACCAGGGTTTGACCTACCATTGTGTATGGTCGTGACCTTAATAAGTTTTGGGGCCAGGGAGCTGAAAAGGGGTTATCACTTAACGCAAACGAAAGAGGAACAATCAGGAGTCGAGTTGCATATAGAGATAATAGGAAGCATCAAGTTACATCATTTGCTATGCTACGTGTAAGTCTAACTTAATATTGATATGAAATTGTTACATCTGTTGTGCCTCAAGAGCTGACCGCAGTCGAGCCCAAAATCCTCCCCCGCTAGGTGGGTGACCCGGGTACTCCTGGCCACATGCTCACCACACGATCGTAGGGTTGATATGATACCATTTATAACAGTCCGACCCACCACCGTCGTAATAAGCACCATCTAATGGTGAGATACACACTTTTGAGCTCGTTGTCCCAACTTTAGCCCAAAAACACAAGGAAGGCCTTGTTATTAAGATGGTGAGTGGAATGCCTTATAAACACATAAAATCCCTTAACTCCACCGATGTGGGATGGTGTTACAGTTTTGGTCGATACTACTAGCTAGCATTGCGGAAACTGACACCTTATGTTCGGTAGCAGCTTTTCCACTGACATTTTTTGTCATTGCAGCAGCGGCTGCGGACCTTGTATAGCCACTGGAAGAACAAAAGAAACAAACTGAATCAAACAACTGAATGAGTCAAACTTGTGAGGACGACTCGATAAAACTATTTCAACCCAAACAATTGAAGGGGACTCGATAGATAGACAGACATTCACGTACAAACCCATACCGTCTCTAAGTGTTTAAAACCGAAAGCGATTCACAAAAATACAATGATCAGTACGTCTCTTGTAAACTCTAAAGACCGT
Source organism: Dianthus caryophyllus (assembly GCA_023091065.1). NCBI lineage: Eukaryota > Viridiplantae > Streptophyta > Magnoliopsida > Caryophyllales > Caryophyllaceae > Dianthus > Dianthus caryophyllus. The sequence goes on along the minus strand of CM041526.1, from coordinate 3,023,179 downwards.
CTCACATGTGAGATCTACTAGTTATAATCGTGAGACTGTCTCCCTCGAGAATTTGTGTAGTACGATTCAATACTTGAGCAATTATTGAAAAATCAATCACAAACTACAATTATGAAAACCAACACTACATACAATAATTACATCAACTTTAGTAACTCCAACAAAGTAATTCCTAAATTTTGGTTGATACTTAGAAATTATTACACGGGAAAGGGTTTAAAAATCGATAAAAAAAAAAAAAAAAACAATCAAGCAAAACCCAATGTCCTATATTCAATTTAAAACCGCAGAATATTGCTACGTAAAAGTCGCAAAAATGGATCAAAACAATCATTAGAGAAGCTCAAAGTTAATAGCTTTGCAAACCAAAATGAAAATTAGATGAATAAATAATCACATAAAAACCCACATTAAATCTCCAAATAAAGACGAACCGAGAGATTTGGAGGAGAGAAACCAGAGAATGGGAGACGAGAGAGACATAGAATCAATCATCAATCAACTATAAATTTATTATTTATAGGTTTCCCAAATATTTTTTTTTTTTTTTTTTTTTTTATATACGACCGTCTTTTATCATAAAACAAACTCATAAGAGAATGCCCAATTAAAAGTTCATGTTTTCAACATAAAACTTAAAGTTTGTTGCGAAAATAATTGGTTATCACTATCTGTACGTTGGTTTTTTTTTTCTTTTTAATATAGACAGTCATTTACAACAATTTATATTTTAATAATATTAACGGTAAGTGTATTATGAGATGGTCTCACATTAAATTAAATGGATACCTTTTGGTAATCATGTTTTATAACCACAATTTTGCAAATTATATTTTTCCTTATTTTTTTGGGTAAGATCACATTATTTGTAATTATTTATATAGGTTTTGTACCATTTTCAACGAGATTTGTGATAAAATATTTTCGTAACCATTTTTCATACTATTAGTATCTCTTTTATCGATAATGGCAACAAATTTTCTCGGTGTCCTATTTAGTGAGTTTAGAATATCAATTCTACGTTTCTATACCTGTTTAACTTTAATTTGCATAATTAGATTCACGTAAATTAGTGTGATGAGACCGTCTCACAGAAAACTCACTGTTCTAATGGTCCAACAGAGGTATCCTATGGCGGCAGCACATATTCGATTCTCCCTCCCTTTGCAGTGGACTTGTGGCACTTGTGCCTCATATTACACGGAAAAATAAAATAAAACATTTCACCCATTTTAAGCAAGTTGTTGATAAATTTCACATTTTTGTAAATTTTTAAAATATTTTCTAAGCAAATTGTCGACATATTTCATATTTTTGTAATTTCTTTTTAAATCTAACACCTATTTTATTAATTCAATTTAAAAATCCCCACTACTTTATAATTCTGGTAAACCTTTTTTATTGAATGATCAAATTGGTCTTGGTTAAATAAGTAATGTAAAACGTTAAACTAAGAATTTCACTTTGTGAATAGTAAATTATGATCATGATTAATTTAGGTTTTTTATTTCTTTGAATGGGAATGAATTTGATGTGGGAATAAAATATGTACACATAAGGGAATTAAAATCGCAAAGTGGTAATTCAGTAAAAAATTAAACGGGAAAATTTAAAATTTGAAAAATTGTCATTCCCTCCTGTAATTTGATACTTTATTCGGGGTTGATCATTTATTTAAATTTGATAAAAATACGCGTAAAATAGAATAAAATAATAAAAATAAAATAAGATTGAAACAAATATGTGCTATAATACACATTAAAAATGTCACTACTGTATACTCCCGTAGTATTTTGACTATTTAAATGAATTATATATACTCCCTTTGTCTCGGTGATTTGTTTACGTTTACTTTATACACATTTATTGATGTGAAGAGAGAGGTAGAGAAAAAACTAATAAAATAATAATATAAGTCTGAAAGTGCCTCGCCGCTTAAAATTATGAAATGTAATTGGTTAAGTGAATCCACTCTCCACATGGGCCACCTGACCATTTATGGAAAGCCAGAAACAAACGATCTGCACTCTCAAGATAGAAAGTGTAAGCAAACGAATGGCCATTTTATGAAAAGTAAAATTCATGCGCTAAGTGATCAAATGAGAAGAGGTAGGGAAAATCTTACTCTTAGCAAAATTATAAACTTTTAGTGCCTCAGTTTTAATATATATTGTGATTTGTGGGTACAATTTTTTTTTGTTTGAGTACATAAATTTTGATACGACTCTAATAAGTAACATAATATAAGCATGTATTCCGTAGTTTTCGTGTTTAATTTCTCACTTATGGCATGTGATAAAGATTTCTAATTTCTTAGCTCACAAAGTTGATGAAGACAAGTTATCTTACTTTTTGCGGTTATTGATGAAACTATTGGATTTTATTAAAGTACTTATTGAATCATTTACCGCAATTAGTTGTATGAATAAATATTATAATTATAATTATTCCTCCATATATTGGAGTACTTGAGTCCATAAAATATGAACAAAAGTGACACTAAACTCTTATATATCGTGATAATTTTAAATATCATATTTCAAACAAACAAATCACTAATTTATTCTTGTTAATATTTAAACGCCGTTGTAAACTATTTCCAATATATATAACTTAGTCATTGTAACGACTCTTTTATATTGTTAATAGTTGTAACAATTCTTAAATAAACTATACGGCTTAATATTCTGTCATTTCAACCCAATAATTTTTTTTTACGCTCCCTTCTAGATCATATTTATTTAAAAGATCATAAAACAAATTTATTTTATTTGCAAAAACATTTCAATTTTTCACATATATAATATTATAATAAATTTTGGATTAATTGCCAAGAATAATCCGAACTGGTTCTTTTATTTCATAAATAATCCGAACTTGAATTAATCCACGAATAATCCCAACTATTCAAGTAACATTCCAATAATAAACTTTGGTCAATTTTAACATGCTTTAATCAATAAAAAAAGAAGTGAAAATGGTTTGAATTTTACTTGAAATAAGAGTGAGGCAAAGTTAGAGTCGATTTCACGGTTTTTTTTACGTGTTAGAGTCGATTGAAATTGGTGAAAGTTCATTATTGGAATGTTACTTGAATAGTTGGGATTATTCGTGGATTAATTCAGGTTCGGATTATTTATGGAATAAGAGTATCAGTTCGGATTATTCTTGGCAATTAATCCATAAATTTTTTTATTTTTTTTTCCAATTCGCACGAGCTTACCAATTAGTTTTACGGTGTTGCATTTACTCTCTTGGTTCTCAGCAGTCAGTAGATCTCCAAATTCCAAAATCTCAGTACTAAAAAACACACTTCTAATAAAGTTTTTTCACAACACATTAAAAAAAAAAAAAGTCATAAAACCCATCAAAATTTAACCTAATTTTGACTCGATTCATCTCAATTTTCGATTTAATTCCCCAAATTAGATCATACCCTTTTCTCCAATCACCCTCAATTGAATCAATTCACCGTTAATTCATATACCCACCTTTGATTTCCGACAAAAATTAGTTCTTCCCGTTAATGTTGCCCAGATTCCCAATTTTTTTGATCGATTCATTTGCTTAACTTAGGGTATAATTCTTTACTCACTACATTTTATTTTTTTTGATTTTGTTCTGTTGCTCAATTGTATTTGTTTTTATTGCTGTTTAATTTGGTTTATCAAGTGATAGTGTATGATTTGGGACATTGTGAATTTTGATTGGAGAAAGTCAATTCTTTGATGATTTATGTTTGTGATCATAGTTTAGGATCATACTTGTTTGATTTGGAGGAAAGTAAAAGAATAATTAGTGAGAAATTGTTGGATGTGATGAAGAAATGACTTGAGATTTGGTTGTTGTGTGGGAACATTATTCAATTTATTGTAGTTGATGAGGAGTAAATCGCCTTCGTGTCGTGTGTAACAGTCAGTTTGGAGGATTGTTTGGGAACTCATTTTTAAGAAATGATATCAGTTGGTGATTTTGAGAGGTGAATTGGTAGAGTGATCAGATTACTTCTCCATACAAAGATCAGAGGTTTGGTACGTTTTAAATCGATAATGTGACTAGGGCGATGGCGGGGTAGCACGCTTTGTTTTGATGTGACATTTTGAATTTCTGATCCCTAAGCAATCGTATATCGTTTGTTCTTTCGTGGTGTGCTTCTTTTGATGTGGTGTCTTAGAATAAGAATTAGGGCTATGATCACTCTTACTCTATTAGGTCTCCCGTGAGTTGAAAAGCGATTGCGGCTTTGTTTGGTTAGTGACCTCAATTTCCCCTAGCTAATCTTTGGAATTCAAAGGACTCCTTGAAATTGATATGATTGGTTCATCGAGTTGATTTTGACAAATTGACCTAATGTTTTGTACAAAAGCTTTTGCTGCATTTGGGCAAATGTGTTATTGAGTGGTACAAGATGGGAGGTCTTCCATCATTCTGTTAAGTAACCATTTTTGCACATTTGGGGCTGAAGTGAAGTTACATACAAGTAAATCGACTACACTATGTTAACGTTTTTCTACTTCTATGTGAATTCGAGTTTCTATATCATGTTATATCTCCCCATACAATACCGAAATTTCGGTAGGATTAAGGAAATAGTTAGTGTTTGGAAATGTCATCCCTTGAAATAAATCAATACCATATACGGAGTACTTTAGTAAGCTAGAGACAAAGCTTTTGGATACTAGAATGAGTTTCTGATTCTACCCATGGGGCGTTGTGCTTATTCCTCTACTTCTGTTCACACCATATATCAGTAATAAGAGATGCTGTAAGGAAGCCTTGTGCCTCAGTTCTGCTTTCTAAAAAAAAAGCTCAGACTCTTCGTAGATTATTGTCTCAAAACCTTGTTATTCTAAGAATTGCCAAAACTGCCACACCCAATGTATAAACTTGGATTGCGTTTCCTTGAATTGTAGTCTTGTGTGTCATAAAGTACATCCCTGACATTTTTAACTGAATATTATAGCACTTGTCTGCTCTCTGATCTTCGAGTTTGTTTTGGAGCTCGCTCCTTAATCATTTAGAATCACTCATGCTCGCTAATATTGGTTGAGTTACTAATCTGTCTTTTTTTCTCCGGCCATTTGTAGCTAGGCTGCAAGGCTGATCATGATTTGACCTGATTGCTCTCTTTGAAGCATTAAACGTGTCGCACGTCCAAGGTGCATGGTGGAGACCGAAGAGTAACTATGCATTGTCTAGAGATGCAGCCTGGTGTCGATGTACATGGGCAGGGGCAGGTTGCATGTGAAGTAACATCTAATAAATCATCTCTAGCATGCATCATCAACACAGAAATAGGTGCTGTCTTGGCTGTCATGAGGAGGAATGTCAGATGGGGTAGTCGATTTGTCTCAGCTGATGATCAGTTAGAGTTCTCTCTAATTCAATCTTTAAAGTTGTTGAGAAAGAAAATCTTCTCATGGAGCCCTCAGTGGCATACTATCGACCCCGTCTTGTATCTCCAACCTTTTCTAGATGTCATTCGATCTGAAGAAACCGGTGCTCCAATTACAAGTGTTGCTCTGTCGTCTGTGTATAAAATTTTAACTGTTGATGCTTTCAGTGTCGACACAATTAACATACAAGACGCAATGCATCTGATAGTTGATTCGGTGACTAGCTGTCATTTTGAGGTTACTGATCCAGCTTCAGAAGAAGTGGTGTTGATGAAGATACTTCAGGTTCTTCTAGCTTGTGTGAAAAGTAAAGCCTCGTCTGTACTGACTAATCAACATGTTTGCACCATTGTGGATACATGTTTTCGGGTCGTTCAGCAAACAGGGACAAAAGGCGAGCTGTTACAGCGTATAGCTCGTCATTCTATGCATGAGCTTGTCCGCACAATTTTTTCTCGTCTGCCCGAGTTCGATAGCACGTATAGCGAGTTGGGTAGTGACGGCTCATTCACCGATCCCAAGGTATTCACTTTGCCTTATATCTATCGTTTGGGGTTTTCCTCTTAGCTGTTTTCCTTAGATGTCTGCTTTATTTTAACTGGAATATATCATGTTGTGAGTGGGAGATGTTAAATGAAATGCTTATTGGTAATTTTTTAGTGGTTTTTTTTTTTTTTTTTTTTTTTTTGTAATATCAAATTTAATAATGAAATGACCGTTGTTTGGTTGAACATGTTTTTACTCTGCTTTTCTCATTTCTATGCTTTAAATGTTGTATTGTTATGTCTATGATGTGCCATATCATCGCTAATTCGACTATATAAATAATTTTTGTGCCCGTAAATTTTGAAAATTACACGGAACTTACTTTAAAAACTATTTTTCAATTGACGTTTACCAATTTCAATGTGTTGAGAAAGGTATAGGTGTGGTGGACTTGTTAGTGGTGTTAATCAGATGGCCTGCCATGCACAATGCATGTCTTCTACAGGATCAATATTAATTGTTCATTTGTTTCTTTTTTTCCCTTGTAATTTACACTTGTCGATAATCCATAGCAATTGCCCACGAGTTCTAATTTTCCTTGGTTTTCATTAATGCAGATTCAGATGCCAAATGGTAATCCCGAGTCCGTGACTCTCCAATCTGGTTCAGAAAATCACACCCCACAAAATGCTGAACTGCCTTCAGCTGATCATAATTCTACTTCTGCTCCCACAGTCACGAGTCTACAGGAAATGGAAACTATTGATACCGCCCAAATTGATCCGCACCTCATGAACCAGCCATTTGGCATCCCTTGTATGGTTGAGATACTCCAATTCTTGTGCTCTTTGTTGAATGTTACAGAACACACGGGAATGGGTCCGAAATCCAATACGGTTGCGTTTGATGAAGATGTACCCCTGTTTGCCTTAGGCCTTATAAATTCAGCCATTGAGTTGGGTGCTTCATCATTCCACAAGCACTCAAGACTGCTAAAGTTGATTCAAGATGATCTCTTCTGGAATCTAATGCAGTTTGGGTTGTCTGCGAGTTCGCTGATTCTTTCCATGGTGTATAGCATTGTTCTCAGCTTGTATATTCACATGCGTGCTAAGCTGAAACTTCAATTGGAGGCGTTTTTTTCGTCTGTGATTTTGAGGCTTGCTGAGAGCAAATATGGGGCTTCTTATCAGCAGCAGGAAGTTGCGATGGAGGCTCTTGTCGATTTTTGTAGGCAGAAAGCATTTATGACAGAGATGTATGCTAACTTTGATTGTGATCTTACCTCTAGAAATATTTTTGAAGATCTTGTTAATTTGTTATCGAGGAGCGCGTTTCCAGTTAACAGTCCACTTTCTACTTTGCATATTCTTGCTTTGGAAGGCTTGATAGCGGTGGTCCAAGGAATGGCTGAGAGGATTGAGAATGGACATTCTGTGACAGACAACTCCGTTTTCAAACTCGAGGAGTATAAACCATTTTGGTTCGTGAAATCGGAAGATTATGAGCAACCCAGTCATTGGGTTCCTTTTGTTCGCCAAATGAAGCACATCAAACAGCGTTTGGTCATTGCTGCAGATCACTTCAATCAAGGTCCAAAGAAAGGCGTGGAATTTCTTCAGCAGACACACTTATTGCCTGAGAAACTCGATCCGCAAAGTGTGGCCTGCTTTTTGAGGTGTACAGCGGGATTAGATAAGAATCTTGTCGGAGATTACCTGGGAAATCATGATGAGTTTTGTGTTCAAGTTCTTCATGCATTTGCTCGGACATTTGATTTTGAGGGCATGAATTTGGATATTGCATTACGGATATTTTTGGAAACATTCAGGCTCCCAGGAGAGTCCCAAAAGATACACCGAGTGCTTGAGGCTTTCTCAGAGAGATACTACGAGCAGTCACCTGACATTTTGGCTGACAAGGATGCTGCTCTTGTGCTCTCGTATTCACTCATTATGCTGAACACTGATCAGCACAATGTGCAGGTGAAAAAGAAGATGAAAGAGGAGGATTTTGTTCGGAATAATCGGCGCATCAATGGCGGGAATGATCTTCCTCGAGAATACCTTTCAGAGTTGTACCACTCCATCTGTGAGAACGAAATTCGCATGACCCCGGAACAGGGTTCCGGTTTCCCAGAGATGACCAATAGCCGTTGGATTGATCTACTACAGAAATCCAAAATTACTGCTCCATATATTCTGGCGGTCTCTAAGCCATACCTCGATAAGGAAATGTATTCTATGATAGCCGGTCCAACCGTTGCTGCCATCTCGGTTGTATTCGATCATGCTGATGACGAGGATGTGTACCAGTTGTGCATTGATGGCTACTTAGCCACAGCAAAGATTGCAGCATACTTTCATCTTGAATCTGTCCTCGATGATATGGTCATCTCTCTAAGCAAGTTCACAACTCTTTTAAACCCGTCCTACCTCGAGGAGTTTCTTTTTACCTTTAGCAGTGACGCGAAGGCTAAAATGGCCACTACCGCCGTTTTCACTATTGCAAATTTATATGGTGACTACATACGGACGGGCTGGCAAAACTTACTCGACTGCATCTTGCAGTTTTACGAGTTTGGTTTTCTTCGGTCGGGTTTTCTCTATGATGCTTCAGATGACCCAGCTGCCCCTGGACATGCAAAACCTTTTACAAATACACTGTCATCACCTCAGATATCAGCACCGGTTGTTTCTAAGAAATCATCGGGGTTCATGGGTCGTTTTAGTCAGCTCTTGTCCTTTGACACAGAGGAGCCAATATCACAACCAACCGAGGAAGAACTGGCTGCTCAGCAAGAAATCCATGAGATTATCCAGAAGTGCCAGATCAGCAATATTTTCACTGAAAGTAAATTTTTGCAGGCCGATTCCCTGATGGAACTTGTACGTGCAATCATGGCTGCAGGGCAAATACAGAAAGAAACTAGCTATCTTGTAAATGAAGCTACCGCTGCTTTCTGTCTCGAGTTACTCATTGCAATCACTCTGAACAACCGAGATAGAATCTCGCTTTTGTGGCAGGCAGTCTACGGGCACATCTCTAATATTGTTCAATCAACCAGTATGCCATGCAGTTTGATTGAAAAGGCTGTTTTCGGGCTTCTTAGAATTTGCCAACGGTTACTACCCTACAAAGAAAACCTGGTTGACGACCTTTTGAGTTCACTTCAATTAGTTTTGAAGCTTGATGCTCGAGTTGCCGATGCCTACTGTGAGCAGATTACACAAGAAGTCGGGCAACTAGTAAAAGCGAATGCGAATCACATTAGATCACAGACAGGTTGGCGGGTAGTCCTGTCTCTGCTTGCCATTACCGCTCGACACCCAGAGGCTTCTGAAGCTGGATTTAACGCGGTTTCGTATATAATGAGTGACGGAGCTCACTTGTTGCCTTCAAATTTTGTGCTTTGTATAGAAGCTGCCCGGCAATTTGCCGAGTCCCGTGTTGGTGACGAGAAGCGATCCATTCATGCGTTGGATTTAATGTCGGGATCTGTTAGCTGTTTGGGTCGCTGGGCATTGGAAACCCGAGAAGGCATAAACGAGGAGGACGCTGCCATGCTATCTAAGGACATTGGTCAAATGTGGCTGAGGCTGGTGCAAGCGTTGCAAAAACTGTGTTTGGATAACAGAGAAGATGTCCGAAATCATGCCCTTTTATCGTTTCAAAAATGCTTGAGTGGAGTTCAAGAGATAAATCTATCAAAACAGTTATGGTTACAATGTTTTGATCTGGTCATATTTCCAATGTTGGATGCCTTTCTCGAAATCGCTCAAACTCAATCTTCAAAGATGTACCGAAATATAGAAGCGGCGCTCCTGATCACCATGAAACTCCTATCAAAAGTGTTTTTACTATCGATCAATGAAATTATGCACTTGCCGACATTCAGCGACCTGTGGATGGCCGTAATTAGCCAGATGGAAAATTATATGAGTGTCAAAATCCGAGGAAGGAGAAGCGAGAAGCTCCAAGAACTAGTTCCCGAGCTTCTCAAGAATTCACTGCTAGTGATGAAAGCAGCCGGAGTGCTCGTGCCTGGCAGTGATTTCGATAAAGATGGTACATTATGGGAACTAACATGGTCGCGTGTGAACAAAATAGCGCCTTCACTGCAAGCAGAAGTGTTCACGGAGGCAGACTTGGGTAACAGGAAGAGTTCTCAGTTCAAAAACGAAACAATTCAAGAATCGGTCCAAGTGGGTTCCACACCAATCGAAACTGTGGCTTCAGAAGGTTGAACGTCTATCATAATCTCGTGTGACGACATTCAAGCCCTTTTTGTGCTAAAACAGTACGAAATTCCAGGCGGCGAGACGTCCATGCAGTGGTGAACCAACACAGCTCACACCGTATGGCACGCAGGCGATGGTAGACGATCACGGTCTAGACTCTAGACAGTGGTGGTAAGTATTCATGATCTGGATATCTTTGATCATTCTTCATATATTAATTACCATTACCATGTAGAATTATATATATTCACAGCATTTACCGGGGTTTATATAGGCTATATTTCCTTTGTTTTACTGGCTTCCTAATTCTTAAATTTACTTTTATCTTCACATAGTAAAAGGTCAGCAATAGTTTTGCATGTTCTGTAGTTGTCTGCTGGCCTTTGCAAATTTGGGTTTTGTTTTGTTTTGTTCTGCCTGTATTCATGTTTTGGTATTATTTTGTGCATCATTGCTGCACAAATTGATAGACATTGCAAATGGGTTACTCCAATTTTATTTGGGTCGGATCTTTTATAAGACAAGCTACACATTTTTGGATCGTATCGTATGAGCCATTTGCATTTTAGATCTGTTTCGTGTATGCCGTAGCCCTTGTCAGTGCTCATATGTGACCGTCTTACGCGTGCAATGACCTATTTATGGCGAGTTATTTTTTTCATCATAGAGGCGGCGGCTTTTTAAGGTTTTAAAGTTGTCAATGTAAGTGCTACAGTAGTCACTTTAAACATCATACGGTCAAAGTAATCACATTTTAGTTACAAGGAGCCTGTTCCCATGCGTGAGACGATCTCACACAGCTTACTCACACTTGGTTCAAATTTTATTAACCAAAACGAGTAACCTGTTTAGTAAGATGAAGTGATACAGTTTTATCGAATGCTCTTCTTCAATAGACCATTATGTGCGTTTAATTAGAAGTGGCCCGGTGCTACTCACTTAAAGACTCTCTGTTTAGAAGGCCGGGCTCATACACGGGCTGAGCTTCGGTCAATTTTTTTCAGGCCCGGCCCAAAAGACTCCTTTATTTAAACTTCTTTTCATAATCAAAGGGTCTAGTTCGAGCTGAGCTTCAAGTTCAACTCAGGGTTGCCATGCCTGGCTTAGTGGCTTGGCCTCAAAATGTGACGATTATATTGATTATTGTGACCATTACGTACGAAATGTAATGAATTCAAACACTAAATAAGGGTGACAACGATCATTGTAACGATTATATTTTAACCACAGGTAACTTGAGACGTTAGCGTGTATCGTAAGAGAATTCGGGATTTTGATACTGCACTGCACATTTAGAAAGTCTAAAACGGCAGTGAATCAGTGATAAAGATATAGGAAGGCTAAAAAGAGAGAGAGAGAACACGTGAAGGAATGAGTAGCTCCCATAACACCCAAGTGTGTGCATTCATTGTTTCATTTGTACTAAAACTAGGTTAATCATGTAAAAATATTTGATGAAATTAAGGCATTGATTAAATCAAATTTTAATAGCATGTCTAGAAACTTGATACGAAGTACGTACTTCGTAACGTAATTGTTACGAGTACGTGAGATTGTTGTATACGTATTGATTAAATTCGCGGTGAATTAGATCATCATAACTCTTGTTATGTACGAATGTATGGTGGTGTGACAGATCATAAGGTTAAAACACAAATTAACATAACAGTAGTACAAAGTATCCGGTGCTTTGTTGAGGAAGCGTTCTTAAAACTTCTCGAGCTGAACATGCGACCATGCTTGTAATTATCAAGCTACATTGTATTTTCATAAGTTCGACTCATCTGTCACACATTAAATTGTCGTGTTTGAAGCTTAGTGGATCAACCCTAGGGTTCCGCGCCCCAAGTTATAGCCTCAATTAAAAGGCAAAACAAATGAAGTGAGGTGGTTCACTTCTTTTAGGGTCACTCGTGCATGTCAGATTTTAAGTGAAATAGACGAGGCAATAAATCAACGTGAAAGTTGCATGGCAACAATATCGAGGGAATTTAACGTCCATATTATAATTATTACAAGCAAATGTAAAACTCAATCATTTTTATTCCCTCTTTATTTTTACTACTACTAATAACCATGTCAGTAAATTTTTATTTTTATGAGCAGAGAGAAATGACAGTTCAAAATCAAAGTTAAATAAAAAGTTGATACTCCGTAAAACATTTTTAGGTATTAGTTTCGATAAAGATAGTTGGTGCTTATGATGAGAACTTAGTCTTCGAGGTTTTATTTGACCATTTTTTATTTTTTTATTTTCTTCTCATATTTTCTTTTGCTTTTCTTTTTCTAAATTGTTATCTTCTTTTTATTTGAGTTAATGGACAAACTACCACTACTAGTATTTCAAATTAAATTGACCCGATAAAATATAATCTCATTTATAGACGGTCAGCCGTTGATTCGAACTAAATTGCAAGGTGACTTGCACGCTGGAAACTGTAAATTTTGAGGTTGAGCTTAGCTTAACTTTGACTAGCTCGTTCTATTTTAACCTAATAATCGATCTTAACTCGAGAAACAATTTGTGTTTTTAGAAGTCGACACATATCTTGTACGGAGTAACAACAATCTTTTATAGGAATATAGGACCGTTATACAATACGAGAAGGACATAGTTCAATTTGATGTTAGAGGTTGAGGTTTGCACTTAAAATTGGAGGTTATATAATTAGTTTTTATACTGTTACTGTTATTAGTCAATGTTATCATATATCCGTATATAATATAATGGTATCATGCAACAATATCATCTTATAATGTACTCCGTAACACATACTGTACGCATAAAATACGAATCAAAGTATAAATTCCAAAAGTATATTTGGCGTTTAAGCTAGGCATATACACAATGAAATGTATAATACTCCGTATATAATCTCAATCATGACTACTGAATATATGAAATTTGAACTTTTTTTGCAAATTAATACGAGTAGTTGAGAAATTTATACTTCGTAATTCATATTAGGGCAAATTGCATGCAACTCATAATATGTATTTGTTTGAAATCAAAATCTAATAACTAGGAGATGAACATGGGTTCAAAAGGCACAAATTGGTGTAGGGTAAAAAAAAAAACAAAAAAAAAAAAACAAAAATAAAATGAATAAAAACAAAAGAGTGAATGTGGAAATAAAATAAAAATAAGGTAAAATGAAATAAAAATGATAGGATTACTACCCACCATATTCTTGGGTAAAGGAAAAGAAAGGCTGTAGCAAACTGTGAAAAAGTAAAGAGCAAAAGAAAGCTACAAAAGTGGGTGAGTTTGGTAAAAGACTTTGATTCGATTCTCTTCGTTTCTATCATCAGTAATTCTTCTGTGATACAGAACTCACACTAAGTTAACATGAGATTAAGGTACAAATTACAGTTATAAGGGTACAAAAATATAAAATAAATCTACTAAAGTCACTTACAGGGGTACTAAAAAAAATTAGTAACAATTAATTATAATTATCACTTAAATGATACAAAAACTATATAATCGATTACAAATAAGACAGACTTACAATAATTTATTATAAGGCTGGACTTACCCAAGAATTTGTGTTCTACCATTAACCTTCTTCCTTCTTTCCGACTTAATTTAAGTTCTTTTTGAGTTCAATTCATCTTCATTCAGTTCGATTAAACCTCAAAAAAATCTAGTATTTCGTATGATATAAAATTATTGTATGCGTATGATAAGTTAAAAAGTTATCATTGTGTTGCTAATTAAGACTATTATACACATTGAATAAAAACTGACCTCTTAAAACGGCTAAAAACTATTATATTAAGCGTTATATACTACTATAATACTATGAAAGATGTGAGAAATATGAATAATAAAGAAACCGAAATAAATAACTCTCGTATAAATTAAACCTCACAAGCTAGTGATAAAGATATACGGAGTATAAATTGCTTATATACGGATCGGAGTATGTATTGGGTTTTCAAATATTTACGGAATACTAGTTTTAAACTCTGTAATTTTATGAAATTTCCTATATATGCTAAAAACGGTTTTACGCAAAGTTTACTCATAAATGCAATAAAATTGAGTAAAGTCTATTATGAAACGGTCTTACATCAATAAAAATTTTCAACACATCATTTATCATGAGCACCAAATGTAATGCTAACAAATTATATTGACTGTTTCACGCATAAAAATTCTCATTTTAAAATTTGTCCATAAAATCTTAGGGCAATTCATTTTTAATTTGTGCATAATTTTTTAAATGATTTTTTTTTTAATTATTATTCATAGACATTCAATTGTGAATTTGTCATTGAGCAAAATAAATATAATCCCTTTATTATTTGCTTTCCGCTTTCTCTTTTGTTTAATTTGGGCAGAATGATGACCCATGCCATATTCAAAAAAACAACGTTCTTCGTTCCTAAATACATTACTTTGCTTGCATTGAGGGCTACATCCCTTTACTCATACTACTATCTCACGTACTCCTCATTTCTTCACTTCCATTTTAATAATTACCTAACTACAATGAATATCTTAATTTAATAGTGTATCGTAAATAAGTTAATTACAGGTTTGATTCTCCTTCTCCTTATAAAATAATATCGATATCAGTATATCACATTAATTATACGGAGTAGTTATTATACACACATATATTGTTCTATAAAATCTCACATACTGTGTTTGATTGATGGAGTACATGTTTGAGAGTGTGGCGATGATCAATACAACAAAATGATATGAATATCAATACAAAATTAATCAATCTCTTAAAAACTCTGTATTTATATTTAATTTGTTCTTAACTATTGTTTAATCGTACGTTTTATACTTTTATTGTTAAGTCTTAGTATATTCTGCTGTTCGTTAAATTAGCATCATTTCCAACTAACTAAGCAATTTTGACAATTTTTTCTCATATATTTAGCTCCATTTTAATGAAATGGTTATGTAGTTAAAATAAGATGAGTTTTGCCTTATATTTGAATTTTATAAGTAAAAAGCCTATTTTAAAAAATGATTAAAATCAAATCATATTAACCTTATAAATACAAATGATACGATTAATAAATACTTTGAGATTGAATCGAAAGAAGCATACGATATTTGTCCCCCCAAAAAATGAATACAATAGGGTC
This sequence comes from Dianthus caryophyllus, assembly GCA_023091065.1. NCBI lineage: Eukaryota > Viridiplantae > Streptophyta > Magnoliopsida > Caryophyllales > Caryophyllaceae > Dianthus > Dianthus caryophyllus. The sequence goes on along the minus strand of CM041526.1, from coordinate 3,007,944 downwards.
CATAGCACTAATTATGTTAATTACACTTTTTATCATTGTAAATTTGTAATATTTCCTCCGTTAAATTTCGGCTGATATTATTCATACTATAATAAAAATACCCTAAAAATATAAACAAGAAGTACAAAAAGAGGAATATTCAAGTTATTGAAACACCCCACTAGGGGTGGCAATGAGCCGAGCTGATACCGAGCTCACTTGAGCTCGAGCTCGGCTCGTATCAAATTATTTGAGCTCGAGCTCGGCTCATAGCTCGAAGAGCTTTTCAAATTGAAGCTCGAGCTCGGCTCATATAACCTTTTTAGAGCTCGAGCTCGAGCTCGGCTCGTATAATTTTTTCAAGCTCGAGTTCGGCTCGTATAATATTTTCGAGCTTGGGCTTTATAACACATTTTAGAGTAATTCAATAGGTAATATGAAAATTTTGAATAGAAATTGTGACTTGTGCCTTTGTGATTTTTAGGAAATTTATTTATATTTTTAATTTTTATTGGTATAAATAATTTCGAGCCGACTCGAGCTTAACAGAGCCGAGCTCTATAGGGCTCGGGCTCGAGCTCATATTCAAAAGCCACGGATCGAGCTCGGCTCGGGCTCGTATTTGACCGAGCTCGAGCCGAGCTTTGACCGAGCCGAGCCCGAGGGCTCTACGAGCCGGCTCAGCTCATTGCCACCCCTACACCCCACTATAACAAAGTCGATATGTATGATGTGACTCATCTTATAACATAAGTCACCTATATATTTATATTATAATATTATAAATACTATACACATATATATTATAATTTATAAATTATAAATACAAACAAAGTTTGTGGGTCAAATTATATTCTCTGAATATTCATTTTGTCTGGTTTTAGTATATTTGTTGAATTATATATATATGTATATTTGTTCTTTCTTATCCATTACTCAGTCAAGATGCAAAATGTCTAAGACACTTAACTAATGTAACTTTATTTATATGTTATTTTTTCAATTAAGTATCTAACTTTATTTTAAGTTAAGGAAGTTAAAGGAAATCATAAGAGTATACAACAAGTACAACTTACAAGTGATCTTTTGAATTGAAAGGTGTTTGTATCTTTGCTTAATCATGAAGTTCCTTTATTTAGTGTTTGAGTGCATGAAATTGGGTGTATGGAATTGTCCTATTAGTAATTAAATGTTTAATTTAGCTACATTTTCATTGGATAAATTAAAAGAAAATAAAAATATTAATGATGAACAAGTTTATGGTAACCGTGTATTCGATATGAGATGTTTAGCTCAACTTCCATGTAAACCAAAATACGTATTATTAATATATATCGGTTATCCAAAAATATTCAACAGTCTCGCCTATATGAGAAGAGTAACCCTAACTTATAAAATATACAATCGTACTCCGTATCTCTTTAACTTGATCGATATGAAACCTTAGCTTATATGTGAAGCTATTCATCACAATTGTTATCAATCTAACTCACTTTATTTATGGATCAGATCATTAATTAATATCTCAATTTAGTGATGAGATCTGCCGCGAAATTAAAAGTGTAATACAAGACTATAGATTAGGGTTTCAAAATCGTATTCTATTTGATTGGGCGTATACTAAATTTGTAGATTGCATCAAACTTTCATTCAATTAAACAAAAAGTAATGATTTTTTTTTTCTTTTCAATTGTTTTAAATTGTTTGATTTATGATATCTGATCTAAATTTTTCTGAAATTTATGTGCTCCATACTTGTTTTCGAAAGTTTCTCAAATTGATGAATTTTAGGTAGTACTTTTGAAATTTCTTAATAGATTCCAAATATACCGTTAAATAAAGATAACATATCCATCCTAAATAAAAATGTATTATTAAATGAATAAAATGATGACAATAAAATTATTAATGTAAATACATATTTAAAACTAGGTATAGTAGAGTAAGTTTTAGCATCATCCACCAATGTGTTCAATGAGTGGTTGAAGCACTTATTTAAATGATTTGGTGGGTCAGTATGATGGTTGCTCATCCCATCCCTTACTTACGAGGTCATGTTCGAATATTGACACGTGAAAATGGAATATAATGGTCAATGGTTTACCCTACGGAAAGTACTTGTGACGAAATAATAAGGGTATTGCTTTTTCATATACGGAGTATGAATTTTATTCTCGTTATATATTTTTTTTCATTTACTTTTCCATATATAGTTACCATTTTATTACTCTCTTTTATTTTTTCTTAATTAAATTTTAAATAATTAATCTATTATTCAATTCGATTCAGTCAACTAATACCTATTTCAATTTCAAGTTTGCTCTTAAATTATGATCAATTTATAGTAATTTTCACGATCAACCTAAATATGATTACATTTGTATATCAGAACACTCATCTTTCACTCTATTACTGAAAACGATCTTTCACGAGACTTACTCTTCCGAATTTCCATCTTTAGAATGATAACATCATATGGAAATGACACTTTATTGTTAATTACAAAATCTTTGAAAAGAACAAGTAATATAATTAATGTAAAAATTTGGTAAGATTATATAGAGTATGTAGTTTGGAACTTTTGATGTAATGTGTGATGATACCAATTTACATTGTTCAAAGAAGCCAGCTCAAGTATTTGAAAAAGAACCTTCTTTTTTAGCTTAAATCTTCTCGTTTTACGAGGCTTTTTTCCATCTTATATAAACCCTCCTTCCTTCTACCTCATTTACCAAACAAATTTAAACCCTTCTATTCACTTTATATTTTATTTTTCTTAAATTAACCAAATTTAAATAATTTCCACTTTATTTACTTCTTCAATTCTCTCTAAGGTATGTAATTAATTAAGTTTAATTTTCCTTTTAATTTCTTTGCACAATGTTTTGTTGTATGTTAGTTGTTGCATTCTCAAATTATTGTAAATCAATAATAGAAAATAAATCAAATTAAATACGTAATTAAAATACAAAAAAGATAAATTTTAGCCAGCTTGTATTTTAGACAAAAATGTTGTTCATAATCTTACTACGGAGTATTTTTTAGAAAATTTCTTAAACCACATTTTATATATTTATTTCACCGTATAATTTATACTCCTCTGATTTATCATATATTATTTGACCATTTTTGTGAGCGAAATATGGTTTAAATGATAAAAATCTAATATATCGAAGGGAGTAATTTTTAACGTATGTTCTGTTAAATAAGAGTGTTATATACTTTTGCATGTTGTGCCTAAGAAATTATTCGATAACGTTCTCATTTACTCTAGGGTATTTTTATTCGATGGAGTACTCCGTAGTATTTCAAATTTTAACCAAACTACACCATTCAATTTATCAAATTCTCCGCCGGATTCAGTTTAATTGTACATATTTTAAAAACGACTTATTTTATAATTTATAATTCTCGTACTCCCTCCGTTTCAGTGATTTGTTTACAGTTTGACTTTTTTGTGAGGAAAATTTGAGAGAAGTGTAAACAAATGACTGAGACAGAGGGATTATTATTTTTTTAAAATAATGATTCTCACAAAATGCATTATACTCTTAAAACTTAAATATATTTGAAAATTTCTTATAGTATCCTTGAGGTTTCACAATTTTCTAGTGTTACTTGTGGACTAAGTAACATCAGTCGATAACGCCCTATCATTTTCAAAATGCAGAAAAGACGAAAAAGAAAAGGGAAAAAAAATGAGTAGGCCAGGAGATTGGAACTGTAGGTCATGCAGCCACTTGAACTTCCAAAGGAGGGACTCTTGCCAACGCTGCGGCGAGCCCCGCTCCGGGGGAAGCCGCGGTGGTGGCGACTACGGTGGCTTTGGCGGCGGTGACTACGGGAGCTTCGGCGGAGGAGGTCGGTCCGGTGGGCCCTCGTACGGGTTTGCCGGGCCGGATGTCAGGCCCGGGGACTGGTACTGCGGCGTGGGCAACTGTGGGGCCCACAACTTTGCCAGCAGGTCCAGCTGCTTCAAGTGTGGGGCCTTCAAGGAGGATTTGGGTTCCGGCTTTGACGCCATGGACGGCGGCATGGGCCGCTCCCGAGGCGGGTTTGGGTTTGGCGGTGGCAGCGGCGGTGGCAGTGGTGGTGGGGGCAGTAGCCGTTCTGGTTGGAAATCTGGTGACTGGATTTGTACTAGGTATTATTTTTACGTGCATGGAGTTATTTTGTCTTATATCCTTTTTTGTGTTCGTACTTTTAAACAGAAAAATGAGTGTGACATGATAATATATTTACTTATTATGTACGTCGTACTATAGAAAAACAGTACTCGTATGTCAAATAATATTTTAGAATTTTGATGGTAAATTATTAAAAATATGAAATAATTAAATTACGGAGTACATTTGTTCTTCAATAATTATTTATTTGTACTATACAGTTTGTACATGCAAGCGTATGATGATTAAATCAATCGACGCCGCTTACGTACACTTATTCAATTAGGACATAAAAGAAATGAAATTGTACATGTATATAATATTGATAATTTATGTTAAAAACCGTCCTACATAAGAATTGGTGTTAATATAAGATGCGTGCATGTAGGTCGGGATGCAATGAGCACAACTTTGCGAGTAGAACAGAATGTTTCAGATGCACTGCACCCCGAGACTCTGGTAGCAAGTCTCCTTATTAATTCATCCATTTTATCTCATTTTCCACGGTATGTCCTCGCATTTTCATTTCCGTATTATTATGCTGTTCACTTATAATTTAAAATTCCATTTAATTTTATCGAGCCTATAAAAAATTTGTAACAAATATCATTAGCTGTTCTAATAATTATTTATTTCTTTTTGTTATAGGTAACTCAAATGAAAAAACTAAGGAAGTGCGAAAATTTGAAGAAGAAATACTATGAAAAGGCAGAAATCTTGATTTACGACTAATTTTCCTCTAAATTTTCCTTTAATGAATTTTCAATGTTAGGCTATTATTGCAGGAAATTATTGATGATCATGCTAAAATTAGGGACCTTGGATCATCTTATGATCGTTATCAACCTTATCTTCTAATTAATTTTATTTTGTTATTGAGTAATTAGTATCTCCGGCTAGTTATTGTATGTGACGATCAAATTAATTTATAATGTGTCGCTTGATTTTCCGTCTTTCTTAAAATTTGATTCGTTCTGTCTCAATTTATTTATTAGGTATATTAACATGGAGTATATCATAATGAATTGTTGTTTTCAAAGTTTTATCGATATCTATAATTCAAACGTGTGTATATTTTTAGATTTATCTCAATAATGTTAGCTTTGCCTTTAAAAAAAAAAAAAAAAAACTGCAAAGCTGTTTAAAGGAAAATCTAAGGACCACAATGGAGTTTTTAGGCCCTAACAATTGCATATGTTGTCTCAATAACACGAGCATTATTACGGATATAATCAACAAAATGTGCATAATATTATTATTTGTAACTTTATAATACGTAAAATGTCCAAGCTTATTAATGTTAGTTATGTACTAGCTAGTTAGCGTATGAACAAAAATGTTCAAAATACCCCAAAATCGTTATCAATGATATAACTAGTGGTGATCAAATAAAAGCGGGTTCAGGTCGGACGTGGGCTAAACGTAGCCTGATAATTTAGCCCAAGGATAACTAAACCGAGTAGCATTTTAATTTGTAACAATAATATCTATAGCTATACAATTTAAAAATTGTAAAAATTTAATATTAATGAAGTAATCATATGAGTAATATTTATAGCTATACAATAGTATTGAATAGTAAAATCTAACATTAGAACTTGAACGAAGGGAGTACTTCTCAAAGTTGCGGCATGAAGATTCAAATGCTCAACAATTAAACAATAAAAACTTATTTCACAAGAATAATCTGAAGCATTGACGATCTGCTACAAATAATCTGAGCTATTATTTATTTCAAAATAAGCCCACCTTTAATATGAGTAGTAGTTATCTTCTCATAATAAGATATTGTCAAATTTTTACTCTCAAAATAATCTCATATAGTTTATTAAGAAAAGTTAAATGTCAAAGTTTAGTTTATTTTGAGATAACCAATAGTTTAAACTAGTTTGAGCAGATTTCATTAGATTGAATTACTCTGGTAGAATAATCCAAAAATAAAATCGAGTCGTTTCTTGTCTAACATCTAACTTAGTTTTATACGGAGTATATATGTTAGCCAAGTATTCATGTGTAAAAATCGTGAAACAGCTAAATAAAATAACCCTTGGTGTCTAAGTGTCTTGGTGATGTCATCTTTTAAAATTTTAGGCGATGCATATAATGTACTCCCTTCGTTCCAGTGAATTATTTACACTTTAATTTGACTTTTTTGTAAGGGGAATTTGAGAGAAGTGTAAACAAATGACTGAGACAGAGGAAGTAAAGTGGACTGATTATAAATGATACCTCGTATAATACTTCATGTTTTGTGAAGAGATTCTTCGGGGTAGACTATTGAAGAGGACGATACAATAAGATCATGTGATATACTCCGTAGACACCGTAGTGCTTAGAGGTTACTAGATGATAACTTAACGATTGAAATGCATGGAGGGTATATACCATAAGAAAATTGAGATACTCCGTACAACTCTTTCATTTTCGATCAAAATAATCTAACTCAAATATAATTATATGATTTCGGCATAACCCTACTTGAGTATTGTTTATAATATAGCAAGAAAGATAACAAGAAGGAGAACGTAAAGAACAACGCGAGAATTGAAATAGAAAGGTGAGATATTTTATTGATATTTATAAGGAGTAAATATTTTTAGATTCAGATTACAGATTTCAGATTATCATGGATGACTAGGGTGAGGGAAAAAATATTACTCCATATGTTAGAACATAGCTCTCTAAAACCCTAATTAGAAGTGGTTTATTCCACACATCGAACCCTAACCCAAAGCGCGCAGAAAAATAGACACAAAGCAGATTCAAGGCATAATTCAACAAGTACCAAATCTCTTATCAATCCGACTCAAACCCTCATCAAACTGAAATTATCTACATTCGATGAGACTCATAGTCGGAATAAACCTTGATTGAAATGAACTGGAAAAAAAAAAAAAAAATGCACAACTAATTGAAAATAATTCGATTCAAACATACTGATCCAGAATCAATCACACAATCATTACAATCCATTGTACTGCAACTACTAAAAATCACCTTTAATTAAGCTAGCACTTATATGTAAGAACTTGTTGATTAAGAATTACTTAGATCATGAAAAGAGATTGATACAATTAATCTAAGTTATAATGAGTATAATTCTACAAACCCTCACATAGGATTCCATAAATTCTAGGGCTAGTTACCCAACTTTTTCACTCTTTGACCTCTTAAGATATCCTTAATAATATAAGTTAATGGTCAAAAAGTGGCCAATCATTCATTAGTTGTAGTTTACTATCCTCCATTACATGGCTTTTAGTAAGATTCTTGCTTAGCTTTATGTTGCTTCAAGTGTATGTGCTCATTTGACGTTTGTAGTTTTAAGGCGACCATGTCAACCGGGTCCATTTTGTATTCAGTAGTACTAACATTATCTTTATTTAGTTAGATACCTACATGCATACAGCATATATATAGGGAGGTAAGTTCAATCAAGGCAAGTCATTAGGAAAAGAGACAAATTAAAGGCGCATTTACAGCCATTAGATCAAGCAAAATAAAGGGATGAGATTTAAAGTTTCAAAAAAATGTATTAGCGTTACAGTTTTGTGGGCGCTGAATTGAAGTTTCATTCATTGGAGTTTCATAAAAATGTTATAAAATTTCAAAAAACGGTGTTAAAGTTTTTAAGGCGGATAAAGGCAGCCACTTTACTTGAACCTACTTTTTTGTATATATGGAGTATATGTTATATGCACATCATTACTTACTTACTAAACCCTAAAGTGGATAGCTACTTAAAGTTGCTTTAGTTGATACATTTATTTTTCGAGTCTTTACATGCCACCAAGTTCAATTGTCTTCCATTGGATTGGCTTGGAGGTGATGACGGATTAGGGTTGCACAAAGTTCGATAGTTTTCCGTCTGCATATGGCCTTAGATTGTGTCCATTAAGAAGTACTCGTAAATGTCTACTTTATAAATTTAAAGAGATTCAGCCCTTAAATTTATAATTATCATGGACAGATCGAGTAGTTGCTTGAATTACATTATAGCTAGATTAGGTCGATCAAACAATCACTCTTTTCTATTACTTCTTTCATGTAGCACCTTATATATGAAACTTCTTCAAATTCAAAAAGAACACATACATAACTAAATTAATTAATTTGGTTTCCATAATTAGTGCTTCAAGTACAATATAATTAACCCATTCATCTTGTATACACATGCTAAATTACCAAAGAAACAACAAAAAGTTATAAAAACCAGTTTAAAAATGATTGCAATAATGAATAATCCATCAAATAACATAAGAGTATAATGGCCATGCATATGAGCATATCTAATAAGATAAGACATTCATAGATTAAGGCCAACTTTAATCATGTCTCAAATGTTATTTTTGGCCCACTAAAGCAAGAACCAAGTTTTGTTTCAATTCAGTGTACGAATCGTTTTATTAATACTCGTATCAGTTTTTCTAATTTTAGATTGTCTTTTTAATATCGGTTTTTATAATTTTCTTAACTTATTAGGCGTTTTTAAGAATTTTAAGTGTTCAGACAACTTAAGAAAATTTAATTGTTCAAACTTTAAAATTCTAGACAAATTAAGTTAGGAGCGACTAGTAGGAAGTTATGGACGGATAATGTCCCGAACTCTATTGTTATTCTTGCGATGCGTGATTTGAATAATATTGTCTAACCCTTACGGGTTTCAAAAAAAAAAAAAAAAGATAAAAGAGGACTAATTCTCACACATGACCAAAATTAAATACACAAATTTTTGTATAGACCGTCTATGATTGGCCCAAAATGGTTAACTTCAAGTTTTATGTTGAAAACCTACAATTTTGTTTGGGCTTTCTCTTGTTGGGCTCGTCTTATAGTATAAGACGGTCTTATAAGAGAGTTGCTGAAAAACACAAAAATAATAAATGGTCCTATTTTAAATAATCAATAGTTTTTTATTCATTTTAGTTTTTGTTCTTAACATATGACTATATGACTACTAGACATATATATTAGGAAAAGTGTATTATTCTTTCCTATCCAGTGATTTATTTACAGTTTGACTTTTTTGTGAGGAAAATTTAATAGAAGTATAAATAAATGATTGAGACAGATGGTTAATTAATTTGGTGAGTTTAAAATTTGTGCACAAAATTTGTCCGGTAATGGTCAAAATGGGTAGCAAAAACTAAGGTGCTTTTTTTAACTCTCATCTTTAATTTGTAAGCAAAGTAAAAAGAAAATGGGTATTCCTTTTTTGGATGTTTTATTCCCTTCCTTTATTTTCATTTTAATTTTTTTCACAAAGTTTTCACTTTATTTTTACAAAGCTCAATTTTTTTTACTTTTAAAAGTTGATAAATTTATCTTTTTATTATTCAAGGTGGCTCTTGTTTGACCCCTATATGCATTGCATGTTGGCATGCTTATGCTTTGCCTAAAAGCCAATTAACTTAAATATTTTTTTTTTGCCCTACTTTTAAGTTGTTAAATTATCAAATTTCTCGTTTCTACACACGAAACTTATACTCAATTGTATAAGTTATTTGTGAAATTATTTTTCTTTAATGATACTGTAGTATACTGACACAAGTTTTACACGTCAATTTCACGTACTAAATAGTATAAATCTAAACTATTAAGAGGCATTTAGTATATAAAACTAAGTATATGACGCCAATTATCAACTTATACTTTTTCATTTAAGGTAAAAATTGATACGGCATCAGAATTATGTAATGTAATGAATATAGAGCTATATAACGAATTAACGAGCACATAGTTTTGGAAAAATTTTACACAAAGTATAAAAAGTATAGTACGTAAAATAATTGTTATTTATAAACGACAACTTTGTTTTAGAAAATCACTCTTCCCATTTCAAAATAATTATACTCTAAACTAAATTTTACGGGAAAGATTTTATATATAGCTAGATTTAATGAAAAACAAAAGTGAAAAAGTACTATTTATAACAATGTTTGTTGCTTTTAGCTTACAATGAAACTTTTTTGTAGTATACGTATACTCGTACTAAATGTCAAAATTAATTAAACTATATAAATATAAAATTTATAAATTTTACATGATACTCCGTATAAAACTAGTTTTAAAATAATTGAAATGGTATGAGACGACTTCACCAAATCTTCATACAAATACCAAAATAAAATAAAATAAAAACTACACTTTAATGGACGCTGCCCAAACATAAAGCCCATGGATATTAAGGTCCATTTACACCGGCCCATTTATGTAATCGTGGATAGTAAACCTAGCAACATATGCAAAACTGACCCAACCCGAAAACCGCACTTAATTTGGGGCAACACAATTTGAACTGTACCCAAATAAAATAACCGAGTTTATCGATGCGACCAATACAATACAATCGGAATATGGTGAATTATCGTCGTCAAATAATGCCCGAGGCATACAAAACTTGAAATGACCCGACATAATCCAATCAAATCCAAATCTAGGTTGTGTCCTGTGACAAAGAAAATTGCTCGAGATTGTAACGACTAGTGGGTCATCTAGAAGAACCGTGTTTACGGAATTAAAGGGTTACCTATAAAATCGTGTTATTACGGGGATACGAGTATACGAGTACAGATTACACAACATTCCATACGGTAGACTAATGAAAACATACAAATATACTATCATGTGTATAACTTATTGCCGTCTATTAGCTGCATTTCTCACCATTCACCAAATTAAATTAAGGTTCTTCGTTGATTGTTTTCGGTTACAATAGTCTTTAAGCATCTGCGGAGTTTCCCGTAAGCTCCAATGTTGCTGTTAGCCACTTACAAACTTGTTCCGTTTCTTCGGGAATCGTGTAATGCCCTAACCTGCACAAAAACCGTAAACGCCCTATGAGACCAACTCTAGTGTGTAAGGATGATTGATATCTCGCTTTGGGGGCTAAACGTACCCATCATAGCTCTTAAAGGTGAGATTCTGAAAGCCAACCGATGTTAGGGTTTCCGCAGATCTTTCGCCATGTTCATATGCAACCACTTCATCAGCTGAAAGAAAAGGAAACAGAGAGACACTTAGTTTACAAGACGAAGTAGAGCAAACAGAAAGCATCGCGAAAAAAAAAAAAAAAAAGAAAAAAGAAAAGAGCCCATAAGAGAGAAATATCAATACACGATCCATGGCAGAGCAAAATTGGCAGAAACGCTGCACGTTGTTTGGCTTCTTCAGATGACTCCATCCACTCTCTCAACATGCTGAAAGAATGCACGCGGAATATTAGCGTGAGCTGTTAGAGCAAAGGGTAGCGATAAGAAGTCGCAGCATGCGTCATAAAATAGACAAACCTCGAACAAGGAAGCCACCCACTAAGTCCGACAACTGCGTGGAGGTTGATTGGATAAGGGTTTCCGTTCCTGTAATGCCCTAATACTTGGCATATTGCTGAATACAACGCAAGTGTACCGCCCATATTGAAGCCCCCGATACCGAGCTTGACTGCGAGTAATTTCACGATGAATACCAATTATTAGAAGACAAAAGTCGGAAAGTTATTTCAAGCTGACAGCAAAATGACGCTACCCTAGTGAATCAAAAGAGTAAAGTGGGTAAAGCGTCAAATTTTCAGAAGATACGTGTTGAAACTTGTGCTACAAATTTCAAACTTGTGGTATTTGAACCAAGGCGGGAAGTAAAAACTTCATATACAGAAACTAAACGATTCTTCTCTGAGCATAAACGAACTGAAAAATTATATCAGAACCTCTACCGATTGCAAATTTGCAATACCCTTGCAAAGTGTGGAACTGAGAAAGAATAATCCCAACTAAAAATCTATCTATACTCACATATAAAACTTGAGACTACGACTACAGAACTTTTGCTTGATAATTTTTTTTAACCTAGAATAGAATTCGGCATTCCGAAGGCAGTGAAACTTGAAACTTTTTGTTACATACACATCAAACATAATTTGTTCACAGAATTATAACAAAAATAACAAGGGAACCAAACTAATGTACGTACTATCACGAGGTTCAGCAGACAAAAGGTTGGCGATATGTGCTGCTGAAGCATCCAAGCCATCCAAATCATCAACAGCTGTTTCAGAGATGTCTTCCACATCGGACCCTAAGATGATCAAACCAAATAGCTCTTACGTTGTACAATTTGAAACGAAACTAAGATATATGTAGTAAATTAGGACAAAAGAGAATAAATGAATTGAGTAGTCATTAGCAAGAGGTGACACTCACAGGATGTACAAGGAAATCCCCCGAAAAATGCTACCGGACGAGTTGGAGCAGTTGGACAAATCCACTTGATCTGGCAAGGTTAGATTTACGGGAATTGAAATTTGGATACCGAACTACAAATTAAATTTTCAACTAAAAGAACAAGCTAGTATAAAAAAACAGATTACAACCAAAATATTATTGAATCATACTTACATTTGGAAGACGAAGAGTCTCGAACAACTGAGACCAGCTGCGACACAAATATGGAAGGTTAATATTCTGTCGAACTTCATTTTTATAACGAAGGAGTGTTAGCATGCTAAGCTAGTAAGCTATGCATTGCAAAAGAATATTAAATACGAAATTATTTCGGGGGGTGTACTTTTTTTCTTTTTTATAACTAAGTACCCCCATATTGGGACCACTTGCAAATTCAGAAATTCCTGTAATGTTGCAATGGGTATATTTATATTTAAGCTAAAACACCAAACAAAACATATACGGAGTATATTAAAATAGAATTTTGGTTGTTTGGATGAGATTCGAGGAAAGTGTTTCAGCGGTCCCCTATCAAGAGCTGTGGCATTGGGGAATTTGACAGGGCATTTCCTACACAGGTGACACGAGGAGAGGGCGGATGAAAGCTCTCAAAAAGAATTTAACGTATGTCGACATGCAAATGACATCGAGTATAGAAAACCTAGCAAGTCGTAAACACAAACCCCTTGTTTGGATCAAGTCATTTGAAGGGAAATTGAGGGAAGTGAATTCCCGTGTTTAATTAGCAAGTCGGGTTTGAGAAAAATAAAAGGGATTTGTTTTCTCTCTGCAGGATGAATCAAATAATTCTTCCGAACATATTAAGGATTTGAAAACATTCAAGAAACATTTTACGTGGTTATCTAATTCTAGTGCAAAGAAAATTCACTCGAAAGTCAGAAAGCGCTGTTTGAGCAGCATACAGAAGCCACTACCTCAAGCCTTTGTCCCCCATACCATGTAACCAAACTATCGTCGCTTGGTGCTCTCCTTTTGGCCTGACAACATGAGTTCCTCCGAACTCCAAAGTAGTCGTCATGGGACTAGTCACACTGGTATCCTCACTACCTGTAATAACAAGAAATGAAACCTGATGATGAAAATCTCACGAGTAAACGAGTACTAAGAAAACAGTTGACAGTCTGAGTTGCCAGATCTTTTTTCCTTTCACTCACGCCAGCATTCTAGCTGTGACTCTGATCTTACACTCAATATAGTTCATTACAATATAGCGCAGGAATTTAAATATAAATCGACATTGCTATAGCCATTAAAATATTAAGCTCATTTTATCCAAGACATAAATAAACCGACATCTGAACCCTAGATAGAAAGGTTGAAGCCATGACAAGGACTAACCCGAGCCCTCAACAATATCACTCAAAGGGTTCATATTGAACAAGCAAGACACACAAGTTTTATGATACTAAGCACTCAAACTATTCCTATTTATAGACATATTTGAGGGTAGAAATGGAACTAAACCAAAGAATCTTCATCACCTAATGAAGGTTTTAATTATCGTAAGCCACGATATACCGTTCACTAACATAAAAAAACCTCTTTTAACATCTAGAGAGGCAAATTGTAAAAGAAGAGATGATTGTGAAGAAGAAAGGTAATAAAATACTGAAAAAGTAAGAGTCCTTTATGAGGAGAGAATCAACAAGCAAATCTAAGGAAAAATTGCCCCAACCACCCACCCAATCATGGGTCTCTTAGTTTGCACAGTGAATAAAGAATCCATTTGAAGGATAACTAAACAATATTTGTCCTAAAGCCAACATAGACCGTAGAAGTCAACAAGCACATTATACTACCTCCACCTCTAAGCCCCATTCGGCTTTTTTTTTTTTGGTGACGAGATGAAAGCGTTGGGAAACGCTTTTATTTGAGCTCATAAACGGGATCAAATGTACACAGCCTCACCAGTAAGACCCATTTGGGCTTATCAACTTATCATAAGATGAATATTATTAGCTCTCACGTGAGATCGTAAAGGCGACTAGAACTACGCACCCTTACTACTAAGCTCGTTTGGCTCTTATTTTCCTAAGCCTTGTCAAAAGCTCTGACCTAAGCTTATACATGGGGTCAGATGTAAGCAACATTACTACCAAACCCTCGATACAAATGCCATCGCTTGAGCTAGTAAATGTAATTCGATTTACGCAGCCTTACCCGTGATCAAATCATATAAATTTGAACTATTCCATTATACTAATGCACAGCCAAAAAAAAAAAACAGCAAACTTTTCCATACACCAGCAATTAAAACACCAACTGTTAATGAAGCAACAAATCAAATAACATTAAACCCTCTAAACATCAAAAGTTCTAAAACAACAATAATTGTTTGTTGCATTACTTGCAAATAAAACATGGAGTAAATTGCATTTTGAGTGGAGAATCAATGCTTCTGCACTGCATAAAAGCATTCAAATTTCAACAAATAAACACTTTTCTGCATCAAATTCATTCATTTGTATATTGCACTACAGAAAATTACTCAACAAAAAATGACCCATTATACTAAAACTTAAAATCATGTACTAAAAATTGTAAAAGAATTAATCTTTTGATGAAAATTAGCATTAATTGTACAAACCTGGATTTGGGTAGTTGATTAAATTGGTCCAAAATCACAGAATTAGTAAATCCTAATAATATTTGAGTGAAATTCTTCATCAATTTTCATCACTCCATGACTATGAGGAAGATTTCTAAGATTGTTCATTTGTTCTACACCTGTCTAATCAATCTGTACGACACTTATTATTACTTTCAATTTTGTTGAGTGAATCAATTTTGTTTTTTTTACTGAGGTTTTTAGTAGGGTTTTGAATCCAATTTCCTAAGTTGGGTCTATTGTTGAGTATTAATATTATTTGACCTTCCTAGTTTAGCGAATTGTTTACAGTTTGACTTTTTCGTCAAGAGGATTTGAAAGAAGTGTAAACAAATGATTGAGACAGAGGGAGTACTAATTTAAATATGGGATATATATTACGGAGTAACTTTTTGTATCAAGAGACTATTTGTGTCATGCTCCGATTGTAACAAACAATTTTATACTAGAATTTTACGGGCTCTCGCTGCACAACGAGAAGAAAACACAAATCAGTTGAATGTATCATTTTGATATGCAAACGAAAAGAAAAAAGAAGTTATTTTAGATCAAGATAATCTAAAATGAAAGTGGAAGGAGCATTGTATTGAGTGATTATTATTTTACTATAAACCGGTGAACTACTTTCTCGATCTGTCTTAGTCATTTGTTTACACTTATCTCAAATTCCCCTCACAAAAAAGTCAAACTGTAAACAAATCACTAGAACGGAGGAAGTAGTTTAGAAAATCCAATTACTGGAGAAAGATTGGGCACAGGATACTAATTGAATAAAGATGGTAATGCAAAAAAAGTCGAGAGTGCAATAAATTACCAGGTTAATTAGAGAATTTAAGTGATTTATTGAAAAAAAAAAACAACATTATTTTTACATTACTCATCATTATAATATAATTATAATTGTTTTAAGATAACAACACTATACTTAGTGTCACTATCATACATTAGGTAGTACCAATTAAGTCAATCTAACCTCTAATGATAGGTTGACTTAACAAAACAATACTTTTCACAACTTCAACTTTGTTTCAAGTATCCTAAAGGAGACAAATGTACCATTACAAAACCACTAATTAACATACCATACCTTAGAAATTTGATTCTCCCTAAAATACACATTAATTATAAAAGTAACCAATTCTCATTAAGTCTTACCACATTAACATTACTCAATGGAAAATCTAGTCTTTAATCTCAAATTAGTTTAAAAAATCACTTTTTTAAATAATGTCAACTCTTTATTTGGTACCCATCCTTCTAATTAGAAGCAAGGAAAAAAGTCAAACCCATTAAATTAAAGTCATGTTTATTTATTTTTTTTCCATAATGAGGTGATCATAAAGTGTAACACTATACCTTTAAAGTGATTAGGTAATTAGGCTAAATACATTGATTAATTAAGGGTCAAATATAATTAGAGAATCTTTAACTTGATAAATAAACATATGTTTAAATCTGTTTATGGTACCACGTAAGTGCACAAAATTATGTGAAATCGACCGTTGTTGTTTAAACAAGGATTAATATAATAATTAAGCCATAAAGCACGTGTTCCCCGCTTAATGCCATGGAGTATTAAGCAACTCTTGGATCATATGAATAGGTTCCTTAGTTAATTGATTAATTAAATTAAATTAATTTTTTTTTTTTTTCCCAACCGATATCTGAACCCATTTGGGCCGACTAATTCGGTTTCGGAGCGTGTCCCGGGGTTAAGGTTTTAAACTCCTCCCAACGGCCATGGGATCAAACTCGATTCCTACTAAGCCTTCAAATTTCAGCACCACTAGATCAAGATCTCATTCATATTAAATTAAATTAATTAAGTAGCAAGTGAACTTGAACACTTGATTAGATGACATATGGCCCTTTGGGCATGTTAGAGGTATCAATTCTAAAGTTAACAAGTGTGTGTTAAATTAAAATCAACTTTGGAAGATTTAGAAATAGTAATTTTTATATAGGTAAATAAATGTTAGTATACTTTTAGGTTAGGACCTACTCCCTCCCTTTATATCCAAACCCTACACTTGCTTTATCACATTTGTCGAGGCAAATGTCGGAACGGAAATATCTATAATTTCACATGAGAAAAAAATTTAAAAATTGGATATTAAAATTGTATCCATAAAGACGAATCAAATAAGATCACACATGACTATATTTTCACTTATAGATTGTCGGAAATTTCAAAGATTTCCGACCTAAATGAATAGTGTCAAAAAGGTAAATGTAGTGTTTGGATTTGAAGGGAGGAAGTACATAGTTATTTATTGACGATTAACAAATTTCGTAAACTTATTGACAGATAAACAAATTCAACATCTCTCTAATAAGATTGTCTTATTAAATACTTGTAAGACAAACGCATTGTAACAAAAGGAAGAACAATTATACTCCAAATTAAAAGAATTAATTGAGAGTTATTTTCTTTTGGGTTCTTTTAATTACTCCGTACTTAATTAGTCTTACCATAAATTATGACAAATTTGTCTGATCAAACTATTTGTCAAACTAATTAACCTAACATTTACCAAAATGAAACTAATTAACTCAACATAATAACTTAAGATATAAATTACACATTAGTGGAGTAACTATAATTAGCAATATATGTATCTAACTAATCATATTTAAAGGGTATATGATCACCAAATTGTTGAGCTTGTACTTGATGAAGTTGAGCTTGATGTGGATGATACCATGTCAAAGGGTTTGCATCCCACATTGTAATTCCATTATTATGATTACTATTACCATAACAATAATTACCCACATTGACATTTTCATGGTTAAAATTGTAGAATTCACCATGGTTAACCATCTTCATATTTGCCATAATATGCCCTTGATAATTACCAACCAATACTTGACCTTGACCATGACCTTGACCATGACTTTGACCATGACTTTGACTTTGATGTTGTATGCTTGGCATAACTTGCATATTATTATTGCTCAATGTCATCATGCTTTGATGCTCTAACTTTACCCAACATTGGCCCATTTTCTTCAGCCCATCAATTGTGTTGTTAACAAGTTGAATTTTAGAGTCTAGGTGATGGGCTAATTCCACCAATTGCTCACGGGAAAGCGTGTCGATTCGACCATCACATTGAAACTCGGCTTTTGGCAAATCCTCGACGACTTGTTTATCGTCGACTTTGCCCACAACTTGACGTTTTTGAGATTTATTCGACAATGTGGCGGGAGTTAAGGCCCTTCTTTGACGCTCTTCTAAGGGCGTGTTCAAGTACCTATCGACTACTTTGTTTAGCCTTTCTGGATCCTCTGGCCACACAATTGGCGGTCCTCCGTTTGGACCGTATATTATGACACCTACTGGAACATCGCAAAGAGTTGAGAGCTCATAAGCCTTCTTTGTGATCACGTTTACCGTCTTCATGTTAAGTTTTTTTGCTCCAGTTTTTTTACTATCGTTCTGAGACTTGTCTAATTTCTTCCTACCCATTTTTGGCAGTTATATTGCTACGTAATTCCTACACACGAACGAACATAAAACAAACAAGTATACAAAAACATATAAGTTTATATTTTTAACTTATACAGACTCAAATTATCAATTACTTGCTATTTAAATGCGCAATACATATAATAAGAAATAACATGAAGAAAACAATGGAAAGCAAATTTAACTATTAGAGAAAAAGACGTAATTTACCTTAGATTAAGCAAAAGAACTACTGCGATATGATGGAATAATAACCAAAATTAGAGCTTGTGTTTATATAATGGCTATAAAATTTAAATTTATATACGTATACAGTGTGAACTGGAAAGTTACAATTATATTGACAAAGATATTATGTAAAGTATACATATTTTTCTTACAAAATATATGGAATGTTTCAGCCTATTTACCTTATTTTGTACTATAAGTGTGAACACGTTATATTTTGCCATCTAAATAACAAATCGATTTATGTGTTAGATTTTGTCAAATACTGTAGTATAGATAATGTATTGAGCATCTTTAACATACCACCAAATTAGGAAAAAAAAAAAATTACAACGTGGCATTAAACTAAGCTCAACTATTTACCAATATATACCGAGTAATATTTTTCATCTTAAAATATTTATGTATATTACATAATACGGAGTATATGTCAAACGTGATATCGTTACATTTCTCTTCGTGAAAGCATTAAAAATATTAAACTTAGTCTTGAAATTATGAACTAACTCTGAATATTTGTAAAACATGATAAACGTTGACAAACATGTAAAAGATAAACGTAAACTATTAATCGAGATGTAAAGAGTATAGTGAAAACATCAAATTTTTACTTTAGTACCAAGCATATGTTTTCTTATACGGAGTATTCTTGTTACTTAATCTAAGAATTTTGGAGAATATAAACGATTTTAAAACACTGAAACAAATCTCTTTCATATTAAATCGATTTGATTTCACTCTCCAATACTAACCTACAAGGCTCCAATACTAACCTACAAGGCTACAATGTTAGTATCAATGAGTTCAAAAAAATAATCGAATGGCATTGTGCCATAAAATTTTATGACGAATTGATCAATCAACGTATACACTTCATTGTACAACCAAGTACATAAAATTCAAATTACTCAGTATCTTTTAATAATCTTGACATATTCTCCCATGGCTACTTAACCACCGGGTCGAGTTACCATTATCAGCCAGTACTAAACGTGTACATATTCGATTGGCGTACACTTGAATACTTTACGTCCCACTGTGACATCACCTCACGTCAACCTTTTCCGCTTTCAACTACCATCATCTTCACTCTGACTTACACGTGAACCTCCATAAACGCCAATTCCAACAAAACTTGTATCGAAAACCTCCGACATGGAAACAAGGAGCTATACATTATTCTTTGGTTGAGACTCCTCAAACTCTTGGATCAATTCAACATCAACATTGTCAATAGGTTCCCAAGTAGGCTCATCAATATCAACCCATTTAACCAAATACTCAATTTTACCACTTTCTTCATTAACTTTTTTACCAAACACACCTAAAGCCTCACCATATTCAAGCCCTTCTTCAAAATCTTTTATTAAATCTTCACCTATATACCCTTCTTTCACCCACTCATTTTCTCCCCCATCCCTAAACTTTACCAAATATTCCAAATTAGCCCCTTCCCCCCTTTTCTCCAAAACCCCCTCAACTTCCGCATATTCGTAAATCGCCCCTTCTAATACTTTTATTACATTTTCCAATCCTATTCTCCTCCCAAATTGCATTAAGTTGCCCTTTGGTGTCATGTCTAATATTTCTTGAGCAATTTTTAAGGCGGATCGGCCTTTCCCGTCCTCGAGCTCGGTGTCTGCCCCGAGCTCGACGAGGGCACGGGTCGCGTCTGGACGGGCATACCCTGCTGCCATGTGCAGCGGGGTCATTCCTCCAGACGCATCCCGTCTGTCGACGTCCGCCCCCGCTGCAGCCAGGACGCGAACGCATGCCTCGGACCCGAGTCCTGACGCAAAGTGCAGCGCGGTCCGACCGTCCGCGTCCACCGCATCCGGGTCGCGAACGTGCCCCGCAGACGCATCCGCGTCAAGGACACCCTGGAGGGCATCGGCATCACCCTTCTTGGCCGCAGCCCACCAGGGTGTCTCAAAGTCGGACACAACATCTGCAGCAATGAAGTTGGCGGGCACCCACGTAGGCGCGTGCCCGTCCTTCCACTGGATGAGGTACTCCATGGTGGTGGCGGACGAGGCCGAGACGCGGCTGCCAATAATTTTGTCGACTTCGCCATACGTCTCCGCCTCATCATAGTTTTCAAATTCGACCTCCTGCTGCAGCTGTTGTTCTTGATGTTGGGAAGTGTCGGACACGGGTAGGGGAGTTAAAGTAAGGCGGCGGTAACGGTAGCGGAGACAGGGAGGGGAGAGGAAAGATGGTGGCGGTTGTGGAGGAGGAGTAGAGGTGAGTTTGAGGCGGGAGAGGTTGCGAGTTAAAGATAAGGAGTCCATGGCTAAGAAAAGTAGTGAGTAAATAACGTAAGGTGAAGTAAAAGGAGTGTAATGTAATACTGTGTAATAATGTAATGTGAAGGATAAGAAATCATATCCATATTGTATGTAAGTGGAATTATTTTGTACATAAGCAACATTTCAGCCCATATGCTTACTTGTGAACGTTCTTTCTATATTACTCCTACGATCGGTCCTTTTTTTTTTTTAATAAAACATTAAATCGACCTAATTATTACGTATTAAATTGTCACAATACTTGTACGATAGTCACTTTTTAATCTGAAACTACCTATGAGAAAGTGAGATCAAGCCAACTGACTAAAGAAATGTGACTAGCTTACTTGCTACAAGGGTTGGACATTATCAGCGTGCCTATGACCTTGTGGAAATCACGCATACTATCGAAGGCCAGAAGCATAATGCAAGCCTATTTCAAGAACAGAAGCACAGCTCTGATTGAATTAGAATTTTAAATTTGTCGTGGGCATTATGATACAGTGGAAAAGGCCAGGCAAAGGCCTAACGTCGGATCATCCTCCCAAATGGATTGGACGCCTAATGTGCTTTCGTTCAGGTCAATTCTATCCTTAACAGTCACCTCCACCTCTTTTATTCGTTCGAGTCAGTGAACTGCCTTAAGCTAATGGTGTGATGGGAGCCCTTAACTTGAAGGATTTTAAGAATACCTTATTATACGGAGTATTGAAAATTTTATACAAAAGGTCCGGTATCATTTTATGTGACTACCAAAGCTGAGTAAGCGACGGTGTATTAAAAACTTTAAAGTAGGCCACATTTTAGTTGCAAATATTTCATCGTATGCATGATAAAATTTTATGTGCGCATTTGTGTTACTAGTGTTTTCTGGAAAAGCAAACTGTAGTCATCCCCGACACAGCTACTCTCTAATAATGTCTCCCAAAGTCCCAAGCGTGTTTTTGACAGCAAAACCTTGTTTCTCAAAATGTATGAATTGAGCTTAGCTGCGGTGCCATTGAGCCAACATATTTTGGCAACAATGGCACCTACGAGGCTACGAGTAAGCAGGAGGGACATAGAAGAGGGCAATCAATGCATCCGCAACTTGATAGCATAGTTTTGAGAAGAAAAAAAACGGGGGAGAAAGATATAAAACGTCAACCACACTAAAGTAAACAAAAAAAAAAAAAGTTCAGGATGTAGGATACAATCAAATACTTCGATTCCTAAGTCGTGCTTTATATATAGAGCATCCGACTTCTCAATGTAAAAATATAACTCTCAACCGAGATGGAACACTAGTTTGTCAAAGATGATTCTGTATCAACTTTCCAAACTCACTAAACCTACCCAAAAACCCTTGAAAAAGAGGATCAAAGATAAATTTGTGCAATGAAATAGTCGTTCCACCGCACAGGTGTGCACACAGCACACACCAGGAAACATAATGCACATCTCACGTTTACTCAAACGTATCATCATCATCGTCTGGAAGAGGTTGTGCAGCAGCAACAGCAAGCTCTTGCTCATGCCTGCAACATATGCTCGTGTAAATATAAAACTAAGAAGAAATGAAAAACAAACATCATAACACAACTAAACTATTCATCGATGAGATTACCTCTGTTGCTCAACCAAGTCAATTTCAACTTCTGGAGGCAACAAAGCGGGGCTCTCCACGAAATTCAAGGTGGGATTACTGCAAACAAACAAAGCAATCAATCAGACCGACGAAAGGTGGACCATTGCAGCGAAAACACAAACCACGATACGTTGTATGCTGATGCTTACCCAGAAAGTTTACGGGCAAGGTAAAGGAAGGGCTTCTCGAAGTTATAATTACTCTTAGCGGAAATCTCATAGTACTGGAGATTTTTCTTCCTGTGGAAGGTGACTTGTTTCGCCTTCACTTGCCTGTTCTTAACATCAACCTTGTTTCCACACAGCACAATCGGGATGTTCTCGCACACCCTGAAGACACACAACAGCCAACGTTAAGATTTACAACCCTCGAAATGTTAAAAACAAACGATAGATTCTGTGATATGTGCAATCTTAACCTGCAGAGATCCCGATGCCAAGTTGGAACGTTCTTGTATGTCAACCGAGCAGTGACATCAAACATGATGATAGCACATTGACCATGAATGCTGAAAAACACAAGCAATAGAACATTAAACCGTCAATTCAAATACAGCAACAGAACGGTAATCATACAATCAATCGAACCATATGAAGGGACATTGAAACACTACTAGAATTCATCATCCCACATTCCTACAGACAACACAGATATCGTCAAACATGGGGAATTCAACATCGAATGCAATAGCATAAACAGAACACGCGTTACAATTAGTATTTTTTAACGAGATAACATGCAAGAAAAACGACAACGAGTAAAATTTCAGATTACTGACTAGTATCCATCCCTCAGCCCGCCAAACTTCTCCTGGCCAGCGGTATCCCAGCAGTAAAATCGAATCTGTCCGAAGTTAGTGTTGAAGTCCAAAGGATGAACCTCGACACCGATAGTAGCTGCTCACAGTCAATCATCACACCAAGTTAACAATCACCACGACGAACAAATCAACATTTTCGTAAAACAAAAGAAAGTTGTGAATTCAACTTACGTTCGTATTTCTTCTCGAATTCACCAGAAAGATGTCGCTTCACAAATGTAGTTTTTCCTACACATTACCCAATTTCATAATTAACAAACCCCCAAAACATCAGACAACTTAACGACGATTCAAATCGAAAACATGAAGATATATTATAACCCTAATTATAAATCATCAAATTTATTCAATAACTTCAATTGAAGGTTTAAAAATTAAAAAAATTTCAATTCGTAACATCAATCAGCAAAAAAATTAAAAATCAATCAATCAAACGAATCGACGATCGATCGATTCACATTTCACAAAATGTAAAATTAACAACAACAAAATTGAAACAATTAATTAATTAATTAAAAAAAAAAAAAAGGGAACGATTTATAATACCTGTACCACCATCACCAACAAGAACAAGCTTAAAGCTAGGGTAATTCACCGTCTGCTGATTCGGCAACGCCTAATTTTCAAATCAAAAATCAAAATCAAAATAAAAAAACTCAGAAATGAAAATCAATTAAACGATGAACAATCAATTAACAAAAATCGGCGGAAAAAGAGGACGAAATTGAGAGGACTCACCATAGTAAAGTCGAAAATTAGGGTTTTTGTCGAATTTTGAAAATGAAGAGAGAGAAAATAGTAAAGAGAAGTGAGCGACGAAGGAGGAGAGAGAAAGAAGTAACGAGGGTTTATATAGTGAGGGTTTGATGGAAGAGTTTTGCGTGAAAAATATTTCCGTTAGAATTTTTATTTTTTATTTTTTTTTTATTTTTTTTGATTTAAATTGAGTTTTTGAAAGTGTTGGCGTTTCTTCTACGCGTTGATCTCAACCGTTGGATTAATTTTTTTTTTTTTTTTTGGGTGTGTGATTGTTTCTAGAATGTGCTTCATTTTTGAAACTGTGGGTTGAGTTTAGGTTTTTTGTTTTGGGTTGTTTGGATTTTGTTGGGTTTTAGCCCAATTAATTGTTTGTTGAGCCCATGAGATATTATAGTAAGTTCATTTTGAATGGGAAATGATATTGGCGACATCGAAATTCAATATCGCTCTCTCGAATATTCAACTTATAACCTGTTCTTTCGGACTTTTTAGAATTAATCAATCAATCGAATCGAATCGAATCGAATTGAATCGAATCGAAAGAATGAATCGAATCGAATCGAATGATGTGAATCGAATTGAATCGAATGAATCGAATCGAATCGAATCGAATCGAATAATGAATCGAATCGAAATGAATGAAGTTCAATTAAATAACATAATGTGCTGAACTGAACTAAAGTGAGCTGAACTACACTGAACTGAAGTGAACTGAACTGAAGTGAAATGAGCTGAAAAGAACATGTCCTTAGTCTCAATACAAAATGTAGGGGCCACATTTTCTACTTGAGAGATGGTTGAAATCATTTCACTTTGAAATTTTGTCTGTGATCAAATCGTTGGCGATGATGAGAAGAACTGAAATATCATCATTGTTCGTTTGTGTTTTGGTATCCTAATTTGATTCTACGATTTTATAGTTTTACGATTTGAATATATGATATTAATATGATATCTATGATTTGTAGAGTCTTGCAATCATGTTTCTTGGGCGTCTTACAAATAGGTTCAAAAATCACTACCCATCGGTTTAACAAAGTTGAAATAAATGGAGTTACAAGTAATATTTTGCATCAAGGTGAAAAGTGTAATTTTGTGTTCGTCTCCTTAATTGTAATATACTCCGTATTATGTTATTTTCTCAAGTCTGGTATTGAGAATTCAGAATTTCGTTTGACATGTTTATTTTTGGAGCGATTGGGTGATGATCACTAATTAATTGTGACTAAGCTAGTAGCGCTGCATGAGATAATAATATTGAGTTAGTCTCCCATCAAACAGATTATCCGTTTCATATGTAAAACGGGTTAAATAGTTAGATATTTGAATAGAAAAGACAATTTTTTTGTTAATTTCAAGGCGTTTAACTTTTGTCTTA
Organism: Dianthus caryophyllus; assembly: GCA_023091065.1. Classification (NCBI taxonomy): domain Eukaryota; kingdom Viridiplantae; phylum Streptophyta; class Magnoliopsida; order Caryophyllales; family Caryophyllaceae; genus Dianthus; species Dianthus caryophyllus. The sequence continues at coordinate 2,982,379 of CM041526.1, read as the reverse complement.
TTCAATTATTTGATCCGTTTCTTGTGTGAAACGGATATTACCCGTTTTATACAAGAATTTGTGAATAATATTTCGGTAACTTTGGTTAGAAGCATAGAACCTACATATACATATACAAATACGCGAAAAAAATGGCAAAGAAAGTAGTCGTAAATAAATGAGAATATATTTCAGCGAATGGAGAAAATAGTTCAGTGCATTGCGTAACGACAATCACATCATATTTGAATTTTAACAGGACTACTTGAACATCTCATTACTTCTACGAGTACATACGATACGATACAAATTAATGATATATGACTTGTGTTTTAAGGAGGATCTTCTAAAAATATAACATATTGCTTAATTAGCGTATACCATTATAATACATATAACTTGGCACATTTTAAGTAAAAGCCTCAAGTCGAAACAATACATCATTTAGTAGTGTATACCCTCGATCACCGGTTTACCGCGGTAAAAAAAAACTTCAATTATTTCATGGCTTTCGGATGCTGAGCAGTCGGACGTCGTCAATGATTGGCCCACAGAGCGAAGAGAAATCATCGCTTCTCATCGAGTAAAACGTACTAAGGAACATTATGCGTGTCCTAGCACTTTTAGCGACAAAACGAAGCACGGCTCGCTTGGACCCGCCTTTTCCCTTAGATTCGTAAGGGACTTTCAAGGTGTCTTGACTGGCATAGGCCTCGACGACCATTGACCCGGTACAAGCGTTATTGGCATCACCAACGGTGAAGGATAGAGCGTACGTCTTACCGATTATTGTAGGAACGACTTGTGCAATGGCGCTTTCTTTGCCAGCGACGAGCTCGATTGCACGTTTGCCTTGGGGGACGTAGAAATGGTTCGAGTCAATGTACTTGACGGCTTTTAAAGACTCGACCATCCACCCTGGGAGTGGGGAGTGGATGTCTTCGATGTTTGGTGGGATCAAAGTTCCCCATGTCGCTTTAGGGAAAATGTACGGACCTTCTTCGAAATCTCCATTCTTCAACAAGTTATCTGCATAAATAAATTGCCCGTTTAAAATCACGTTCATTGATAATGTAATCGATAAAATTTTAATGTCACTATACACCTAGAACATACCATGTGCAAGAAAATATGATACGGAGTATCCTTTATTAGGTTCATTCAAATGTACGACGCAAAATAATACGAGTATACGACCACGACCAGAGGACCAGAGCTATATATATTGCTCATTTATAAAAATTGTACTTTCACTGAATGCATATGAGGCGCAAATACGAATACAATCAATGATACAAAAGAGAACGGTGAATCCAAATCAAAGACGGTGCAAAAATAGAATGTATGAATGGTCATAGGTGAGTACTATACAACGCATGTGTACACAAATTTTAGCAAAATTTCAAAGCCACAATTTAACACTCTATAACAACCAGCTGACGACCTAAAATGAGATCATGTTATTGCATTAACTTCTCGTGTTTGTGTACGCCATGACACGATGCTACAGATTTCTACATATCGTCCATGTGGATTCATTTAATTACGCGTAGACGGTCTATGACTCTATCCAATGATGGATTATATACGACGGGTAAGAGGGACCTCAAGGAGAACACGAATCTGAAACTCACTAACTTTCATAAATAATTATTGAAAAGACCGGAAAATATGTCAATCACTACACGAATTTTTCAAAATTAGTTACATGTGCCCTAGAATGTCCTAACTTGGGCACCCTCATGTGAAAAATTTGACTGCAAACCAAGATTAGCTTGTACTTGTTTCAACAATCATAATCATGTGGACAATAATGTAACATTGCCGATCACGCGTAATTTTACACTACACCTTGATCATTTTCTTCACATAAGAGCCACAAAATAGAAAGATAAACAAATGACTGAATCAGATGAAGTATCATATAAAGATTAGAGTAACATACAGCTAGTGCGCTTAGGCGGGAAGAGAGTGCGGATAGCGACAGCATCAATAAGTGGGCCGCAAGCGGGATCCTCCTCGACACCCGGGTTATGGATCACAATCTCGGCGACATTAGACTTGGCTTGCCAACCCCAAGCGTACGAGTCCCACCCGCTACTACTATAGAGGGTTTGCATAGGGAGGACACCGAACTCGGGGGCCACAGACACGTTAAGTTGTTCCTCTTGAGCACATGTTCTTGCTGCACTAAAAGTAATGGCATAGTACATGCCTTTTGTGACATTCACCCTTTGTTTAATCGACGCCTCATTTCCGAGTCGAATCGCAAAGGCCCCCTCCGGGACTACTAGCAGCATGTCCCCTTGTTTTTGGCCCGATTTTATGTACTCCACGAACCCTGTTACCTCCCAATTTGGGATCGAGTGGCGGTTTATTACTTGCGTGCCCTTCATGTCCGACCGCCTTGGGCCTAACTCGAAGTCCCCGTTTGGTAACAATCCTGAAATTCAGAGGACGATTTCGTGAGGCTACAGTAGATGGCGAAATATTCGATGATAAATCAATTTTACACATTAGTACGTCTCATGACATTATTTGAAGTCGAAAATTGCCTAAAGTTTGAAAACTATACCAATTATACTCGTATCAAAATCGATTTTCATGAAAAATACTCTCGAATACATATCACACTTTAAATCACACTACCAGGCATGTGACATTATCATATGGAGTAATTCATATGGACCACTTTAAATCACACTACGTTGGCCAAAAAAAAAAAAAATAGTCCTTTAATACAAAAAAACATTTAATAATATTGCACGGAGTAACATTTATATAACAATCAATATTCAAAAGTACATACAACGGAGTAACTTATTAACTTATTCGATACTACATTATATCGTAAAAATACATATCGTAAGAATTCATATGAGACTATTGCTAGGCTAGTATGCCATAAAGTAGTCCAATTACGAACCGAGTACCTTTATTTAGGAATTTCCAAAAACGTCTTAGAACTACATAACTTAAAATTACTTGGTACTCTGTATATATAGTCCTTGCATTTCGATTTTATTGTCTAGCTCTCAATTTTGAGTAGATTTAAATTTGATGTACGAAATATGATAATGCTAAATACGTTGTACTTAATTACGAGTAATTTTTTTATAAATTATAGATAGAAATAGAATACACCTTTTCTCTCAATTTGTTTACACTTTATTTATTTCTCCCTCACAAAATATAAAAAATGTACAATTTACTGCAACGAAGAGAGTAATACGGAGTATATTTGGAAGAAAACAATTAAAAAGACAACCACACAATAAAATTAGAAATAGAGGGAGTATTTCATATCCAAGGAAAATGTCAATACTTACTTAACGACGGAGTAATTCTCTAGTACTCCCTCTATTCATATTCATTGACATCCTTACAGTATTTGCCACTATTTATATACTCGGGCAATTTTCGATATTGTGGTTGAGATATGATTGACAATATAGTCTCGTGATATTTTGTTTTATTCGTCTTCTTAAGCACAATATTAAAATTGAATTTGTATAATTTTTTATAATATGCAACTATAAATATTACCGTTATAAAATGTTAGAACATGACATCACGATGCAAATAGATAAGACTGGAAGGAGTATATTTGATTTTCATTTTAAGTTCATATTTTTCTCCTCCAAACAAATTTGATGATATAAAATGATCCTATAAAAGAATTACAATTAAACATGTGTTAATTATAAGCCAAAGCGGGTTCTGTTCTTGAGAAAGCGAATTGAAATAAGGGAAAAAGACAAAGAACTAGTGGGGGAGAACAACTTTCTCCCCCACTTGTCCTTTGTCTTTTGTGGGATATTTGACCCGTTTCTTGGTTTAAGACGGATTACCCGTCTTAAACAAGAATTTGTGATTAAACATTGATGTCGATGTCAATCATTTTTGGTACATAACTCGGTTGGATTTCAAACATGTCATGTCATTTTCTTTTACCCCTCTGACATATTTACTGCTCCATATACAAAGCCTGTTTTTTTTTTTTTAACTGTTGCATACAGAAATAAATGTACCACGGTCCACGGAGCAGTCAACACACAACACTGACAAAGTGACAATACTAGTAGAGGTCAGTAAATAGCTCATTTACTACACTTGGCTAATAAACGATTCTTGACGGTAAATTTATACTGTCACACACTGTTACAGCTACCCGCAGAGTATTTGAAAATCACTTTTATTAAGAAATTGAAAAAGTGAGAGACAGTAGTCCCTTGCTCTATAAAAGGTGACCACATTTAAGCTAATTATAAAAGTGATTATGTTTTAATCGATAATAGTCACGACGAATCTAAATATGATTACATATTACAGAGTATGTACTAAAAGTTATAACACTCGCCTAAGTGAAATCGTCTTTCACAAGACTTGTTCCATATATTTTCACTAAAACAAGGATGTCACAAATTATTGATATCTATTTTATCTCAGTCAATAGTTTATTATTTACATACTCCGTATATTGTAATTTCTTCTCACGAAGATAAAGTAAACGTACGTAGACAATTCATTTGAACAGAAAGAGTGTTCGACAAATTAACAAACATCGGGACTAGGGAGTATACTATCTTATAAATTGAATAGATTTTACGCTAAAAGTTAACGTAAGACGATTTCTCGTATCGAACTACTCCCTAAATTAACGTAATAACTTAGAAAGTTAGAAGTTAGAAGATCTCTTTCAAAACAACATTATTATTATTATTAATTATAGCGTTAAAAAGTGCATTATTAAAGTAATTAGTACGAGGAATACAAGATTAATCTAGTACTCCGTACTTAATTTGGTTTACGTTTCACATACGGAGTATTAGGGCAAGTACAATGGAAGAACTTTATAAAAAGTTCTTCCTTTGCCATGTCACATTTTTACAAACTCAAAAATAAAGAACATTTAGTTACAATGGAAGAACTTTAAATAAGTTTTTCAATGGGACCCACACTATATATTAATATTTTCCATTTAATTGTCAATTTTAATTTTAATTAATTATTTATTGTTAGTTTTCTTGATTTTTGGAAGAACCAAGTTCTACTTTTCAAACTCATTTTGTATCTTAAAGGACAAACTTTATTTCACAATGGCAAAAACTTTTTTTTTGAGTTCTTATTTACAATCTCAATGCAAAAAACTACCCATTGTACATGCTCTTATACGGAGTATTTAGTTACTCGGTAACTACAACACATTTTCATATTTAACATAATTATTACTATCAATAAGTGCATGAGTAAAAATTAAAATTAAAATTAAAATTAAAATGGAGGATAAAGTTGCTAAAAATAGAAGTATATACCATCAATAAGTGCATGAGTAAAGTGACACGTGGCAGAAAACAGAAGCACCGACAGAAATATCCCTGTGTGAATTCTCATTATTATATTATTATATTGTTTTTTATAAATATAAATATATTATTTGAAAAATAGAAGGAATTATTTTTATTTATTATTACTATTTATTATTATACGAGAAGAAGAAAAAGAAGAGAAAAAAAAGGTGACAAATGGTGGTAAGAGAAGAGTAAGGGTTTGAGTGAGTTTATAAGGAAGATTAGTAGAAATAAAACCCTCAAAGTTGGGACAAATTACAAGATCTGCCATCAGAAATGAATAATGGGGTCTCTCATCCTCTGTTGCATTTCACGTGGATTGTCATGTTCTTGTATTGGGTTGCCATTCCACGTACATCTCCACTTAATTACTTTGACGGCCCGGTCCGGCCCTGCTCGACTGAGTTTGAAATCGGCTTGAAAAATATTAATTCAAATATGAAACTGTAAGGAATTATCTCAACCAAAAGATTAAGCTGATAGTTGGAGACCCAAGATCGGTTTTATACATTCTAACACACCCTCATGAACGCCTCGGCCAAGCTGACGCGAACTATTCTGGTCCGCCATACATGCTGCGAAATAATCCACTTTAAAAGGGAGGGGTAGTGAGATTCGAACCCGTGACCTCTTGTCACCAGGCTTTGATATCATGTCAGGAAACAACTCAATCGAAAGCTTAAGCTGATGGTTGGAGGCCCAATACCTTTTTATACACGTACTCTAACAGAAATTGGCTTGGAATTTTGACGAGTTTGCTCAAAATTGGTTCAATAAAAGGGAGCTCAAGCGATTAATTCAAGTTTTTTTATTTGAGTTTAAGATTGGGCTCCTCAAGTTCTAAATCAAATTGACTGAACTCGAGTCGAGCTTATTAACATATTTGATTATTTCGTGGCCTTTTTGTATCCGTTCTTTTTATTTGATCTCTTAGATCATTCTCATCCAAGTATTTGAACTAAATTATGATTTATTTTGGCCATCCTAATTACTACTTTGTAATTAGCTATAAAATTATATTTTAACTTTGAGGGTAAAATATAATTTTGTAGCTAATTTAGTAGCAAGCCCGCAAGGATGTGGTCTAGTGGTTAAAACACGGGTAAAATATGGCTAACCTGGTGTGTATGGTAAAGTCTTAAAATGAGAACACATTATTCAAATGTAACAATTGATGATTAACATAAATTAAAAAATTTACATGGGTGTTTATTTATAATTAATCTACCATATATGATGATCAAATAAATAAAACAATGGAATATTAGTGTCCAAAACACACCTGAAAATGGCACATGTTAACACCTCACTATCTCACATGGATAAACTACGGAGCTTTTAACTAAACTTTTTAGTAGACATCAGTCAAACAGGGTCAAACTGATCGACTCATGCAATTATTTTACCCAAACTACCAAATCAATACACTTAATCATGTATCCATCCACTAAATTATGATTCAATACTATCAAATTTTTATACCCGTTGTTGTTTTTACAATGTATAATTATAGGTATTATCGTTGCAAAATTCATTATAATATTAAGGGTGAATAAATTTGCTGTTGTATATGTACAATAGTCATTAAAGTTAAAAACTGTCATTTATAAAATTTGTCGTAAGAATTATATTGGTCATTATACGGATACGTAGTGCACCTATAAAAAGTTCGAAAAAGTTTTAGATGTAAAAAGGAATCAAGCACGTGAGCATTGGAAAAGTGAAGGAAGAAGCATGTTTTTCTCTCAAAAGACTCCACGGTGTGTTTCGGATGTATGTGTATTAGTGTATAGTGTATACTCCTCATGCATGTCAACATTTTAAGCGTGGTGAATCAAAAGTAATACTTCGTAATATCTCAGTACATATAAAATTTTAAATGAAAAAGTTTGGCAAAATGGTTAAGAAAAAAGGTTGGTAAAACTATTACAACATGTATGGAGTAATTATTGTTGGGTCTAAAATTAGCCCATACTTAAAAGACAAAGTCATATTATTCAGAAAGTGAGGAAGCTCAGGGTCTATAGGGAAATTAAGCTGATGTAACGTCCAGGTATTAGTGGAAAAGAGAAGCTCGGGGAACCTGAGAAACCTGAGGGAACTTCCATGTGAGCAGGTAAAGAACGAATTCAGTTGGGGAATAATAAGGGAAGTCAAATATTAACGTTGGGAGTCCTTAAATGAAGCAACTCAGTCAATGGAGTTAAAGTCAGTCAGAGTAGAAAAGAGAGATTCGCTTAAGGCGGAATTTCAAGGTCCTGAGCATAATCCGGGAGGCTGAGCTCTACTATACTAGAAAAGAGAGATTAAAGCACGCTTATGAAGGAAAGTCAAAAGTAGATGTGTTACAAATAGCAAGTCAAAAGGAATTAATTCAAGAGAGATAACAATCATCTAATAAATAGGAACAACCCTGAAATCATGGCGTATTTCTAGGGAGACGTTGAAGGAACCTCGGATAGCTCAACATCCCTATATAAGCATAAGCAGAAGCAGGCAGCCCAGCACAAGGGAGACTTCTACACACATCCAACACCTTCCGGCAGCTATATTTCACCAAAAAAACACCACAAAAAAGCCTAAAACCACATATTTTAAGTCACTCACCCACAAAATACAAAGTTTTTATCATTGATTCTCGTGAATTGTACTTGTAATATCTCGATGTTAGTGGATTTGATGGGACTACAACTCCCCCGCGGTCGTTTCTCACATTGGGTTTTTCATGCCACCAAAATCTCTTATGTCTATTTTTACCTTATCGCTTTATTTTACATTTTCGTTTATCATTTGACATATAGTTGAACCGCTTTGACTCACACACCTTATAAACCCGACCTTAGTAAAATTCTTACCAAAACAACTACTTCGTATAAGCTAATTTTTTATTCCACTTTAAATGTCACAAATTGAAATTGGTATAAAAACACTTTTTTTTTCTAGGTTTGGCTGAATTAAGGTATTACACTAAAAACATTCCCATCCAACATTCATCTTATTTGAGTCATAACTCTATGTTAATCTTAATTTTCTATTCACAACTTTGATTTAGTTGCACCCTCCCATTTAAACAAAGTCCTGATCTAATTAATCAAACTAATTATTTTTCACTTTTTTCCCTTTCCAATTATTATTTCTCTTATTAATTAATTTCCAACCAATTAAAAGTGGACACAAATTAAATCACAACGTGATTCAAGTTCACAAAACTAAGTCACCACTTGATCAGTGGCGGACGCAGGACCTAAATCATATGGGTGCACCCGAGAAATATATTACCTTAATTCTTTTTGCGCGAAAAAATTGACTCTATTTTAAACATGTTTAAACCTTCACATATATGTACATAAATATCTCGACTTTAGTTTGGAAGACTAGATAAAATATACTCATATTACTATTTTTTTTTTTTTCCTTTAAATTTGATAACTATCTCATCTTGTTACTTCGTGTAGTTTCATACGAAAATTTGTGTTTAATTTAATTTTGTATCTGTATTTTTAAATATTTTTTATAAGTGTTTGGAAAGTTGTTATGTTATTTTTGGAAGTATATATTAAATTTAAATAGAAAAAAATAGAAACAAAGACAAAAATGTTTGAAAATATTTAATTTGGAGAGAAATTAAAGAGACATACTCCTAAAACTTCATACGAGTATTTAATGCAGAAAATGTCTCAAAAAAACAAAATTAAAAATAAAAAATGCTCTATGGGGTCCAGAACACGTGACCAACAACTCATTGTCTATAGTCTTTGTCAACTCTGCAACCACAACACAAGTGATTGATTAAACACTTAAAGTTTAATTATTTCTTTGATCGTGGTGGGTGCACGTGCACCGTGGTGCACGTGCACCGTGGTGCACCCACCCAAATCCGCCACTGCACTTGATGTATACTATTTGTGAGTCATGCTAATATAATATCCTTTTTAATTTGCGATACGATAAAAAATACTGTCTAAAAGTAACTGTTTATATCATCCCTCTAATATAAATGCATGTGATGGCAAATCTTTAAACGGAAGAATTGAGAAAGAAAAAACAGAGGAACATGGTTGTGTAGATTCGTGGGTCTCATCAATCGACCGACATGCACAAACACACTGTAATTCTTTTCTTTTTTTTTTTTAACCACTTTTTTTAACCACTTCTTCGGCGACTATTTATCGTCGACATCTAGTCAAACATGATCTTTTCTCAAATCTAGTTGAAGAAAATTAATCCCTTGAGGATAATTTCATAATTGTTTATAATACTCACAATAAAAAAAAAAAAGAAAAAAAGACTTGGTTATTTATAAATAATTTTGAATTTTATCATTAATTCAAATTTATTGTATGTACATATTTTATAGGAATAATTGTCATGAATAATCCGAATAATTTTTTAATAGTTAGAATTATTCATGGATTAATTCGAGTTCGGATTATTTATGAAATAAAAGGATCAGTTTGAATTATTCCTGGCAATTAATCATATTTTATAATTCTCAAGTTTTCTTTATTTAATTCTATTTTGTGTATTGATTTTTTCACGTTTAATAGGATATACGTTAAAAAGACAATATACAATTTAAAATATCTATTCTATGAACATTAATGAAGATAAATTAAACAAAATTATGCAGAAATATATTCTTTTTTATAAATTAATGGAAATTTTGAACATTTCATAGTTAACTAAGTTTGTTACGCAATACGGAGTACTAATTACTCGTATTGATCAATCGCTGTTCCCTCTTCGAAAAACTTATTAACTCTTGATAAAAATTCCAATTTCACCATCTTAGAAAAACTTACTTATCACTTGATAAAAATTCTAACCATAAGAAGGTAGTGTAGTAGGAAGTATGCACAATTCTTTTCGGCTTAATTTTGGCTCCTACAAGTTCAGTTCGATTCCTAATAATTCGACTCTAATAAGTTTAACTCAAAAAACCCGAACAAATTTAAATTTGCTCATACTTCAAGCTTCTATAAGGTTGTAAGTTCAACTTTCATAAATTCAATTGCTATAAATTCAGTTCTTATAAGTCAATACGGTCGAAACAGGTCATGACCAAAGAGTGTCCACAAGTTGCATGTGGAGTATCGGGTGATAGGCCGCATATGAAGGACCCTCTTTGTCTCTTCCGCTCTTTATTAATTTCTCCATTATTTGAATCTCATTCTAGACAGAGCTAGTATTGGATAATGTATATGGTGTTATATAGATAGATAGGGTAAACAATGACACAATTTCGTGAAAATTTTTAAATATAAGGAATATAAAATTAACTAAGATCCTGTTCTTTCTAGTTTATTTTCAGCTTATTTCAGCTGGGATTCAAAGACATTTCGATTCGATTCCAAATTCTGGCCTGGGATTCGATTTAAATTATTTCGATTCAATTTAATTCAATTTAAATTTATTATATTAAGTTCAACACACAATATTATTATTATTTCGATTCAAATTTATTAAGTTAAGTTCCTGCTCAAAGACGATTCAATCTGGGCCTTCCACTGCTTTCGATTCGCCTGGGCTTCGATTCAATTTATTCAGCCTGGTCAAATTTAAAAATCCAAAAGAACAAATTCTAAAATACCATCACTTTTATATTTTCTAATAATAGTTATAATATATTTTATGACAGTTATCATTAATCTAAATATGATCACTTTTTATACCTTTAAAACCCGTCTTTAATTTTTTTAGTGAAAAATAATATTTTTAACACACTTCCATGAATTAAGACGGTTATACAACGATGTTGTCGTATTTTGAGAAGAATACAAAAAATTGTGAAATTTATGAAACAAGTGGGAGGAAGAAGATAGTCCAAGAGAAGACACATAGGAAAATTGCAGTAAAATTGTAATTGGACCGAAACGAAAAGCGGCTTTCACTCATTCATCTCAATCCATATTTGTGTATACTTCCAATTATTGACGTTGGGTCGGCCTTTCTCATATTAATGCATATATGTGCTAACAAACAACTACTCACTCCTGCTTTTTCATATGGCACTAACTTTTAAGTATAACCTTTTTTTATAAGACGGTTCTATATAATTCTGGTTCATTATGTCTGTAAGAGGATAGCTCAAGTGGTTAAAACCTAGGTAAATTTTCATAGTTCTCGGGTTTGATTTCCCTCTAAAAGTAATCTTGTAGGAACATTATGGCTTAGGACTATGTATTTTGAGTTACGAGTCTGTCGCCCTGATAAAAAAGGACGATCTACAAGGTATGCCAGGCTACTATGTACACTTGGGGGTTTCACCCAGAGCGCATCTAAGGGGTAGCGGATGCGAGTTCCCATGTCAAAACACGTATAATGAAATACATAGTACTCCGTATAATTTAAAATGCTAGTGGCTGTAGATTAGCCATGATTGCAACTTGGGGAAGCACTCATAGACTGACAAAAAAAACCCTAATAAATGAAGGGTGGAAGGGATAAAATGGTAGCAGAAGAAACTAACTTGTTTGTCTAGTTGAAGCTCAACCTCTACAATGGTGAGCACTTAAATTAAAGAGGCATCTTTAAATCAAATGCATGTACAATAATTCAATCCATTCACAAGTAGTTCATCAATCAAATCTTAACAAACACTACAATAAATGCACAAAACTATAATCCCTACTTCTGAACTCCCATGTTTCATGTACCTATGTGTTATTTGTACCGATTCAATTCGACTTGACTTGACTCGATCCACTTAAATTAATACTCTTCCGATTTATATTTTCCTTTCTTATTTTTTTTGATTCCAAATTTAAATGGGAAGAACATACACAAAGGGAGGAAGTACAAAGTTTATTTTATCTTCTTAATTGCCTTAAATCAATTTAGTAGACTCAAGCTCCCAATTACGTATTTAACCCGTCCTAAATTTTAGATGAATATATCCATTTCAGATAAAAATTTGTGCACATTTATCTTTACTTTCTGAAAATCAAATGCCCCAGAGCTAAAAATACTTCACTTAACCCACAAATGATGAAATGATATGGAGTACCTTCGTTAGTTTTTTTTTTTTTTTTTTTTTTGACAATCGAAGCGCGCACTAAGTCACACTACTTCTACTTCTTTAGTTACCATGAATACTAAAATGCAAAGAGCCCACTTTTAGTTGCTCCAATCTTCAGTTTTGTGATTCAGGTTGGCCCGGTCTCCGGGCTTTGTTAGGTCTGCTCCAGTCGGGGTTTAAACCAGTAAACATCCCTACTCAATAAATAGTGGCGCCATTGTATGTACAAAACGAAAAAGAAATGACATAATAACATACGATGGACTAGAACAAGACATACACCTTATATATGACCTAAAAAAAGATCCAAAACAGATAGGTGGCGGACACAAGACGGTCAAGTTATATAAACCACACATGCAGCAGCTAAGTCACGGAGAAGGTTTTGCTACATTATTTAGTGTGGCCGTAGAGAAGATGGCCCAAACACTGAAACAAGGCAACGTGTCCTCTCCGCGTGATTGCACAAACAGTTATTAGAAGTAGAGACATACGAGATGCATTTAAATGAGTTGAGCAGGCGAATGGTACACTTAAGGAATCGATCGTTGGTACAGAGGCAAAGCGCCCAAAGCTTCACGCTCTTCTCTCTCACGCTTCACCTGTCATGAGTATTCCAAGACGTTTATTTAGTCAAGAAAATGGACTGAAATTTGGTATTCAACATGCGATTTAACAGGCTAAAAAACTCAGCTATATACCCCAATTAGCAAAATAACACAAACAGCGTTTAGCGGAGACTCAAGAATGATGACACAGAATTTCAAAATGCTGGAAATGATGACTCAAGTAAAATTGAATTAAGTCAGGTACTCAGGTATCTTGATGCTAAGAGTCGAAAGAGCACTTACAAGAGCGAGCATGTCCTGAAGATAGCTCCTAAAAGGTGTCTGCATAGCCTGAAAAGGAGTGTATGTCTACAAGTAAAAATCGACTCAAGGGAAATTATCGCAACTATAACATCATCAGCATCCACGGTAAAAGATCAAGACGCAAAGATCCCGGAAACTCTAGAAACTCAAGTTAATAATCACTTAGTTAATGGGAGGTCATTCATATTCCACCAATTCAAAAAGCTATTGTCCATATACAACCTAACGATTGTCAATATAATGGTTTTAAGAAAGACCGAGACACACAGAATGCAACCGTATTATAAAGATAAAGCCGCAACAGCTGGTACCACAATCGTGACAGCCTACATTCTCTCTCTCCTCTCCTATGTCACACGACCCACACCACCTTCACGCACAAACCCCACCCAACATGTATCATGGCTTGACTCTGGTGAGACCAACTGTCCCCATTCCTCAAAGGCTCAAACAACCGACATGTCGACACTCATAATTTGAAATCCTTAATCATCAATAAACAATCAACAGAAAGCCTCATAATTTGATCACTTCTTCATTGTTCAGACCATCTCCCCATGACTGCCATCCTAAAAACCTATATAGCCCTTCCTGCTTCCTTAACTTCAAATTCTCCCTACAATGCTCACCTTTTCCCCTACCGTTAGCAGCCTCATATTACTCGCCTAACTCTCAACTTCTGCCACTTTCCCGTAAACCATGTGGCCAACACTCCTAACCTATCCCCCAAGCCTCTCTCAAGTCACAACTACCTACATATTGTCTTCTCCCAAGCCTCTCATTTTATGGGTAAATCTATACTATTTAAAAGTTGCAAGTAGACATAATAAAAAAAAAGGCCATCAGACTTGTTTAGTTTCCCCCAAATATGTCTTTGAATAATGAGAAAGAGGTGAGTATACCAAGTCAGCAAACTACAACATCTAAGACAAGTCCTCCACAAACATGGTGGTGGAAGGCTGGAAGCCATGAAACTTTGGGGCTGTATTTGTCCATCTATATAAACCATGCCCAAAGGATCAACTACATGCTTGAGACGAAAACGATCAAAACAATAAGAATGATATCTGATCCGCAAGGCATAGAGAGGTGACGCGACACAAATGCAGTAGTTCCAAACATAACATTCCCACTAAGTGGCACTACCTATCACAACAAGCAATAGGTCGGAATATGTAAATTAAAATAACCTGTCTATATAAAATTAATTCATCTATTCAAATTAATGTGTGTATTGGTTTGTCATTAAATTCACCTATATACTTGGTTGATTTATTCCTGTTAAATTTTCCTTGTAAATAACCTGTCTATATCAAATTATCCCATCTATTCAGATTGATCAAAATTACCTTCTATATCAAACTATCCCATCTATTCAGATTGATAAAAATACCCTACCTAGGACGAAATTTCTAGGATGAACTTGGTGCATTTGTAAATATTTACCAATTGAACACATATTTTACAACAAGCAATAGGTCAGAAGTCTAAAATAGAAACAAGTTTATCATTTTTCGGGATAAGAAATCAATATTACACATCAAGGTTGTCAAGCAAACCCCTACAGCTTTCGACGATTCGATTCATGTGCATTGTTTTTGTGAAAATGTCGCTCATGATGCCTCCCCACGACGAAAGCAAGGGTAAGTCATTCGGTAGAGCAGAAATATTGGTAAACTCTAACAGCTTGTTACGTAGGGGCGGGATGAACTCCAGCATGAACACCTAATAAAAAAATATATATTGGGTTCTTTATAAGGGATATTGAGATGGTGATTTTTTGCATAAGGTGGTGTACTTTTGTTTAGAAATGAAAATCTAAGCGCGCTAGAGTACGAACACTCAGCGGTTCTCACAAACCGTTGCAACACCCTCCTATATAGGCTTAGTTCTAGCAACCCAATGAGCTACGGCATTACTGACTCGCTTTACATGTGAAAAAGACACATCAAAGAAACAAGAAGCTATGTAGATGATTTGTTACTGTTTAGTAAAGGAGACATTCAATCTGTTATGACATTGCTGAGGTCTTATGCTACCTTTTCTAAGGCATCATGTCTACAGATAAATTGTCAGTGGTCATGTGCCTATTTTGCTGGTGTGCAGAGATTAATAGTTGATGAAATTTTGCTGGTTTCAGGTCTACACCAAGGTCAATTACCTTTTAAGTATCTTGGTATTCCCATAACAGCTGGGAAATTGAGAACAACTGATTGTACTAGTCTTATTGATAAGAATTTTGGTAGCATAAGGAGCTTAGGGGCCAGTTTGCTAAATTAGTTTTACCAATTTTGCATTCCTATTGGGGTTCCGTGTTCCTTCTTCCGCAGGCTTGGGAGAAGGTTTGTTTGCCTTTACAAGGAGGAGGATTGAGGCTGCAAGAGAACAAGGTGTGAAATGTAACCATGATAGGAAAATTGGTTTGGTGGTTGGCAAATAAGCCTGATAAGCTTTGGGTACAATGGGTTCATCACATTTACCTTAAGAGGGCTGATTGGCAGACTTACCAAACTCCTGTTAACATCGGTTGGTACTAGAAGAAAATCAACCAAGGGATCAGATTCTACCTATTGCAGAAGATCAGTGGAATAGATTTGCCATCATTTGTCATTAAATTTAGCTTTGAAGTTTGAACACCAAGGATAAATTGCACAGATTTGGAGTGGTTGATGATCTTCTTTGCTGTTTGTGTGATTCATTGGATGAAACTCAAACTCACATTTTTGACCAGTATGTATATAGTTCTCTTATTACACATGCTTATCAAGATGGATGCATTTGGCGGCAGGGCTGCACAAACGCATATTCTTTCTTAAAGGAGGTGGACTAAGCTTAGAAGAATGGTGGTGTCAACACTCGGCGGTTAGCAGAGTGGTATAACATATGGAAACAAAGGAACGATGCTAGAATCATGTGTATTAAAGATATACGGGTTATGTTAGAAGACGTCTAGAAACTATTGATTTACATAGTATAAGTCTCAAATATAGGTCGTGGTTAGTTAAAATTAGTCAAATGTAAGTAGCTAAAACTTTTGTAATTATGCTTTTGATATGAAGCTTACCTTTTAGCAAAACAAGAAATATTTCATCATTTTAGCAAAATCGTTACTAACCATAAAAAATACTTACCAAGAGAAAGACAGTAAAGGTATTCACCTTCCTTTTCTTCAAACCCTCAGCCAATGAGGAGGCTCCCATGCATATAGTCGTATATCCTCCACATTATGTAAGAGCCCCAAGTAGTCCACGACGACATTCCCCTTGGAAGAGTCGGGTGCTATATAGCATCCAATAAACTCGGATGTAACTTTTCCAACTCCCAGACTCCTCTTCCAAAACGCCCCTTCATTGGCTAACATATTTTGGAAGTGTTCACGTAACCATGTAAGAATCAATTTGGGTTTTGATTTCCCTTTTTTGTCTTTACAAAAAGCATTTTTAGGAAGATCAAATCCAAATGATGCTTTACATAATTGTCTCCAATTTTTTACCAAATTGCATGTCACTGGTCTCCCATCAACGGGTAGACCACTGCCTATATTAACATCAACTAACCCAATAAACAACCTCTTATTGTTGATGTTGAAGCAGTCTTCTACTACATCATAATACTATACTAAAAGTTTGATCAGATTATTATCATGCCTAAAATTCTTCAAATTCGTAGCTAGCTTTGGTATAAAACTAAACTCTCTAGATTCTAAAAAAATTTTTAGAAAGTCCGGTGCATCCCAAAGGCCTAACGTGCATAAGGGCTCCACACAATCATTTGAAGGCATTTTTAACACAACCTAAGATAAATCAAAGACATCAATTTATGCACAAAAAATTTATGTTTTTGATTGATCTTAGGTTGTGTTAAAAATGCCTCCAAATGATTGTGTGGAGCCCTTATGCACGTTAGGCCTTTGGGATGCACCAGACTTTCTTAAAAAGTTTTTAGAATCCAGAGGGTTTAGTTTTATACCAAAGCTAGCTACGAATTTGAAGAATTTTAGGCATGATAATAATCTGATCAAACTTTTAGTAGAGTATTATGATGTAGTAGAAGGCTGCTTCAACATCAACAATAAGAGGTTGTTTATTAGGTTAGTTGATGTAAATATAAGCACATGTCTACCCGTTGATTGGAGACCAGTGACATACAATTTGGTAAAAAATTGGAGACAATTGTGCAAAACATCACTTGGATTTGATCTTCCTGAAATTGCTTTTGATAAAGACAAAAAAGGGAAATCAAAACCCAAATTAATTCTTACATGGCTACATGAACACTTCCAAAACATGTTACCAATGAAGGGGGCGTTTTGGTAGAGGGGTCTGAGAGTTGGAAAAGTTACCTCCGAGCTTCTTGGATGTATTTTATTGGGTGCTATATAGCACCCGACTTTTCCAAGGGAAAAGTTACCGTAGACTATTTGGGACGCTTACATAATGTGGAGGATATAGGACTATATGCGTTGGGAGCCGCCTCATTGGTGAAATTGGCCGAGGGTTTGAAGAAAATGAAGGTGAATACCCTTGCTGCCTTTCTCATGGTAAGTATTTCTTATTTTTATTTTTTATGATTGATAACGATTTTACTAAAATGATGAAATATTTCTTCTTACATCTAGCCAATTTTAACTAACCACAACCTGTCATTGAGACTTATACTATGTAAATTAATAGTTTCTAGAAGTCTCCTAACATAACCCATACATCTAAAAATTATTTGATATATACAAGAATATAGGAAGAGATACTTGTCTTTTTTAAAAGGGGAAGTGGTTGTTCCAGTTTGGGGTATAGGAAGGTGGGAAAATGTAGAGGCACAATTTTTCCTATAACCTTCACAAATCAAGTACTCAAGTTCCGTTTTTCTGGAAACAAAAGTCTTCTTTCTATATTTCAAGTCTCCCAAAAACAAAACCACAAAAACTGTCTCGAAAATCTCTTATTTTTCTTCTCGACAATGGTTATACTATGTCTTAATATCCAAAAAGCAGATCTTACATCCCACTACCTACCAATCCTTAAATAATTATCGAACACAACTGCTCTCATTAGTCATCCCTAACAATTGAACGTAGCATACTACTCACTCCTCACTATGTTAATCTCTTATTCTCACTTATCTCCCTCTCGGAAAACATCCAAAGCCATGGAAGACGGCTATCACAGCCATAACAATCACCACAAAGGCCATTTCCTCTTTCCTTACACCCACCATACTCGTAGTCCCCATCTAACATTCCCTCACTACTGTGACCAAAACCCACAACGAGCTATCCTTCACTAATTATGGAACATAATTGCTCTCATCCCAATGATTGAACATAGCATAATACTGACCCTCACTAATTTAATCCCTTAATCACTCCTATCTCTTTCTCTGGAAATATCAGAAGCCATGGAAGACAACAGTAACAGCTATGAAAAACACCACAAGAGTTCTGAAAGCAAAAGTCTCCTTTATATACATAAAGAGTTAAAAAAAAGCCTTGAACATCTCTTAATTCTGTTTTCCTCTCCCCTTTGGTACCTCCCTCCAATCCGATAAATATGAAGCATTTTTTAACGTAGTACCTACCCATCCTTCTAATTATTGAACACAATTGCTCCCATCCCAATAATGAACGTAGCATACAACTAACATTCAACGCCGGAGTAAGAAGACAACCATAGCGGTCATGTCCAGCAACACAGAACCCATTTTCTCTTTCCGCACACCCACTTTACGCTAACCCAGTCCTAGCTCTGACATCTCCTTACTAATGTGAGCAAAAGCCCATGATAGTCACCACACCCAACAGTGAGAGCAATCAAAGTTTCTATACAGCACACCCAAGCAACACTAGTAGATCTAACGGTGGGAAACGACGAAGAGGGACATTAGTGGATGGTCAAACTGCGAATGGTAGTAGAGAATAGTGAGTGCAATGGGGCGTTTTCAATGAACATGAGGCAGTAGTCAGTAATTACCATTACATCTACATTTTACACAACCACCACCATACTACGAAGTCAGCTGACTAACTAATAATTTATCCTCTATGACAACACCAAAAGCCGCTTAAGATAATGGCATTTTTGTTATTCTTGTCGGCTACACTACACTAACTTATGAATACTTTTAATCTGCAACACTGCAACATAATCATCCGAAAACCACCAAAACTATCCATAAATGCTTCATTCATATGTAACCGACGCATACAGTCACGTAGCCAAGTTAAATAATTTCCCTGCCAATAAGATCCAATATAATACATTGAAATCGAAGCTTTCTACAATTCCGTCAAGGCCTCAAATGCAGTAGCACAATTATCTAAACTCATACTCCATAGAACAAGGTTGATAACATACAAGACAATTGCATTACAAATCCTTCCTATTGACAATAGAGAAGTACACAAGATTGTTTATTAATATATTCCCTTCTATTGAGATTTCAAAATTCAAAAAATATCATGCATATATTGTTAACTCTAAAGCCGCCTCAACCAATGGTTCTAGACTAACGTAACTAACAGAAGATTTGAAATTTTCTAAAAATACTTGAAGATTTCACATGTGCAATCTATTACTGTATAGACAACTAATAATATCCTTAATCAATACGCAATTATAACTTAATAAACTAGACCTGACACAAGACAACAGGAAACAAATGAGACACGATACCTGGAGTTCGTCAGAAAGATACTCATGCTTCATGGAGAGATCAATGGCGCGTTTAAGACGCTGAGTACGAGCATCAACAATCTCACGAGGAAGACGGTTTAGGGCTTCTTTGATGTCCAAATCTTCCATTGGATCATATAAATCATCGAATCTCAATCCTATGATAACCAAATCAATGATTAAAAAATCAAATACGAGTATTTAATATTTATCACCACATAAAACATATCAATTCACAGTGTAGAAAAATACTCAGGAGAGAAATTAGAAGAAAAAAATATTGAGGTTCAGCATTGCAACAATCAAATCAAATCCAACAAATCAACAATATCATTCTCATATGAAACATCTCTTCAATGGATAGAAAAGAACTACAATAATCAAACCAAATGAACAAATAACAAATCAACAGCACCTCTCATCATATTATCAGTTCAAATAACAGAAATTCCCTAAGATGTTGAGCGAAAGACGGAACGAATCCTAGAACGTGAGTCATGAAATAATCATCCAATAATAAACCTAACGAATATCGACGAAGATATGAATTAAGGAGAGAGAACGAATATTGAAGCTCAATCATACAATAATAACTAATAAGCCTAACAAATGCAAAAAATATCAAACACATCCTCCATCACATTGAAATGTCATTTAAGCGCATAAAGATAAATTTAAAATGAGAGAAAACGACGAACATATAATCGAAGTTCACTCGTACAGTAATCGAACAAAGCGAGGTGAATTCAATCGAAGTTCCAATGGACAACATGCTCCATCGCACAAAAACGTCAATCAAAAGGAGGATGAACAAACAACCAAAGCTCAAAACTAAAATAATCAAACAACATTAACACAAAATCAACAAATCAAAGTCTTGAAAACACAAATAGATGAATTTAAAAGGAGATAAAAGACGAACAAACAATTGAAGCTCAATCTTACAATAATCAAACGAAACAAACAAAAATTCAACAAATTGACGACATTCTCCATCATACAAAACAATCAATTGAATTCATAAACAGACGAATTCGAAAAGTAAAGAAGCGAGAGAAAGAAGAACCGTATTTGCGAAGACGATGATCGACGGAGTTCTTGTGCATGGCGGCTAAGAAATTCTTCTTAGGATCGAGTAACCATTTGAGAATCGACGAAGATGATGAGGTTGTGATCGCCATTGTTGTGAAATGTGAAGCTTTTTTTTTCTGTTTCCTTCTGGAAAATTCGCGTTGATTGAAACTTTAGGTTTACAGTTCAGTGGTGTTCTTCCCTCTTTTTTCGTTGTTGATTGGGCTTCGGAATAACAGTTACGTCTCTGGGCTTTCACCATTTGGTTGAATTGGATCGTATCATACTATCGAAGTATCGAATACGGTACCCGATATTTCATCTGATTCAATCATTTGTTTACCTTTTTATTTTAAGATTGAGACGGAATTTATATTGTCGTTTTTATATGATGTAAAATAATTTTGCATCAAATACTCAAGCTAAATAAGATAGGTACCACTATTATCAATTTTAAAGTATTGAAAAAATAATATTATGTGATGAAAACCGTCACAAATGACTGAATCAGACCGATATGTATTTATATTCCCTCAATTCAAATTTACTCTCGTTGTCATTGTACCATATGTCCATACGCATTTTACAACGATAATATCTGTTAGAAAAAAATTCACATAAATAATAATCTATACGCATTTTCCGGTGATGCATTAGTGGCCGAGCAACGCTGGAGATGTCAATCAATCACGCATTTTTCAAAAACATTTGTGCGAGCCGGCGTAACCCCTTAAAGACATAGTCCGACCCGCCCAAACAATCATAAAATTTAAAGATCGACTCAGCCCATGACCACTCCTACTTGTTTGATGTACCCAAAAGGCGGATGGTACATTGGTATTACCCTAGTGATCCTGTGACTGGAAAAAAAAAAAACAAAAAAAACACAAGAATCACCAATAATCAACAACTAACAACAATGAAATTACAGAAGAAAACACGTGATGATCGCCAAAAACAAAGACAAAAACAAACAACACACGAAGAAACTCGTATCAATGACAAGAAATCGCTGATAAAGTAACCCAAAAAAACCTTCTTACGAGTCTTACGTACTCAAAAAAAAAAAAAAAAACAAGAAGATGAAGAAATGGTTGAAGGTGAAAACATGTGGTATAGAAGAAATAACAGAAAGAGGATCATTAGATGGTGCAAGTCAGTACAGTCTCTCTAATGGCGTACTCCCTTCTCTCGGTGCTCGTAGTAATCGTCGTGTCGCTCTCAAACCTACCATCATTTATCCCTTTGGTTCTCGTTACAGGTATAACGATTACCAAATGCATTTTGTTGATATCAGTAGTCGTTTTGTTACGTTGTAACTTGGGATGTTATATATGTTAGGAAGTTTTGATCTTTATTTGGGTGTTTTGCATGCAATGCATGGGATTTAGTTGTTTGGATTAAAGAATGGTTAGTTGTTTCTTGAAAGATAATTGTTTATTTGTCATTGATTATGTATGTAATTTAATAGTAAGAGATTGAATTGTATTGACATTGTATTGAAATCGAGTGAAACTTAAAAATGATTTCTTGGTTGAAAGCGCGGAAGTGTTGATTACATGGGTATCGTAGAGTTTGGTCACGTTCTTTTGGACTTAAATTCAGGTCCCATTCAGTTTAGTTCAGTACAGATTCATTCAATTTAGCAAAATTAAGTCTAAAAGAACACGGCCTTAGAATGATGACATTACTCTACTTGCTTGAGTTTGTTTATGCTTTTGATGTGGCACATTGATTTCTTGGATGAAACATTACTTTAAATCAGTCTCATTCAGTTCAGTGCAGTTCCATTCAGTTGAGATAAATTCAATTTAGCAAAATTAAGTCCGAAAGAACAAGGCTTTAGAGTGATAAAATTATTGTACTTGGTTGTTTTTGGTTGAATTTGTTTATGTTTTTGATGTGGCATTTGCATCTGAAGTGGGTTTTCTTTACTTTCGTAGAAGTGGGTATTCGCATTTCCGCTGGTATGGTTCAGTTAGATGGGATTTAGGGCTTCTTTCATAATCGAGATTGGTGTGGTACAAATCATTGTGGACAGTCCGATTATCAAATTATCGAGTCTATTTAATGGATGCTTCTGCTCGCTTCTTTAACGACCTAATTTATGGCATGGAGACTTCACTTGAGTACTATTTTATGTATTCTGGTCTCGTATGGTCTTGCGACTCCAATTTTGTATCGCTTTAGTCATTCTCCTAGTTATCAGTTTCTCGACTTCAATGTTACAAAACTTACTGTGTTTTTTTTTTCTCCAACACGCTATGCAGAATGTGGGAGACATTTTTGGTTCTGTTGGTCTTTTATACAGCGTGGGTGTGTCCTTACGAATTTGGATTCCTCCATAAGCCAATCAAAGTGCTCGCTTACGCCGACAATACTGTAAATGCAATCTTTCTTATCGATATTTTCTTAACCTTCTTTGTTGCGTACCTTGATCCACAATCGTACCTCTTTATCGACGACCATAAGAGAATTGCTTGGAGGTATTTCACTACCTGGTTCTTTTTCGACATCATATCAGTAATCCCCTCCGAAGCCGTTGTGTATTTTCTGCCTCACAGTATTCAAGCGTATGGTCTGTTTAATATGCTGCGTCTTTGGCGTATCCGAAGAGTTAGCAAGATGTTCTCCAGGTTGGAGAAACATAAAAATATAAGTTACTTTTGGATCCGCTGCTGCAAGCTTGTATTCGTGAGTATATTTTACGGTTTTTTCCCCTTTATGCTCCTCGAGAGGTTGATAATCTGTTGATTTAACGTCTCGTTATTGGTGATCTGCAGGTGACTCTTTTTGCAGTACATTGTGCTGCGTGCTTTTACTATTATATTGCAGCGCATTATCCAGACCCGAAGAAGACGTGGATTGGTCTTCAGATGGAGAATTTCCACAAGGAGGATCTGTGGCTTCGATACGTGACTTCGATATACTGGTCGATCACCACTCTCACGACAACTGGCTACGGGGATCTGCACCCTGTGAATATACGGGAGATGGTCTTCGACATTTTTTTCATGTTCTTCAATCTCGGTTTGACTGCGTATCTGATAGGAAATATGACAAACTTAGTGGTTCACGGGACAAGTCGTACTAGAAAGTTTGTAAGTACGTACGAACTTTGTCAATGTTCGTACATTCACATTATTAACAATTTAAAATGATGCTTAAATTTGATGTTTTGAATTTCGTTGGGAGTTGTAGAGAGATACGATTCAAGCGGCTTCCAGTTTTGCAACAAGGAACCGACTTCCTGTTCGTCTCCAAGAGCAAATGCTTGCGCACTTGTGTTTGAAACACAGAACTGATTCTGAAGGTCTGCAGCAGCAAGAGATTCTTGAATCGCTTCCTAAGGCAATTAAATCGAGCATTTCAAGTTTTCTATTCTATTCGTTCCTTGATAAGGTGTATCTGTTTCGTGGAGTATCAAACGATTTACTTTTCCAACTGGTATGTTACTCTATCTACGGAAACCTCTATAGTGTTGTATAATCCCGTTATCATGTATGTTATTGTAAATTGAAGTGCACAGTACAGATCTTTTCTAATCAATTTCTCTTTTGTCCTCTCAATAATAAGGTTTCAGAAATGAAACCCGAGTATTTCCCTCCCAAAGAAGATGTGATTTTGCAGAATGAAGCACCCACGGACCTGTACGTGCTAGTGTCGGGTGCAATGGTGAGTGACTTACACCAGCTTACATTATCTTTGTTACCTTTTCACGTGATCGATAAATTTTGGAAGTTAAAGTAAAAATAAAACCTCGCAATAGTACTTTAATCTGGTAGATGGGTTACTACTGTTAGAGTATCACTCCTGTTCCTAACGACTCTGCACGAGGGTCTCGTCAATACACCTTAAGGCTTAAATTTGTGTGTTTGTTTGTGTTCTTTTATTATCTTTCTTTCATGCGTTATAAACAGTTAATGCCATACAAATGCTCTTTGTTCTCTTTGTAAAGCGTGACCAGTTCTGAATCGACAATTCATTTAGTTTATAGTTGCAGTCATGTGTCGACATCTAATCAGAGCATATCCTTGCGCAGGAATATATCGTCCACAAAAACGGAACTGAACAGGCAAGTCTCTTATCAAGATGTGCGTTTTAAGTTGCTACGGAGTATTATATATTTATTTTTTTTGTCGCAGAAAGGTTCGCCTATGTTAATGGATTTCTTCGTAGCTCCTATCGTCTAAATGAGGAGTTTACCTGTAGGTTGTCAAAAACGTTTATGCAGGAGACGTCTGTGGGGAGATCGGTGTTCTTTGCTATAGGCCGCAGGCCTATACGGTTCGTACTAAGAGGCTGTGTCAGCTCCTGCGTTTGAATCGTACTGTTTTTCTGAATTTAGTTCAGGCAAATGTTGGCGATGGAGCTATTATCATGACCAATCTTCTCGAGGTACACTTCTTGGCCAACTGTTGTTTTTAAAATTTAGTATTTTTAAAGTACTTTTTCGAAAAGTTTTCTGATGTTCTCTGAAGTTGTTTTTGAAGTTAAGTTCAAATTACGCCAACTGTTGTTCTTTGAACTTACGGAACCAAACTATATTATTGTGTATTTGGGTGGCCACAGCATATGAAAGAGCAAAGTGACCTGCAAAACGAACTCCAACTTGTCGAAAACATGCTTGCTCAAGGTAGAATGGATCTCCCTCTCGGTTTATGTTTCGCAGCTGCTAGAGGAGACGAACCACTGCTGCAACATTTATTACATCGAGGCTCTGATCCGAACGAAGTAGACAAGAATGGCCGCACTGCTCTGGTATGTGAACAAATTCTTAATTCATGTGGTTGATTGGCTATATCTTTCGTCCGCCCAAGTCAAAAGGTGACTTACTTTTAACGATGTTTTGGTTGTGTCCCGCTTGCTGTCGTGGCCTTCCATACACCAGCACATAGTTGCTGCCAACGGAAGTGAAAGTTGCGCAAATCTCCTTCTTAACTATGAAGCAGATCCGAACATTAAAGGTAAACGTTTCACTTTTTGTCGGTGGTGAAACGTGTAGATGTACGTCGTCTCGCTTTAACGTCATACTTCGTGGATTCAGACTCAGACGGGAACGTCCCACTTTGGGATGCGATCATGGGGAGGCACGAGTCATTGATAAAGTTACTCTTAGACCAAGGCGCCACTTTAGAGTCAGGTGATGTGCCTCAATACGCGTGTTACGCAGCAGAACAAGAAAACCTCGAGATGCTAAAGGATATCGTCCGCTACGGTGGAGATGTTAAGTTGGCCAAGAGCAACGGGTCTACAGCGCTTCATGCTGCGGTTTCTACTGGAAATCCGACAATAGTCAAGTTTCTTCTTAAGCAAGGGGCTGACCCCGACAAACGCGATTTGAACGGGCATTCACCAAGGGAATTGGCGGATATCCATGCCAATGAAGAGATTAAGGCGTTGTTTTCCTCTAAAGACGAGGCTAGTAGTAGTCGACAATCTGTTGTGACGGACCCTGGCAAGGAAGGCGGTCCCACGTTTATTAAGACGAGACGGAGCAGTAGTTCAATTGACGTTACTCCACGTGTGCGTGAAGTCACATGGGCCGACAGGCAACCTAGACGTCGTGTTAACACATTTCGAAACTCGTTATTCGGGATCATGTCAGCTGCAGCTAGAGGTGAAATATCATGACATTACGACATCTTTTATTTCCAACCAATGATTTGTGAGCGGAAATACAAGATTGACTTTGTGTGATTTTGCAGCTGATTCTACAGCAGATGGGAGCGGTTTCACGAACTCTCCAATTTTCGGGAACCAACCAGCTAGAGTTATTCTTAGATGTCCCGGAAAAAGCGAGGCTGCGAAGCTTGTCAGGTTACCAGACACCATCCAAGAACTTTTAGAAGTCGGGTGCAAAAAGTTTGGGTGTCGTTGTGTAAAAGTAGTCACGACAGATGGAGCTGAAATCGATGAAATAGAGCTTGTTAGAGACGGTGATCAACTCTGTCTCATTTACGACGATGATAGCATCCTCCCTGACAGCTAGTCATCTGTAGCGTTTGTTTTCCGATCATATTTTTGGCCCCAAACAAAAACTCCGAGAATGCCATTCAAATTTTGAGGAATGCAATAAATGAAATCCAATTTTGTCTTAGTGTATGACACGATGTTTTGCGCCTTGTATTTTACGTTAGCTGAGCTAAGTTAGTACTTCGTCTGACATGTATACTAAATTTGTTCGATTAAAAAGATGAGAGTATTAGTCTGCTAAACTGTACAAGTAGGTTCTAAGCAAACAATTGAATCTAAATACAACTTCCAAGTTCTTCAATACTTTCTGTTGAACATCGTTGATGACTACGTAGGTCGTCAGAAAAATGAATCTTCTGGCCGAATCTGGAATCGAATATCACAAAGAAACGTCAGAAGCTGGTATATTGATATCCACAAAAGGGTAAAGTTAAAAATATGGTTTTCGTAAGGAGTTTACGTGTGCATGGGATTGTCTATGGGAGCTCAGACTCCGATGCTTCAATTCGCCTCTGCGAGTAGTCATTTCATCGAAAACTTCCCCGTCATACCGAGCTCTATCACCGTCATCGCTGCTCGTTTCACCCAGGTCAACATCCTGTATCAACAAATCACAGTAAACAAAAGCAATTCATGACAGAACTCATTTTAGTTTTATAGTCCAACCAAATTAGTCGGATTTCGTAGCGTACCTTCTGTGGCAAGTCCTTCTTTGGAGAGCCGACAATGTCCTGATATTCCGCCAAACAATCCTGAACAAAAATAAATTCAATGAAATAAAATCGCTACTGAAACTGAGAGCGATAACTGAAAAGTAAGGCGTCTGTATATACCTTTATAGATACAGCGCGGGAACTACAGGACAGTGTTTTCAGTCGGCGGGAAACACCTACGACTTCCTCGTACTCAGCAGCGTCTAGTTCTTGAAGATATTCGTATGGAAAGAACTTCGGAAGCAAGTACTCTCGAATAGGTATCAGAAAGAAGAACGGCAGTGGAAACAAAATCCCGACGAGGGGGATCCATGTTATTCCGAAGCAAAACAGGAAGTACACTAACTGTAATCCTGTGAAAGCCACAATGTACTTGAATGGAACCAACTCCACGAATGATGCATGATTCCCTTCCAAAACTCTACCATACGTTATTTCAAGTTAAAACCATTTCGGAGAAACCACGTCAAAAAACATCAAATGACTTTCGAAAACTCCAGACGACTTACTTGTATCGTCTACTAGGGGTAACGAAAAGTAGCAATAACCGTTCCCAAAACTGATTTCCAGGAAGACTATCAATGGACATGAACGCAAAGTAACCCCAAAGAACGGACGTTGGAATCTGTTTTATGATCGGAATTGCTCCGACAGATAATCCCACGAGTAACGACTGCAGCAAATTGCTCCATCGTTGCTCGCTAACTCGGATGGGTAAGTGAGCATCAATGTGCTTCGTCGGATCATATTTCTTGACATCCCCGGTGTGGTTTACCAGGGACTCTTTCAGCCCCCTTAGTTCCCTCATCACAGAAACTTCCTGTGAAAAACGCTCGTTAGTCGTAATTGTCGTAGTTTACTAAAGTGAACTTTCGATATATATAAGGACTTACATTAGGAACGGGATCGAATTCCATAAAAGTGTCCTGCAACTTTTGATACAGTTCCGTGTTGCTTGAATTCTGTTGTATGCCTTCTTTCACTTTGTTGATCATCTTTTCTCGCATCAACTACAGTTCATTCGATGGTTCGAGTTAAACTTTGTATCTTAGGACTACGGATAAGGTAAGGTTGCGTACATTAGACCTACGATCCTTAAGTCTCTCGATACAAGCTCACGTACCCGACGTTTAAGAACTGCGAGGCTCTTGGTGTGCATCGGGGCTTGTGGTAGTACACCATTACACGGTGGGAGTCCGAGCAACCCGCAAATCAAAGTCTGTCAAAACAAATAACCCAAACAAAGATCCATATTAATAATTACACCACTGTAACGACAATGAGGCGGTGGTGAAATATTAAATTACCATGAATCCCAGTAACAAGAGATCATAGTGAAAAGCCGAGGGTTTCTTGAGATTAAACTCTTGCTGTTGAGCCATCTGTGCTGCTACGCTATGATCGAAGAAATATAGTCCTGCAATCATCAAAGCTGGTATCGAAGCTGCTATGATGTACATAACTGGCACCTTCGACAAATCCTGCATTTCATAATTCATAACATGACGTGACATTTGAAAAAACGTGAAAAAATTCCCGAGACTTGCAGAAGAGTTTGGGTAAGGGGTTGTGACCTTGAAGACGGTCCAGTGGGACAAAGAGGCAGGATCCCAAGGGGACGGAACGTCAAGCCTCCTGGGGACTCCCTCGGGAAGTCTGCCAGGTGGAGCGTAAGACAATGCCGTCCATAGGATGATTAGAAGTGGCACACCGTAATCTGCAATACAACTTCTCAACCATCCTGAAAATCACACATGAAGTATGTGTCAGACGTTACTGTCTGAGAAATTCACGTGAGAGTCAGATGTATGCAGCCTTATCCACGTATAGACTCAAATAGTCTAATCTCAGATGACTGATATTAAAAATTGCGAGAAACGTTAAACTTTTACCGGTGCCATATTGCCAGGATCTTGCTGATATGCATTTCAAAGAACTGTAGAGTACTCCAAAAGAAAACAGAAGTGCAAGCAAACCATTAATGTAATTCCACTGAAATTGATCTTGTTCTTCTGCATGCTTTGCTCCATGGGGTGCATGAAACTCTTCTATCACACCCTGCTCACCACAAACCGAAACTAAGTCGCCCAATTCAATCTGTACGTAATGCTCAACCAATATCGGTTTTACACTGTAGCCTCTGGTCATAAGGCTCTAATATCATATCAGAAACTGACTCAACCGAAAGTATATGCTTAGTCGCTTAGACTTGACTTTTAATTGAGACGGTTTTATTATGTATACCTTAACAGCCTCTTGCATAAAAAGAACAGAAATCAACATGCCAAAGAGTTCTCCAGCAAGCCTAGTAAATCTACAAATCACATTGCAAGCATTGAATATTGCAAGAAGGAACAGAAACAGTGATGTCCAAAGGCACACCCTACATACACAAATACAAATTTCAAAAACCGTCGTAAGTCACCATCAGTACAGTACAATTATCGTGAAACCGTCTCATACGAGTAACAGGAAAGCATACCAGCCAGCCCAAGCTAAGAAGAGATGTTTGCCAAGTTGGTCAATTTTATTGGAGATGTTGTACAAGTAAGTGTACATAATAATAGTTGGTTCAGCAACACCTAATATAAGCAAAGGTTGTCCTCCAAATATTGATTGTATTATTCCACATATTGCTGTTGATGTTAGTGTCTCCACTGTGCTCAAACTTCCATCTATTATTATATTTCAATCCAACATTTTTAAATTAAATTGAGACGTACTCGTACTCGTATACGTAAGCGGGTTATTAATTCTGTATAGATGGTCCTAGGGTTTACCCAGTGCGCACTTAATACCTGTATCTCTGCTCAATTGTTCTCCAAATGCAATTACAGGAAGAGCTGACGCAAAAAATATACATGTCGTGGGTGCCAAAATCCTGCATATATTTATTATATTTACTCGTACGTATATGTTTCTATTTATATAATTAAATTAAATGAACAATTAATTAAAAAATGAATTAAACAATGATAATATAGTAGTAAGAAAAATATATACTTAGCACCGCAAGCACCATTCCAATCATGTTTATAGAAAGCTAATCTGCCTTTGATATCTTGTATTACACCTTCTAGAGGAGATGTTGGTTTATCTTCCATAATAAATAAGAAAGATATGCCTAAAAAAAATTTAAAAAAATTATGTGAATTGAATTGTACAAGAATTTTTAAGCAAAATAACGATTAAGTAATGTCTTCATGTATCGAAATTATAAGTATCTAACGCAAATACAAAACTGACATAAAATATATGAAAAAATTTCATGCATTTGATAGCATGCATAATGCTCGTCATTTTGTATCTAACGCAGATACAAAACTGACATAAATTTACGTTGTAACGGAAAAAAAAAACAAATGTTAGCATTATATGACATTTCTAATAGATATGTTATTTTCGTGTATTGTCAATCATATTCTTTGCAAAACAATTAACTCAACAAGATATACCGCGTTCATTTAGTTATTTGTGACAATTATTTCAATCGTGAGATAAGATATGTATTTAAAATATGATTAACTTTTATTTCGTTTTGGAAAATAGCATAAATTAAAAGAATAATTAAATCAAAAGAACTTACATTAGTTTTTTTCGATTTTCAGAAAATAATCTTAAAGCAGCAAAATGCTGCATGAAATCTGCGTTTGGATTGTCCCTCCGTTTTTCCCTAATTTTTTTTATTATTATTATTATTGTTCTTTGGTTTTTATTTTACTTTTCCTTGTTACGTACATTATTTGATTTTGTTTATTCATTGACATAAACTTCTAACACAAAAATAACCAAAGTTTTTGTTACGATAAAAGCTTGTAGATTTTTGACACATGGATGAATAAATGATGTTTCCGCTTTTAGTATTTTTAACCTTAAATATATTTTACCGCCACAACGTAAATTCAGAAAGTGTACTTCAAAGATAGCTCTAAGTTACTTAGGAGCCCTCGATGTCTAAAAAAAAAAAAATACTAACAAAAAAAAAAAAAAAAAAAAAAAAAAAAAAAACGTTAAATGTTTTGTACAAGGCTTCAAATGTACAGTTCACCGTAATATAATCAGATAATACTTGCATTTTCATATTACTGTAACAGTAAATAAATGTGACGGGTAACCTATCTGACGGGTAACCTATAATAGTTTGTCATGTTACGATATCGACATGAATGAATGCGTGAGATCGAACAATGTGAATGCTTGAACATATATATATATAATTACGGCCAAATTAATTACTTAATTAATTATGACCTTCTATAGGACTTCACCCTAATTAATTAGTTAATTTATTCATATTTGTCAAAGTCAAATACTCCGTAGCAGTTAGCCGTTGGAAATTTATAAGGAGGTGCATGTGGTTTTCAGCCGATACTAGTCGAGTAGTCGACAACAAAAAGTCATAAAAATAGTTCCTTAGGTCCTCTAGAGTTTTCGAAAAACTCAACACCGTAAATTTTGTTACATTTTAACGGTGTGCACGGTTGATTGGAAATGGATAAAAAAATATTACTCCGTATAAAATCTTGCAAAT
Organism: Dianthus caryophyllus; assembly: GCA_023091065.1. Lineage (NCBI taxonomy): Eukaryota > Viridiplantae > Streptophyta > Magnoliopsida > Caryophyllales > Caryophyllaceae > Dianthus > Dianthus caryophyllus. The sequence continues at coordinate 2,950,200 of CM041526.1, read as the reverse complement.
TTGATATATATAATTTACTACACGTAATTAGATTACGGAGTATTATAAAATTTAATCATTCGTTGCATTTACGAAAATTGAACGAATCCAATAAGCTCATAAATCCTTATATTTTTAGTTATATATTTGAAGAAAATCGAAAGATATATTCATATATCGTCCAAACTTTTAAATAGAACTATCAGATAGTGTATTGACATAAATTAAGTTGAATGAAAGGAGTACATATGAGGTATTCAGATTTCGTATATTTAGACAAGCACTTTACTTACAGAGTATCAATAATGGATTTTAATATGGTTTATTCTAGGAGTAATCTATAACTAATTATATTCATCATTAGTATGTACGGAGTATAATGAAATGTAGGGGGAAATTAATAAGTTATTAGTTATGTAATGCATGCACGTGTTTTTATTGTATTCTTTTTTATTTTCCCTTTTCTGAAATATAATTATTCATTACGGTCTTACGGAGTACATTGTTGGATTATTTACTCCTCATCCTCACCACAATTAGAGATGGAAGTTGGGCCGTGGGCTACTGGGCTAGCACGGCCCAGCATGGCACGTAGCCTTAGTTGGCACGGCCCACATGAGGCACGGCCCAGCACGGTACGACACGCAATGGGCCATGGGCCGTGCCTGGGCCTTGTTTTTTGTGAAATGGCGTGCCAAAGCACGGCACGGCACGACACGCCTTAAGCACGACCCAATTTAGGCACGCATGCCGGCCCACTTAATCACTTATGGCACGCCTTTGACCTGCACAATATGAAATTAACTCGCACTTTTAGTGAATTATAATCAGTTTTTTATAGATTTTTTTTATTATAATCCGTGTATAATATAATATATTGAGATTTATGAGTGTTGATAGCATGCATTATATATCGGGTGTTCTGTGAGACAAATTAAGTATAGTGGTTATATGTGAGGTCAGATCGTCTCACATTTTTAATTTTATAAATTTGAATAATTAATAATAAAAATTCACTTTGTATTTGCATTATTTTAAGCTTAAAAATCAAATTCGTTCAAATTTTCAATCGCTCGGGACGAAAAAAGTTCAGATAAACAAATCATGTGCTGCGAAATGCAAGACGCTAACGATCCAAGGCACGACCCAACACGGCAGATGTCGTCAGGCCATGGGTCGTTCTGGCCTTCATTTTGAAAACAAGGCACGACACGTAGCACGAATAACCGTGTCTGGGCCATGCCAAATTTTGGCTCCGGCACGCCATGCCGGCACGTGGGCCGGCCCAACACGGCCCACTTCCATCGGTCCACAATCACATAAAAAGGTGATATAAAGAATAATAGTCCATATATATCCGATATAAAAGCTTCTTTTCAATTGATATGATAAACATTGATCCACCTTATCTCAAATTTAGTGGTACATTTGTTTAATTAATCTCTACGTAGTTGGATATCGATCACTAATTCACTATATACATAAAAAAGATTATGATAAAACTAGTTTACGGGCCCGCCCCAGGCCGGGCTCCCTATCTATAATAAAAAATTCTTAATTAATAAAATATTGACCTTAATTTATTTATCAAAATAAGTAACTATGGAAATTAAAAATACGCTGAATATTTCAATATTAATTATGCACGGCTTACTTATTATATTCAACTTATGTATGAATTAGATAACTCGCAATTATACTGCGCTTTCATTAAACTCTATTTTTTAAATTATTAACCAAACTTAACGAATATTTATTATACAGTCCTAATAGGATAAAATGATTAACACAAAATTAAAATATATCCACTATTTAGTTGGTTTTATGTGAGACCGTCTTATATCATGGACACTTAAATAATTAAATAATTGTTTATTTTGAGTAAGACGTATCTAATTAGTAAATTTGTGTTCACTATTTAATACTTCTCCATTATTCTAGTAAAGATATTGTCATATTGATACTACTACTCATAATATATATAATTGTCGTTACTATTTTTATTGATAATAATAATAATACTACTACTACTATCAGTTTTCTACCTTCACTTCTATCATCATTAATTCAACAAATAATATTATTATTATTTTATTATGATAGTCACATAGGTGATTACTATTTTGTTTACTATGGTCATTATTCACGTAATTTTATCTAATTTATTTCATCTCAGACAGAAAGTTGTTTACCTTACTCTATTTTGTGAGAGAAAAATGAAGCAACTCTAAACAATTGACTAAGACAAAGAAATTATTTTATTAAAATTACATTACATGTTTCCATCTCTTAAATGAATTCACATTTAATTTTAATAAATATCAATAGAACTTTTGGATTTTAGCTTATATATACAATACGCCGTAGTAGATTAATTTTTTATTTATTGTCGTACTACTAATATAATATTTTCACATATTAATTAATTTGTACATTTTAAACAAATATTATTTTTATTTTCCAATTATTAAGATTACCTAATTATTAATTTTTAGTGGTATTCTTAAGAGTATTATTTGTATTAGAAATATAGTAAAAATAATAATTTTTCTATATTTATTTGGAAATATTTTCAATTACTAATTTATGGAAAGTTCTTATAAATAATATTAAAATTATCATCAGATAATTTCTAATAATTTTCTTACTGGTATTATTTTTAATTCTATTAAAAAATCAATGTCTATCAATTGACTTTAACAACTAAATCAAAACTTATTATAATGAAATTAACTAAGCGATCAAGTATTATAAATTATATTATTATACAACCATAACTAACAACTTAATTTGAGAATAAGATAATCAATGAATCTTGTATATATATCTTTTACCTTTCATTTTATATATTCATTAGTTTTGTTATTAGTTTTGTAATCAAATTTTTTCATTGAGAATTTCAAATATTAAACTTAAAATATAGATCTGCAACGTACAAAGAAATAAAAAAGGATTATAATGAAATTATTAATTTTAATTTTAATTCAGAAAAGAAATAGTTTAAAAAGGAGTAATAATAAATTTGAATTTTATTTGTCATTAACCTTAACTTTGTCCTATAATTATATTGTACCAAGTTTTTTTAGCTGATTTTTAGATATTCTCCTACAAAATTACATGAACGATTAAGTCAAATCATATTACAATGGAACTAACTAAAATATCAAACATTATAAATTATAAATTTCATTATACAACCATAACTAATTAGTTGATTATAGAATAAGATAATCAATAGATCTTGTATATTTTTTTTTACCTTTCACGTGATATATTTATTAGTTTTGTTATTGGTTTTGTCATCCCGAGCAACCAGAAAGAGATTCTTTAACCAGACGGAATTCGCAAGTTTCTTCAATGAGAACTTCAAATCTTGAAGTTAAAATATAAATCCGCAACATACAAAGAAAAAACGGTCATCATGAAATTAAGCTATGTTTAAATACAAACATGATAATGAAGAAATAAAACTGCTTAAAATTAAACATTAAACATTCTTATCAAACCAAATACGCCGTCAAAAATAAAAATAACATAAAACGTAAATCATAATTAAAGTATAATAAACCAAAACTATTTAACGTATTACCTAGGAAGCCGAAGATGAAGTTTTTGATGTATATATACAAAAGGATTGAAAACTTACCTAAAAATATCTAATGTATTATAATTAAATAAGGAAACTATGTATCATAATTTTTTTATTTCCAAATAGTTTTTCTATATCTATTTGAAAACATCTACTAAAATAATTATCATGAATTTAATTAAAGCCATGTTTAAATAACAAACATGGTGACTAAGAAATAAAACTGTTAAAAATTAAACATTTTTATCAAATCAAATACACCGTAAATCCTATCTTTATACTCCGATTTTTTTAAACCTAATTTCAGTAGTTCTCCTACAAAATTAACATTAATATTAACATGAACATGAACAATTAAATCAAAACTTATTATGATAAAACTAACTTAGAGATCAAACATTATAAATTATTATAACTATTATTATATAACCATAATTAATGACTTGATTTAAGAATAAGATAATTAAAAGACTTATATTTCTTTTACCTTTAACGTGACATATTCAATACTTTTGCTTTTGGTTTTGTTACCAGTTTTTTCAATGCGAATTTAAAATCTTGAACTTTAAATTTAAATCTGCAACCTACAAAGAAAAAAATCATGAATTTAATTAAGCTATGTTTAAATAACAAAAATGGTGACTAATAAATAAAACTGTTAAATATTAAACACTCTAATCAAATCAAGAACACCTTAAAAAATAGAAATAACACAAAATGTAATCATATTAAATCATAATAAACTAAAACTATTTAAATAGTACCTAGGAAGACCAATCTAAAATTTTGACGAATATATACAAAAAGGGTTTACCTAAAAATTATCTAATGTATGATAATTAAATAAGGAAATTATGTGTCATATATTATTTATTTCCAATTTTAAAATTATATGAATTATTATATTTCGTTTGTAAAATTTTTATTAATTATATGACAAATATTGTACATTGGAGCCCCCTGGGTTCTGCTTTATATATATATATTAGATACTTACACTCAATTGTATTTGATACAAATATATATATTATATCGGTCTTATAAATTAAATACAGCACGTGCTTGAATAATTATGAATAATTATTATCAAAAAAATTACACATACACATCTAAAATAAATTCAAAATATCAGTATTAAATACAAAATTTATACTGTATATTTTAACCTATTACGAAATACGGAGTACAAATTTATGTATACGAAGTAGTTATATATAATACCAACTTTTGCATGTTGATTTGATTGATTATTTTTAGCTGACCTTAATTAATAAATGGCACACGAGATGACTTTTTTTTTTTAATAAAGACAAATATGAAAACTCATGTGAATTCAACCAACTAATTTCTAAGATCCTATGAGCGAGTGAGCGTATAAATTTATGCTCGAGGCAGGCCAACTATTTTGACAAATAAATCCCATAGGATGATTCTATAGCTTATCACAATTTGGAATATTCTTCCATTTTATTTTATTTTTATTTTTATAATTTATTGCATGGTATTCATATAAATACATAACTAAATTCTTTTGATCATTCCATGTAATATCTACTTTATTATTCATGCACGATATATACGATAATCACGTCAATAAAAATGATGAGTCCTCGAGTACAAAGTTTTCTATTGGTTATTCTTTTTCTTCATTTGTATTTTGTTCATTTCAGTTATGCATTTGTAGGCACGGTAGCCAGCTATTCTGCACCTTATTTACGTAAGTATTATTTCGTATGTAGGCAATAATAATTTTTCTAGTCTCTTTAATTACGCATATTTCATTTAAAATAACACTTCGTCATTTATAGTACTTTTGTAGGTAAAAATTAAAGAACAGTTATAAATATGTATGACGTAAAATTACGCATCATACATAAATATTAAGCATGAAATGAACCTATAAGTGCATATTTATTTATTTTTTATGGAAAAGATTCATATAAAATAAATGTATTTAATAATTTTGAAAATTTTGATTAGAAATTATTTTCAAAATGCAACTTTTAGAATCATTAATATATATATACATGCATGAAATTAAATTTTGTTACATTGCAAATGGTTTTTGAATTCTAAACTAGAACAGATTTTTTTTTTTTTTTTCAATTTCTTCAAGACGTAATCTTACATGTAGAACTCCTCTTTAAATTTGCACCGCGTAAAACCTAACATACGAACTTTTCATTCGTTCATTCTACAATCCGTACTTTCCTAACAATACGTAGAAATACATGCATGTATATATACGCAGCGACGACATGCTACGGGAGTGATCAGTCAGAGTTCCCAGAAAATCGACTATTTGCGGCAGCTGGTGACGCAATTTGGAACAACGGTGCTGCATGCGGTACTCAATATCAAGTAACTTGTATTAGTGCACCTCCTCCTAGCAAATGTCTTCCCGGTATCATTCAAGTCACGGTGGTCGATAGGGCCTCCACCGTCAAGTCCCGGACCTCTAGTGGTGGCGCCGCCCTTGTACTTTCCTCCGGTGCCTATTCTCAACTTGTGAGCCCTGCTTCGGCTAAGTTCATCAACGTTTCATACCGCCAGTGAGTTCTGATTTTATTTTCAACTTTAATCTAGACAATTTCAGATGATTTTAAAAAACTTCAAAAAGTATATAACAAAAAGACTTCTTAAAAAAAGAACATTACAAGAACGGTTTTAAAAAATTTCAGATTTTATTTCTAATTAAGGACTCAAAATTTTAAATACGTATACCTTTATCATGATTTTTTTAACTTGTACCGAAAAAATTTATTCTAATTTAATATGACTATATCACTTGTGCAAAAATATCATTATTAGTAGATAAATATAGATTACCAAATTGACAAAGTTTAATTTGGCATTTGACTACAGGGTATCATGATCATGACATGGAAACGAAAATACTCCACGTCGCAGAATTTTGGTTTCACTTGATGTTTATAAGTTAAAGGAGTTACTCTATGTTATTTTACGGGTTGTACATTAGAACGAAGAAGTAATTTTATTTGCTCTCAAGTTATATCATTAATCATTACTATGTAGTTTGTACGTTAATATCATTATTCTTGAAGCAGATATATTTGTTGTGTATCCGTTCAAAAAAAAAAAAATACATTCATTGTGTATAAAATTATTATGTAGATAGCCAAGATAGGTAGACATTTTATAAAAAGTTAAAAATTATACTCCCTCTGTCCCAGTCATTTGTTTACAGTTTGACTTTTTTCCCTCACAAAAAAGTCAAACTGTAAACTATTCACTAAAACGGAGGGAGTACTCCGTATTAAAGCTCTGTTTGAGAAAACTAGCTGAAAAGGTAGCTGAAAGCTTAAAAGTTAGCTGAAACCTAAAAAGGTAGCTGAAACTGAAAAGGTAGCTGAAAATAACTAGCTGAAACTATTTTACCGTTTGGTAAACAACATAAAAAGATAACTGAAATAAAGTAAAATGACGAAAAAGGACATCATTATTCATAATTTTTATTATTGATATTAAATTATTTTTAATACTTCATTATATTATCATTATTATAACACTAACATGTTCGATAATTGTAACTAATTATTTTAATATTTAAACAAAAAAAAAATTAAAAAATCTTAAATATAAAATTCAAATTTCTTGTTTTTACATGTTGGTATTCTAATAAGAGTATAAACTTGGTGTGAGAAGGAAATACTATAACAATGGAAAAAAAAATATTATGAGCAACTTTATAATTACCCTGAGAAATTAGGGTTAGGTTTTATAAATATTTTATGGAAATAGCTATGGAAATTTATATTTTAATTAATATGATAAAAAACTAATGTTAGTTAAAAGGGTATAATAGTAAAAAAGCATGTCAGAATTTAGTTTTTTTAATAATTTCTACGAAATATTTATTTGATCATTTACCAAACACTTTCGGGGAAAAAGCAGTGTGAAATTTTGGTAAACCAAATTAAATTTGGTCCAAATAAGATTAGTTGATTTGTCTGGCCAAAAAGCAGTCTAAGTAAATGGTTATATACTTTGTTATTTAACTCGATATTGGATAAAATATTTAATTGAAGTCAACTAAAAACATCAATATGTGTTTATTGCCAAAAATAAAAAGTTAAAACACCCAAACTTATTGCTTCTTGACTAGTCAACGACCTTTGTATTCAACATATTGCCTTGCAGTTGTCAATTTTTGTCCCAAACCTTTATAAATTAGTTAAACCCTAATAAAATAGTCAAACATGAATACAGTTGAAGATAATCTAGACGTTTAGATAAGAAATTTCAAGGAGATTGATAATGATAGATATCTAGATTACCAGAATTATCATCGACCAAATTAATGATCGTATAATCATATTTAATGCCATGATGTACGGTACTTTGATTATTTGTTGATGAGTTGGAACTGGCCCGAATAGAAATGACCGATTGTGTGGGTTGGCCCGATAAATTAATTAGTCCTCAGTTTCCTAGGCTTGATAATGACCATATAAAGCCCATTTGGCCCGATAAGTAGCCGGTTAGTTTATCTAATAAGGGCATGTTCTTCTCATCTTAATTTTTTCTCTGGTTCAGAAAACTTCAGATAACTTAAGAAAACTTCAGATAACTTCAGAAAACTTCAGATTACTTCAGAAAACTTCAAATTTCTAATTAAATGAATTAACTAATAATAATACCTAAGTTATATGTAACATTAATGTTATTAATAATAGTAACAATAATATTATTAAGAATAATAATTATAATAATATTGATAATAATTTGAATAAAAATAAGACCAATACAAAATCATTTTATAGCAAATCATAAATAAAAGTTAATTCACATTAAATATATAGACTGTTACTAAAATTTTCATAAATATTTATCAAATATTAATGAAAATAAATGCAAAAATTTATTATTAATTATATATTGCTTGCTAAATTTTTCTAGTAAATATTAATTAAATATTAGTGAAAAAAGCGCATATATATAAAGATTTGAATATTCTGGGTACTACAAATATTGTCCTCAAAGTTTATCGTAAATGAAACAAAAAGTTAAGTTAATAATTCTAAAAGAAGATAAATTTAAACGAAACTCGATAAAAAAAAAAAAAAAAAAGTAGCAAATATAATAACAATTACAATTACCATAATAATAATAATAATAATAATAATAATAATAATAATAATAATAATAAAAATAAAAAAAATAATAATAATAATAATAATAATAATAATAATAATAATAATAATAATAATAATAATAATAATAATAATAATAATAATAATAATAATAATAATAATAATAATAATAATAATAATAATAATAATAATAATAATAATAATAATAATAATAATAATAATTTCATATTATTTCAAAAAACTTCAGATAACTTCAGAAAACTTAAGATTTGTTCAGAAAACTTCAGACGAAGAGAACAAGCCCTAAGTAACATTACCTTAAGTATTGAAAAAAATAATCATTGGAAAAAAAATAAAGGGTCATTTGGTTGATGCTGGAATCGTAATTTCTCATGAACTTGCAAATTACGAGAACTTAATTCCAATGTGCAATTTTATGGGATTTCGCAAAGTTGAGTGACTTCCATGAGTATTCTACTTTACCTAGGGATCGGGGGTTAAGTAAGCGACTTCCTATATGGAAGTCACTTCTCACATTGGCAACGAAACTAGCCAGATTACCCCACATACCGAGTAACTTATATCTATCTTCGAGTTTAGAAATTGTTCCTAAATTGCATATCTTGAGAAAACGATCAATTCAAATATCAAATTAGCCAGATTCGCAGCTCGTGACCAGTAAATATATATGGTTGTCGAAATTTATTTGGCAAAAGTAGTTTGACATATCAAAATTCAAGGTTACATGTTCCAAACGTGATACTCCATTTTTCTTTATATTAAATCAAAGAATCTGTACAGACGAATGTTTTTTTCTTTTTAAAAACTAGAAAAAAAATTGTCGAATTCTAAACTTGTAACTGTAAATCATAACCAATTAAATAAATTTCCGATATAATACATAACAAATCAAAAATATTATTCCCTCCGTTCCAATGAATAATTGTTTACACTTTAACTTTATTTGTGAGAGAGATTAAAAAAAAAATGTAAACAAATGACTGAAACAGAGAGAGTAATGATACGATCAAAATTATCCCATAAAATAACACACCAATTATGTCTCAATTCTTCCCGAATGTAATCTATGTTTATGGTCCCACATTAAGGTGACATGGCCACACTACCTGACCACCAAAGATTAAAGAAATCAGATAAGATAAGTCCCAAACACATATTAGTCGTTAGATAGATATCCTCCTTCAATCCAACGGCTCACATTACTCCACATTAGATATCACATTACCCATGCAACTAAATTATAACACCACATATTTTTACAATAACTCAATTCCACAAACACTACACTACACTCATTTCTTAACTTCCTACACATCCCTTTACTTCTAAACCACCACAAACTCCCACCATGGCATCCGCCACCGCCGCCGCCTCGGCATTCATCGGCACCCGTCTTACTGACATCCCTTCCAACACGGGCCGTGTCACGGCCCGTTTTGGGTTTGGGACTAAAAAGGCCCCTAAGAAAAGCCCTGGCCGGTCATCCCCAGGGACTGACCGGCCATTATGGTACCCGGGCGCCAAAGCGCCCGAGTGGCTAGACGGAACCCTAGTCGGGGACTACGGGTTTGACCCGTTTGGGCTAGGGAAGCCGGCGGAATACTTACAATATGATTATGATGGTTTGGACCAAAATTTGGCGAAAAATGTAGCGGGTGATATCATAGGGACTAGAACTGAGTCGGAAGACGTAAAGTCGACGGCATTGCAGCCATATAGTGAAGTGTTTGGGCTACAAAGGTTTAGGGAGTGTGAGTTGATTCATGGTAGATGGGCCATGTTGGCTACTCTTGGTGCTTTGACTGTTGAGTGGCTCACTGGTGTCACTTGGCAAGATGCTGGCAAGGTATATAACTATTTATATACTTTTTCTGATTCATCACATTCGTATCATTTGATTAAAATCTTCCTCGTAAAACTGTCCAAATGATAAAGAATCTGTTTACCTTTATTTATGTAGGGTTGAAATTTAGAATTACCCGTATGTGAATCGACCATGACCTATGTATAAGTGAATCTAAGATCACTCGACTTGAAATACTTTAATGATCGACCTTATTTGATCTGTCTTGAATCTAATAATCGTGTTAACCCCTCTTTTAGGGCTAACTCTATGCACATAAGAAATCTAATCTAGAAAAATTCGTTTAATACTATTTCAGTATGAGACGTTCTTATAATATACTTTTCGATTATCTGAATTGTGATAGGTTGAGCTAATTGAAGGATCATCATACCTAGGACAACCACTTCCCTTCTCAATAACCTCACTCATATGGATAGAGGTTTTGATCATCGGATACATCGAGTTCCAGCGCAACGCAGAACTCGACACCGAAAAGAGGCTCTACCCGGGCGGGTCCTACTTCGACCCGCTCGGGCTAGCAGCCGACCCCGAAAAGAAGGCTACTCTACAGCTGGCTGAGATCAAGCATGCTAGGCTAGCCATGGTTGCGTTCCTCGGGTTCGCGGTCCAAGCTGCAGTTACCGGTAAAGGCCCGCTTAACAATTGGGCTACCCATTTGAGTGACCCGCTTCACACCACTATTTTGGACCGGTTCTTGTAAAGACTATTTGGGTCGTTATTTGGGCTTGTAGTTTAAGGACTATGTGTAATTCTGGGATGTTTGCTCAGCTATGTAATGGGCCTTTGTAAAAAATTTGGAGACTTTCGGCAACAATGCTTTCGAACTTATGACCTATCGTTGCAGTATTTTTGTTTAAACAAGAGATTATTGTGGTTATGTGAATTTAATTCGAACTTATTGTTGATACTCCGTACTTTATAACTAAAAACAATACGGCAAAAAATAAACTAGATGCATCTACGTATTAAATTCATTTCACATCTATGCCTTTGCCGAAAATACTAATACTCGGTATCTAATTTTAGGATAAATTTTGTTAGAATTGAATCAAGAGTTATAGGCAAACGAAGTACAAATAAAAAATTAGAAGATTCCCTGTAAAAATCACTGAAGGATAAAATTAAATAGTCCGTAATAATAGTAGAGGCAGCCAATTGTTGTGCTGTCAGCACTCAACCCTTCTCGACTCGGCCCTTCAAGGCCACATTTTTGTCAGCCTTGCCGCCCAAGGGCCCAACACGCTCAAGTGTCCAACTCGCTAGGCCAAAGGGTCGGGTCTGAGCCTCGATATGGCAAGCATAGCCTAAGCTAAAGCTAGTCCAACTCGCTATCCCAAATGAATTAGTTTCGAGTCGAGTGGAACCTTACGCGCTAAGGGCCGACCTAGGCTCAGCCCTACTCGACCCTTGGCCACCTCTAGGGCAGTAGTAGGTAGAGTTCAATCCAATCAACTATCCAAGATTCCAAGTGTTTGCAACCCAAATATTAGGTAGTAGTTGAGCACTAAATTCACCCCACTATCTTGGGTCTACATCATTAATTCCATTATAATTCATCAAATTGTAATGCACCCTCCAAATGTCCAAATCTCCTAACTCAATCAAGTAAACTAATTTAAAGTACATCATTGCCTAGTTAAAGCCAAGTGTATGTGTCTCCCTAACTTGAGAAAAAAAATAAGACATGGTGTTCAACCGTTCAATTTTCGTTGCTCAAACTTTATACACAAAAAAGTAACTAACGTGTATCGAAAAATTTATGGCATATTGGTCAGGACCGAGGTGTATGAACAATAGAACTCGACCGGTACGTTATGATATGTAAGTACTAATTGAATTTGAATGAAGAAGTAATTTATGACACTTAGGACCTGTTCTTTCCAACTTATTTCAAAGACATTAAGCCAAATGATTAGCTTGATTCGATTCAGTTTATTCGATTCGATTAGCCATTCAAATTGATTCACTAGTTAGTTACTAAATTCAAAGAATGCGCCTTAAAACTCGTTTCTTTCATACTTTTAGAAATAACTTAATCGAATCAATTAATCGAAATGAATCGAATCAATCGAATGAATGAAGTTCAATTAAATAACGTAAATATAATTGAATCAATCGAATCGAAATTAACTCTGATCGAATCGAAATGAAATAATCGAATCGAATCGAATCAACTAAATCGAATCAATCAATCAATTAAAAAGAACTCAAAAGAACAGGCCTTATTTAATTTCTCTACATCTATATATAACTCACAAGTCACAACCGTTGCATAAACTTCATTAAAAACAAAAGAAACAACTTTAAAAATTTAAAAAAAAAAAAAAAAAAAAAAAGCCAAATAAAATGGGATTAAAGTTCAATAATGTAGGTGGTGTATGGACCATGATTTTAGTCCTAACCTTTATTATAGGAATGAGTAACAACAACAAATTAATGGCAAAAGGGGCATGTGAAGAAGACATCCCAAGCCTGATTAGCCAATGTGCGAAATTCGTGACAAAGGCAGGGAAGCAAACCCCGCCTTCGTCAGAATGTTGCGCGGTCGTAAAAACGGCCGATATACCTTGCTTATGCAAATATGTCACTAAAGATATTGAGAAATATGTTAGTCCACAAAAGGCTGTTTATGTTGCTCAAACTTGTGGTGTCACTCTTCAACATGGCTCTAAGTGTGGAAGTAAGTTTTGTTCCTTTTTTTATTGCTACACAAATTTGTACGAGTATACAACTTCATTGCTTTATTTTTCTTCATTAGTTATAGGGAATTGCGTAGGTAGATTCACGATGTTCTGGTCTAGTGGTTTGAAAGAAGGTATCTGGACAATAGGTCACAGGTTCGATTTCCCCATCTGTGTGTTACCCATGTATCCTCGGTTCAATTGACCTGTCAAATGGATCGGTTGAACTGGCTACAGGTTGGGTAGAGGGTAGACAAGAGTTCAGGTAGAACATGAATCGAGCATGTTAGAGTATATAATCGATCTTGGGCCTTCAACCATCAAAAGTGTTTTTGGTTGAGCTTGCCTCACACAGACGTGCCCTCGCGACTACGGTCAATTCCACCACCATTATACAGAGTACTTCGTATTATGAGTCTTCAGCAAAATCTAATCATATTTGTGACCGTGTATGAAAATTCTCATGTATTTGATGTCTGATATTTTTTTTTTTTGACAGGCTACAGAATTCCGTGAGCGATCTCGTTGCAACCAAGCACTACTTATTGGTCTCGAATATGTGTTTGTAGTTCCGTGTGTACTTGTTCTAAATTATGTATCGATAACATAGAGTACTACCCCGTACGTAGTACATTGTAACGAAACGTCAATTAAATTTAAATAATCGGGATCGATGTTGTATTACCTAGTAATCTAGTATGTGGTAAGTGGTATCAAATACTCCGTATTTCATATTTAGACTCGTTTCTTTCTGACTTTTTAGAATTGAATCGAATCGAATCGAATCAATCGAATGAATCGAATCGAATCGAATCAAATGGAATGAATCGAATCGAATCGAATCGAATCGAATGAATCGAATCGAATCGAATCGAATGAAGTCAAATTTATAACATAAATGAATGAATCGAATCGAATCGAATCGAATGAATGAATCGAATCGAATCGAATCGAATGGAATGAATCGAATCGAATCGAATCGAATGGAATGAATCGAATCAAACGGAATGAAAATAAATGGAAAGAATGCGCCCAATCCGATAAAAAATTTAAATTAAATCTTTACATTGGCCCCAGGACGATGAAATACTACTCTCGAATCTCGACATACCATAGAATTTTTCTTACATTATTCTCTCATTTCCACAATGTTGAACTTTTAAATGACCTAAGATTTTAACATTACTCATTATACGGATTTATAATCTGTGACACATCGTGACTGATTAATACTCGTGTAGTCTCTTTTGGTCGCTTTATTAATCAAGTATTTCGTTTGTTAAAAACATAATAATCACATAAAAGAATGGAGAATTATATTAAAATTTTGGTTCAACATCTGCTACTATAAAGAATCAACGAATCAAATTAATTCATACACAAATATTACAAGAAAAAACTAATTTAAGTTATCTAGGAAGTAATGCTGCATTCTGTAGGAAGACCTTGAGGAAACCTCTGAACATCAGCACAATAATTGTAAACCATATAATTCTTCTGCACCCATTTCATCCTTTCTAAACTCGTCGAATCGAGCTCTTCAGTTAGCCAATTTGATCTCGACACAGACGTGGAACCCGACCCACAAGTGGATGATCCGGAAGAAGTCCAAACACAGGCATCAGCATTGTATTTCTTAAACGAAGCGACAAACGGTGCCTGTGTCCAGTCCGCTTTAACACGACCGCCTTGCGTGGCCCAATCATCAGCATTCCACAGACTGGAGTAGACTCTCATGGGTTGGTTCTTAGGGAACGAAACACCCTTCGACTCCATGTTTTTGAATTCTCTGATGGGGATACCGTCGACAGAGAACACAATCCTCTGTGGGTTCCACAGGATGGAGTAAGTGTGGAACTCTGTGGTGGGGTCAAACCAAAGATGGAATTGTTGTTCGCGGTTGCCTTTCCCTTGGGCAAACACGTTCGTGTGGAGCGTGTACGGCTCTCCCGTCACGTTCCCTAAGAACTCAAAATCTATCTCGTCGTGGGCTGAACCCAACGACGAGAGATAGTAAGTAGTAACACTGCCCGCTGAGTTACCAGGCACGAGTTTAATTTGCATATCAATCTTACCGAATAAGTACTCGTTCTTGGACCGGAACCCTGAACCCGAGTACTTATCCAATGATAAGGTAAGATCCTCCCCATTGTTGAGAACCCGAGCTCGACCGTCACCAAATGTAATATCGAATTCGCTATAGAAATTGGCATAGGATGTAGCAAAGAGAGTTGCTAGAAAAAGAGTAGTGAAGATAATAATATTATTAGAGAATGCCATTATAATGTGGAATATGTTTAGAATGTTTTGTGAAAGTAGATATGTTGTTGAATGTTTGATAGATTTTGGTAATGAATGAGGGAGTATATATATGTATATAGGTAAGGCAACAAATTTAATGAAGAAGGTTCATGTGAAGTGCAAAAATGTAAGGTAAGTGGAGAATGAGCTGTAGTTGAAGGGATAGTCAAGTGGAGTGAGTAGTATGCAAGCTGGACTTTGTGGTATTATAGTATGGCAAATACATCAAGGGTAAACCTTAAATTAATCCATAGTTTAAAATTTCATGATTTTAAATATGGTTACCTAATCTAAGTGAAAAATTGTTCTTAGAAATAAGAAAATTGACACTAATTCTAAAGTAAGAGGGTCTTAAACTAAATTATTGTAAGACAGTTTTATATGTAATCATTTATGTCAATTTATTTAATATTAATAGGCATTATTTCAGTTTTGATTTACTATGTACAATATAGATAGTACTAATAATCTGATATACTTTGTATTAACTTATCGGGTACATTTTAACTAACAACGATAGGATGTCACCAGATGATATCAAGTTTTGTTATCACTTACTCGCATAAATATTGTTGCCAGCCCCCACAATGAGGAGATAGAATGTGTGAAATATGTGAGAGAATGACATACCACTGGGCATTGGGTGGCAGTATTTAATTTCCCAAATCATATACTCCCTCCGTTTCAGTGAATTGCTTACGCTGACTTTTTGTGAGGAAAAGTCAAATCAGAACAATCGATCGGCAGAGTGAGAATACAATCCCGCACAATTTCTGCCCCAAAAAAAAATTCAAGCTCTAGATGTTTAGCTCTAACCATCACAAAAATATCCAAAGAATAGTGACTAAATGTTTAGCTCTAAGACAACTAATGACCTGTTCGTTCTGCCATATTTTCAGCTCATTTCGATTGGGCCATTATATTTAGTTCACTGGGCCGCTTTTATTCTGGCCTCAACTCACTATGCGATTCGATTTAGGCTTCATCTCCATTCGGCCACTTGATTCAATTCACCAATTCGATTAAGTTCAAGATGCTTTAGTTGATTAAGCTTAGGTTTATTGATTCACTGGCCTATTCAACTCTACTTAGTTCAACTGAGTTGAATCGAATCAATAATGCTGAATTGAAATGAACTGAATCGAATAGAAATGAAATGAAAATGAGCGGAAAATAAGAAAAAAAAACATGTCTTTACACACCAAAATAAGTAGAAGATCCAACATCAATTAAATTAAATTAAATAACAACCAATAGTATCATTTTTTTTTTTTTTTTTGGTTTCCCAACCGATATCCGAACCCATTTGACCCGACTAATTCGGTTTCGGAGCATGTCCCGGGGTTAAGGTTTTAAACTCCTCCCAACGGATTTGCGAGGGATCGAACCTCAGTTCTCCCTACAAAGTCTAGCCCCTGGTACCACTAGACCAAGACATCGTTGGTACAGCCAATAGTATCATTAATACACCATAGTTAAGGACTTGAGGCGGTGTAGCATAGGAGCGTGTACTCAACTTAATTAAATTCAAAGGTTGGTGGACCAAATCCGCGTGACCAACAAAACATTAGCTGTTGTTGGCTCCAATGTTCCTCCCCATATTCCAGCTTGCATAGTTACATGCATACCAATTACGATTACTCTCTCCCCCACTTCACTACCTACTCTCACTCACTTCACTTGAACCTTCCTCTTTTCATTCACCATTTCTACTCTTACACTCCTATATAAATATGCTCTTCTCATTTTCAATTTCATCAACAACAACAACAACAACAAAAACACACTTTATTATACTCCTAATACTAAACCTTACAAAAGTAAACATGACTTCATTTTCTACCTCAAATGTTGTTTTCACTACTCTTTTTCTAGCCACTCTTGTGGGTTCAACCCTAGCCAATTTCTATAGCGACTTCGATATCACCTTTGGTGACGGTCGAGCTAGGGTTCTCAACAATGGGGAGGATCTTACCCTTTCATTGGATAAGTACTCGGGTTCAGGGTTCAGGTCCAAGAACGAGTATTTATTCGGTAAGATTGATATGCAAATTAAACTCGTGCCTGGGAACTCAGCTGGCAGTGTTACTACTTACTATCTCTCGTCGTTGGGCTCAGCCCACGACGAGATAGATTTTGAGTTCTTAGGGAACGTGACGGGAGAGCCGTACACGCTCCATACGAACGTGTTTGCTCAAGGGAAAGGTAACCGTGAACAACAATTCCATCTATGGTTTGACCCCACCACAGAGTTCCACACCTACTCCATCCTGTGGAACCCACAGAGGATTGTGTTCTCTGTCGACGGTATCCCTATCAGAGAATTCAAAAACATGGAATCGAAGGGGGTTTCGTTCCCTAAGAACCAACCCATGAGAGTCTACTCCAGTCTGTGGAATGCCGATGATTGGGCCACGCAAGGCGGTCGTGTTAAAGCGGACTGGACACAGGCACCGTTTGTCGCTTCATTTAAGAAATACAATGCTGATGCTTGTGTTTGGACTTCTTCCGGATCATCCAGTTGTGGGTCGGGTTCCACGTCTGTGTCGAGATCAAATTGGCTAACTGAAGAGCTCGATTCGACGAGGTTAGAAAGGATGAAATGGGTGCAGAAGAATTATATGGTTTACAATTATTGCGCTGATGTTCAGAGGTTTCCTCAAGGTCTTCCCACAGAATGCAGCATAACTTCCTAGATAAATTTCACTAGTTTTGTGCTTATGAATTGATTTTATTCTTTGATTCTTTGTAACAGTTGCATGTAAAACGAAATTTAATACATAATGTTCCATTATTTGAGCAAGTTCAAGAGTTATTTGTGATTTTAACAAACATAGTTCTCCATAACATATTGGTACAATATTCCTACATTGACAACATAATTTGATCTGAGAAATTCGAAACCCTAACAAATACTCGTACTTAATCGGCATTTTATTCGTCGCTGGTGACGTAAATTGACGTCACCAGTGACTAATAAAATAGTTACGTAAAAGACTATTAATTTATGAACATGTTTTTTTTTTTTTTTAATGCTACTGATGTGAGACAATTCTCACTACACGAGTTCAAAAACACAGATATAATACGTTCTTAAGTGTTGAACTTTCTTTTCACATATATTCTATAATTTTCTCCAAACCCCGCTTAACGAATCCAAATAGCACAACCAAACAACTTGTCTAGCGGAATTCAATCACAAGAACTAAACCATGACAATAATTAAATCACCCGTACTAAAATAAATTAATCAATACGGAGTATTAAAGATGATTGAAAATTTAATCTAAACAAAAAGTATAATTAAAATAATGCATCAAATTAAGATAAATAGATAAGAGACAGAGAGAAATAATAACACCAACGCTTTGCCCTCCTTTTCTTCCGATTTTGTTCCTCTTCGTTATGATTTGAGGTTTCCCTCTTTTGGGCTTTTCTTTATTTTAGGCCCATTGGTTTGCGTGATCCATTTGTATCCGAGTTGGCCCGTTTTAATATACCACTTTTTTTCACTCACATTTAAGCGTACGGTTATCACTATTGGATATTTAGTGTCACTTGTCTAATACTGGTATAAAAAAAAAAAATTCATCTGTTACAAAATTTACTCTTTTAAATAAAAACGACCCTATAAAATTAATAGCAAACCTTGCAGCATCAAATACTCAAAATACGACATTATTAAAAAGAATATAATAACGTATCTAATTTATTAAGGGTAGCGATAGGCCACATGGGAAGGTTACGGGTCAGTTAAGTACAAGTTCAGGTGAAATACGGTAAGGTGGAATTTTGAGTTGGTTAAATAAAGGGTTAATACGGGTCAAGTTTACATTTATACAAGTTTCGGGTTAGATAGGGTCTAATATAGGTCGATTAAAATATGATTAAGAAAAAGCTAATTAATCGTGATTAATTATTATTTTTGAGAAATAAAATTATATTTAATTATTTATATACAAAGAAAATAAGGACTATTTAACAAATACCGCACTCATTTTTTAATCGAGTTCATTTTAATGCCAAGAGTTATAAATGATCACATCATCATTCATCCATGATAACATGTAGTGGGTTTGTATCCAAACACTTTATTGACTATATATCTTGTATTGTTGGGCTTACTAACGAATAACCCAAACTAGTTAGTTACGTCGGCCCAATAAAAACATTAAATACTTCTTTCATTACTAGTCAATTTATATATTTTAATCGCGTATATTTCACAGATATATATAATTGATTGAAATGAAAAAAGTATTGTAAAAGTAATCTTCGACTCCTATTGCTGACTCTGGTTTTTCATCTTGTATGAACCGATGGGATCATCGCCTAATCAATTCAGTCTTAGGGTCTACTTCCTCAAAATTCAGTTATTTATTTAACTTTCTATTTTAAATGAGTATAAATTGATCATTTTTTCTTATAAGAGTATTCCGCCACGTCATGTTCATATTTTGCACTTTCGATATTTGTTTTTCGAAACAGACAAGTTTGATGCTTAATTACTTGCCATAGTGCTATTAGAACCCCATTTCAGTCTTATTATTGTATGGAATGGGTCTAAAGCGAGCAAACAAGCATAGGCGGGCTTAGAGGGAGTTCTTGGGGTGCGTGTGCACCCCAAAGATGAAATATACAAATAATTTTTTTAACCTTTTGATTTTGTTCCCTCTATTCAGTCATTTATTTACCGTTTTATTTTTAAAAAAGAAACAAATTAACGGTTTTTTCCATATAAAATTATCTTTCAATACTTTAAAATCGATTAATTAGAAAGGAAGATTATATATAGTTGTACCCATGTTATTTTGCTTGAGTTTTTAATCAAAAATTATTGTAAGTCATATTAAAATATCAATAATTGCTCCATCCCAAAATAGAAAGGTAATTAAATGACTGCATCAAAGGAATTTGAAAATATTTCTATCGGATTAACTAAAAGAATAGATCATATAATAATATATTTGACATTTTAGCTAGTTTTTTACCTCTTTAAATAACATCTATGGTCAAAGGTAAATCACTTTTGCCATGTGGAACTCTATTTTGTGAATAATTAAAAGGCGAAATTGCAAATAACTACCTTTTAAAACCACTTTTTTTTCAAATAACTACCTTTTATAAAAAAAATTTTCAAATCACTACCTTAAAACGTATTTTTGTTTTCAAATCAATACCAGTTCTCCGGAAATCTCATTTAACTACGAATCGAAAGATAAGAGGGAAGAAGGTCAATGATGTGGCATGATAAAGATGTCGATCAGCTTTGGGGGAACAATCTCAACAAATCTACTCCGCAGGTCTCCTCAGCAGGTTTGCTCAGCGGATCCGCCCTGAGGGGTCTACCTTGGAGAGCTGTCAAGCAAGTCCATCCAGCAGGTCCGCGCTGTCTACTCTGTAGGCCTCGTCTTGGATGGCCGGCCTCAAGAGCCTAGACATGAGAACAAACCTCAAGAGCCCATACGAGGGAGCACGTCTAGCGGAAGCTATGTAAATAGTAGAAGAAACTTTCTGAAGTGTGCAACAAATACAAGGTAGCTGTTCTGGAAAGAGGATAACTTCATGTCAAAGGGGACTGCAGTCAACCCAACTATCCTTATCTTAAAGGTGTTAATTGCTAAAAATAAAGAGAGAGATTAGAAATAACAACGTGCAAGCAGTTGGGAAAGTGAAAAAGAAGTCAAACAACTAGCTCTTACTTTTTATGGAGTTGTTGCTGAACAAGTGGCCGGGTAGCTTCGCGGTACCCGTCAAAAAACCTAGTAACAAACCTCCAAACCCTATATAAATACTTTCATAATTTCTCCAGTGAGGCAAGACAACACGCACATACTTCCACATCAATTGTACCTTATAACTCGTCTCTTGTAAATTGTACCTTATACGCCAAAAACACTTAGTTTCTCTTATAAATTGTACCTTATAACTCGTCTCTAAAGAATAGTGGAACTATTTGGCGGGATTTCGACTCCCCCCGCGGTCGTTTCTCAGTTTCAGTTTTTTCGCGTCACCAAAACTTGTGTCGTTTGTCTCTTTTTAGCACTTTAAATTTCTTTCACTTTATTCGTTATATTTTCATTAACCACTATCTAAAATCGAGTTAGTTACAAGTAGATCACTATACCCCTTCTTCAACCAAATCGTCACTTAGTGTGAAAATTTGGTCAAAACATATACAGGTAAAAAGTGTGCATATAATCATCGTTCATTCCTTAAAGTGACAAGTCACAAAAAAGAAAAGTTGATATCAACTTAGCTTGGTACTACCAAACTATCTAGGGCTTGTTTATGACCTTTAAATGCTCTATGTGCAATAATTAAAAGATGGAAAACCTCTTTTATTCCAACATATATGTTTGTATCAAAGGAATCACAAACAAAAAGTTGTGAGAGTTGATAGCTAATAATAATTGAGCACCCAAATATACATACGTGCCTATGGTCGTATAAAGTACCAAAATATCAATGCATGGTTAACATATCATGAGTGTCCTTAAATTTAGTGGCAAATATCTCATGAATCTCTTGTAGGTCCTTTAAAGTCATACATAATCATTTGTTTCGACATCATTTTTGTTTAGCAGCGTTACCAATCCCCTCTATTCCAACAAGTTATTTATTGGATTTTTTTATTTTTTTTTTCTAAAAAAAAAAAAAAAAAAAAAATTGGCTGTTGCATCGACTTTTCAAAACAACACGTGTAAATGTGTGTAAGTAGAGTGTAAAATTAAAATAAGTGTTTAAGATTTCTAAAAACTGTCTCGAATTCAAGTCGATTACGTTTTGCCGCCTTCTGAGAGAAACACAATCAAACAATAATTGCCAATGAGGATCTTTGTTGAATGGACCATCCAAGCTAAGACGGTACAGCTCTAGGGAGTGGTTACATCACACCTTCTTCGCTCTCATCGATAATCTCAAGCATGTGCAAGTGAATATAAAGATCAATATAAAGCGTTGTATATATATACGGATATACCTGCATCCAATCAATCTCTAAACTCTAAACCTCTCCCTATGCATGCATGCGTGATATAAACCCTAATCTTGGAGATTTTTGAATTTTATAGAGTTGAATGATCGATACATTTTGAACTTATCGAATTAATTTTAAAGCAGATTTAAAAATTAACTTTATATTTGGAAAACATATATACTAAATAATCAAAATTAATTAAATTAGAAACAACTTGAAAACAAACTTTTTTTCTAATTTTGTATAGCAATCAAAATTACACTTACCACTACCATGAACATGATGAATAACATGTATGAATAGTATCAAAAATATTGAAATGAATCTAAGGTAGGGACTTGTTGTTTGATGGCCTCATATCACAATCACGCGATCATCATCACTCCATTGAAATTTCATTGTTTTGTCAAAAAAAGAACATAATAAAGAGTATTACTATGATTATCAATATTATTGTTTATATATCATATGATCATATCATGTCATATCATAGCCAATTTTGTGTGAATATAATTGGATGGTTATGCCCTAGCTATATCTAGCAAGTACGGAGTAATATTTTTTTGCATGTGTACTTAGCTTTTTCTTTATATTCCTGTTTTGTCTGACCAAAGAACATAATGTTAGTCCCATAACATTGGATGAAATGCTAGCAACATGCATGATAACTTGGTCAATTTCCTTTACTTTAATTTGGTTTGGTCCCTCGACCCTACATACAAAGCTGTATCATGAAAGACTTTCACATGTAAGGTCGCACATCGATAAAATATAAAAAATTGTCTAATTAACTTATAGAATAGAGGGAGTCACTTCACTTATTGTCAGTTGGTTTTAGAATAGAACCTTCTATATGCTTAATGAAGTGATATTTTCCTAGTTATATACATATATACACTCCGTCTTTGAAAATATTTACTTACAGTTTTGATGTACGTACGAGTACATTTCATACGATGATCTGATCGTTTTATATTATTGAAAATTGTACAAAGTTAAATATAAACACTTTTAGACCGAAGAAAGAAGTGTTGGAGTTTAGTGCCCACATGTGAGACTCTCACATTGATTGTGGAAGTGAGTGTAATGTGGTTTATAAAGTTCAAAGGTCCTCCTCGATGATATAATTGTCAATTGGTATTGAGAAATGTGAATACACTTGGACTTGTAAAGCGGACTTACTCTCTTCCACTTGAATTTGGTTAGACCCGTTACATGATTCTAACCAGAAGTACTTGAGAACTATATGCTTTAACCAAAGTGACTAAATGGGAAGTGGATATGCATGCACACAACAATAAGTACACATACTATAGTGTTCTAATTTGCTGGAGTACACTTGTTATTTCATTGGTTGCATCGTGTGCATATTCATTTCTCTATGCCTCTCCACATAATTATGATATTTAGAAATTATTTTATATCCAAAGTTTTTGGAATTTTTGGTTATTCTCTTCCTTTTATCAATAATTATTCTTCGTTTTTTAACACTATTTATAAATGAAAAAAATTAATTGACTAATTAAAAAAACACAAATTCTTGTTTGAGACGGAAGACCCGTTTCCAGCCTTAAGACGGGTCGGGTATGACCCGTTTTTCTCTTCTTTTTTTTTTTTTTTTTTTTTTTGAAAATTTTTTTAAGACCCAATTTTTTTTTTTAATCTTTTATCGAAAATCGTGTTTATAGGGTAATTAAAAATGATAACAAAGTAGACAAAAATGGTAACATATTATATTATATTGGTAACATATTATGAAACCTCAGTTTTCATGGGTTTGTTTTTCCTTAAAAGATAATGTTGTCCTTTTATACAAACAGGTAACCATTTAGTATAATAATGTTACCATGTTAGCTTTTAGGGTTTGTATTCCTTAAAAGATAATGTTGTCCTTTTATACATAAAGGTCACCCTTTACCACAACAATGTTACCATCTCATTTTTCAGCTCAACTGAGGTTTAATGGGTTTGTTTTCCTTGAAAGAAAATGTTGCCCTTTTATACAAACAGGTCACCTTTTAGAACAACAATGTTTTCATCTCATTTCTCAGCTAAACTAATGTTTCAATGGGTTTTTTGTCCTGCAAAGATAATGTTGTCCTTTAATACAAACAGGTCACCATTTAGTACAACAATGTTACCGTCTTAGCTTTCAGCACAACTTTAATGTTTCATGGGTTTGTTTTACTTAAAAGAAAATGTTACCCATTTATGCAAACAGGTCACCCTTTACAACAACAATGTTACCATCTCATTTTTCAGCTTAATTTATAAGACCAATTCACAAAGAAATCAATTAAAAAAAAACAAGGAATATAGAGAAAAGGACTCACACAAAGGGGATAATGTGTAGGAAAAAAAAAAGGGTTTAATAATCTGTGAAAAAGTATGAGACTTTGTTTGATATAATCAAAGGGAAAAAATTAAATAAAATTGGGTTTTGGAAAACTGAAAGGTTGTACAACAAAAGAAAAAAGATGAATGAATTTGCACAAACCAACGACAACAAAGAACTCATGACAACAACAACAGCAAACCAACGACAACAACAGCCAACAACTCAACCAACAACGGCAACACCACCAGCACCGTCGTGGACAAACCGTGAGCCACCACCACCGTCACCTTCCTTTTTCACTTCAACTTCAACAGCAACAAAAATGGCGAGGAGAGGAGAGGAGAGGAGAGAAACAAATGAAATTAAAAAGAAATGGAAGAGAGGAAGAGAAATGAAATGGAAGAGAGAGAGAGAGAAAAACAAAAAAAACAAAAAAAATGAGAGGAGAGGCGGCAGAGAGGAGAGGAGAGGAGAGGGGTATTTAAACAACCCTAATTTAGGTCCGACCCGTTTCTCTTATAAGACGGGTTGACCCGTCTTACAAGAGACTAATTGTTAAAAAAAAATTCTTATAAATAATATCACATGCATGGAAAAGAAGTGCATGTGATGACTAAAAGTGAAGTCACTTTGACAAGTTTCGATTCTTCTGACATCCAATAACTTTCTTTACTTACGTGGACTCTAAACTACCACGGTAATACAATCATATTGGGCCGTGGGCCGCGGGCCCCCAATTACCAAACTTTGGGCCCAACTCATATTAGATGGACCATCCCTACTTTTTGTATAAAGATGTTCCATCTACCCAAACTGTTGTACTTCCTACAAAATGGAATAGTTTGACAAATCGTTAAATAAGACGGTCTTATTATAATTTATAATAGTGAGATTAATTTTATAATTAAATGACCCCACATTAAAATAACCTCTCTTTCCTTCTATAAGTGTACTTGTTGGATTTTTTTTTTCCGATGGGCTGATCTTATAGAATAAAACGGTCTTATAGAAAAATTATTGTTGTTTGTTTAATAATTTGATCATTATTCCAACTTATTTATAAACTTAATCTTTAATTACAATAGGTCTCACATAAGACACAAACATAATTTATTTATAAAACCAAAAATTATGAAAATTCATATACAATGTTAACGTAATTTGATATCATAGATCTACCTCTTCTTCATTTTGATAATTGTTTGTGCTCGACATTAAAACTTAACATTGTGGTCGATACTTTTTTTTTGGAATGATTTTAATTAGTCAACATAACTCGCATTTACATTTTTGCGTGAGATAAACTAATTTTATAATATTTTAAATTTTCTCATCACCTTTAATATTACTGCAGAATATTATGTAACACGTAAGGGAATTTTGATCTTTCCAACTATGAATCAATTAAAGCCTTATAATTCATTCGGTTATGAATTAATTCATTCTGTCATATATAATAGTTGAATACGGAGTACATAATTAGGGTAAACTGTGGTAACATTTTGATAGCTTTTCAGTATAATTTTAGCTTGTTAGTCTATAAAATTAATAAAATTAAGAATTCCTTTTTTGTTTATACTACAACAAATTGTAGTAGTTTCTATTTTAGATAGTTTCTATTCTAATATAAGGTGTGAAAAAAATCGAGTGTAATTGTGTAAACACAATCTACCATGCAATTATCCAAAAGATTTTATTGTACATATTTGCATATATATAGCTTTAATTGTTAGGCAATTAAACAAATTAGATAATCGTAATCTGATCAGTTGATCACCAGTTAAAATCAGCAATTAATTATTTTCCCACTCACATTTCACACGCCTAAAATAGTAATCTAATGTTACTAAATTAATAAACTTGACAAATTAATTGTGAAAATGCGTTTTTAATCATCGAATCAATACAAAATTGGTAAGTTTGTGATTTGTGAAGTCTACACGATACACAATTAGCTCAAGTACAATAACTACTAAGATTTCACACGTTTTGTATTTTAAACTAAGGAGGCACGTTGTTATACAATACTCCGTACAAGGGATATAGAAATATTATTTCCTATATTTGAAATTTCATGCATTTAATGCATTTTACTCAATATAGAATAAAAAAAAAAAATTACCCAATAATGGTAAACTTCATCAGATGCATAGAATTTAAAATGCGAGGAATTCTAACCCCCTGTTACGCAAGTTCAATCAAACATATGTACTGTGTTGGCGAAATTTTTGTTGTCGTAATGGAAATCGTGTTAACACGTTAAATAGACCTAATTACAAATCTGATATTAATGATCAATCTTATATGGTTAAATGAGTTACGAGTAAATTTATTTGATAATTTATCTTAAATACGGAGTATAATTTACTTGTCTACCCTTACATAGTTATATAGCCTCAAATATAAACAATTATAAAACGTAAACAAATAACTTATATACTCCGATATAAAAAGTATAATCAATTCACCGGGACGTAGTCACGTAGATACATGTTTACACTGTTTTTACTAACCAATAAACTTGTACACACTTTAATTCGAATTTTTACCATTCACAGCTCTTGCACGCTAGATATTAAATCACCTATTTACCTCCCCTATACCTAGACACTTGCAGTAGTAATTAATTTTGTCACATTTAAGTGAACTCCTACTTCAAATAACATTTACAAAGAAAATTATATGAGTATAATAATAAATCTATAATCCACTCAATCTACATCCCTAGATTTTCTCTCCTACCCAAGATCTTGGCCTTAATTGTCATAATCTATTTTTTCTTTATGAACCATTCATACTAGATTCTAGGAGTGAAACAGAGCCGAACTGATATCGAGCTCGTTCAAGCTCAAAATCAACTCGTATTGTATAAATTGAGCTCGAACTCAGCTTAGAACTCGGCGAGCTCTAAATTTTCAAGCTCGAACTCAGATCAATTGAATTTCAAGAGTTCGGAATTGAAATTAGGCTCTATTGGAATTTCGTTTTGATGTTATAATAAAGTATTAATATCATTTATATTGTTTGCGTTTTAATCATTTATTTATCTTTTTATTTTTATCATAATGAACATAAGTAAACTATTTTTTTCTATAAAACTAACTCTACACATTATGAAAACTATGCTATGAAACCATTTACCTAAAACTATTATCCTTTTAATAATCAATTTGGATCGATTTATATTATACTCGTACTTATATTGAATCATTTGTTTATCATTATAGTCTAAGTAATTGGTGTTAATTGCTACCGAATATTATTTTTCATAAAAAGTACTCCGTATATTCTATTGGAATTATGTAAAATTATGTTGTATCGATCGACTAAGAAAAATATTTTATGCGTTGGAAACCGTGAATCTATTCATTTACGTGCATTGAATTGATACTTTGATAGGATATGTTTCATCTATAAAAATTTGATTAGACCAACCTAAAGTAGTACATGCATCGTGCATGCTTAATTGCTTATCATGTAAAAGCAATTAGTATATGCATGGCGAAATAGCAACCTTTTGCAACCATTCAAAGAATGATATTAGTGTTTGCTTGGATATAAAAAGAGGAACACTAAAGCTATTTGAGAGTATGTAGGATTATAATGACGAGTCTTAATTTCTTGTTAAAATATTTAAGGATTTGCATAGTAAGTCCTCTAAAAGTTGTCTTTCATTAATAAAGTAAAACACGAGTTTACTTGTGCATAAAATATGACGAGAATTAGAGTTACTGTTATTCTGGATGACAAAAACATAATCACCTTTATATCTTGCAATATAGGTCGCGTCGGATTAAACTTCATTGTGGTCACAATTAGTTTAAATCTGGATACAATATAAATATGTTAAAATAAAATCGCTTTAACTTTCTTAGTAAAAAAACAGTGTTTTTAAAAAATTTCGGGTTTTGCATTATTTCATTGAGATGTCATTGATTAAGGGTTCAAAAATGAGATGAAAACATATTGAATATTCCATGGCCTAGTGGTCACGAAGGAGATATCTTGAGAGCAATATGTCTCATGTTCAAATCCCTTATCTCCATTATAATGACCTTGTGTCTTCTTTTAGACAAAGGTGTTAGAGTATATAATCGATTTTGGGCCTCCAACTGTCAGCTTAAACTTTTTGTTGAGTTAGTTCCTAACATGGTATCAGAGCAATGTGACAAAAGGTCAAGAAATCGAATCTCACCACCCCTCACTTTCAAAGTGATATACTTCATATCGCACCAGGTAGGCGGGCCTGTAATTGCGTCCACGCTTCAAGCCCAAAGGACATTCGCGTGAAGAACCGTGAACATAAGAGTTATGCATCAAGTTATTATTTAAGGCCTATATAAAAACAAATCGTTACATTTACCATTTGAGTTCTATTCATCAACAGGTGGAAAAGTGTTGAATCTTCCATTATGGAGGGCTCAACAAGTTATATTAGAACCGAAGGTTTGGCCTGGGCTTTGTAAGGTGACAATGTGATGACGCTTAATATGGGGTAGACTAATCGTCGTTACAGACTAACCGATGTTTGTTACTCCGTACTTATTAGTCATCTAAAGATGGAGTAGAGTAGCACCATCGCGCAAAGTAGCATGACTAACTTAGTGCGATGTAAGGACAAGATGTCAATCGACACACATGTGTAAGGAAAAGATTGTTGAGTTTTCCCATATATGTCAGCGATGTGTGTTATCGAGCAAATAGAGTCTAACATCGACAGATTAATAAGGAGACATTTTTGTAAGTTAGTGGATTACTACTCGTAAATCACCAATTAGTTATGGGATGGAACCTCGCTTGTTGGTGGACTAGTCCATCTCACTTAATCTGTAAGCCTATTGTGGAGGACTCAGCAAAAACAAATAGTCACTCATTACAGATAACATTAAATGGGAGCTGAACAAATCTATTGATCATTTTACCAGAACAATCTTAGTTTAAAGATTACTTCTAAGAAATATTATTACGAATCATACTCATAATGAGAATTTGTAATTCCTCCATGTTCTATTTAGTTTAAGTTATTTATTTCAAGTCATTTTAATTAATGAGCTTTCTTTCAACATTTACCATTGGAAATTACCTATATATTGTGTTTGATTTTCTAACTTTACATTCTTGTTTAAATTTGAGAATAAGCGTAAAATATTTGTTTATTTAAATTTGGTAAAGAAAAAGTTGATTAAAATAGCAAGATAAAGCATTTTTGCCAAGGCTGGAACTCTTTCACTAATAATTTTGGAATAAATCATCTAAAAATCGTCATTTTAGCCTCATTTTTAAAGTTAAAAGGTAAACAAATGTTACAACAATATATACTCAGCTTTACATATGTTTGTGTAAAAAGCTTTTATTTTAGGCAAAATTTAGAGAAATACCAGCCATGGGACTAAATGAAAAAATGTATGTAAAGAGTATTTATTCCATTATAAGAGCAAATCTTGTGAAAGACGATCATTCACTTAAAAGTAAAAGATGAGTTTTCTGATAAATAAAATGTATATAACTACATTTAGGTTGACTGTGACCATTCTTACCCTGCTCATTTAATTTCTATTTATAATCAATTTGGACCCTCTCAATTTCTTTCTCTTCATTTCCTGTTGGATACAATAATATTTTAATACGAAGTATATTTTATCTCTCTTTCATTAAAACATTTATAACCCTTAGATTTTTACAAGAATCGATGTCAACCATTTATAAGAAATAGATTTCCATTTCTTTTCACTATATACTCGATTATCACAACTAACTTAAACGTAATCACTTTTATACATAAGAGGTCCTGTCTTTTACTTTCTCAGTGAAAAACAGTCTATTTCTAAGACTTTTCCTCATTGTAAATATGAGTACATATTCCATTTTCAAAAACTCTGTTTCACACGTCATAAGGTATAAGGTGACTTGAACTTTTACTTCAAATATTTAATATGCTACTATATTTAATATAATATAATTTATTTATTTTTTTCTTGGAGAAAGGAGAAGGTGAAAGGCATAAATGTATTTATACCTCCACTTCACTTCACTCTTCCTCTCCTCAAACCTTCATTCCCTCACCACACAACACACAAAAAAACAGAGCAAAATCAAACAAAAAAAAAACCTAAATTTATAATTTTCTTAACAAAAACCAAAAAAAAAATTAAAATTAAATTAAAGTTTACTCTGTTTTGAACAACACAAAAAACCCATTTCATACAAAATTTACCCACAAAAAAACACCAAACAAAATCAAAACTTTGTTTCATTGTAAGCAAGAAATGAGTAGTTATTGTAAGGAAGAAGAAGAAGGTGAAAAACCCGAAAAAAGCGTAAAATTTATCGAAGGTCCAATAATAATTGGAGCAGGACCATCAGGTTTAGCAACAAGTGCATGCTTAAAACAACACGGCATTCCTTCGTTAATTCTCGAGAGATCAAACTGCATTGCTTCGTTATGGCAAACACGTACTTACGATCGATTAAAGCTTCATTTACCTAACAAATTTTGTCAACTTCCATTAATGGATTTCCCCAACAACTTCCCTAAGTACCCTTCTAAACAACAGTTCATTTCCTACATGGATAACTACGCTAAACTATTCGGCATTGCTCCCCTGTTTAACATGGAGGTTACCAGTGCTCAGTTCGATCAAAGTCTCGGCTTTTGGACGGTCAAAACCAAAGACAAAGACAAAGAGGACGAGACCGTCTACATCTCCAGATGGTTGGTTGTTGCCACTGGTGAGAATGCCGAGCCTATGATACCTGAAATTCAAGGGTTTGAGAAATTCCAAGGCAAAATGTTGCATACCAGTGTGTTTAAGTCGGGTGTCGGGTTTTCGGGTCAAAGGGTTTTGGTTGTTGGTTGTGGTAATTCGGGTATGGAAGTTTGCTTGGATTTGCAAGCTCACAACGCATTCCCTCACCTTGTCGTCCGTAACTCGGTATTCTTTCTTTTTTTTATTCATACAGCATACAACGATCTTACAGTAGAATTCTGTATTATATTTTTACAGTGACTGTTTTTTTTTAAATGACGGTTCGTGTTAGCAGACCAGACCCTAGCTAGGTAGTATAGAGTCAATAGGGGGGGTTTTGACTAGTTGACATTTATGAAATGTGAAGACAAAATTGAATCAAAATAAAATCAAATTGAATTTAATTAAATTTACATTAGATTTTTTTTTGCAGTGATAGATAATGTTGTAATGTATTATTATGTATGAATTCCTGCATTTGTTGCTATTTTCAGCTCATGGGATTAATTTCTCCCTAGTGGTCTATGCTCAGATTTCTGCAAAAACTACTTAAATTTTTACTACTCCCTCCGTTCCAGTTATTTGTTTACGGTTTGATTTTTTTTGTGAGACGATTTAAGAGAACTGTAAGTAAATGATTGGGACAGATGGAGTACACAGTTTAATAAAACAATTTTTTTTAATCTTAATCTTAATTTACATTTATTTTGGTGTGTTTAAATGTTATGATTTCTAGTGTATGAATGAATTTGGTATTTGTTAAGAAGTTTCATTCTTTGAATTATTTTCTCTAAATGGGTATTTGGGTTGTGCCTAATTCTTTCCTCGTTTGACTGAAATTAGCAACAATTTTCAGTTTTTTTTTAAAGCTTTTAATCGTAAAGTTTTGATTAAAATGTGTACGGTTTTGGTCATCTTTAATTAGACTGTATTTCAATTCAGGTCGATATTATAACTTATTAAAATTACGGTGCGCTAATTGTTGCTTGAAAAAATGTGTATAGGTGCATGTACTACCAAGGGAAATGTTTGGTTTCTCAACATTTGGTGTAGCCATGGCCTTAGGCAAATGGTTCTCTTTGAGATTAGTGGACAAATTCTTGCTCTTAATCGCGAATCTCACCCTCGGTAACACGGACCGATTAGGTATCCGACGACCCAAAACCGGACCAATGGAGCTCAAGAATGTGGCCGGGAAAACACCCGTGCTTGATACGGGAGCCCTTTCGCTAATCAAATCGGGGAAAATTAAGGTAACTAATTAGATTAAAATTTCCATTAATTACACATGCTAATTAATTTGTGCATGATGATTAGGTTGTACACTTGTACTTTAATGGGTAATAAGATTATTAGCTGTTAATTATGCTCTTTGTAGTAATTAATCACATGGCCAAATTGTTAATGACTATAATTAACACTTTTGATAGGTAATGGAAGGTGTAAGGGAGATTACTAAGAATGGTGCAAAATTTGTAGATGGTCAAGAAAAAGATTTTGATTCTATTATCTTAGCAACTGGTTACAAAAGCAATGTCCCTTTTTGGCTCAAGGTAAATTTCCTCTTAAACTAATTTTAAAATTTACGCTCTCAGTCTCAACCGTGTTATATATGATAGATGATTACAACTTGTACGTAAACGCTGTGTCACACATGTTATAATAGTACGACAGACTGTAAGAGTAAAACTAAGGCTAACTGGCAAATTCTAAATGAAATGCAGGCAAAATTCATTAGTCGTTTAACGTGTGAGACAGTCTTATAATAGATTCCAGACTACGATAAATTCCTTTTGTTTTTAGGTTTGGTTGATTGTTTGTATACACTTTATAATATTTTGTAAATTCACTTTAAAATTTTGGACATCAAATATATATATATTCTCATTCTCTTCTATCACTTTCCCTCTGGCAGTACCCTACAAAACGTTACATTGCTCCCTTCCCTACAACAAAAGGGGAATTCAGACATTGCATGTTTGTATTATTTATACCCTTTCCTAAGACCTAGTCCTACATAAAATATATTGTCATAATTTTGTAATTCTATTCACTAAAATATTGTATGGACTCCCTTTGATGTGTTACTTTCATTGGTTTTTCTTCACACATGCCATACATTTATATAAATTTATATTCCATTTCTTTTTTTTTTTAATATTCAAAAGTGAAACTCGAGACTCTTGTAATCGATCACGTGACTAAAACGAACTAATAATTAATTAGAATGACGATATAATGATATATGCATGATTATAACAATAATGGTTTGAATTGATGGCAGGGCTGCGAGTTTTTTAGTGAAGACGGAATGCCAAAAGTACCATTTCCAAATGGGTGGAGAGGCGGGAATGGATTGTATACAGTTGGATTTACTAAAAGAGGATTGCTAGGCACATCATCAGACGCGGTTAATGTCGCAAGGGATATAGCTGATGAATGGAGAAGGACGATGAAAAATAATAAGGACCAAAATTGAAGAAAGTATATTCTTGTATTTAAGACATTTCCTAGAATATCATAATAATTACTCATGATATCATATATAGATAGCCTAGGAAATTATTAAGCCAAAAAATAAACTTTTACTAGAGGAATGTACTCGGACACTTCACAATCTATTAGTTTTCTTCACTAATTAGCTGGTTAATTAGCACTTAATTTGGTTTTTTACTTCTCTTTTTTTTTTCACAATTAGTTTAAGTATTTTTCTTAGTGTACGAAATCTTTTGTAAAGTTAAAATTTTTGCAAAGGTCATTATATATATATATTGTGTGTAGCTTAATTATTTACTTTCATTTACTCCATGCATTTTATTTACCAAGCGTACTTAACTTGTGACCATTTATTAGTAGGTCAACTTTGATCATTAAATTCTTCATATTGAAGTACAACCTACCTAAAAGAGAATATTGTCACATTTAATTTAATATAATGAAACATCCATATCATCACTATTTGTAATCTTTTTAAAGTGAAAATTGAATTGGTCAAATTTTGTATTATTACCCTCTAATTTCAAAATAAATTGTCAAAATAATGGATTATTTATATTACTAGGGTATAATAATTTATTTGTACATTTCTATCGATCTATTACATATTTTATAATTTTAATTTTCAACCATGGAAGAGTTTTGACATAATTATACATTAGATTACCGAACTTTTTCTCAAAATAGAGTTATTCGCAAAAGTATTTAACGAAATAAGGTCGACTTGAAAGTTATTACGCTCTATGGGTCCATTGAGCGTGATAAGTTTTAAATGGACCGTATTTCGTTAAATACTTTTGCGAATAACCCCATTTTGAGAAAAAGTTCTTAGATTACCCTTAAAAGTTCACAAATTCTTGTATAAAACGGGTAATATTCGTTTCACACAAGAAACGGGTCAAATAATTGGATAATCCGTTTTATGGGAGACTAACTCTTAAAAGTTTTGAATTATAAGACCTAGCTTTATTGTAAACTTGAAAGAGTATTAATGCTGAAACACCCAAAACATACATAAAGCACTCGAGGCTCTCGTTTTTTGTAAAAGAAGGTGGTGGAAGCAAAAATTCGAATTATCTTTCGAGTAAATCTATTTTAAAATTGTTTCAATTCACACGTATGATGAATTAGTTGTGACTTAAATGTGGCCATTTTTTTCAAGTTTAAAATGTTCACTTAAACATTAAATTGGTTAAATTCAGTGTTAAAGATGTCACATTTAGTGACAACCAACATGTCGTATGCGTAAAATCGTTGTAATCTAGTTACTAAAAATTTAACTACAAGTACATTCTTCGTACATCTGCATGGGAGCTAGTTACTAAATTTAATTGTGACTTATGGATATGTCAACTTTGTATACATAAACTTGGTTGATGTATGAATAAACGTAACACAACTTCGTCATATATAATTATATACTCCATTCGATTCATCAGATTCTTAACATTTACATATGGCACAATAATTAAGGAAAGCCAAAAAAATTGGTGAACAAGTGGGTAAACAAGTGGGGGAGTATTTAATTGTGAGATAAAAAACTTTCCAAAAAGGGAAATGTTAAGAAATGGAAAATCACCCCAATAAGGAAAACGTTAAGAATCTGGTGAATCGGAGGGAGTATACAGTTATCTTCCTATATAATTCTCTAAATATTTAATTTTACGATAAGTCTTATCAAGGTATCAGAGCCCGAGTTTTGCATCGGGTTTAAACTAATCCAACAATAATATGCTACCGAATGAAGTAGGGGCCAGTTGAATTGAGGGCTTCTCTTGTCGTTGTTGTTGGGGTTGGGTTAATTATTTCCACCCTGTTTAGTTAGTTTGTACTCCCATGGTTTTGCTACGGGATTTTAACAAGTCTCACATGCGAGAATGATTGTTGGAAACAATTCACATGTAAGATATTTTACGTTGATGGTAGATGAGTGAATAATGTGTTTTATAAAATTCAACATTCTTCAGTTTGCTATTATTATTGTTAATTAATTTTTAGGGTTAATTGAATATAACTCCTTCTTATAACACTTTTTTTTTCTTCAAAATAACCCCCTTATATGTTATTTTTATAACATAACCCCCTTTTAAGATACTTTTATTTTTAAATGATCACCTCCAACGTCAAAATATGCTACTTAAAAATGGTATATTTACACCCTTAAACAAGGATTTCTCAAGAGGTTTCGACATATTTTAGACATTGGTGGTTGTAACTTGAAAATGGCATACCCTATAATGTCTTTAATTGCGATTTTTAAGTAAGAAAATTCGACATTGGGGTGATTTAGAAAGAAAAGTATCTTAAAAGGGGGTTATGTCATAAAAATAACATATAAGGGGGTTATTTTGAAAAAAAGTGTTATAAAAGGGAGTTATATTCAAATAACCCTAATTTTTAAAATGTGATATTTTTTTTTTAGATTTATGAAGTATTACTCTTTATTTTCATTCAAATATTATCAAATCTATTTTCATGGTTTAACAACGCATTATATATGACTTTCCGGTGACAAAATGGATTAGAAAAAAAACTTATTAAGGTAAAACAAGTCCAAATTACATCATTTTATATATAACATTAGACGTGCACAACGTACAACTAACTCTTCCCTCTGTTTTAGTCATTTGCTCTCTCAAATCCCCCTCACAAAAAGGTTAAACTGTAAACAATTCACTGAAACGATAAAATATTTAGGTCAGCTTGAAGTATGAACTTAAGTAGGACTCTAGTTCTTGCATTGGGTGCAATATAATAATATAATAATAATATTCTTAAAATATGCAACTATTAATTAATAATTGCGCACAAGTTATGTAGTAGTCATTTAAATGGGTGTAAACTGTAAAATTGTGTAACGTTCTAGTAAATCATATTTCTGACTGATTGTAAAGTGTTATCAAATGCATGAGTAGCATCCTCAGATATCAGTCATCACTTCATAAAAACTGTATGTTTCAACTTATATTTATGTTTTATACACTTTTGGACGCTACTACTCTTCCTATCCTATTATTGAAATTGGTAGAGTTATTATTGCACCCCTGCTCGTCGTCTCATTGGTGTCACACTACACCACATTATCGATCTATTTTACTGGTTCCGACTAATAGTTTATGTTTAATTATTATACGTTTGACGATGTTATAAACATCTTTTTTGATTTATAATAACTCTATTATATATAATATGCCAAATTAAATTCTCGATTAGTGACTTTTTGACATACTTGATCTATTCATTTTTGTTATTTTCTAACGCAACGTTTTAACGCATCTTATTGCATGTAGTGCATGACCAATCTCGATTTCAGTGTATTTGAGAGTAAATATTGAGTCGTCCGATTTGGGTTAGTAAACATTCGAAAGTAAATATTAAGCTTATTAATTTATAAATTAATTATTCCACTCATATATAAGCGTGAATAGGGGCGTTTTTAATTAGAGGATACGAGAGGTACACACTCGAAGCTAGACATGGCCATGGCCCATGGGCCGGGATAAGCCGGGCCGGGACTGGCTCACCATAGGTCGGGCCTATTTTGCACAACCCGGAACTGGGCTGTTATAGTGGTGGGCCCCGACTTTGGCCAGGATGGATTTCAAATCAAGGTTCGAGCCCGACATGTTGGTTATAAATTGGTCTAAAAGAGGAGGCCTGAAGGGATGAGCCTCAAAAAAAGAGGCCCTGGCATGGGTCGCTGCTTGGGTAAATCTGATCGGATCGGGCTGGACAAATGGCCACCTCTACTTAAACCCTACCTTGAGATAAAGAAATTAATATTTTTACTTATATTATAGTAATAATTCTATGGTGAGGCTGTCTCATACTATGAGACACCCTCAATACTACTATAATTATATTACACCTCATTCACACCTAACAACATTATACGGAGTACATCTTATTATAGTTTTTGTCATTATTATCAATTATATACGGAGTACAACATTATTTTAATACTACGACATTCACTATCAAAGTAGCAAAAATGTACATAAATTAATTTATTTTTTTAATTTATATTTTATCGTAACCGTTAAAAATTTGTTTCTGATGTACATTTTTTTAATAAAATATCGTTACGTTTCACGTATAATAGAGTTACATTTGAAGCAATGTACAATTACTTTTCAAGTTAAATAAATAGGTTACATTTGAAAAATAATATAGTTACTTTTGAGTTGTCTCATACTCTCATACTATGAGACAGATGCACCATAGAATTTGTAATATTATAGATATATATGAAGTATATTTAAATGTTAAAAATGCAATATAATGGTTATACAAATGTCAAAGTGTCTTATTATAAGCACTATTACAAACATGTCACATTGAGCTAATTATCGATTTTAAAACTTTTACGGAGTATAGTGTAAGTCTCATGGTACTGACCTGGTCCTTGTTAGTTTATAATTTGTTGTGTTCGATTACTCTGTATATTTTAGTGTTATGCATACGTGCTCTTAGTTATTCTAGTTTACTTTATTTTATTTAATTTTCATATAAGACTTCTCACGTAAAAAAAAAGGTATTAAAATAGTTTAGGTGACTGTCTTTGATAAAGATAAAACGATCTTACAAATAAGACAGTTTTATAGAAAATACTGGCATGAAAATATATATAGTGAGAGATATACTTCCTCCATTCCGTTTGATTGTATACGTTTGGTTTTTTGACACTATTCACGAGTGAGGATAATAGTCGATATAATTTTTAACATATAAAATAAAACATAATCATGTGGGATCTTGTTTTAATTGTCTTTTCGAATACATTATTAATATCAAATTTTTATAATTTTTTGAAATACGTAACTAAAGATATGAACAAAAGAAAACGTGTATCGACGTACGTGCAAAAAGCAAACGTATAGAATCAAATGGAATGGAGGAAGTACAAGTGAAGAAGGTCAAACATAAATGTGAGGTATAATTGTAGTGTCAAACTTCAATCACGTCTAAAATGTAAGTGGATTAGAGTAAAAAAAGCAGCTTTACTTTGTATATGCATGTCACGGTGAGTAAATAAAAAGAGAGAGTGGGGTAAATTCCTATGGATATTAAGATGTCCGCAACGTGTACATATTGGTCAACAATGGTAACTCTGCTAATTTCATTATTTCCCAATGTTTTCACCTCACTCTCTTTTTTCAACTTACGTCATCCTCCTTTTTTAATCCATTGCTTACTTTACTATGCTACTACTACTTCTTTAATGTTTTTTCACCGCACAACTATTATGATCTAGTGGTTAAAACGGTGTATCTTGAGCAGTAGGTCTTACGGAGTAAAACTTATTCTTTTGGACTTTTTAGAACTGAACTGAGCTAAACTGAACTTAATCGAATCAAATGAATCAAAACTAAATGA
Source organism: Dianthus caryophyllus (assembly GCA_023091065.1). Classification (NCBI taxonomy): domain Eukaryota; kingdom Viridiplantae; phylum Streptophyta; class Magnoliopsida; order Caryophyllales; family Caryophyllaceae; genus Dianthus; species Dianthus caryophyllus. The sequence goes on along the minus strand of CM041526.1, from coordinate 2,910,713 downwards.
ATCAATCGAAATTGAATCGAATCAAGCTGAAATTTAAAAATGTTCTTAAATAATACGCCCTGGCGTATGTCATGTTCTATTATAATGGCTACTTGCCTATCTGCTGTTATATTATCTTAATGTAAGACAATTACTACATATATATTAATATAAAGATAATTAATTAATAGAATAACTATACCAGTAATTCTTTGAGTTTCCGTACAGTTACATTTCATAAACATTGCTCCATAAAATAATTACATTTTTGTTGTGCAAAAATTATCGAACATGTATACAATGATCTTGACTCCGTAAATAACATCTAAAGGGAACGGAGTACAGATAGTTAGTGATAGAATACAAGAGGGGGTTGACTTGTATTTGTAAAGGGAAGTCACCTTGAGATATTTATGCGTGCTTAGATATTTTTGCTACAAAATAAAAATTAATACGGAGAAACTAGTTATTCATATAAAATTGTACGAGTAACTAAGATTCAAGCTACTCCGTAAAATATTAGATAAAGTAATAAATATTTTACTTGAAACAAGTTGTAAAATCGAATTATTTGCCAGTTAACATTTACTCCGTATGTATTTATTTTTGGTTGATCAAATTATAATTTTATTATGTACGAGTACTCCCTAAAAATATATAATTTATTTAAAATTTAAAATAAAAAAGGTAACACATAACTTAAACATACATATACTCCATAGTTGTTAAGATAATTTATTTGCTATTTAAGATTTACTCCGTATAAATTACTGAAAGCTGCCAAAAAAGAAACTCCTTTTATAGATAAAATCTTTAATTTTGTTTTCCTATTTTAGCCTTCACACGAGCAACATGCTTTTGTTTGATGTACTACGTCCATTGGCGGTTAATTCAGTTAACCTTGTGGCTCATAAGTCCTAATTTAATACTTCCTCCATTCCGTTTGGTTCTATACATTTGACCAAAACACGGTAATTAAGGTAGAAAAAAATCAAGTGGGATAGACAATAGAATTACCAAACTACCCCTACTTTATTCTTTAAAAAAGAACATTACAAGTGGGTTGGGTGGGGTATTAATGAAGGGTATATTGGTCTTTTAGTTTAATAAAGTACGGACCAAAATAGAAATGTATAGAATTGATTGGAATTTCCGAAAAAGGAATATGTATAGAATCAAATGGAATGGAGGAAGTACTACTCGACGTACTCGTATATTTATCTTTTTACCTTTTTCCAAAGTAAATGCTCCTAATTCAATTGTTATATATACTTCCTCTATCCCGCTTATTTGTTTAGACTTTTCATTTATGGTTGTACGGATCATTTGTTAAAACTTTGTATAAATGTTTTTGGTGACCCATATGTGAAGTGAGCCTAACTTCCTTAACCAATCACATTGTTTAATTTTACCTACTTTACAACAAGTGAGACCTCATTTGTACTTATATTATTAATTTTTTTTACCTCTCTTCTCACATCGATAAATGTATATAAAGTAAACGTTTGAGTATAGTAAAACATGTACTCCGTATTTATGTTATACGGTGTATCAATTTTAAATTGTTTTGAAATTTAATTTTTTATTTTTTTATTAATTTGTATTGTACTTTGTACTACACTACTACGTATGTTTTAATTGTAATGTATACGCTTAAAATTTTCAGAAACAATTTGTACTTTGTACTATGTACTTCTTGTGTTTTATTGTACTCTGTATTTTTTAAGTGAAATAATTTGAAATAATTTTCTGAAATAATTTGTATTGTACTCTGTACTTCGTATTATTCCTTTATCATCTTTGTCAGGTCTTATATTTTGTACATACTGCTTAATAACTTGTCGTTAATCTTTAATCAAATTCAGGATATTGTTTCATCCTAAATGCTACTCGTAATATAAAAAAAGTTAAAGCTAAGTGTTTAACTTTTAAAAATTTATACTCTATGTGTCTATATGACTGATAATCTTATTCATGTGAGTACATTAGTCAACTAAACTTATTACTCCGTATTTTGAAAGTCTAAAGTCATAAAAAAAAAAAAAAAAAAAAAAAAAAAGGGTAATAATATTTAAGAACGCCAAAAAATTCCACACAAAATAACACTATAAAAGGTTGAATATACTCAACGTCTTCTTACACATTGCAGATGGAGAAATCAATTTCTTATTATTCGCGATAAAAAAACAAAAAATACAACAATAATTGTACTCCGTAATTTAGACAGTTTTATATTATTAGAACGGGGTACAATTAACTATATTAAAAAAAAAAAAAAAAAAAAATCAAACTATTGTGTTGATATGAACCTAGATTTGTTCTTTATGTTTGAAGCCTCACTAATTAATCATAAAATTCAATGGAGATACAGATAAAGGAAAGAGTAAAAAGAATACAAATTTATATACACTTTATTTATTATTTTTTATTTTTATCATTTCTAATAATTATTAAAAAAATTTCAAATTTAACTCATAAATGTGTATGTCTAATTTGACTCCCTTTATAATTAAGACATTACACCGAAGTTATTGCAAAGAGAGGGATAGATTCAAATCTGAGACCTACTGCTCATAATATATATGTACTTCCAGCACAGCCATTACGCCACGACAAATTCGGCATAACTAAAACATACGTCAAAACCCTTAAAATGTTAATCCAATAAGAAGGTAAAAAGTAAAACAAACAAAAATATAGGTGAACCGCGGTACATAGATTGGGCGCATGGTAAAATACTAGGCATAACCCAACCCAAGAACAAATGGTCCAACAAGTGTAGCATTGAATTTGAAGTGATGCAGCTGCTCCTGCTCCTGCTGGGGGACGACTAACCTTATCAGGACCGTGTCACGGAGCATCAACATCATGACGACTCACTACTCTACCCTAACCTACCTAGACACTAGACACCGTCGTTCATATATCAGATTAAAATCCTACGCAGTATTGTTTTCATCTTATATTTTCTTATTCTATCGAGTTTTTTTTTTCAAAAGATAAGAAATTTCATGGATTTAGAAACTTAAAATATGGGGTATTGAACATGGAAAAAAAAGAAAAAACTTCAGAAAATATAAAGATTTAAAAACTCAAATAACTTAAGGCAAAGAGAAGCTAGATACCCTAATTCCGTAAGCAGATTATATCCAAGTAATGTAAATTATTCCATTTAATTTGTCTAGATCGATAATTTATACCGAGTAAAAAGAATTTTCAAATTTGTGCGTGATTGTTAGTGAGATCGACTCATTATCACCTTTATAATATTATACGACTTTAAAAATATCAATAAAAATTAGTATTGATGAACATGAAAGAAATTAAGTAAATATAAATTAGAGTAATGATTTAGACGAAAGATGTAGCATGTGTTTTGATAAATAAAAAAGAAGATGGTTAATTATGTAAGTGTTAGGATCCTCAAGTATACGGAGTATAAAATAAAATAAAATAATATCAATATTCAATGTGAGTACACTATTTCATTCACCTGTAACATTTCTAAATGAGGTAAAAATTAAGAAAATGATTTGATGCGTGTGATGAGATAAGAAAAAAAAAGTAGTACTTTGTTCAATATATCATTGAAATACTCGGGTTTTTTTTATAACTATATATAATACAATGTCTTTCTAGTGAATAAGAGAATATGTTGTACATACATCGAGTAATTAATATAGATTTGATTCAAACCGTATTTAAAATAATGTGAGATGTAAATAAGAGTAAAGAGTAGAAAAGTAAGAATGTTAGTAAGGAAGGAAGGAAGGAAGGTACGGAGTAGGTTAGAATGAAAATAGAAGAGAGGAACGTAGAGTCGCTCTCAGAAGATGATAATTGAGACAATGATGGGGCTCTGACGTATCCAAATTGTGTATCGGACGTTTGTACCTCTACTTTCCCTTCTCAATCTCATGCAATACAGTTCTGTATTAGGAATGTTATCGACAGTCTCTTTTGTGCAGTCTCTTTTAGAGTCTCTCGATCCCTCTCATATCAAAATATAATAATGTATTTTTCTTTTTGGCACAAAAGTCAAACGTAACATGAAAGGAGTTCATGTTATATTTTACTCCGTATAAAGTTGTTAGAGGAAAAGGTAGAAAGGAGAAGGTAGATAGCAAAATTCATCTTTTATACTCACAACAATAATACTCCGTAATAATAACAAAAAACAATACGATTATACGAAGTATTATTATTAGTACACTTCATCTTCAATTAAAAACTTCGTGGTAGAGTCACACTTTGAATATGGTATTCACTTTTGTAACAATGATCAGATGATAATTGAAATCATATCGTCAATGGATCCGGTATCTAATTATTAACAACTTAAATTACATTGAATATAATAAAAGTATAACCATAATGAAAATGATATATACTGGATGATATAGGATAAATCTCAAAAACGGTCGATTCAAATCTCATCAAATCAGCTAGATTCACAAAGTTTTAAACGATCATTGTTTATTTCAAATAAAATACTCGTAGTTATGATTGATTTTAAAGTTGTTGGTTGAATTTTAAACTCATAACTACGGAGTACGGAGTACAATTAATGACCAGTCTAAGTTTTATAAGCAATACGTAAACTACCGTATACAAAGTTTTAATTATCAGTATTTGCATACCAATTATTATAAATAAAAAAAGCGTATAATAAATGAAAGGCAAAAAAGATACGGCTAAGCATGAAAGAAGAAGACTTGACGGTGAATGATCTAAAAACTCACGTCATTCTTTTCGTCTTCTTCACCATTTTCATCTGACACGCACCTTCTGTTTCTGCTACATTTCATTGAAGATTTCAGAACACTGCAGTGTACCCCTTTTTTTACTCCCTTTTGCACACCATGTGATGTCACTCCTTTTATTTCTTGGCCTTGCTTCCTTTCCCTTGCGAAATTAAACCGTCTCACGCATGCAACGACCTAATTCTGATTAAAATGTACGGAGTGACTTAAAATGGTTAGATAATAAGCCCAATGCAAAACTAGGGTTTGTACTTTCCACCTTAAGTTTTTTGAAGTCTGTCATTTTAGTTAAAGAAAGAGCGTTACACGTGTGAGACGATTTCAAACAAGTGAGATAAGACGACATCACGACAACCAATCCAAGTGTATAGGTGTCGCAATCAAGCACGTCACAAGATGGATTTATGGCAATATATATAAGTTTTAAAAACCTGAATATATAAAATCCAAAATATTGTAAGTGATGTAACATGGACTATATGGTGCAATACTGTTTTAGAGTAGAGTGAATGCGCGTGGTAAAACACGCAGAGAAGAGAGCGCGTGGGGGAGTAAAGATTGGGAAGAAATCAGGGGATACTCAATAGTCCAATGATTTGGTAAGTAGTAAAAGTCCAGAAGTTCGCAAATTGCAAAGTATAGGTTGTCATCATATGCCATGCATACGTACTCTTCTACGTTGATGCTTGCATGCCATCATTTTTTTTTACCATATACGGAGTACGGTGTTTAATCTTCTTCTCTCATTTTTCGTACGTGACAAATTCCCTTCTCTCATATTTTTTCTTTAATTCAATAAATTTGTTGTTCGATGGTTTTACGCGTACAGTACCTACAGTCTATAAAGAAAGTAACAGAGGAGCACGAAAGTGTAGCAGTAATGTGTTTGCTTGTATATTGAATTGAATCAGTTTTTACAGAGAATACAAGACTATTTATATATACTCTACCCTAGGTTTACAAGAGGAAAGATATTATAATACGTGGGAGATATATACAAGGGAGGAAGGAAATAATGTGATTGATTTGGATAATCAATCTACACGTTTATTTCCTCCTTGATTTGCTGTCATTGTGATCTTGTTTCCTTATGTGTAGGGAGTGTTGACTTTGGGTCAAGTGAAGATATTTGTTCCTTAATATTCCCCCGCAAGATGGACTGTCCACTGACGAGGCCTATCTTGGACGCAAGAGCTTCAAACCGGGGACGCTGAAGTGGCTTAGTGAGGGCGTCGGCGAGTTGATCATCTCCATTGATATGCGTCACCCGCAGTGCTCCTTTTTGTACCTGTTCTCGGACGAAATGGAAAGCAAGAGCGACATGTTTCATTCGGGAGTGAAAAACGGGGTTGGCGGAGTAGTGAGTGGCACTTAAGTTGTCACAAAAGATTGTGATTGGAGAGGTTGGTCCTAGACCCAGTTCCAGGAGTAGGGACTTAACCCACAGAACTTCGGAGGTGGTGTCAGCGACAGCGCGGAATTCAGCTTCTGTCGAGGAGCGAGCGATCGTCCTCTGCTTCTTTGAGGACCAGGCAATGGGGTTTTTACCGAGGTAGACAAGATAGCCTGTAGTGGAGAGGTAGCTATCTGCGTCGCCGGCCCAGTCCGCATCGCTAAACGCATGGAGCTGAAGCGAGGTGTGGCGATGTAGTTGCAAGCCGAGGTGCATTGTCCCTCGTAGATATCGTAAGAGCTTACGGAGAGCGGTCCAGTGAGCAGACTGTGGGTTTTGCATAAATTGGGCTAATTTATTTATAGCGAATGAGAGATCTGGTCTAGTTAGAGACAGGTATTGGAGACTGCCAACAGTGGACCGGTATTTCGTAACGTCACAAGGAGAGGAGTCAGGGGTGACCGTGAGAGGGGGGTAGTGAAGCATTGGCGTGGGTGACGGTTTGCAGTCAAGCAAGTCATGCTTTTGTAGCAGATCATGAATATATTTTGTTTGAGTGAGCAGAAGACCATTCGGATTCGGAGTGACTTCCACGCCTAGAAAGTACGAGAGATTGCCAAGGTCTTTAAGGGAGAATCGGTTGGAGAGTTGTTGGATAAAGGTTTCTAGGAGAGTAGGAGAGGAGCCTGTGACTATTATATCATCGACGTAGACGAGTGCATATAGTGTAGTTTTGGCTGTTTTGTAAATGAAGAGGGAGGGGTCGGCTAGAGAGGCTTTAAAGCCGTAGAGAAGTAAGTGCGATTTGAGTTCGGTGTACCAAGCACGAGGGGCTTGCTTGAGGCCGTAGATAGCTTTGCGCAGGTGGCAAACGTGGGTGGAGGTGTCAGGTTGGATGAATCCAGGGGGTTGGGTCATGTACACGGTTTCATGTAGTGTGCCTTGAAGAAAGGCGTTGTTAATATCAAGCTGACGCAGAGGCCAACCGTGATTGAGAGCGAGAGATAGAACAAGACGTACGGTGACCGGTTTGACCACCGGACTGAATGTGTCCGTGTAGTTTATACCATGGTGTTGATGGAAACCTTTGGCCACTAAGCGGGCCTTGTATTTCTGAATACTGTTGTCAGGATTGTATTTGACACGAAATACCCATTTGCAGCCAACGACATTATGAGCGTTGTCTCGAGGTACGAGAGTCCAGGTGTTGTTTCGAGTGAGCGCGTTATATTCTTCGATCATGGCAGCACGCCAGTGAGGAGTGGCAAGTGCTTGTTTGGTTGTGGTGGGGAGTGCGTGAGGAGACATCGTAGTGGCAACTTGCGCATACTTAGGATTTGGTTTGCGTATGTTATTAGAGAGACGTGTTGCAGGGCGTTGTGGGGAAGGTGGCTGCACCGAGACCTGAGGAGGAGAGGTGGCCGAGGGAGAGGTGGTGGCTGAAGGAGTTGGTAGAGGAGGTGTGGATACAGGTTGAGACAAGAGAGTGACTGGAGGATCAGGTGTAGGCACGGGTGAAGGTGAGATGATAGTGGAAGCCGTAGTAGAGGGGAGGAAGGCCACTGGTGGCTCAAACCACGAAGTAGTAGCAGGAGACGGAGAAGGGGAAGGGGCTGTAGTAGGCGTTGGGGACGTAGCAGCGAGACGAGAGTAAGGAAATTCAGTTTCGACAAAGGTGACATGTCGAGAGGTGTAGAAGCGTTTAGTAGCAGGGTCAAGGCATAGATACGCGCTTTGTGTGAGCGAGTATCCAATAAATACGCAGGCTGCAGACTTGGGATCGAGTTTATGAGACGAGTAGGGACGAAGCCACGGGTAGCAGAGACATCCGAAAGCACGGAGTTTGGTGTAGTTGGGTGATTTAGCAAAGAGACGCAGATAAGGAGAATCATTAGCAAGAGTATGTGTAGGGAGCCGGTTTATGAGATAAACGGCGGTACTGAAGGCTTGAGGCCAGTAAGAGAGCGGAATATGAGCGTGAGTAAGGAGAGAGAGACCAGTTTCGACAATGTGGCGATGGCGCCGTTCGGCATACGCGTTATGTTGGGGTGTGTGAGGAGGAGTGGTAAGGTGAGAGATGCCGCTTTGGAGCAGAGACGGAGTGATTTTAACATATTCGCCGCCGTTATCAGTGAAAAGTTGCTTGATTGGTTTGTTAAAAAATTTTTCGACAAGAAGTTTAAATTGAGTAAATATGTGTAATGAATCGGATTTCTTTTTGAGAGGATAGAGCCAGGAGTATTTTGTGAAGTGATCGACAAACAGAATATAATACTTATAACCATCAGTAGAGAGAATTGGGGAGGACCAAACATCGGAATAGATTAAATCTAAAGGAGCAGAGGACGTAAGCGTAGACGTGGAAAAAGGTAACTTGTGACATTTATTAAGCTTGCACGCGTTACAAAATTCAAAATTAGAATCAGAAATGTTCAAACGAAAATTGTTCTTAATAAAGGAAAAAACACGAGACGAGGGATGTCCGAGCCGATGATGCCACAACACGGCTGAGGGAGACGAGAGAGCAGCCTGAAATAATGTAGCAGACGACGGCTGCCAGGAGTAGATACCATTGTCAAGAGAGCCGTGGAGAAGAGTCCGACCCGTCGAAATATCCTTAAAAATAAAAGACTTTGGTGAGAACTCAATAGTAGCGTTATTGTCAGTACAAAATTGAGAGACAGAGAGTATGTTACGAGAAATTAAAGGTACATGAAGAACGTTGCGAAATTGTAATGAGCAAGAAGGAGAGTGTATATGAAAAGAACCTATATTAGTGATGGGGAGGGATGAACCATCACCGATGACGACGTCGTCAGATCCGTCATAAGGAGAGTGCTGAGCGAGAGTGGAGAGATCATTGGTGAGGTGATGAGTGGCCCCACTATCCACCAGCCAAGCCGAGGAGGGAGGAGCAGCAGCCGTGGCAGTGTGTGCTTGAGGACGAGCGTAGGGAGAGCGATTTGGACGCGAGTAGGGTTTGAGCACAAAAGAGGGATGGTTTTTCTTAAAATTACGACAGTTGAGAAAACCATGGCCCTTGTAGCTGCAATACTGACATACGGTAACATCACGAGGAGCAGCAGCTTGGTTATCAGATGATGAAGCAGGCCTCGGAGGGTAGCGAGACGAGGATGGACGATGACTGACAGCAAAGGCTGCCGTGGGTAAGGGGGTAGCAGAGATGGGTTCCGGGTGTTGCATTTCATGATTAAGAAGTTTTTCATGTAACGCCTCAAAAGAGATTGGCGTATCACGAGCATCTACGCTTTCCTTGATTGCACGATAATGTGTGGAATCAAGACCGCGAAGAACCTGTGCAATGATGTCCTCGGGGTCCATAGGTTTCCCGAGATTAGCGAGTTCAATAGTGCAAACCTTTATACTATGCATGTATGCAGTAATGGACTGAGTCGGTTGCTTAGTGATGGACTCGAGACGCTTCTTGATGGAATTAATGTGGGTACGGGAGGGATTAGCAAACAGGGTCGAAAGAGCGGTCCACATCTCGCGGGAGAACTTGCAAGGGGTTACTTGAGAGGTTATGTACTCATCAAGGGTCCCTGCAATAGCGCCACGAATAAGACTATCCTGTTGAATCCAAGGAGCATAAGCGGGATTTGGAACCGTCTTATCTTTGTCAGTGATGGTGGCCGAAGGACAGGGGTTAGACCCATCCACGTAGCCAAAAAGAGCCATACCTTCAAGGAAGGCTTGAATTTGGTAGGACCACTGAGTATAGTTCGTTGTGGTCAGCGTTTTGCATTGCGAGAGATTGACGTAGATTATTGGATGCGAGGGATCCACCGAGTTTGGTATCAGCAGAGTATGAGAAGCCATAGGCGAAGGAGTGGGGTGTTAATGCCGAGGACCGTTGGCGTCGGATACCATATAAAGAAAGTAACAGAGGAGCACGAAAGTGTAGCAGTAATGTGTTTGCTTGTATATTGAATTGAATCAGTTTTTACAGAGAATACAAGACTATTTATATATACTCTACCCTAGGTTTACAAGAGGAAAGATATTATAATACGTGGGAGATATATACAAGGGAGGAAGGAAATAATGTGATTGATTTGGATAATCAATCTACACGTTTATTTCCTCCTTGATTTGCTGTCATTGTGATCTTGTTTCCTTATGTGTAGGGAGTGTTGACTTTGGGTCAAGTGAAGATATTTGTTCCTTAATACAGTCAATTTAATTGTAAGTATAATGTGTTCATTTTGGTGATTAAAGTGACTACTAATTCATCTGCCCCAATCATTTGTTTACTTTTTGTTTTGGCACAAATACCAAGAAAAGTCCACAAAAGACAGATATGCATGCCCATTGGATGGTGTGAGAGGGCTAGTTGTTCCATTTGTGTGATAAAAGCTTTCTAAAAAGGAAAGGTAAACAAATGATTGGGACGAAGGGAGTATAACACTTAATGTGATAACTTTTGGAGGTTTTAAAGTATTAAGTTCTTTTTGAAATTAAAGTGAATATATATTATGCGTTAAAGTGGTCACATTTAGTCAGAGATATATATAAAGAAATATAGAAGAGAAATAATTCACGTCGAAAAGAATGTATTATTAATATTGTGTTGTGTTGTAGCTATTACAATAACACGATATATATAACACTAAGTTTAGATTTAATCTTGGCAACAATATATGTAATATGCCAATTATTATCATATTATTTATTACGATATATATTAATATATCGTATTCCTAAAATATGATATGTCGATATGTCGAGATATCTCCAAATCTCCTAACAATATAGTTCATCGTACGTACTTGCGAAACCTGACTTATTTTAGATTTTGCCAACTTTATTTAGATTGAATAGTAATAGGGTAGTGTCACCCGGACCCGATGGACTGGTACTAATTAATACAGAGTTTCAGTACTACCCTAAATAAAAAAAATAAAAAAGAGAGTTTTGGGGCAAAGTCTTATCAAAGGATAAATTGGTAATTTGATAGACATGTAACAACAATAATAGTGTGATGAACATAACATGTAGCAAGTAGCAACAATAGTAGATTTTACATAGATTGAGCATGATAACACATACGATCTAAGTTGATACAATTAGGAAGGAGAGTGACTTAACAATGAGCATACATTAAAATTCAATTCTCCCGTGCTTTGGATTAAAATATTCCAACCTATAGAATGAAAGCTATAATATAGTACAGATTTTCAGCAGTATATGTAGTAGTAATAGTATTAGTATTATTAGTACGACCATATATCACATTTAAAACTGCATGCATTTGCATGGGACCATGCACGTATGTACGTACGTACAATCCTCTCTGTAATTTTGCATGTTCTATCTTTTAATTTGGGGGCTTCTTTCACGAGAGATTATCTTCTCTTCTTTGTTCTGTCGCTATTTTACCTTACTATTCCTACTACCCTCTACAATATCAACTTTTAAATCATCATACCAAGTAAGTCTAACGGTACTTTCATTGTGAAACTGTCGTATACTCGTATGCGTACATCTGATTTAATTACTTGGTCATTTATTTAATGTTGTCTCATAAATGCATTTTCCATTTGTCACGGAGTAAAAATTGAACACTAAATTTGAAATCAGCCTTAGTTGACGCTTTTTTCGGCTTAAAAACCGCTCTTCATTCCATAAAGTTGTCTTTTTTCAGTGTAAGAAAATATTAGTTCCTACCGAATTTCAAAATGAAAAGTCAAACAAATGGCAGAGAATACAAAGTAAAGTACGGGATAACTAGTCCATAATCTATTTCAAAACAACCTTTTTTTTTTGTAAACAAACATATTTGCATCGAAAATCTCTCAGCTTACCTATTTGTTTGTTGTTCATACTATCCAAACGTAAAATTATTATCGATACGAAATTAAGTGAACATTTTCTTTAGGAATTTAGATTGACTTTAGTCAGTACCAAATAAGACCATGTATATGTAAAATTTACTTCGTACATAGTAGTGAAGATTGAGATGTTTTTTTTTTTTTTTTGATGACGAGGGGGTTGAGTCCCCCGGGTACATGCATTTCCGCACCATCACATGTACCATGTAAGCCACCCTCGACGGGGGCTGCGGTGGCCAAGTGGTGTGCTTTGGTTTTATTATTCTTTTTAGTTTCAGGTGAGATTTGAGCCTGCGACCTTATACTTTGTTGCACACTTCCAAATTGAGATGTTACTTAACATAAATGTTAGTTACTAGGTCATATTTTTTTTGGAATTGGAAATATCTAAACTAAATTAAAATACACCCTCTGTCTCAGTCATTTATTTACACTTCTCTCACAAAAAAGTCAAACGGTAAGCAAATTACTTGAATGGGGCCGGGAATGGTAACTTCTCCTATAAGACCAACTTACCGGTTATCATAACCTATTCAGCGGCTCTTATAACTCAGCTTAATTTTTATAAGTTCAGTTCAGCTTATATAAGTTCAGGTCTTATAAGTTCAGCTTGTATAAGCCTCACTAAGCTTTAATTTATAATCGACTTGATCACCCTATAAGTTCAAATTTAGACCACAAACGGCCCAAGTGGTCGGGTTCGGGTTATACGGGTCGGGTCAAAATACGGGTCGGGTCAATACGGGTTCGGCTCAAATACGGGTCGGGTCGTGTTCGGGTCGGGTCGGTTTCGGGTCAAAATACGGGTCAAAAATACGTTTTTCGCGCCTTTTTATTTATTATTTTTTTAATTAAAAAAATTCTTTTATTGTTATTTTACATTATGTACATATTTTATTGTACATATGTAATATTAAAGTTGATATATATTCATTCTTGTAGTTTATAAAATTAAAATAGTCTATTTATGAATATATTCATAATATTTCAATCATAATTTTCATCATCATTTTGATATTTCAATTTATAATATTGAGGTTGTAATAATTATTAATATTAATTTTTTTTTTTTTGAAATATTAATTTTGTAGGTTCAAAAAGTCTTGTTACACGAAATTACACTTGACCCATCGGGCCGAACGGGTCGGGCGGATTTTGACCCTAAATTAACGGGTCATTTTGGGTTCGAGTCACGGGTCAAATTTTACGGGTCTTGACCCTAAAAAAAGGGGTTGGGTCGGGTCGGTTTTTCGGGTCGGGTCGAATTTTGACAGGTCTAAGTTCAGCTCTTATAAGTTCACCTATATAAGTTCAACTCAGCTTCTATAAGTTCAGCTCCAAAAAGCCAAAAAAAAACAGGGCCTTACTACTCTAATGGGTCGGTCTTACCATAAATTACTTAATTACGGTAAAACTGGCTTATCTAACAATTAGTAAAACTAAAATGAGATTGAAAATAAATAATAATATTGAAAAAAATGCAAACCGAGCTAAATTGAATCGATCCAATAACAAAATACGAACACAACCCATTAATTGGAAATACATTGAACCCAATTGATAAAACCGCAATGGACTCATTTCAAATTGAATATTGGGCCTATTCAATGAAAGAGAAGTATTGGGCCTGATTCTAGCTGATGGTTGTTACTCTGTAAATGTTTAGCCCAGTTATTTAAGATATCACTTTTTTCTTTTTCCTTAGACGCCCAATTCACGATCATAGAGCCAGAATCTCCAAGAACGTCCAGAATCAAGATATCGTGGCGCAGTGTTCTCGGATGCATTCTAAATAGTGGGTATAAAGTTTCAATCCCCCTGTTATAAGGGACTCGCACTTCAGTTTAGACAAAAAATAAAAATAAAAATGGATGAGTATCTTTATAAAGGATTTGTCGGTCTTGATTACATTTTGAAATTAATAAAAATTACTCCCTCAATTCAAATTCAACAACGTCATTTACTTTATGAAGTAAACCATCATTAAATTTGACTCCTTAAATATATCGTGAAATACAAAAACTTAAAATATGAAAATAATATATTTGAAAACATTATAACGTAATCTTTCACAAAATCAAATTTTTAACAAGAAATTTTCGTGTATATATAGAGAAATTGACGGTCAAAGTATCGCCTCGAAAACCAGCCCAATAGTGAATGTAAGTGTTGGATTTGAATAGAGGGAGTACCTTTTAATATGAAAAAACAAAAGTATATTCTATAAATTAAAAAATACTCCCTCCATTCAATTTCATTTGCATCAAAGAGAAAAAAACCACTATTCATTTAAGTAGAAAGTTTTTTGAATTTCTCACAACGTATTGAATAACATATAGTCATGCGGGATCTTGTTTGATAGGTGTTAATGAGTACAATAAGTATACCAAATTTTATAATTTTTAAAAGCGTAAAACTCTACATATTTGCGTTCCAACATTCGTGTTGGCAAACGTGAAAAAGCATATGATGCTAATGGAATTGAATAGAGGGAGTACTAAAAAAGTAAAAGACAAATTTCCTATTCATATAGTCACTTTTTATGTACTAAAAAAACTCATATTTTACGTCGTAAGTGAAAAATCGTCTTTCATAATCTTTGAAGAGCATATAGGGGAGCTGAGCTACTATGTTAAAATCTGTTGAAATTAAAGTTCGGTGAACTTATAGAAACTAAACTTATTAGAGCTGAACTTATATGAACTGAGTTGAACGTGTCTCAATATAGTCACTTTTCATGTCTCGAGAAACTCATATTTTAGGTCGTAAGTGAAAAACCGTCTTACATAAAAAGAATGGAATGGCGTGTAAGATAGAAAGAGGGGAGGAGAAGAAAAGTGCAACACATTTTGGTGTAAATTAGTGTCAGTAAGTCAGTCAGTTACTCTTCATAAACCTGTGAATTGTGACCCCTCTGCATTACTTCTGCTGCTCTCTCTACTCTACTCTTCTTCTTCTTCTTCTTCCTTCACATTTTTTCTCCCTTTCACAATATTTCCTCTTATTTTATTCATAAAGTTTACTCCTTTTTCTCTCTAAATTTCCCTTAACTTTAATTACCTAAAAAAAAAATAAAAAAATAATCCTCTCATATTATAGTTTCATAAAGAACTCACATTGTATTCTGGTAATTCTCGATCATAAATGTCTCATACTAACTGGGAAGCTGATAAAATGTGAGTTTTTTTTTATCAAAGATTTCATCTTTTTCTTCGTTTTAATTATGGGTTTTATTTTTTTTTGTTAATTTCTTTTTTTTTTTTTTTACGGTTTTTTAGTTTTATAATTTGTAGGGCAGTTTAGATTTTACTTAAGTTTTCTGTGTTCCTTCCATATTCCAGTTTTTTTTTCTCATGTTTTGATGCTGAATTTTCATTTGCATGGCAAATTTCTGTGCTTTCTTCCATGGTTTTTTTTTTTTTTTTAGTGAAGTTTAAATCATATGTGAAATCAAACAATCTACCTAAGTTCTTCTATGAGACGGTCTCACGATACTCTTAGTTACGATCTTTTTTTTTTAAGTAATCATATTAAAAAGTATCGTATAAGACGGTCTTACAGGAGACTTATCGAACAAATCAATGTATGTAATTTATGTTTGATGTGTAAGGTTGGATGTATACATTCATGATTACTTGGTGAAGAGAGGGCTTAAAGCTTCTGCACAAGCTTTCCAAGCTGAAGGAAAAGTCTCTTGTGACCCTGTTGGTATGAACTCATATAATTTTGTACTTAACAATTTCTTATGCAAAGCAGAAATTTTATGGGAAATTTGTTACTTTTTTGTAGTTTGAGAAATGTTTTTAGTTGTAATTTCGAATTTGGTGCATGTTAATTTGCAGCAATTGATGCACCTGGTGGATTTTTGTTTGAGTGGTGGTCAGTATTTTGGGATATATTCATTGCCAGGACTAATGACAAACACTCAGAGGTAGCTTCTTCATATATTGAGGTCGGTTTACGATTGTGCATGTCATTGAATTTCGTTTTCTGTTTATCTTGTGACTATCGACACGACAGCCAACATTATGGTGGTGACAAGGTATAAGTCGTATCACCTATATCAAAATAAACCTAGCATGCAACTAACAATAGCAAGTAGCAAGTAAGGATCGAATCCACAGGGAAACGGTGTAGTTCTAAGCTAAAGTCGGTGTAAACAGGCTCAACTCAGGGGTGTGAAAAAGATGTTGATTAAGCTATAAACTAAGGCGAATAATAACGCAGATGTATAAGAATATATAAAGGGGGAGATTAGGGTGTCGGGTTCATATATGACAACGATTCAGGAACGCAAGTTAATAAGACGGAAGAGATAAACTGTGCAACTTGACTAGGTTTGTAAAACGCTCTCTCGAGTCAATTTTAGCCTTAAGCAAATTTAGCGGGCTCTCGCAACTTACTAAATTCAACTTATCTAACTCGCGTAAGTCTAGTTTTAACTCGGCTTTCGTTCTTAAGTCAAAATATACTCAGGTTCAATTAAACTCAGATAAAACGGTGATCAGGCGAAATAATCCTAATTCAATTGATATAGAACGCGTAGAAAGAAATCAAGAGCACAATTTAAATCAACCAATTTAATCTCAAAACAAGTTCCTAAATCATATGTCACAAATCACCCTAACCCTAATTATAAAATTAGCTAGACATGATTAAGAACAAAGCAACATAATAATAAGAAGACATGATAATAAAGAAATAATTGCAATTAAAATAAAACCTGAAATCTTACGGAGTACCGACGATTGAAATCAAATCCAACTTGAAAGTAAAACTAGAGCTAAGGGTTTTTGAGAGAGAAATTAAACTAAGCAGTAAACTAACCTAAAGTAAATAATGCATAAACTAAAGATAGTCTAAATCACGTCCTAAAACATCTATTTATAGTTTCCAAAATATAATTCTCGAAGTAAAACAAAACCCGACAAAATAAACACATGGGCCGGCCACACTTGCCTGGCCAACCTACCGACCACCCAACCGGGCCTGGCTTTCTTGTGCTTGCAACCTTGGCCCAAACCCCTTCAACCTTGCTTTGGGCCTTGTTATTACACGTATCCTTTGACTTTTGGGCCGAATTAGCTCGTGGCCCCTAGTCTTCCCTTGGTCTTGGCTTGATTTCCCGAGCCCTAGTTCGTGCTCGAGCTTGGTCTTTTCGTCTCGCGTCTCGTAATGCTCCATTCGTCCCGGGTTTTGGCTCAAAACCACCAAAACCTGCAAAATGTAAATGAAAAGCAGCAGTAACGAGAAATATAACAAATAGCTCCTAAAGTCATAATAAATACGAATAAATACGAGCTAAATGCGACTGAACCGGGGGCATAAAACGAATATAAATAGAGCGTATCAAACTCCCCCAAACCAAACCTTTGCTTGTCCTCAAGCAAACAGCATCGGAGCAAATCAAAGTGACACGAACTAATCACGCTAGTATCTCAAAGTGGACGACCTATGCACATAAACAATACAACCAAAGCCTATTTCACCGAGAATAGAGCACAAGTCTCAACCGTTCACACCACATTATATCACTAGCCTCTAACGCTTACGCAAAAGTAAAACTAACGACAAATCAATTCAAGCAAGGCCAACCGATCGTACCACTAACCATCATCCAATCTTTCCAAATCATTTCCTTTTTCCTTCTTTTTCTTTCTTTTGTTTCTTTTTTTCTTTTTTCGCAAATGTGGAGCATCCCTCGTATGTAGTACCGTTTAGCTTGACGTTCACTCGGTAAAAATCGCGCTCGGGTACACATATTTCCTTAAGGGTTACATCATTGCTCATACTCACGGTCGCAACCAAATTCATGGCCACTGTGGTTACTCAAGTCAATGAGTCCCCTCCGAGAGCATCGAAGCATTGCTCCAACATATACAAGATCTTTCCAATCGAACCACAAACCAACATACCAACATTCCACAAACCAATGCCAAGCTCGAATGTCAAAGTCGAAAGTAAACGAGCGAAAAGCTGAAAGAGTTAAGCAAATACAAGTGGGCTAGTGTTAAGGCTCGCAATCTAGTATCAGGAAACAAACCAATCGTGCAAGCTAAGACGATAGGAAGTCGACTCGGAGATACTAAAGATCAAAATAAGTGTACAAATCAATTCCCCAAACTAGATAAAGCAGGACAAAGCAGACCAAAAAGACTCGTGTTTTTGTAATTTTTTTGAATTTTCGATTTTTTTTTTTTGGGTTTTTATACTAAAATGCAAACGAAATGAAAATGCAAAGCGCGAAAGAGCTTCCCTCCCCCAAACCAAATCACACATTGTCCTCAATGTGGAAAACAGCATAACCACAAAGCAGAGGAGGACACAAATCATAAGGGGTACGGAAAGTAAATGCGATAAAAGAGGGTAAAAGGGGTAAAGAGGCTCACATTATCAAGTCGGAGCTCCCCCAAACCGAAGCGAAGCGTGGAGTGCGGCTAAGATCCACATATATGCGTCCAATTCATTCCATCTATGAAGGCACTTCGGTAGGTAACACGAGAAACAAGAAACGAAGCAGCAGGAGGAAAGAGGTGGACCGTGGCCCAGACGGCAAGAATGGCTGGCCGCGCCGACTCGATTTTTCGATTTTTTGTCAACTTTCAAATTTCAACACGGCCTCGTTCGCCCAAGAAATTGGCCGTCACGAGGCTTTCTCGTGAGCGTTTTCAACATATTAAGGACTCAAAAGTCCATGAATACCTGCGCGCTAAAAATCAAATATAATACCCCTCGTCCTCGCGCGCTCAATAAAACCAAAAGTCGGAAAATCAAACCAAACAAAAGTACAAATGCTAAGTAGCTATACAACGCCATCGTCGCTTTCCCTGGTTACCGGGTTTATAGTCCCGCACGACTCTTCACACCCGTAAATCATGTATAGTGCCAAGGTCGTTGGCCATATTCACACAGCCTTCACTCGGCGAAATCTCACAGACGATCGCCATAACACTCCTCCTCCCGAGGCAAAGCAAAGATACTCCATTAACGTAGGCCTCGATCATGAAATGGCTCGACCAGGCCCTCTATTCCCAATGCCGTCGTAGAGATCGGGCCAAAGAACGCCCTTTCCCCAAACCATCCGCGGCAAACTATCCTGTAGAACCTCGCAACAAGAGAAGAGACATGCAAAACCTCCAAAGTGTCTCCGGTAGAGTGAGACTGAGGTACAGAGTCAATAGAACAAACCGACTTCAGACGCACAGGACCGCGGTGTCGAACGGGTAAACGTGAGCTTTTCACCCCCACCTTAAAGGCTATGGTCCTACTACCCACATCAATAATCGCACCAAAGAATGCGCAGCGGCGGTCTCCTAAAATGATAGTGAATGTGGGCATCCTCGGCATATCTACCACTACTGAAGTCGACAGGATAAAGAACTTTCCAACCTCAGATCGGGACATCGTGTAAGATTCCTAAGGACGCTTTATGAGCTGGCCACCATCCGCAAGGTAATGCTAAGAGGTTCTAAAGTCGACAAGTTCATTTTCCGACACAGAGGGCAGGGAGACACTCACACTCGCCTCCCAGGTCACACAAAGGCATTACGAACCACAAATCTACCTATAGAGCATGGAATAGAAAATGTCCCAGTGGTCGCTAAGCTTAGGAGGCTTACTACCCTCGCAGCCTCAAGACTAGCCTTCCCCACAAAGGCTACGGCCGACATCGCCGCTCAACGCACGCCACGAGCCAAAACATCTTTCAAAACTTAGCAGACGCAGGAATTTGGGTCACAAGGTCTATGAAAGGTACGTTTACCTGAAGGGCCTTGATGACGTCGACGAACTTCCTGAACTTAGCCTCGGGCTCTGCACCTCGTTGGCGACCAGGAAACGGCAGCTTAATAGGAATCGGGGGCGTTGACGTAGCAGGAATACCAAAAGTAGCACCCAAATCATCCTTCCCCGCAGCTTCTGTGTCCAAATGGCCGGACGACCGGCCACGGCCGACCGGCCAGACCTCCGACACATCGCTTAACGTGTTTTCTTCTTCATCCCTCTCCTCTTCCTCCAAATGCAAAGGGTCACCGTACGCAGACCCACTTCTCAATGTTATCGCACATGCAGTGTCGTGCGGAGCTCTAGGAGGATTCCCTTGGGGCGGAAGTGTACCGGGTTGTCGAGATGCTTGCGAAGCGGCGAGTTGAGCCACTTGGTTTTCCAATAATTTGATCGCAGCATCCTTAGCTTGACCGTCCTTCTGCATCTGTTGCATCATCATCTCTTGTGACTTTTGCACGGCCATAGTCACTTGAGACATCTGCAACATCATGGCCTTCATTTCGGCCATAGGGTCGGGTATTTGAGTAGGAGGGGGTGGTGTGTCCACGGGTTTGTAGTTAGGCGGAGGTGGTGGTTGGCTTTTGTAGGGTGGTTGATAGGGGGTATTTTGAGGTGGTTGGGGAGTTGGGTTAAGTATGTTATTATTTCGGTAGGATAAAGAATGACCGATCATAACCCGGTTGATTCAGTACGGCAGGTTTTGATTATTGGAACGGCACGCATAAACCTCGCTTCCTGGGGCGCAAAGATACCCCGTAGTGTGGCTCGAATCATGCCCGCAACAAAGATTAACACGGGCACTCGAACTCCCTGCATAAGCATCAAACTTTCTATTCACTCGGAAAGTTGACTCATAATCGCGCTCATGCTTCATTTCCACCCGCAGCGCGACCGCGAATTACCCTCGCCTACCAAACCGAGTCAGTATGGGATACCATCTCCTCAATCGTTGCCACGCTTTATCGCCGTCCGTATTATTAGCAAATCGACCTCCCGCGCCGAATCAAGAATAGTGCGACTTTCAGATACAACCCGTTGTAGAAACGCCATTATAATCAACCACCACCCAACCCGTGATGTGGACACTCACGAATCAACCGCTTATAACGGCCCCACGCCAAAGAAACGACTCGGCCATAACTCACGAAAACTCAGATCCGACTACGAGTTGGTTGGTCCGCCTGAGGATAGAACTTGCGATAACGCAAGAGCTAGACTTGGCCAATCCGCTATACCCGCCAAAGCAATCTTGTCTAAATCGGTGATCCAGCCCCGCCGATCCTTTAGTGAAAAAGGGAATAGCATTTCCTAATTTGATTTTAGGTGATCCCACCGCTTAATCGTAGAGCAATGAATCCGTAAAAACTTGCATATGCTTCCCGGATCTTGATGAGCATTTCCACCGAATTGATTTCGCCCACCAATGAGAGGAAAGCGGGCGAATCTCAAAGTTACCCCGACCGTGTTGGGAATTGTGAACCTCGCGGATCGCCTCTGGCTTGGGCAATGAGTGACTATAAAGCTTAGGCATAGTCACGCGCGTGGGTGATGAACCTGGAGTAATAGGAGGTGTGTCCTCTCCGTAGGACGATTGCGCTGCACTAGACTCCGACAGCGACGCTTCCTCGAAATCAGGTTCAAGTAACTTTCTTGCTTCCTTACGTAGTCTGTGAAAAGCTCGCCAGGTTCAGGCTCAAATGGAATCAAACTCAGAGGTGACCTGTGCATAAACAAAACTACAAGAAAACGATAAGAAACGGTCTCAAGGAACTAGGTTCCTTGAGACAAAGGAGAAAAACCTGTAAGACTAACAAAAACTAAAACTAACTAAGCCGTTTCCCCGGCAACGGCGCCAAAATTGACAAGGTATAAGTCGTATCACCTATATCAAAATAAACCTAGCATGCAACTAACAATAGCAAGTAGCAAGTAAGGATCGAATCCACAGGGAAACGGTGTAGTTCTAAGCTAAAGTCGGTGTAAACAGGCTCAACTCAGGGGTGTGAAAAAGATGTTGATTAAGCTATAAACTAAGGCGAATAATAACGCAGATGTATAAGAATATATAAAGGGGGAGATTAGGGTGTCGGGTTCATATATGACAACGATTCAGGAACGCAAGTTAATAAGACGGAAGAGATAAACTGTGCAACTTGACTAGGTTTGTAAAACGCTCTCTCGAGTCAATTTTAGCCTTAAGCAAATTTAGCGGGCTCTCGCAACTTACTAAATTCAACTTATCTAACTCGCGTAAGTCTAGTTTTAACTCGGCTTTCGTTCTTAAGTCAAAATATACTCAGGTTCAATTAAACTCAGATAAAACGGTGATCAGGCGAAATAATCCTAATTCAATTGATATAGAACGCGTAGAAAGAAATCAAGAGCACAATTTAAATCAACCAATTTAATCTCAAAACAAGTTCCTAAATCATATGTCACAAATCACCCTAACCCTAATTATAAAATTAGCTAGACATGATTAAGAACAAAGCAACATAATAATAAGAAGACATGATAATAAAGAAATAATTGCAATTAAAATAAAACCTGAAATCTTACTTGAAAAATCGATTTATTGAAATCAAATCCAACTTGAAAGTAAAACTAGAGCTAAGGGTTTTTGAGAGAGAAATTAAACTAAGCAGTAAACTAACCTAAAGTAAATAATGCATAAACTAAAGATAGTCTAAATCACGTCCTAAAACATCTATTTATAGTTTCCAAAATATAATTCTCGAAGTAAAACAAAACCCGACAAAATAAACACATGGGCCGGCCGGCCGGCAGCCGGTCTGGCCAACCGGCCTGACCACCCAACTGGGCCGGCTCTTCTTGTGCTTGCAACCTTGGCCCAAACCCCTTCAACCTTGCTTTGGGCCTTGTTATTACACGTATCCTTTGACTTTTGGGCCGAATTAGCTCGTGGCCCCTAGTCTTCCCTTGGTCTTGGCTTGATTTCCCGAGCCCTAGTTCGTGCTCGAGCTTGGTCTTTTCGTCTCGCGTCTCGTAATGCTCCATTCGTCCCGGGTTTTGGCTCAAAACCACCAAAACCTGCAAAATGTAAATGAAAAGCAGCAGTAACGAGAAATATAACAAATAGCTCCTAAAGTCATAATAAATACGAATAAATACGAGCTAAATGCGACTGAACCGGGGGCATAAAACGAATATAAATAGAGCGTATCAGGTGGTGCCTTAAGGGCTCCTTCAAAGGGCAAATTCCTTGGATTAAGGGGTCATTTTAATTTCGGGGGGTACTTAGTTTTGCTTGTGATAGTGCACTTCGTTATATTGAGTAGGGAGTAATAAAGCTTGCGCAGTAGATTGAGAATCGCGAAGTGTTAATGTCTGTTGATTGGCTGCTAAGTCTTACTCGTATTTAGAATTCAGCTGTTTAGTTTTCTGTTTGTGTTTTGTACTTTTTTCATAACTGCAACCCTTGTATTGATTAAGCGGATTTGAGTGTGCTTAATGTGGCCACAGTCCTGCCACTGTATGACGTCCTATGTTACTCGGATTTACAATGTGTCATACTCGCATGGTGTTGGACAAAATCATCGCTGATATGTTTTCATGATTTTCTTGGAAGAAGTGTCTAAATGTCGTGATTGGTCAAAATGGCAGTTTGTTGGACACATGACACCTGAACATTGGTTGTCCTGGATGTTGGAGGTGGAATGGTTGGGGGATGTCGTAGCATGAATAATTTCCGTCTCATTTTTTCTTGGAATTTGTCTCTACCCATTCCCTTCAATAATCTCAATAACGAACGTTCTGTGGTGTAAATTGCGGGATGACAGACTCAGTTTATAAAAGCAAGAGAACAGCAGCAGCCCCAAAATCATCAGCAGCCAAATCTTCATCAGCAACAGCAGCTTCAGATGCAACAAAATCGGCACGCACAACTTCAGCAACAGCAGTCACAGCAGCAGCGACAGCAACAACAACAACAGCAACATCAAGCACCTCAGCCTCAAAGAAGAGATGGTGGTAATCCTCTCAATGGCACTGCTAACGAGCTTGTTGGAACTGACGCTCTTTCTGGACAAACTGCTGCAGCTGCTAATACCATAACATCCAAAATGTATGAGGAACGGATGAAAATGCCTGTACCAAAAGACACGTTAGATGATGCATCTACTAAAGTAAGCTGTCATCTTGTCTAATGACATGATCAAATCATTTGGTGTGAGTTTCGTCTGATTATTTGTGAATCGTTGCAGCAAAGATTTGGTGAAAATGTGAGCCAACTCTTGGATCAAAATCATGCCTCTGTATTAAAACCATCTTCGACTGGTCAGCCTTCAAGGTAGGTCTTAATTTTATAAGGTATTGTTTGCTGCTTGTTCTCGATATTTTTGGGTAAGAGTGCAGTCTCTCGATCTGGTGACTATATAAGTGGGCTGTTTTTTACGTTTTCAGCCAAGTATTGCATGGTACAGCTGGCTGCATGTCTCCACAGGTTCAACCTCGGAATCAGCAACATCCGGGATCTGTATCAGTAAGTCACTATGTTCGCTTTGCTGGCTGATTCCTCTTTAAATGTCAATCATAGTATTGTAATAGTAATATTACTATTATAACTATTTCAAGGCTCAGTAGTTTCCTGTATGAGCAGGTGATAAAGACAGATATGAATTCAGTCTTGAGTCCTCGAGCTGCTGGGCCTGAAGCATCAATTATTGGTCTTCCTGGTATCTGCGTAAATTTGTCATTCTAATTGATGTATCGTTTTCATAAATAAAGCAGTCGGTGTACTAGGGTAACACTTTATGACATCACTTGTACTACAATGTCTGTTACTTCTTACATGCTGCACTCTCTCTTTTGCATCAGGATCAAACCAAGGTGGTAATAATTTAACTTTGAAAGGATGGCCACTCACAGTACGTTTTTGTTTATTTTCATTTGTCAGATTTACAATATTGTTTCATGCCTGTTAAAATTTGATCAATGTTGAATGATTTTTTTGTGGTCAAACGCGGTGGTGTTGTATACGTTGGATGTGCATACAATCAAGTGTCTGGTGCAACAGATTGTGGGTCTTCCTTAATACTTAGTATTAGACAACTGTGTTATTTCGAAATTTCACTGTGTTGCATGTCTTCCATGACTCTTGTGCCGGCACAACACCAGAATCGTGACACCAAAAATTAGACGCACTTGACCACTCCATTCAATCCTTCATCAAAAGTGGACTCGACATCCACACTTAAGTGTATCATCATATATAGTTGCTATGGTGTGAAATGAAAGCAAGAAGACTAAAGTAAAAGAGATAGGGATGTGATGAGTACAGTTTTGGTCTCTATAGACTAGTATTTTGAGCGATGCATGCATGTGTTAGCGAGAAGAGTAATGTCGTAGTGAGCATTTTGTAAACTTGCGTGAGTAAGATCATGGAAGTAATTGTGAAGGATTTCTCAGTTCTTATGTCATAGGGTGTTACTGGTTTTTAATAGGGACTAGAGCAGCTGAGGACTGGACTTATGCATCAGCAGCAAAAATCGTTAATGCAGCAGGCGTCTCAGCCATTTCATCAATTTCAGATGCTGACACCACAACATCAGCAGCAATTGATGCTTGCCCACCATAGTTTGGCTTCAGCAGCTGCAAATGATATGGACAACAATAGGTTCAAAATGATGATGAATAACAGAAGTATGAGCCTCGGAAAGGACGGTATTCCAAACTCTATTGGGGACATCGTCCCGAATGTTGGATCACCTTTACAAGGTGGTTGTCCTGCTCTACCTCGTGGAGATGCTGATATGTTGATCAAGGTACTACTATGACCTATGATGCCTACCCTTGCCTTCTGGAAGATTAGTGTGGCGTGATTCATAGTTTATTCTGTATATATGACTATATGTAACTTGTTTGGGGTTACCAAAATATTTCAGTTGAAATTGGCTCAGCTTCAGCAACATCAACAAAGTGGTCTTCCTCAGCATCAACTTCAACAACTTCAGCATAATGGTCTCTCCTTCTCGGGTCAGTCGTCTCAAGTTTCAAATCTCAGTCTTCATCAATCAGATAAGCTTGGTGGAACTAATGGTATTTCAGCTGATGGGAACATGTCAAATTCGTTTCGGTCGAATGATCAGGTCTATTTTGCCTGCCTATGCCTTACATTTACTTGAAACAATATAATTGCACAGTTGTGTGTGTAAGTCTACTCATTTTAGCGTAAAGAAATTCATCTTTGAGTAAGCAGTTGGCTGTATCTCTAGTATAGTTGTAAATTTTCGGATTTCTAACACTAATCTAAACGCATTAAGGCTTCCAAATATCAGACTGGAAGGAAGCGGAAGCAGCCAATATCGTCTTCTGCACCCGCTAATAGCTCTGGAACAGGCAATACTGCGGGACCTTCCCTAAGCTCAGCCCCGTCAACACCCTCAACTCACACTCCTGGAGATGTGATGTCAATGGCTTCCTTTTCTCATGGTAGTGGAACTTCTAAGCCACCACTTATGTTTGGCTCGGATGCAAATACTTCCCTTGCATCACCGTCAAATCAGCTGGTGAGAAGCCTTTTAGTACTACGTTCTATGCGACATCATAGTTTTGAATAGATTCTTACGGGCGTTTCTCGCCAGCTCTAAGATGGTAAGGGTTTGAAGTTTCAGGCTGATGTGGAGCGTTTCGTGGATGATGGATCCTTGGATGACAATGTCGA
The DNA here is from genome assembly GCA_023091065.1 of Dianthus caryophyllus. Taxonomy (NCBI): domain Eukaryota; kingdom Viridiplantae; phylum Streptophyta; class Magnoliopsida; order Caryophyllales; family Caryophyllaceae; genus Dianthus; species Dianthus caryophyllus. The sequence continues at coordinate 2,884,259 of CM041526.1, read as the reverse complement.
GTCTTTTTTATCACATGATGATTCAGATCCTAGAGATCCTTCTTGTCGCTCAATGGACGTAAGCAAAGGTGTGTTAGAACCTACGTTTCATATACTACTTTCATATGTCCTTTGTGTACGAAACAGGAAGAAGTTTTTATAAGAAATATAACCTTTGGTTTGAATTGTGTTTTCTGTATTTACTGTGATATCAATGAATACATATTTATACTAGTTACAAGGGTGAGACTAGCTAGGATTATTTACCAAAAACGATAAGGAAAGAAATCTAGTTTTCCTAATTACAATATTCACACAATCTAATTACTTGCAAGACAAGGTGGGAGATTTTGTCGATAAATCTTTAGGAAGGTTAATACGCCCCCTCAAGATGGACGTTCTGGGAAGGAGGCCAATCTTGCTTCGTAGGACAAGAAAGGGACCCTTGGACAAGGGTTTTGTGAGGACATCCGCAAGTTGATCAGCGCTGGCGACGTGTTGTATTCGGATGTGACCTTGTTGAAGTTGCTCTTTGACGAAATGAAATGACAGGGCCATGTGTTTAAATGCGTGAATGGAACACGTGATTCTTGGCATACATCATGGCGGAGATATTGTCACTGAAAATGACCGGTGGGCGGGAGTTGGAATCAGAGCTCTGTAGAAGGTAGCGGAGCCATAAGAGCTCGGTTATGCTGATTGCAATTGAGCGAAATTCGCTTGATGGTGGGCGGTCTGCAACACCACGTTGCTTTTAGAGGACCAAGAGATTGGGTTGCGCTAAGGTAGACAATGTGACCAGAGGTCGAGAAAACTCTCCTTGTCGCCACCATGATCTGCGTCCGCGAAAGGCGTGAAGAGATTGGGTAGTGGAGCGATAAAGTCGAATGCCGAGAGTAATGGTGCCTTGGAGATAGCGAAGAAGGCGCTGAGGGCTAATGATGGCTGTCGATTGGGTGGTGCAGAAATTGTGCAAGACGATTGGCGAGGAAGGCAATGTCGGGCCTGGTTAAAGAGAGATATCAAGATCGCCAACGATGGCACGATAGGTTGATTGGTCACGAATAGGTTTGCTGCCCTCTCGGCGAGCCGTGACTTCGGAGACCATAGGAGCGCCGTGGGTTCGCATTTGACATGTCATATTTGTCAAGTATGTCAGCAATATATTTGGATTGGTTGAGGTGGAGACCAGCAGAGTTTGGAACAACTTCCATTCCTAGGAAATAAGACAGGGGACCTAGGTCTTTGAAATGGTAAACGTTGGGATAGGGTTGAGATGAGCTTTGTAGGTGGTGGGGATGAGGCCGGTGATGATAATATCATCCACATAGACAAGCATATATAGTAGCGTGGTTTTAGTGTGTAAGATAAATAAAGAAGAATCGCATACGCAGTTGCTCAAGCCATAGGCGAGAGATAGGTTTCGATTCGATGTACCAGCGAGGAGCTTGTTTGAGACCATAAATGGCTTTGCGTGAGTCGGCACACGTCGGGTTTGGCCTGGTCAACGGCCAGGAGGTTGGGACATGAAGACAGTGTCGGTTAGGTGGCCTTGGAGGAAGGCATTGTTAACGCCTAATTGCCGTAAGGACCATGATTCGTGACAATGAGAGCAAGAATGAGACGACGGTGGTAGGTTTGACAACCGGACTAAAGGTTTCGGTATAGTCAATGCCGGCGTTGGTGAAAGCCCTGCAACGAGACGGGCCTTGTCTTTGTTTTAAAGTGCGTCAGTGGTTGTATTTGTTCGCGAAACACCCATTTGCACCCAACAATGTTCTGGTTTGGAGAGCGGGGAACAAGAGTCCACGTTTGGTTTGAATAAGGCGTCAAATTCATCTTGCATAGCGTGGCGCTTGATGTGGTACAAGTAACGCTTGCTTTACTGTGTGAGGTAACTCGACTTGCGAGGAAGTGGCATGAGCCATGTTTGCAGAGTAGCGCGGGTTTGGTTTGCGTATGTTGTTGTCAAGACGAGTTGTAATTGTCTTAGCTGGAGGTGGTTTGGTGGGTGGCTTGGGTGGCCGAGAATTGGTGGCCGGGGAGGGGAGGGATGTTGCTGCCGAGGCAGCAGGTTCAGGGGGAGGTGGGGCTGCAGAAACATCAGTGGTGGGTGCAGCAGCAACAGATGAGGCCGTAGGGATGGGGGGGGTTGCTGCTGCAGCAGAGGAGGAGGCCGTAGTGTCTGATGCAGCAGACTGGGTGGTAGGGCCGTGTTTTGTAAGCACAGCGGTGTTGCGTCGAGAGTACACTTGAGTGATAGGTTTGTGTGTACGAGGAGGAATGGTGGAAGTAGGCGACGCGGAGGGGACCGTAACATTAGCGCGGAGAAGGGGTATGTGCATAGAGCACCATTCATCCGGGCTTGGTTGAGTCGTAGGAGGGGTTTTTGACTCTTTAAATGGAAACACGGAGTCAACAAATTTTACATGTCGAGACGTATATAAGCGATTGGTTTGGCGTCAAGACGTAAATAAGCACTTTGAGTGTTAGAATAGCCGACAAAAATACACTGATTGAGCGAGGTTCCAGGTTGTGTTTGGTATATGGTCGTGAACCAAGGATAACAAAGACGTTAAAGCGTGGAGTTTTGAATAGTCGGCGATGTATGGTGGAGCCGAAGGTATGGGAATCACCTTGTAAAGACTTGGTGGGAAGGCGATTAATTAAATAGGTGGCCGTGCTAAACGCAAAGGCCAATATGACGTTGGAAGACGGCGTGGGTTAGGAGGGCAAGGCGGTTTCAACAATATGCCGATGGCGGCGTTCGGCATAGCAGTTGTGCTCCGGTGTATCACGAGGCGACGGTAATGGGAGATACCCTCGGGTAGAGCGATTGGTTTAGCTTAATATACTCGCCTCCATTGTCGGAAGAAGCAGCGAATAGGGGTTTTGAAGTACTTTTCAACAACGGATTTGAATTGAGTAAAGATAGTGGTGGTTTTGATTTTTGTTTCAATGGATATAACCGGACATATTTAGTAAAATGGTCAACAAAAATAATGTAGTATTTATAATTATCACGAGTGAAGCAGGACTAGTCCACACATCGGAAAACACAAGATCAAGAAAGCGATGGAGGTAAAAGAAGAGGTAGAAAAAGGTAGCTTTTTGCTCTTCAAACGCAAAGACGCATGACAATAATCATTACTTTTATTAGAATCGGAAATTAACAACTTTTTATTATTTGAAGCAGAAGATAACAAGCTAATGCTAATTATTCTAAATACATCATGCGATGGGTGTCCTAATATATGATGCCACGAAACGGGCGTGGTTCCTTTTATTTTGATTGCTGCGAAAGTAGACGGTGTTGGAGGAGACCATTCATAGATCCCTTGGTTGGCTCGCCCCTGGAGTAGTAAATTCCCGGTGCGAATTTCCTTAACAAAAAAGGAGTTAGGTGAGAAAACAACATAAGCATTATTATCTTGACAGAGTCGAGAAATAGAGAGTATATTGCGTTTAATGGTGGGAACATGAAGTACGTTGGTGAAACGCAAATTTTGAATAGTGAACGAACCTGTATTGGTGATAGGTAGGGTTGATCCGTCTCCAATCATGAGATCATCCATGCCGGTGTAGGGCGAGTGAGATGCGAGGAGATCGAGATCATAAGTAAGGTGATGAGACGCACCACTGTCGAGTAAGAAGGCAGGACTAGTTTGAGGTCCACCATGGTGAGCGAAGTTCGCTTGAGGAGCAGAAGGGGCTGACCGAGATGGGTCAGGAAATTCGAGGTGGGACATATTTTCCGAAAAGCAAAACAGCTGGAGATTACATGACCTGTTTTACGACACCACTGACATTTCCCTCGAAAGGGCTGTGGGTCGGGATTTTGAGCACCACGTGGGGCATACGGGTGGCGAGCAGTTTGGGAAATAGAGGCACGATGGTCGCCTGTTCTTTGGTTATTACGGTTTGCCAACCACGGCGAGTGGGGTTGCGATAATGGGTCGCAAGGCATACGAGCGAGGTTGTGGTTGCTGTCGAAGAAGCAATTCATGGTTGAGTAGCTTCTCATGGAGAGCTTCAAAAGTGATGGTGGTGTCGCGAGCGCGAACGGTGTCAATGACAGGTTTATAAAGTTCGTAGTCAAGGCCTTTGAGAACCTTGGAGATGACGTCTTCTGGGTCAAGAACTTTGCCCATGAGAGCAAGTTGGTCGACACACGCTTTAATTTGGTGCAAATGTCCGGTAATAGATTGGTCGGCAGTTTTGACGACCGAATCGAAATTCTCTTTGAGTGTAAGAATGTGAGGTCGCGAGGGATTCGCATAGGTGTGGGCAAGGGTTTCCCACGCTTCCTTAGAAGTTTGACAGCGAACCAGCAAGTACTGGAGATCCGCGGAGAGGGTGCCCATTAGGGCGGCTAGGATCATGGAATCCTGTTGTAACCACGACTCATAGGCCGGGTTTGGTTTTTCAGATTTGTCTTCGGCGACAATGGTTTCCGAAGGGGTTGGAGTGGTACCATCAAGGTAACCGAGAAGACCGAGTCCGAAGAAGATCTTGCTCAATTGAAAGTGCCAAGCAGTAAAGTTTAGCTTGGTAAGCTTGATGCAGTGGCCCAAGTGTAGGGCTTTTACACCGTCAGAGGTGTCAATGGTGGAAATAAATCCATCGGTTTTGGGTTGGCGGACATGGTCGCGGTAGAAAAAGGGAAGAGGGTGCCTGACGTTTAAAGGTGGGACGTCGAGGGCCTAAATTGTGGTTGGATCGATAGCCTTTGGATACCATATAAGAAATATAACCTTTGGTTTGAATTGTGTTTTCTGTATTTACTGTGATATCAATGAATACATATTTATACTAGTTACAAGGGTGAGACTAGCTAGGATTATTTACCAAAAACGATAAGGAAAGAAATCTAGTTTTCCTAATTACAATATTCACACAATCTAATTACTTGCAAGACAAGGTGGGAGATTTTGTCGATAAATCTTTAGGAAGGTTAATAGTTTTCATATACTCCCATTGCGTAGTGCATTAGAAACACCATTGGTTGCTTGAGGTACATCGGCCGCTGTTCATTTTTATTTTAATCGTCAAAACATAGTCGTAATCTGCAGTTAATGTTATTTGTGTAGGATTCACTTTCACAGAAGTTAGTTCTCTTCGAGCAAGCTCGGGAAAAGTAGTATGTTGCCATTTTTCACCGGACGGGAAACTTCTTGCAACAGGTGGTCACGATAAAAAGGTGATTTCAAATGTTTGATTAAAAGAAAAGGGAACCAAAATCTTAAAAAATAAAGATTTACCTTTTTAAAATTAAAATACGCAAATGTTTTACTTTCCCAATTAATATTTCTGATGCAGGCTGTGTTATGGCATACTGACTCATTGAAGCCCAAAACTACTTTCGATGAACATACAAACTTGATTACTGATGTCCGCTTCAGCCCGAACATGCCTCGCGTGGCAACTTCGTCCTTTGATAAATCCGTCAGAGTTTGGGACATAGACAGTGTAAGTGTAGTAGACATATTAATTAAGACGCAATTTATAATAAGACGCAAAGCAATTCTCTTATTTATTCCTGCCTACTTATTATCATTCCACAATTTATACTCTCTAAGACTCTCTATATAAGTAAATAGTTAAGCTCCTTTTTTGCAGTTAAATTACATGTTTTACTACTTTATCATCATCAATTACTTTAATCATTGAGGGTAATTTATACGAGTCTGTAGAAGGCTGACAGACAGAATATAAACTTTCAATATCGCTTAAGTTATGCTTTTCTTAGGCCGGTTCTTTTTGTGAAATATTAACTTGAGAATCACTAAATTTGCAGACTGGATATTCACTCCGTAACTTTATGGGACATTCTGCCACTGTGATGTCTTTAGATTTTCATCCTAACAAAGACGATCTTATCTGTTCTTGTGACGGAGATGGTGAAATCCGCTATTGGAGCGTTACTAATGGAAGTTGTGTAAGGGTCCTTAAGGTGAGTATATTTCTCGTTCAACTAACAAGTTGAGATAGTCTGCATATAATACTCCGTATTATACTGAGTCTGCATATAATACTCCGTATGATATTGATAGTCTGCATACGTGAATATTTTTCAGGGAGGCAACACACAGGTGAGGTTCCAGCCACGCCATGGAAGGTTTCTTGCTGCGGCTTCTGATAACGTCATATCTATATTTGATGCGGAAACACAAGCTTGTCAGCACAGGCTACAGGTTGGAAGCTGTTTGTTCTGTCTTCTACTCAGTATAATTAGTCAATTTTATGAATAAAAAATTGATTTGAACAAAACAAAAATAGGTCACTGAAGTGGTTGTAACTTTTATTCGCGACCAAATTTCATTGAATTATACTCCGTATAGTGAAGAGAATTTATCCATATTTCCATTTTTCTTGAACAAATGTAGGGGCACACAAAGCAGATCCATTCTGTTTGTTGGGATCCGTGTGGCGAATTCCTGGCATCCGTGAGCGAAGACTCTGTTAGAGTGTGGAGTGTTGGAGCAGGAAGCAAAGGTGAATGTGTTCACGAGTTGAGCTGCAACGGCAACAAATTCTACTCGTGTGCTTTCCATCCTACATATACCTCCTTACTTGTCATCGGCTGTTACCAGGCACGTTTACTCCTGTCCCTCTCTATACTGTCATCGAATCATCGATTACTTTATTTTTACAGTTTTAACTTTGAACTCAATTGCTGTCTGTTAGTCTGTAACCGTGTACGTTACCCGAGACCTGATAGGCTAATATGTATTTTGTTGTGCTCAATTTACAGTCGATGGAGCTTTGGAATATGGTGGAGAATAAGACAATGACACTATCTGCACATGATGGACTAATTGCTTCATTGGCCGTATCCAGCGTGTCAGGCTTAGTGGCCTCGGCTAGCCATGACAAGATCGTGAAGATCTGGAAGTAGTATGCGTCTGTTCTTCTAATGTGTAGGAACATGCTAGCAACTTGCTTGATTTTTGCAACCGGTTGACGGCTTTAGCTTAGTAACGGAAATGTAACCGGCATCAGCTCATATACTTTTTCAGAACTCTCGTTACAAACACTACCATAAGTAGTTTCGATCTTTTGGAGCAGTTAGAGAAACTATATGGTAGAGAAACTTGCGAATTTGCAGAAGTTATATTAGCCTAGGATTGTCATAATTGGTCAAACATCAGCGGACATAGGCTCTAGCTGTCGAATTTCAGCCACGTTGGCTGAGTATTCAACAATGTGGCAATGGTCGCAAATGGGCTACGACGATCAGTATCAAAATCGTTTTTGCTGGACAAAATAGATGTGATCGAAAAGAAAATCGAGTGAAAAAAAGACGGCAAAAGAAATGAAAACACAAGGCATAAATGCTCTATAATACTCCGTAACTGTTTCGCAAATACTACAACAATAATGCCTGAATAGTTCTTGTATCTAACTTGCCAAGTCTGCTCCCCTACCCATAGTACCTAAACTCCCGATGATTTTACATGAACAATTCCGACACACTATCAGTCATCAGAAAAGTAGCCAAATCAGCACCAAAATTGGCGGCTGCCTTACGCATTGCTACTTCACAACATAGAAACGAAAAGTCGTTTAGCTGGATGTCCGTTGTAGCATCAACGTTTGTTTATTCATCTTTTTGAATGACGTTTAAAATACTTTCGTGATCCTTTACCCTTGACCATCTCCTTGGGTTCTGAACGTGCTTTTAGAGCATTAGACAAAACATTGGCCTTTTGGATGATAGATTTTCTCCTTTGATGTTGGTTGTCCCCGATTCCTGCAAACTCACTTGAAGACGGTTTCGAGCAAGTTATAGTAGTTGTTACTATTTTCGAAACTTTTGCAGCCAGGTTATGTAATCCCTTCCTCTTCAGCTGTGTATGCAACATCTCACAACTACCTAATTTGGGCACGAAGCTGTTCTGGGTCATCTCCTGTAGTTCCACTACAGCTTCCTTGAACATACCCGCTTTATAGAACAGATGGATCAACACATCGCTCATATCCGAGTTCAAAACACATTTTCTAGATCTCATATCCTCTCTAATCATCATAACCGCTTCCAACCTCTCTTCCCGACACAACATACTAAGCATCAAGTGAAACGTCGTTTCATTCGGCTCATAACCACACTCAACCATCTTCCTATAAAGGCTCATTCCCTCATCGGTTCTCCCTTGTTTCAAGAAACACCTAAAGAAGTGATTGTACGTCGTAGCAGTAGGCGCAATTCCCCTACTCGACATCATCCTAACAATTTTACTCGCCCCATCGACATCCTCCGCCTTACAGAATCCCCTAACCAATGAATTATACGTCGTCAAAGTAGGACCGGCCTCTAGAACCAAAAACCTCTCCAACATCCCAAGTGCCTCCTTAAGCCGGCCAGCTCCCGCTAACGCATCCACTAACGGATCATACACTCTCCTACTCGGTCTAACCCGATCTCTCCTCATTTCACCGATCAATGCTACCGCTCTATCGACTAAACCCATCCGACAATACCCACAAACAAGTACTCCATACGTATCAACTCCCGGAACCAAATTCTCCCGTCTCATTTGCAACAAAAGCTCATCAACTTTTCTCGAATTCTGCAATCGAAACCACCCATCTAATAAGATATTGTAAACATCTAATGAAGGTACCCAATTAGGGTTCAAATACATTTTCCTATCTACACAATCACAAGCCGCCTTAACATGCCCATATTTACACAATCCATCTAACAAAACATCAAATATATCAATTCCGTAAGTTTTCGCAAACTCGTATAGATTAATTGCTTGAGTAAATCTACCAAATCTAGCGTAATTTCTGACCAAAAACCCGAAACACTCGGCTGAAATCAGCTCAGACCCATCATTCATCTTGATCTTTTCAATCAATACCATCAATGCCCACTTAAATTCAGCTGATTTTGCGAGGGTGTTCACCATTGAATTGAAAATTGGAGGAGTATGATCATACCCAGGTCGTTTTTCTGCCCATTTGAAAAGAGTGAAAACTTGTTTCGGTGACGACTCGAACCGCTTGAAGATTGCAAGCAAAATTGAGGGGGAAGGTTCACATTGAACGGCGTACAATGCGGCGGAATAGTTCGGTTGTTTGAGGGCAGTACATAGCGTATCGAAATCGCGATTTGGGGAATTAGGGTTAGGGTTAGGGTTTATCGGAGATGAAAGGAATTGATCAAATTGAGAATTGTGTGATTGAATTTGAGCATCAATTGAAGTAAACAATCTATGAAAGATGAATTTGGAAGATAAATTGGGGAAATTTAAGGTAGAAATTGAGAAGAGTGAGCTAATTTGAGGAGAGAGAAACAAGGGTTTAACTGACATGGTTGAATTTCCCGCCAAACTTCTAAGCGTTAATTGAAAACATTCATTAAAACCTGTTTATAAATAATCAGAACTCAGGATTTTGAAATTTCATTTTTCGGAATTTTAAAAAGTGAAATTACGTCATCGGGTGGTATTGGCTCCTTATAACTTAGGTGGTCACGAGACTTGGTGAGAATGTAAATCAAGGATCTTTATCGTTACTCAGCCGTGGTTGAGGTCACGATGACATTCCCCGACATCTACCTAAACTTGGAGACGAAGTAATACGGAGTATCAAATCAAATCAAATGTTTAATTTAATTTAATTAATTAATCCTACTTGCGACACTTACCTAAATTCTATCCTATAATATTTTCTTAGGATCACAATATTAGATTTCCAATCTCCTAGTACTTTATAAATAGTGGTCTCAAATCAAAAGAAGTACTCCGTATTTGATAAACAAATAAAAACGTTAGTATTTGTCGTATCGCAAACGAGAAAGGTAAAATGAGCAGAAGAATGCGTCGAAGGAAAGAGATACCGAAGGAGGTGGTGGTAGATGAAATCTTAAGCAGATTGCCGGTTAAATCTCTGCTGAAGTTTAAGTCGGTATCGAAAGAGTGGAATGAAGTAATATCGAGTCGTGAGTTTGCTAAACTCCATCTGCAACGTCAACCGATGAGCAGCACCCCTAAAGTGATTATCCAATCATCACGCAAAGTCACTAGTGGACAAGTCGGGAAAATGATAAGCTTAGAAACGGGGAAACATATGGAGTTGAAGGTATCGAAACTTGATTGCTGTACAGAGGAAGTGGCAAGTGGGGAAGTAATTGGTTCAAGTAATGGGCTGATATGCATAACAGAGTTATGGAGTTTTAATCTGGGATGCAGAAAGTGGTGTGTTTGGAACCCGATAACTAGAGAGCAGCGCGTAATCTGGAGACAAGAGACGACACGCCTTTTTTCATTGTGCTCAGGATTTGGTTATGATTCAGTGTCGGATGAGTATAAGATGATGGTTGGAAGACTTTAGATAAGCAAACCACCATTGATCTACCATCAATGACATTTGTTGTCTCGGCAAATCCATTCCCAGGTATTCAAGTGGGTGGAGCCTTGCACTGGATATTTACTGGGAAGCTATATATATTTAGCTTTGATTTGGAAAAAGAAACTGTCTTTAAAATTACACTGCCAAATCCGCGTCACAATGCTATCCCCTTAAACAATAAGCCGTGCATATCTCAGCTTAACGGATGTTTATGTGTTTGTTGGATGTGGAAACACGACTACCACCGGAAACCACCCTTAAGCTGTGATTCTATTTGTTGCGCTCCTGCTCCTGTTTCTGTCGATAACCTTGGCATCGGTCTCGACATTTGGACCCTTACTCCATCACCCTCGCGCTCGTACTCTTCCTCTTCTTGGAACAGATTGTACCGACTTACTAATTTGAACGCGTTTTTTTCCTCCTATGAACTTTCAGATTACAATTTCATGTTCCAGTCGGGCACAAACGACAATGGAGTTTTCATCATCCGTCGCACGGAATCCCTTACCAGTTTGATATGCCTCCACCCCCACGAACATGTTTATCATCGGGTAACCAAGATCCCTATTGGAGATGGCTCCCCCCTTTAGTTGCGCCTTTTCTTTTACAAAAAGCCTCATCTCCCCCAATTACGGCGCAACACCTCCTTGTGACCATGTATCAAACTCTATATGATTATGTTTTGATATCATCTTCATTCTCTCATTCGTTTCTTATTCTCTATGTAGACTGTAGTATTCATTTATTCTTATATTTTCATGTTTCCTATAGTTTTACTCGATTTATGCCGTAGTTTTTAACCAGGCAATCCGGCATTGCCCATCTATCTCAAATTCATTCAAAGTATTAAACTTCCAAGTGATCTATATGAGTTGTGAATTGTGAATTTACGTTTACAATGATTTCGTATACAACCCTAATTGAATAGGGTGTATGATGTACGAATATGTCGAGTAATGTTTAAAAGCAGGTGGAAGAAACAGTCACAACTTCACATTTATTTTCGTACTTATTGTATACATGAAAATGTTTGGACAAGTAATGACATTTCAGACTTTTCCGGTGTGCTCTGTACTACTGTATTAGATTCGACCAAAAGGTAACAACTAGAGTTTATTGTTGTCCTATCCAGAAACATGTACTTGACTGATTAGTCGTGACTCGTGACCAGTCTTTGAGGACGGTGGCTTGTTGAGTGATAGAATACTGAGTGTCCAATTGTATTGATATTGAACAATTTCCAATCGTATTTGGGGGGTCGACCACCATATGAAACCACTTTGAGATCGTCATGGCCTTCGACAGAGCGCCATCGAGGGAACTCGTAGTGCACGTGATATTTTTCGCCTTCTTTAATTTCAAATGTCTCAGCGAATTCTAGAGTCCACATCAAGCATTCTGGAATCGAGATGTTCGCATATTATCTCACGGAGACCCAAAATTTTACCAGGAGACCCGATAATGTTCTCGAGTTCGGAAATCGGACCCGACAAACGCTTCTCATATTATACCACGTAGATCCATCGAATTCCCCATCCAGGACATTAAGTTCCAAAAGATACAAAAACCCGGGTGAATTCATACCACTATTTATATAGAGTAAGTCAATAAGAAATAAGAAAGCTTTGAATAGAAAATTTCGTTAATTAGTTGTGGCTCGTTGACAAACTTTTTCTATCTAATTACATTTGGCCACGAATTATGCCACAAAGAAATGGTTAAACGTGGCAAAAATTTATTTAGTCACAAAAAAATATTTCGAAAAAAATTATTCTACGAGACAAATGATGTTGAGACAAATATTCACTTGCGACACGGAAAATGTACAAATAACAAAAATATCCTCATAACCTGAAGTGAGTCACATTCGTGGCAAATATTCTAAGTATTGTCATGATTAAATCAAAATACATAACACATAAAATCCAAATATTAGTGGAAGAATTAAAGTAACTAGTGATTTTTTGGAAATTATTAATCTATAAATTTATTATTGGTATAAAAAAGTTCGAGCCGAGTCGAATTTCACCGAACTGAGCTCAACAGGGCTCAAGCTCGAGTTCGTATTCAACAGACAAGGTTCAAGCTCAGCTCGGGCTCATATTAGCTCGAGCCAAGCTTTGACCAAGCTGAGCCCGAGGGCTCTACGAGCCGGCTCAACTCATTGTCACCCCTAGTCGGGTTTGGTTCTGATCATTATCGGGTCGGGTCATTACAGTCAAATAGTTTATCGGGTCCGGTTATTATTGGGTCTGCAAGATTTTATCTACTTGCCTCAATTTTTAACCACTAAAATAAATATTTTGATTATTATTTGATTTAATTATTTATTAAGTCAAATGTATAAAGCTAAATACTCCGATTAAATATTTATTACTGCCCACAATTTTGATACAATTATTTCTCAATCATATGGCTCCGGATTTCGGCGACACAAATTTGTGTTGGGTAAGTCGAGCCTTACAATAAATTATTGTAAGTCTGACGTTTTTGTACTTAATTATATAATTTTTGTATCATTTTAGTGATAATTATGCTTAATTGTCACTAAATTTTTTACTACCCACTTTAGTAGATTTAATTCATATTTTGTACCCTTTCAACTAAAATTTGTATTTTGTTCTCACATTAATTTATTGTTTGACCAGTCTCATATAAGACTTATATTAAAGAAAATAAATGATATGGTATATTATTAGAATATATACCATATATGTTATTATTATCTTAGAGAATAGGTTAGAATTAGTAGATCTAGGTTCTAATATACCATATCATTTATTATATTATATTCTCTATCAACTTATTAGTTTCAGCAAAACTACTTTTAAAAATTAAAATGTGATTTTTGGTTACAAATTGTTATGTCAAATGAAATAATCATACATTTCTTCACCACGAGGTAATAGTGGGGACACTGAAAAGATTTGGAATCGGCTAACGTGAATCGACATTTGTATGTATAACCTATTAACCTTCCTTCCTTCACCTCCTCTGGAAGTTCAGTACTTTAATGGCAAAGCCGAAAGTAAGAATGAAGACGAGACAGAAACCGGGGACAGCAACAGCGGCTATGATCAGGAAATCGTGTCTGTAACCGAACTGATCTTTAAGCAACAACTTCAGAGGGACTGCGTTAATACCATCAGAGAGCTTAACAGGGTCTTCGATGTCCCCATATTGAGACGTCAGAAGGCCGTACAAACTCCATGCTATGGGGTTTGCCCAATAATACCATCTCCACCACACTGGTATCCTCTGCATGAAACAACAACGACAACGTATTACTAATGTAACTCAGACGCTTCATATTATCTCGTGACAGCGTACAGTATGTATGTTTTACCGTTCGGGAGATCATGAAGCCACTGAAGAGATTCCACATCATATAGAAGGGAGCAGCAATAATTGCAGCGGCGTTGTGGTTTGGTGTAACAGCGATAGTCATCATCCCGAAGAAGGTGAAGTAGAGTAGTGTGAAGAACATAAAGTAGAGGTACCAAGCAAACTTGATCAAGTTCCATTCGAAGTACGCCATATAGTAGAAGATGCCGCTGTAAATTACTGACTGAATCAACACGTATGGCAGCTCGACCACAACCTGTTTAGGAAACCGATTAGAACGCCAAACAAATACGCATGTTATATGACGTGGCGTCGGGTGAAGACGGCACCTGAGCGAAGGCAAATGAAAGAGCTGAGTACATCCTCGCTGCTCTCTCTCTGTACGATACAAATCGTTCCGTGGACACGACAGGTTGCACAGCGGTGGCATTTGTGATTCCGATGAACAAAACCGCTGAATACATGGATCCCATAGCGTTCAAGATATCTTGTTGTGTACTCCTGCAGAAACAATTCCAACTCAATTCGCTTTAATTTGCCTGTTCATCAAGTGTCAACACGACAAATTTTATATGTTGTCGATGATACAAACCTCTTAGAGCCAAAGTTCCAGCACATTGTTCCAAACATCAGAGAGATGATGACAGTGTACAGAAATCGGACAGCTGTGTACTGTGGGTTGCGCCAATACGAGAGATTTTGTTTCCAGAGACACGCAATAAACTGGGACACGAATGACCGTGAATATTTTGTTGGAAAGCTTAGTTCCAGTGAATCCAACTCGGGTTTGCTAAGTCGTTCGACCATTTGTTTGTTTAGCCTGACATGGAAGAGTACGTTAAATCTTAGACGTATCAAGTTTTCTAAAGAATCATCAGGCATCCCTGACTGCATACGGTTGCTTACCAGAAAAGAGGAGAATTTTGGTACACTTCTGAAAAATCGATCCCTAGACGACTTTCTTCAGCAGGAGACGTAACATCCAAAATCCACGCAGCTGGGTTGCACCCTGGTTTGATTTTCGGAACACCTCGAACAGCCTAATGCAATGAAGAAAAAACGAAAAAATGAATAAAAAAACTAACTTCTTTAAAGTCTATTTTAGTAACTCATCTGTTTTTACCTGGAAATACTTAATAAGCTCTCGAGATCTGACACCGAGGGGTCCTGCATATATCAGTTTTCCTCCACGCTTCATCAACAAGAGCTGTGCAGAAAGAAAAACACTCAGAAAACAGCAAATGAGGGCTAAACTACTTCGACACTGCATGCACAGACGTAACAAGTAAACAAAGAGACCTCGTCAAAAGATTCGAAGATGTCCACACTAGGTTGATGGATAGTGCAAACAATTGTTCTTCCAGTGTTGACGATATTTCTCACGGTTCTCATGACGATAGCAGCAGCCCTAGCATCAAGTCCAGAAGTTGGCTCGTCCATGAACACAATCGAAGGATTTGCGACCAGTTCGACAGCAATTGTCAACCTTTTCCGTTGCTCTGTGGATAATCCATCTACACCGGGCATACCCACCAAAGCTCCTCTTAAGGTTGTAAGCTCGACAAGCTCCATAACCTCTTCCACAAAACTCTGCAGTTCACATCCATTAGTTTAATCTGACATAACTGAATTGAGACGTGCGTGAAAATTCAGAAAATTTACCCTTTGTGTTTTAAGGTCAACATGAGATGGAAGCCGAAGCCAAGCTGAGAAAAGAAGCGATTCATAGACAGTTAAACAAGGCGAATGATTGTCGTCTTGCTCACAATACCCAGAAATCCTCGCGAAGGTTTCCTGCTTTTTTGGATACCCGGAAATGTAGATATCCCCTGTGATTGTTCCCCCGGTTTTTCTACCCGAGAGAACATCCATGAGAGTTGTTTTTCCTGCACCGCTTACTCCAACCAATGCAGTGAGGATTCCTGGTCGAAATGCCCCTGTCACGTTTACAAGCAGCTGCAGCTTTTCCATCATCACGCCGTGCTGTTTGAGTTCCTAAGGTTTTAAAAATAACTAACAATGAAGACAACATCCAGCAATGAGACCGAGATGACTGACTTGAATAGTCGAGATTAGACAACATACCATGGGAACATCTACATAGTAATTAACGTTGACGAAAGACATAGAAAGTGGTTGAAAAGGAAGCACCATGCCTCTCTTTTTTATCTCTTTTCCTGTAACAAGCGGTTAAGGAGATATCGAAGTTGTATCAAACCAAGTGATTATAAGATGAAACAGAAAAGAAGACATAATCGTACGAACCAGTGAACGAGAAAGACTGGTCTAAGTATTCTCCCAGTTCAATTACAGAATTTCCTTGCGCAGCTTCCTGATCTTTGTCGGAGTTTCTATCCTTAAAGATAACCGCTTGACGTCTCCCAAGTGCTTAATTAAAAATTCGTAAAAGCATGTTAGAACTAAGTGGCTCCTCTAGGCTTTTCTCAACACCAGCAAACATACTATAAAATTTGGCAAATTTTCTCGACTACTTACGGTTGAGATATGTCAAGAAAAGAGTAAAGAGGACGTTGAACAGAATCGTGTACCCAAGCAGTGCACCAGCACCAATCCAATACCAGTACTCCTCTGGAAAGAAGCTTCTCGCCTTCAAAAGCATCTCACCTACAGATAGCGTACTGTTTTCGGCTTTCTGCAAATGGAAACCATCTATGTCAGCTGATAAACATATCGCTTAAGCCAGCATATGGGCGAAGAAGGTACCTTGCTCCAAGAATGGCCGAGGAATTCGTTCACAGAAGCTGCGTTTTGTGCATACATCAACGGAGATACCCAATAACCCCAGATCCACCATTTGGGAATGCTGTCTGTAATACCGAGATATATAAGCATACAGTAAGACGTGTAAATCAATTGCAGCAGAAAAACAAAGAAAAAAAAAAGGATTTCAGTCCACCTCGTGAAAAGACGAATCCTCCAAGAGCCATGACTACCAACATCGCAAATGAACCGAAAGTATTAGCAACTATAAGATTTCTTCCTAAAGACGCCATGACCCGAAAGAGGCCTATAGACATCTGGTGCAAAAGAAAAAACAGTAGGAACTGCTTCAGGCATCTGTAAAATGAGACACGATCAATTATATTAGTTAAATATCTACTTAAGCTGCGTTTTCTGTAGAAGAATAGACTTTACCTTGTTACGTCGGGATCAAATCCAACCACATAGTATGTAATTCCCACCCAAAGAAGACTCTCGACAAACGAGGATGGTATGCTTAAGATCCAGGAAGGAATCGTGTACACCCAGCATGGATAGAAGCGCAAATCTCTATGCTTGTAAAGAACAGGGAGTTTTTGTATGAGCATAGGAACCTCCATGAAACCATTGAACAAAGTCATAACAATTGAACAGTATATTGCCCCGAGATAAACCCCTGCATCCTCGACCGTGTTGTGATGCATAGTTTTCCGAAAGAATACTGTGCTGATTATGAGAGTGACCAACAGAAGCTGCAAAAATTTTGAGACTTTATATAAGGCCAAAAGAAATGCGAAATTTATCACAAAAACTATACATGTATGTATTTTGAAGAGGTTTCACCTGTATGTATTTAAAAATGAACAGAAAAGAGTTTCGCTTCATCAATAATGCTTGCCATGAAAATCCGATTTTCAAAAGCTCGACCCTCTTAACACCGTAAGTGGAAGTTGACAAAGCAGACGGATGAATGTAACGCCCACCTACAGGATTAGCTAGATCCTGAGATAATCTACTGCCAAGGCGAAACGATTTGAAAGCTTCAGCAAACTTCGTGACTGGCACATACTGATAATGACTATTGCTGCGTGACCAGTATTGCTTTTGATCTTTCATAGACGTCACCTGTCACAAAATTCGCAGCAAAGAGTATTTGAGGCAGAAAGAAGATAACTTCTTACGCAGCAAAAAGTATAAAAATAGGACTTACTTCTTGCAAAAAATCAGCGACGTTCTTCCTTTCCGGGCATCTGAAACCCATATGCTCGAAAAATTCAAGAGAACACTCAATTGGTCCTTGATAAACAATCTGTCCTTCACTCAGAAGTATAACGTCATCAAAAAGCTCGAATGTTTCTGGATCTGGCTGAAGTAGGGAAATCACGGTGGTTGATTCAAATGCACGGGTCGAATGTTTGAGGTATTTAATGATTTGATGTGTGGTTGAACTATCTAGACCAGTCGATATTTCGTCCATTAAATGCACTCTAGAAGCTCCCACAAGCATCTCACCTGATTCATAAGCGTAACTGTCAGCAATCTGATCAACTCAATCCTCGGATTAACTGGAGATATGGATTCAGATGACCTATAATGAAAAATTCAGCTAATATTGCATATTTGCATCGAGTAACTGCTACTTCCAAATCAGTAAACACAGACAGTTTAGTGAAACCGTAAACTCATACACAAAGATTATGAATGTGAAATTTTACCAGTTGTTAGTCTCTTCTTTTGACCTCCAGATATGCCTTTGAGCATTTCATCTCCCACCAACGTGTCTGCGCAGCTGTCCAGGCCTAAAATCTTTGTACACAAGTCATTTGGTGAAACTGTGGGCTAACTCTTGCAAATTAAAAGTTGATAAGAGCTCTACGACTTTCAAAAGGTTGCAGCGACTAGTCGACTACTACTACATTAACCGTGCATATATAATTGGCTGCAAACCTGATGCATTCAAAATATGACACATCGACACTTGTTTACGACCAAAAAACAGAAAACAAAATAGGCATGCCCAACACTTCAAAGTAACGCTTGTAGTCCTACCTTCATAATGTATTCAGCGTATAGACTTGTTTTCTGCTCTCCTAGCGCAAGGACCTAAAGAGAACCGCAATGGTGTCAACGACAGCGACCATTTCAAGTACACAGACTTAAATCAATATTAAAGAAAATCTGACCTTAATTAAGATGTCAAGATCTTCGTCGTGCTGGGTACTAGATCTCTTTTCTCTCCGAAGAAGCTCTGAAACCATATCTGTTTGATTTATCAAAACAAATTTCAGCGTGTTTAAACTAAAATCCCTGAGTTCAATAATTTCGTACATATATTTGTTTACGAAAATGAGACTCGGATAATCATACCAGATTTGTAACCTACACCCTGACAAAGTCCAGAAAAATCCATAGTTTCCCGAACTGTCATCTCCGCCATATGCCAATCTCTCTGACTAACATAAGCAGAAATCCTCTGAGGCACAAACTCGTTGAGTTCATAACCGTTGTAACTTACTTTACCTGATGTCTTCAATCAAACAAACAACATCATTCAGAAAGACTGTAAAACTAACAAATTACCTCGGTTTCCCGGTTAGCTAAAATTCAGAAAATTGTCAATCAAATGCATGCATTTACAACACTGTCAAGAAATAACTAATCAAGTTCACAGCAATTGTAACTTGTTTTGCCAGATACCCTGATTTGTATCAGTACGACCAATGAATGCAGACAAATATCAGTCGAAGGAACAAATTTAGTGCAGCACATATAATAGATCATCACAGTGTGGATTAAGCAGCAGCAACAGTATGCGACAGATAAATTGATACCTTCAATGCGCAGCCTAGACGACCAGCAAGTGCCAGCAGTAGAGTTGTTTTGCCTGAGCTCGGAGGACCTAACAGCAGTGTCAACCTACACAACAACACCCGAATATATATATTACAACTATATTGGAGACAGAAACACACTTCATTGTTTTCTCGAACACGAGACCTACTGTCCACGATGCCTTCGTCCTAACCACTCGATTGTGACATCTTCAGTAAAACAGGTGATAAGTATATTTACCTGGAAGGCCTTATGATGCCACTGACATCCTTCAGAATCGACATGTTCATGCTTTTGCCACCAAATACGCCAACTCGCCTCAGCAAAGCCTAGCAAAGGTTTGTCTCACCACACCAATTAGACGAAGACAAGGTGAATGTTTAATGTAGGACTACGACTCGATCATGAAAGCTTACGGTACCTCAGTGATATTGAAAACAAAGTTAGGGATTGTAGGTAATGCTCGAGTTCCGACTTGTACAAATGCATTCACCTCCAGATGCTCAAATCGAATTTCCACCTTTGGAAATTGCAAACCTACTCTACAAAGCCATGCACCAAAATATATCAGTAAAGCCATTTTGAATAAAAACTAATCAACAATGCTCAAGTTGCATATCTTTTTGTTTCAGAAACATGTAGACAGGAAAAAAGAAATTGAGTTAAACATAGAATTAAGTACATACCCATCAAACCTCTGTCGTAATCTACTGAAAAACAACGCGGGGTCGTGATTAAAAGCAGAAACAAGACGATCAACGACTAAAGTCTTCTCGTCTTTCGCAAGCTTAGTAATGTTGACTTGAGAAACATTTCCAGAAATGCTCTTAAAAAGGGAAGTCCTTGCTTGAATGTAAGTTGGTAAACGCTGTAAAATCGCCCACTTCACACGCTCTCCTCCTCCTTCTTGCACGTTTTCTCCGACGACATCATCGTCACTGTGGTTTTGATCCCTATGGCTTGACTCATGAGCAAGTGGGTTTTCGGGGGAATAATCCCACATTGCAGTGACAGAAGAAACAGACGAATTAAACAAATAAGTAGTATAAATTTGTTATGAAGATTTTAATGAAATGAAGTTGTTTTTGAGAATAATTACAAGTGAAAAGTGAAGAATAAATATTAGGATGTATGTTTGCTTATAAAAGAAGGTAGGTTGTGTTTTAGTTTCATGTATTAATGTCACCACAATTAACCTACTTACAGCAAACACTCATGCAGCTTGCAGATATCAGATATGAATTTCTGGATATTGTTGAGAATTTGGTTTATTTGGTATGACTTCAAGTACCATGCTGCATGCTGCAGGATTATTCACCAAAACTCGTACAAGACGATTATATTATACTCTGAATATTCCGTTGTGTAACTAGACGTTTAACGAGTCGCAAAGAATAAAGTACTACCTATGACCGCATATACAATCACTTTACTTTTTTTTTTTTCATCTCTGCAAAATCGATCTGAAATATCTGTCTATTTATTGTGAAGCGAAACTATCATATCAGAGTACTATGTATCACCATATATACGACCAAAACGTCATCCCCGTATTAGTTTAGTCTAATGAAGCTTTTAAAGGAGTCATTTTCAGAAGATGCATACTAAAGAATACAGACCTACAAATAGACAGGGTATATGTAGACATATTATACATAGCTTTGTCCAAAAATGGTATGAATGTTGTTGACATATGACTTTTACTTAACCAAAATTCATGTTACAGTTTATAATACAAATGTTTTTTTATGAGTGAGGTCACAACAAATGAAAACATTTTATTGGTTGGTTCAACAACATGAGCACATAGTCTTAGGTTTAAACAAGTCAAAGAGTAGGTTGTTTTTTGAGATATGAATTACAGCAAAAGCAAAATCAAAAGATTTTACTGCTTTCATTCAATGCTGCATTCTTTATTGTCTTACCAAAATTTAGCAAAAGGGTGCATGGAAGCCTACTACAAAGAATAAAATCCTACAAGTTTCCTCAAAAGGGAATTTTTAATTCAAAATCGGTGATCACGACTGACGAACAGTATTACGTAAAAGGGTCATCTTCGACATTGAAGGCTTACGAACTAATCATACGTCAGGAAACGTTCTATTATTGTCCGCGGAAAAGTAGGATAATACGAATGAGATTGAGAAAGAACTAAAGAAGTACATTCATGCCAAATGTTTTCACAACAATATGCACCAAGATTACAAAAGATGTTGTTAAAGAGATTATCAGCACAAGAAGAACAAAACAAGTTACAACAAATGGCTAAATCACTTAAAAGGCAACCTATTAAAAAAGTGCCCATGTGAAAATCAACCTTTTACATCATCTCATACACTCCTCCTACTTTAATCCTCCCCTCCACCCCGACGACGACGAAGCAAGCGTGAGGATAAACCGGGGTTGAAAGAGAGCGACTACAGCTACAGACAGATTATTTTACATTTAATGGACGGGGTGAAATTGGAGATGGTGTTACCAGAACCGCGGTGTTGCCTGACATGGGTTTGAGACGGGCTGCATTCTCGAGACGTTCCCATGTCGCTTGTCGTTGCTTGGCAATCAAGGATAGTTTTGCCTCGTCTTCTCTGAACTGGTTTTGGCACTCGACAAAGAGTAGGTCGTCCATTTCTTGGAATATCTTCCTGACGTTTAGGGTAAGGTTGAGGACTGCTTGGTTCCAGTGTCCGTTGACGTTCCTTTCCAAAGCCGGAAATATTATAGGAAGGATCTGCTGACGATTATGTCCTATCAAGTTTAGGATTTGATCGTTATTCCATAGGAATAGTGCCCTCTCAGCCACCTAAAAGCAACCAAGTTAAAAATAGTTTAACGTTAGCAAGTGAAATACCGAGAGACATTCATCGTTAGAGATAAACACGATCCTGGTCAGTAATCACGGGAATATACTAGAAACCTGACTTTAATCACATGCAGAGGATTATTGGCACATACTGGCCAACTAATTAAAGACAAAACTAAAGCGATAGATAGTACTCAAACTGGAATTACACTCAAGCATGCCAGAATATCAGGAATAGAATCAGGAATGCATCTAACAACCGTAATGCAAGGTGACATATGCCACAATACCGACTAATTTTTCGGTGAAGACTACTTCGATACCAGCCATGAACAGATACATAGTTGTAACTTATAACCTCAAAGCCTTAGAACTTCCAATTGAATGACACGAGGGGAAGAGTAAGTCAGTAGCCAAATAGGAGTATATTCAAAGGAAAAGAAGAATGTACATTCAAGGGCAAAAATAAAATCTGAATCTCAATCGAAAGAATGCACCACCTGAAAGTGAGAGCTGTTGATGCAGCAAGAAATCCGTGAAAATAACGGAACCATGACCTTTTGAAACTCGAGCATGTTGGTTGCTTCCAATATCTCCTCCAACTCACCTAAAAACATCACCTCCTTTTGACTGTTGGTAATCGGCCAGTATTTTAACAGCCCTTTTATCACAGTACTGGCGAGCTTTGGGTCCTTATCTATGAACTGCGTGATGCAGTACGACAGTTGTTGGAAATAGACACCTAAAGATTTTGGTTTGTGCAACGGAATCAAAGCTCTCCCCAAAAATATTTTGTGCTCTTCTTTCAAGGGTAACGCAAACCCGCTTATAACACTCCCAAAGATTTCCAACAGTTCAGCAATCCCATTATGTTTCTCAGTCTCAAACACATACCTATAGAAAATATTGCTTATAGCCTTTCTGATGAATGGTCGGTGAACCATAAATTTACCGTAAACCCTATGAAGGATAGTCTTCAAACATTCCCTTTCCCTAGGATCTTCGGAATCAAAAAGATCAAGTAACCTCAAGATGAACGAGTGATCTATGTATTTCTTTGCTAGCTTCGCATCAAGCAAAGATGAGGTAATAAACTTAAGAAGCAAATCATAGACGATTTGTAGATGTGACCAAGCAGGATCAAACATGGGTTCATCATCGTCCTGCTCACCCGCACCACCCCCACTAGACCTGTAGTTCGGGGGGAACACCCGAAAGAGATTAACAGCACACATTCTAACCATGGCAAAGATAGCGGGCTCGGGAAACTTAGAGGGAGGGCTCGAAGCAACAAAATCAACGAGTTCTATCAACGTCTGTCGCTTGATGTCCTTCTCTGATGTGTTCTTACTAGGATCATAGAAGTCAAATGTGACACAGCAGAGATTCAATTTACTCAGAAACAAGTTCATCTTTTCCGAGTTTGGGACATCCTTAAACGACACGAGGGGCTCAATTCCCGCGACCACACTGGTCGGGAACACAGCAGAGGATGCGCGCTTCATGGCATTAGCTTTGCCAGAAGCAGCATTTCCACCCTGTGCCCTTGGAGTACCGCCATTTCCGCAATTATTCGAATTCCCCGAAATGAAGTCCCCATTATCAGATTTAGATGATTTTTTGGGAAGCTTACTAAGAATTTGCTTCAACATGATGAATGTATCTTTCAAACAGTGTTACACAAACAATACATACATTCAACCTAAATAACTCAAAATTCTACAACCTAAATCACCCCCAAAATCATAAATCTCCATCTCAAACATTCAGATCAATCATCTCCTACCAACATTACCAAAATGCACACAAATCACAACCCTAAACCACAATTTTTATCAGGAAAAATTGAAAATCATATAATTAATGGAGGGTAATCACAACAACATGCAAGATTAAACCTTGATTATTAAGCTATAATTAATGGAGGGTTAATCACAATTCAAAGGAAATAATCAGCAAAAATGATGAAAAATGGCTAATAAAAGTTGGATCTAAAAAGAAGGAATTTGAATTATTGATACAACACAACAAACCCAGCAAAAAGTTACCACCTTTAATCACTTTAAAGATGAAATGACATAAATCATGCTAAAATGAGAGACAAATTGAAGAAAACCCAGAAAAAATAATGATTATTCAAAATTAGAAATGCAGGATAATTTGGGGGAAAATGAGAGAGAAACTGAAGCTGCCCAGATCATGAAATGGGTAAAAGATAAAAGCTTGAAATTGTTAGAGAAGATCCATCAATGGAGTTCAGGACAAATATATTTAATTTAATTTAATTTAATAAATTGTAATTTTAGGACACCATAATAATGGGGTGTTGTGTTTTTGATGGAGAAGTTGGGTTTGTTAAAGGGTGACTATCCAATGAAATGAAAAAGGAAAAAAATAAAAATAAATAATAACCCATTCATTAAAGTGAAAATGGATCCTAAAATACGAAAGTGGATCTTCAACCCAAAAAATTTGACTTTTTTTGGGTTAATTGTCAAAAATTACTGTTAAAAAACGCATTTTGTCAAATACTACATTTTGAAAGAAATTTTTTGTCAATTACAACCTTTAAAAAATAAATTTTGTCAAACACTACCTTTTGGCCTGAGTTTGACTTAAGTCAACTAAATTCCGACATTTTTGATCACCAGAACAATTATTTTAAGTTGAAAAGACGAATTTATAGGTTTTACTGGTTAAATTCTAGGTTTGAGATAATGTATTTTGGGTTTTGATTGATGAAAATTCGAATTTGAGAGATCTAAGAAGGTGAAAATGAAGAAAAAACGTTAATTCCGGTAAGTCAATGTCAGAATTTGGTTTACAATAATAAAAGGAAATTGATCATGTGATTAATAGTTACAAAATACTTTCGTCTGAATCACTCAAATGAGTACATCTTTGGTAAAAAAGAAAACTCATTTAGTGGTTCATACGGAGGTATTTTGTGATTGTTAATCACGTGATTAATTTCCTTTACCAATTGTAGTGACTTTATGTTTTGTATTAAAAAATAAAAAAATAAATAAATAATTACTATGAGCCGTTAAAACTCAACCGATTTTTTAAATTACATAAAGTTTTATTCTCGTATATACCTTTTTTTTTTTCTTTTTTTTTTCCAAGCATAATTACTTATAATATATACTTTTATCTCTTTACAACAAAAATCCAAATTAAACAATCCAAACCAAAACCATCAACACCACCGATCCCATCCACCCCAACAGATGGCCGAAAATCCAACCGACGTATCGAAGATTTGGTAGCGCTGCTGTACCTCACCACAACTCGACACCCTCCACCCAACTACCCATAAACTCAACAACACTACTGACACCAACCCTTACAGTCCCTTACAACCCCTACCATCACAGTAAAAAAAAAAAAAAAAAAAAAAATTACTCCGTAAATAAATAAAGCCAATTCGCCAACTCAAACCCACACAGTTTTAACCCAAGCACCCACTAACCTCACTAAAAAGACTAATTCTTGTGTGAGACGGGACTTACAATAAGTTTATTGTAAGTCATCTCACACAAGAGGTAGTTATTTATATTTTTACTTTATTGTAAATACAGTCTTTCAGGAGAATTATTCTACTAAAAAAAACTCCCCACGAAACCACCCAACCCAACTAGAGATGACAATGGATAAGATATGAGATGACAATGGATGAGATATGGATGGGGTGAAGCGATATCCATATCCGTTTAATTCATTGTCATCCATATCCCACCCTTATCCATTTATTATTTTTTCATCCGTTCATATCCACATCCACCGAATGAAGCGGGTATCCGTTGGATATTTTTCTACCCTCATAATTTTTAAAAAAAGAAATTGGGACGATAAAAAAATAGGCATATCGATAATTAGTGAATTAGTAATAGAAAATCATTTGTTTACATATATGAGAGATGAATAAAAAAAAAATGAGGAAATTTAATATGATGTACTCCGTACATCGAATAATTAAAACAAAAATTGAAGTTCGATATATTGGTAATTAGTAACATTACTAGTACTAGTGATGCATAATCTATTTTATAAGCTATCGTCGTCCATATCTCATCCATTTATTACGGATGGATGAATAAGGGTCATTTGTTTACTCCTCTTAAATTCCCACGAAAAAAAAGTTAAAGTGTAAACCATTCACTGGAACAGAAGGAGGGAGTATCAATTTTCCCTTTTCTCAAAAAATAAATAAATTAAGTTATTAATTTTAATTTTGTATATTTTGTTATTTCTTTAAGAAATCGATTTTATTTTATGTTTTTTTTTTTTCTTTTTTCTCAAAAATGTTTTAAAAAAGATTTTAAACTTTATGTCAAATAGTATTCGTTTTAAGACGAGCAGACAGTGTTTTATTAAAACACAAAATCTCACGTAAACATCACTATATATTTTTTTTTTCCTATATTTATTCGATAAAGAGTAATCTCACGAGGTAAAAAGTAAAAACGATCTCGTAAAAAAAAAAATAAACTGTTGTTAAATTGGTAGAGGCGTTAAAAATTGAGTAAAAATGATTATCCGTGATACATGGTCATAAATAACCGACGCGCAAATAAAATTAAAAAAGGAAAAAAGAGGAAGTAGCCACCTACTCAGTTCATTCCCCTTTCAAATTTCTTCTTCATTCTTTCTGAACAATTCAATCAATTTAATTTCTCTTGGAATTTCTCACAATTATTCCATCTAATAACTAATAAACTCCTCATTATTATTTCGATTTTAATCCATTGTAAGTTAATTTTTTTTTTTTTTGTTTTGCTTTTATTAGTTTGCTTCAAATTTGAGCAACATTAATGCTGTAATTTCGTACAATTTTCACTGTTTTTTTTTTTCTGCAATTTTGCTTTAGTTTGACTTTTTCCAATTGTTATTACTACTCTAATTGTTGATTGTTTGAAGTTTTTCACTGAATTTTGCTTAGTAATATTTAGTTGTGGTGATTAATTTGATATGCTCGATGATTTTGTCCGCCATAATTTCGTCGATTCTAATTAATTCGACACGGAATTCGCTCTCGCGAAATCGGTTTTTAATTGCGAGTTGTTTTTGCACAGGCTGTTATCTTCTGCTAAACATTACAAAGTGGTCAATGCAATCGTCTGTGTTTTATGGGCAGCAGTAGGTCTGCTAGATTCGTTTGTAAAATTCGGTCTGATAATTACGCGTTACTGATGGATCATCAACAACAACAACAACCTGAAAGACGAAACGAGAACGAGCACGAGCACGAGCATGTCATTGACATAAGGAGTAGTGTAGAGGCCGCTTCTTCGAATTCTAATGATGACAGACCTTCTAGTACTACTAGTAGTGGTAGAACACCCGTAAATTCTCAGTTGTCGCTACCTCGTTCGAATATCTCAGATTCTAGGAATTCCTCGTCGACTAGGAGACGCAGAAGCCCGTTTAACTCAGGGGTGTGGATATGTATTGAGCTAGTTTTGACCTTGGTTCAGATTGTGGTGTCGGTGGTGGTTTTGTCGTTGTCGAGACACGAGCATCCACAGACTCCGTTGTTTACTTGGGTTGTGGGTTATGCTGCTGGGTGTGTTGCAAGTCTTCCTCTTCTCTATTGGCGGTTTCTTCATCGTAATCAAGTCACTGAACTGGATTCTGTTCAGTCACGTCAAAGTCTTTCTAATGGTAATTTAAGTGTTGGGGTTTCGTTTGCACGTGCGGCGGCTCAAACTGTGGAGGACGAAAACCGGAATGTTGATTCAGGCAACCGAAATGCAAGTGGTTTGAATGTTGTAATTCATAATGCGAGGTAAAAAGCCTTCTCTCGCCATGCCCTTTATATGCCTTATACTTCGTCAAGGATTGTGCATGCATCGTGAACGTAGTTTAATTCTGATTTTTTGGTCGGTCTGCTGTTTTGTATCGTCACCTGTGTGTAGTCCATTTTAACCGAGGCGACTTATCAATGAATCTGAATCGACCTTACCTAGTTTGTAATGACACAACCTTCCTTTGTTAAACTCGATATGACCTTAACTTAAATTGAAATTATATCACCTGAAATTGCAGTTAAGTTTACATGTATAACAAATGAAAAAGAATACCTCAAAAGACGTGACCGAAAATGCTCCGACTCAAAGACACTTCTAAGTTTCTGATGTGGGATGAATATGGGCTGTGATAACTGATAAGTATCTTGAGATGAAACACTGAATCTGTAGCTGTATACCCGCCTTTCTTTTCTTTCGCCTCTCATAGACATTCAAAATTTTAAGTCAGTAGCACTTGTAAGTTGTAACGAAGAAACTAAATCAGAGAAGTTTATGTTGAATCTAATTCCAAAGTATGTTTGTCCTGATTCTCAGCCACTGTTTAGTTGATTACCATGCCGTTTTGCTGTCTATATGTCTTATAAAATAGCTGCTCCCCAGATTTGTCTATTACTCCACCCTCGGTCAAATTGTTAACATTTGATTTTTTTTAGAGGGAATTTGAAAATATGTTGATAATTGAATGGATCAGAGGGAGATAATTTACGTCGTCAAAGTCTTATCGAGTTCAGCTTTTTCTTACTTTCTAATTGTGAAACAGACTCAAGGCCTCGGCTGAGTATTTCAAAATGGGGCTGGATTGCTTCTTTGCAATCTGGTTTGTGGTCGGTAATGTGTGGATCTTTGGTGGCCATGCATCTTCTTCAGACGCTCCTAACTTGTACAGGTATTGGTTATGTTCATTGATTATTATTTTACAGTAGTATTCTGTCATTTGTATGAGCAGATAACATATCAGCGAAATTTCACGTGTACCAGGTTATGTGTCGTGTTCCTCGTCTTCTGTTGCATTGGGTATGCTATGCCGTTCATCCTCTGTGCCACAATTTGCTGCTGTCTGCCATGCATAATTTCTGTGTTAGGGTTTAGAGAAGACGTGAACCAAACTCGGGGAGCGACTACAGAATCGATTAATTCTCTGCCAACCTACAAGTTTAAGTTAAAGAAAAACAGAAAGAATAATGAAGGTGCCGGTGAAGCTGGGGTTGTGGCAGCAGGAACAGAAAAGGAACGAGTGATATCAGGGGACGACGCAGTAAGTTTTCTTTGGCTTTGTTTAACTTCGTTTAGGTTGCTGTAGTTACCATCATGCTTTCTGACGTTCTGCTGCTGCTGTTGTGAAAGCTCGTTCTTTTTGTATCGGTTAAGCTGTACTGATGCATGATAAATTTGATTTTGTCCTTTATTTAAGTAGCTTTGCAATATGAATGCCTATGTTACTTTATCATTTCATGTTGGTTGTGTGCTGTGTGTCTTCCTACATTCCGACGTTTTATTGTAGCACAAAAAAAAACATTTATCGTTTTCACAAAACATTTATCGTGTCTCTTCCGGCATTCCATCCAACCCGATGTACATATATGGAAGGAAGCACTACTGCACTAGCATTTACTTTTTCTCTGCTGAGTGGCTTCTGAAATTGTTCAGTGTGGCTGAACGAGGTGATGAAAGATGTGTTAATTGACGTAGGTTCTCAATTATTGATTCCCT
Source organism: Dianthus caryophyllus (assembly GCA_023091065.1). Lineage (NCBI taxonomy): Eukaryota > Viridiplantae > Streptophyta > Magnoliopsida > Caryophyllales > Caryophyllaceae > Dianthus > Dianthus caryophyllus. Next base: position 2,854,700 of record CM041526.1, on the reverse strand, counting down.
TCAAACATATTTAGAACACAGTAATTGTACTCTTGTAAATGGCGCATTTCTCAAGTGTGAAAAAATTTACCCATTTCCACCTCTTTTAACTCTTATTGTTTGTGACTGAGATGCATGGCTCGACAATCGTTAAGATCTTAACTTATGAATTTCCTCTTTCCAGGATTGTTGCATCTGTTTGGCAAAATACGCAAACAACGACGAGCTGAGGGAGTTGCCATGCTCTCATTTGTTTCACAAGGATTGTGTCGATAAATGGCTGAAGATTAATGCGCTGTGCCCTCTCTGCAAGGGTGAAGTCGGCAACACACTGCTCAGTTCACTCGCCCAAGCAACTGCGAGCCTACGTTGAGCAGAGAGTACGGCATGTAGAAGCTAGATTACAATGTGAGTGATACGACTATAGAAAGTCCTGTTCCTGCAATACGCCGTGGAAAACAGAACCACTTATATATATACGTCAAAATACAGTCAAAGCTGATGCTTTTGAACCGATAACGAGGAGACTGTGATTTACGTTGGGGTGTGTATCAAGGCGATAATGTCCATATCTTTGCTTGAACGGGTAGATACAGATAGTCTTTTGTGGATAATTACAGTCTTTGTGGATAATTACAGTTTGTTCAACACGAGTCAATATTAATACTGGGGCACACTGCTCTTTCGAAATCGTGATTTTGCCTGTGTACTCCATATTAAAAAAAAATTACAAACTTCGTGTTTCGAAATATTTTTTCATTTTCATATCAGAAAGAGCTCTTTTTACATTTAGGAAACTCAATATGAGCTCGGAAATCTTAACCTTATATCTAAATTCACACTTCCGGGGTTGCTCAGCAACCCCGGGTATTACAAATCCCACACCATACAAAAATAATCACAATCAGACACGACTTATGCCGCAATTATTCTCAATTGAAAAGCAGACGCTTGTTGCGAAAGCCTATACAGGCTAAACTTGAGGTCCAACCGCCTGAACTATGTCAAGTATCGTAAGGAGTACTTCTTATGGTTTTATTTCTTTAGCTCTTCTATATTCAGATGTCGTAGTAAAACTAAGATGGATCTGGTGCGAGTCAAGACGTAGCACCTGTGACTTCAGATGACGTTGCCGAGGAGCACTCGCCAGGAGAAGAAACAGGCTCCACAGTGTTGTCGATGTTCAGTGCATCCGGTTGGTCGAAAGCAGACTGCAGAAACGAAAGAAAACAGATATTCGTATTATCATATACGGAGTACTAATTTCATATGTATATTAGGTAACCATACACCGGGATTTGAAAGTTAAAAATATACCTCGAGATCAGTCAGCATGTCAAGGGCAGCTTCCAAGTCACCCATATTGACGTTATACACATCGACAAGGGACTGATCAGAGACGCCGGGAAATACCATCTGAAGGTACGCTAGGTCGATTTCAGAATCTTCGTCCATAAGACTCGACGAGTCTATCTCTTGAGGAATTTCGGTGTATGTATCGTCAGCCAGCTGGTACCCCTTCAATTTCAAATCCTCGACAGCAACGTAGGCGTCAGCTTTCGTAGGCATTGTCGTCTTACACTCCCTCTCGATATCACCCATCCCCCGTTTAGCAAGAGGCACATACGAGACCGCAAATGGGTTTAGAGTCGGTGTAGTCGTTTTCATTTTCGAGAAATATCTGCATGTAGCAACAATGCAAACGATTGCAACAAGCGTTAAAATGGTCACGATGATTCTCCATCACGTACACGAAATATTTTCATCATTCAATATATCACATGCATAAGAAAAGCAAATAATATGAACAAATACAAGAAAATTTCGAAAAAAAAAGGCATACATACAATGTAGAATGAGATTGAGGATGAAGGAGAAGACAAATTTAAAACAAGATGAAGAATAATGAGAAAATATTGAAGAAAAAAAGCAAAAGTCGTCTACAAATGAGAGAAATAATTAAAGAAAAATGTCAATTTATATAGTAATTAATTAGATTAGATTAGATAATGTCAACAAAATCATATATTCAAGACAATGAATGAATGAACGATGTTGATTCATGTTTTGTAGTGTTTTTCCTATATTTCTGTTCCTATATTCGGGGACTACTCTCCCTTTTCTGGTTTATTACAGTTTTTTTTTTTTTTTATTAACTTTTAACTGTATCGTCACCTTAAATACTCCGTATAATTTTACATTTTCTACCGTGAGTATATTACTATTAGATGAAATTCGAGCATATATAATAACATGCAAACCAAGTATATCGGGTGAACTATAAAAGTATTCGACGGATATCTTGTCATTACTCTTGAGAAATTTTGTGCCGAGGTCATGTGTAATTGATTTTTGATTTAAATTGACGCCATACGCATATGATAAAGTGTCACGATAAATGTTAAAAGTAATTACTTATTGTATATAAATTACCCGTTATATATGTACAACTGTCTAGCGGTTTTTATGTCCGAAATAGTCAAATAACCATGGAGCAATGAGGTCAAACGTGATCACCTTGATGAATGAAAAAATCGAAAAGAGTAAACAATTTGCTGCGGACATATGCACACTCATGTGACTTGATGATTAGCAAAACCTACACTACTACAGTACATATTAATTGTGAATGGGGTGATTGATAATAGAATTGTATGTCTAGACGATTTCAGATGTACTAAGTTAGTAAATATGATACTTGTAATTTTGAATCGAGATTGAAATTATAAGAAAGGACTTTTAGGAATGGGGAGTTTGAGTAGCATGTTACAAGATTATAGGATGGATGTATATTCTGACTGCAAGCAAAGAACATGTACGTACACAAAAAAGTGAGAATTCTGCTGTTCATTTTTTTAAAAATTGGGTCAAACCACGGTAACCCTTACCCACTTCTACTTAAATAAAAAGCAAACGTTAATAGTCGTGATTTAAAATTTGTTTTAATCCGATCTTAACTTTTCTATAAGTAGTCTTTGACCATTACTTATAAAGTATTAATGATAGTATGAGATGGTGATTAGAGGATATACTCCCAATTCACAAGGTTATCCGGCTTATCCCATTGCAAAGGTACTAGAGCCAAAAAAAAAAAAAAATAAACAAAAAAGGTCGTTGACTTTGTAGGTAATTTAGGATATTTATGTCCTTCTCCCTCGAGGTGGACTAAAAGTTTATGGCTTTCGCTCTCCTCACTCATCTGAAAAGATGAAATAGGTTAGTCCTACTTTAGAGGATTAATTTAGTTTCCTTTCGATAAAAAAATAAAAATAAAATAAAAGGTTGTTTGGTTACCCTTTGAATTCATGAAAAATTGAAATTCCATGGTGAAAAATGCCTCACTTGTTCGGTTGTCCATTTCATGGGAAGTGAATTCCTCCATTATGTACGAATTTACTTACCATGACCCCCTAAGTAAGTAATCCTTTCTGCATAAAGTTACTTACACCATTGCAGTCAAACAGTTTTCTACACTTCCCGTGATTTTTCAATTCTCGTGATTTTCTGCTTAAAATGGTAAGACTAAATCCAAAACAAGAAATAGACTTTGTTCCTATTTGCTAGACAATTTTCCCAATTTGATCACCAACCAACTTTATCCCTTTCAATATTTTACCCATTTTCAATGGGGCCCACCCTTTGATAAATGGGGAGGACACGTGGACCAATACCAATATTTGAGTGATACAACCAACCACCATACAACACCTTATTATTACACTCTCTCTAATTATTTTTAATTTTAATATTAAAATAATCCCAAATCAATATCTGCCGGACACGTGTACGGTAGTTAGCAAAATAAGATTAAAATAAAGAGCAGCCACTAATCTTCTTCCACCTCTCCCTACTTTCCTTTTCTCTCTCTCTTCTCTCTTACTTTCTCTCTCTCTCTTCACTTCACATCACTTTCATCAACCACCACCGTAACAACCACCGTGTCAACCGCCGTGCTACGGTTGTTCTCTAGTTTGCACGTTACGTAAAGTAATTAGCTTTGCTGAGGTAAAGTTCTTAGCTTTTTTTTACTTTTTTTTTTGTACATTCAACTAAGTTTACTTTTTTTTTTTTTTTTTTTTGGTTTTTTGGTTCTGGGTTTTTGAGTTGATGTTATGTGATTGATCGTGTGATCATGTAGAATGGTTTGATGTACGAAAGTTTTGATTTTTGAGGGGAATTTTGTTGATTTTTTGAGAATTTTGACCCATTTCACCATGAAAATGCTGAATTTTGTTGACTTTTGATGTAAGAATGTCAAATGATGAGGTGATCTTGTGCACTTTTGCAGGTTAATTTAGTGGGTGTATTGATTTAGATATCATTGAATTTCGAGGAAATTTATTGGTGTTGAAATTGTGAGTTGTATTGATTGAAAGCTGCTTCTTAGTGTTGTGGAGCTTTTGTGTAAATGTAAGGAGGCTTTTCGTATTTGATCTCGGTTTTAATTTCGGGTGATCGTAGTACTTATCAAGTAGTTTTAGGGGTTATGGCTAGCAATTTAAATTTCAACAATTTCGGGAGTGACCCGCCAGTGGATGGGAGTGGAAGACCACCTGGGTCAGGGAACTTCCCGTTAATACGACAGTCGTCCATATACTCGTTGACGTTTGATGAATTTCAAAACACGCTAGGCGGGTTAGGTAAGGATTTTGGGTCCATGAACATGGATGAATTGTTGAAAAACATTTGGAGTGCGGAGGAGACTCAGTCTATGGCGACAGCTGCATCGGCTGTGAATGCTGCAGCTGCTGCTGCTGCTTCAGCTAGTGCTCAGGAAGGGGGTGGGTATTTGCAGCGACAGGGGTCTCTAACGTTACCTAGGACGCTTAGTCAGAAGAGGGTTGATGAGGTTTGGAAGGATATAGCCAAAGATTTTGGCGGTGGAAAGGATGGTGGTGGCGGTGGTGGTGGATCTAATGTGCCTCAGAGACAACAGACTCTCGGAGAAATGACTTTGGAGGAGTTTCTTGTGAGAGCTGGTGTTGTTAGGGAGGATCCTCAACCTTTTGGAAAGCCGAACCTTGGTGGTTGTGGGATTTTTGGTGATTTACCTCGATCTAACGATGATGGTGAGTCGGGTTTTGGGATCAACTTTCAGCAGCCTGGTGGTCAAGGTGTTGATTTGCTTGGTAATCGTATGTTGGGGAATAACAACCAAATTAACATACAGGCTACCAATTTGCCTTTGAACGTTAATGGTGTACGGACTTCTCAGCAGCAGGCGACACAAACACAGCTGGGTCCTCAACCACTGCAACAACAAATACAACAGCAGCAACAACAGCAGCAGCAACAACAACAACAGCAACGACCGCAACCAATCTTTCCTAAGCAACCGGGTGTTTCTTATGGTAACGCTCAGCTAGGTAGCCCGCGAATTGGTGGCGGTGTTGTGGGATTAGGTGATCCAGGAATGAACAACAATATAATGCCGAACTCGGGTTTGCAAGGGGGAGGAGGCATGGGTATGATTGGGCTTGGAGGTGGAGCAGGTGGTGTTCCTGTGGGATCTCCTGCAACTTTGTCATCGAATGGCCTCGCAAAGAGCAATGGGGATACTTCATCTGTTTCACCACTTCCTTATGTGTTCAATGGAGGTTTTAGGGGTAGAAAATCAGGCAATTCCGTTGATAAAGTTGTTGAGAGACGACAAAGGCGTATGATAAAGAATAGAGAATCTGCTGCTAGGTCACGAGCACGTAAACAGGTTATCTTCTGCCCTTAGCCGTTTGTATTTGGTATTCACGCAATATACGATGTTTGCCTATATTATTTCTGTAAGATTCCTTGCAAAGTTGCCCGAACTGTGTAAGGTTCATATCGACGTTCTCACTTCACTGAATCTGTTATGTCTAGGCTTACACTATGGAGCTGGAGCAGGAAATTGCAAAACTAAAGGAGGAGAATCAAGAATTGAGGAAAAAACAGGTGACTGCTTCTGTAGTACGGAGTACGTGACTAATTTTCTTGCATTCATATGTTTCATATTATTGATTACATCAACTTGTTTGACTGCAGGCTGAAATCGTGGAAATGCAGAAAAACCAGGTATTTATGTCTACCTTATGGCATTCTTATATTGTTTGTCGTGAATCACGAGTAATCCTTGCCGGATGGATTGTACCTTACGCCAGTGTTGAAAGCACACATAAACTGTGTTTAGAATGGATGTTACCTTAAGACCGACAACAATTTCACAATACATCAAGTGCCTATATTAATTATTCCGTAGGGGACTTGACTTGTGCCATTGACGATCCCTACATTCTTTTCGTTGTTTTTTTGTTTTTGATTTCTTGTTATGTCGGAAACCAACTCAACCAAAAGCTTAAGAGGATGATTAGATGTCCAATATCGATTTATACTCTTGAGTCGTGTTCATTGAGACGACACTAACGGGAAAGCGTAATGAATGACAGGTGCAGGAGATGATGAATGCACAATCTGGACCTCGGAAGCGACTGAGGAGGACACAAACTGGGATGTGGTGAGAGTGTGCGACAAGACAGAGACAGAGAGAGCCGATAAGAATACAATACGAGATACGTTGCTGTAAATATTCAAGTAGATGGGATTATTTTCTATTTATTGGATAGCTGTTGAGTGTAGTAGGTTAAACAAGTTTGCCAAAGTTGAAAAGTGGCTCGTTAGTAGGGAGGATGTAGCTTGGATAATGTTTTACACAATGACATGCCATAGTGTGACTTGTGAGTAACTTGCAGTACATTAGATTTAGATTTCGTTTCTTTGTCTCAGTCAATCTTGTTTTAGCTGCTGTAAATTTTTTAGGGCACGTCCCACTTGTTTTGGTCTCAGTTTATCGAATTCTCTTTTCGATGTAAAATTTTCTTTTTAACAGTTACCGTAACTGCTAAGGTATCGTCCGGCGTTTGAAAGGTTTGCATATACACTCTCTAAGCGCGGAAGTCGGGTGCATAGGGATAGGGGAAGACGGTGAAGGTGAATGAATCATTTCCTTTTTTATCCTTTTTGTTCACGGTAACATGCACGTAATATTACCCTTGTAGGAAAAAAAAATATGAAATTTTGTTATGCCGAAGCTGATCATTCTAATGGAATAATCACAAAAATGATAAATACACAGTTTATATCGGATTAATTCGCTTTATTCTAGCTGTTTAAATCTGTAGGGTAGATTGAGTCATTCGTCTCTACAGAAAATGAAATTAATAAGAGTGAACTAACTACAGAAAAAAAAAAATGATACATCGATACATACAAATGGGCATTGACATGGTACGACTTTTACAAAGACTACGTACGTATATATATGTATGAATGAGTCAATCGAAAATATTCTAATACATTTTGTTGATATTTAAACATATGACAACGTGGTATCGTTTCGAGGGTAGTTAGACTCAATTAATTAGCAAGGAAGAAGATCTTGATCGTGTTCAAACATTTACTCGCCATTTAACCAAATGGATTTCCTCCCCCTGTTTGAAACGTCCTCGAGTCTGAAGGTGGTGGGTATCGATAAGGTAGTTGTTGGCTCAAATGCAACAACCCACCACCACCACCAACACTGCCAAAGCCACCCATTTCCTCTTGGCTGCTGAGTAGTCCGAAAATTAAAACATAAATTAGCATCGAAAGTACGTACTACCCATGTTCTATTCCGATCATCCGAATTGTTATCTCATGTTTAGTGAACGTGCTGATTCTTTTGGTGGCTAACGACAAAGCTAAGCAAGGTTAACACGTGTGTAGTTACGTGATGGACTTAGGATTTTAGATTTGGAGGCGGAGAAAATGTTAAGGACGTCCTAACAACTATCTCGTCTAAAGTATACGCAAAGCATTGTTGATTATTTAAAACTAAGCGTAAGTACCTGGAGTGTGCAGTATTGTTAAAAGAGTATTGTCCCATATACGCGCCTGTAGAGTTTGATATGTAAGAAGCTATAAACAGCAACAATGCAGTTTTGTGAAGAAACAAATGAAACACGAGGTTTATAGAACTGGCATCAAACCTTGAAGATGGGATTCAAAACTTTGAGCGCGTGATATGCCTGATGGAGCTGACGCATTGGATAATCCTCCTTGTAACGCCATGTTGAACTGATATTGCGATCCATCATCATTGGTGTCGAACGGGTTTACTGACTTGCTAACGCTTGGAAATTGTTGTGTTTGCTGGAATACATCAAATCATAGAAAAATTTCAAGATTATAGATTGGAAACAATGAAACATCTTGATGTCTAGATCATTTTCTCAAATTACAAACATCGTAGAATCAATAGTTCAATACTATCCCGAAATATTGTTACCATGTGACTCGTGAGTACTTAGATAAGTTTGGTAAGGTACATGTACCGATTATTGGACTTCAAATATTAGCTTAAGATTTTGGTTGAGTTGGTTTTTGATGTGGTATCAAAGTCTCGTGACTTGAGGTCTCAAGTTCAATCTACAGGAAGCCCCCCTTGACACACATCTGACTATGTCCTGTGTTTATCTTCGTTCAACCTACTACTTCCGTGTATAGCATATACGGATAAACAACATACCATTGGAGCCTGAACATTCTGGTAATATGGTGCGTTAAACCCCATGCCGTAGCTTGCATTCATTTGCCACCCTGGTGCTGTCATAGCCCTCGACGGATATGGTGAAGCAAAAAGTTCCTGCACAGGATACATAATTCTTATTCTGTTCTGAGTTGAAGCAAAGAAAGATTATACGAGTGTTTTTTTTCCTGCTAGTGGAAAGGAGAAGAAAAGCGGTATTATAACCTACAATTTATCGTTCATAGTCTATAGGTCCTTAATCTGAAGTCTCAACTAGTGAACTACGAGCTCGGTATAAGGGAAGAGAATGAAATGAAATGCAGAATGAGTGCTTACTTCAGGAAGTGGTGCCCTTCCGCTAGATCTTGCATCGTTAGCAGGAGGTGTTTCTCCAACTCCAGGTTTTGTCTCTTGTATCGAACCTTCGACAGGCTTCGATGATTGCGCAGTATTGCTGTCAGAGGCTACTTCAGCCGTTGACTGCTGGTGTTAATAAAAGAAACCGTATCACTGACTTGATCTTTATTAAGTTCATTTCACGAGATAAAAGCGCGAAATAGCACAAGCGAATCAGATATGGCAGTTTATTTATAACCTGATTGATTGAATTTTCACCCAAAAGACTGGTTTGTGGAGCAGTGGAATTGGAATTCTCTTGCTGCTGGTCCATGAAATCTTGTCGGATGTTGGTTTTATCGACAAAGGAAACGCTTTCACCACCAAAAAAATCTGGCACTATCTGAGGCGTTTCAGCACGAGGTTCTTCAACAAGCTTGGGTATTGTCGTCGCAGCAACAGAATCAGCTGATTTACTTGACGTGTTGGGAAATTCTTGAGCTGACGCATGATGTAATGTGGAAGAGTTGCTCGTAGTCGTAGGTACAGTTGACGCAACATTCTCATTCATCTGATCATTAGAGGTGATCTCGGCTGGAGTAGATAATTCAAACAAAAGAAACTCCAAGGTGTTCTTAGGAGGACCACTCGAGACGTTTTCACTTTCCTTAACCAATGGCTCTGAGGAGGTTGAGTTATTTCCGTCACTCGGGGCTTGGATATTCTGCAGAGACGAATGAGTCGGTGGGGGAGGAGGAGGAGGAAACGATGCAAAATCGAGCAGTGACCCTGCACTTGGGCTTTTGGGTTTTAGCGTGTCGTTGCTGACCTGTACTTGATTCCCCGATTGCCCTGTGTTCTGTAAAAAAAAAAATTGTCGCCGACATTGTAAGATCACAGAAGAGAATACGAAATTGCCGACATACATAGTGTAAAGAACTTTACTTGTAGATAAGCTGAAACACTTCTTTTGTGAGCAGTTTTGGAATGATCACCCGTCTCTCGAGGACTATTCTGACCTCGATAATCTCCAACCTGAAGAATAAAATTGAAACATAAACTCCGTAGTATACAAAAATTCTTAAATATACAAATACGAAGTTTCTGACATTCAGTATATGAAACTATGAACTCACTCGAGAATTCGTGGTGGCATTAACACTTCTTTTGGGTTGATCTCCAACACGTAAAGACATAAACTTATCGTCTAACAAGTCTTTTACATTACGAATATGGGGAGGAGTAGGAGGAGGAGACTTTCTTCTAGGCTTAATATCTTCGGTGGTGAACATCTGAGTAGCAGAACGCCCAGCAATCCTGGCATCATCGACTTGATAACGCCCTTCTGTAGCTTCAAAACGCGCAGAACTTGCTCTGAGACCACCATACCTTGAGTTATCCCTGTAGTGCGCAGGACTTCTCGGTTCATTAGTGGCGTATCTACTATTATATCTGTCATTTGAGTCTCTTGAATATCCCGGACTTCTAACTTCGTCAATACCATATCTACTACTGTACTTATCAGTAGCTCTTTCACGGAAGGTATCCTGTCTAGGGCGCTCATACGCCTCGTCCTTGTCATTCTGAGCAAAGCACAAAACCGATTCAAATGTCGACAACAATGACTTGTCTCGTCTATAATCTACTGTGTATATCGTCTATAATAATATATAGGTTCAATTCAATGGCTTTTACTTACATTTCTCAACCTTGGAAGCAACACAGGATGATCTTCACCCGTGTATCGTCTATCAACATAGACATGCTTGATAAAATCACGAAGTTTTTGAATATTACTGCACCCACAAATAGATACGAGTACATGTATAAGAAGTACGCTCTGTAATTTGTCGCCAGAGACGAAGAATAAAAATACATGTGCATCTTAGAACCTGTTATCAGGAAAAAAATTACGGTGTGGATTCCATGTTTTGAAATAAATCTTTCTCGCTTTCTTCAACAGCACAAGTATACTCGAGTTAGTCCCTACATTTTGAAAGGCGCCACGTACTTGTATTTATATAAAGCGCAGAACATAAACGAAACAGACCTCGTTTCCTCCATCCTGCAGACAATTAACTTCTTCCATCGAGAATTTGGCCATGGATACAGATTTCACGCGATGAGTGAATTCCCGACTGTAATGTAAACAACAACAAATCAACGCACGAACGTTTTTTCAATGAAATTGCGAAAATACTCGACAGAAACGAAACTTACTGCACGCCGCTGCAATTTGTACAAACAAATGTCCAGAAAGTTGTACAAACATATTGTGGCCCCTATATAACAAATCAATAATGTTAAACAAAAGGAAGATAATTCATTTTTACCAAAGTTTTCACATGAGATTAATTTTTTTTTTTTTTACAGACTTTAATGAATTCATGCACTCATTTGAACGTCAAAAAGACATACAATTGTAGTCATTAGATAAAAACATAACCATTAATATATTTTCTCGCTTTCAGTCGTTTGTTTACCTTTTCAACGTGAATTGACGGGTTATAACTTAACATATTGTAATTTGATTTATGAGTGTAAGAGAAGAAATGCATGGATTAATTACCAAACTATTACAATTGATGCATCGTTTATTCTCAGGAAGCTTAATTAATCCTCTGATTAACTTCTCTATTTTATCTTCTTCCTTCCCCATTTCACAACCTAATTCATCAAATCCAATTAAAATCCCAAAAGATTGAATTTTTCACAACATATGACGAAATTAACAGCAACCCAATTCAATTAAAATTGTAAGCATTAAATTTATTCATCTGGGCACTTGAGAATAATACTAAACAAATAAAATTTCCAAAAAAAAAAATGGAAGAAATTAAGGAGAAAATTAGGAGGATATTGTCATGGAGAAATAGAAATGAGTTGTCATTAGCAGGAATTTACATAAATCAAAGGACTAAATTAATCGCATATTTTGTGCTGTTAAATAATCCATTTTTAGTACTCTAAACTAAATCAATTACTCCATCTCCATCTCTATCAGGTAAATAATTCACTGAAACGGAGGAAGTAACTTTCCTACTTCCCTACAGCACTTAAATAATATTAAGGCCTTTGCTCGGCTTTATTTTTTTCCGACTTATTAAAGCTGAAAAGGAATTACTTTGTTACGGAGTAGTAAATTTATAGCGTTGGGGGTCAAGTTGAATTTATAGGAGGCGAACTGAATTGATATGAATTTACGAGAGCTAATATCAAGCTGAAAAGAATAAGGCTAATTACTCCTACATCCTACCTAGTACATAAAAACATTTGCATGTTAGTTTTTATGAGGGAAATTTGAGAGAAGTGTAGATAAATGACTGAGACAGAGGAAGTATAATCTATGAAGTAACTATCATCAATGTACATTAAAACAATGCAAAAATTAATTACTACTCCGTATTCACTACTCCGTAGTATTCATTCTTTTTAAAGTTCAATTCAACGAATTAGTTATGAATTATGATAGAGAAAATTCATCCGCAGTACTTGTCTATACTTACGATAATTAGTTTTAGATGGTAAATGAATGAAGTCGAAAAGATGGGTACCACTTAGCAAATAGTACACATTTTGAAATGTTGAATCCATTTTAGAGTAAATTACAAAATACCACCTTTTAAAATTGAAAATTTTCAAATTACCACCTTTTAAAACATTCTTTGTAAATTACCACCTTTTATAACGCTTTTCCACTCAAATTGCCACCTTCCTTCAATTCCGGTGAAAAAATAATCCGTTTTGCCCTCACTTTTCAGTGAATTGTTTACAGTTTGACTTTTTTGTGAGGGGGAAAAAGTCAAACTGTAAACAAATGACTGAGACAGAGTAAATTATTTTTACACCGGAATTGGAGTAAGGTGGCAATTTGAGTGGAAAGCGTTATAAAAGGTGGTAATTTACAAAGAATGTTTTAAAAGGTGGTAATTTGAAAATTTTCATTTTTAAAAGGTGGTATTTTGTAATTTACCCTCAATTTTATAATGATGTTTGAAAAAATTTTGAATTTGAATTAGTAACTTTAGACATGTAAAATTTTATTAAAAAAAATATATGGGGATATAATAAAATTTTAAAAGTATTGTATTGCCTTTTCCAAAAATGTTAAAATTCTTACATTTTCCATTGAAAATGTGAAACTATAAAAATAAGAATTTGAAATGACTACTATATATGTTTCGTGATTTGAAAAGACCCTAATTACACTAACACATTATTTAATAACATCAATTAATAAGGTGTTTATCATCAACACAATTTCTTGTATAAAACGGGTAATATCCGTTTCACACAAGAAACGGGTCAAATAATTGAATAAGACAAAGTTAAAAGCCTTGAAATTAACAAAATATTTGTCTTTTCTATTCAAATGTCTAACTATTTGACCCGTTTTACATATGAAACGGATAATCTGTTTTATGGGAGACTAACTCTAATATCAAAGTTAACCCAAATTTTAATTCTAAAATTTAAGTCGCTAAACATATCATAATGTTAAATTTATAAAATTAAATTCATATTCATGTGACCTCTTGCACAAAAAATTACCCTAATAAAGAGAATAAATTCAAGTGGGTGAAAATTCATTTCATATAAAACGGTTCTGATTAAATTTTGAAAGAATCTAATGACCATAATTTTTTTTTTTTTTAATAAAAATAACATTTTAATTTTAATAATTAAAGAGTAGACAAAATATATTTTTAAAGAAAATGCAAAGGATTCAAATTAATTGAGTTAAAAAAAACCCTAAAAATAAATTAAATTTCATTTTTTCCTGAAAAAAAAAAAATAATAAAAAAGAGAGTGAAAGAAAAACCCAGTTTTAGGCGGGAGAATTGTATTGTCTTCATCTTCATCCTCAGCTTTCTCTCTCACTTCAAACTTCCACAACACACTTTCTCTCTCCTCTTCTTCAATGGCCGTCAACGTCGACAAACAACCGTCGACAACCGTCTCCGGCGACGGAATCTCGCCGGAAGTCGACAATCTTGAGCATTCTCGCCGTCTACTTCGCCGTCGTTGGGAACTCGCTTCTGTTCTCAACTTTTTACGCGTATTTCTTCTTCTCTCTTTCTCTACTTTTTTTTTTCTTTAATGTTGTTGTTGTACGGAGTAATTATTAATGTTGTTGTTGTTGTTGATGATGATAGGTGTTTGAGCCGGTGATTGGAAAAGAGGCGAAAATGTCTGCGATTGAAATCGAAACGGCTTTGATTAACCCTAATCACTCGCTTTCTCAGCTTCATATCACTCTTCTTAAGGTTGTTGTTGTTTTTTTTTTTTTTTTTTTGATGAATTGTTTTGTATGTTCGTTGTTGTAGAATCAATGTGTTCAAAGATTGTTGCTTTTTAACTTTGATTTTTTACTAAAGATCTTCTCTTTGTATGCTGTTGGTGTCGTTGTCGCGTTGTTTATGCATCAAAGTTTCGGAATTTGATGCTAAAGTTTGTGTTTTGTTCCCGTGTCGTTGCATATTGTGAATTTGTGATGGTGTATCTGATTTGAAAACAAGTGCAAAACTTTTGATCCTGTATATTTATATCGATTTTACGTTTCTGAACTATTTTACTGTTTCCTGCCGCTACTTGTCCAATTTCTTCTCTTGCAATTTTCTCGAAACATCTGAGCTATACGTCAATGTGACGCCATTCTGCTGTGGCTCTTTAGTTTAGTTATATTTTCGGTTATTGTGCCTTGCCGCTACTTGTCCAATTTCTTCTCTCGCAATTTTCATGAATGTGTTTTCCGTTTTGTCTTCGTTCATGAATGCTTGTTAATGCTTTAACTACAACTTCATATCTTGTGCGTTACCATGTACGTCACAGCGTTGAAAACACAAACATATAATCTTGTTTTATTTCATATGGTGTCATGATTCTGGTATCAATGTCGCCCTAATCTCAAACCAAGACTGTTGTCAAGCGTTATACATGATTGAGTGTTTATGCATTTTTTCTTGAACTTACCGAGATTGATCTTGTGAATCTAGCTTGAGATTTTTAACTGCTTGAGTTAGATCTGCTACATATTGGTTAGTCATTACTACATAATATGAAGCCTTTTGTGTGCTTAGTTACTTCGACATTTTCACTTTTGATGCCGTGCCCCATGTCCAGCACTCGAAACTTGACATGACATGACGCATTGACATGTCATTTTAGGCCCTAAAATGGGAACTTTCTTACCAAGTAGGCATGTCCGACACCTCCGACACCGTGCGTGTCTAACACTCTTACATGAGTCTGAGTAAAATAGGTTGTGTTGTGTGTTGATTGAAAAAATATCATCAGTTTCTTCGCAATTGTCGGGCTCTTTGTCTGAGCTGCTTTCCTTACAATTCGTGATGGTTGTACAGGGTATTCCGCCTGTGAATAAGAACTTGACCAATCCTGATGCTTGGGTGACAATTCTTTGCAAAAAGCTTGCTGAATGGTGGCGCTGGGTAGGTATTATAGCATATAAAGTATAAACTACGGAGTAATATTAAGCGCATCTCATGCTGCACTGAATAATTTTATTTAAACGTCTGCTTTTTTTGGTGTCGTTGTATAGGTTGCTGAAGGCGAGATTCCACTGGCTGCAGGAAAAGGGTACCCTTGCATCAGTTTGCTTTCTCTCGCCTTCTGTCCATTCTGTTTCCACAAGCTTTTATTGACAAATTGTTGTCGTTTCTTGTGTAGAGAAGAAATATCCAGATATAAAGAACTTGATCCAATTGCTCGCTTGTCAATGTTAAAAGCACTATGTGAACTCCGCACTGAGGTGAATTAATCATTCCTGCATTTTCCCCATTTTTGTGCCGTTCTTTTGCTCTTAAGGATGACGTTGTACTTGCAATCCTCGCTTCCGTGTTTTGCATGATATTTATCTATACTGTTTATCTGCTTTCCTTGTTGCAGCAAGACGATCTTATGTCTTTTGTCAATGATGAGCTGAAAAATGGAACAGATGTCTCTCATTTCCGAGTTAAAAAAATTTCAGAAAATAAAACTGGAACTTCTTTCTGGTAATTTCATTTCTGTACATCAATCTTAAGAATTTCTAATCAGCTTTTTCTTAAATAGGTTAGCTATTCATTTGGCAGGTGTGATGGAAATGCATTTATGGGTTACAGACTATACAAGGAAGTAATCAAACCCCAACCAATGTCAAAGTATAGAGGTAAAGGTTATAAATATACACCTCCGACCAACATCGAATGGGAGACTCTCGCAACCAACTTAGAAGAGTTCCGTAAATTCTCGGTGTGTAATAATCAGAACCTTACTACTCTTCTTCTACTATAAGTCGAAAATGTGTTTTTTGTCATATAAATTACGAAGTACGGAGTATTATTTGATGTTTGACATCTTCCCGTTATCTTCAGGAGGAATTGTCATCTAGCGCTGATATAGTTGAGGGCACGGTATATCAAACTATTGAAACTGAAGTTATCCCAGTTCTTGAGAAAATGAAGAAAGTAAGGAGTAAACGAGCCCTCTTTTTGTTTTGCTTAGCTTATCGATGTTTTCTCATGCAATGTTGTTCCCTCTTCTGCAGAATCAAGAGAAACTTTTGAAGCGAAAACAACGAGAAGAGGCCCTCATAAATGACTATCATTTCTATGTTCCTAGTCGCACTTGCCGCACTCGCAAGCCTGTGAAATATACATTTGGTATGCTGAGAGTTTTTCGCCATAGAAGCTTTCTCTAGCTGTTCATATGTTTTTTTCGTTTTTCTACTTTGCTTTGGCAGCTACTCATATACGAAATTCTAGTTTGTCTTACGAACCCTTATTTGCATATTAAGCTCATAAATGATGTGTTCAGAAATTCTGATAAGAAAGGTGAGATTAGTTTTTCCGGTGTTTCTCTAATTCCATTGTACATTGGTCAATCACTTTGCTGGTGCATTTAGTAATGTAAGAGTTGATTCAATCCACTGGTTTCTGGCAAAGTCATCTGAATCTCTAGTGCCTGGTTTTCATTGTTTTTGCTTATCACAGTTAACGATTCATTGAGATTAACTTCGTTGTTCTGTGAATCAATGTACAGAGGAGTTTGATCAGAGCATTGAAGAGGCCATAAAAGTGTCACGGTAGGTTTTTGTTAGCTGGTTAGATTAAATGATCTCAATGTTTAGCTGTTCTTCCGGTCTAAAGGCTTCGCGGCAACTTCTCAACTTGTTTAGGGAAGGGACAGACCGAAAAGTTGGAAGAAACGGCAAGAAGCTTCACGAAGATGGTGCAAGAGGTACCCGTGCTTCTAACAGAAACGTGTCAAAGGACGCTCACATGGAAGAAGGGTCTCAAGGCTCTATAGGGGAGGACGAAAAAAGCGATGACCCACAGGATGAAGACAGCGACACTGAGAAGCATGTGATTGAAGTTGATGATACAGACAATACTGACAGTGATGCAAGTAATTCCGACCTTGAAGAAGTCAAATCTGACACACTTGATTCCCGAGCACAGAATGGTCATGCGTCTACTGTGGTGAAGAAAAAAGACAGTTCAGAGAGCTCTTCTGGTTATCATTCTCGAGAGGCAAGTAAGCAAACAAGAAAGAAACTATCCAGGGAGAGACCGACACAGAATTCAGCACTTGAATCTTCAGTTGTCAGTGATGGAAGCGTTTCTGATGCATCCAGTGAAGAAATTCCGTCAGAGGTTCCTGATTCTGAGGATGATATGAGCAGTTAATGCAAACGCTGACATAGAAGTCTGGAGGCAAATTTTTTGGATCGACGAGAGATGGGTATTTGCTGTAGATTTGGTATGGTATAGCTGGCACGATTGGCGTTTTTGGGTTTTGTATGCCATGTTCATAGACTGCTACTTCTAAGCTCGTAGCTGGCTTCGTTAATTAGAATTACCATTAACCACCACTGTTATTATGTTAATCTTCTTTGTCATGTCTAAATGGTGCAGTTAATTTGTTAGTTTTTGAGGTCTTGTAAGTAGTCAAAAAGCCTCTCCATTTTGCTTCAAAAGTTTTTAGTTGGTAAATCCAGCTTGAAGCAGAGGTAAAAGTAAAAAAAATACTCTACATACTCTATTTTGTACTCCGTATGATCTTTGAATTTATATATTGAGTTCATGCTCCAGCTTAGCAAATTTGTAATCTTATTTTTTTTAACGCGTTAAAAAGGGTACAAGAAATATATTACAGTACTCGTTATTACAGACTATGAAAGTGTAGTCATTGACGATGATTTTCAGGAGGGTACCCGAGCCATCGGTGAGATACAACTGTGGAAGAACTAGAATTCTAACTTTGTGTCGGGACCTATATGCACCGTTAAAAGAGCAATACAAGCATCGTGTTACTAGGCAAAGCGGAGGAGCACCGCACAAAATAGCTAGACCCTGGCAAATTTGAGAGTGGGTTCTTTGCCGTAAGCTGGGCTAACCTTATAATAGTGTTGCACATAATCACCCACTACCACCTTCTTATACACGTCTTCATCGTCTGAATTTGCTTTCTTCTGTGGCTCGATTTCAGTTGTCGAGGGAGGACTATAAAACAAAGCTACAGACAATCTCTCTGCATGAGGCTGCGTTATAACTCGATGCAGCCCACTATATATAGTCTCCCATTACTCATGATCTCTAGCAAATCTCCAATAATGACTAGGAAGGCATCTGTCGGCCACGGTATTGTTTGCCAGATGTTGTCGTGTTTGTGCATAGCTTGTAGACCGCCAGAGTTGCCAATCTGTATCAGAAGGGAGAGCGCACTTGGATCTGCATGCGGGTTCAAACCCATCGTTGAAGTCGGGTTTGGACAAGCTGGGTAACAGTTGATTCTGACTTTAATCTCACTGGTTTCACGGTCGAAGTATCTGAGAAAAGCATTTGTGTGCAGTGACAAAGCTTCAGCTAGTGCTTCGAGTAATTGGTCAGCCACATTTCTCGCCTCATCTACATACTGCTCGACCACATCCCTGCTTCCAAAATCAGTTTCAAATTAAGATTCAACGTCAATTTTTGAGCTGCGTTGATGAAGTTAGTGATGTAAAAGTGTACCTGAAGTTTGGAGGATTACGAGGCCAAACACGAAGGCCATTAGTAGAAGCTTTGGGAGCAGCAATCATAGTCAAACGATCGACCCATTCTAATGTCTGATCTCGGGATTTCACAAAATTCCGTCCATAACCCATGTTATCAGTACTAGCATACGTACCTACACATTTCCTCTTTTCCTCTATCGACAGCTCAAAAAACTTTTTCACCACTTCCTTAACCTGTTTCAACACAGGAAATGGTATGCCGTGATCACTTACCAGTACCATGCCCCATTCTGCTGCTCCACAGGCCAGCTTCTGAAGTTCTGGTTTGCGGTCCTCGTCACTAGTCGTGTCTCGTAATCTAGCCAAGCTTACTGACGGAAAATCTTGGGGTGAGCAGGCATTGGTGGTGTCTATGGAGTCTGAATGCGGCATTACGAACATGCTTGGTATGTCTTGGACGCCACGACGAGTGAGCTCCTGCACCACGGGAATCCTCAATGTCGTTGATGAACCAAACCCGTCGCTGATACTTGTTTCATGGTACGAGTCTTGGGAAGCTCCCTCCATTGATATAGCTCAGTCGTTAAGTATACAACGGACGTCAACGGTGCTTGAATGTCTTGTGGTTTTCCTTTTTGTTAGAAGATAATGTTTGCTATTATGGGACGGGTATTTATTAGCATTTGGTTGTAGGACATCCCATGTAGAAAAAAATTGTTCACGTTTTATTTGAAGGAAAATTGGTAGGGACATCTAATTTGGATTTATTAGTAGAAAAATTCTGGCATATACATCAAATCAATCGAAATAATTTCCAATACGTTTCAATTAACTATTAAATCTGATACCTTTATCGTAGATATCGAAATGAAAGAAATTTTTGGCACAGCCTAAGCCTCTTTTTCTTTTATAAAAGAAACCCAAGGTGAATACAACGGGAAAAGGGGAATTTGAACCGAGAAACTTATAGCTATGTCTCCCTTCCTCCCTCCCTCCCTTGAGACCATTGATTCGTATCTGAGCAGATTCTTGGGCTTTTATAAAACATGAAAGTTCGAAAAATGAGCATTAACTCATCCATTAAGCTTGAAGACGACGTGGTCCCAGGTCAAATCAAAGAAGCAAAACTATGATGCATGTGCAACGAAATTGAAAGCGTAACAACAATACCTGGATGCGATGTGATCAATTGATGTAGCCATAATGAAAAGGACAGATCATAGACGACGAAGAAATTGCATTTGCTTGATACTCTAGTAGACAAGTAATTTTACGCAATTTCATCCTCAACCAAACACCTCCACGGTTCCACTGCATCACAGTATTAAAATAAAAAAAAATAACGTGTTTGTCATGACAAGAGAAAAATTTCCGTAATCTAGACAGCACTGACACCCCGATGCAACAGGCCACCAGCAAAACGTTTCCCAAGACAGCGACGCAAGATATCAATTCATTTGCAAATCAGACAAAAAGGGTAAAGTTTATATTGTTAGGATCAAAAGCTTTACCGGTTTTGGACTGGCTCAGGTGCTGCTAGAAAGTACGGAGTATAAGCCACTGGAATTCTTAAGAACAAAACAAGTTACAGATACGATGCTCACGTTTATATCATAAGCAATGTCAAATTCAAAAACTGGAATGCTGAAAAACAAAACAAATTTCAGATTACGATGCTCACGTCTAGTATGTCAGCATATGTTACTGGAATTCTTATGAACTAGCACCACTGCATAGATACACAAATGAACTTTGAGTCTTCACCGAATCTAAAGGTGAGAGATCGATGGATTAATGCCAATGGTTAGACTTTTATCTAGTTTAATTTAGTTCAATTCAATTTCAGTAAGTTCACACTTTTGTTTAGTAGGTTCAGTTTAGATTCAAGCATGGCCTTACAATGATAACCTGCTCTCGAATTCATCATCCCAATAACACCGTGTCTCCATAGTCACCTTTCAATTCACACAAAGTCCAAAACAAGACGGTCTTGCATAATGAATCCTGAAAAACCATCGGTTTTTACATTGAACTACCTAGGGAATATCGAATACATTTTCAATGCTACCTCTGTTAATAGGGTATTATAATCATAAGATTTGCGATTGCTTGTTCAATAAAATACCTTTTTTCGGCCATCTAGTTTTCTCAATCTAAAGAGACTTAATCAGACCTCTGCAACAGAAGAACACACATTTCATATAGCCAACAAAGCGAAGAACATTGCATTATCTTTTTTTCCACAATAAATTAATTCATGGATTATACAAGACTGCATAAGAGAAAATTTAGCTACAAAAACAGTTTATGCGCAAAAAACTAATCACATACAATTACAAGCAAACGATATCAACGACCAACACTATGAAATTGTCGTAGAACTAAGCTAGAGAAGGCCAACAAGAAGAAAGCAAGTAAATTACCGTGAGAATTACTCCATATAATACACCTACACACCCGACCAAGTAGTTTTCCCATGCTGCAACAACTGAGACCTCAGTTCAGCATCCAATGTGTATCCTGCCAACTCCACTTCGTTCGAAAGCTCTCTGCACTTAGCAATCCTCCCAGAAAGCAAGTAGATGGTAATCATATCCCTGTAAAGATCATATGTCGGAGTAAAACCCGCTTCTTTCATCTTTGAAAAGTACCTCACTGCCCTAGGGAGATCATTCAGAGCGACAAATAGCTTAATCGATACACGATACGCTGGCAGATCATAAAGATAGTTCAAACTCTCCATTTCCCAAACAAGAGCTAGTGCCTCCCTATAATTCTTTGCAGACATACGGCTGTGGATCACAGTTGTGTACATGACCACACTTGACTGGTACCCAGAGTTTCGAAACCATTCAAAGAAACACTCCACAAATTCAAACTTCTTAAGCCGAACACAAACTTTCATGAGGGCGGAGCAATCCTGCGGACTTAAGTCCAGAGTGTCCCTTTCCGCAAGCTCTTCCAGGAGAGCGATGACAAAGTCTTCTTTATCAGGGTTTTTCCCGAGCTCCAATATTAGCTTGGTATAGACGCTAGAGCCCAACATTCTTTTACACTTTTTAGCCGTAGATAAGAGCTTCCATGCAAGATTCAAGCTTCCCCCTTTAATAAAACCTCTCGTTGTCGCTTCCAAAACACTACGACTGGCCATACTAACAAATTTCTTCAGGTCATATGGTAACTTAAATTCATGGGCCCTTGCTAATGTTTCAACAGTAGCTGCTAAAATGCGATCATCGGGAAAAAGGTGGGCTTGTTTCTGAGCCCAACAAAATGTCTCCAGGGCTCTCTCAGGAAGGCCCATATGACCTAACTCTCGTATGGTCAAAGACAAGGACCCTTTTTGCAAAAACTTACCCCATCTGATGAGAACAGAAGAAGCGTTTTTGTCCGTAGGAAGACCTCTAATTTCTCTTGCTAAGTTGACTAAGAAAACAGGATCCTTATAAACATTCTTGGACTGCGACATTCTGGATGAAACTGTCGGCGAAGAAGAATTCCTAATGTGCCTTTTGACTGTCGGAAATCCTAAAGGCCGAACTTTATAAGGAAGAGGAAGTGGAAGTGGCCTTTCCCTATTCAGCTTCCCAGGTTTTTGAGGTATCCTCCCCTGAAATAGAGACGTAATAGCATCAATTTCATCAGTTTCCCAAACATCATGCTCATCTTTTTCACCTTCCTCATCGTTTGCGTCGCTGGAAGCAAGTCTTCCATCTGGTTCACCACATCGCCCATCGATTTCTGCATCTGTTTGAGGGTGACCTTTGACCTCATCACGCGATTTTATGGTGATGGACTTCTCAGTATAAGGAGGAAGCTTGGGATAACGCTGATACTTTGGAAGCTTTCTACAGTGAAGTGCTGTATCAGAACGAAATTTAAGATGTATACTGAACGAGCTCCATGGTTTCTTGCACGGAAGTAACCGGTGATTTACACCTATAGTAACATTTATCGTGCTGAGATGTGGATGAAGTAACGTACACTTTACAAGTGCCGAATCCATAATGCCACACGACAACTAGCTGGTGTTCAACAATAGCAGCGACGGGCACATCCACCACATTAAACTCCCTGGGTTGCAACCCTAAGTTCAAACGACAGTCAAGTCAGCATAATACATGCGGCAACATTACCAGTAACATACGGAGTAATGAACAAATCATACTACTAATTGATTTAACATTTGAAATCGTAATCGTTAATTATATAATGCAAATGAGCATTTGCTGACGCGTCATCACCAGATTGGTTTGGATGATTATCAAGCAACAACACTCAAGAAATCAACCAATGAACAAATTGGCGTCTGCTTTGCTTTCATGTAATTACGACCGTTATCTATCACGAAAATGGTTAAACGATAGACAAAGGACCAATCTTGGGAATATCTGAAAAATAGTCAGTCATATATAAACCAAATTTACACTGCAAAGCATAATGAGTTGAGCTCGACGTTTTTCGTTCATCGACAAGGCATACTAAAATACTGAATTATGGAGTTTGTGATCAAAGTTGAGGTGATTCAACATCACCCTCTTGTAGTTTCATACAAAAAAGTATATATAATCTAGGAATTAGAGATTAAAACAAAAGAAATGTATTAACATTTGACAATAAAATTACAAAAACAAGCAGTAAACCACTAAAAAAATTTCTCTTTCCCAAGTTAAACCACTTTCAGAAAACCTAAAAGGGTATATAAAAATATCTTCACTAATTCACTGGGAAAACAGCAACTAATTCAAAGAAGAAAACCAAAAAAAAAAAACAGCAAATAAATGCAATCAACATTATACAAAAAACAAGAAAGTAATTATATTATCAGAAAAAAAAAAAAGGATGAAACCCTAGAAATTAGGTTGATGAAGCAATGTAAATACCTTAAAATAACATCTGTTGAACAAAAGCTAAGAAGATTAACAACTTATTTTATCATGCGTTTGTTTTGGTGAAAAGTAGATACACACAAGTTGATATTGAAGCTGAAGCTGAGAAAAGTTTCGGTCTTGAACCGAACCGGACCGGACCGAACCGTAATATTACATTCGGTCTACGTTCGGGTCGGATCTTAAACGTAAATGGATCTAAAATTATTTTCATTTCATTACTTGTGTAAAAAAACGATAATGACATTTTAATCTTACTAAATTAAACGTATTAAATAATTGAACACTTATTTTAATGATAATAATTTTAAATATTTGTTTATTGGGTCTTTTTTAGCACGGTCAGTCGATATAACGGACCTATTTTTTAGGTCTTAAATTGTCGGAAATTTTCTAAATACCGTAGAATATTTGTATAAGAGTGGAATTTTTGTCTTCACA
Source organism: Dianthus caryophyllus (assembly GCA_023091065.1). Taxonomy (NCBI): domain Eukaryota; kingdom Viridiplantae; phylum Streptophyta; class Magnoliopsida; order Caryophyllales; family Caryophyllaceae; genus Dianthus; species Dianthus caryophyllus. Next base: position 2,830,522 of record CM041526.1, on the reverse strand, counting down.
ATTATAAAGACGTTTACGGAGTATACTACTCCGGTATATTCTCAAGTTTCAAAAGCAAACTTGTAATTTTCACCGGTTTAACGCTCTAGTAGAAGAAACTCCATGGATGTTTTTTTTTTCCACATGCAATACAATAGCAGAAGTAACCCCAGAAAATATAGTGCGGTTTACGGAATTGTCGTGGCACGTAGTCGTATAACATGGCAATAGTAGTTTTCATCCACATTCTTTCCCGGGATTACAAACAAGTACAACAACAGATTAGGTCTGTTCTAGCATCAGAAATGTAGCAAAAACGGCGGTCAATTACACGATTATTCAAGGGTTTCGTCAGCATCAACCATTCAACCAGTTTCAAACATGAAATGAACGAAAAAGGTCCTCCAACAAATGTCTTCACAAACAAATTCGCGAACAAACAGATTTGAATACATAAGGAGTAATTATTAGTGCAGATCTCGAAAAACATGAGCTTCTTGGCACAAGCCTAAGTTGGCATGAAGGTCGTCATTTTCATTTGTCTGCACAAATCTAGGGATGTCCCTGCAAATCACGTAGACGAATTAGGGAATACATAAAAAAGAGGGGATTACAAACTGAATGACAAGAATCACACTGATCAACAATCGAAATCTCACACCATTCAGAATTTGTGCAGACCTACAGCTGATCATTTTTTTCCCCGTAAACAACCTACGGGAGACAATGATGGCGCAAAATGTTGTAGTACTGCTTAATGGAGCTTAAAACTTACTATTCAATTATACATAACGTAATAATGCAAAATGGCTCAGTATGAGTTCTCGGAAAACAAAGTCATTGTTTTAACAGCACACGAAAGGCTACAAACATCCAATCTCTCTACCGGCAATTAGCACACGGGAGTGCAAGAGCATACGCGTAACTTGAGGGGTGATCTTTGACTCAAAACCCGCGATGTGGCAATCACTTGATTCACTTCATAGATACGAGAGACTATAGGTGGAGCATACCAAGTATAACTAAGGATATATTCTTGACGTTTTGGGAAGTCCATAACATAAGACAAGTCTAGCGTTTGGCTAATAGTAGGAAAAACCTGATTATCACACAAAAACCAGATTATGAGTCTCACAAATGTAGGGAGGTTCGCTCGGAGGTGAATTAACAGGAAACTTGTGTTCTGAATTCACTTTCCACCCTCTATAACCACCATCACCAACATCTTCTTCTGAATAATTGTTTTGTTCGACTTAAATGAGTCCTAAAACTTAGTCCCTTAATGGAAACGTATAAGAAGCTTGACTATCACAGCTCTTCACATGGCATCGACTATCGAGCAAGATTGATCAAGTTTCCTACATTTTTAAACCATACACGATTCTGATAGTTTACACCTCTAATTGTTAGCTATTCTTCTCGAGCAATCAATTTCTGCATTTCTACCACAATTTCTCTTTTGTTTGATCTCATTTTTTTTTTTGGGTAAAATGGAGTAATTAACATTAATATAAGCCCAAAACAACATCATCATTGTTCAAACACTCGCCCAAAATTTCTTCATGATCTACACCTTAGACCTAATTTCTCATCTTTCCTCGGTTGTTCTCAAAAATTTCTACAAACTCTTGTTTCACCTCACAATATGACTGACAATGATTCAACTATCTCCGACTCTCGGTTAATCAACATGTTCAATCAAATGTCGATCCTCACTCACGGTTTTGAGTATGCAAGTTGGGCAAATCGATCTTACAATGTAAATCATTCAAACAACATACCCTAAACCGTACGCAAAGCAATAAAGTTAAGCAAATGTAAAACACAATACCAATGACAATAACTTTCGACATCTAAAACCATAATTCAATCCATTCTCTGATTTCCGAAAGTATCAATCTAAAGAACAAAACTCGCATTCATCCATTCAACAATCAACAATTCTGAAGCTAACCTAAACGAAATCATCAAGAACAAAACTCGCATTCATCCATTCAACAATTAATTAAACGAAATCATCAAAGAACAAAACTAACATTCATCAATTCAACACAGCAATTAATCAATCATCAAACAACGAAATCGAATCAAATCAAACAAAACAAAAACAAATTCCGATACCTAAAAACTCAATCATTTGCAGTAACCGCCACCAATGGCGTTATAATCCTCCTCAACAGCTTTAACCAAATAAGGCTGAGGAAAATCCCCAACACCAAAACTCTTCTCCTTCATCATCGCCTCGACATCAGCTTTCTTAAGAACCGTCCGCTTGATAGGGGGGCGGTTGCGGCGTTGATCGCGGGGGAAGTATTTGATGTCGAAGACGGTTTCGGGGTTAGCGGTGGGGACGATGGCCTTCAGCGGCTCAGTCGCCGGACAAAACGGGCGGTACTCGGTGGCTTTTGGTACGGCGGATTTGTACTCCGGCGAAGCGCATGGTCCGGTGATCTCCCACGGTGCTTTCAGGTGGCGTTTTAGGGTTTGGATCACCGTCGTTGCCGCCGTTTTTAGGCTCGACATTCTTCTTTCTTTCTTTCTATTAATCTGGAAATTTTGAGGTGGATTTATAATTGGATCGATTGGCACATATTATAGAAGTTAAATAAATTATACGGTTTCACACGAGTCTTACCGTGAATATAAAATCGTGTGAATAAATTATTATTGTTAAGATTGGACTTGTCTCACGTTAAATTATTATGGAAACGATTGTTTATTGTTTAGGTTGATTTTCATTTAAGGGTGAATATTCTCGAAATTAAAGATCAGTAATTCTCCTCTGAGCAGAACTCACATTAAGAGACTACGGTACTAATTGCAGTTAAAAGGGTACAAAAACATGAAACAAATCTACTAAAGTTATAGTACTAAAAAAATTTAGTAACAATTAATCATAATTATCACTTAAATAGTACAAAAGCTATATAATCGAGTACAAATAAGGTGGACTTACAATAATTTATTGTAAGATCGGACTCATACAAGAATTTGTAATTATCGATCAGAATATGATATATTATTGAATTTTTCTAAAATTTAGTATATTTGTATGATAAAATATTGAATTGTTTCAATTGTTTTAAATATTTGATAGGATAAATAAAATTAAGGTAAAGATAATAACTTTTAAGTTGTGATTATGTGGTTAAGTGTGGGCATAGACGCATAGTCATCATACTTAGGTACAGCCGTACATACCATTGAACATTTAGGGATTGACCCAATTTGAGTGGCTCGATCTAAGCTCAAGTAACGATGATCTAATAGAAGTTAAAATATTTGTGAGTCGAAATCCAACGGACTTGTGCTGATTCGTAGTCGAATGCAAGCCGATAAAGAGTGATCCACAACCAATCTGACTCGTACCTCAATCATTAGGCTAAGACATCTCCGGTGAGTTAACATTTTAATCGAGTTGGTTTCTAAAACGGTATTAGGTCTGGAGGTCACAGATTAGAGTATCGTCACAAGATTGATTTCCTTGCCTTCCTCTTTTGCTACCACAATCTATTTCAATTACCACATAAGATTTTAATGTTTGAAGAGAGAGTAAATGTTGCATCATAAAGAGCTAGTATACGTTTCCATATATAAATAGTCTTAGGTAAAAACATAAATGTGAAAAATAATACTCTGAATTAATTAAGCCAAATCTTGTTAAATGGGGAAATATAGTAAATTGATATTTAACACCACAAACATTGTATAAAACATAAAACTTTCCATCAATTTTCGTAACAAAAGCGTAAAATGGCAAGAGGGGTAAAATCTACATCATATGTGTCTATATTCGATCAAATTCTTAACATTTGACTAAAATTCTCGTAAAAATAGTCAAATGTTAAGAATTAGACTGATCATATGGAGTACTTTATTGTAATTATGTTTTTGCAATTGTGTGTTTGCTTTTTTTGAGCAGGGAGATAACCAACAACAGCAACAAGCCATAGTACTCAAGGTTTATTTGCATTGTCAAGAATGCGCCAACTCTATCGTCCGATGTCTTCAACATTTTCCAGGTTATCGTCTTTCATTTCATTCCGTTCTATGACTTGGCTGATGTAATGCTAATCTATTTGGATACGATAAATGAAACAGGCGTCATCGAGGTGGATGTCGACTTGGCGAATCATTTGGTGAAAGTGAAGGGCAACAAAGATGTCGACCCCAAGAACCTTGCTGATAAACTCCAAAACAAACGGGATAGACCGGTTGAACTTATTTCTCCGAAACCCAAAGAAAGCAAAGCTTCCCAACAAAACGAATCTCAACCTCAGGTGATTTTCGTTTGAATTAATGCCACGACAAAAATGTCGGAGATAGTGTTAATGTTAATTTGGTGGATGATGCAGCCTAAAATTGTTCGAGTGATTCTTAGTATTTACATCCATTGCGAAAATTGTGGAAAGACCATCATGCACAACATCCAAAAGATGTCTGGTATACCTTTCTCTTCCTTCCTAATCTCGATTTGGTTACGATCTTTTCGAATTTCGAGTGCGAAAATGATACTCCGTTTGCACTAATACATTCATTGATGGATCTATTCTAGGTGTGCAATCCGTAGAAATGAATTTAACGGATTTACAAGTGACGGTGAAAGGAGAATTTGAACCTCAAACACTTGTAGAATATGTTAACAAGCAGATGGGAAAAAAGGCAGCGATAGTGAAGACCGAGAAAGTAAGTGGAGGCGATAAAAAGCAACAGAAACAACAGCAGCAGCAGCAACAACAACAACAGCAGCAACGAGGCAACGAAAATTACAGAAACACTCTTTCCGATGTTCGTGACCCTTTCAATATCCAGCAAGACCTCAACTTGCTGTTCGTATCTGAGATGTTTAATGATGAAAATTCACAAGCATGTACAATTATGTGATGAACGAACATGTTCTTGTTAGTTGTTAAATCGTACGAGTATATTTTTTTTCTAGCAATCTTAAATTATTGTAAAAATTGTGAAAGGGAAACAAATCAAGGTAAATAAAACAGAAGAAGACAAACGACAACACAAAAATATTGACGACAGCAAAAAACGAAGCCAAAAAAACGTAAAAAGGGTAAAAGTTATTGTAGAATGACCGAGTAGATAAAAAAGAATAGTTTATGTATAGAATTTGACATGCCTAAAACTAAAAACGGGAGTGAAGAAAGCACGAATGCAAGTAAAACAACAAAACAAGGAGTGGAGAATGGAGAACATACAGTAGAAACCAAAGCGGCTGTCTGTGAACTGTACAAAGTTGCTGTTACATGAACAGGCACTTTCCGCTACCTTTGAGTAGCAACACATCGTCCATTTCCAGGGGATACTTCTGATTCAAGTCACTGAACTTCTTCGTTCACAGCGACAATTTCACTTGCAGCTCCTTCCAATGTTTTCTTCACTTGCAGCTCCTTCCAATGTTTTCTTCAAAGAAAGAAATACAGAGTATTTATAAACAGTATCAAAGGATTCTGCAAGTATACCTTGGTGAGTGATCCATGTGCACATGATGATCATCTGAAATCAAAGATCCCCGCCATTAGCTGAGTAATAGCGTAGCGTATTTAACATTAGGTTTTGCCGTTGCAAGGTCTGACAGCTCTTTCGTGTAAACTGGTCATTACTTCAAAATCTCCAAACAAAACTCCTTGCTTTTTGGTGGTACCTTCGATTTTCCCACACGATTCCAATGGATGATCTGCGAGCTAGTACTAGAGGAAGCATTACTACGGTCCTATGATCTCGACACCACACAATGGTAAACAGTTTTTACAGTAAAAACCGTTCTTGCCGTACTTCCAAGACCCAAGACCCCTGATCAGGAGCTCCTATTGCTTAGGGGGGTTTAAGCATCATTTCGACTTCAAACTCATTGAAACAATCAATCAGAGACGTCATGTTATTTATAAGGACAGTGCAAAACGATACTTAAAACTCTATTAAAATGATTTCTTACAAGCATATTCTCGATTTTTTACAGGACGAAATGTAGAGGAAGTGAATCTTGGTTAGCCAAGAAGGAACGCGTAGTAGAATGGAGGTGTATTCGACTACACCCTGCAGTTTTAACAATTCCTTCATCGCTCAACATTTGTCTCCACTTCGCAGCTTCTTCCCATTCTCCCCAGGTTGCATACATGTTTGACACCATCATATACTCTCCATCACTCATCTTTTCCGCTCTCTTCGTCATCATTCCCACAACCTTCCTACCTACGTTTCTATCTTCGTTATATACACACGCACTTAACAACGCCCCTAGTGTCGCTTTCCCTGGATTATACGGCATCGTTTTCACGAGCTCGTACGCTTCCCTCACCATGTTGGCTTTGCCCAACATGTCAACCATACACCCATAGTGCTCTTTTTTCGGGTTTTTTAAAGACGAGAACACAGTGCAGCCTTCTTGCACCAGCCCTGCATGTGCACATGCACTGAGCACAGCAATGTAGGTTATGTCATCCGGCATCAGGGATGATTCGCCACGTTTCATCACGTCAAACAGTTTCAGAGCTGCGTTAGCGTGACCGTTGAAGGCCAGCCCAGAGATGACTGCATTCCAGCTGAACACGTCTTTTACTCGCGACTTGTAGAACACGTGCATACAGTCATCTATGCAGCCACATTTGGCGTACATGTCAATCAACGACGTCGTGACTTCACAGCACATCAAATTATGGTCCAACGCATACACGTGCACCGCTCTTCCACTCTCAGCCGACCCCAGATGTGCGCACGCAGCCAAAACACTAGAAACAGTCACGTGATCACATTTGTCGTTCCTCTCCCTCATTTGCTCAAACACCTCAACCGCCTCATCATACATTTCATTACGTACAAACCCCGCCACCATCGTGTTCCACGTAACAACATTCTTGTCCGACATTCTATCGAATAATCCCCTCGCCCGTTTCATATCCCCAACGCGCACACACGCCAAAATCATCGAATTCCACGACATCACGTCCCTCTCAGGAGCCGCGTCAAACAAACGCATTGCCAACTCCAAGCAACCCGACTTAGCGTAACCCGAGATCATGGTGTTGAATGTGATAACATCCTTAAACTCCGCGGACTCAAACATTTCATTAGCTTCCTCCATCAATCCATTAGAAGCGTATGCGTCCAACATAGAGTTGAACGCAACGACATCTTTGACAGGCATTTCATCGAACACTTGGTAGGCAATATCAACAAGGTTAAAAGATGAGTACATGTTCAACAGAGAGGTTTGGACGTAAAGATGACGTAAGCAGCCAGTTTTAATAGCTTGGGCGTGAATAGCCGAACCTAGACGAGGCTCGGTTACAGCTTTGAAGAGGAGTGGAAAGGTGAAGTTGTCAGGAAAGTAGCCTTGGATTTGCATACGAACGTAAGTTGACAAGGCTCGGTTAAAATTTCCGTCATTTGTGTTCTTTTTTATTGCTTTGTTCCAGGTTCGGATATCCGAACCCACTTTCACTCTAGGAGTTGTGGATGTCATCGAACTTTAGTTTTCTACTACATAAAAAAACACAAGTGATAATATTGTGGATAATTCCTATCTTCATATTGTGTTAAATTTATTTTTTTAAATTGAATGTTCATTAATAATAAATAATTTGTAATAAATAAGTTTTTTAAACGGGAAGAACGAGTCACGATTTTAACACGATTTTTATTTTGTGTGGTTAGCGTTATGCCGTTACACACAAAACATATGATTGTGTACCTTTCTCGTTGGGACACATTGCTTGTTTTCATCTTAATTTGCACTATATTGATGAAGATTAGTGAAAATTTCTTACTTCTTGTTAATTTTTCAGCGGTTCACTCTCACTATATTTTGGTATCAATAAATTGTATAAGCATGTTAGAAATGCATCATTATTATTATTCAAAAGTTACTGATGGAGGGTACTATCTAGATCCCAAACCCATTGATGGAGGAGATTGTGTTGCCTCCTTGCCACCCATGTTCAAGTTTAGTGTACCAGAGGCTAGCAGAAGGTTACAAAGAAAACCGTCCAAGTTTGACAGGGCTACTTATGCCTCTTTCTCAACCAAGCTTTCTAATAATGGGCTCTTTGCAATCTCTACCGCTTCTTCAAAAACAAGGCTTAGAGTTCTACGCTTCCGCTCCTCTAAGGATGCTTACACGGTCCGTCAAAAGAAGAATGCATATTCTTCCTCCCGTTTTCCAATGGATTGGAAAACACATGTTAACTTTCCACGCCTCAGTGGCGTGAGTTTGTATCACTCGAGCTTAATATCGATTGGTATAAAACGGAAGGGTTTACACATTCCTGAGTTGACGTACCCAATTTTTCTATCTGCTAAGAGATTATGCCTAGGTTTGGATAAGGTGAACACCTCTTTAGCGACGCCGAAGGATGAAGGAATGATAAGGTATAAGTCGTATCACCTATATCAAAATAAACCTAACAAACAACTAACAATAGCTAGCGGCAAGCAGGATCGTATCCACAGAGAAACGGTGTAGTTTTAAGTTAAAGTCGGCAAAACAAGTCAATCTCAAGGGTGTGAAAAGATGGGTTTGATTAAGCTATAAACTAAGGCAAGCAATAAAACAGATAAATAAGATATAATAAGGGAGAGATTAGGGCATCGGGTTCATATATGACAATGATTCAGGAACGCAAGTTCATAAGACGGAAGAGATAAACTGTGCAAATTGACTAGGTTTATAAAACGCTCTCTCGAGTCAATTTTAGCCTTAAGCAAATTTAGCGGGCTCTCATGACTTACTAAATTCAACTTATCAATCTCGCGTAAGTCTAGTTTTAACTCGGCTTTCGATCTTAAATTAAAACTTACTCAGGTTCAATTAAACTCAGACAACTCGTTGATCAGGCGAAATAATCCTAATTCAATTGACATAAAACGCGTAGAAAGAAATCAAGTGCACAATTTAATCAACCAATTTAATCCTAAAACATGTTCCTAAATCAATTGTCACAAATTCCCCTAAACCCTAATTAGAAATTTAGCTACTCATAATAAGGGCAATAACAACAATAATAATAATAGAAGACATAATTGAATCAAATAAAGTAAATAGAAATAACTTTGAAATAAATACGAATCTTGACGATTACTGAAAACCAATCTTGAAAATAAACTAGACTAGAGTTTTTGAGAGAAAATAAAAATAAAGCAGTAAACTAAACCTAAGACTTCAAAGTAAAATCAAGCATAATCCTAAGAATCTCGACCTAAGTCTTATATATAGGTTCCAACTTATTAAAACTCGAAATAAATCAAAAGCAGGAAAATTTGTACTCTGGTATCGCTGCCTGCTCAACTCACTGACCCACTTACGGGCCTGGCTCTCCTTCTTCTTCCAATCTTAGCCCAAGTCTCCTTCGGGCTTGGCTTATTCGAATCCTTTAGCTCTTGGGCGATTAGCTCGTGGCCCTTAGTCTTCCCTTGATCTCTTGGCTCGTGTCTCGAGCTCTCATGCGTCTTTCGAGCTTGGTCTTTTCGGCTCGATTCGTATTTGCTCCAATGTCCCGGGTTTTGGCTCAAAACCACCAAAACCTGCAAAATGTAAATGAAATGCAGCAGTAACGAGAAACATAACATATAGCTCCTAAAGTCATAGTAAATACGAATAAATACGAGCTAAATGTGGTGAGCAGGGGCATAAAATGAATATAAATAGAGTGTATCAAACTCCCCCAAACCAAACCTTTGCTTGTCCTCAAGCAAACAGCATCGGAGAAAATCAAAGTGACACGAACTAATCACGCTAGTATCTCTAAGTGGACGACCTATGCACATAAACAATACAACCAAAGTCTATTTCACCGAAAGTAGAGCACAAGTCTCAACCATTCACACCACATTATACCACTAGCCTCTAACGCTTTCGCAAAAGTAAAACTAACGACAAATCAACTCAAGCAAGGCCAACCGTACAAACCACTTTCCATCATCCAAATCGTACCACATCATTACCATTTGTTCTCTTTTCTTTTCTTTTCTGTATTCTTTCTTTTTTTTCTCGCAAACGTGGAGCATCCCTCGTATGTAGTACCGTTTAGCTTGACGTTCACTCGGTAAAAATCGCGCTCGGGTACACATATTTCCTTAAGGGTTACGTCATTGCTCATACTCCCGGTCGCAACCAAATTCATGGCCACTGTGGTTACTCAAATCAATGAGTCCCCTCCGAGAGCATCGAAGCATTGCTCCAACATTTATAAGATCATTCCAGTCAAACCACAAACCAACTAACAAAACATTCCACAAACCAATGCCAAGCTCGAATGTCAAAGTCGAAAGTAAACAAGCGAAAAGCAGAAAGAATTAAGCAAATACAAGTGGGTTAGTGTTGAGGCTCGCAATCTAGTAACAGGAAACAAACCAATCGTGCAAGCTAAGACGATAGAAAGTCGACTCGGAGATACTAAAGATCAAAGTAAGTGTACCAATCAATTCTCCAAACTAGGCAAAGCAGGACAAAACAGACCAAAAAGACTCGTATTTTTGTAATTTTTCAATTTTTCGATTTTTTTGGGTTTTTATAATAAAAGCACACAAGAATAAAATGCAAAAATAAAATGCAAAGCGCGACAGAGCTTCCCTCCCCCAAACCAAATCACACATTGTCCTCAATGTGGAAAACCGCACAACCACACGAGTAGAGGAGGACACAAATCAAAAGGGGTACGGAAAGTAAATGCTAGAAAGGAGGGTAAAAGTGGGGTATAGAGTGCTCACATGATAAGTTCGGAGCTCCCCCAAACCGAAGCGAAGCGTGGAGTGCGGCTAAAATCCACATATATGCGTCCAAATCAGTCCAACAACGAAGTGCTTCGGCAGATAACACGAGGAAACAAGAAACGAAGCTAGAAAATGAAGCAGGGTGAGCCAGCCGGTCTGGGACCGGCAGCCGGCCGGCCGGCTTAGGCCACCTGACGCGATTTTTTCGATTTTTCTTCAATTTCCAAATTTCAGCTACGGCTCCTGTCCTGGCCCGGCAGCCGGTTGGCCGGCTGGAAGGCCTTCTCGTGAGCGTTTTCAACATAAAAGGGACCCCAGAAGGCCGTAAGTACCTGTGCGCTAAAAATCACATATAATCCCTCATCCTCGCGCGCTCAAAACAAATCAAAAATCATAAAATCAAACCAAATAAAAGTACAAACGCTAATATAAATACGACGTCATCGGGTTGCCTCCCGGAAGCGCTGGTTTATAGTCCCGCACGACTTTTTAAGCTCCAAAATCATCATGTATACGCAGGCCAAGGTCTTTGGCCATTTGCAACAGCTTCACTTGGCGAAATAGCATCCATTCGCCAAAGCATTCCTCCAGCTCGAGGTAAAGCAGCATACTCCATTAGCGTGGGCCCTCGATCATGAAATGGCTCAACTGTAGGCCCTCCATCCCCATCACTAGCGTCGTAAACGTCAGCTTTAAGCAGCTTCCTCTCCCCCAAACCATCCTTGCAGCTATCCTGTGAAGAACCTGCAAAAAGAGAAGAGACATGCAAAACCTCCAAAGTGTCTCCAGTAGTGAGAGGCAGTGCAGTCAATAGAACAAACCGACTCGAGACAGCATAGGGGACCGCGGGGTATCGAGAATGTGCAAGCGTGGCGTTCACCCCCCACCTTAAAGGCTATCGTCTTGCTACCCACATCAATAACTGCACCAGCAGTGTGCAGGAAGGGTCTCCCCAATATAATAGGAATGTGGGCATCCTCGGGCATGTCGACTACTACGAAGTCTACAGGGATAAAGAACTTTCCAACCTGTACAGGGACGTCATGTAGGATTCCCAGGCGCTTAAGCGAGCGGTCACCATCCTGAAGGTAATCTTTGGTGGGTTCTAAAGCTGACAAGCTCATCTTCTGATACAGAGGGTAGGGGAGGACACTGACGCTAGCTCCTAGGTCACATAAGGCATTTCTAACATGAAACCTACCTATAGAGCAAGGAATAGAAAATGTCCCCGGGTCACTAAGCTTAGGGGGCTTACTACCCTGCAGCCTAGTACTAGCCTCCCCCACGAAAGCCACAGTCGACACATCATCAAGCGTACGCTTACGAGCTAAAACATCTTTCAAAAATTTAGCGTACGCAGGAATTTGAGTAACGAGGTCAATAAAAGGGACGTTTACCTGAAGAGCTTTTATGACGTCCACGAACTTCCTGAACTTGGCCTCGGGCTCTGCACCTCGCTGGCGACCAGGAAATGGCAGCTGAATCTGAACTGGGGGCGTTGGAGCAGCATCAAAAGTAACACCCGAATCATTCTTTCGCGTGAACAGTCCGGTAGGTTGGACGGCCATTGGCCGGTCGGCCATTGTGGCTGTAATTACGGTTTCAGCGTGTCTTGACCTAAATCCCTCTCTTCTTCCTCCAAATTCATGGGGTCACCGTGACATAGCCCCACTTACCGGTGTAATCGCGACGCGCGGTGTCATGCGGAGGTTTAGGCGGGTTACCTTGAGGAGGAAGGTGCGGTTGCCTTGACGCTTGCGGCGGCAATTGAGCCACTTGATTTTCCAACAGCTTAATTGCAGCGTCCTTAGCTTGCCCATCCTTTTGCATTTGTTGCATCATCATCTCTTGTGACTTTTGCACGGCCATAGTCACCTGCGACATCTGCAACATCATGGCCTTCATCTCGGCCATAGGATCGGGTATTTGAGTAGGAGGGGGTGGTGTATAAAGGGGTTTTTGGTAGTTAAGTGGGGGTTGATTTTTGTAAGGAGGTTGGTAAGGGGTATTTTGTGGAGGTGGGGGAGTCGGGTTAAGTACATTATTATTCTGGTAAGACAAAGATGGCCGATCGTAACTTGGTTGATTCAGTGGCAGGTTTTGATAAGCGTAAACTGCCGTGGGGTGCGGCAAAGATACCCGTAGTATAACCTGAATCGTGCCCTGCAGCAAAGATTTACATGGGCACTCGGCGAACTCCCTGCATAGCATCAAACTTTCTATTCACTCGTAAAGTTGACTCATTACCGCTTATACTCTCACTTCCACGGTCGTTGTGTGCGGACCAGTGAATTACCCTCGGCTTCCCGAATCGAAATGAGCAGTACCATCTCCTCGATCGTTTGCCACGCTTTATCATCGTCGGTATTATTAGCGAACCGACCTCCAGCAGCTGAGTCAAGAATAGCTCTACTCTCCGCGTAAAGACCATTATAAAAAGTCATAATGATCAACCAATCGCCCAACCCGTGATGTGGACACTCTCGGATCAACCGTTTGTAACGGTCCCATGCTTCAGCGAATGTCTCATCAAAACTCTGCTGAAACCCCTGAATTTGACTACGGAGTTGGTTAGTCCGCTCTGGAGGATAGAACTTGCGATAAAAAGCAAGAGCGAGACTTGGCCAATCCGTGATACCCGCGGCTTCCTTATTCAAATCAGTGATCCACTCACGAGCGCGATCACGTAGCGAACAAGCGGCATTTCCTAACTGGTTACGAGTGATCCCATTCTCGCTTAATCGTCGGCGATGAGTCCGTAAAAACCTGCATGTGTTTCCGGGATCCTCCGTAGGATTCTTAGAATTGATTACGCTCCACCAAAGTAAGAAAGGCGGGGCGAATCTCAAAATTACCCTGGACCGTATTTGGTATTGTGAAACCTTGCGGGATTGCCTCGGGCTTTGGCAACGAGTGACTATATAGTTTAGGCATAGTCACGCGTGGTGGAGAACAAGTTGGAGTAATAGGAGGTGTGTCCTCTTCGTAGGACGATTGCGCTGCACTAGACTCCGAATGCGACGCTTCCTCTATCTCACGTTCGTAGGTCTCAGCGATTTCTTTGAAGAAATTACGCGTCCGTGGAAAATGCGTTGAGTTCAGGATCAAATGGTATTAAACCTGAAGGTGACCTGCGCATAAATAAACTACAAGAAAACGATGAGAAACGGCCTCAAGGAACTAGGTTCCTTGAGACTAAGGAGAAAAACCTGCAACTAAACAATAACTATAACTAACAAAGCCGTTTCCCCGGCAACGGCGCCAAAATTGATAAGGTATAAGTCGTATCACCTATATCAAAATAAACCTAACAAACAACTAACAATAGCTAGCGGCAAGCAGGATCGTATCCACAGAGAAACGGTGTAGTTTTAAGTTAAAGTCGGCAAAACAAGTCAATCTCAAGGGTGTGAAAAGATGGGTTTGATTAAGCTATAAACTAAGGCAAGCAATAAAACAGATAAATAAGATATAATAAGGGAGAGATTAGGGCATCGGGTTCATATATGACAATGATTCAGGAACGCAAGTTCATAAGACGGAAGAGATAAACTGTGCAAATTGACTAGGTTTATAAAACGCACTCTCGAGTCAATTTTAGCCTTAAGCAAATTTAGCGGGCTCTCGCAACTTACTAAATTCAACTTATCAATCTCGCGTAAGTCTAGTTTTAACTCGGCTTTCGATCTTAAATTAAAACTTACTCAGGTTCAATTAAACTCAGACAACTCGTTGATCAGGCGAAATAATCCTAATTCAATTGACATAAAACGCGTAGAAAGAAATCAAGTGCACAATTTAATCAACCAATTTAATCCTAAAACATGTTCCTAAATCAATTGTCACAAATTCCCCTAAACCCTAATTAGAAATTTAGCTACTCATAATAAGGGCAATAACAACAATAATAATAATAGAAGACATAATTGAATCAAATAAAGTAAATAGAAATAACCTGAAATAAATACGGAGTACTGACGATTACAAGAAAACCAATCTTGAAAATAAACTAGACTAGAGTTTTTGAGAGAAAATAAAAATAAAGCAGTAAACTAAACCTAAGACTTCAAAGTAAAATCAAGCATAATCCTAAGAATCTCGACCTAAGTCTTATATATAGGTTCCAACTTATTAAAACTCGAAATAAATCAAAAACCGGGAAAATTTGTACTCAGGTACCACGTACGCTGCTGCTCAACCGGCCTGACCCACTTCTGGGCCGGCTCTCCTTCTTCTTCCAATCTTAGCCCAAGTCTCCTTCTTGGGCTTGGCTTATTCGAATCCTTTAGCTCTTGGGCCAATTAGCTCGTGGCCCTTAGTCTTCCCTTGATCTCTTGGCTCGTGTCTCGAGCTCTCATGCGTGCTCGAGCTTGGTCTTTTCGGCTCAGTTCTCGTATTTGCTCCAATGTCCCGGGTTTTGGCTCAAAACCACCAAAACCTGCAAAATGTAAATGAAATGCAGCAGTAACGAGAAACATAACATATAGCTCCTAAAGTCATAGTAAATACGAATAAATACGAGCTAAATGTGACTGAACCGGGGGCATAAAATGAATATAAATAGAGTGTATCAAGGAACTAGGGAAAGGAAACAAGTTCTTAAAGTCGAGAGCAATCTTAGTAGGAAACTTGTAAAGGAGTTGGATGAAGACATGACCACGTGTGAAAATCTATCCTTCATTGTGGGACAAGAAGGAAGCTGCACCATGTTACAAATCTGGGTTGATGTGGCCTGGAAGAGTGACCAGAGAGCGGCCGTGGGATGGGTGGTTATGGACAACAACGTTGAGGTGGAAGTTAAGGTTACGAATTTGAAGTGCCAGAATCCCTTACAGGCGGAAGTTCTAGGAATAAGAAATGTTATCGCTTGGGCAGTTGAACAAGGATTTCTTCATATTGTAATTTACATGGATTGCTTGAGCTCTGTTTTGCAGGTGAAAGAAGACACAAATATGGATCACAACTTCAAAAGCCTAGTAAAGGATGTTATAGGAGAATCAGGCATCGAGCATAGCATCGGAAATGTGATAAAGGATTTATGGGCCTTAGCTGCGAACTTCCACTGCTTAGCAATTACATATGTACCAAGATCAGAGAATAAAAGGGCTCATAGATTAGCTAAAGAAGCCCTAAATAATTGTACTATGTAATTGTTTTTCCAGCTGGCAAAAAAAAAAAAAAAAAAAAAAAAAAAAGTTCAACTCTATCTTTGAAATAAAATATTAGACAAAATAAAAACTAAAATAATATAGACATTATGTGGAGTTGATTAATATCCACTTATTTATTAATGAATATGATATAAAATTGAAGAAATGAGTAGCAAGTATGGTCAAGTGCCAAGGATGGATACAAAATATGTTTGTCAGGAGTGTAACAAATTTAGACACTCCGTTTGTTGATATAAGCTACTCCGTAATATTTATTTTTAAGATGGTATGGCGAGTCTAGCTAAAACACCCATACCAAGAGAATTAACATAGGTACATGGCTCTTCATAGTTGCCAATGTGACGTCTATCTTCAAAATTGTCATTGCGGTCTGGACCACCCACAATGGCACCGGTCAATTCGTTAGGGTTGGGAGCATTTTTGGTGAACCAATCTATGAAGCTTCTACCGCAACTCACAACTTCATCCTTGGGCAACACTGGAACTGATGCACCCCTATGGTGTGGTTGTTGCGGAGGGTTCTTCCCAAATCCTACCATGTATGATCTTTGTTGTGGGTTTGTTCCCAATATGTAATCCATCTGCCAAATTCCATCAATATTAAATTTAATAAAACTTATCTAAAATTTAACCTTTAGTATGATAAAGTCGATTAATACAAGAACCTGTTTTTTGGCAAAAGCCATAAGTTCTGCTGGAGCAAATTGTTTGCTCCCACATGTGACTTGTTGGTTATGTTGAGCAAGTACGTCGCTGTAAACACTAAATGCAAATGCGGCTGCCGTAGCATATTGCAAGTTTGCTCCATCTCTCATGTATAATAGCCCTCCTAAACATGACCATTTTAAAGAAATAGTCAATAAAACAACATCAATCTAAAAAAATTTTAAAAAATTTATATCTTGTGTAGGAACCTGGAGTAAAGTGGGCTTGTGCATATGGACTTCCAGGAATTACTGAACATATATAACTGTCAGCCATATTTTTATACTCTTCAAAAACTTTTTGTCCTTGAAAAAACATCTGAAATCAAAAAAGTAAACATAAAATAACCTTTTTAAATGCCAACATATTGATATAATGTTTAGAATATTATTTACACAAGCAAATCATATTTATTAACAAGGATAAATCTACGAAGGTTGCATTGCATTAGTAATTAAGTGCAATACTCACCTCCGTAAGAAGGATTTGGCTGCCGGCGTATTTAAGGTCCCAATTAAATTCACCAACCACAGCGTCAATAGACTCGTCGGTGATGTAGTGAAGGTAGGTTTCGTTCTTAGTGGCCTTGTAAAGCCAAGTTGATGCCCATTGAAGCTCATCCTGCACATATATGATGTCATGTAACCAAGTTTTATAGTGTGAGCTAGAATATTTAATAGAGAAATGAGTATACATTAAAGCCAGAATATGAACAATAGAATGGACATTCTCCGTCATAAGTGCCACGGTGACTTTTAGCAAATCTGAACAACTGCATCCATACAAACATCCACACATTTAATAGGAATTATCAACACAATTTGGATATATGAGCAAGGTAATGTGATAAGGTAATGACCGATTTAGCCTTATTTAGAAGTCGACGAGAGTAAGGATGGTCAATGTCACGAAAGACAATAGAAGCTGCAGCCATGGCAGCAGCAGTTTCAGCAGCAATCTCAGATCCAGGGGTGTGCTCGTTAATTTGCAAGACTGTTCGAGTACTACGCATGTTCTCAGGGCGAACCCAACACTGGTGATCTATAAGGGGATCTCCAACTTGAACATATAAGCGATTGGGTCTAGAGCTGGCTTTAAGGAAATAATCGGTTCCCCACCGGATTGCATCTTTGACGTGTTGGAGTTCCCCAGCAATTTCTAGTTGTCTTTGATAGAAGATGGCTCCCCATGATAAAGTTGTCACGGTGAACGCCATTGGTAAACCAAACTTGACATTATCTCCCGCGTCATAATATCCTCCCACCAAATCAACCTATATTTCAACATTGGTCAAACACAACACTCAATGTAAGATGTCATTATGAAATTGAGGGAGATGATGTAAAAGTATGTAGTACAAACATTAGCAAGTTTGCCATCATCAAGGCCAGAATCTCCACGCCACGGGACCCTATTATTAGGAGGTAGTTTTCCAGAGCGCTGACATTCTAAGAAAATAATAGACTTGGTTAAAGCCTCTTTATAATTGTATCCTTGACCTTGCACTTGACCATAAAATCCTATTAGCAAGACCATCATGATGGCCATGCATTTAACCATTTCGACCATCTTTATAGTCATACTCATTTCAAAAGAATTCTTGTAACTCCAAAGCTGTATCAGCTTTCAGGGAAATGAGAATGGAGCACCAATAATTCTTTTGCTCGAAAATGTTAAAACATTTTTTGAGATATAAATTTGCAGCCATTTTACATGGAATCTTTATTCATAAATTTTAGGGTTATTTTTAGAAAAAAATAATAATTAAATTCCATTCTGTCTTTACCACTATCTATAGTAATACATAATTTAGGAAGATAACACCGCATTGATCATTTTGTGAATAATGGAAATTTGGCCAAGAGAAAAATACGGCCTCAATGCAGTGCCCCCTCCATCCTATTCTAATATAACCAATGATATCCATCTTTCACATCACATAATATAAGTATCATCACAAATGCTCACATAAAACCGTCTCACGCGTGCGACGGGGTATTTGCAGCTAAAATGTGTCTACTTTAAGATATGAAGTGACTATTTTAACGTTTAAAATGACCATTTTATGGGACTTTTAAGTAGACACATTTAGCGCTAAAGTGGTCACTTTAAGCATTAAAATAGTCATATTTCAATCGTAAGAACTTCGTCGCACGCGTGAGACGGTTTTATGCAAGACTTACTCAAGTATCATATCATATATATGCACACAGATTTATGAAAATTGAAGTTATAATATTTTTGAATTTCAAATGAGTTATGAATTTATGATGCATAAACATAGCATTGTATCAGGGAGTCATTGTTAAACAATTGACGAATATATCAAATTATGTTAACATTGATGTTTGTACTTTAATCCGAAATTATTCATACCAAACACGACAAATTTTTATTACCTAAATTGCAACAAATCACAATTAGTGCAGAATAACTAAGTAACTCTACTCAGTTGTAAAATTTAAATAAAAAAGTTTTCAATAAGATATACGAAATTACAACCATAAATCATTTTTTTTTTTTTATAGCAAAATTCATCATTATAAATTGTTTAGTTGTAATAATAATAATACTAATGAATTTTCATCAAATTGTATATAACAGCATATCATAAGGAATAATGAGGCCAATTGGCGAACCCTAGTGGAGAAATCACAAATTCCACCCTGAATAAACACGACAACTGTTCATTAAACATTGTAGATTGATCGTACTTGTCCCGTCAACGGCGGATAATACTCTACAAAAAAAACACAAAGATGTCGTAGGACATACATTCACAATACAAATCCATAAAAAAATAGATCACTAGACGCCCGACAAACAGCAAAGACAAAGACCGATATACATGATTCAAACATCACACATTCACGTTGTTCTCGATGGCTCTCATGCAGCGAGAATTTTAGGAACACATCGTAAATTTAAAGGAAACAGAAAAGCAAGCCTATGTAAAAAAGCAGATATACTATAGAATAAATACAAATTCTCATTTAAAACAACACTATCCGACTTAAGCTTAGACCATGTTTATTGGTAGTTGAAGAACTAGTTGGAGAAGTAGTTTAGAAAAACAAAAAAAGGAAAAAGAAAAAAAAATGTTAAACGAGTTTATGAATTTGTCCCAACTCGTTGCCCCGCCCAACTCTACAAGAATGTGTCCAACTACCTGCAAGTAGTCCCATTTTTTTTTTTTTTTTTTTTTGTCCTTCCACTTATTCATTGCCACTTGGCAATATTTGACAGGTAGTTAATTTCTAATTGTTAGATACTTTAAAACGGTAATAAGATAAAATTTACACAAAATTAAAAAAAAAAAAAAAAATTACTAACAGTTATAATTTTTCATTATCTATAGATAGAGACCAATATTAATATATTTTGGTATACTTTTTTAAAAAAAAAAAAAAAAAACTCTAAACTAAAATTTTTTAAGTCTTAAGTTTTTTGAACTTTTTTCCTTGATTAAATTTTTATTTGTTAAAAAATTTATAATTAAAATAAAACATGAAATTAAAAAAACGAAAAAGAAAAATAAATTATATGTGGTGGAACATATAAAAAGTAGGAGAGAGAGTAGTTTAAGGTAGTTTGTTTAAACTATTGATAAAGTGGGAAAAATTTGAAGTAGTTGAGAGATGTAGTTGAAGGATAGAAAAATAATATTTTATTGGTTAAACTACTTTTAACTAGTTGGACTTAAACTACGGATAAACATGGTCTTAAGACGGAACTGAAAACTAGGTTAAGGGGGTGGGGGGATATGATATGAATGTGTGGTGAGTGGAGGTGGGGTTTGGACTTAAGAGAGTAAATAAATAAATAAAAGTGACTACTCACATTTCAGGGTTTGGTTTGGCACTTGGCTCACTATACTTCACCCCCCTCTCACCTCACCTCAAAACTTCACAAGAGAGAGAAGCTTTAGTAGAAAAAATCCAAATTAAAAAAATAAAGGGGATTTTTAGACCTTATTAATTAATTAATTAATTCAATTAATTCAATTGATTAATTAATTAATATATTAAATTTAACCCTGAATTTTGCAGTCACACTCGTAGTTCTTAAGAAATCTGATGTGATGCTGCCTTGACTTCCATGGATCGCTTTGTTTAGGTTTGTATTTCTCTATTTTTGTATGTATTTCTGTATTTATGTACGTATTTCTGTATTTATGTACGTATTTCTGTATGTATGCTTCATCATCTGAGTTTCTTCATTGTTTTCGTTAATTTCTGGGGATCTGCTTCTGCTTCTGCTTTTGTTTCTTTTACTTCTATCTTCTTCTTCTTCCTGCTGTTTTTTTTTTTTTTCTATTGTTTTGTTTTGTTTTGTGTTGTGTTGTGTTGTGTTGTGTTTTGTTGTTTTGTTTTGTTTTATGTTGTTTTGTATTTTATTGTGCTGTGTTGTGTTGTGTTGTGTTGTACTTTGATTGAGTTAAATGAACCGTTTTCTTTGTATAAAACTAAAATTTAATCTACCCAAAACCGCGTTCATTCCCAAAATAGAAAGGTAAACAAACGACTAAAACAATACAATCATATGATTGTATTATATTGTACAGTACTATTCAATATTTCAATTGTATTGTATATTGTGCTGTGTTGTGTTGTTATACATTGCTGACCTTGGGGGCTTTTTGTCGTCGTGGTCGAGGTCGAGGTTTTGTGTGCTTGGATTTTTTTTTTTTTTTTTTGATGTAGTCTCTCTACTTGCAGTTGTAGTTGCGGTTTGGATTTGATATTCTCGGATAGGATGAGCTTTTCAATGCAAGCGAGTGACGGAAACCAGAGGCGTCGTCCAACTTTTCTGAACCCTCATGCTGCGGAATTTGTTCCGTCTTCCCTTAGATCCCCTTCTGTTTCTACTCCTTCTCCGTCTCCCTCCTCGGGTAAGCAAGTCGTTGATCCGTCTGACGACCATGATTACTGGCAGCAACAGCTCCCTGACGACATCACTCCCGACTTCCATGATGAGCATCCCTTCCTTTCTCATCAACTTGATGCCTTGTCTTTGAACCCTTCTTCTTCTCCTTCTGGACCCGCTAATGCCTTGCCTTATTCCCCCTTATCTATGTATGGAGGAGGCGGAAGAGGAGGAGATGCTCCTTCATCTACGCCTAACCCTTGGGATATGAATCTTCTCGCTTCCGATCATTCCTTTGTTAATCCCGCTGAAGAAGGTGAAGGCCCGTCTTTCACCCAATCTGGAGATGCTGTCGACAACATCACTAATCCTGTCGAGTTCTTGGCTTCCCATTTTCCTGGTTTTGCTCTTGATAGCTTGGCTGAGGTTTATTTTGCCAATTCTTGTGACCTCAATTTGACTTTCGACATGCTAACTCAGCTTGAGGTACCCCTCCTCCTTCCTCCCTCCCACCTCTCCTTTCTGGGGAAAAATTTACGGTCACACCTGAGTTTAGTCAATATGATAGCAGCACATAAATGACCTGTCTTTTTTTTCCCCGAGAAAACAACTGATCGAGTTTTTGATTTATGGTATAAAGAAGATTCTTTACACCGAGGTGTGAGAGTATCATCTTCCCCTTTTTGGTTCTATCTTTTCATGGGTTCAATGCAATGTTGCTCTTATGTTTTGTTTTGTTTTGTGTTGTTTTGTTTTCATGGTTTCTGTAGCTTCAAGTCGAAGGTGTTACTAAACACAACATGAATGTCAAGACCATATCAGCTCCAACCCTCACATCAACGGATTTTCCCTCGCTCCCTATGCCAGAACCAGAAAACAAAACAAATTTCCAAAAATACGCTGGCGATCAACTTCCATATGGATCCTTTGACAAGGACAATTTGTTTTTGTTTAAATCCAATTCATCTTTAAATGCTAAAACTTCTACTGATTTTGCTTCGGCTGTCCGTAAACTAGCATCTCAGGACTCTGGGTTTTGGAAATACGACAAAAATGGTTCACCTGATGCTGCCATCGGCTCTAGTAGGACTTCCCATGCTTTGACTGGCCTGTACAGTTCTGCTGCTGGAAGAAGTTTTTCTGATAAAACCAAAGTCCGTGCCTCTGCTCGAGCTGCTCCTGCCTGGCTTGAAACTGGGGATGCAGTCGGTAAATCTTACGACTTTTTCTTTTATACTCTTTCGTCGACTATGCATTGTGTATGTCTATGCTTTAACACTAATCGCTTTGGCAGCCAACTTATATAGTGATGTGAGAGAAGAAGCCCGTGATCGTGCTCGCATACGGAATACATATTTTGAGCAGGTATACAGTTCAGCTGACATTATTTGCAATTTTGTTCCTGGAAGCTCACCTCTGTATTTGGATGTAGCTTTCACATGACATTGACTAGAGATATTCGACAAATAGAAATTTATTATGCTTTCGCTCAATTCTCCTTTATTGGTCCCGACACCACTAGATAAGGATCAGTCAACATGAGTTCACGACTAACGAGGCTTGATGACTTTATCTTGATACATGTTACTCGTGCAAACTGCTCCAACTGGGTAAGTGTTGAAGTGGTGAACTTAAGTGCATGACTACTGAGTGTTTTTTGGCCTAAAATGATGTCTTGTAATGTATGGAGTAGTATCGTTTGGGGTTAGTACAACGCGTTAGGTGTAGAGAGTGTTTAAGATCTTGATAGAATTGTTTTCACGAACCTAGTACCCAGTCCATCCTTGTAAATTTGGATCTTCTACGCTCTTCCTCAGGCCTCTTAAGGACTAAAGGGTGATTTAAATGACGATTTACAAATGAAGTGACTTCCTAATCAGCTGTGGGAGCTGGTGCTTAAAGATCACGTATTGTGCTTATTAATCTACTTTACATCTTTCAAAATCCTCTGTTTTAGTAATGTTTTACTAAGAAATATTGAGAAAGAAATATTTTCGAGCTGAGAATAGAATGAGCCCATGAAATTGGAAGTCAGTTGAATATTGAGACACCTTTAAATGACGATTTACAAGCATTGATGTTTATTTGTTTGTTAATAGGATAGGATTTTTATAGGTGAGTAAATGATAGTGGTTGCTAACGTTTTGACTGCATTCATACTTCAGTAGTTCAGTTTAGCTTGATATTATGGGTTGCACTCTGCTTTAATATAGACTCCATCTAGTTGATCGAGTTTCAAGGTTTTAAAGTTAGCTTGACTGCTTTCTGACGCGGTATGAGCTCCGTTCATAGTTCAATGTCCTAGATCAGGGTGCTGACAAAAATTAAGAAGGGTGGCGTGAATGTTTGGTCTCACATGACACTTAGACACTTTGTCTTAGGCAAACAAGTATGAATCGGTGACAAGTAGCCAGAGTTCAACACACAGACTCTCACTTGTGTGTGGCACTTACAACTGAGCTTGAGTAACACAAGACTGTAAGGTCAAGGATTGTTTCGTGTTTACCGGAAAGTTAGATAAATGTGAAGTACTGCTAATTTTTGTAATTCCTGCAAGTAACAAGATGATGACGTTAGTTTTACAATTTATACATTAGCATGGATTTGGAAATAGGGTTTGTTCATTGCCTGCGATGCAAGTTTGTTATATCAAGTCCATGGAGCCTGCAAAAATCAGCTGGCTATCTCAGAATAACAAATAGCATCCTTTACAACGAGTTACTTCGGTGAATAAATGATACACCGTAAATGTTCCTCTCATCATTTAGGATGAATATCTTAGTAATATCTCTTCAAAAAGGAATCCATGTCCTCCTAAATTAGCTCTTTGGATTTGTCGGGAGTAGACATCTGATGATACTCAGATTCTTTTTCCCCTCTTATCTGTGTGAAGGATTATTTCTTACAGGAAAACCTTATTTTTGTTGAGATTTGAGGTAATTTCATTTTGGTATCCCGAGGTTGGCTTTATTTCACTTTAGTGACTAGACACATGTCATTTGTTGACGGGCGTTTCAAAACTTTTCTTTACATTCGGTAGCGTAAGATATAACATAGTCAAGTTTTGTCTAAACTTATGGCATTTCATACTGTAACAGAATGTCAAAATAAGCTTTTTGTCGCTAAAGTAGAATGTTGGTCAAATTTTGTCAGGACACCAAAGACCAAAGTGTTGGTCAAGTTTGGTGCCCTTTTGTGTCATTTCTTTTTTGTCGTTGCTCTTAAGTAATTTTACCATTTTTCTGCTAGTTTACTATTCTCATGCTAGTTTAGTGATGAAGGTTTATGTTTGACATGGCTACTCAGGCTCGCCAGGCGTACCTAATCGGCAACAAAGCATTGGCCAAAGAATTGAGCGTGAAAGGCCATTTGCACAACATGCAGATGAAGGCAGCTCATTGCAAAGCGGGGGAGTCTATATATCGTGAAAGGTTTGTTGTTATTATCCATACGTTATTTTTGAGCTGATAGTGCAGTGTTTATGATTTCACATCTATCAGAATATTGTTCAGGATTGTTAAAATTACTCCGTATAAACTAAGCAGTTTTTTTTTTTTTTTTTTTTTTTGGGTGTTCTATCAAACTACTGTTTAGTGCATGACTGTTTCCGTTGTTTATCATGCAAAAACTTCTCTTACTTAAATTTTACACTGATAAGTTTATGGTAGAGAATCATGGCAGTTGGATTCTGTGTTTCTGCATTGATATTTAGCATAGTTTTTGCTGGTGATATAAATCGATGCAAAAATCCGAATTCTGCGTATATAGTGACGAATTGTTATGGACATTAAAGGGGTTGAGTTAACCACAATACCCGTTATTATCTCTTTAATCTTTAACCCCATTGAATGAGCTGCTATTGGGGGAATGAAAATTTATGTTAAAATCAGGTTCGATTTAGTACTGACAAATTGTGACAGACATTAACATGGACGTCTATTCTATTTTTCTTATCCTTTTTTTTTTTTTTTTGGTTTTTTTGCCAACTGGAAATAGAGTTTTTAATGTCTAGGGGTACGGCGCTCCAAACCGTACTTACAAACTGCTTAGTTAAGAAATTTGTCGCTGTTTTATAATCATGTTGTAAACTGTGTGATTGCGCCTTTATCAATTAGTTAAGCATTTTCTGATTTCTGTTACTGTACTTTTCACTGCTTTAGAAACCCAGTTAGCCCAGGCCTGCAAGGTCCCGGAAGATGCCAGGAAAAGATGATTGATCTGCACGGACTCCACGTGAATGAAGCTATTCATGTGCTGAAGCAGGAGCTTAACGTGCTACGGAACGCAGCTAGGTTGAGCGAACAGCGGTTGCACGTTTACATTTGTGTTGGTACAGGACATCATACTCGAGGATCTCGCACGCCTGCACGACTTCCTATTGCTGTTCAGCGCTACTTGCTTCAAGAAGAGGGTCTCGACTACAGCGAACCTCAAGCGGGCCTGCTTCGTGTTGTGCTTTTCTGAACTTGGAAGGGCTATTGTGCAGACGAAAAACACCAAACAAAAGAAACACCACCACAAGTTGTTGATAGCTTTTAGAAACAGGAAAGAGAGAAGCAGAGATGTGTCATTTTGTTGGAAGCCGGTAACACATTTTGGTAGTTTAAAATTTATCTCTGTCGTGCATCACACGCTTTTGTCCCCCGACTTCAATAGGCCAAGGCTTCCGATCTCTGGTCAAATTTGTAATATTTTTTTGTTACTCGTAGTCCATACCTCTTTCCACACAAAATTCTACAGATGTATCTAATGCTAGTCATTCTACAATTTAGCGTCGTAGCGACATTGTTGTATATGGTCATTTGTAATGGTGTTCGCATAGAGCATGCACGCGTCTCAGTTGTCCTATGTATCTGTTGAGCAGGAGGTCGTAGTCAATGGAGCGGCAAAAATGCTCCAAGTCCACTGAAAGAGTCCATGCTCCCACCTTGGAAGTTAGAACCACCGTTAACCCACCTCGACCACCATGAATTTGCCGTGTTTTTGGCAGGAAAACACCCCACCCTCTCATCACGGTCGGTGATGTGGTTCCTCACTTTGGTTGTCATATACGATCTCCCATTCTAAAACTATTGACTAGCTTTACGACAGTTTTTTCTTTTCCTTTCTAGTTACATGTAATCTCAATCTCGTTCTCTAGTCCAATCCAATACAAATCCTCAGAGTTAACGGTGCGTGATTGAGCAATATTTTAAATTATTTACTCCGTATTTTTTTCTTTTTGTTAAGTGATGTATAGTAAGTAGTTTATTTCAATTTATGAGCAAATTTAAACAATAAAATGAAGTTACAAAATTAGAAATTTTACAGCGAAAATTTGTGAGAAAATTTATCACATTTTGATCGTTCAAATAATTCAATAGTTTTAAAAAGCTGAAGACCATAGTCTCAACTCTGAAGCATTATTTTTGTGCAACAATTGTCCAAATTAATTGTTTAATCGTACTCAAACAGGAGTAAGTGAATTGTCACGTGCAAATAGATACGGAGTAAAATAAAGGAAAACTATTGTCCAAATTAATTGTTTAATCATTCAAATTAATCCGCGAATAATCCCAACTATTGAAGTACTATTGTAATTGTTGGAGTGTTATTGCCCACATGTGAGAGTCCCACATCGATTGTGGAAGAGAGTTTGGTGTGGTTTATAAAGTCTAAGGGAACTCGTCTCATTGCCAATTGGTTTTGAGAAATGTGGATCTGCTTGGAGCAGAAGCCTCATTCTCTTCTCTTCCGGGTTTTGAGGCAGTTTCATGATTCTAACATGGTATCAAAGCCCGGGTTCGCCCTGGGTTCGATAAGTTTAAAAACTGGCCGTTGAAAATTATGCCACCGGAAGAGGTCCTCTTTGAGGGTTTGCCGCTCCGATTGGGTTCGGGTTATTGCCGCCCTCGTGAGTTCGGGTTGTTTATACCACTCCGGTGTGCTCCCATGGTTTCGCCAGGTTTCAGAGGGACCTCACATGTGAGGAGTGTTGGAGTGTTATTCTTCACATGTGAGAGTCACACATCGATTGTGGAAGAGAGTTTGGTGTGGTTTATAAAGTCTAAGGAAGCTCCTCTCATTCTTAAATTGGTTTTGAGAAATGTGAATACTGGAGCATGCCATTTCTCTTCCACTTGGGTTTGGCCAGACCCGTTTCATGATTCTAACAGTAATAATGTATTTTAGCCAATTTAAATCAACTATAACACTTAAAAAAATGGTTAAACCGACTCTAACTTAACCTCACTCTTATTTTAAGTAAAATTCAAAACGATTTCACCTTTTTTTATATCGATTAAAGCAGGTTAAAATTAGAACGATTGTTCAATAGTTTGAGATTATTCGTGGATTAATACGAGTTCAGATTATTTATGCGATAAGATGACCAGTTTGGATTATTGTTGGCAATTAATCCTAAAATAAAAACATTTTATTAATTTTTAACTTTTTTTTTTTTTCATTTCTTTTCTTTTGTTTAGTTGATCTGTTTTATTTTTTTTTATTTTATTTACAGTAATTTTCAATACTCCGTACATGAACAACTTTTGTAATTGAAACCAAAGAAAAAGAAAACCGCATGAAACCTAATCAATCAATCAATCAGCCGTTGTTTGCAATTCTTCATCTTCATCTTCATCTTCTTCACCTGCAATCATCTCCAATCAAAGCTTTCTGGTAATTCGTCTTTTTACTGTACTATACTTCATTTTCAACAAATCTACATGACCTTTTTTTTACCCTAAATCTTCAGTTTTTTTTTTTTTTTTTTTTTTTTTTTTTAACAAATCAGCAGATTAATATTGCTCGTTAATTTCTTTTCATTTTTCTGTAATTTCTACTCTTAATTCTTATCATCAATAGTTTGTATGTGTAGTTTTAATTATGTATTATTATGTTCTCTTCTTATGAATTTTAGTTGCTGTGTGTGTGTGTGTTAGGTTGTTCACTGTGTTAATTAATTTCCTTTTTTCTTCTTTCGGAAATTGTTCACGTTTGACTGTGCACGGTCTTCAATGCGTCACTTTGACTGCGTTTTCCGCATTAATACGATGCATTTTACCCTAAATTGACCAAATTTACCCCCGGCCCCTCATCGCCTTGTCGTGCTGTTGATATTGAGCATTTTGCGTAGTTTGAAATCTCAGACTCGATTCTGTCGCCCTGACGGTGTTGTGGTTAACGAAAAATGGACGAGGCGAAGGCGTTAGCGCAACACCAGCAGCAGCTAATGTTACAACACCACCAACAACAGCAACACCATCAACAACAGCAACAACAACACCAACAAATGTATATGATACAACAGCTTCAGCAACAACAACAGCGGCAACAACAACAGCAGCAGCAGCAGCAAGGTGCTATGGCTCGTTTCCCGTCCAATATCGATGCACATTTGCGGCCTCTAGGTGCCGGTCGTCCTATCAATCACCAGCAGTCGAATCCTCCTAACTCTATTGCTCAGTCGTCGCAGCAGCAGCAGCAACAACAGCATTTGCAAGCCAAGCTTACTCGTCCGCAGTTGCAGTCGCAGCCACAGGCGCAACCTTTGGGCGGTAACCAAGCTGAGCTTCAGATGGCGTATCAAGATGCTTGGCGTGTTTGCCACCCCGACTTCAAGCACCCTTTCTCTTCCATTGAAGATGCATGTGAAAGGTTTAACCATCTTTACCCTTTTCAGCCCTGTTCTTTTTGACTTATTTTCAGATTTATTCAGTTTAGTTCAGATAAGTTCTTGCTTTACAAATTTACTCTAAATTAAGTTTTATTCAATTCAGATAAGTTAAGTTAAGTTCAGTTCAACAAATTAAGTCCGACATTCATTAACAACTTGTGCTTTTCTCACTCATGGAATTCGTGTTGTGAGGAATGTTTCGAGTCTTGTATTTGAGGACATTGGATTGACATACATAGGGTTGTGCACTTGTGCTGCATTGTATGCGAAATGTCCTAATATTATACCTCTTTGAGCTCACAATATTATAATATCCGACAACAATTGTTAGGTGTTTTGAATTTCTCGTCAATTCAATTTTTTTTTTTTACCTAAGAAGGTTTATCGTCTCTAACTAATACAACATAATTTGAAAAGAGTATTTTAAGAATGAAAAGCAAGAGTTTGAAAAATAGTCATCCGTACAAGATATCCTCGAAGACAATGGCGGCAAAGGGAATAATTATTACACACCAAAAACTAGTTAGAGAAATTTTCTTTGGAGTTTGGACATTTGCTATGTCGACAATTTCGCACTTCATGCCATAGGATTGAGGATTACAAGACTAAGAATTTTCCTCATCCGTCTCCTTTCACACTGCTATTTTGTTTGATGGGATAACTCATTTTGTAGGTTAAATCGTACAATCGGAGTACTTATATCTCTAGATGAGAGACGATATCGGAAATTAATTGTTTTATATTTTTTTATTACACTTGAGATCTAGAACAATTATTTTTGGATTAAGTATGTGACTCATGGAGTATCAACTTTAAGTCAATAACACTTTTTCCTGAACATGTTTCCGTTATGCTCTAAAATGAAGTTATTGTGAGATTACGGTCATGGTGGCATTAAAGATATGATGGGTCAACATGAGATTTGCCTTTCTTTAGGTACATAATATCTTGAACCGATTGGTTAAGAGCATCAAAGATTGATAAATGAGACACTGATTTTGCTCAGTTAATCTCGCATTTCCCTTCTTTAGATACATATTCTCTTGAACTGATAGGTGAAGATCATCAACGTGTGCAAAATTTTACCCGTTTATTGATAGCTAGGTTGGGCATGTCAGATTTAAGTAACAGTCTACACGAGATTGACGTGCATATACCCTGGTGTTATCCTGAAATGCAGATGGTTTTTCAATTGAACATACCTTTTCAATTAACGAAGAGCCGACATATCTTTTCAATGTTGCAAGTCTTGCAACAATGTCACTGTAAGAAAATAGTAAAAGTAACTTTGAATAAGTGAGAGAACAGTAAGTGTAATTCGACCATGGCAGTATTACTTTGTAGACTCATCTTAAGTGCATTGAGTTCTGTGCTGTAATTTGTGTAAGCTGTATTTGGCAAACGTTTGGAGCAATGAACAGTATGTTCTTTCGATTACAGAAGCAACGCATGTAAGTTCTTTAGTCTTAGTTTCATATGTAGGTAGCTGATGGTTGCAAAATGTGCAGGCTGTTACCTTACCATGTTGTAGCCGATTACGAAGCCGAGGAAGACGACAGAATCCTCGATTCTGATTCTACAGGGCAAGTTCTATCTCGGTCCCAGCAGTGGGATCACAACATCGCAGTAAAGGTAGCTGAGTTCACGTCGACTTTTGAGAAACAGGTGCTAGCCTTTAATATAATAACTCAAAAGCGTGCGTTGGGTGAATTTCGTTCCGAGGAAAGATTGATGCTAGAACAGGCTCTATTACAAGAAGAAAAGAGGGCCATTATGGAAATGAGAGCGGAAATCGAGTCGAGAGAAAAGGCGGGACGAGAAGCTCACGAGGCAAAGTTGAGGATGGCCGCCATCCAAGCTGAGCAAGCGCGAGCAGAGACACAAGCTCACAATGAATTAATGGCTCGAACTCCAATTAGAGCTAACGCACTTGGGTCACAAACTAATGATGAAATGACGGAAATGGAGCAAGCCGTCAGCCCCGACGAGATGATAAATGGATGGGAAAACAATCAACAGAGGGCTGATAGAGAACCGTCTGACGATTTCTTGAATGACGAGGAGGCTGACAATGACAATGGAGATGCAGGGGAAAACGAGGACTGGCGTGAAACTGGGGAATTTGATCTCAATACCAGATGATCGATCATCAATGTGCTCAACATTCCCTCAACTGAACTAATTCAATTGATACAGATTCTGCAAACACGTTCATGGAAATTGTAATCCGTTGTGTAATTTTCCGTAGCTGCAATGTAGCGTAATTATTTCTCAAAACTTAGTTTTAATTTGTGAAAGTTATGTAAAATTGTACAATGGAATATCATATACTCGTATTCATCGTATGCATATGCATAAACTTAAGTTTAAAGAGTAAGTTTTGCATAAAATCGTTTTACGAGTATGACTATTTTAACGCTAAATTAGAGTCTATTTGAACCGTCGGACGATTTAAACCTTAAATTTACGAATATGACTATTTAAACCTTAAATTAGACATATTTTAGTTTCAAGTACGCCGTCGCAGGCGTGAGACGGTCTTATATGAGCATTTGTGTTTATTCTGTGGGTCACGACATTTTTTTGAGTCTATTTGCGATAATAATTGATTTTTTATGGTGTAATTCACAAATGCTCATATAAGACCGTCTCACGAGTGCGACGGCGTATTTGAAACTAAAAAGTGCCTAGTTTATTAAGGTTCAAAGTGACTATTTTAACGCTTAAAGTAACCATTTTTAGGGTTTTCAAGTGGTTCCATTTAGCGTTAAAGTACTAAAATAGTCACTTTCTAATCTTAGGAAAGTCATCCCACGCGTGAAACGGTTTTATGCAAGACTTACAAAATTGGTTGAATCAAACTTTTCCTTCATATGCTTCAATCGACTTTAATTGTCATTTTAAATCGATTTTGTTCAGCTAAATCCCATTCAATCTAAATAAGTCTAGTATTTCATTTCATCAAATTCTTTTAAGTTTTGTTCCTTATAATTCAGCTCAAATTAAACTCATCTAGTATAACTCAGCACAATTTCAAAAAAAAACAAACCGAAAAACCAATAAAAAGTTAAAAAGTAATTTTCATTTTTTTTCTAGAGATTTGTTTGAAGGAAAAGAAAGTCATTTGCATTTTTGTATTTATGTTTTCGGTTAATTTTGTTATTCTCTGTATATATTAATGGAACGTTTAATTATAAATTTATAAAAGACTAATTCTTGTGTAAGACGGGACTTACAATAAGTTTATTGTAAGCTTTATAATTATTCTTTTGCTAAAAAAAAAAAAAAAAAAAAAAAAAAAAGGAAAGAAGAAAGAAGGGAGAAAAAAGAGAAGTGAAAGATGAAAGTGAAGAGGGGTGAAGGCGCAACTCAACAGCAACAGCAGCAGCACACTGGTTTTTGAACTCACTAAACTAACTAACTAACTAACTAAGTAATTATTTAATTAACAACTTCATCTCTCTCTTTTTATTTATTTATTTATTTATTGATAATTTTAGTTTAGTTGTGATTTTAAAATATTGAATTAGGGAAATTGGTTTTGGATTGCAGGAGGAGGAGGAGGAGGAAAATGGGGGTTCTGTGCAGCAGGTATCAAAAATCACACAAACCCGACCCCGAAGATGCTCAGGTTTGTTTCGTAATTGGAATTGGAATTGGAATTGAAATTGAAATTGTTTCGGAATCTCAACATTTTTGAATTACAGGCTGCTGAAATCGATCGTCGGATTCAGCAAGGATCTAATGCTGATAAGCATATTCACAAACTCTTATTGCTCGGTACTCCCCTCGCTTTTTACTATTATCACATTGATAGTGAACCACGTAAATCTGTGCATCTTTCTTATTACCTCCGTTATAACAACAATGAAAATGTATTTGTTTGTTACCCCGTGTCCTCCTCATTTCTATTTTGGGTTGATTTAAGGAGTGTTAATGAAAATCCGAAAAAAAAAAAAAAAACAAAAAAGAAAATTGACAATCTTTGTTAATACTTACTATAAATAGAAATGAGACACTTATTACTGTAAAAGAGTTTTAAAGTTGGGAGGGGTTGTCGTGTCGTGCTGTTAACACGCTGTTGCGCTAATGTTGTCTTGCTGCTTTGAAGGCTCTGGCGAGTCGGGAAAGTCAACAATATTCAAACAGGCAAGTAAACATAAATGTTACTTTTGTGTACGTTAAGGCCTTGTTCTTTTGGACTTAAGTTAGTGTAAATTTGTGAAGCGAGTACCAAAATGAAACGTCATCTGAACTAAACTGAAAATTTAATGGTACTGAAAATAAGTCCAAAAGAATAAGGCCTAATTACTGTTTCCACGTGGCTTTCAAACTCTTATTTTACGGGTTTCTTTATGCAGATAAAACTTCTATTTCAGATGGGATTTGATGACGCGGAACTTAAGAGCTACATATCTGTTATTCACGCCAACGTTTTTCAGACAATAAAAGTATGCTATACATGAAAGGGTGTGTCGGTGGTTTCCTCTTTTTTTCATGTGGAAACTTTTCATACTATCTTATTTTAACACTATTCATTTACTTCATCGTTTCGTTTTTCGGACAGTTGTTGGTTGATGGTTCTACGGAGTTGGCTCAGAACGAATCTGAGTCCTCAAAGTATACTTTATCTGATGACAACAAGGTTAGCCTAAATTTTAAGGGGCATCCATTTTCATCGTGAATTTGCGAATTTTCTGATTGCCTGCTTTCGCTGTCAGGAAATTGGAGACAAGATGTCTGAAATCGGTGGCAGGTCTGACTATCCGCGACTTACAATTGAACTTGCTCAAGAAATAGAAAATTTATGGAAAGATCCAGCTATTCAGGTTGTGGTTGCCCTTGATCTTTTCAAAATTGTGGTTCTTACGCTTTCACTGTGATTGATAGTATTCGCAGGTATTATTATACTGAGTGTAATTTGTGTTATGTGCAGGAGACTTACTCCCTCGGTAGTAAACTCCAACTTCCAGACTGCACAAAATATTTTATGGAACACGTAAAAAGAGTTTCCGATATCAATTATGTCCCTAGTAAGGTGTGTAAGACCCTGATATCACCCTTCCTAGTGTCCTATCTGTTGGTTTATTTCTAAGAAACGTCTTGTACAGTTTATTTATCTGCAGTGTCTTTTGTGCCGTTTGTCCTTACCATGATAAATCATTTACAATATGCTCTGCGTATGCCTGTGATGATACTCGTATTATTTTTCTGCAGGAAGATGTTCTTTATGCTAGAGTACGTACGACAGGTGTTGTGGAGATACAATTCAGGTCTATATTTCACATTCACAGCCCTGATTTGTTTTGTCTACGGCATGTGCCCTGATTTGTTTTGTCTATGTTTCACATTCACAGCCCTGTTGGCGAGAATAAAAAGAGTGGTGAAGTATATAGACTTTTTGATGTTGGAGGCCAAAGAAATGAACGAAGGAAATGGATCCATCTGTTTGAAGGTGTAACAGCTGTAATATTTTGTGCAGCTATAAGCGAGTAAGATAATCTTCTCGTTTTTCATGCAGAACTTTATGGTAGTGAGTCTAGTGACTAATGATAGTATTATCGTACGAGTATTATTTTGTTAAATTGTTCATCTAACTTTGTAATAAAGGAGTAAATGTTTGTCGTACAACTTTATCGTGATTCGTGCATCATGCTTATCAAGAGGTTACCTGAATTTTCTTACACTATAAAGTGTTCTGATATATCGTCCAGGTATGACCAAATGCTATATGAAGGCGAAAACAAAAACCGAATGATGGAGACTAAAGAGCTCTTTGAGTGGGTCCTTAAGCAACCCTGCTTTGAGGTTTTCATCTACTTATTTATTTTCTTATTAGCCATTCCGTTGATCTACTTGGAGTGTTTTGAATGATGAATATATACGAGTAATTGTTTCGACCCCCTTTACTTTGATGCAGAGAGCGTCTATCATGTTGTTTCTGAACAAATTTGACATATTTGAGCAGAAGATTCATAAGGTAAAACCAGTGAACTCATTCGCTCTATATAAGTGGTTATCATTACCTGGAAATCACGCATTTATCTATCATGTTGTTGCAGGTTCCACTCGACGCGTGTGAATGGTTCAAGGATTACCAGGAAGTATCGTCTGGAAAGCAAGAGACTGAACACGCCTACGAGTATGCAATCATTGCCCTCATATGTTTAGTATATCTTTGTTGCTCTCTGTTGACAAGCTTTAGTATGCAATCACGCTTTATCTATAGAGCTCACTTGGACCTTTGAACTGTTCTGTACTGAAAGTAAATTAAGACATTACACGTCGAACGGAATATTACTAGTGCTTACATAGCTAATGAGCCAATATGGGATGTTACTATTTTATTTTACTTGTCTGAAACGGGAGAATTATTTTCGGACAACCCAGAATCGAAGCGGGATTTAAGCCTAAAGGGATTCAGAAGATTAATTTTGTTAGCCGACCCCAAACCATGTTGGGACTACGGCTTTGTTGTTGTTGTTGGTAGTAAACTTTTCATTGCATAGGACATTTACTTCTTCAATGAAATTTGTTGCTGCGAAACTGAAATCTCTCGGCTTTCAGGTTTGTAAAGAAGAAATTTGAAGAACTGTATTACCAGTGCACTGCTCCTGATCGTGTCGATCGAGTCTTCAAGATCTACAGAACGACTGCACTAGACCAAAAGCTTGTGAAAAAGACTTTCAAGCTATTAGACGAGACTCTGAGAAGGAGAAACCTTGTTGAGGCAGGTTTGTTGTGATATAGTAGAGCGAACGTTTAGGCGTTAATTTTGGTTTGTCAGTATAAACTTGGTTCGGGGAGACATCGAGGGAGTATCGAAAAGCATAGTTTCAGTTTAAACTCTAATATTTTTGGCATCTTGCCCATCATTGTCAAAACGCATCACAACACGAAGTTAAAGCGTCTTATTTACGA
Organism: Dianthus caryophyllus; assembly: GCA_023091065.1. Taxonomy (NCBI): domain Eukaryota; kingdom Viridiplantae; phylum Streptophyta; class Magnoliopsida; order Caryophyllales; family Caryophyllaceae; genus Dianthus; species Dianthus caryophyllus. The sequence continues at coordinate 2,794,504 of CM041526.1, read as the reverse complement.
ACTTGAACTTTTTGACATTCATGGGTTAGCTTCCGTCCTGTCGTGCCACGTACAAAGTACTCCTCTGTCAATAGAATATTTATTATACACTTCTTGAGCAATTCGGAGTCAACGAAACATGTATGTGGAGAAGAAAACTTTTAACATTTTCCGAGTAATTTGGTCCCAAGGGATCTACTCGTAGTTGTATTGATTCGTTCATCTACATTTTTGGAGTAATTTGGTCCCAAGAGATTATGTTCTTTTCAAAATTAACTGTTCACGATAACCGCAAAAATGAACTATTATTACAGTGAAATATCAGTTCACTTTAGATTTGAGGCCAAAATAAAACCGTAAATGAACTCGTAAAAGTTTTAACGGTTTGGGGAAGCAAACGGTTAATAGACACCCCTAACTTTTGATAATCAGCCACGAAAGCCACGTTAATCCAAGAGCAGCTTCTATGCGATGTGATTTTGTGAACTTACTCCGCTGTCACTTAATTTCTCGTTTACTGCCGGAATGGTCATGTATAAAAAATGATCTTAGGTTTACTCACTTACTCCCTAACACCAAATAATTGACTCACACATTTCATTCCTAATAACGATAATGATTTTACGACAAAAATTTATACGGAAAAAAGGCTCATTTTAATCAAAATACAGATACCCCCACGCCAAAAAAAAAAAAAAACTACCTATACCTTTTCGCTAAAAATAAAAAGCCTCCCCTTCGGAAGTTACAGAGAAGAACTGAAACTACTCCCTATATAGTCTCCTAATTTTCCTAACTATCGATAGCGTGAAGTATCGAATTGATAATCAGGCCATCTGACTTTTTAAGCTTTGAAAGTAACGAAACTGGTGATGCTTAATCTAGTCAATCAATGGAAAACATCTAGGTTTTTGCGAAGCCTCCAACCTGTTGGATATTCGACACCACGGACATCCAAATGCAAATGCCAATTCATGATCTTCCCACAATTGTCGGGAATTCCTTCCATTTCTCTTTCTTCTGCAACCACTTGCTCTATGAAAGTCGTCTCCTGTAATATACCAAGCAACGGAAATTATATACAAACTCCAACCACCTTTTACTCACGGAAGTTTAACGAAAATCGACAGGTTTTGCACAGCTCCAAAAGGTTCCATAATGTCCTATTGAATCATTAAGATATCCCTCTTAGAAAATCACGCAAAGTACACAAAAAAGTTTCTGGTGTTGGACAAACCGTATACTCAAGGATTGATAAGCCAGTGGTTAAACGTAAACAGCTCAAGGTAACAAGTGATGGCTAAAGTAATTACCTGAAACCCCTCTTTGACGGTGTCCAGCTGCCGCACGGGATTTCGAAACGGACGTTTCCATCTCTTAGGATCCCACAAGATGGTACTATTAAATGCAAATCCCGACATATCAACATGAAATCTTCGAAGTCTCTTGCTTTTCTCGTTCGTGTGCCATCCAACTACTTGACTTCCATTGCACACGGGCCCTTCTAGTATCGCCTTATTTTTACCTTGTGCCAGCATTGCAACAGGCCAGGTGCCAAAACGGCTGTAAATTTACAACAATTTGATAATTAGAAGGAGGTATCATTAAACCAAGTATAGGAGAAACACAGTACTGCAATGGTATTGCCAAAAAGCCTACAAGCTAATATGGACGGTTCCCTTGAATCCCTTCTCCTAGGTCATTCCTTTTTTGGGGAGGGGGTTATCTAATTTTCCCGACATTTTATTCTATGTTAGCTTCAAGACTTTATATTCCACAGTTGATGTGTCGTGCTTCATGTGAACGGAAATGACAACCATGAAGACAACAACGATACCTCATCTGATCTAGGAGCTTCTAGTATTAAGTGATTGTTTCAGAAAATTTCTGATTACTGTAAAATCAGTGGAGAAATATCGAAATCATCAAGCGGTAAAGCAAATCAGGAAGACCAACGTAGGTCGTAGGCTATGACATCTGAATTCTGAACTACGCAGATTTAGTCAAGACTCAGAAGAAATACCATAGAATAAGAGGAATCAACTCAAATCCCGCAGCTATATATTATTAAAAACCTAAAGAACAGTTTCAGGAGACCGAGATCCCAAAGATGTTTGACTCACCAAAAACAAAGTCAAAAGAAGCCAAGCCTCCCTGTCAAACCCTAGAAGCTAATAGGAAGTACGCGTATTAATATATAGTCGTGCTCAAATTACGTCAAAACTGCTAAATGACAGAAAATTGTAAGACGAGAGATTGGGGATCCATGGTCTTATATACTAAATATATCGCACAGCAGTGTTACCAAATGTCACAGATATTAAAGACGTAACAGCCTATACAAAAGATGCATCAGCCAATGACACCGTCTTTCTTTGAGGACCCCATCTGCTAAGCTGTTTGACTTTATATTCAAATAAATGCCTAAATCGCTATCTCCGGAAAAGGAACCTTTTATCCGAAAAATCATCAATATGCGCTACCTAGTCACGGAATTCTGAGCAAGCTGAATATCGGACATTCAACACATTACTATCGTTACATTCACCACATTCCATTATTAAATCTGAGACAAAAGCGGGAACAAAATTCGACAAAAAGAGGATTGAAATTTCATACCTGATACTTCGAATTGTCTCAAACAACTCGAGCGAATACACATTATCATCATCAGCAAAGTAAACGACGCCATCAAGTCTATGAATCTCAATATGTTGAAGAGCAACATTCCTCTGATGAACACCTCTATCTTTAACATCCGACGAGTTCTTACGACATACCAAATGCCGGTACATCACTCCAGTGTTCCTCAATATTGCATCGGTTTCCGACGAAATCTCATTCATTTCCACAACAATCCACAACACAGGCGAATTCACTAACCTCAAAACTTGCCCTAATCTATTCAAATAATACGCTTGTAATGCTCTATTATACGTCGGCGTCACCACAATCAACAACTTTCTAGGTTTAAAATCGACATTTTCCGACATTTCTACAAAATTTCGTTCTTCATCCACCTTCAAAACGACGTCGTTTCCTCTAATGTCATTAACACTAACATCCTTTCGATTAATAGAATCAAACGAAAAGTCATGAGTTCGTACATCGTCGTCGATGCTACCAAACGGTAAAATACCTAACAAAAATCCGACAATAAAGCTAAGAAAACACCTGTAAATAATAGGTCTCCGCCACGAGCTCCGCCGCAGCGGCGGTTTCGACGACGGCGGAGATACTCCGCCGCCGCCGCCGCCGCCGCCGCCGAAGAACCACCGCCGTAGCTCAACAAAGTAATGTGAATTCGAAGATTTCGTCGGCGAAGTACTTAGAATTGGTGGAGATGATGATCCATTTCTGTATATACTTGACGATGATGATGATACAACGGAGTGATTTGCAGGTGATAATGTTCTTCGAATTGAAGCCATTGAAGAAGAATCAATTGTTCATGATTTTTGTGCCCTAATTTTACGTATGAATTGATTTGATTGATAAACTGGGGAGCTAATTAAAAATCAAATGGTGGGGGAAAAGTGTTTTTGCTCGACACTACAAAATGACTACACATGTTAAATAATTTGGCGGATTTCTTTCTAACCATCTTAAATTTGGTAACATTACTATAAAAGTATAAATAAATAATTTATTACTATAAAAGTATAAATAAATAATTTATTAAAGAAATGATTAGTTCGTGTTTTTTACGACTTATAAAAGTTGAACTACTAAGACTTGATCTGAATTTATAGGAGCTTAAATTTAAATTTACGCGTGTACAAATTTGAGCTGGACTTATATGAGTTGGAATGAATATAAGTTTAATTTTATGGGAAAATATTATTTTAGTAATTGTTATTCAATGTTGATTTGAAATTTTTGATTTGTTGCAAGTTTTCAAAGCTAAAGTAGGAAATGGATCAAATGAAATATTACCAAAAAAAAAAAAAAAAAAAAAGTGCTAAAAATTAGGAGACACAAAATAGAAAGTAATCATTCAAATAAATGTTCTAGCAATCCTATACTATAATTATAAATTGAAAAATAAAACTTCTAGCAATCCTATACTATAATTATAAATTGAAAAATAAAACTTCAAGCAATCCTATACTATAATTATAAATTGAAAAATAAAACTATCTAATTTTCATGTATGTGCATAATTATACTGTTACACAAATGTGCTAAAATTAAATATAAATTTTACTGTGAGTCCATCTCATAGTATGAGACAATGCAAAGTTACTTTTGAGTAAAAATAATGTTATTTTTCATATGTAATGCTATTACGTTTGAATAGAGTAGCTGTAGATTAACAACGTCATATATAGTGTATATTCAACAAAAATATGATCAAACATATATTGGCATGTGTTAGATAAATTATGTCACTAACATTATGGTCTAGAAATGTGAGTCAATAAGAAAAATTTAAAAAAAAAAAAAAAAAAAAAAAAAAAAAAAAAAAAAAATCAATTAAATCATGGTTAATGATATTATTGAAATATAATGCGTTTTATAAATATATTTCTACAATACTTTACATATAGTTATTGTAAAATTTAAAATTAATTCATACGTAGTATTGTACTTCGGACTTCCTAACATCCATTCGAAACTCTTCACTTATTATTATTCAGATATTCTAAAAACAGTTCAATATTAAATAGTGGAGTAACATATTATATAAGAATATAAAAATATATTTTTTTTTCCTGCAAATTCATCTTCACAAAAGTTATAACAATATCATATCAATAGAGCCTTCGGTGAAGGCTACGTTAATAGACAACGATATGATAGAGGCGGGTGTGCAGAAACGATATATTTTATTACTAAAAATCTCTGTTTATGGAGCAGAAAATTATTCTGGGTTTTGTAATTTTGTTTTTGGTTACCTTTGCAATCATTAGTATGCGTGATATGATTCATCATGAATGAAATTAATCTTTCTCTCAAAATAAAATAAAATAATGGGTAAGTAACTAAGTATACTATGAGACGTTTCATGCGTGAGATGCCAATAGAATTTATCAACATACTCTTTCATTAATTATGAGCATGAATTAAATAAGATGTTAATTCTATTAGCCATTTATACTAACTATTACGAGTAATATAGTTTCATATTAGAATTTCCCTTAAATAATACGGAGTACTCCATACATGGTAACATAGTACGAGACTAACAATATATTGAAACGTAAACTTATGATAATTCAGCAATACATTATTAAAAATATAAGACAATCGTAACATAATCATAATTATGCATTTAAAATTTATTTTTAATTAATTTGATACTTCGTAATTTCCTAACTTAAAAAAAGAAAAACAAAAACAAAAGAACCAATAGAGAGATCTGACTCGTTTAGATAGACTATCAAGTATCAAAATTGACCTACCACAAAACACGTATTCACATAACCCGACCCAAAACCGACCCGACATTTAAACTCAAGACCCGAAATTAACCTAAAACCCGCAATAACCCAATGAACTATAACTCACCCATGAATAGATCGATATTCGATAAAACGTAATCCCAAAATAACTCGAATTCGAAATAATCTGACCCGACTCAAACTAAAACCAAAAACAGCCAACCCAAAATTAACCCGACCCGTATCCGACCCAAATTGAGCGTGGAATATGCCATTGTTGTTAACTCTCTCACAATTTCATCTCTCTCTCAAATTTGTATTGCTTTCCCAAATTCATCAACAGGTTGACGAAGCTGATTACTGTCAACTCTTCTACGATTCAACATTTTTGTTCTTGTTTTTTTCAGGTTTAATTTACCCTTTTAATTCCCACTTTTTTACTCATTTTCTTGTTCAATTTGTGGATTTTTTTTTCTTTGGGTCAAATGGTAGGATTTCATCCAACTTTAAAATCGTTTTAGTCTTGTATGAGACCGTCTCACGCACACACGTGACTTAAAAGCGGGTTACTTTTTAAAACCTTTGAAATATAATCAAGCGTAGGCGCTTAAATGGTCACTTTAAGCATTAAATTAATCACAGTTTAGTTACAAATAGGCCCCACTGCACACGTGCAACGATTTCATATGAGCATTTGTGTTATAAGAAACCGCGAAAAGTAGCAGAATGATGAACAAGGTTTTGTAGAAAGCATATAAGAAGTAGGCAACCAAATGTTGCGTGGAAGTTTAGTAGGATTGCGTACCGCCTTCGTAAAAAATTTGAGAGCTTTCTGCACATTACGGAATGATAATGCACGCTGTCGAATCCTGAGGTCCCCGCCGCTTGTTTCACTTGACATACTGGAAGATTGGAATCTCAACGCTGCTGTCGGTAGCTCTCACGATACCCCTGCTGTTTCAACCTCCTATTGTATGCTCCTACCCCTTTCTTTTTCCGTAATCCCATTATTCAATTTCTCGTGTTTGTTGGAGTCTTCGTCTTTGATGTTTCTATGCTAGGATTTGCTTTAACTTGGGAGTAATGTTTAGGACGTAATGGATAAAACAAAATACAATAAAAAGTAGGACATTGTGATTGTGGATTAAGGAACTAGTTGAACAGGCAAACGGGTTTATTGAGTCGGGTTTGGGTCACCTCAGTTGGGGTCGGGTTGAGCAACACATTGAATCGTGTTGTTCTTGGTGTTGGGTTTGTTTAGGGTATGTCGTTATCAAATTATTTTGGATTTAGATCAATTCGAGTCAGGTAAAAAATTACCCTAATCTCGCTCTTACAATCATTTTTTTTTTTACATTTATATCAAGTATTTACGTGTTCCTTTGCAATGTTAACACCCATTCGGTCTAATTCTCGGTAAAATTCCATCTTGGGTAGTGCAGAAATAACCCTTAGTGAGTGGTGTTATAGAGGATAAAACTGCGTTATGATCACGTATTATTCCACCCTATTCAGGAGCCATTGTGGTAGTAACATTGTTGTGTATGTATTACTCAGTAATCTGTATAAGCCCTATAAGGCTATAGTGCTATACTATAAACTGTCGTATCGATTACAAGTTGTAAGAAGTCGAAGGTTTTGCGTAGTCATTTTCCCGCTGTCAGTAATTTGTGGATATTACTGCAGCTAACCAGCTGTCTGCGGCTTTGATTGATGGAAAGGCCGTTGCTGAAGAGATCCGAAATGAGATAGCTAATGATGTGCGCAGAATGAAATCTTCAATTGGAAAAGTTCCGGGGTTGGCTGTAATTTTAGTGGGCGATAGAAAAGACAGCCAAATTTATGTTCATAACAAAGTTATAGCGTGCGAAGAAGTTGGAATCAGATCTGAAGTTGAAGAGTTATCGGATCGCTGCTCAGAAGATGAAATCATCTTTGCTCTGAATAATTTCAGTGAGAATCCAGATATTCACGGCGTTCTTGTGCAGCTTCCTCTCCCGAAGGTAAGTCTTTGAACTAAGAGGGTTTTATTTATCACGTGACAATACATCATTTGTGTTTGTTTCTTTTATCGTAGTGGTTTGACGAGGCGAAGATATTGAGCATGGTCCCGCTACAGAAAGATGTAGATGGATTCCATCCATTAAATATGGGGAACATAGCCATGAGAGGAAGAGAACCGCTATACATTCCATGCACTCCCAAGGGCTGCATTGAGCTGTTACTAAGGTCTGGTGTCGAAATCCAGGGCAAAAGAGCCGTTGTAGTTGGACGAAGTAATATTGTCGGCCTGCCTATGTCCTTGCTCCTGCAGGTATCTCCGTAAACGTGGCTTTTATCCTTCTTAAAAGTCGACATTTCTGTTGACTGGGAGTCGGGGAACCGCACCAACCTGGTGTTGGAGGGTAAACACGGGATAACCCCATGTTCATTGATGTATAAGTGTGTACATTCGCGTATAAATTGTACGAGCGTTCTAATTTGAATTTACTGGACAGAGATACCACGCCACTGTGACTGTTGTACATGCATTTTCAAAGAACCCGGAAATGATTGTACGTGAGGCTGATATTGTCGTGGCTGCTGTGGGTATCCCGAATCTTGTTCGTGGAAGCTGGCTTAAGCGTGGTGCTGTAGTTATCGACGTTGGAACCTTTCCTGTTGAGGTAACAGACCCTGCTGAATAAACTAAATGGTACAAAAAAAAAAAAAAAAAAAAAAAGAGGAAAAAATTGTATCGTATGATTTGCAGGCGTTTATAATCTGACGTTTTAATCAATCGACATTATTTGAACTTGCGTCATGTAAATCTATGAATTGCCACAGGACGCAACCTGTGAGAATGGCTATCGTCTGAATGGAGACGTCTGCTATGAAGAAGCGGTGAAGGTGGCATCCGCAATAACGCCTGTGCCTGGAGGTGTCGGCCCAATGACTGTAGCTATGCTTCTGTACAACACACTTAGCTCCGCGAAGCGTGCCCACGACTTCAGGTGACATAAACTATAAATACATTACACATTTAAGTGAAAAAAAAAAAAAAACTTTTGAGGAAATTACTAGTTATTGAATTTTTATTTCTTTTTGAAAGAAGTTTGATCTCATTGAAGATTTTTATTCTATGCAATTTTACCTTTGTAGAACTTTTTGTTTTAAAGCCGTTTTGCAAGAAGAATTATCTAGGCACAAATTCTTGGGTGAGACGGTCTAATGATAATACGGAGTATTATATTATCATTAGACATCTCACACAAATGTTAGTTACTACTCCGTACGTATTTTGTTTTGGGTTAGTAAGCCTTATGATCTGAGACGGTCTTGTTATCTAGGAAGCATATTGTTCGAGAATCGAGATTGTAAATTCCTCTTTTTTTAATATTTGCATTTCTCTCTTTGAAAACCTGCAAAGTTTTTATAGTAATGGTAAAGTGGGTGAAGTTACGATCTTGTACATATAAAGAGATTATATTGAATTTTAGTGACTGCCCTAACCTTCGAATTATGAGGTTTTTTTTTTTTTTTTTTTTTTTTTTTTTTTGGCCTAGACCTGCATTATGATATCGATTTTATAAATTGTTAACGAACATACGAGTTGTTTTTCTCCAAGACATGACCTTAGAAAACTTATGTTTTTCAAGGTACTCCGGCAATAAATCAAGGAACAATACACATATACAGAGTATATTTATATATATTACAGAGACACAGAGTACTCTCTCTATTTCAATAAGAAAAAAAACTTTTATGGGCTCATTTTTTTGTGAGAAGAAAAGTTGAACTACGAGGCTAAACGAACGAAATAGGGAGAATATAAATTTGATGGTCATAACTTCTCATTGTATAAACACAATTGTACTAATATGCATCATGTGATGTGACACTCAATGAATTACTCTTAAGTCTTACCAACTACGGAGTACTACGTACCACTTAAATAAAAAATTAAAACCGGAGTACTAAAGTACAATTAGATGTTGGGTACATTGTACATAATATCCACAAATTCTTGTTTGAGACGGCGAAACCCGTTTCTAGTTTAAAACGGGTCGGGTATGACCCGTTTTTTTTTTTTTTTTTTTTTTTTTTATTTTTTTTTCTGAAATTTTTTTTAAGACCCAATTTTTTTTTTTTTTTTTTTTAATCTTTTATCGAAAATCGTGTTTATAGGGTAATTAAAAATGGTAACAAAGTAAACAAAATTGGTAACATATTACGGAGTATATTATATTGGTAACATATTATGAAACCTCAGTTTTCATGGGTTTGTTTTCCTTAAAAGATAATGTTGTCCTTTTATACAAAGCAGAACTAATTTAGTATAATAATATTCTGTTAAATTTTCAGGGTTTGTATTTCTTAAAAGATAATGTTGTCTTTTATACATACAGTCACCCTTTACAACAAATAATGATATTCTATCTCATTTTTCACCAACTGAGGTTTCAATGGGTTTGTTTTTCCTTGAAAGAAAATGTTGCTTTTATATAAGCAGTCACCCTTTAGAACAATGATATTCTTATATTATTTCTCAACTGAGGTTTGATGGGTTTGTTTTCCTGAAAGAAAATGTTGCCCTTTTATACAAACAGGTCACCCTTTAGAACAACAATGTTACCATCTTATTTTCTCAGCTAAATTTGTTTTACTTGAAAGAAAATGTTACCCATTTATGCAAACAGGTCACCCTTTACAACAACAATGTTACCATCTCTACTTCCAAAAATTACACCTCATTAGTAATAATATTTCTATTTTTTGAAAAATATCCACTTCATTTACACTTCATTTTACACTTACCACAATAAAAAAAACTCACTTCACAACAACAACAATGGCACGACAACAATAAAAACAAACACAACACAACAATGGCGACATCAACAACACAAAAATGGCGACAACAACTTCAACCCTAGTGAAAAATGGCGACATCAACAACTTCACAGCAACGATGGCGACATCAACAACTTCACATCAACGATGGCGACATCAACAACTTCACGACAACAAAAATGGCGACAACAAGAATGGTGTTTATGTGTCTGAGATGAAAAAGAAATGGGTCATACCAAATGAAATGAAAAAGAAATGGAAGAGAGAGAGAGAGAGAGAGAGAGAGAGAGAGAGAGAGAGAGAAACAAAAAAAAATGAGAGGCTGCAGGAGAGGAGAGGAGAGGAGAGGAGTATTTAAGCAACCCTAGTTTGGATCCGACCCGTTTCCAGCTTAAGACGGGTCAACCCGTCTCAAGAGAGACTAACACAATATCAACGTACTTCCTCCATTTCATTCAATTCTATACATTTGCTTTTTACATGTACGTCGATGCACGTTTTCTTTTGTTTATATCTTTAGTTACATAATTCTGAAAAATATGAAATTTGAATATTAATAATGCTCTCGAAAAGACAATTAAAACAAGATCTCACATGACTATTTTTTATTTCATATATTAGACGATATATCGAAGATTCTTCCCACTTTTGAATAGTGTACAAAAAGTAAATGTATAAAATTGAATGAAATGGAGGAAGTAGTAGTTATTATTACTATATATTTTCCTCATTTTTCTGGTATTGATTAAACATTTTTGAAATTTTGACTCTAACAACAATTTGGAAATGTAGGCTAATTATATCTCAAAACTCAAAAGCAACCTAAAAATATAAATATTACCAACTGAAAGAATAATAGTATTACAGACTACAAAGTACTTTTTAAATATAATGGGATTACGTTTGAATGGAGTATATTGATCAAGACAATATCAAACTAGTAAGGGTTGTTAGCAATGGTGGTGGTCAAACATTGTACTCCCTCCATCCCAAAATAAATGTTTCTTTTCTATTTTGGCAGGATTTAAAGTGTGTTAATGAAAATTGATACTCCGTAAATATTTACAATTCTTTATTAAAACTTACTATAATTAAAAAAAGGACATTTATTTTGAGAAAAAAAAATTAATAAAATGGAGACACTTTGATGGGGGATAGTCAGCCGAGAAAGTCAGACCGTACCGAGGGTCATGATGCGAGGCCGCCCGGCCTCGGTCATCTAGGTTCCAAACCACGGGTGTGTACGGTCGAGACCGGACGGTCTCACTTTGTACACGACCCTGTAAGAGTGCGGTCCACTGCTGAAGCAGGAGACAGGCATGTCAGAGTTTGTCTATACTCAGCCACTACAAGACAATATTAGAAGATAATAGTTCAGCTTTATGACTGACACAAGACACTAGAGGACAAAAGCATTCCTTATAAATAGGAAGAGATAAGCACAGCCGATGATTCATTCACATTATCACACAAAAACACACAAAAAAGTATTACTTAGACTTGTTTCCATTGTTCTCTGACTTTTCTCTTCCACATAGGCTGACTTAAGCATCGGAGGGGTTATTCTCGGATACCCCGAGGCTAGGTTTGTATGCTTGTGGAGGATATCCGGCCAGGGAAGTTCAAGTAACACCGCAACCCACATAATTCGATACAAGATTATTCATTATCTTCGAGTTATACGGAGTAATTTACTTTAAGTATTTATAACCCGAAACACACTTATTTAAGGCAAACTAGTCACTAATAATCAATTTAACATGCATACGTACAAAAGCGAAAGGATAACATTATCAAGTTGTCTCTACAAGAAAATGATCACAAGTTTGAGTAGAAAATTAGTACACCATGTCCAAGTCTTGTACGTAACTTTTACTTATACTCCGTATATTCTAATTAACTGATAACAATAATATAATCTTCATATAATATATATAAATATTTTCAAAAAGTTTGGTAACAATTCTTTTATTGAGCAGCCAATGACGAAACTAAAATTAGGCTTGCTTCACATGATTGTGCATCTTCAACTCCTATTCATTTTCTTCTTCTTCATCATAACATTAAACATATTGAAAATACAAGCAAGCCCTCCTCATGTTGTCCATTCTCTACCTGGCTATGATGGTCATCTTCCCTTCACTCTCGAAACCGGGTTGGTTTTTTTTTTTTTTTTTTTTCTAATCTTAGACAATTGGGCAGGCAGCTCATCTGTTTCACTCATTTATTTACTGCACAGTATCTAATTTAAATATTATTTTAAAAGAATGCATAAATTTATCATTTTACTTTTAACGAATTATATTTACTCCTTTTAACAAAAAAAAACATGCCGTTCCTTTCTTTTCCGTGAGATTGTAACTTAAGGCCCTGTGTTTTCAGCTTCATTTCAACTCTTATGAGTTCAGCTTGACTAGTACGAGTATAAATTTAATTCAACTTTTACAAATTCAAACCTTTTAAGCTGAAAAGAACCGTCCTTAATGCTAGACAATGCCGAATGTAAAAAATCAAAATAAAAAGTAAACAAATAACACAGAAATATATATATTAAAAAGTAGAATTATATACTCCCTCTTTGTCTCAGTCATTTGTTTACACTTTTCTCAAATTCTCTCACAAAAAAGTCAAACTGTAAATAATTCACTGGAACAGAAGGAGTATTAAAAGAAACAATGATAAAAAGTAAAACTGTGGGATGCAGATATGTAGGAGTTGGAGAGTCAGAGGAAGTACAGTTATTCTATTATTTTACTGAATCAGAAGGAAATGCTCAAAATGATCCTCTTATGCTTTGGCTCACTGGCGGCCCCGGTTGCTCTGCTTTCTCTGGCCTCATTTTTGAAATCGGTCAGTTTTTTCCACATCTTTTCGCCCATTTCACGAGAAACTGTAGCTCAAACTCGAAACCTCTGATTAAGTTGGAACAACTTCCGTCATTTGATACCATGACGGGCAGGGTGGCACACAATTTCGAATCACGTGTAGAGTAATTCTAATGTAATAAAATTCAATCAACGTACAGGTCCTTTAATGTTCGATACATCGAAAACAGAATCAGACATACCCAAATTGAAGTCAAATCCGTACTCATGGACGAAGGTACATCGAATTACTAACATTTATTTTGGATTATATAATACGGAGTATTTATAATAGTTAAATAAGCTGAATTTATAGTATACTTTGACATATAATCTTAAGACATTAAAATGAACAGGTGGCTAGTATTATATTTCTAGATTCTCCTGTAGGCACGGGGTTTTCGTATGGCACAACTTCTGATGCCTACAATAGTGACGACGATTTACAGTCAGCGCATATCTACCAGTTTTTGAGAAAGGTTAGTGTTATCTGTACATTGTTTGAATTTTCGTAGATCAACAGCGTAGTAATTAATCCCTCGATTCATTCAATTTTTTATCATTCTGTTATATATGTTCTCTATACGCGTACTAGGTGTCTAGAGTTCCTTTGGAGATCACTTGTGTCGAGAATGTATAGCGTTGTCTTTAATTATTGAAGAGGGTATGCGCTCTATGCGCGGTGTTGTCCTGTATTATTGACAATTAAGGTCACACGCGTAGATGATAATATACACTCTACGTCTCTACATGTGTACCAAGTTAGTACTTTCTTGAGAAAGTTGCACAGACGTCAATCTCCCTCAAACATAAACTCAGATTTCTTCCCGAAAGGCACGAATTTTTTCGAGTTTCCTTTCAACATATATGATACATAACTTCACAGACGTACAATGGTGTCTTTATAGAGTCTACATTAACCATCAATTGATCAATAATTATCTTAACTAAATGAGGTTTTGCTATTTTTTGCGCGGATATGTGCAGTGGTTTGTGGATCACCCGAATTTCAAAAGAAACTCTTTCTACGTGTCTGGCGATTCGTACTCAGGCATGGTTGTCCCAATTGTTGTGCAAGAGATTTTAAATGGTAATTATATGTTGTTTCGATGATTTAAATCTTGCATAACTTTAAGCTACGAGTCTATTACTTTGATTATTTATATATCTGCTTTCGTTTTAATCTGGATTCTCTCTATTTCTTATAAATGTAACCAAGACCCATTCAATGATTTTTAACAATTATACCATCAACTTTTGATTTAGTTTGAATAAATTTAGTTTGATCATAAATGACTTTCCATGTGATTATCTTTGTAGGAAATGAAATGAGACTTCAACCAAAAATTAATCTTAAGGTATGTATATGTATATACAAATGCACTTAGATCAACCGGTGGGTAGTTAATCTCGCTTAACTAGAGGTTTCGAGTTTAAGTTTTGGTTCTACAACCGTGTTACCAATTCATAAGGGAGAGCTGCACCGCCCGTTATGATAAAAACTTTATTTCTCTTCTAACTATCTTGTTTATTGTGATTAGGGTTACATTCTTGGAAATCCGACAACGACAGCAGTCCAAGTGGAAAATTCACATATCAAGTTTTTACATCGTGTCTCACTTTTATCTGATGAGCTTTACCGAGTAAGCGCACAAAATTTACAAACATAAGTTATTATACTTTTGGTGTTCCCTCTAATTTAGTCATTTACCTTATTTGTTTTGCCTCTGAGTATAATTGATCGTTTAAGTTAAATTCAAACGTCAATTTTCATTTATTTTTTTTCTAATTAAACAAATGACTGAATTAGATCGAGTACATATCTATGTAACAGATGGCCGAAGCTAGTTGCAAGGGTGACTATGTGAACGTCGATCCAGCGAACGCTAATTGCTTACTTGCACTTAATGCCATATCGGAGGTTAGTCGTGCACCATTATCATTATATTGTTTTATCACATTTATCTAACACATGTTAATATCATCTTTGACAATATTTTCGTTGAACACTTATACACTATATATGTCACGGCCAATTTACACCTATTCTGTTCAAATAAAATCGAGTTACACATGAAATGTAACGCTATTATTCTTTGAAAGTAACTATGCTTTCATTGTCTCATACTATAAGACAACCTGTAGAATTTGTAATATTTAATAATTTAATAAATGTCCTAATAATGCGAACTTCAAGTTTAACGTCTTATATTTTAGGCTACACGTTCAGTCAATGAACCACATGTCCTAGAGAACAATTGCTTCTATGTTTCGCCAAAGCCATCGAATAAATTTCGATTAGAGAACAACCAAATGAAAGATGGTGTTCTATGTCGGGTACGTACGTTTACTGTTATATTTTCTACCAAACTCGTCGAATAATGGTGATATTATTTCATCGTAAATCCTGATTTCATAACTTTACGTCCAAGTTTTCAATTCATGTGTATTCGTTGACAAATTTATTTCATCTTCAGTTTCAGTGTCCTTTGAACTTTTTGTTGTTGATTTTCAAAATTTCGATGAATTGACTTATAATATTTCGGGTATTATAGAGCCAGAATTATCTGCTTTCCTACATTTGGGCTGATGATGCACGAGTTCGAGAAGCGCTAAACATTCGAGAGGTATGCACTTTTATACATAAAAAAAAATATTTATTTTAGCGCTTAATGTTGATCATATAGTCACATTTTTTATATGACAGGGTACCGTAGACCGTTGGTTAAGATGTAACAAGAGCTTATCATATAAAGGCTACATTCATAATGCAGTCGAGTATCATAAAAATTTTACAACCAAATATCTCCAAGCACTAATCTACAGGTAATAGATCTCCTCGATTGAGCATCGAGTAATTAGGAATCATGTCGATTATATACGGAGTATTTGAATAATATATATAATTTGTTTCGCTTATGTTTCTGATTCCTGAAACGACTTTTCTAAGATTGGTTTACAAACGTGTTACGATTTAGGAAACTTATGTGGAATACGTAATATGGTTTAGAAAACGACAAGGGTTATTTTGTACTCCGTAGTAATTAAATTAGTAATCATCGATTCTTAATTAATTTTCTATTTATGTTCCATTCGCGTACTCTAGCGGGGACCAAGACAGTGTCGTACCATATGTTGGAACATTAAAATGGATCGACGAATTGCAAATTACAATAAGTGAAGATTGGAGACCATGGTTTGTTGATGGCCAAATTGCCGGGTAATACTTACATTTCTCTTGTTAAAGTTGTATGTGCTCCGTATATACGGAGTACAAATTTATTAACGCTTCTTAAAAGATACTCCGTACTCTGTATTCGAGTAGTAAATTACTCCGTAATAATTTATATTTTATAATTTAATGATCGTATATGAGAATCGATGAATCTAGAAGTAAAGTCGTCTTCTTTTTGACATTGTGCTCAGATATGCTATGGAGTTCGGAAGTTTTCCTTACCAATACCGCTTAGTTTATGCTACAGTTAAGGTACTCGTATTTGTTTCATGTATTTATTCTGTCAAAATTTTCAATACGTGCGTATTAGGATAAATGTTAACACTTACTTTTCATATACTCCGTAATAAATATGTTTTTAAATTTCCGAAAAATAATAATACTTCGTAATAACGAACTAGTGATCATTAACACGAAGATGATTGACGATGTTTGTGTAGGGAGCTGGGCACACTGCCCCTGAATATAAGCCAAGAGAAAGTCTTGCGATGATTCATCGTTGGTTTTCATTAAGCCCTCTTTAGGTGTGTCGTTCATCGTAAATAGAATTATCCAGTCAAACATGTTTGTCAGATACAAATCTTAGGATATGCGACTTTTTGAAAAGTTGTTGGAGGTGCGTGGGACCGTTTCACCCCGGAAAGACAATGTATGATTTGTTGGCTAAATAAACGGTTTGAAAATTTCATTTGGGTGTTACAATTATTGTAAGAATTAATGTAAAATGCATGTACGTACTCCGATTCACTTGTATACTTCTAGTAACTTAAATTTAAACTGTGATTATATTTAGACTAATTTTAATAACTACTCGTAGTATTGAGTATATATAATATGACTACCTTTGATAAATATCAAACTGTTACGGATCTGTTGATCTGTTCGTGGCATTTTAGTCAGCAATAATCACAATCAGCCTAAATATAATCGTAATTTTGTATCAAAAATTAAAGTCAAACTTGTACTTTAGTAGTGGTAAATCGAATCGTTTAGGTGCAATAATGGTACCCAACTACGCATGGAACACGTGCAAACTATGAAGACGAGATAGCATAGCTGCATAATGTTAGGTATTGGGTGACATAATTAATTGAAGATATTGTTTTTTTTTTACTCTGTACAATAGATTTAATTTTATTGTATTTATAACGAGTTTCGTAATTGAAAAAAAAATCAAAAATAATTTATTACGTACGGTTTATTATCAAACTAAGTTCGATTAAAATTGAATCAAGCTAGGCTTATGTTTAATCTCGAAATCACTTTAACAAAACTCGAACAAAAAACATGAACCAATCCAAGCACACAAACGGTTCCGAATAACATGTCAATTTTTACAAACTTGTGAGTTGTGACAACCGAGCAAGCAAATATATATGCTCCCTAAAAACATTATTTGGGGAAAAGATCTTTTCTATCTTAAAAA
The DNA here is from genome assembly GCA_023091065.1 of Dianthus caryophyllus. Classification (NCBI taxonomy): domain Eukaryota; kingdom Viridiplantae; phylum Streptophyta; class Magnoliopsida; order Caryophyllales; family Caryophyllaceae; genus Dianthus; species Dianthus caryophyllus. The sequence goes on along the minus strand of CM041526.1, from coordinate 2,776,783 downwards.
CGGGTTTTCTAAAATGCATCATGAAAACATATGTATATACTTTCTCCATTCCATTAAATTCTAAACATTTATACACCGATATACATTTTTTTTGTTCATATCTTTAGTTACATATTCCCTCCATTCATATCCACACTACCAATTGTCCATTTGTACCATTTTCATTCATTCAAATCCACACTGCCACTTTCCTTATTTATTCAACTTTTTACTCAATTTTTACACAAAATATCACTTTTGACCCCACTTTAAAGTAGAATTTGCTGAAATTGTTGTCCTTTATTGATTTTTTATGTTATTTCTTAAAACTTGTGTAAAAAGTAAACGCGTAGTGTGAATATTAATAATACAGTTAAAAAACGATTAAAACAAAATCACACATGACAATTTTTTATTTTATACGTTAGAAGTTATATCGAAAATTCTTTCCACTTGTGAATAGTGTCAAAAAAAAAAGGGATATTTCGCGATGCCTCGAGCTTTGGCAAATTCTGCAGTGCGTGTGTGAGGTTTGTTCAGCGTAGTGCACTAAACTTTGTGAACATGTACGATATGCGTTTGTGACGGAAAACTTGACAACGTTAATTTTATGGAAGAAGACACCAATTATGAGTTTAGAGTACATTTAGGCTCACATTATTCTCGATTAAATCTATTATTTGTCTCTAATCAACAAAATTTATACTAATTAATCAACACATAATAGCATTTAATTGAGGAATAATGTGGCTTTAATTGTACTCTAAACTCATAATTGGTGGTGCATTCTTCTTTAAACTTAACGTCACAAGTTTTCCGTCACAAAATCATATCGGCATATTTATTAAAGTTTAAATGCATGTGAACAAACCTCACACATGCACTACAGAATCCGCCAAAGATAAGCATCTTAAATATCCCAAAAAAAAATGTATAGAATCCAATAGAATAAATAAAGTATGTTTTCCGTTATCATTTTACATTGTAACCTAAGATTATTTCTATTTTTTACCATAAGAAAAATAAAAATCATGTGTTGCATTATTTGACCCTACCAAGTACCAATTGTCCTCTTCAATCATTGATCGTTCCCTACTAGCTATATCTTTTATGTCTGAAGCTCGCTCTATAGTCTAATAGTATGAACACCAAATGAAAAAAATGAAGACAATAACAATAAAAACTGTATTTTTTTACTGTTTTCTATTCATAGTAATATCATCTTTGTCTACTCAATCTCATTCACTACAACAACAACAACCTAACATTGTCAACACCCTCCCTGGTTACCCTGGAGATCTTCCCTTCACTCTCGAAACCGGGTACGTTTTCGCTTTCAAATGCAATCATGTATACTCTATATACAATAGCAGAGGCGGATCTAGACTCGAAGGTTTTGGGGTGCGATTCCTTTTTTTACAATTACATATAGTCACATACTGAACTCGCGTTCAACAGTTCACAAGAGAACATCTTAACCAGCGGACTACATATATTTTCAAGTTCACATAAAATTGCTATTAGTAGATATTTTTGAAGTTTGAAGGTGCACTTGAACCCATTGCAACCCCTTAGATCCGCCTTTGATATATAGTCATACACGATTTTGTCTGATTTAAAATATATAAAAATGATATTGTGATTTGTATGTTTATCATTTTTTATTCATTTTGAAACACTGAACTATATGAGTTTCGGAGATATTGAGGTAATGTTGTTGTTGTTGTTGTTGTTGCCGTCGTCGTCGGATAATTATTAATAGTAGCGTGTCGTAACAAAGATAACGATTTTTACGACTGTACAACAGATATATAGGAGTTGGCGAGTCAGAAGAAATTCAACTGTTTTATTACTTCATCGAATCCGAGAGAAATGTTGACAGAGATCCACTTATGCTTTGGCTCACCGGCGGCCCTGGCTGCTCTGCTTTGTCGGGCCTCATTTTCGAGATCGGTTTGTCCTCGTCTTCTCGTAGACCTGAAATTTCCCCGTTTTTACTGGTTGAGTTGGTTTTTTTTTTTTAATATGGTGTCATAGCCTCTCCTTCCCGTGTGGGGACAATGATAATATATAATATAAGAACCTATTATTGGTTGAGCTGGTCTTCTAATAATTTGTTTTTAATATGGTGTCATAGCCAAGGGTGGATCTAGTTGCCTCAACCGACAACCGAGACCCGACCCTTTTGGGCGGAGGCCATGACCAAGCTCGGCCCTAGTTGGCCATCGGCACAAAATCGGGTCCTTTGGTTATAACATATTTTTTATTTTTGGTCAAAGAGAAGGCGCTAGGCCATTAGAAAAGGGAATGAGGATTTGAACATGAGATTCACTGCTGTCCTAACCACTAGACCGTGACATACTCGGTCCTTTCGGCCCCTATTCGAGTGGGCCAATGAAAATCTCGGTCAAGGCCTATCCTTTGTCTTAAGCAGGCCTTGCACGGGTTACGGGTATGTCGGGTGTGGTCCTACTTAATTACAAGGTATAGCTCATGATGGGCTCAAACCAGCCAGGCGATCTGCACGGTTGACAGATTTGTGATGAGAAAAGTGGGCCCATGGAGCTAAATGAAAAATGAAAAAAAAAAAAAGGAGTATTTATTTTAGCATGTTCTCGAGGATTGTCAGATTTGTCACATATCTAATTTAACAATGTGACTCGATGCACAGGTCCGGTAGCTTTGAATTTAACAGCAAGCGATATAGAGTCAGGCGCGCATAAGCTACAATACAACCCTTACGCATGGACAAAGGTACAACAATATGTATGTTAAGAATACAGTATATAGAAGAAAATGTATCTTTGTATCTGTAATTAGCTTGAACTCAAATCTAGTTCGAATCGTTTTTTCCGATAAGAGGTTAATTTTTTTTTTTTAGGAAATTTCAATTGACTGCTAATTTTTTATTTTATTTTTCGCAAAAAAAAAAATGAGTAAATTTCTTCAAAAGTTTTAAGTATTTCGAACTAGTGATTATTTTTTATATTTAAAATTATTTATTGTTGTAATTATATTTGAACAGGTTGCTAGCATAATATTTGTAGACTCGCCCGTGGGTACTGGTTTTTCGTATGCAACTAATCCCGAGGCCTATTATTCTAGTGATACCTTGCAATCTGCTCATATTGATGACTTCTTAAGAAAAGTAAGTTTTCATTGAAATCAACTTTAGTTAAATTTAGCAGTTATTTTTGCTCGAAAACCGGAACAAACTGTGTGTATGCAAAGATAACAGCCGATTTGATCACATTTACTCCATAATAAAAAGTTTATATATGTTCCCGTACGAGACGTTGAAATAATTAAATAGACCATTGAAGTCTCGATACCCTTGCCATCGTACGTACATAGTCTAGCTTCATGGTAAAGAAGTCATGGTAACAATAGTGATGTAAATGGCGTATGTGCAGTGGATTATCGAGCATCCCAAGTTCGCGAAAAGTAGTTTATATGTTGCCGGAGACTCGTATGGTGGCATGGTAGTCCCAATTGTAGTACAAGACATTCTACAAGGTAACAATGTTAGTATTTAAATGTTTGACTTATCATATATTTATTTTCATACGAGACAGTCTCATAATAAATTTATTTTAAGAAATATAGTTATATTATTGATCGTTTGGTATTTTTGCAGGAAACGATATTGGGCTAAGCCCTACACTGAATTTAAAGGTACAAATATGAATCAATTCTCCATTATATGAAAAATATGTATCCATACCAATTTTTTAGATCTTGTGTTGTCCTTTTTCTGCTAAAATAGCTATCAATTTCATTCATTTAGCCTAATTTTTTAGTGTTGTAGTTTCATTTCTATCATAATTTGTGTTTTTGATAATTAAAATAAGAATTTCACCCCTATAATTAATTATATAATGGATCTCATTTAATCAAAATATCAATATCACCCTTAACTTATTATACTCCGTACTCCATATGTACATTACGTAACTTCCTTTATATTGTTTACGTGATTTCTTAAAGCGAAAAGACGATTCATGATAGATGTATGTATGTAACTTCATTTATATTGTTTCCTCAGGGGTATGTTCTTGGCAATGCAGTTACAAACTTGTTCGACTATGACGCTTATTCAAGATATGAGTACGCATACAGAATATCGTTGTTATCTGATGATCTTTATAAGGTAATCAAATTATTACCCTCTTAAATTACCTTGCAATTTGCATATGTTTTATTCTAAAGACATGTCCATACCTATATGTAAAAAGTTGGATGGATCGGAAGTAGGCTTGTTAAAATCACCTTGCAATCGGAAGTAAACCTGTTAAAAAATAACCTAGTAAACCATGCCCAAAAAGAATCCCAATTTTTTTTTTTTATGAAATATTATTGGCATAACTAATCTCCTAAAAAAATTTCAGGACTCATATCAATACGCAGAAAATGCGCTGAAAAAAATTTCGTATTAGTGTATGGACTAAATCCATAATTTAACAAGTTACCATAAATGACATTTGTGGTTCAGTTGGGGGCCATGGGGCCAAATAGGGGCCAAACAACTCATTTAACCCACTAAGTCTTACTCAAGACAGGTATATCCGTTTTAAACTTAAAACCGGTCAAATACCCCCACTTGCACATAAAAAACAAATGTATTGCATATTCTCATATCCCAACCCCACTTGTCTTTTGTCTTATTATTAATACTTGACCCGTCTTAAATAAGAATTTGTGCATTTAACCAATGATTTTAGCAAATTTCTACTCGGAGTATGTGTTTGTAAACATAAAATTGGAATTTAATTTTGGAATTGAACAAATTCTAATGTTCGAAAAACTTTAGGAATTTTAATTGGAATTTGCTCAAATATCACCATGAAATTGAATTTGAATTGGAATGCAACATTTCAAATTTTACAATTGAATTTACGTATTTTATATTTAATTTCAAGTTCGCAAACACAAACTACATTATAATTTTATAATGTATTATTTGATAATTTTTGTAAATTTTAACCAGATTTTTTTTTTGAAACTAAATATATTAAAAATATAGATTTATTGATATGTTCACGGTGGTAGTACACAATTCAAAACTTTAAATCCAAGCTTATTTAAATCAGAACTTCACATAAATAGTAAAGTAATAATGAAAATATGTGTTTTTTATATTTCAGTCAGCAGTGATAAATTGCAATAATAACTTTATAAATATGGATGACAAGAATACAAAGTGCTCAAAGAATGTTCAAGCCATGGTACAAGTAAGTGACATTTTTTATTTGACAAATTTTATAAAGAAATTGTTGTACATAGTCGATGAAATTGTTCTAACAGTTCATTTAATGTTGTATATAAATAATGTGTTGAGAAATTATATTATATTGACCGTTGTCTGCACCTCATTTAATAGTATAACAAATAAATTGTTGAGAAATTCTGTTGGCCGTTTGGCACGTGAAACGCTCTCATAATGGACTTACTTCACCTGTGTTTTATGCAGTACGAAATTAGCAAAGAATAATATTCTAGCTATCAGCCAATTTTAAACCCTTACATGATAAATACCCTCTTTTTTCTCTAGAAAAAAACAACAGAGATATGTATTCGTTAAATTGTTGGCTAATCGAACTTATAATACGAGACGATAGGATCTTAAGGTAATCAACGATGCACATGTACTTGAGCATAGATGTCTGTATGTATCGCCGAAGCCTAGTAAGCAGCTCTCATCATACACGGATTCTTTGCTTCCCGAACGCGAATTTTGTCGAGTACGTATCTTTCTCTTATAAATGCACATTATATATTCTCCACATTCGTTTAATAATTTAGGATTAACAAATGACTGAAACATAAAGAGTGTTATTTAATATAGGCTCAGCATTATATGTTTCTATACTCATGGGCTAATGACAAAGAGGTTAGGAAAGCATTAAACATTCGGGAGGTATGTTGGAAATCATCATTTATTTTTGAGAACTGGTCAAAAAAAATGTTTATACATATGTTAAATGAAACCGTTGTATATTTATATATGACGACAGTTTGATTGTTATGTCAATAAAGTTGTTTGAATTATTGTAACTACTACTCCATGAACTATGAACGCTTGTAAACTTCTTAAAAGTAAAATTATACGTCAAAATAGTCATAATAAACATCGTAAATAACCATATTTAAATTACTAATAATCATATTATTTTGACACAAAATCTTGGGTGAGTTGGCCTCATGCATAATAACGTTAATTTGAGACATCTCATTTAAAGAGTAGTTACTGAAATTGTTACCTGTTTTAGTTAATTTTCACGTAATAAATCATATATATAAGACGATTTTATACTAGAGTTTCTATTATTTAAATGATTAGGGAAGCATTGGACATTGGGAAAGATGTAATAAGAGCTTGGCATATGAGCACAATACTTTCGACGACGTCATTGACTATCATCTCAATAACTCAAAATATTCTCTTCAAGTTCTAGCCTACAAGTAAGTACTGTATTTACTTTTTCACCCTTTACTTTTTACTTAAAAATTATCTACAGTAATTAAAATAACCTAAATATGGGGGTTATTATACAGTGAAACGAATTACTTAAAGATGGAACGGTAAAAATGACTAATCTATCCTTCAATTTAATTAAGTTTTCTAAACTTTTCACTAAAATCTAACAAAATTTATTACTTCTTTTACCTAAACACTACTACTAAAATTTAATGAATTTAATTTAAACACTTATTTTACCTAATTAAAAAAAAAATACATCTTTAAACAAAATTTAAATTTACAAGTATTAAACATATTTTTAATAGTACTAAACCCCGATTTTGGGCGGTGTCGTGGCGTTTAAATTTACAAGTATTAAACATGTTTGTTCGGTATTGTCGTTGTAGTTGTTGGCAAAAAAAAAAAAAAAAAAAAAAAAAGTTCTCGGATTTTGGGGGAACCGTGACGAATTCACGGCAGAGTGGGGGTCAGTGACACATTCACTTTGAGGGTGGGAGGAGCCGTGAATTTCTCACGGTAGAAATTGGAGATGCAGTGCTTTTCATACTGGCAGGTTGAAGTGTAGATTCACTGATACTTGTCACTTATGCAGTTGTAATATGACATTAAAATTACCAAAAATAAAATAACTAGGCAAATACTACTTGCCTTGAATGAAAAATATTTACCAAAAAAAGTAAACTTCACCTATGCAGTCAAATGCAGGTGATCCCTACACGTGGGGGCAACATGATTGAGTTTTTTTGTTTTTTATTTTATTTTATTTTATTTTTTAAATTTTGTTTCCAACTACTTTCTCGCAACTATTTTGAAATATCAATACGTTATTTTTATTTTTTTGCGTTATTATTAATTAAATTTGTAAACAATAATTTAATTAACAAGAATACCTGATCTTCACTTTCTGAATCAACCGACTCCTACATTATATTTGTTTCAATGTCTCAAAAAAACCTGACAATTTTTTTGAAATTTACTATTTTTACTGAGATAAGTAAAAGAAAAAAAAATAAAAACCAAAAAAAGAAATCTGAATTTTAAATTTTTTAAAGATATAAGTAAAAATAAAAATAAAAAATAAAACCAAAAAAGAAATCAATTAAATCAACTTTTTAATTTTACTAATAAATGAAGGGCAAAAAGGTAAATTCACCCTTAATCTAGGTCATTAAACACCTTAAAACGTTCCGTCTTTAAGTAATTTGTTCCGCTGTATAGTAAATGGGCTAAATATTCATATCTAATAATTGTTGCCAATATTTTTATTTCTGACTTAATTTACTTTGTTTATTTCTTAGGGTATTGATTTTCTGTATACGGATTTTACTCCCATTATATACTATTTTCACTTGATTTTCCAACTATACCCTTTTTACTCTCACAATATACAAAAAAAGTTTTTTAAAAAAAAAACCAACAACAATGAATCAACAAGCTACTCCGACCACCACCGAGTTCGACCACCACCATACCGATCGCCCACCACACCGGAGTTCACCGCCGGCTACACATGGCGGTCCCACCCTCGCCAGTGACCGGTCTTACTTAGTTACCCACAAAACTCACAAACTAACACAATAACTACACCACTATATTGACCACCAAGCCCTCCCACGTCGGCGCCGCCACCGCCTCCCGCCTCCCGCCTCCCGCCACCCTAAGTCGGTGCCTACCGCCGCCCCAAGTTCTTCCTTATGCAAACCCTAATTTTGATTTTAAATTAAATCCATTTAGAATTAATAAAAATTGATAATTTAATGACAATAATTGAAATTGAAAGTGATTATTACTTCATTGAATTGTTTATTGAAATTAATAATTGAATAATTGAACAATTGATTGAATTTGATTAAGAAAAATTTGGGGAAAAAAGAGAGAATTTGTATACCATGGGAGTAAAAAAGGGTAGGGTTTGGAAACTAAATGGAAAAAAGTATACAACGGGAGTAAAATCTGTATACGGAAAATCAATTACGATTTCTTAATTTACGGAGCATCTATTTTTATTGAACATATATATCCATTTGTTTGGTTCCATAACATTTCTTGCATGAACGTGTATTTTGATATAAACCCGACCCAAAACTCATATACTTGAACCTTATATTACGCAAACTCCAAAATTAAAGTGCCCTATATTTTACCTAGAACACATGCATAATTACTCGACCAATGAGCCGTCTAACTTGTTTAATTGTTTCGGTTCTTAATTATCTACTCGATAAGATTTTGAATTTGAAATTTTCTAATTCATCTGTAAACTAAATGTCATTGCAATTTTGTTTAGACATGCAAATATAATCGTCGAAAAATAGTACGAGTAACAAGATTATTTTTATAAACGTAATCCAGTGGAGATCAAGACATATGTGTATCGTACGTAGACACACTTAAATGGATCGAGAAACTTAAAATCCCAATTAGCGATGAATGGAGACCATGGTTCGTTAACGGTCAAGTTTCCGGGTTAGTAAAACATATTCTCTAATTACAATCAATTTTAATTAAGTCAAATGATAATGTGTTTTTATTAACATTGAAAGAAATTTGGGTTTTTGCAGATATACTACTGAATATTCCAATCTACCTTATCGATTAGTCCATGCTACGGTTAAGGTAACTTATTATTTTGACAATATTTCATCATGTTTTGAAGAAATTTCGCTTGGTATTGGGCAAGAATAACTTCACATGAAATTGTACTTTACGTGATCTTTATTCTTACATCTAAAACCTCGAGCATGGCAAAAGTTGTTTGATTAGTAATACAAATAGTATAAATTTCACAAGTTACCTTGGGGTTGGTAAGCAAATTCCTACATATTTAGAAAGTTGAAATACATGGGATTTCACTTCCTATAAAATGAGTAACGAGTAACTAAGCAAATGCCGATCTTACAATTCATTGGATTTTCCAATTTCCCATGTTTTTAAATGCGCAACCAAACAATCAGCTTTTGACAGTTAATTTTAGTCGCTACATGGATTTTGATACTACTTTCAGTCGTCAAGTTGGTTGCCCGTTTCAAAATCGTTGTACTGTTCATCTGCGAAAGAAATTAATTTTATGTTTATTTTTCACTTCCTAAAGTAGACAAAAAAAGCAAATAATCAAACTTAAGTGAACATTTTTATACAAGTATTGACCAATATTTTTTTTTCCTCTATCAGGGAGCGGGTCATACGGCTCCAGAGTACAAGCCTCGAGAGTGTCTAGCTATGATGGACCGGTGGTTTTCGTTAGGTCCACTGTAATTTTGTCGAGAAAGTGCTATATAAACAGAATTACATAACCAATGATTATATCATTGAATTACCCTATACCAAATTTTAAAGTCATCATTTGATAAGGAAAACAACAACCCTCCCATAAGACCGTCTCTTACGCATTATCTCTTACACGTATGAGTTATGACTATAAAAGTCTTATAAGAAAAACAACCCCCCTCCCATAAGACCGTCTTTTATCGTATAAAAGTTTTATAAGAAAGCCCAATTAAATGTTCAGATCTTGTGTCGTCCTTTCTTTCACTAAAATATATACTCCCTCCATTTCATTCATTAGGAATCATGTCGATTATATACGGAGTATTTGAATAATATATATAATTTGTTTCGCTTATGTTCCTGATTCCTGAAACGACTTTTCTAAGATTGGTTTACTAGTACTATGGAAGCGTGTTACGATTTAGGAAACTTATGTGGAGTACGTAATATGGTTTAGAAAACGACAAGGGTTATTTTGTACTCCGTAGTAATTAAATTAGTAATCATCGATTCTTAATTAATTTTCTATTTATGTTCCATTCGCGTACTGTAGCGGGGACCAAGACAGTGTCGTACCATACGTCGGAACAGTAAAATGGATCGATGAATTGCAAATTACAATAAGTGAAGATTGGAGACCATGGTTTGTTGATGGCCAGGTAATACATTTCTCTTGTTAAAGTTGTATGTACTCCATATGTACGGAGTACAAATTTATTAACGCTTCTTAAAAGATACTCCGTATTCGAGTAGTAAATTAATAATTTATATTTTATAATTTAATGATCGTATATGAGAATCGATGAATCTAGAAGTAAAGTCGTCTTCAAAGGTTTTGACATTGTGCTCAGATATGCTATGGAGTTCGGAAGTTTTTGTTGGAGATGGATCCAGCCTAATATAAATTCCCACATTGCGATCCCACATCGGTTGTGAGATGAGAGTTGGTCTTGTTTATAAGGCCTAGGGGCTACTCCTCCTATTTCCAATTGGTTTTAGGATGGACCTCCTAGACTTTATAAGCGGACTCTCTCATACTCTCGGGTGTGGCCCAGACCCATGGAATTCAATATGGTATCAGAGCCCATGGTTGTGTGACCTGGGACTCTCGTTAAACTGGGCCTTTGTACCATATTGAATTCCACGGGCCTGGGCCACACCCGAGAGTATGAGGGAAAGCCCACCTTATAAAGCTTAGAAGGTTCCATCCTAAAACCAATTGGCAATAGGAGGAGTAGCCCCTAGCCTTATAAGGTGGGCTTTCTCTTCTACCATTTGTGGGTGTGACCCGGGCCCGTCTCTAGTTTCACATGGTATCAGAGCCCATGGTTGTGTGACCTGGGACTCTCGTTAAACTGGGCCTTTGTGCAGCTGGAAGAGATGACAATTTCCCCCAGTTTGCGTTGTACAGCTGGAAGAGAGGCAAGTGCCCCCAGTCTGGTTTGAAAGTAGGCTCGCATGTGAGGGGGCGTGTCGGAGATGGATCCAGCTTAATATAAATTCCCACATCGGTTGTGAGATGAGAGTTGGTCTTGTTTATAAGGCTTAGGGGCTACTCCTTCTATTGCCAATTGGTTTTAGGATGGACCTCCTATAACAGTTTTCCTTACCAATACCGCTTAGTTTATGCTACAGTTAAGGTACTCGTATTTGTTTCTTGTATTTATTCTGTCAAAAAAATTTCAATACGTGTGAATTAGGATAAATGTTAACACTTACTTTTCATATACTCCGTAATAAATATGCTTAAATTTCCGAAAAATAATACTACTTCGTAATATATAACGAACTAGTGATCATTAACACGAAAATGATTGACGATGTTTGTGTAGGGAGCTGGTCACACTGCCCCTGAATATAAGCCAAGAGAAAGTCTTGCGATGATTCATCGTTGGTTTTCATTAAGCCCTCTTTAGGTGTGTCGTTCATCGTAAATAAGAATTATCCAGTCAAGCGTGTTTGTCGGATATTAATTTTAGGATATGTGACTTTCTGAAAAGTTGTTGGAGGCGCGTGGGACCGTTTCACCCCGAAAAGACAATGTATGATTTGTTGGCTAAATAAACGGTTTGACGAATTCTGCTAATTAAAATTTCATTTGGGTGTTACAGTTATAGTAAGAATTTATGTAAAATGTACTCCATTCACTTGTATACTTATGGTAACTTAAATGTAAAATGTGATTATATTTAGACTAGTTTTAACTAGTATCGAGTATAATATGACTACTTTTGAGAAATACCAAACTATTACGAATCTGTTTGTAGCATTTTAGTCAGCAATACTCACAATCAGCCTAAATATAATCGTAATTTCGTATCAAAAACTTAAACTTGTACTTTAGTAGTGGAAGATCGAGTGTTATTTTAGGTGCAATAATTACCTTATCGTACGTTAATTGCTAAAGTACATACCGACTACTCCCTCCATTCTTTCCAATTAGCCCCATATATCTTTTTCGGAAATTTTTTCCAATTAGCCCCATTTCCTTTTTAGTAACAATTTCTCTAACCTACCCCACTTTTTCTCACACATACCTACTTTTTCTCACTCACATCCAATTTTTTATAATTAAATTATTTTACTTTTTCTTCACTCTACCCCACTTTTTCCACTTTTTCTTAAATATAGTGAAAAAAGGAAGGGGGCTAATTGGAAAGAATGGAGGGAGTACCAAGTAGTGGTTAGACTGGTTACTCATGGAGTCATGGAACACGTGCAAACTATCAAGACGAGATAGCATAGCTGCATAATATTAGGTACTCCGTATTTGTTAGAGCATATAATCGATCTTGGGTTGATTGAATTGATTTCTGACAGTATTAGATGACATAATAATTGAAGACAATTTTTTTTTTTTTTTACTTTGTACAATAGATTTTATTGTATTTAAAACGAGTCTAGTAATAAAAAAATAATTTAAAATTTAGTACGGACTACTTTGTAAGTAATTTGTCTTATTTGTTTAAATTTATTACTCCATTATTTGATCTGATAATTTATTTTGGGATATTTCCCATTGTACCCTCGAACTTTGGCGGATTACACATGGTACCCCATGTGTGAGGTTTGTTCACATAGTACCCCTAAACTTTGTGAATATGTGCAGATCTGGCCGTTTTGAGACGAAAAACTTAACGACGTTAAGTTTAAGAAAGAAGACATCAATTATGAGTTTAGGGTACAATTAAACCCAAATTATTCCTCAATTAAATGCTATTATGAGTTGATTAATTAGTGTAAATTTTGTTGATTAGAGTACAAATAATAGCATTTAATTGAGGAATAATGTGGGTCTAAATGTACCATAAACTCATAATTGGTGTCTTCTTCCATATACTTAACGTCCTCAAGTTTTTCGTCACAAAATGGGCATATTGAGCACATATTTACAAAGTTTAGAGTCTGTGTGAACAAGCATAAATCGTAAGTCTGTGTATGTCTACAGGCTCGAAGCATGTGGGAAATATCCCATTTATTTTATATGAATGTACAATTTGATTGGTGGTGGTGGGTGACACTTGACACATGTATTAATATTAATATAAAGATTTATTGCAAAGTCCACCTTTTCTAATTCATACTCCGTAATATTATAAATATATCTTTAAAAACACCTATAAAATTTTCGTTTTCACCAAAATAAACGTTACTTTGTCTCATGAAACATTAAAATTTCTTTTTTTCTTTTCAAATTTTGAGTCTCGGGGGAGACGTAGTACATTTGTGATGAATATATTCAAAACGTACCTTTCATTTTCACAAACAATTGCATTTTTATGAAATTTTTTAAAAAGATCTTTACATAATGTGAGTTTTTACAAATATTTACAAAAGGTAGAAAATCTTAAAATCGTGGATATAAAAGATGAAAGATACGAAATCACCCTTAATATAAATTGTTCTCCATCCTTCGTTACTTTCTTCCACTTCTTTTTGAGTAATTTCATTTTGTAGGATATGTTTTTTGATAGAGTTGGTTGACGGGCTCATATTAATAAATAATGATATATTTTGATAGTCATTACTAAAAAGTAAAAAGAGATTGATTTAATGGTTTCAGAATGTCAGAAACAAATGCAGTAGGGTAGTGATTTTCCGTATACGGATTTTAATCTTGCTGCATACTTTTTTCATTTGATTTTCCAACTATACCCTTTTTACTCCCATAATATACAAAAAAAAATTAAAATAAAATAAAATAACAATGAATCGACAAGCTACTCCGGCCACCATCACCTCCGGCCACCACCGAGTTCGACCACCACCATACCGGTCGCCCACCACGCCGGAGTTCACCGCCGCTACACATGGCGGTCTCACCCTCGCAGGTGACTGGTCTTACCTAGTTACCCACACAACTCACGAACTAGCACAATTTACTACACCACCATATTGACCACCAAGCCACCCACGTCGGCGCCGCCACCTCCGACCACCCTCTCCGGCCGCCACTGCCGCCTCCCGCCACCCTAAGTCGGTGTCTACCGCCGCCCCAAGTTTTTCGCAAACCCTAATTTTAATTTTAAATTAAATCCATTAGGAATTTATAAAAATTAATAATTTAATGACAATAATTGAAATTGAAAGTGATTATCACTCCATTGAATTGTTTATCGAAATTAATAATTGAATAATTAAACAATTGATTGAATTTAGATTAAGAAAAGATTGAGAAAAAAAAAAAGAATTTGTATATCATGGGAGTAAAAAAGGGTAGGGTTTGAAAACTAATTGAAAAAGGTATACAACGGGAGTAAAATCCGTATACAAAAAATCAATAACGATGCAATATTATGTTTAATCTCAAAATTGAATCAAATTAGGCTTATGTTTAATCTCAAAATCACTTTAACAGAACTCGAACAAAAAATATGAACCCATCCAACCACACGTACGGTTCCGAATAACATGTCAATTTACAAACTTGTGAGTTGTGACAACCGAGCAAGCAAATATATATGCTCCCTAAAAACATTATTTGGGGAAATGATCTTTTCTATATTAAAATCAAATTTTCTAAAATGCGTCATGAAGACATATGTATATACTTTCTCCATTCCATTAAATTCTAAACATTTATACGCCGATATACATTTTTTTTGTTCATATCTTTTGTTACATATTACCAAATAATACAGTAAAAAGGCGATTAAAACAAGATCACGCATGACAATTCTTTATTTTATACGTTAAAAGTTATATCGAAAATTTTTTCCACTTGTGAATAATGCCCAAAAAACAAATGTACTTTCTCTCAATGTTTTCCATTATCGTTCTACATTGTAACCTAAGGTTATTTCTATTTTCTACCATAAAAATCATGTGTTGCATTATATATTTGACCCTACCAAGTACCAATTGTCCAATTCAATCCTTCAATCATTGATTAATTTAATTCATTGATTGTTCCCTACTAATCTACTATAGTATGTACTATCCTTTATGTGTGAAGCTCTTTAGTCTATAGTATCTACACCAAATGAAAAAATGAAGACAAAAACAATAAAAACTGTATTTTTATACTGTTTTCTATTCATAGTAATATCATCTTTGTCTACTCAATCTCATTCACTACAACAACAACAACCTAACATTGTCAACACCCTCCCTGGTTACCCCGGAGATCTTCCCTTCACTCTCGAAACCGGGTACGTTTTCGCTTTCTATTAATAGTAGCGTGTCGTATCAGAGCTTACGAATTTTACAACTGTACAACAGATATATAGGAGTTGGGGAGTCAGAAGAAATTCAACTGTTTTATTACTTCATCGAATCCGAGAGAAATGTTGACAGAGATCCACTTATGCTGTGGCTCACCGGCGGCCCTGGCTGCTCTGCTTTGTCGGGCCTCATTTTCGAGATCGGTTTGTCCTCGTCTTCTCGTAGACCTGAAATTTCCCCGTTTTCAATTCCTTAGGGTACTGGTTGAGTTGGTTTTTTTTTTTAATTAATATGGTGTCATAGCCTCTCTTTCCCGTGTGGGGACAATGATAATATATAAGAACCTATTATCGGTTGAGCTGGTCTTCTAATAAATTGTGTTTTGGCCATCGGCCCAAAATTGGGTCCTTTAGTTATAACAAATTTTTTATTTTTGGTCAAGGAGAAGGCACTAGGCCATTAGAACAGAGAATGAGAATTTGAACCTCAGATTCACGGTTCTAACCACTAGGCCATGACAGACTCGGTCCTTCTGGCCCCTTCGAGTGGACCAATTAAAATCTCGGTCAAGGCCTATCCTTTGTCTTAAGCAGGCCTTGTACGGGTTACGGGTATGTCGGGTGTGGTCCGAATTATAATAATTACAAGATATAGCTCATCATGGGCTCAAACCAGCCTGGCGATCTGCACGGTTGACGTCTTCTTAGTTATTTACTTATTTTAGCATGTTCTCGAGGATTGTCAGATTTGTCACATATCTAAGTTAACAATGTGACTCGATACACAGGTCCCGTAGCTTTCAATTTAACAGCAAGCGATACAGAGTCAGGCGCGCATAAGCTACAATACAACCCTTACGCATGGACAAAGGTACAACAATATGTATGTTAAGATTACAGTGTATAGAAGAAAATGTATCTTTGTATTCTGTAATTAGCTTGAGCTCAAATCTAGCTCGAATCGTTTTTTCTGATAAGAGGTTAATTTTTTTTTTTTAGGAAATTTCAATCGACTGCTAATTTTTTAATTTTATTTTTCGCAAAAAAAATGAGTATAAATTTCTTCTTTTTTATATTTAAAATTATTTATTGTTGTAATTGTATTTGAACAGGTTGCTAGCATAATATTTGTAGACTCGCCCGTGGGTACTGGTTTTTCGTATGCAACTAATCCCGAGGCCTATTATTCTAGTGATACCTTGCAATCTGCTCATATTGATGACTTCTTAAGAAAAGTAAGTTTTCATTGAAATCAACTTTAGTTAAAATTAGCAATTATTTTTGTTCGAAAACCGGAACAAACTGTGTGTATGCAAAGATAACAGCCGATTTGATCACATTTACTCCGTAATAAAAAGTTATATATGTTCCCGTACGAGACGTTGAAATAATTAAATAGACCATTGAAGTCTCGAGACCTTTGCCATCGATCGTACGTAGTCCTCATGGTAAAGAAGTCATGGTAACAATAGTGAGGTAAATGGCGTATGTGCAGTGGATTATCGAGCATCCGAAGTTCGCGAAAAGTAGTTTATATGTTGCCGGAGACTCGTACAGTGGCATGGTAGTCCCAATTGTAGTACAAGACATGTTACAAGGTAACAATGTTAGTATTTAAATGTTTGACTTATCATATACAGATTTTCATACGAGACAGTCTCATAATAAATTTATTTTAAGAAATACTCGTATAGTTATATTATTGATCGATTGGTATTTTTGCAGGAAACGATATTGGGCTAAGTCCTACATTGAATTTGAAGGTACAAATATGACTATAAAATATTTACAAGGCGAAAGCTGTGGATATTGTGCAAGTATTTTTTGTTAAAATGATAGGAACATAATAAATCATTTCTCCATTATAAGAAAAATATCTGGAGTATATCCATAGCATATTTTAGATCTTGTGTTGTTCTTTTTTTTTTTTTTTTTTGCTAAAATAGCTATCAATTTCATTCATTTAGCTTAATTTTTTAGTGTTTATGATTTCACTGTAGTTTTATTTCTATCATAATTTTTAATAATTAAAATAAGAAGTTCACCCCTATAATTAATTCTATAATGGAGCTCATTTAATTAAAATTTCAATATCACCCTTAACTTATTATACTCCATACTCCATACGTACATTACGTAACTTCCTTTATATTGTACGTGTACGTGATTTCTTAAAGCGAAAAGACGATTCATGATAGATGTATGTATGTAACTTCATTTATATTGTGTCCTCATCAGGGGTATGTTCTTGGCAATGCAATTACAAACTTGTTAGACTCTGACACTTCAAGATATGAGTACGCATACAGAATATCGTTGTTATCTGATGATCTTTATAAGGTAGTCAAATTATTACCCTCTTAAATTACCTTGCAATTTGCATATGTTTTATTCTAAAGACATGTCCATATTATTTGACATTTGTGGTTCGGTTGGGGGCCTTGGGGCCGAATTGAAATCATTTGTCCCATTTTTGTGTTACATTTGGTGTCCAATTACATGGTAATAAATCTTATTAATTATAAAAAAAAATAATGAATAAATAATTACATAAAAAGGTGATTTATTACTATATAAAGTAATGAGATATCAAATCTTTATTATACTAAATAACAGTTCTCGCTGACATCATCAATGCCACATGTCGCGATTCTGTGCATTTTTTTCCCGCCAAAATGTAATGCTGACATCATTCATCATCATGCAGTACATTTTTTAAGTCTAGATTCGTTATTTATGATTATCTCTTCTAAATTACAATGCTGAGTACATTTTTTTATTTTAATATTTCACTTTTTGTTATATATATATTTATAATAAAATAAAAATTAGTTGCTTTTTCTAATATTTTGTTTGTAACTCCATATTAAAGTTTCAAATAAGTATTTAGAATAGCTAATTAACTTTTTAACAATTTATTTATGCTGAATTCATTACGGAGTACTTGCTTATTTTTATATTGATTGTATTTAATTTTTTCTAAATCGTAAATAAATGTTGGGCTATTTTTCATATAAAGTCGATAATACAAAATTTATGCAGGTTATATATTTTAGCTATTTTATATGGAATCATTGTTTATTTATTACTCTCTGTATGTACAGTAGAATGATTATTATGTTATTATCATTTTATTTATCACTTATATTTATATTAGTTATAAATAATATAAATCTATAATAACCGTGCATTTATGCACGGGATCTAAGCTAGTAAGACATAAAGTGAGACACTCTGCTTGGGCCAGGGTTATATAGGGGCCGAACAACTCATTTAACCAATGGTTTTGGCAAATTTCTATGTGTTTGTAAACATAAAATTGGAATTTAATTTTGGAATTGAACAAATTCTTATGTTCGAAAAACTTTATAAATTTTAATTGGAATTTGCTCAAATATTACCATGAAATTGAATTTGAATATAATTGAAATGCAACATTTCAAATTTTACAATTGAATTTACGTATTTTAAAATTAATTTCAAGTTTGCAAACACAAACTACAGTATAATTTTAATGTATTTGATACTTTTTGTAAATTTTAGCTAGATTTTTTTTTTGAAACTAAATATATTAAAAATATAGATTTATTGATATGTTCACGGTGGCAGTACACAATACAAAACTTTAAATCCAAGCTTATTTAAACCAGAACTTCACATAAATAGTAAAGTAATAATGAAAATATGTGTTTTTTATATTTCAGTCAGCAGTGATAAATTGCAATAATAACTTTACAAATATGGATGACAAGAATACAAAGTGCTCAAAGAATGTTCAAGCCATGGTACAAGTAAGTGACATTTTTTATTTGACAAATTTTATAAAGAAATTGTTGTATCTAGTCGATGAAATTGTTTTAACGGTTCATTTAATGTTGTATATAAATAATATGTTGAGAAATTATATTGACCGTTGTCAGCATCTCATTTAATAGTATAACAAATAATGTGTTGAGAAATTCTATTGGTCGTTTGACACGTAAAACGCTCTCATAAGTCATAATGGACTTACTCCACCTGTGCTTTATGCACTACGAAAGCCAATTTTAAACCCTTACATGATACATACCCTCTTTTTTCTCTAGAAAAAAATAACAGAGATATGTATTCGTGAAATTGTTAGCTAATCGAACTTATAATACGAGGCGATAGGATCTTAAGGTAATCAGTGATGCACACGTACTAGAGCACAGATGTCTGTATGTATCGCCGAAGCCTAGTAAGCAGCTCTCATCATACACGGATTCTTTGCTTCCTGAACGCGAATTTTGTCGAGTACGTATCTTTCTCTTATAAATGCACATTATATATTCTCCACATTCGTTTAATAATTTAGGATAAACAAATGACTGAAACATAAATTAAAGAGTGTTATTTAATACAGGCTCAGCATTATATGTTTCTATACTCATGGGCTAATGACAAAGAGGTTAGGAAAGCATTGAACATTCGGGAGGTATGTTTATACATATGTTAAAATGAGACCGTTGTATGTTTATATATAACGACAGTTTAACTGTTACGTCAATAAAGTTGTTTGAATTATTGTAACTACTGCTCCATGAACTATGAACGCTTGTAAACTTCTTAAAAGTAAAATTATACGTCAAAATAGTCATAATAAACATGGAAGTGTAACAAAGTGTGAAGTCTCAGGCTCAAATCCCACCTGGAACCAAAAAGAATAAAAACACCAAGCACACCACTTGGCCACCGCAGCCCCCGTCGGGGGTGGCTTACATGGTACATGTGGTGGTGCGGGAATGCATGTACCCGGGGGGACTCAACCCCTCGTCATCAAAAAAAAAAAAAAAAAAAAAAAAAGTCATAATAAACATCGTAAATAACCATATTTAAATTACTAATATAATAATCACATTATTTTGACACAAAATCTTGGGTGAGTTGGTCTCATAATAATGTTAATTTGAGACATCTCATTTAAAGAGTAGTTACCGAGGTTGTTACCTGTTTTAGTTAATTTTCACATACGGAGTAATAAATTATATATATAAGACGATTTTATACTAATGTTTTTATTATTTAAATGATTAGGGAAGCATTGGACATTGGGAAAGATGTAATAAGACTTTGGCATATGAGTACAATAATTTCAACGCCGTTGACTATCATCTCAATAACTCAAAATATTCTCTCCAAGTTCTAGCCTACAAGTGAGGACTTCCTTTTTCTTTTTTTTTCTTTTTTTTTTTTGGTGACGAGGGGTTTAATCCCAAGACAGATTCCGACGTCATGCCTGTCCATGTAAGCCACCCTTTACCGAGTCGTGATCTGCGTAGTGTGACACGGAGGCTTGAACACGGGACCTCATGATTCACTGCCATTCTTGAGCTTTGAGGTTCTTGCAGAACCACTGCATCGCTACCACTTAGGTGGACTTCCTTTTTCACCCTTAACTTTTTACTTAAAAAAAATTTGCTCACATAAAATCGTCTCACGCATGTAGTGGGATATTTGCAACTAAAATATGTCTACTTTAAGATTTAAAGTGACAATTTAAATATTTTAAGTAATCACTTTATAGGGCTTTAAAGTGATCTCAATTAGCGTTAAAGTAGTCACTTTAAGCATTAAAATAGTCACATTTTAATCCTAAGAACTTCGACGCACGCTTGAAACAATTTTGTGTAAAACTAGTTCTTTACTTAAAAATCTAATTAAAATAACCTAAATGTTCTTATCTAACAATTGTTGCCGGTATTTTTATTTCTAACTTAATTTACTTTGTTTATTTCTTAATTTACGAGGTATCTATTTTTATTGAACATATATATCGATTTCTTTGGTTCCATAACATTCTTGCCATGTAAACTACGGAGTAGTTTTATTATATTATATATTATACGGAGTATATTATTGTTGGATATAACCATATCTTTAATAAAATAAGACTTTGCTTGTTTCTTTTTATATTTATAGGGGCAGTTGAGCGGATTAATAATATTATAATAGTAAATATAAAGGTTTTAATGAACTTGTATTTTGACATAAACCCGACCCAAAACTCATATACTTGAACCTTATATCAGACAAACTCCAAAATCAAAGTGCCCTATATTTTACCTAGAACACATGCATAATTACTCGATCAATGAGGCATCTAACTTGTTTAATTGTTTCGGTTCTTAAATAATTATCTACCCAGTAAGATTTTGAATTTGAAAATTTCTAATTCATCTGTAAACTAAATGTTATTGCAATTTGCCAATTTTGTTTAGACATGCAAATATAGTCGTCGAAAAATAGTACTCCGTAACAAGATTATTTTTATAAACATAATACAGTGGTGATCAAGACATATGTGCATCGTACGTAGACACACTTAAATGGATCGAGAAACTTAAAATCCCAATTAGCGATGAATGGAGACCATGGTTCGTTAACGGTCAAGTTTCCGGGTTAGTAAAACATATTCTCTAATTACAATCAATTTTAATTAAGTCAAATGATAATGTGTTTTTATTAACATTAAAAGAAATTTGGGTTTTTGCAGATATACTACTGAATATTCCAATCTACCTTATCGATTAGTCTATGCTACGGTTAAGGTAACTTATTATTTTGACAATATTTCATCATGTTTTGAAGAAAAGGACAAAACATATTTCGCTTGGTATTGGGCGAGAATAACTTCACATGAAATTGTACTTTACGGGATCTTTATTCTTACATCTAAAACCTCGAGCATGGCAAAAGTTGTTTGATTATCAATACAAATATAAATTTCACAAGTTACCTAAGTGTTGGTAAGCAAATTCCTACATAGTTAGAAAGTTGAAATCCTAGGGATTTCACTTCCTATAAAATGAGTAACGAGTAACTAAACAAATGCCGATCTTACAATTCATTGGATTTTCCAATTTCCCATGTTTTTAAAGGTGCAACCAAACAACCACCTTTTGACAGCTAATTTTAGTCCCTAAATGAATTTTGCTACTGCTTTCAGTCGTCAAGTTGGTTGCCCGTTTTCAAAATCGTTGTAGTGTTCATCAGCGAAAGAAATTGATTTTACGTTTATTTTTCACTTCCTAAAGTAGAAAAAAGAAGCAAATAATCAAAATTAAGTGGACATATTTATATAAGTATTGACCAATATTATTTTTTCCCTCTATCAGGGAGCGGGTCATACTGCTCCAGAATACAAGCCTCGAGAGTGTCTAGCTATGATGGACCGGTGGTTTTCGTTAGGTCCACTGTAATTTTGTCGAGAAAGTGCTATGTAAACAGAATTACAGAACCAATGTTTATATCATTGAACACTATACCAAATTTTAAAGTCATCGTTTGATCGTTTCGTGTTGGAACTTATGCAATTGGTTTGGGTTGGAATTATGTGTTCGATTTATTGATTTGGAATTCGGATTCAGTACCAAAAATAATACGGAGTAAAAATTATTTGATTGATCTGGTTATGGTAATTGAATTCCACGTTGAATTTTACATTTTTTAGGGTCAATTTAGCCCAAGTAGAACAATTTGTAGCAATATACTCCGTATGATACAACATGATGAAATTATCAGAAATATAACTATAAAATTATTCGATCTTATTATGAGGTAAATCTTTATTTTAGATTACTACTGCATAGTTTCTTTGCACTTTCTTTTATCTTCTATAATTTTGTACGGAGTAACTTAGTTGATTTTATTTGAAAATATTTTATATCGGTACCATGTAAATCGTTAAAATTAAATCGTTAGAAATTACTATAAAATAAACTATATATGAAAGTGTACTTGTAGAATAAGCTGATTGTTGGAGGTCCAAGATCGATTATATGCTCTAACACACCCCCTCACGTGGATGCCCTTTTGAGCTTGAAGGTGGTGAGATTCAAACCCGTGACCTCTGGTCACAAGGCTATGATATATCAGAAACCCACTCAACCAAAAGTTTAAGCTGATAGTTGGAGGCTCAAGATCGATTATATACTCTAACATTTCTAACTAAATGTGGATATTGTTATATTACTAGTTTAGATCCCGTGCATCAATGCATGGTTGTTATAGATTTACATTATTTAAAATTAATAAAATATAAGTAATAAAGTAATATGAGAACAATATTATAGTAATTTAATGAAAAATCAAAGATTCTAAAAAACAATTAAAATATATGAAGTGCATAAATTTTATTATTGTAGACTTTTATATGTAGATTTTATGCTCAACATTTATTTTTAATTAGAAAATATTGCATGAGAAGTATAATAAGCAAGTAATAAATTTGAAATGAATATAGAGCTGGTAAAGCTAGCTAATTATTTAATATATTATTTATACCTTTAAAATATGGAGTCATAAACGAATTAATAGATTAAATTATTTATTACTCTATTTTATTATAGATATATAATAAAAAAAATTAAAATAAGAAAGTAATGAATTTAGAATAAATATATACGAGTATTATTAATAAAGCTTAACTTTTATTACTTTATATATAATATAAGTATGCACATGATAATTGAAAAGTGATAATCATAAATAATGAACCTAAACTTAAAAATGTGTTATATGGAGAGTGATGTCAGCATTATGTTTTGACGGGGGAAGAAATGCACAAAATTGCGACATGTGGTATTGATGATGTCGCGACATGTGGCATCTCCAATGGCGTTTTATGCTAACTTTTTTTTTTTAAAAAGTTTTAGTTTTCAAAAAAGTGACACAAAACGCCATCCGCTACGGCGTTTTGTGGTCCGAATTATCCAAGCCTCGTGGACCCCAAAATACTAAATATTTTTCATCCCAACCCAAAACGCTAAATATTTTCTCCCAAAACACCATTTTACCAATCCTTCCTTATTTTTTTACAACTTTATTCACGACCTAACTCGTCGAAAAAGCGATATATACATACATATATTCTCCTAAGTCATAATGCAAAACAGTGGACTTTTTGAGTTTAGAAATATGTAGATTTATTATGAGACAACAAAAGTTGATTTTTTTTTTTGTGTAGGTCTACAATTGGTGGCCTTGTATATTTGATACAACTATATACGATTGATACGATGATACCCGACGTTTTAGAGCCTCAAAAGGGTTTGATAAAACTAAAAAGAGGAGCATATATTCTTGTCTACCCCATTATATTATGTGATGGGCTTATAATTAAGGCCCTTTTGCAACCGTATCTTATTCTCCATTTCTCCCTATTATTATTTATGAGTGCGCCTTTTAGTAACACTATAACACTATGAATAAATTCCTTGCAGAAAGAGTTTTCATAATGAGAACTTATATGACTTCTGAGTGCGGTATTTCTATATCGCAATTTATAAGTTTTTCGTAAAAGTGAACTTAAGATGTTCTAATTTAGTTGTTAAGATGGAGATGTTGTGCTGGTACAATAAAAGCACGTTTTGTTCGCTTTAATTTAAAGTTTTTGAAATCTAAAGTCTAAATTTAAATGTTCATAATTTTTTTATAAAATTCAGTAGATTTTAACTAATAGAACTCTTGAAATCAGTGCGGATTCGAAACCCTAAATATATATGGAGTATTTGTCAACTATCATAATAAGTACGAGTAGAAAAATAAGGTGCTAAAGAGCTTAACTATTGAGCTGAAGGTCATAAATTCGACTCAGGCCTCCCAATTTAAAATTTACGAAGTGTAACTCGGATTATCTAGAAGCCTAGATTATTTACAAAATTCAACTCGATGAGACAATTAATTAATAAAGCTAAATAAATCAAGGTTTTTATAATAATATTGTTGTGTTTGTGGGATGATCTAAATTATGCTCGGCAAAAATTGTCCAAGATTGTATGCGAAGGGACGAAGAACTATTAACCACTACATTTAGAGGTCATTAAATTTATGAGAGGATAAAGTGTATAAAAAAAGAAGGAACGTTGTTGTTGAAAGTAATATGCCTCGTCCAATTTGAGTTGTATGTATCTATAAAGTATTTTCCATATTACAAATATAATCATATTAATACTAATTAAAATAATTTTAATAAAAATTGATTATGGTCCTATTAGTGAAATTTACATAGGATCTTAGACTCACGTACATTATCTCTCGATTTTGAAAATCTCTCAATTATTTCCTAATTAATACAGGGTATTTTGCGACACATTTGTGTGTGTGCTTTTTTTTTTTTTTCTACCAGTTAACATACATCAAATCATCCCGTTACATGAGAGTTGTCGAAAACTACTCTGAAAACCATTTATCATTAATTTAGTAATATTTTTTTTGTACCAGTGTCATTAATTTAGTATGAATGCTAAGAATTTGAAAGCTGTACACCATAAAATTAAAATAAAAAAATTACTCCACAACATCGAAAACGAAAAAACTCAATGATAACTCATAACGTATTCTCTCCTTTTTTTTTTTTTTTTTCTTTTTTTTTTTTTTAAAAAAAAATCGAAAACGAGATCTTAATAATTGTAGAGCAATTGCAAACAAAATAGAGAGTGGACTTTGGAAAGAAAGCCAAGAAAGTCAGAAGAGAAAAGTGACATTATTATAAGCCAAGTATAAGACATACACAGGCTTTGCTCTCAAACTCCATAAAAGGACACAATACCCACCACTCTTTGGGCCTATCCCTTATTTATAACAAATTGACCTTATTTATGTAGTAATAAAGACATTCATGTTCCCTTCTTAATTATTTTTTGTCCAAGTAAATCTTATGACAAACGATCGTTTTTTAGATCAGTATTAGACAGGTGTGGTCACCTCACCATACACCTAAATGTGGGCGAAAAAATGATTTAAAGAAATACCGTCTTTTTTAAGACTAGGCCATTTTTGTCCTTATTTATTGATTACAAGTAACTGTTGAAACTCGTGACATAGGTTAACACGTTAACTATATATGTGTGTTAAGTGTTAACCACTATGTCAACAAATAATATATATTTTTTTTTGAAAGTAAACAAATAGTTTTCTTAATTACGTAGTACTCCGATCCGTTATAGTTAATCTGTTTGGTATGGACCTATTTGCCCAAGTTTTTGGTGTTGATTTGTCATAAGAATGTTCGACATTGTTCGGTGTTAATAATACTTTTCAAAAAAAACGTTATCTTTATAAAAAAGGTTACCGAGTAAAATTTTATAAGTAGTCAAAATACCCGAGGACCATAGGTAAAAGTAGGGCAAATATAATGCCACGGGAGAAAGCTTCTTCCACATAAAAATATGAGTATTTAGACCATCCACATCCATTTCATATTTTCATCTTCATCCCATATATTTTATTATTTCTCTCTCCAATTTTATCATCCAACTTAAATTTTTATTTTTCATCTTCATCATTTAAAAAACACCTTACACTCATAAATCTTCATCCTATTTATTTTATTATTTCTCTCTCCTTATTTACAATATTCTACCCATTATACATCAAAAAAATAATATATAATATATAATTATATAATAAAAAAATACAAGTTGCAAAGTAGTGCTAGCAGCTTCTCATAGTTCTCAATATAATATGTAATTTTTATATATTAAATTAATAAAAACTAACCCCACATCCCCTCATCCCCTGCAAATTTCACTCTTCCCAAGCAAGGTTCCATCTTCGTGCTTCTTCGTCCCTTCGAAGATCATCGTCCGTCTTCGTCTTCGTCTCACACCTTCATCACTGCTGCAGCTCAATCTTCGTCTTCATCTTCAACTGCACTTCTTCGTCTTCGTCAATATTATAACGGTGCAGATGGTCTTAAGACCATCCACACCCATATTCAATATTTCATCTTCATCCCATATATTTTATTATTTCTCTCTCCAATTTTATCATCCACCTCACATTTTTACTTTTCATCTTCATCAATTAAAAAACACCCTACACCCATAAATCTTCATCACACTTTTTTTTTATTATTTATCTCTCCTTATTTACAATACCCCACACATTTTAATCAAAATCCACTAACCCAAATATTTTTATTACAACAAATTTTATTAAAAATATTCATAACACATATTACTAACAAAATAAAATATTTTTTTGTAGTTAGATTTTTGACACGGTTATTTTAAGTCCAATTTTAATAACATGACGGCTCTGAAAAGGTGGAGTGAAATAAGATTGTTGGTGATATCTTGATTGAATATTTTGTTGCTACTACTATTAGGCAAATTAATATTATCTGCCTAAATTACGGTATTTTGGTTATCACTTATATTAAGATCAAATTCGTCATAATTATAATGAAAATCACTACAATTAGTATTTTTACTCATATTATTATAATTTTTTTTTTATTTTGGATTATCAGTTTTTAATTGTTTTTTTTTGTAAATTAATATTTGAACTGTGAATAAATTAATTGATAAGTGATAAGTATTTATAGAATAAAGAAGATTTTAACGTTAGAAAAATAGACACTATAAATTGAAAAAAAAAAAAAAAAAAAAAAGGGACAACAATTGATGTTATCACAGACAAACTCCTCAACTTGCAACAAAATAATACTTCCTCCATTCCGTTTGGTTCTATACATTTGACCAAAACACGGTAATTAAGGTAGAAGAAGATCAAGTGGGGGTAGATAATAGAATTACCAAACTACCCCTACTTTATTTTTTAAAAGAAGGACATTGCAAGTGGGTTGGGTGGGGTATTAATGAAGGGTATATTGGTCTTTTAGTTTAATAAAGTACGGACCAAAATAGAAATGTATAGAATTGATTGGAATATCCGAAAAAGGAATATGTATAGAATCAAATGGAATGGAGGAAGTAATAGACACCAAACCAAAGAGTTGTTTTTACATCTTCATCCGGCTTCGTCTCAAACGAAGTCTTCGACTTTGTCTTCGTCTTCGTCTTGCACGCTTTTCTTCGTCTTCCACTTCTTCTTCCAGTCTTCATCTTTGACATTTTACTACGCTTGTCTTCGTCTTCCACTTCTTCTTCCAGTCTTCGTCTTCCACGCTTGTCTTCGTCTTCGTCTTGCCCACCTGCTGCACGCTTTTCTTCTGTGGATGGTCTAACTTAACTTTTTTTACTCCGTAGCTAATTATTTTTAATTTAAATATTACTCATACTTCGTATTTTATTATCTCATGCTCTCGTGTCATTTTAATTCAAATAATAATAATAATAATAATAATAATAATAGTTTTTTGAAAAAATAAAACTTGAAAAGTAGAGAGATTGATGGGGGGGGGGGGGGGGGGGTCGGGAGTCAAGTCGAGGCATACGACGCCGTCAAAACGCTCTCACTTGTCATTTCTATGTCAGTGTCCAAACCCCACAGCTAGTGCCCCCATTTCACGCACTCACTCTCCTCTTTCCATTTTCCATTTTTCATTTTAGTCTTTTTTTTTTTTTCACGTAATTTATTTACAGTTTAACTTTTTTTTTTTTAAAAGAAATACTCCCTCCATTTTTTCCAATTGGCCCCCTTCGATATTTCACTATTTTTAAGAAAAAGTGGGGTAGAGTGAAGAAAAAATAAAATAGTTTAATTATAAAAAATTGTATGTGAGTGTGAAAAAGTAGGTATGTGTGAGAAAAAGTGAAGTATGTGAGAGAAATTATTACTCCCTCTATTCAAGTCCATTGGCATCCCTTCTCTTTTCACATTTGCCGAGACGCTTTTTGTAACGACAATATCTATAGTTCTAATTTATATATAAATATAAAAAATTAATATTAATGGTGTACGTATAAAAACAAATAAAACAAGATCTCACATGACTATATTTTTATTTATACATTACGAGTTATACCGAAAATTCTTCACCTATGTGAATAGTGTCAAAAAAGAAGGGATGCTAATGGAAATGAATGGAGGGAGTACTAAAAAGGGAAATGGAGTTAATTGGAAAAAATTTCCGAAAAAGGTATATGAGGCTAATTGAAAAAAATGGAGGGAGTATAAGATAAGTGTAATAATGACTGAGACAGATAAGCACTTTGTAACATATTTCTACATAAAACTTACTAAGTTACTAGGTGGTGGTCGTTTACATGCCTCGACTGGTCGATGCTAATAAGTAATCACAAATTCTCATATGAAACAGAACTGCTTTGTATGAGAACGGCCAAATATTTCAGCGACAAAGACAAGTGGGGGAGAAAGATTTTCTTCCCCACTTGTCCTTTGTCTTTTGTGAAATATTTGACTGCTTTCTGCTAAACTAAGCGTTCTGCTTCACACAAGACTTACACATAAGTAATAACCCCCTCCATGTAAGTACTTGTGTTTAACCCACGATCCGAGTCAACTTTCATTTCGATTTAACTTGACTTGATTTGTTCAATTATTACTACTCACTCCGTTTTAGTGAATTGTTTACACTTTGACCTCTTTTGTAAAGGGAATTTGAGATAGGTTTAAACAAATAATTGAGATAAAGGAAGTACTAAATTTTAAATAAACTATTTGACGTACGAGTATATGATTTAGATTCTAATAAATCTTGAGACTTATCTAACAGAAAACGACATAACATGTATCCAACTATCCGCCCGAAGTACCTTGTTTGCTAGTAAGATAGAAGTAGGTTTAGGGTTTATAAAAGACATCCCAAATTAATATACTCCATACTAACGGAGTACTTTGTATGAATAAGATAAATTTCAGATGAGATCGTTTTACATGTATAACAACCAATAAAGTTTACTAGCACCTTATTTAATGCTCAAGATAATTATGATTTTAAAAAATTTAAACAGTCGAGTAAGACGGTTTTAAAATAACTTAAACAATGACTTAAAGAATGACTTATTAGATCCGATTTAGTTAATCTATTTGGCAGGGATAGTAGTGGGTCCAAAGTTGCAAAGAAAACAAATTCCATCAAGTGTTCATTGTTAATATTGTTGACAATACATATCATTTTGGTCAAAAACCTCATTATCAAGTGCAACTAACAGGAATACGTACCACTTGTTTTTAGATAACTATTCCCACAACTTAAAGTTATACTCCGTATAACACATTTTTGACACTAGTTTTCGAGTGGAACGGTTTCATGTTAATATGAGTATTAATTATCGTTAGTTCGTGACATCTTTTTATAATAATCTATTGTTAAATAATTAGTGACAGTGATTTTATTTGATAACTAATATTTTCTCTCAGTTTTAATGTTATTTTCACTTGAATACGGAGTATAATATTACACTCGTATAATAAACTAGGGGGGAAAATATCGAAACTTGGAGGCAGCAGGTCTTACATATGTTAAGATATACGGAGTACTTCGTAATTCATTTACCACTTCTTCGATACATGTGATGAATATTTTAATGAAGCGAAAAGATCAAACTAAATGGGAAGAAATATAATTTACAAAATAAAATGTTATCTAAACACTTGTATACCCATCCCCTTGCGTACTTTCCCTCCCCTCCATTTTCCTCAAATTTTGATATCCGAACACACAAGCAAAATTTCAAAAGGGACTGTTTCACACATGAAAATCCAAAAGAATTTGTAAGCATCTTATCTGATGTTTATATCAAATGAAATGCTGATGAATTCTATTATTGGACGTCAGTCTCATGATACATTTTCTCTTAATGATCTTGTAGTATGCAATGGCGATATCATACAAGAATTTACAAGTCAAAATTAATACTCCGGTGTGCAAAGCAATCAAATTAGGAAACGTTTTAAAAAAGACTCATTTTTTACTAAGAAAGTGAAAAATGAATTATCTGATACATTAAAAGTGACTACATTTATTTAACCTAATTATTACCATTGTTTAATACTCTCTCCATTTCAATTAAGAATCCTCATTTCTATTTAGTTTAGATTTAAGAAATGGTAATGGAAATGAAAAAATTTCAAAAAATTCATTGTAAAACCTACTATTAACGTACAAAAAAAAAAAAAAAAAGACGAGATACTTAATTTTGATACGAGTATTATCTTATGAGAATGGACACTATATTGGGATCATTATTGACAAACATACTACTCATAAAATAGAGAATACGTACTAGAAAACTCATTTTTCATTTTACCACATCTTTTAACCGTCTTTTTCAAGATTTGCTTAATCAATTTTGATCACTTCATTTCTCTCTCTAATACCTCTCTAATACACTTATATTTTAATACGGAACATATTTTTTTCTCTCTTTTATTTTTACCAAACAATTACAGCCATTAGATTTTTGCAAGATCCGATCCTAACTGTCGTAATAGAAAAGACAAAAGATTAAGACAATTACAACTACACAAATTCTCATTTTAGACGGGTCAAATATTACAAATAAAATGAATAAAAAGATATACTCGTAATAGATTTAGTTTAAGACGGATAATCCGTCTTCAGTAAGACTTATTGTGTAGACACTATAAAGATTCTAATACGAGACTTCTATTCTCAAATCTTTGAGAGTATTTATAAAGCTGTCTCTCTTTGTACGTCCTTTCAATCCCCTCCCTTCCCATATCTCTTCCTCCCCACCCCGAATATATCCCACTCCATATATCTCACGCTACCTCTCTCTCTCTTCTTTTCATTTCTTTCATCCATGGCTTCTTCTTCTTCATCATCATCATCACTTTCATATATTCTTCTCTTTCTTTTAATTTCTTTCGTTACAACTTCGTCGTTAATCTTCGAGCATCAAACTCTACTAAACTTAAAACATTCTCTGTTAATCAGTAATGATAGTCTTTTACTTGACTGGAGTCCCTACAACCATCACTGCAAATTCTCCGGCGTTACTTGCAACGCTGCGTTTCGTGTTGTCTCTCTCAACGTCTCTTTCGTTCCTCTCTTGGGGACCGTTTCTCCGGACATTGGTTTGTTGGACGAGCTCGAAAGCGTTTCGTTCATTCAAGACGGTCTCATAGGAGAGTTACCGAAAACGCTTTCGAGGTTAATCAAATTGAAGTACTTTAATGTGTCGAATAATAACTTCTCCGGCGAGTTTCCCGGTGAAGTTTTTGCCGGGTTGTCGGAGATTGTGGCGTTGGACGTTTATAATAATAATTTCTCCGGCCCACTTCCGGCGGCGGTGGCCGGTTTGGGTACGTTGGCCCACCTCAACCTCGGCGGAAACTTCTTCTCCGGCGAGATTCCGGCGAGTTTCGGGAATTTGACTAACTTGACTTTCCTGGGTTTGAACGGAAACTCACTCTCCGGCGAGATTCCGGCGAGTTTGGGGAGGTTGAAGAAGCTCAATTTTCTGTATTTGGGTTACTACAACACATTTTCCGGCGGAATTCCGGCGGAGTTCGGCGAGTTGAGCAGTCTCGTGAGGCTGGACATGGCGGCGTCCAACATCTCCGGCGAGATTCCGGCGACACTTGGGAAGCTGAAGAACGTGGACTCCCTTTTCTTTCAACAGAACAAACTTTCCGGCGAACTTCCGCCGGAGATGTCGGAAATGGTCTCCTTAAAGTCCCTTGAACTGTCGTCGAACGAACTCACCGGAGAAATACCGGAGAGTTTCGCGAAACTGAAGAACATTACGATGATTCATTTGTTCGACAACCATTTTTACGGCAAAATTCCTTCGTTCATCGCCGAATTTCCGAATTTGGAGAAGATTGAGGTGTGGGATAATAATTTCACCCTTGAACTTCCGGCGAACCTCGGCCGTAATCAGCGGCTGATAACCGTCGACATTGCAAACAATCACATCACCGGGAGAATCCCGAGGTGGCTCTGTAATGGCGGAAAATTGCAGTTGCTCGTTCTCATGAACAATGCTCTGTTTGGTGAGTTTCCGAGAGAGCTCGGCGACTGTCGTTCGTTGCAGCGTATTCGTGTCGGGAATAACCAGCTTACGGGGGATTTACCCGCCGGAATTTTCAGTTTGCCGGAGGCTAACTTGACGGAGTTGCCGAATAATTACTTTTCCGGCGAACTTCCGGCGGATATGTCAGGGGATAAGGTTGGGACGATCGATTTGTCGAATAATCTTTTGAGCGGAGTGATTCCTGCGTCGATAGGGAAGTTGAAAGGGTTGCAGAAGGTGTATTTTCGGAATAATCGGTTTTCCGGTGAGATTCCTGCGGAATTGTTTCGGCTTTCGCAGTTGGAGGTGATTGACTTGAGTGGGAATAATATGTCTGGTGAGATTCCTGCGAATGTCGGACGGTGCACTTCGCTTACGCAGTTGGATTTCAGTCGCAACGGCCTTACTGGTGAAATTCCTGCGTCTGTGTCGAACCTCTTCGTGTTGTCTGCTCTCAATCTGTCGAGGAACTCGATCACGGGATACATTCCTGAGGATCTTGGTTCGATACATAGTTTGACTTCCCTCGACTTGTCGAATAATAACTTCTACGGGAGAATTCCGACGACTGGTCATTTCTTCGTGTTTAAATTTAAGTCGTTTTCTGGTAACCCGAACCTCTGCTACGCTCACCGTGTGCAGCCGTGTCCGGTGTACTACCCGAATTCTCCAAATACCCGTCACAGTCACCACCACGCGTCGTTGTCGTCCTCCAAGGTTGTTATACTGACCATAGGACTAATCACACTGGTGTTACTCTCTCTTGTGACTTTGATAATCACTCGAAAGAAGCGTCTCGAAGATTCTCGAGCGTGGAAAATGGAGCGGTTCCAACGACTTGACTTCAAAGTGGGCGACGTGGTCGACAGCATAAGGGAAGAGAACATCATAGGCAAAGGTGGGGCCGGAGTCGTGTACCGCGGCACAGCGTTAGACGGGACAGACATGGCGATTAAAAAGTTACCGGGTAAGGGAAAACAAGACCACGGGTTCGCAGCAGAGATAGCAACATTAGGGAAGATACGTCACAGGAACATTGTGAGGCTGCTGGGATACGTGTCGAACAACGAAACGAACTTGCTGATTTACGAGTACATGGCGAACGGGAGTCTCGGGGAGAAGCTCCACGGGGCGAAAGGCGGGCACTTGCAGTGGGAGTTGCGGTATAAGATCGGTGTCGAGGCTGCAAAGGGGCTGTGTTACTTGCACCATGATTGTAGCCCTAAAATATTTCACAGAGATGTTAAAAGCAATAACATACTCTTGGATGCTGATTATCAGGCTCACGTCGCTGATTTCGGCCTCGCCAAATTCTTATGGCCCACCGCTGCTTCCGAGTCCATGTCGTCTATTGCCGGCTCTTATGGCTACATCGCTCCTGGTATGACATCCCTTTTCCTTACATTATTTGGTGCTTCTTTTCGATTAATTTAATGAGTCGGAAACTAATGCTATAGTAGGAAAATTGCGCTCCTGTTACACTTTACGGAAATGCCATTGGATGTAAATATGACTAGACGTCTTCTAAAGGCGTTTATTGTGCTAATCAAATCGTCACAGTAAATGTCGATTTGGTCTTGCGGTTCATAATTAACTCGATATGCTTATAGTGGGGAGTATAATGATAACATGGCCACAGAGACCAAAATTGGTAAGAACACTACTACACTAGTACGAGTACACAGTTCTAATGTGCTTAATTTTTTCTTTACTTTCTTGTGTGGCCAGAATACGCCTACACGCTAAAGGTAGACGAGAAAAGCGATGTGTACAGCTTCGGTGTCGTGCTATTGGAGCTGATAACAGGACGTAAGCCCGTGGGTGAGTTCGGAGAAGGGGTCGACATAGTGAGGTGGGTTCGGAAAACACAATCCGAAATTTCACAACCATCTGATGCTGCGTCTGTGCTAGCCATCCTAGACTCGAGACTTCACGGATACCAGCTCGCTAGCGTCATCAACATGTTCAAGATTGCGATGTTGTGTGTCGAGGACGACAGCGCTGATAGGCCGACGATGAGGCAAGTAGTTCATATGCTCACTAACCCTCCACAGGGCATCGTTTCGACCCCCGCTTTACTATAACCGTTACTGATCAGATCACTTGGGTATATGTCGAGTTTTCGAGATTCGAGTACTGACTGCCGTGGTATATGAATTCGGACTAATTTTTTGGTAACGAAAAACATGGATTTGTAATAAATTTATCGTCTCATTTAAATGTATTAGACGGATTAGTGTAGACGGGGATGCATTCAAGCTTGTTTGTCTTGTACTAATACAATGTGAATATAATGGTGTGATTAAGATGTATATTTGTTATTTGTATTTCTTTGGTAATTATGTACGAGTAACTAATACTCGTATTCGACTATATGTACGTATGTATATACGTAAGTATTACATACGGAGTAAAAAACAACATAATTATTCGACTATATGTACGTATTCTTAGCATTATTAGTACCATGTTTAGATTATTTAGTCATCTAAAAAATATTGAAAAAATTAATAATATCACGCTTTCATATAAATTTTTTAATTCATTTTTATAACATTTAACTTAATGATTCATCAATGACATAGTCACTAATTTTGTACAATTAAATTCTATTTTGATTTCCATTTAATCACATACAATGAAAATTGAAAAATATTCATAATTATTTGTTAAAACTTATTATAATTAAAAAAGGACACTTAATTGGGAAAAATTTAATGAAAATAGGGCACTTATTTTGAATAGAGTATGTATTATTAAAATTGAAGATCTCGTACGAATACTTTTTTATGCAAACTAATGAATTCACTTTCAGCAAAGAGAGTAATACGGAGTATAAAATTTCAAATTTCAATTCACTAGCCACTCCCTTTCCTCTCCAACAAAATTCTACGCCTGATTCAACATCTTTATTCTTGCACTCTAATTCGCCCCCTCGACGCCGACAATGTAATCACCCGCTAACAGAAAATCAAACAACTACTCCGTACATTCTTCTTCTCTTCTTCAAACGCGATGAAAACATTTTGTTACCGATCTTTGATGCCACAAGCCCTTGCCAATCTCATTAACAACAACATACTCAACCCATTCATACCAACGTCAATCATATCCCTACGAACATCAACAATGAATTTCAATCTTACTGAATTACCATAAAATCGTAAAAAATATACGTTATCTCATATTTTCAAAACATGTATCTAAACCCGTGCATCGTTCGAACATTTTCTTAATTATACCAAAAAAAAAAAAAAAAAAAAAAAATACTTCCTCCATTCCATTTGATTCTATACATATTCCTTTTTCGGAAATTCCAATCAATTCTATACATTTCTATTTTAGTCTCTACTTTATTAAACAAAAAGACCAATATACCCTTCACTAATACCCACTCAACCCACTTGCAAACAATAAAGTAGGGGTATTTAAGTAATTACATTATCTACCCCACTTGATTTTCTTCTACCTTAATTACCGTGTTTTGGTCAAACGTATAGAATCAAACGGAATGGAGGAAGTAATAAAAAGAGAAGAAAGTAACACTTTAGTATTTTAATTAATTTCTCTTTCTCCTCATGTCTCTCTCTATCTCTCTCTGCATCGAAAAAAGTTACGCACATAAAACACCTTCCCCAAAGTTTTGGCTCTCACAAATCATCTCTTAAATTCTCCTTAATTCTTTTTAATTAATCTTTAATTCATTTTTAATTACACTACTGTTTTCCTAATTAATTTGCTGCGTGGAGCTCAAGAAACCTTTGTTTTTTTCCCCCAAATCACGAATTTCTTCTTTGTGATTTTTTTTCCTAGGGTTTCCTATTTTCGGTGAGTTTTTTTTGTTGTTTTAATTTTTGTGTTGTTTTTCATTTATGTTAGCTTTCGATTGAGAATTGTTTAGTTTCTGGAAAATTAGGGTTTTTGCTTGCGTTTGATTGACCGTGTAAGTTGTTGTGGCCGATGTTTTAGTTCGTGTTATTGTTTCGTTATTCGATGAGAATTTTTGTATGTTTGGTTAGCTGTTGTGCCGCCATTGATTGTTCCGAATAAAGTGAAGAATGTCGAGAGTTGATGTTATTGCGCGGAACTGTGGGGAGTAGATAATACGTTAGGCGTGTCGTTGTCCGATTTAAGGTGTTACTTTTGGTTGGGTTGAGGGATTGTTTTGGACTTTGGTGAGGTTATGTCCGTATTTTCGTCTTTTAGACGTGATCTATGCTCTTGGATTTCGCAATTGATTGATAACGGAGTACATATTATGTTATACAATTTAAGGTGGTACTTTTGGTTGGGTTGAGGGATTGTTTTGGTGAGGTTATGTCCGTATTTTCGTCTCGTAGACATGATCTATGCTCTTGGATTTCGCAATTGATTGATAACGGAGTACGTATTATGTTAGGCTTGTTGTTATACGATTTAAGGTGTTACTTTTGCTTGGGTTGAGGGATTGGTTTTGAGATTACGTCGGTATT
Organism: Dianthus caryophyllus; assembly: GCA_023091065.1. Lineage (NCBI taxonomy): Eukaryota > Viridiplantae > Streptophyta > Magnoliopsida > Caryophyllales > Caryophyllaceae > Dianthus > Dianthus caryophyllus. Next base: position 2,739,210 of record CM041526.1, on the reverse strand, counting down.
TTCATCTCATTTTGTACACGTGATCTATGTTCTTGGATTTCGCTATTGATTGATACGGAGTACATATTTTGGTTGCGAATCTGTAGGGAGTAGATAATATGCTAGACGTGTTGCTATACGATTTAAGGTGTTACTTTTGCTTGGATTGAGGATTGGTTGTGTGATTACGTCCGTATTTTCGTCTTGTGGACGTGATCTATGCTCTTGGATTTTGCAATTAATGGATTCGGAGTACATATTTTTGTTGGGAAATTGTTGGGAGTAGATACTACGTTAGGTGTGTTGTGGTCCGATTTATGTGTTACTTTTGCTTGGGTTGAGGGATTGGTTGCGAGATTACGCCCGTATTTTCATCTTGTAGACGGGATCTATGCTCTTCGATTTCGCAATTGATTGATATGGCGTACATATATTTGTTGCGATTTGTGGTGTTCTTTCCTTCTTAAGGTTAATTAAATACGGACATTGATGACTGCAGTGAATTATTGCTTGCTATGATTGATTTGCTGAGTGAACTCTTGCTTTATTTGGTTAGTATGGATATTGTTTTATCGCTTCAAATTGTTTCCGTTAGATTTTCGCTCCGATGTAAAATTGCGGTAAATAGTCTTATAACAGATTAATAATGTTCATTTTTCATTTCCAATGAAGGCATAAACCTCTTGTTTTTTGAATATGAATTATGATGAAACAAAGTGAAATAAGTCAATGAAATAATTGATTACTTTTGATTATGATATAGCATCAGTAAGTGGTATTGTCGACGTAGTTTTTATCATGATCATGCAGATATAAATTCGTCATGATGTGTTGTTGACACATAAGGCTGCCAATATCAAACGCCACCTTAGCTTGACCTTAGCACGCCGTGCATCATAGTTTCAAATATCGGTCACGACCCTGATACGCGATGGGTTTCCCAACGTTTGAGATGTTTAGATTTGGCTAACTTTGAAGCTCATCCGTGTGTACTGTAGATTTCGGACTTCCCTAAAATTTACCAGCAAGGGGCAAGCCCCTAAATTTCTGGAGATATTTCTTGCTCATGCTTTAGGTAGAGCTTCGCTGTCGTTTTTCCCATGTAAACCTCATACGTAATATCTTGACATTTATAATTTTGATTCTTATGGGCCCCTGTTCTACATCATACCTTAACTGTTCTAATGCGAGCTCCTAAATAGACCAATTAACGCCTTCTCTGGTTTTTTCTCTAAATATTGTCGTATGCAAGTATATTGAATATAGTATATCTTCTTTCCATCATTGTGTCTGTATGTATTTAGCAACTAGCTGTTGTATTTCTGAGTGTTTGTCGATGGTGCGGAGGCTACCTGCCATATTATCGTAGCTCAATATAATTTTTTTTTTTTTCGGTAAGCGACCAATCTGTTCTTAAGGATGGTTCTTTATATTGTGTTTGAAACAAGAACGAAGTGTTGACTCCTAATGTGGTTTCTGAAAAGGGGCGTATTTAGTTTCTATGGTTCTCCCATAAGCAGTTCATTGGCATCTAAACAATTGGTATAATGAGACACAACTTTTCAAAATAGAAATTGTTTCGGGTATAAAGTTGGGAACTAAATACCAAAACTAAATACAAATGATTACAAGTTGATTATGGATTATAAGCTAAATGAACTAAGTCCTGGAACGGTCCTTAGCTCACGGTTCTCTTCTCCCTTCCTCTCTTCCTGAAATCACGTAGCAAACCTAGCCCCGGGGCCTTCCGGGTGATGGCCCTCCGACGCTCAAGTCAGTTACAAAGACAAATAAATCTAGAGAGAGAAAAGAGAGAGAAAAACCTTTTTTTTGTAGTGTTTTTTGTGTGTGTGAAAACTTAGTGATTTTTAGGGTTTTAGTTGCCTTTTATACTTGTTTCAGATTTGTCTTCTTGTGCCCCCGCTCGTCTGATCTGACCTGGGTGGGCCATACATGCCCGGACCCGGGTGGATCATTGGGTTCCTTGGTATATGGGATGATCCGGTCAATAATCCTCCCGGCCTCGAGTGACCCGACCCGGGAGATACAGATGGTTCAACGAGTGTAGGACCATCCTCCGGCCTATAATCCTACCGGCCTGATGGCGTGGGACCCGGGAGAAGTCACCCCCAACAGAAATCTAGCTCTTTCTTCGTCATCCGTAATCCCTAGTTGTTTGAAAAACTTATAGGCCTGAGATTTTTGACGGCCTATAGTTGTGTTCTAATCTTTGATATTAGATTCATTGTTTACAATAAATCAATATATTTGTGCATTCATTGGTTTCTTATGATGACTATGTTTTCCTTTTGCTAAAAACGGTGATTTTCGAGCTTGTTCGTGTTCCCAGGGCTGTCAAATGTTCACGATATTTTCTAGAAATGAAAACTGATCTATTGAAAGAGGAGATGGAAGACATTAATTGATCCTTTGAAAGACTTGCTTAAGAAAATGATGGCTGGCTTCTTTGTCATTGATAGTACAGTCTTTTTAGATAAACCATTTTGTTTATGGGTGACTAAAATTTAGTTGGCATTGAGCTTTCAAGCAATCATTATCTTTATTTTAGCCCACAATTTTGGTTTGAGAATGCAATAATTTCATGATTGTTGTTGTTACCCCTGTCATTGTACTATGTGAAGGGAAATATAGTTTGCTTCAATTAGTGCATACAAATACTGTTTAAGCTTGAGCCTCTTTTCGGTGATAGACTGTTCTGAGCCTCTTTTTGGTGCTCATATGGTGTATGCGCTTGAGATGATAGTGTAATAGTCATATCGAGGCTAGCTTTCGAGTTGCGTATATGATCCTTTTGGGTTTTGCCCTCTTTAAAATTTGACCTTTGGACTAGTTGCAAATGAGACCTCCCAATCACACGCTATTTGTTTTTTTTTTTTTTTGGGGGAGGACGGGGGGTTTAGAAAGATGTGTGTCACAGTAGGTAATTATAATAAATTTTTTGTTTTACATTTGTGTTTTGCCTGTTTTTGGAAAATTCCGTCATGTGCAAGCATTTGATTGACAGCGCTCTACTAATCTTGACTGGTTAGGATTAAAAAAAATTGAAGTGATTTTCCTTGCCGAGATTTGTACTGCATGAAAGATTCAAAATTTGTGATCGTTGTTTGTCGGACAGTCATTACTTTGGTATTCTGCTTTCTTTGAAATTCCTTGCCAAAGTCAGCTGTGGAGGAAGTGAGCTGATTATTTTTTTGTTCATGATGTTTCTTTTCTTGCGTGCTAATCAAAGAACTAATTTCATTTTCATACTGTCAAAAGTCGGTATAGTTGAAAGAACACATTTTTGGATGCCGTTAGTTGTGTTGTTCTGCTGCCCTTTGTTGTCAACTTCATTGAGTAGTCTATTTAAAGATTTTTTAGATGTGCAGTTTTACTCTTGTGAAAGACCGACTGTTGCAGTGCATGTGTATACTGGACCCAACATATTTGTTCATTGGTGACAGAGCCATATTGTTGCTATGTCAATTTGTGGACTCTGGAGTTTTAAATCATGAATTTCTGGTACTGTTACGAAAGTCAGTTTGTGTAATTTCTTCTGAAACCTGTAAACACATGGTAATTATTGAAGTCGCAACCTCCCTTTGTCAACTTATTCCTTGTGACACTTTGACCTCGATACTTGCTATGGGATTGGGAGAGCTTATGTGAAACCTATGCGTTTCTTTATTTGCCATCGATCATTTTATTAAAGATTTAACTAAGTTTCTTTTTGTAATATAACTTGAACGTTATCTAGATTGTAATTATTTTTTAATCTTCTGCTTTGTAGGTGGTTACTTCCACCCAACTTAGATGCTGGATTTTGAGTTGTTGTATCGACCTTCTGTATGATGATGGAAAAGATACGAGTGCCATCAGAAATACCACTTGAAGATTGTATTTGTCTCAGTGGCTTTTGATCATTATGACACTCGAAGACTTCTTTACCTTAACTGAGATGAAAGATGGGCTTACAAGTCCTGCTCGTGTCCTAGAGTTGGTATCTGTTATGAAGGAGAAAGATGGTTACGTGAAGAATGTTGGTGACACTACTAGACAGTGGGCTGCCGTTGCAAGCACAATAGCAGCTACAGAAAGCAAGGAGTGTATCGATCTTTTCATCCAGTTAGATGGGCTATTGTATTTTGATAGATGGCTCAAATTTGCTCAAACATTTTCTAATGAAGACAGTACTTGCTTCGTGGAGGAGGCAATATTAGCTCTATTACAAGCTGTTGAAAAACTTAAGATCGATGATGAGAGGTTGGTGTCGTCTGGAATATATCTTACAGTCAAGGGTCTACTTCGATACAAGAGTCCGAAAGTTCAAGATAAGGCAAGAGATTTGTTCAATACATGCAAACTAAAGAATGTTGATGTCGAAAGTATGGATGTTGAGAATGCAGATGCTTCTGATGACGTGAAGAAAATAACTGAACGTACGGAGTCTCAGACCATCGCGAATGATGCTTCAATAGCAGGAATCGTAGTTGATCAGAAGTTGAATGGTACTGGAGCAGAAAACACTATATCGTCCAGTAATCATGATAGCTCCCTTCCGACTTCCAGTAGTGCAGATATTAAGGACGAACGTCCAGATTCAGTAGCTTCACCTTGCAAGTTGGATTCTATTGCAAATGATCTTTCTAGGAAGGAAGAAGTATTATGCTCATCTGATGGCAACTTGGACTCGCAAATATCGACAGTTCCAAATCAAGACACTAATGGAGTGGCATCTGAGAAATGTGAACTTGTTGGTGAAGAGACAACGGATGATGATAAACTTGGAAATCTTCCCGACAGTGTGGATAAAATTGAAGGTTCTTCATCTCAGTTTTGTTCTGATGGAAGACGGGCTTTATCAGTGACTGATATTCCTGCTGTTGACGAAGCTATTACTCACCCTGAGACAAGTACTTACGATAAGGCTGAAAGAGTGCTTGGGAAGTGTACTTCATCTACTGATGCAAAGCGGCCCTTAGTTGAGTCAGCTAACGAATCCAGATTGGAAGATGTTGGTACGAATGACAGCAAAAGTTTGGAGCAAGAAGGTGTGGAAGAGGATATTGGCTCAGTGTTAATGGAAACTAAAGATCAAGATATAGTAGCGTCCAAAATTGAAGAGGTCGGAAAGGGTGACGAGGCTAATCGGCAACAGAAGAATAGAAAGAAGCGTCGCAAAAGAAATAAATTTGAAAGACTAACAACAAAAAACAGTGAAAACAGTGATTTAATACGGCAAACAGCGAATATGGATATTGAGGATGGCACATTTGACGCTCTGGAGGTTGCTCGTCTTGTTGCCAATGAAGTCGAGAGAGAAGTCGTGAATTACGAAGAACAGTCTTGTAGTTCTTCGTCCTCCTACACTTCTTCCGAGGGAACCTCCACAGGTGACATTAGCCAGCCAGGTAGCCCGAAGTCCATAATCGGGGAACAAGACCTGGAGACCACAAGCAGCCCGGTAAATGAATGTCTAACCATGGAGAATGTTCCACTCGAGGCATCTCAAAAGCCTCTAAATAGTTCAGCTACTGCAGAGAAGAATCCAGAAAATCATTTACAAGATATGGAGTCCTCACAATTGACGGTTGTAGCTAAGGATTCACAAATTACAAAAGAGAACACTTTCCTAGGGTTTGATCTAAACCAGGAATTCTCTTCTGAGGACACTGATCATCAGAACGTGGTTGATACCGTCTCCAACGCAGTTTCCGTAGTTTCAGCATCCAAAGCTGTTGTGGCTCCTGCAATGCCTGCAGGTCCTTTGAAATTTGAAGGAACTCTCGGCTGGAAAGGATCTGCAGCAACCAGTGCATTCCGACCTGCGTCTCCTCGACGAACCTTTGATAGTGACAGAGCAGCTCTTTCTGGTGGAGCCACTAGCAGCGGTGGTTCACGACAAAGGCAAGATTTTCTCAATATCGACCTCAATGTCGCTGGTGGGGACCTCAAAGCGGCCAGTCACATGCCGGGCAAAGAAAAACAGATTCTTCCTCCAGCCGAGCATTCATTTGAGTTGAGTTCTAAACAATCTGGGAAGCTCACGTTTGATTTGAACCAAATTGAGGAAGATGGAAATGCTCCGGCATCACATTGGCTGATGGGGGGTGCCCATTTCTTTGGCTCTCAAAAATCCCGACGTAGTCCCTCCCCAGCGTCTTCTTCATCTTGTGTTCACCCTCCTACAAGGAACTTCGACTTAAATGACAATCCTTCTAATGGCAATGATCCACCTGATGTTCACCCCTTTTTGTGGGGCTCATCTTCTCATATGAAAGCGAGTCCATTCGTTGGAAATCACAACGATTCTGTTGTATCGATCTCGGGAACTAAGGTTCAGAACAACTCATTTCCGACACAAACATCGTTGCACTTTCCAAACGGGAGGGCAGGAGAGCCGTTGATTGATTTCAACTTGTTCAGAGGAGGGCCTCTTATGGGGTCAGGACCTGCAGTCCCATACCCACAGCCGTCGTATGGATATAACGGGCTTGCCATGGGTGGCCCATCGGTGTCGTTTCCATTATCTGCTCCTATTTATGGATCGAGTAGCCCAATCCCTTATATGTTTGATACACGGGGACCACCTTTGGCTCCACATATAGTCGGTGCCACCTCAGCTGTTCCGCCTTCGTACAACCAGCCGTCATTAACAATGAACATGGTGGACTCGACAAATGTGCCTGTGCCTAATTTTGGAACTCCGTTTTACCCAAACGTTGATTTAAACGCTGGTTATGGAGTCAACGTTGGAAACAATGATCCTGCTTTTTTCCGACAGCTTTTCGTTCCTGGTCAAAGCAGACAAGTGGATGATCCGTTAAGAAACAGCTTCGTACCATTCAGTTCTGGTGCAGGTCCAAGTGGCGCAAAACGGAAGGAACCCGACAGTGGGTGGGAGCTTTTCCCGACTAACTATAAACATCATCAACCACCGCCACATTTGTAGAAAGTTGTCGTTTTCTGTGTCTACCATTTGTAGATGTAGCTGATAGATGGGTACGAGGTTGCCAATGCATACGCAGGGGTCGGGGTCAGGGTTGACGGTTCCTGCTGATCCTGGGAGTAGGCGAGTTGGGGCGGTCATTAGTCGAAACTAAATAAATTGATGGGATGATCCGTATTATAGATGATTCATAAGTTTAATAATTAGAGGAATAGGTGTAATTGATTATATTTGAAGTAGCTTTACATTTCTTTTTCATTTTTCCATAATTTATATTTTGATTTCTATTCAACTATAAACACATTGGGAACATGTAGCCTGTATTGTCTTACCCATACATAGGAATTAAAGGAATGGTTACAATAATCTGTTTGTTTTTTTTTTTGTTTTTTTTTTATCAAGTTTTGTGAAACATGATCTTCAATTTATTAAGTGAAAGACGATATTTCTTATACTTAAAATGTGACTGCATTCATGTCGATTGTGACCATAATTAACATAAACGTGACATTTTATACCTATTACTGGTGATTATAATTAACTCAATAGTGGTTATAAATAATCTAAATGTAGTCACTTTTTATGCATTAGTATCAAGGATTTGTTTTTCATTTTCTTAGTGAAAAATTGTTTTTTCTAAGACTTTTCCTTCTATTTTAGCCTTGTAACAAGAGTAATATCTTTTTTTTTTTTGTTTTTTTGGTTTTTTTTGTTTGTAAATTTACGTAGAATAAAGCCGATGTGATGAAGTAACTAAAGTTATTTAAGAGGGCCATCGTATCACTTTGATATGTAGAGTTGATCTGAATCTTAATAAGTGGTTCAAACCCACCACAAAGATACTTCTTTGTCGATGTTCAAAACTCTATTTAAAAAAGCAAATGTCGTATTTATTTCAATAATAATAAAAAAAAAGAATAAATAATTACAATAATATATAATTTTTTTAGTCGTAAATCACAATAAAATGATTGTATATATAAACAAATGATTTCACGTAAAATGGATATCTCCATTTCTTTTATCCTCTATTTTTTCTCGCAAAGCTATTTTATTGCAGATTAATGAGATTATTTATTCCGATCTCATTCATTTAACTTTTTGTTTCCAAATAAATTTACAAGCGTACGCTTAAGCAAGGGCGGACCTAGATAGAACTAAGGAGTAACAACCATTACCCCATAAAAGGAAAAAATCAAAAAAAATTAATATCCTGCTACCCCATACAAAGGGAAAAAATTAAAAAATTGCTATCAGTATTAGTTTGCCACAAATTCTTGTGGATATTAAGCCTTACAATAACTTATTGTGAGTTCATCCATTTGTACTCGATTATATAGTTTTTCCACTATTTAAGTGATAATTATGATTAACTGTTACTGAATTTTTTTAGTATCCTTATAAGTGACGTTAGTAGATTTATTTTATATTTTCGTACCCTTTTAACTACAATTTATACTTTGGTCTTACATTAATTAAATGTAAGTTTGATCTCACATGAGAATTACTATTAGTTTACTTACCCTATAAAAAGCTGTTAGATCCATCGCTGCCCTTAAGCCCAAATTTAATCTGAACCGTTTAACACTGGGTTGAATGGTCACTTGGCAGTTGGCAACGTGACATCAAAAGTAATAACAATAATCAACGGCGGAGAAATGTGGATGCTTTCCAAGTTTCCACGAAGGACTTATGGAACGTGTAATACATTAAGCATTATTGCTTCATACTTTCATGCACCACTCCACTGAAAACCATGCTTATATATTTTACGAAGTACCATATATACATATTTTTACCCACTATATTGTTATTCACATATCAATTCAATTTTTAGGTTTAAAGCTAGAAGAATACAATATCAAATCAAATGAGGCGTCTAGCAGATAAATTAATTACTTACGGTAAGAAATTTATTACGGAGTACTATAACATGTTATTAATAATAATTTTTAAAATGAAACCGTTTTATACTCGACAAATAAAATTTGCCATAACTATCTTCTAGCTCTAGAAGAATAATTCAGGAATTGGACGATTGAATTTGGCGACTAAAAATAATCGCGCCTTGGGCATGTACCGTAGGACGTGAATACTAATTGGGTCGAGTTATTGTTATATGTTAGGAATGGTGCTGTCGTGGGGTATGATTGCGTGGAAGTTTGTAATATGTCTCGCAGGTTGTGAGCCTCCCTTCGCCGTTGTGTTCCATGGCAGCATGGGCCCCGCCTTTCGTAAGGTTATTGTTTAACTCGCTCCCATTGACGAGCAACTCTATTATAAGACAGTCTCATACTCTCACGTTTGACCTAGAGATGACCATTTAAAATTTGGTCAACAGTTCGCTAACTTTTCAGCATTAAATGAAATGTTATTCCATTATAAGATAGTCTCACGTTTGACCTGCGACGACCAATAAAATTACTCAATTGTTCCCGAATTTTTTTTAGCATGAGATGAGGTGTTGTAAACTAGTGATCAATTTGGTTCTATTACTATAATAACCAAAAAAAGAAAAAACCTATCAATTTATGTCTCTTATTATCATAATAGGAACCGTCAATTTGTCAAAAAATAGAATGATAAACAAATGATTAATATATCTGCAGGGAGACGTGTTATGGCTTCAGAAAAACCAAGCACCGATTGAAATTGGAGAAATTGTGGTGTTCAAAGTCAATGTAAGTTTTGCAGCTAAGACTCGAGCAGTCGAGCCCGTACAGTAGGCCACCTCTAATTTTAAGCTTATTTCTATAACTTACTCGGCGTAACTTACTTGGTGTTGTAGGAAGAAAGTGCTCCCGTTGTTCACCGAGTCATAACGGTGACGTTCTCTTGTCGCTCCTCTATTTTAAGTCTATGAGTCTCATTCACATGCATTTATTAGATCGAGAAAAAAAAAAATGAAAGGTTGATCATAATTCAATATAGTTCACCGGTTAATGTTGTACGTTGATTATATATTCCTTCGTGCACGTTATTACTTTCAATATATAGACGATTTATGGAGTATTACACCGCATGTAGGTCCACCAACGACGAGAGAAAATAGAAGAAGCTGATCTATTAACTAAAGGTTATATTTCTACTTCCTCTGTTCTAGTGAATTGTTTACAGTTTGACTTTTCTGTGAGGGAGATTTGAGAGAAGTGTAAACAAATGACTGAGACAGAAGGAGTATTGTTATTACTATCAATCTCGTGGTTTATCGACTGCTACTATGGTAGATGGTCAGCATGTACTCCGTATATATAGTACTGACTACTGAGTATATAACTAAATTGATCCAATTTCGATCATTCGGTGTATGTGTAGGGGACAACAACGATGACGATGACCGAAATGGCACGTATACCGAGGGTAAATTGTGGCTTTCACTTGACAAGGTCTACGGTAGGGTTAGATGGTAATGTTTTTTATTTCCTGATTATCGTCTTTATTTGTTTCTCTTTATATTCTTCCGTACATGTTATTTGTGTACTTATTTAGTTATTTTGATCGGATAGACGACGATAACCATGATACGGAGTACTTTATTTAAAGTAAATCACTTGAAGATTTTAAAAATATTACTCGAAACAAATACTAATCGTTTAAAAATACAATTTAATTTCGTGTTTTACATAATCAGGTACTTTCCGTATATTGGGTGGGCAATAATAATGGTAACTATGAAGCGTTTTATTAAGGTATGTCATACATGTTATTATAACAATATTGTGTTACATTACAAAGTAATTTACTCGATGTTTTCGTCAAAATTGATCTGAGAAATTGTAATTATAATTGTAATTAAGGGTGTAATAATATGCATGAATTTATGCATGCATGCAGTATCCAGTGCTTGGTGCAGTAGCCGTGTATTTTCTTGTCATAAAGTGAGATTGATAATTCGATTGGATGTACGTATGTGTACTACACTCATGCATCGGAGAGGAACGTAATGCAGGTCGTCTTATAATCAGGAGTAATCGATGAAGAACGATGTCGATCTAGATTTATTCTCTTGATATCGCATACTATTATATATGAGTTCAAAGTATTGTACGTACAGTCGACTAGATCGTACGTTGCTCGTCTCATGATAAAATGTGTTAACGTATTCTCAAAAAGATGTTCGTCATGTTAACTTTGCAGAATTTATTATCTCAAGTTTTATAAAATAAAAAGTTATCACTAGTTAACAGTATGATTTGTCGAATCGTCTACCTAAAATACAACTATATATAATAAAAATAATATTTTGATAATTATAGACAAACTCTAAAACAATTAATTCAAAACTAAATAAATACTCCCTCCATTAATCAAAGTATGCAACAATTTCATATCACCAATCAAAAATAAATAAAGCCAATAAATAAATAAATAAGATCAATGTGTTTATATGATAACATAACAAATGTTAGATGTTAATATGTTATGACCAATAGTTGATACGATCAATGAATTAATATGATCAACTGTACTTGACTACTCGACTAAATGTTGACAAAATGAATCTATCCGGTAATCCTTATTCATGAGAGTATATGAAAGTTTTACATAAGTTCTTACTACGTATGAATAATACTGTATAATACTGTATGGGTTAATAAAGTCTAATGTTCATCCATTTAACAAGTTTAAAACATCTCAAACAGTACCCAAAACTAACGTCTCGAGTCCAAAGACAACCAAAATTTTCAAACAAATTTGTTTAGTATTTGGGTTAATAAGCAACTATAGTATTTGGTTGCAAATCAGCAACCGTATTTAATTTAGTTGCAAATTTGCTACCAATTTGGCAACTGATTTAATTAGCGACTGAGCTTATTGCAACTATTAAAATTTAGTCGCTAGTTGGTCGCTAAATCCGTTTTGCAACTAATTTTCAGTGTTTTGCGACCAATTTGGTTGGTTGCGAAAACGTTTTTTTCTTGTGGTGAAAATGATTACATTATAATTAAAATCTTAAAATTAAAACCTCACACTTAAATTTCCCTCATTTAAATTTATTCGATAAGACGATTTTATCTTTTTTTTTTTTTTGTTCAATATGAGCCACAAGGACAACACAACAGAGTAGGAAGATTTAAACTTGTGACCTATCGTCACTGTTACCTCAATCTTAACCGCTAGGCCAAGCGATAAGACGGTTTTATCGAAAATTGGAGAATATACAAAACATTCCAAAACCCTCAAATACAAAACCCTCGCACAATCCATCCATAGACTTATTGACTTAAAAAACCCCAAACAAAGTCAAGCCCTTGATTAATCCACGTCTGCCCAAGCAACACCAACCAATCACAAACCGCCACGTATCCATCCAAAAATCTAAACCGTCGATTCTTCCAGCGTGGCACCCTAACAACCAATCAAAAATCTCCACGTGTCACCCCATTAGTCACGTGACACCTTCCACCACTCTACCTTCACTCTACACTCTCCTCCACTCTCAACTCATCATACCACACCATTATCATCACACATCATATCATATGCATTTAAATATTTAAATCACTCCATAAATTTTCTTCAATCTATAAAACACAATTTCAAAAGAACAAATTTTTATTTGTAGAAATATTTTTAAACAAGAGAGTTTTGGGTGGTGAATTTTAGCCATGAATAAGTTGACGGTTTCTTCCGTCTTGTTTCTCTTGTGTCTTCTCTTCCTTCTTCCAGATCAAGGTACTCTTTTTTTTTAATTTTTAATTTTGAATTTTTTGATTGATTGGTGTAATATTCGTTGCATTTTGATCTTATTTGATCTGGGTAGTTGCTTGATTTGTGAAAGTTTTCGCCTTTTGATCATTTAAGTGGAATGTTGTTTGATTTGTTGCTTAAAATTTTGATATTTAGTCACATTTTAATGTTAATTTGATCTGGGTAGTTGTTCGATTTGCGAAAGTTTTCGTCTTTTTGATCATTTTAAGTGAAATGTTGTTTCTTTTAATGTTATTTGATGTGGGTAGTTGTTCGATTTGTGAAACTTTTTGTCTTTTTGATCATTTTAAGTGGATGTTGTTTCTTTGATGTTTGATGTGTTGCTTTGAATTTTGATCTTTGAGGTTTTCCTTCAATGTATTTGGGTTTGATTAGATCTAAGTAGTGGTTGATTAATGAAATCATTTGCATTGATTAAAGTTGTGTGTGTGTGATCTCAGTCTTTTGTGTAACTTTCTTATTTTGGCTAATGATTTTGGAATATAATTTGATTGAATTATATTTACATGAAATAGTAAAGTAAACAAATGGTATACGAAGTGGGGTTTTAGGTTTGAACCCTAGAATCGTGTAGATCGAGAATTGATTGAAATGATGGTTGAATACTTGAATGTGATGGATGTGTATGTTGAATTTGGTAGGGAGGAAAGTGCATGTGAATGCTGAGGAAAATTTGGATGAATTAACGAACCCGCCTAAGGTTGAAGAGAAGGTGGGTGGGGCTGTTCCAAGTGGTTTGTCCACTGATTCTGATGTCGTCAAGAGGTACACAAAAACACTATTCTTTCTGCATTTTGGTCGTTTGTGTCGAACAATTTTGTTTCAGAAAAAAGCCGTGTTCATATATTGATGTGGGGGGTTGTGTAGGGAGGCGGAATCTATGTCGAGGAAAAGCCTTCGCACCCACGCTGAAAAGTTTGAGTTCCAGGCTGAGGTGTCTCGGCTTATGGATATCATCATTAACTCACTTTACAGTAACAAAGACATCTTCTTAAGGGAGCTTATCTCCAATGCTTCCGATGTAAGTATCGTCGTACTCGTGGTGACTAGTGAACAGATTCACGTAAACAATTGTGTTGTTTGCTAAATGATAAATGTGGTGTTCTGCTAGGCGTTGGACAAGATTCGGTTCCTGTCGCTCACTGATAAGGGTGTCCTAGGCGAAGGTGACCAAGCCAAGCTTGAAATTTTGGTACGACATCGTGTTTTTTTGTTTGGCTTTGTTCTGTTTTCGGTGTCAGGTACATGTAGTTCTTTGGTTCCAAAATTTGTCATTGATCAAGCTTCGGTATTGATTATTGCAGATTAAACTGGATAAAGAGAAGAAGATCCTTTCCATTCGTGACCGTGGTATTGGTATGACGAAGGAGGACCTTATTAAGAACTTGGGAACTATTGCGAAATCTGGAACTTCAGGTATATAAATTTACTCCAAAAACTCTTCGCATATCGTCAGAATTATTGTCGAACTATTGTGATATCTAATGTCAATACGTTTATTTCTGTATTTTCAGCATTTGTCGAGAAGATGCAAACAAGCGGTGATCTTAACTTGATTGGGCAGTTTGGAGTTGGGTTTTACTCGGTTTACCTGGTTGCTGACTACGTTGAAGTTATCAGCAAGCACAACGACGACAAACAGTGAGCTCTGAACCACATAATTCATTTACATTCTCACTTATCAGCATTGTGTGCAGTTATTATTTGCTGACACGTGGATAATTTTGTACACAGATATGTCTGGGAATCAAAGGCTGATGGAGCATTTGCGATCTCTGAGGATACAGAGAACGAACCTCTTGGCCGTGGTACCGAGATCAGATTACATCTTCGTGAAGAAGCTGGAGAGTACTTGGAAGAGTCTAAATTAAAGGTATGTATTTCGTAAATCTTCACATATTTATTTATTTAGGGTTTTTATATGGTGTACCCTCGAGGTTTTCCGTTTTATAAGTTGTACCCTTACCTTTTCTATATTTTATGGTGTGCCCCTAAACTTTAAAATTTGTCTATAATGTACCCTTGAATTTCACATCTATTCTTTAAATTAACCACCCTTAGAAGTTAGAACCCATTTAGCTATTTTCCTTTTGAGTGTTCTTCGTTTAATTTCTTTTCTTACCTATTAACGCCAAATGACCCTATTACATAGAAGTTTTCGAAATCACTCTTAATAACGCTTTTTTAGCATGAAAGATAACGTTTGTTTCATAAATTGTTAAATAATTTTATTCGTGATTTTTTAATCGTCTAATATATAATTAGACAGGTTAACGTGTAATTGAATACTATTATAAGCAAATGAATTGGTTAATAAGCAATATGTTGGATTAAAGAGTAAGTTAGTAGTTTAAATAAACGACCAAGTTAATGATGACTAATAATTTGGTCACAACATAGACAAATTTTGAAGTTTAGGGGCACACCATAAAATAGGGTACACCATAGAAAACCCATTTATTTATTTATTTATTTATTTATTGACGGTTCTAAATTAAAAACGATAATCCATGTTAGCCGATTAAAATTGTCTATATCTTACATAATACTTCTGCTTATTCTAGCTATACATAAGTTTATTTTAGCTGTTACTTCTCGTTTGTAGTTTTCTTGTCGTAAAAGCATCGAATTACAGATTATTAAACTTGGCTCTTGTGCATGATATCTACCTCTATATGGCTTGTTTTAACGAAATTTCTTATGTCGTATTGACTGTACTATGATTAATTTCTTTTGGTTTTTTTTTTTATATTTATTCAGGATTTGGTGAAAAAGTATTCGGAGTTCATCAATTTCCCAATTTCCCTATGGGCGACCAAGGAAATCGAGAAGGAGGTGCCTGCGGATGAAGACG
The DNA here is from genome assembly GCA_023091065.1 of Dianthus caryophyllus. Classification (NCBI taxonomy): domain Eukaryota; kingdom Viridiplantae; phylum Streptophyta; class Magnoliopsida; order Caryophyllales; family Caryophyllaceae; genus Dianthus; species Dianthus caryophyllus. Next base: position 2,723,716 of record CM041526.1, on the reverse strand, counting down.
ATGAGTCAACTGATGAAGAGGAAACTAGTACGCAAACTTACTTTTTATCTGCTTGATTAAATTCAACCGCGATATGTGGCTTTTTTTTTGTATGTCGGACGCTAACTCATTCTTCATACGTGCCCTATACTTCAGCTGAAACTTCTGAGGAGGAATCTGAAGAGAAAGAAGAGGATGAGGAAGCTGAGAAGAAACCGAAAACGAAAACGATCAAAGAAACAACTTCTGAGTGGGAACTTTTGAATGACGTGAAGGCCATATGGTTACGTAGTCCAAGGGAGGTCACTGAAGAAGAATACACAAAATTCTACCACTCTCTGGCTAAGGTTAGCTTTTCAGAGAAGTTTTGTTAATCAGACGGATAATTCGTTTTGTATGTAATGTTATTTAGTTGTCACTCGTCAGTTATCTGTTGGTGTTTTAATTTTCGATTACGTGTCTTGTAGGATCTAAGCGATGAAAAACCCATGGCATGGAGTCATTTCAACGCTGAGGGTGATGTCGAGTTCAAAGCTGTTCTCTTTGTTCCTCCTAAGGCACCTCACGATTTGTACGAGAGCTACTACAACAACAACAAAGCCAATGTCAAGCTGTATGTCAGACGAGTCTTCATTTCCGATGAATTTGATGAGCTCTTGCCTAAATATCTCAACTTCTTGATGGTAAATGACATTCCTCACGACTCACGAGGGTTTTGCGTTGCAATTTATTGTTGATATTTTGCAGTTTTGGCCGTGGTTCTGATTGTTTAACATTGTGCCAGGGTATCGTTGACTCTGACACTCTTCCTCTCAACGTGTCGAGAGAAATGCTTCAACAACACAGTAGCTTGAAAACCATCAAAAAGAAGTTGATCAGGAAGGCCCTTGACATGATCCGTAAGATTGCTGAAGAAGATCCCGAAGAATCTAACGACAAGGAAAAGAAGGGTAAGTTTAACTCAAAAACTTAATTCCATCATTTAATCTTTTTCGCGTTGATTAACACCACGATTGAGTTTAACTCAAAAAGCGGATCCCTCAATTGTTCTTCATGGTTACGTTTGCTGTAGATGTCGAGAAGTCTTCCGATGATGATGAGAAGAAGGGTAAGTATGCGAAGTTCTGGAACGAGTTTGGCAAATCAATCAAACTTGGCATCATCGAGGATGCTGCTAACAGAAACCGTCTGGCGAAACTTCTTAGATTTGAAACGTAAGTAATTCAATGAAAGCTCCTGTCACAGCAAACTCTTTAATATTCTCTCGGAAGCTTGTTTGTCTAACCTGGCTTCCTATGAAACAGTACAAAATCCAACGGCAAGCTGACTTCCCTCGACCAGTATATCTCGAGAATGAAATCTGGTCAAAAGGATATTTTCTACATAACTGGAACCAACAAGGAACAGCTCGAGAACTCTCCTTTCCTCGAAAGACTAACAAAGAAAGGCTACGAGGTAATTTGAGAAATCTGTCAACTTTACGGCTTTTTTTGTGAAGTCTTGGGGCGTAAAATTCTATGAAGACGAGAAGTCTGAATTCTGGTCATGCAGGTCATTTTCTTCACCGATCCAGTGGACGAGTATCTGATGCAATACCTCATGGACTACGAAGACCAGAAGTTCCAAAACGTTTCTAAGGAGGGTCTGAAACTCGGCAAGGACTCGAAAGACAAGGAGCTCAAGGAGAACTTCAAGGAGCTTACTAAGTGGTGGAAGAACTCGCTCGCTACCGAGAAGGTCGATGATGTCAAGATAAGCAACCGTTTAGCAGACACTCCTTGTGTTGTTGTGACTTCCAAATTTGGATGGAGTGCGAACATGGAGCGGATCATGCAATCGCAAACGTTAAGCGATGCAAACAAGCAGGCTTACATGCGAGGCAAGCGGGTTCTTGAGATCAATCCCCGACATCCTATTATCAAGGAGCTCCGTGAGAGAGTCATTACGGATCCCGAGGTATGGGTTATCTCCCTTTATTTAGCTTGTCTTTACTAAAGATATATAGAGTGAGTTTTTTTCGTAATCCACAAGGGAAATCGGTTTTTGAAGTGAAATTTTGGAAGTTCCCGAGAAATGTGACGTAATTGACCTGTTATGCAGGACGACAATGTGAAACAAACAGCAAGGCTTATGTACCAGACAGCACTGTTTGAGAGTGGCTTCTTGCTTGACGACCCTAAGGACTTTGCTTCCCGCGTTTATGATTCCGTCAAGACAAGCCTGAACATCAGCCCTGACACAGCTGTTGAAGAGGAGGACGACACCGAGGAGACCGAAACCAAAACTGAAACCGAAACAGAAACCAACGAGGATTCTTCAACCAATGCAGAAGATGATGGAGTAAAGGATGAACTCTAAATTACTTTTTAAAATTACGTTTTGGAGTAGAGCCATCGTGTGACGAGTCAACCCAAAAGGCGGAGATGTCCATGCATTGCATTTTTCCTTGAAGCTCACATCTGTGTAAAACATTAGCTAAGCAGGATTTTGTACTTCCCATAAAAGTAGATTCCGTAGAGTTAGATTTGCGAGGGCAACTGCAACTTCAGGGTTTTTACATCATCAGTATAAGTCCTGCCAATTTTCGTGAACCGTCTTTTTTTACTTATTTGAGAAGATTGGAAATTGCGTTTAGCATTTGTGTTTTAAGCCACACGTCCTTGGATTTTTATGCGTACGAGGTTAGTTTAATGTTAGTCTTTGCTGCTTTGCGAGTTAATGATGTTTCGGAGTTCAACAGTGTTCGAGACCAAGTCCGAATACCAGTATGAATGCTTTGCGAGTTAATGATGTTTCGGAGTTCAATAGCGTAAAAGGACAATATATTTAGGAAAATTTAACATGAATAAACCATCCTATCAGTGATCTTCCATAAATAAACCAACCTTTTGATTAACTCTCAATATACCAACCTTTACACCTTATTTTCCAATATTAGACTATTTCCATTTTTAAACGATTATTTAAGGGTGAAGATCACATGTTTTTCCCTTTTTTTCTCTATAACATTAATAATGGAGTGAAAGCATGTGTGCAATTGTTTTCGTTTTACCCAAAATGACAAGTTTAAAATCGAGATAGTTTAATAATGGAAGATGAGGTGCAAAGGTTGGTTTATTCAGAGTTAATCAAAAGGTTGGTTTATTAATGGAAGATCGCTAATAGGTTGGTTTATTCATGTTAAATTATATTTAACACAGTATTTCGATTCCAAACATGCACATTTCTGAACGATTTTTACTCCGCTATTTCCGTCCAACACCCCACTAGTTTATGGCGACAGTGTTAAGAGCAGCTGAGGGGGAGGGACAGCATCACAGCGGGCAGCATGACCAATTACGAGTGAGGAGGGCTACGCAAGGGACGGAAGCCGTGGCAATAACAATCGAACAATCTACAACTCCCTATTCGTTCACCATTTCTTAGTCCATGCAATCTGTACTTGATTTCTGTCGATTACAGCTAAAAATTAAATCATTTTGCTACAACGAAATGGGGTAAAACATTCACACGGCAGTAAAAGTTGAAGAACATTTTGAAGTATATATACCCATTCAATAAATTTCAATTGATTTACTTTGTACCTAGAAATGTTCATTTCGAGCTTCTGTGCATTAAAAATGTTAACCTCTAAGAAGACGGGGAATAAAAACTGTGGTCTCCCAACAGATGAATTTCCACCTCTCCTTATCTAACTACTCTATGGCTATGGTCTACGAGCAAAAAGAACCATAGATCCCCGAGAATTTACAAATTAACCAGTCTCAATGATCATCCTCGACAATCGTACTCAGCTACCTTGACCGACTTTGCATCTCTTCATCGAGAAGGCGAGTTATAAGGGTAGGGTTATTACCTGCAATACCCACTAATGAGCGCAGTTCTTCTAGGTTCGCTTTCTTGAAGAGGCCCTTCAGTAAAGCATTGGCACCGATATCGGTTTCTGACGATGAGTTAGGGTTCCTGCCGTTTCCTCTAGGTTGAAAGCAGAGAGAGAAATGTGCAAGGGGTCGAGAAGTCCAATACGGGGCACTTACACGTTTTTTGTCCAACGCTTCAATGCCCTGCCGTCACAAAATGAGAAATAGAAGGTGAGACTATTTCGCTTTGTGTTGTTTCTAGGGGGACAACACATCATTCAACAAAAAGTGAACATCTCAACTCATCCAATTGACGAAGAAACGAAAACAAGCATGTGGTACTAATTTGTACGGAGTACTAACGATGCTCACTATCGCAATATTCTTGTCCTAATTTCATCTTAACTTTCCAAATTAATTGTGTTATTTATATTTATAGTAAGGATTAACAAAGTAATAGCAATATCAACTTATCCAAAATCATTTTTTAAATCTACCCAAAATAGGAATTAGGACAATTAAAATGAAGGGAATACTTGTATTAAGGCAAAATATTTTGAGCTTACTAACTTGCACGATAGCTGGAGAAGTAAAACCAAACATCTCAAGTCCATCTACGCTACCAGGCGGTTGAAGAGGATGGAGGTTGTTCTTTCCTAACTTGTGTTGCCTAGTGATCTCTTGATTCACTCGTACACGAACCATTTCCCAACATTTGGTAGGCGATACATGAACAAAAACTTCTTCGGGACAGTGCTCTAAGAAAACCTGAAAATGAAAATAGACTCAGACACTCTATCCAACCATTTTTTAACAATGTGTTGCCAAAAAGAAACAGTTAGTTGTGCACACGCAAGCTCATGTGCACATAGAGTATCATTTACGAAGAAATTACAAGTGTCGTGTGCGTGTCAAAGTGCCGGACACAAGTATTAGTTCTCGATTTGTGGTCTAAAGTGAAGAATTGTATCTGACATGCGATATGGCAGCTAAGTGAACTTTGAGACATAGGCATATCATGACCTTTTAGATGTGAATCTCGTAGCGGATAACCAAATTTGTGCACATACCATGAAAAGTGGTCCTTTTGATCCTCCATCCACAATTTCTGAGACATAGTAGCACATACTTGATGGATCGGAGATGTTAATGTATTTGACACGGCTTTTAAAACCTTCAAAATAAGATTAAATCAGTCGATGGCCAAAAAAGCTAAAAGTAACAAAATGAATATTTGTAAGCAGAACATTAAATCAACCTACCTTTGGGAAAAATTGCTCTACTTGTACTCCATTGATTTCCAGGATTGACCAACCCATATTCTAGCGCCTCAACGTTGCATTTAATTCTACGCACAAATTTTGCTATCCGTGGCCCTTTAGCGCGATGATATTTATCCACACTACTGTGACTACAAGACGGGCTACCTGGAAGTGTCCGTGCATCATCTAGAAGCTTCAACTCCATTCGTTGTACAGGAGTATTATCTTCCCTAACCTTAATGATATGTCCTACACTGAGAGCACAAGTTGCGTTCTCGATAACACTATCTGGAGTAGATGCGTCCTTTTTACCTGAACTGGAACCAATAGAACCCTGTTGGCATGACGGATTATGCTCATCAGAGAGAGGACCGTTTCTAGGTTTTACGTCAGTTTCATCTTTTGGAGACGTCGAACGAGACAGGCAATCATCCTTTTGACCATGAGATATCAAGCTTGAATTCGCTTCAGCAGCCAACGCTGCATTAGCCAGATCACAAAGGTTCAACTTATGATCAGAACCCTCTACTTGTTTAACATTCTGATTCTCATGACCAACACCTTCATCATCACTGAGGTAAATCACCTTCGCTTTGGCATGAGATGACAGCTTCGTGGGCGGTTCTAGTGCACCAGACCTCTGACTACATTCATCACTTGAAGGGGTTTCTTGGCTGACCTGCTTTTTGTCACCCTTTCGTTGACGAAATAATTTAATTGGAGGGATCTTTGTCGCTTCTAAGGCAATGACAGCTTCAGGTAAACTACCAGTCTGTGTTGAAGAAATTTTGCTGACGCTCAAATCCAAATCAGTCGGAGTTTTGATGTCTTTGGTTTTCAAAGTTACTAATGTTTGTGAGCTTCCCCTATTAGCATGATTTTCACCTGGATGCTCCAAGAATGCACCTATAAGACCCGGTCCCGTAACTTGCACATTGTCTTTTGATATGCAAGAACTTAAGGCCAATCCAAGATCAAGTCTAGCCCATCTATATATGGCACTTAGTTTGCCTTCCAAAGCATCAACCAGGAGATTCAGCTCTGTTATATCATAGCGGAACAAGAAAAATTTCGCATCCCAGCTACATGAGCACAATTGTTTTGCATGATTTAAACATGCAAATCTATCAGGTGAACAACGACAGGCTGCTGCTGAGAGGTGCAAATCAAAGAAACACAAACTGCATTCCCTCTCTGTTGTCGAGTCAAAACTGTTGTCCATCTTCACAGCTTTTGAGTTTTTGCAAAGAAAATCTCTTCTCACATTTTCGGCATCAACACGTGACTGCACGACATTAAAGAAATAGATGATAGTCAACCAAAATTCAAATGAGATCCCACTTCCAGGAGTTTAATTCTGAAACTATTGGAACCAAAATAATACTCCATATTGAGCAAGAGATGGAGAATATCTTTAACAAAATTGCGTGAGTTACTCCACTGGAAAAAATTTAGAATGAAAATATAACGCATCACATGCATTCCAATTTTTTAACCGCTTTAGGTCCATTCTAGGTATGTGAACAATAAATGGATTTTTTTTTTTTTTTTGCTAGAACGTGTTCCAAGCACCAACAGAAATTAAATCTACGAGCACATAGACTAACAACAAAGTCCTATTCCCAAATGACTTGCAGTTAGCTAACTTGAAACATCGTGTAAGACATCGACTTTAGGCACGAACAATGGAAAATGAAAGAGGAAAGAAACAAGGAAGTATCACAAATTCACATAGCAAAAATAAAGATGTGTGAATAGAAGGAAAGGAAAGACATAACAACATAGATAATCTCTTGAAATATGAGTTGGACAAATAAATGGGGAAAAATCAAGAGAAAAAGATCATGAAAAACATTGGAATAGTCGAATAGATAATTAAAAAGTAATTATATATAAGTGGAATAAAAAAAACATAATCACATAATGAAAAAAAGTTCACTGAATCCAATGAATTATTATTCCTTTACACCCCTCTATTTGATGACATATTTCTTCAATCCCAAATAAAACGTTATCGTTTTCTTACGAGATGCTAGTCAATTAGTAACAATTAGATAACAAGACATGAAACTCTCTTAGATCACGATCACAATCATCCAAGTTTGACATAACATTTTAATCACTTCTTAATCACGAAACTACTAACAAAAGTTAAGATTTAACAAGATACTTCAGAAAAGTTGAAGACAAAATTCAGTAGATAAAATTCAAAGCAAGCAGAAGGTCCAATCAATAAAATAAGGCACTACTGTCTTTGCAGCAACAACAGATAATTTTATGTTCTCAGAGATACAGAGAGAGAAAGAAAGGTACGATCCCCTTCAAAAGCAAAACTGACAGATGATATACATACCCTTAGAGATTTTGCAAGGATCCCATCCCTTCCACATACATTCTTCCATCTTAAATTATCGACAGTGTACTTCCTCAGTAAGTTAAGTTCCCAGTTAGCTTTTACCGCTTCTCTGGCAGCTCCAAGCAACAATTTATCATGGGAGACGGTTGTCTTTCTTTGTTGTTCACGATAAAGCTCTACAGCCCTTTGTCCGTGTGGAAGCCAATCTACAGGAGCTACGTTCACTGCCTCGGCACAGTTGAACCCACAATTGAACCCAGAATGATATGCCCGGGGAAAAGTCAGCACAAATTCCCCTGCATTTTGCACACAGCGATACACAGGTACACCTGCTAATTTAAGGATTGATGGGGAAAGTTGTGTGACCTGCAAATACAGAAGAATTCAACATGACAAGAAGTAACTGCATAGTAAAAACATGACTACAAACAAGATTGAAGAGTATGAAATAACGTTCAATTCAACACAGGGTTTGCAATTATTTCTTAATACTTCACAACAGATTATCAGAATATTTGCAAGTAAGACCCATACACAGGGTTTGCAATAACCAACAGACTCTTGGGACCAAGCGGTTCTAGTCGGAATAAAAAACTGAGACATTTTTTGGCTTCTTCTGGGTCCACACAAGTAAGTTTCTATTGTCTTACACTTCTAATTATCAAGTGGAAATGTTAAGGGATTTTCTTTAAACAATGTTGTTATGCTGTTCGGCAATTCTTAAAAGGAAAACTAATCCACTAACTTAATCAATTCATACTTCAATAAACATGAACAAATTACCGCTGGAGTTGGGAAAAGGTTAGCTTCACGCCATGAAATCACAGGTTGCATTAAAAGTATACAGGATAAAGTATGTAGTATATTGGAATTGTCAAGTGAAACAAAAAAGTCATTTTAACTAACCAACTTATGGAGGAGATCAGGCTGCTCATCAAATAGGTCAGGTAAATGTTTCCTCATCGCGTCCTCTAGCTTAGTTGCATCAGTCCCGGGAACACCGTACCACATTTTAGGCGCACCAAAATGCATGTAATTCAGCGAATACAGATGGTGGTCTTCAACATGCTGCTCCACATAACAGGAACTACGCGTAAATCTTTGAGATAAAGCCAGACAGAAGCGCAACGATATAAGCTATAAACTACTATTTGCTGAGGAATACACATAAAGCCTACTTCGTAATCGTGAACTTACCCAACAAAAAGAGGAAAAGCACATTCCAACATATAACCACGGTACTTGAACACCTGATATGTCTGCATTTTCATAGGCGAGAACAGAACCTGGAAGCCTAGGTAGATTATTCAAGTTCCATCCACATTTGACGTATTCTTCATCAGTGGGCGAACATCGACTAGAGACTTTAGGGAAACCACTGCCAAACACTCCGGTTTCCAGATCAGCCCCATAAAGTACCTGTAAAAACATTTCATGCAACAACTTATTGATAGTCCAGCAAAGAAACCATGAAATTACGTCTTTATTTTTGAATGGCGAGGGCAGAGTAGGTGTGTCATCAGAAAATATATATTCAGACCTCAATTTCTTCGGTAGGTTTCTCCACAACTCGCCAATATTCACCCTCTATAACCTCGACTGACGGCTGCCACTTTGCATCGTTTTCACTTCTAAAGTATTGGCCCTTAAAATCATCCGCATACTTCTGAAACTCATCTAAAGTAAATTCAGGACCGGGTTCAAAACCAAATCCCGGATCCCCAGGCTCCAGAGTATTTCCACTTCCAGGCCCAAATTCCATCCCCATTCTTGAGCACCGTCTTCTTTTCTTCCTCACATGACCTTTAGATGATTTTTTTGATGTATCACGATTTTGCAGTTTGTCCACCTTCTGTACACGGGTAAAGAACTTTGATCTTTCCCATGTTTCCTTTTCCCTCAAAGGACAGGGAGGCTTCCATGATTGAGGAGGAACGATACGGCAAATTCCATACTGTTCGGCTTTTGGGCGTATATTTTCTATATAGCCTATGGTATCTTTAAATTCCTGCAGAACATTACCATATCAATCTCCGATTAACTAGGACTCAAGATAAAGAAGTTCAAAGCAAAGTTAAAATATTCGCAAGTTCAGACCTCTTCAGTTGGGTAAAATACCGGAACCTCCTGAAGTTCGAGCCTACACGCAGCCTTGGGATTCCATCTTGCAGTCACCTGTAGCAGGAATGATTACCGATGACTTCCAAGAGTTACCATTATGAAAATATGAAATTCACTCAAATAAGTAGAGTTCATATACACAATCCCCCATGCTGCAGCTTTCTAATTTGTAACAAGTGTGTCTGAGAAATTTTTAGCACCTCGAGAGTCGAGACGTCTCTCGGAGTCACAAACTGCGACCTATCAATCTAGCCTTATATGAGGAAGCCCGTAGAAAAGATAGGGTTTGAAGAAGCAAACGCACCTTCTGGCAATTTCGGCATTCACTGCAGCCGCGTACGACTCCTTTCGGAAGCCCTGGCTTTATAGGGAAGTTCTACATTCATTAAATTTCCGAGTATATATCAGACTCAATAGTAACTGATTTTTTACCATAAGAAGCAATGTCGAGACCAACATTACCTGATCAAGCCGCTCAGAATCAGACTCCTCATCCGAGCAATGATCGATTGAAGATCTACGCCTTAACGATCCTAAATTATGCCCCGCAGCAGCAGCACCATGACCAGGCTCAATTTTAACATTAACGGATTCTTGTTGCGACAAATTAGACGAAACGGAACAACAAGGTTCACTATCAGCTAGTTCAGCTTTTTTCAATTTAAACGAAGTAAACGACTCAAAACCAGGTGGAACTGCTGGAAAATCGATATCATCTTCTTTAAGGCAAGCTGTTAAAAGCTGCGTCGTCATATACAACTGCATAACAATCACAGCACAATACTGATTTCCTTCAGAACAATTAAATAGCAACTACAAAAACAGTTATACAAAACCTAAACTAACAAACAATCGAAGCTTCTGAGGCGATCAGCCAACGAAATAACATGCCGCATTTGAAGAAAATCACGAAATTAAGCAACTACAAAATCAGTTACATAAAACCTATTAAAAGCAAAATTGAAGCTTCTGAAGTGATCAACCAACGAAATAACGCGCAGCATTTGAAGAAAATCACGAAATTAAGCAACTACAAAATCAGTTACATAAAACCTAAATTAAAAGCAAAATTGAAGTTTCTGAAGTGATCAACCAACGAAATAACACGCAACATTTGAAGAAAATCACGAAATTAAGCAACTAAAAAATCAGTTACATAAAACCTAAATTAACAGCAAAATTAATGCTTCTGAAGTGATCAACCAACGAAATAACACGCAACATTTGAAGAAAATCATGAAATTAAGCAACTAAAAAATCAGTTACATAAAACCTAAATTAACAGCAAAATTGAAGCTTCTGAAGTGATCAAACAACGAAATAACACACAACATTTGAAGAAAAACGATGATCAAGTGAGCAAAATCATGAAATTAAAATAAGCGCGCGCATGAAAATCATCACGCAAAAAGGGATTGAAGTGATTAAACTGAAGAAATGAAGAACATACCAGCTTAAGAGATGAAGATTATGGAGATCTATGGCGTAGATTGTGGAATTGAAGTGATCGAAATTCTAGGGTTTGGTAGGTAAATTAGATTTTGCTGCGATTTTTGAGGATGAAAAAAAAAGAAGGAAATATTAGAGAGAGAAGACTAAAAGAGAGTGAATAGTTGATTACCGTCGTTTATCCAAAAACACATTTTCAGTAACTATTTTTCTTTGGCGTCTAATTTTACGCCAACTGTCCACTCTCATTTTTTAACTTCACCTAATGTTAGTTTTCTTACTAATGGCCTAGAAGTATATAATTCAAACATGTAAATTATCGTATTGGATTGGATAAATTTTAAAATGAAATCGTTTTATGCGTGACCAGTGAAATTTACTGATACTCAATTATCGCTTATAATAGATTGACTGTTGAGAAATTTTATTATTACAGTTGTTTCACGCGTGAATTGATCTTACAATGAACTTACTTCTAGTTACTTAGAGAATGTATTCAAACAGGTATATTTTGTGCTCTATATCTTGTTGCCTTTAACCGCTAGAGAAGTAAATGAAAGAGGAACGAAGAAGAATAATAAAAGGGGGGAAATGGTGAACGAAGGATACATAACTTTGGCAAAGTATTTCATACTTTTTCTACTCAAATTTATTTAGCACCATTTAGTACTCCGCATTTAATTAAGCCGTTTAACATGGCGGATTATATGAGCCGCTGATTCACTGAACACGGCCTTTGTTTGTTGGGGGCGTTAACATTAATATGACATCTACTATAACATGATATCTATCTACAACAAATAAAATTCTTGTGCTCCAATGGTTCAACCCTTTACACCTAATAATTATATTCCTTTCACAAAAAAAATAAAACAAATTACTTTGGTTCAATTCTTACTACATGCTTTGTACTCTTTTTCCCTCTTAATTACTTTACATTTACTTTTTCATGTAAATTTAAAAGGTTAAATATTCTTCTAAGAGTTAAATAGAACGGAGTGATATAAAAAAATAGAAGAAAATTTTAAAAAATTATGCAACAAGAACTTCAATCACAAAATCATACCTACCATTCTAAGCAATCTTTTCCAAGTACATATATTTTCTAGGGTAGTGATTTTCCGTATACGGATTTTACTCCCGTTGTATATTTTTTTACTTGATTTTCCAATTATACCCTTTTTACTCCCACCATATACAAAAAAAAAAAATTAAAAAATAAAACGACAATGAATCAACAAGCTACTCCGGCCACCATCACCTCCGGCCACCACCGAGTTCGACCACCATCATACCGGTCGCCCACCACGCCGGAGTTCACCGCCGGCTACCCATGGCGATCGCACCCTCGCTGGTGACCGGTATTACCTAGTTACCCACAAAACTCACAAACTAACACAATTTACGACACCACCATATTGACCACCAAGCCCACCCACGTTGGTGCCGCCACCTCCAACCACCCTCTTCGGCCGCCGCTGCCGCCTCCCGCCACCCTAAGTCGGTGCCTACCGCCGCCCCAAGTTCTTCCTTATACAAACCCTAATTTTAATTTTAAATTAAATCCATTAAGAATTAATAAAAATTGATAATTTAATGACAGTAATTGAAATTGAAAGTGATTATTACTCCATTGAATTGTTTATCGAAATTAATAATTGAATAATTGAACAATTGATTGAATTTAGATTAAGAAAAGTTTGGGGAAAAAAAGAGAGAATTTGTATACATGGGAGTGAAAAAGGGTATGGTTTGGAAACTAAATGAAAAAAGTATACAACGGGAGTAAAATCCGTATACGGAAAATCAATAACGATTTTCTATTATAGTTTTTTTTTTTCCTTTTTTGGCCTAATATTTATTAATTACATAAATGTAAAGAACAATATAAATCATCTCAAAATATAAAATGTATAGAATTGAATGAATCAAGGAGTAATACATACTGCAAAAATGTATAGGTAATACTTTTATTAAATGTGAACTAACAAATTTACAAAATTATACTATTGATACAAATCGGCACATTACACGGGTATTAAACTAGAATTGTTAAAATAAATGTGAGTTTTACTAGAAGGTTTACCGCTTTATCTTAACCCTTAAACCCATTCTATTTTTGTCTTATTCTTTACTCGATATATTTCAGTTTTTTTTTTTTTTTGCCAAAATTTGTGGTCTTCATTACTCGTACTTGTTACTCCACATATGTTTTTTTTTTCTTTTATTTCCGCTATAGGGTTTTTTCTTCATAATTATTGACCCAAAACAATACGAAGATAATAGTGAAAAAGAGGGAGCATAAGATTTAGGGCTCACGTGTTTAGCACAAGGCCTTCAAAATTTTTGAGACGACTTTGTAATTTGACACTATTAAATCATTTAAAGAATATTTGATATCTCATGCAAAATTTGAGAGAGAATATATTCTTGCGATTTTTTGTTTAATTTATCTTTATTATTACACTAAAAAAAAAATATATTTTTGCTATAATGTGTGATTTTAAATATTATTGTTTAAAACTACGTCTTTCAGCGTTTTTTGTCAGTAGTTAGTCGAGGTGCCATTTGTGTGGAAAATCCGCCAAATGGGTTGTAATTTGCTTGGTCCAACACAGCCTTCTGCAAAGGATTCGGCCCAACTCGCCAAGTAACGTTCCTTGTCACGGTTTTTGGGGCCTAACTCGCTTGGCACGTCCTTTCAAGCTAATTTTTAACTAAAAACCGGCCATTTGTGCGAGCCATTCTAGCCCGACCTTACGCCTAATGGGCCGTGATTTGGATGGTTCAATCCAGCCTGACAAAGCCCAACCCGTCGGACCTCCCCTTAGGCCTTATCTACAATTTTTTAACCAACGGGACAGGCTCAAGCCTTGATTTGAAAGCCCGACAAACAATGCTCAAATTCGAGAGTTGAGGCTCGATCCCAACCACACCCATGGCCACATCTATTATAATTAACGGACCAGTTTCAAGCTTGAAAAAGCTAAACCCGACTCATAGCGGTCCAAGTAGCGCCCAGCCCAACCCGTGACCACCTCAAAGTGATTGGTACAAAAAAAGGACGGGGACAATATATGAGACGCTGAATAATTCCAATAAGAAATACACTTATTATTATTATGGCTAGTTCAAGATGCATGTTGAGTTATTGACATTGTCGTGAAACAGCGAAGCGTACAAGTACCCACATATCCCTATACACGTTATCAGATCAATCTCCTCACGCTTCTTTTACTCTTTTTGGCCTTTTTTTTTTTTTTAGGGTTTCAAATTTTCAGAGGTGTTTTTTACAAGTCAAATTCATTTTACGGAGTACTTTTGCTGACATTTTCCATGCCATTAAAGTCAACCACTATCTTACACGTCTATTTTTTGCTGTTCATCGTCACATTCATTCAATTCACTTATCTTTTCAAATCGCGTACTACTATTCTATTTTAATTTCACTTTCTCATAATCTACATATAAACATTTACGTGTGTGTATTTTATTTAACCGACGTCGTAGAATCATTATGTAAAATAGTTCGCAACACAATTACCCACAAGAATATCATTTGCTAGTCACTCATTTTTTTGATAAGGTCAACTATAAAAATCATAAGTATTCTTAGCTTATTAGCATTTTTAGTAGGATCTTTTCGAAATTTTTACAAAATACAAAAATAATTTTAAGTTAACTGAATTATTTTTGTTCAGTTGAAATTTATTAATTGATGATTTTAACTAAAGATGGCTATGGCTCGGACCCAAACCGTCCTACTATGGGTCAAGCTTTATGGTCAAGCTTTATTTTTAAGGTCGGTAACTAACCCTTTGGTTGACAAACCTCACATTGGGCAAGCCAGGCCTCAAAAATCATGCCCAAGGCACGACTCATAGACACCTGGATAGGATGGACCGTGTCTTGGGGGAATTGATTGTACCGACTAAATTATGACCCATTGAACAGATCAGGCCAGACCGGACCGACCCGTTCAAATAGACACTTCTAATTATAAATATTTCTATTAAATAAATAATTTAATATATTTATTAACTTTAGATTTAAAATGAATAACACCATCTTTGACAAGATCCACCACACACTAATAAAAATCTTACACTACCTTTGATTACTTCAAATGTGGTGTGAGGCAATACTCCGTCACAATATGTTTAAAATAGAACACAATTCATATGAAGCAGAACTCGTTACAGAACGGCCAAATATTGTTGAACAGATTAAAGTGACAGTGGGGAAGAAAGATGTTCTTCCCCACTGTCCCTTTGTCTCTTAATATTCGACTGTTTCACGTTAAGCATCTGCTTCACACAAGACTTACACAAAATAGAATAGGAAAAAGCAAGGAGTACTTGAATAGAAGCAGCAGAAAACGCGGATCAAAAAAAAAAAACAAAAAAAAAAAAGTTCAACGCTAGAATACTCTAAAAAAAAATACGGAGTAATAATTACTGAAAAGTTTTTGAAGAGACCATTTTAGTGCATAACATAATACTCCCCTATTTTATTTCTCCTTGAAAAAAGTGAATTTATGAGACTTTTTCATGGAAATAAAAAGAGTAGCTTACGTATTACTCCCTCTATTCTAGTCAATTATTAACGTTTGCTTTATTTTCTTCTCACAAAATAAAATAAACGTTAATAATTCACTAGGACAGAGAGAATAGTAGAGTTGTCTTAAGCACTAATATAATACTTTAAAACGTTAAAGTAGTCACTTTTCAGTCACAAAAAGGGGTCGTGCGTCGTACCATACCTGAAATGGTATTAAAGACTTGATCACGTTCTTTTCACCTTATTTTTTTACCTATTTTATACAAAGTTCTTCCTCATCTATCCGATAAAACAATTTAAACAAATTTCACGTGACAATATATCACGTCATATATTAAATCATATCAAAAATTATATTGAATATTTTTTTTCGATATAATACTTCAAAATTCAAGAAAATTTTAAAAACGTTTCGCAGGCTAAAATTTCAAACAATTTAAGACGATATAGGACCTGTTTGAAATTTTAGTACATTTCAGTTCAATTCGATTTATTCCATTCGATTCGATTCGATTCATTGATTCATTCCACTTGATTCATTCACTTGATTCGATTCGATGACAATTTATGTTATTTAATTGAACTTCATTCGATTCGATTCGATTCGAACTTAATTGATTCGATTCGATTCGATTCGATTCAGATTCTCAAAAAATCCGAAAAAACAGGTTCATACTTTTCTTTTAAAAACCCCATGTAGTTGGTAAATGTCAAACATAGGGAGAAGACTTTTCTCATAAAATCTACTACTATAATCCCCCTCTCTCCCTCTCCCTCTCTATTTTTCTATAATTCTTTCATCTCTCTTTTGTTTATTCTTTCATTTTTTATTTTTTTTCAAAATCTTCCATTCAAAATACGCGTCTTTGGTTCCACACTCATCATCATCATCATCATCATCTTCATCAACAACATTGACCGTTGCATATATAATTCGGTAAGAAATTAAAGTTTCGATAAATTCGATCGAAAATTATGGGCGGGGCGTGCTCAGTTGGCGGAAGAATCAGTTCGGAGGAGCTTGATGAGATTCTAAAACTCGACTCGAAGACGAAGACGAAGACGACAACCACGACGATTATATCGAGTGATGATGATCGTAATTCTTCAATGTTGAATAGTATTAATAATAAGATGAGAAGAATGAAAAGCTTCGGAAATTTGAACAAGATGAAGAAGAAGACGAAGACGACGACGAAAGGTGATGATGATTTTCCTACTGCTTCTCCTCAACGGTTTTTCTCCGGCGAATTGCGTTTCTCCGGTAATAATATCAACGATAAGGTAAATTTAATTGCGATTTTTGTGTTACGGTTTTAATTTTTGATTTACGATCAATTTTAAAATGAAACTGTTTCACGATATTTCTAGTTTAAGTAAGTTTTTGAGAAATTTTATTGGCCGTTTTTTTTTTGTTCGGATAATTTCTACGGTATTTTGAGTTACTATTTTTGCATGCGGTAAACATTGACTAATAAATTTGACCGAGCAAAACTCGTGGCTACGTGTTCTGAACGTGACAATTTTTTATATGAAATTGTGATCGATTTTGGAAAAAAAAAAAAAAGAATGGTCAAATTTTGAACTCGTGACTACGAAACCGATTAATATGAAGGTGGATGGATGGTTCGTTGTTGCAGGTGGTGGCGCCGAGAGGGTCGTCGTTTATCGGGAGAGCGAGCTTTGCTGGGCTAGAGAAGGCTGTTGACGTGCTTGATGCTCTCGGAAGTGGCATGACTAACTTAAATTCTAGCGGCTTTTTGACTGGCAAGATCCCCAAGTCGAACAAAATATCGATTTTGGCCTTCGAGGTGGCTAATACGATAACTAAAGGCCAAAAACTGATGCAATCGTTGTCTAAGGATAACAGCAGGTTTATCAAACAGGAGGTTATCCCGTCGCAAGGCGTTCAGTATTTGGTTTCCTCCGACACAAATGTGTTGCTCAGTTTAGTCGCTGCGGATAAAAGGTTGTTTGTCATCAGTCTGTAGTGAGCTTCGTTGGAGATGTCGACTGCATTGTTGTTAAATTTTGCCTTTTCTCGAATGTAGGGAGGAACTCAATGTCTTTTGCAAAGAAGTTACGAGATTTGGGAACCATTGCAAAGACCCACAATGGCATAACTTGGATCGGTTTTTCGAAAAGTAAGGATGATTGCAGCTTACTGCTAGTTAGTACATTGATTAGTTGTAACGGAAATAATATATTTTGATCGAATTGGTTGCGGCATTTCAGATTGGATTCCGAAAGTGCTGCATATAGACAAGATAGAGAACAAGCTGAAGGGAAAATGTTTGATCTGATGGGTCTAGCTGAGTATACTTCTGTAAGTCGGACACTCGTTTTTCGTTGATTGATCATTTGATCGTACTGTCACTTTTTTCCCCCAACATTCTTTATTTTGCAGTTTTCCTTTACTTGATTCTTGAGTGCTCGGTTTAATAACGAAAAAGTAGTCGTCCTCATTCCTCAATGATGACTGAGAGCGCGGCTTTCTTTTGTTGTGTGCTACCGAAAATGTTTCCTGAGCTAACATAATGAGTTTAGGAATTGCTAATGCGCTGAAGTGCTGAACCTATTAATATTTTGAAATATTTCTTATGAGAAACATATTATTGGTTGTCGTGTAGGAATTGTATCACGAGCTGAATGCTTTCGACAGATTTGAACAGGATTACAGGCAGAAAGTTGAGGAGATGAAGTCCCTCAATCTACCCCGTAAAGGTTAGTCTACTTTTCTGATTTTGTAGTCTATTTGATGCCACTAACCGATGTATTTCATTTATGTTGCTAACTACGGAGTACTTTATTTTGTTTTTAATTTTTAATTGTAGGAGAGCATCTCATGATGCTGAACAGTGAGTTACGGCAACAGAAAAAGATCGTGATAAGCTTGAAAAAGAAATCTCTTTGGTCGAGGAAGTTGGAGGAGGTATTTTCTGCTGCCTATCGAAAATTACATCAAATTCATCTCTTTTTCACTAAAAAGTGATCAATTAACGCTTAAGGTGACCACTTTTAATGGTCAAAGTAGTTACCTTAAACGTTAAAGTGGTCATTAAAGTGACCCGTTTTAGTTAGAAGCTACCCGCGTCCATACGACTGGCGTACACGACTTAGTTTTTCAGTGTGTGCTTTTAGTTAATATATGTTCTCGGTCTTGTGATAGTATCATGCTGAACCTCAGTTATTATCTATAAAATGCAGATCATTGAGAAACTTGTTGATATTGTTGCATTCATACGCCAAGAGATAACAGAATTATTCGGAACAGGTATTAAAGCAAATCTTTGATATCTCGGGTTTGTGTTTCGTCAACCTCTTGCATAGGTAGCGCAAAATTAACTGTCTGGATAACACAATTGTTCAGCTTCTGGAATATACATAGACAGAACTTGTAGTTTCGTTCTTTTAAATAGTAGGAATAATCTATGATCAAGGTTAATGGATCCGTAATAAGCTCGATTAATTTTTATTCGGGATTCGCTCAATTTTGGGTATCGATTTGATGGGCATATTACAACAAACATGATTCGACAATTCACAATAGATTAGTATATATCCATTCAATGAGTCAATATATCCATTCAATGAGTTAATATATCGTATCATCATTGACAACCAAAGACCGTAGTGTGGTAGTACTATCAGTACTACGATCCTTCTTCCTAATGATTATGGTGAAATGGCAGGTCGAGTAGCATCTGACGTAGAGGCTGGCATTAGTAGTCCGAAACTTGGTCCTGCTGGTCTTGCTTTACATTATGCAAATGTCATCAATCAGATAGACAATATTGTAAGTTTAATACTTTTGTTGTTATTTTTGCTACGAATGCCCAACATTTCCGATATCTGAAACGGTGTACATGTGCCTTTTAGGCATCTAGGCCTACCACTCTACCTCCAAATATCAGGGACACGTTGTACCGTGGATTACCTGCAAGCATTAAAGATGCGCTGCGTACAAAATTGAAGAAACTTAGCTGCGACGAAGAGGTACTTCTACATCGTCAATCTTATAGATTCTAGGCAGTAACTTTGTGAGATTAGTTATCCATGCACGCATTTCGTAGTGGTCCTAACTATCTTCCAATGACTTGTTTTAGCTTGATGTCCCTCAAATTAAAGCTCAAATGGAAAAGATTCTTGAATGGCTATCTCCTATGGCTATGAACACTCTAAAGTAAGTTTACCCGTTACAGTTCATGGAACAATTTGCTTCAGAATTCATCTTAGAATATAATAGCCCTTTTTTATTTGTTTACTTCCAATTAATTCTCGCTTTTCCAAACAGAGTGCACCAAGGTTTCGGTTGGGTAGGAGAGTGGGCAAATGCCAGGTTTGTGAACGTTGTAATGTGCACAATTTTTATACATCACTGAATGTCTAGATGTAGTTTCAAACTCACGAATCTTTGTTCATGCTGAACAGTTCGGACTTCAGCAAAAAGACGTCGGGAAATGGCCACATAATACGACTCCAGACTCTGTATCATGCAAATAAGGATAAGACGGACGCCTACATCCTCACACTAGTAACCCTCCTCCATAGACTGATAAGCGGTATCAGACGCTTAGACCACAGGGAGAACGGGATCAAGACTATATCGCTCCAAACCTCGACCCAAAAGATGTTGCTATTGAACTCACCCCTTAAGGTATATCCGTCACTATATGATGGCAACAAAACATTTAAAGTCGAGCTCTCAGAGGAGGACCGTAAACTGTTGCTAAATATGAGCAAGTCGAGGTCAGGCTCCGGGATTAGCAGAAGTCAGGAGTTGACAAAGACGGGTAATAAGGTCGCTAAGTCGTCTTGGACAAAGTGCAGAAGCATGGAGAGCTCTCCGCACACAGACCATTTTCCCGACTCACTCGGATGTAGTGAGTTGGAGTTTGTAAGCATCGGCGTTGAGGCTCCTTTCTGAGAACGAAGCTCCATTAGTCACACGCAATCGTCATCAGTTTTTTTGTATATAACCGCTGGTTGTGGCAGAGGGTTTTGTATTGTACTGTATATATATTTACATAAATGTAGATACGTCCAACTGACATCCGTGTATAGTAGCGTATCGAATGGGTTTTGGTTCATTGTAACCCTGAGCTCTCAGATTTTTGTACAATGGTCGTGTCTGAGAAATTCAAGCTTGGTAACGTTTGCGACTGCTAAATAAATGGAGTAATATCTTTGCAAAGGTGCGTTCGGAAGGTACGTGTTTGTTGCTTTTACGAAAATGAAGGGAAGTGGAAGGAGAATGATTTCCTCAGTCGCTCAGCGTGTGAGCGACTTTTCACCCCGTCATAAGTACGGATAAAGTCGCTTACACGGAACGACTTATATTGCACCTACGCTTTCTAGAAAACCGAGCCTACGTCGCTCTAACTTTTCAATTTTTTTTTTTAAGCATTATTTTATAGAAAAAAAACACGGTCGTCGTCGATGTGGCAATGTTAGAGCTAAGGTACCTGAGGCCGAACCGGTGACAAGATAAACACAAACCCCTTCAATTTTAGCCATTATTTCTATGTTAACCATCAATTTTTTTCCCTTGATAAATCTATCTACTTAACAGAAAACACAGCAGAAAAACTCAAAAATGATGAGCAACACAAGTACTACTACTACTACTAGTACTCCTCCGGTCGTTCTGAAGGAAGAAGGCGGTATCGAAACCGTCAACAACACCATGTCGTCGTCAACAAGTTGGCCACCTATGGCGCTAGTCGCATTTGTCGGTGTCTTAATATTTTACCTCTACATGTCAACACACTTTTCGCCGAAAGACAGAACTGTGTTGAATTTGAAGCTACTCTTACTCGTCATCCCCGTTACACTCTTCTGCCTCGTGCCCCGAAGCTACTTCCTCCTTCGATTCCCTCGTCTCGAGAATGACACTGGCTCTTTATATCGACACGGTGCCTCGCCCTGGGGTGTTGCCCTCGTCTTGCTCTTGCTCTACCTCCTCATTTCTTACCATTCCTCTTAATTTGTCACTTGTTCTGTATTGTGTACTGTAAACCGATCTTGGTATTCAATAATCAGTTTACGCTTTTAGTTGAGTTGATTTCTAATATGTACATCATACATGGTCGCCTCGAAACTTTTGTTAAGTGGGGTTATTTAAAATTAGTCACTAATCGTATCTCAACTATAATTTCTCCGTTGAAACATAATAATCGTAGCTCGTGTAGTCGAGTTGAACGCGACACCAAAGCTAGTACAAACGTAATTATCGACTTTTAGTTATATGATATGGTTTACATCTCGTAGCCTAACGAATACATATATCGACATTAAATGAAGGACTTAAGATTCAAATATTTCGACGGATCTATTATCTGATCTCAACTCTTTCTCTACAGATATATGTTTATTTGTATGTATATATGTACGTATACATGCATGTATGTGTACGTGTGTATGAGTAATTATGTATAGTTTCACAACAAATATCGAGTATCGACATTAAATGGAATGATTGAGGTGAACTACTTGATTTGGCTGAGCTTGAATTCGAGCAAATCGGGGGACCAATTCTGCTCCACGGCCAACTTCTTAAGGCGGATGCTTTCGAGGTACCTACTCTTGTGCCTGTGATTCATCTCACCATATGTTATCGGCGTTTCCATTACTTTTGACGTCTCGCCCTCTTTTAAATTGAGAGGATACACCCTAGCATCTTGGTGTGGGTTAATGAACACTGCTATCGTTGTCCTCGCGTCTTCCTTGTTCACTATTGCTTGATGATCTGCGCTCTTGTACCTCCCGTTGCTCGTGTACTGTTCAGCCGCATATGTTAATTCGTTCAATACTTGCGATTTGATCTTAACTGTTTTATCTCGTTAAAAGTTAAAAACCTTCAAATAAGAGAACTATATATAAGACTTACATAAAGATAATCGCCAAGATTGACGACAAATGCATTTTGGATAGGGCGAACGGTGACCCAAGTCTTGCCACAATCTCTAGTAACCTGAAGGCCACCAACATTTCCCTGATGAAGCAGCGTAATGGAGCTTGGATCCGTGTGTCGCTTAAGACCGACAGCGAGATCAGGCTCCGGGCACTTGGGGTAGTGGTTCACTACAAGATGTTGAGTGATTTCGTCACCTAGTGACTTGACTAGAGCATCCTTCTCGAGACCTAAACCCTCGGACAATAGTTCGAGTATTGTATGAGACAGTCTCATCATCTGTTCACTATATGCCTCTGTCACTGCCCTCCATTCCTTAGGCTTGTCCGGCCATCTCGAATAGTCTCGGCTGTGCTCCGGTTGTGCAAAGAAGAGCACCAACTCTCTCCAGTTCGCTACCATCTCTCCCTGTTGCATGTCGCGTCATTCATTAATATAATTCATGTAATAAACTTAAGACCAAGAGACTGAGAGATAGAGTATTAATAAAGAGGTGACCAACTGTGCTGGCTTGACTCAGCTCATCCCATTCAAGCAATGGGCTGGGCTGAGTCGAGTCATGATTTTTGAAGCCGGCCTACAGGCCTTTATTTGTTTATTATTTATAGTTAACGGGCTAGGCTCGGGTCTAAATCATTTTAGAAACTCTCTGTCTCAGAGGGTCGATTTTGGGTCGAGCAAAACAAGGCCTTACCACCTAAGGGCCAACTCTGGCGAGCCAGAGTTGGCCCTTGTCCATTTCTATACATAATCATACAAAGTATTACTTCGTATACATACCTGAAGGTGACTAGAGACGAGGAAGCCACCCTTTTTACCATCGGACATCTGAAACCTAAGCTTCTCCTCATCAGGTAAGGCGAAAAACTGGTTCGTTAACTTGGTCATTTCCGAAACAAGGTCAGTATCAAATCCATGGTCAATCAACTGAAACACCCCCCATTCCTCGCACGCTTTCACTATTACTTTCAATACCTCGTCTCTACGACAACCACCACCCTTCTTGTTGATCTCTGCCAAAGAGATCACTGGAATATCATCGCTAAATTGGTCGTGCGCACCCTTAGCCCGGTCTCTCACGTCCACGATGTAACCTTCTTTGACCGTGTTTTCGTTCGCAAGCGATGTGGGCATCACCACGGCTGTTGTAGGAGCCATTTTTGTTACACTAAAATTATGTTCTAACGATATATAATATCAACTTTATAGTTACGTAATAAAAATGTTAGTTGGTCGTGATTATACTGCTGTCTAGTGATGTATATATATATTGAGTTGAGTTGAATTATTACGGCGTTCACATCTACGATACATAATAGTAGTGTAATACGGAGTACGTTAACTTTACGTGTGTTTTGCATCATGCATGTGGTACAATAATTTATTCGTCCTAACTGTTAAGTGTACAACAGCACGAGGACGTACCAGGGGATTTTTTTGGTCTATTAGTTAAGATTGAGGTATCCGTAACGATAGGTCATAGGTTT
This sequence comes from Dianthus caryophyllus, assembly GCA_023091065.1. Lineage (NCBI taxonomy): Eukaryota > Viridiplantae > Streptophyta > Magnoliopsida > Caryophyllales > Caryophyllaceae > Dianthus > Dianthus caryophyllus. The sequence goes on along the minus strand of CM041526.1, from coordinate 2,699,729 downwards.
AAATTCACTCTCCCGTGTATTGCCCTCGAGCCCCTCGTGGTTCATATTGGACAAAGAAAACAACTGTCCTAAAAAAAACATCTGCACAAGGACGTTTAACAAGTGACGTAGTGAGCTGCATATATATTTTCATTTCTTTACGTTTGTTTCATACATGTGCATTATTGCATTTTTTAACTCTGTATAAAAATTTGATATTCTTAATATATACCTGGTATTCTGCTAATATAATTTGAAAAAAAATCTCACATTACTATATGTCTATATTTTATACGAAGTATTACTCTATATGAGTGAGGATCCGGTGAGACCACCCCTTAAAATAAGACCGTCCCGCAAATCTGGACCGTTAGATCTAAAAATCAACGGCCTAGATCTGTCGCGGCAGTTATAATAACACCCCATGTTTATTATAGTAACATATCTAAAATTATGTTATTATTACATAAATGAATATTTGTTATTATAACATGGTTTCAACATTGAGCTAAGTTTCCATATTGTTATAATAAAGAAGATACATTGTTACAGTAATAAGATATTATGTTATTATAATAGAGTGGTCTCATTTAAAGAGGTGGTCTCACCTGATTCAATTCCACTCTATATACTTAAAAAGTAAATGAAAAGAACTACTCCTCTGTTCCAGTGAATTGTTTACACTTTGACTTTTTTGTGAGGGGAATTTAAGAGAATTGTAAACAAATAACTGAGATAGATGGAGTAAATAAAATAGAGAAAGTAAAATATACGACAATGTGATAATATACTACTATTAAAAATATCACGTTACTAGTCCATTCAATTCTTAATTTATATTTATAAAGATAAAGACTTTATTTTAAAAGAGTACGTACGTAAATAAGGGCCTCTAAAATTTTTAAAACGGTCTGTAAATATGTATGTTATGACTTATGATCGGGTTTGCGTAACTAGTGACATAAACATTAATATTAGGAAGATGTCAATTGTGTAAGACTTTGTAGGTAATGTATACTTTTAAACCCCATCATTATCAGATCGAATATCACTTGAAATAGTTAAATTCAACCATTTGTTTATGGAGTGCATAGTTTCCACAATTAAGAAATTGTTAATTTTAATATAGGATCGTCTCTAATTATAAAATTACGATAAAATCACCTTTTTAACACGTTATAATAACCATTTACGTGGTTAATTTTTGCACTAAATTTTCTTTAAGTAATTATTTTAACGGGTTTTCTAAAATGGACACATGTTAACAACCCACAAATGGAAGAAATTTTCAATTATTATTCTCAAATATATTAAAGGATTAATTAAACATAACCCCCGTTTATAACAATTTTTTTCAAAATAACCCCCTTATATGTTTTTTTTTATAACATAACCCCTTTTAAAACACTTTTACTTCAAAATCACCCTTAATGTCGAAATATGCTACTTAAAAAATGATAATTCACACTCATAAATAAATTTTTCTTAAGAGGTTTCGACATATTTTAGTTATTCGTGGTTGTATCTTGAAGAGGATGTAGCTTATAATTAATTAAAATGTATTTGGTTGCCATTTTTAAGTAACAAAATTCGACTTTGGAGGTGATTTTGAAACAAAAATGTCTTAAAAGGGGGTTATGTTATAAAATAAACATATATGGTGGTTATTTTGAAAAAAAAAAAAAAAGTGTTATAGAAGGAGGTTATATTCAATTAACCTTACTTCCTCTGTCTCAGTCATTTGTTTACAGTTTGACTTTTTTCCCCTCACAAAAAAGTCAAACTGTAAACAATTCACTGAAACGGAGGGAATATATTAAATTACTTAAGTATTTAATAATCATGCATCCTAATTTTTTTTTTTGAAAATTACTTTTGTTTTTAGTCTCTTATCATGAAGTTTTAGGCGGCCACATTTTAGAAACTCCGTTATTATAATATTTCTAGATGACTGTTTTGTGATATTTTTAATACTTTTAGTCTAAAAAGAAAAATAATTTTCGATTAATCGATCAAATAATATTCAATTAAACAATGAGTAATTTTCATACAACAACTTCAAGAACTACAAATTTTGTGTGTTTGTTAGCTAGGGCATGTTTTTTGTCAAAAATGTTGACTATATCTTGTGAATGCTGCAATGTTTTAGGTCGTAGCATGACGGATAAATCAACGTACAATTTGCATTTCATTAATGCATTTGCTAATTTTCTAGTTTTTCTATGTCAAGGTGCTAAAGAGGTCAAATAAAGTTGTTCTATTACGTAAAATCATCTCACGCGTGCGACGGAGTATTTCAACTAAAATGTGCTTACTTTAAGGTTTAAAGTGACTATTTTAATGTTTAATTAAAGTGACAATTTTATGAAGCTTTAAAGTGGACAGATTTAATGTTAAAATAGTCACTTTAAAATTTAAACATTAAAATAGTCATATTTTACTCATAAAAATTTTGTCTCACGCGTAAAACGATTTTATAAAAATTTCACGTTTTAATTTTCAGGAGCTACTATTATGAAGTTGGTATCAATAGCGAAACATCTGAAATCTATTTATTACGGAGTACTCCGTAGTATGTACTTTCAACGAACTTCAGCATTGACATTTGACATATACCTACTCCGTACTTTATTTCAACTAACTTTATATGAGACCGACATACCGTATTATAATAAATTATCGTAATATCATCTCGGTCATTTATACAGTTTTTATACTATTTTAAGTGATGATTGTAATATTATATTATCGTAATCATTTTTATACGTTTTTGTATTTCATTAATATTTCTAATTTCTAACTCTATCTTATGCCTTTGTATCTTTATAATTGTAATTTGTACCATTCGACTTACAATAATTTAGATTGAGACATCTCACATGGGAGTTACGGAGTACTTATTAAAATTAGGGTTATTTGATATTTTCAAAATTTATAACCACGATTTTGAAAACTCTCGCCTTTTATAACTTAAAAAACTCCCATATTTTTTAATAAATAATTTCTTAGACTCTCACCAAAATGCAATTTTTTTTTGAAAATGAGAATATTTTTGTGACGGATGTAATTTGTTGTACCAGAAACTCAAGATGTAAAAAGATAAAACGAGAATTTGATTTTTTCATGAGTCGAAATAGGCATACATTATGATGAAAATGTGATTGTAGTAGGAGTTTTTAAGAAAATGTTTATAAAAAAAATGAAAGCTTTTAAAAATAATTAAAAAAGGTAGATTTTTAAAATCATGTTTTAAAAATAATCTTAAAATTATCCCAGAAAATCATCTCTCTGGAATTTGAAGCCATCTCTTGCAGAATGGTACACTGGTACGGAGAATGAATGAATGTCCACTTTTCCCACGTCGAAGTCTCGAGTATACGAACTGTTAAAGATAATTCAAACAGAAACACCCGAGTTTTTACGTGCAAACGAATTGTGCGGAAGTGTAAGAGGGTACAACATTCATCAAAAGAATTACACGGACCGTTAGGCGTTAGCTATTCATCAAGGCTAAGCGCAGAGAGGGAGGATGACAGGCTCGACTTTAAGATTACATACACACAGCAAATAATACAAATATATACGACACCCAAACGACTCTAATACTACAAGGGGTTCACCCAAGATAATGATATATCATCGCCTGCGAGGAGATCCGCTCTTCAATTTCGGTATTTTGAACTGTGAAGTGAATAATTTTGGGGTATCTTCGATGATAATAACATCTTCTTGTTTTCTCTTCCGTCTTTTGCCACCCTGAAATCCCAAAAGAAACATATATTAACCATCCTGAAAAGATTACGGCGTTTCTAGTTTCACTGAGAACCCAAAACTCGATCGGAAATGGCAATTTGACGGTCTCGTCTGAACCTAGCAAACTATTCTTAAAGAGTACGAGTGTACGGCAGATAATCTAAGGAACTACTTATCTAGCAAAGCAAATATTTCATTAGGCAGCAGACAAACAATTCAGCAGAAGTAAATAAATATGGAGTATATATAGAACAACTCACTTTCTCGGAGACTAGCTGTGATGCTTCTTCTTTCGGAAGTGCAAGTCCTTTACTGCTACCGTTTACTTGACTTCTCAGCCTAGAAGATAATGGTTCACTTGTGTGTTGACCTAGAACTGGTGTACTGTCAGAAGTTCTAGATCTCAATAAGTTTAATTCGTTCGAGAGTTTTGCTATTTCTGCATCTTTGAGGCTTGTCTCAACCTCCAACTTGTTAAGCTTATCTTTTAGAGTTGCAGTTTCAGCATCGAGACGTGCAGAAGCTAGCCCTTCTTCGAGGTCATGACTTTTAGCGTTCCCGCCAGTTCTCCTGCGTTTAGAGCTAGAAGTTGAAGGATCTGCCGAGCACCGTTTTAAAGTAGGCATTTTAGATCTGAATATCTCGAGTTCTTCAGAGCATCTGGAAATTAATTCATCTTTTTGGCGTGTTTCGTCCTCCAACCTACTAACACTGGCTCTTAGAGTTGAGACTGTTTGATCCTTTTCTGAGTTTAACGACTGCAATTGCTCCAATCTAGCCACAAGTGTCATGATCTTCTCGTTCGCTTTATTAACTTCTTCGTTCTTAGCTTGAAGCCGACTAGACAAAGTGCTCTCTTTTTCATTGTATTGTTTCCAGACAAACTTGATCTCTGCTCGAAGGGAAGACACTTCAGAACTATTCTTTACAGATAGCTTCTCATATTCGCGTTTCAGAGTTGCGACTTCGTTTTCTAACATCTTACACTGTTGCTCGGATGCTGCCCCAGGGGAATTCATTTTACCGTCTTTTGTTCTCAGAATCTCATACACCCAATCTAGATCGACATCCTTCAACACAGACGATTAGTTAGAAAATACATAAACTCACATAACTAACACTGCTAATCTGAAATGTCACACATGGTGCACGCACTCTCACCTCTTGATCAGGGCATCTATGAGACAGAATGTCAAACCATGCTTTAAAATCGTCACGTTCACGGATGGCCTCTTCTGCATTTTTCAGAAACATTATCTTCAGGCGTAATACATTTGCTTCAATTAAAAATCAATAATGAGCACACACACTGACATTTGACATGCTAATTTCCGCCAACAAGCTAAAACCTCAACATTACATTGGGGTGCGGTTCAACTCCGAAACTTGTACTTGTAACTTGTAAGCTCTTAACACCGTCAAAATCCAAAAAAAAAACAAATCTACGCCACTCTCAACTCAGTAGTAAATGTTCCAGTATCATCATCGACACAAAAGGTCCTAAGCTGAGGTAAAGAATATCATTGTCAGGAAGACTTGACGGTAAAAACCAAATAACGAAAAACAGACAATGGAGTCTGCAAGCTCCCTAGAATGATGACACCATAATCGCTCGAAGAATAACAAATGTCGACTGTCGCGCAGCACACTACATTCTAACAGACGGCTCTGTGCAGGAGAAGCGCAGAAAGCACGTGGATTGCAGTATCGAAAAACTTCAGGAGAAGCCAAGCGTCATAAAAGAACGACAACGAATCTAAAACTTGCAGCATTCAGCAATGCAACCTACTCCATGACATATACTCCTACCATCTCCCAATTTAAATTGTTCCAATTTACGAAAGCGTATATTTAAGCGTAAATTTCGACACTTTGCACTACCAGTTTTAGAATTACGACGTTTAATTTGGGAATTTCGAAAAAACTAAAAAACCCTTTTGAAAAAAATCAACACTTTACAACATTCTTTCACAAAACAAGAAAAAAAGATACCTAATTTAAGTTTGGAATCAAAAGTGTCCTTCTTCTGAGAGCAAAGCAATAAGACAATCTTCGCAATGTGGGCGGAATTATCGAGTTTCGACAAGTCCAATAATTGACGCAGCTGGAAACCGAAAACAGAAAATCCAATCAAAAACCCTAATTTTGGTACAAAACCCTAATTTTGATAAGAAAAAATAAAACCTGATGAATTTGGGAATGAAGGAGACGACGGTGAGAATCCCAGGAATTGTTCTGATAACGGAGACGTTGATGAAGAAAGTTGCGTTCTTCAGAAAGTGAATCCAATTGAATTTGTTGTTTCCGCAACAATTGTTTCAGCGCATTGAATATAATTTCCCATTTTTCGTGGTCTGTCGAAAGCGATTGTCGTCGTCGTTGTCGTTGACTTCTGGTGATCACCATTGATCAAATTACTGATGATGATGATGATGATGATGATGATGAAGATGAAGATGAAGAAGAAGATGATGGAATTTTTGCAAAGGGAAAGAGCGTAAGAAATTTGAAAAAGGAAATTCGAGTGTAAAATATGACCGTTTAAACGACTGTTAAGGGTACAACCGTCATTTTATATGCAAAGTTCTACTCCCTCGGTAACCGAGACGGGAAGGGAATTTGAGAGAAGTGTAAACAAATGATTGAGACAGAGAGATTACACTTTTACGAGTATGTTTGTTGGTCGTCAATTGTGGATTGTGGATTATGGTTGTCGATTTTAAATCGTAGATTAGAGTTTAAGAATGAATATTTATAACTTCGGATCGTAAAATTAGTTTGGTTTGAATTGTATGTTTTATTTAAATTTGTGTAGGATATTTATAGGATTGATCTCGATTCTTATATTCTTGAGGTATTAGATGAAGATGAATTAGTATACTATTGTGGAATAAATGAACAGAGTATTTTGAAAATGTAATTATCATAATGAGTAATTTTATTGTAAAACGATTTTTACGTGTGCAATAACCTATTTTTGAGTAAAATGTGAGTACTTTTATTAACGCGCAATGTGATTACTTTCTGAGGTTTTAAATAATTATTTTAGTTACAAGTAACTCGTCCAAAACGTGAAACAGTTTTATTCTAGACTTTGCCAACTACGGAGTATCACATCACGAATTTATGGGTCCATCTTCTATCTACTTGATTTTCATTTTTGGCTTTTGGTTCGATTTGGTTTTGGCCCAATGCTCTCCCCTAGTTTAATACACACAGGATAGAGATTTTTCATACCAACTTTTTTAGAGTTTCGTTTATGATACTTCTTATTTCTAGTGAATATTTTTTGACCAACCAAAACTCATAGTTATGAGCAAAGATGTCTCGACGGGCCATTGACAGTCGAACTGCGTGCCCGACCCATCGTGGCACCCCCTTTCCCAAGCTCAGCCCAAGCCCATCTGATGGGCCAAGCCAAACCCTAAAAGATCCGTCATTGCATATGAATTGTCAAGTCTTACAAAATAGAAGAATTAAATTATTCATTCCTTTAAAGAAATTGCAACTTTGCATGAAATTGAATTTCGAATTTCAACATAGTCAACTGAATAAGATTATTCATTTCAGTTGAATTTAAATAAAGAAAGTCAAATCTTTTTTTTTGGGTGACTGGAAAGAAAGTAAAATATGGATAGATTCATGCGTTTTTTTGTGGAGGTATGACTATTAAAGAAAGTAAAATCATGCGATTCAATATTTCACTTAAATTTATAAATCCTACGTAAGCCACATAAACTTAGTTAAATTTTGTAAAGAAAAAAGACTAAATCCAACATTGAATAAAATATGGATAGATTCATGCGTTTTTGTGGAGGTAAGACTATTAAACTAATACGAGTAATATTTTTCCAACCATAAAATATTATCCACCATTTCTCATGATTTACCATTCTATAATATAAAAAAATAATCCCATTATTCAACCATTATCATATACAATGATGATATTTTCATTATCTCATGTAAGAAATATTTTTTCTTGAGTAATTTAAGAAAGAAAATATAATAAAGCTCAAGAGAGTATATTATAAACGGATAAGTTTAAAAGAGATATAATAAACGGATAAATTTTATTTAACATAATAATAACATGTGTTTATTAAACACATGCTAAAGAAAATCAAAACAAAAACATGTAAAGATTTTTTACCTTAAAATTGATAGTAAAACAAACACAATATTAAAAATTTTAAGATAAGATCTCTAACTTATATCCATTTTAAAACTTTAGAATATACATAATACAAAATAATAATAAATATAAATACTCCGTATATAATTATACTCGATATGATTTTTCGATTTCTGTATCATATATTTTTCTAATGTGGGTAACCCACACACCCCCAAAAAAAATTGTAATGAAAGAGACATAAAAACCACTAAAAAACATCTCATGAAGCATGTTTAAGATTGTTTTCATTAAAATTGACTTAAATGAAACGGCAAAACTATTATCCACCACCTAACATTCCATATAACAAACAAAAAATTAAAAATAGGATCAAATTTGTCAACCAAATCCTCGTCATAAACCTCATTTACACCCTACCAAATTAAATATTTCCTACATTTAAATTTAAATTTATATACTGTACTTTCCGACACTATCCATAAACTTTAAACGAGTTCATATACTCTCCCCATTCAAATTTAATAACATCCATTCCTTTTTCATACTTGTCGAGACGCAAAATAAGATCTTACATGACTATATTTTTATTTATACATTACGAGTTATTTCGAAGATTCTCTGCCTACCTGAATAGTGTCAAAAAAAACATAATCATGTGTGATTTTATTTACCTCACTTCCTTAAAATACACACAATATATTAATACTAAATTCTTATAATTTCTATAAATATATAAACTAAAGATATCATCAGTACAAAACAGATACGGAGTACGGAGTAAAATATTACAATAAATACCGATTAAAAACGAATATATCCGTCTTGAACAACAATCTAATAATCTATATATATACTCCATATATTAACTTTATCCACATGGTTTATACTTAATACACTTGCTTCCAAAATCAAATAAAATCATACCCTACCCACTTTTCTGGGGAACTAATTTTTTGACATTTTCTTCATTCATTCATTCATTCTTCTTCTTCTTCTTCTTCTTCTTCTTATTCTTAAAAAGGTTACTCCTTTTTCATTCTTCTTCTTTGGTCTTTTTCATTAACTAATTTCTGTCCTTTTTTATATTAACTTGGATCTGTTCTTCTGTTGTAGTATTTGATTTACTTTGTAGTTTATGAAATTTTAAAGTGAAACTATGTTATGATGTTTCTTATACTTTAGTTTCTCAAAAAAAAATAAAAAAATTCAATTTTGTTTAGTTTATATAGTTTGTAGTATTGATTTTGTAAGTTTTTATTTGATGGGTTAATTTGCAGTAAAAAAAAAAAAAATAAGTCTTGACTTTTTCTGAGTGATTTTTTTTTTACTGATGATGCAGAGTTTTTTTTTAAACCTTAGTAATACAACAGTAATGTCTCCAGTTAACGAACCCGAAAACCGGAAATCGATATTTGAGATTGACGACGATGACTTCTCAAAGTTCACTGAGAAAGCGAGGCCAATTAACATTGAAAGGAAGCGATCTTTTGATGAGAAATCGTTCAGTGAAATGTCGATAACGATGTCTCCCAGACCCTTTTACAGAAACTCTCAGAACAATTCTCGGGTTTTCGAGCCTGTCGACAGTATCTATTCCTCTGGTGGTAGGTCTGGTTTCGATACTCCGAGGTCTGAAAACGGGTTTGAGCCTCACCCTATTGTTGCTGAAGCTTGGGACGCGTTGAGGCGTTCGATTGTTTATTTCAGGAAGGACCCTGTTGGTACCATTGCCGCCATTGATCATTCCGAAGAAGAGCTCAATTATGATCAGGTCTACTGTCAGTCTGTCACCGCTTTTTGGATCGTCTCTGAGATTGTTTGTTGACGTTGACGTTGATGCTTATGTTTATGCTTATTGTTTTGTTGTTGTATCATCTGACAGGTGTTTGTTAGAGACTTTGTTCCTAGTGCTTTGGCGTTTTTGATGAATGGTGAACCCGAGATTGTCAAGAATTTTCTTATCAAAACGCTGCGTTTGCAGTCGTGGGAGAAGAAGGTTGATCTGTTCAAGCTTGGTGAAGGCGTTATGCCTGCGAGTTTTAAAGTGCACCATGATTCTGTTAGGAACACGGAGACGTTAGTTGCTGATTTTGGTGAGGCTGCAATTGGTAGAGTAGCTCCTGTTGACTCGGGTTTCTGGTGGATAATATTGCTGCGCGCTTATACTAAATCCACCGGAGATTCTTCGTTGGCTGATAGACCTGAATGTCAAAGGGGTATCCGCCTTATCCTCAGCATATGTCTTTCCGAAGGGTTTGATACTTTCCCCACTCTTCTGTGCGCAGACGGCTGCTGTATGATTGATCGTAGAATGGTTTGCTCCTTTAACCTTTTGCAGTTTCTTTTGTCATAAATTAGTAAATTACTATACATCCATTGTGTTCTGTGCTCATGCATGCTAAAAGATCATCGAATCACTGTAGAACACCTGTGTGATCGCTACATAACCACGTATTCTGTGCTGAATATATGTGTTAGGAAGCCTTAGATTAAATTTGTTTAGTCGGGAAAAAGGTTATGCTCGTATTCAATGTACAGAATCTTTTTTTATACCTAAATTACACTATCACGTCTTTGAATGAAGCTAAAAGTAGCTGAAATGTTGGCTTTTACTTTGTGGTGTGAAGAATCTTGTTTGTGTTGATCGCGACTTATCTAGGTTATACACTGACGTCGGAAACATTGTTGCCATTTTGATATCTGGGGTTCCGTTCGTAACAAATGCAAATGAATTGTTCTCAACTAGCCTGCAAATGAAAATATTTCTCAATAACGTAGCAATGTATTTTCTTTGACCCTTTCTAAATTGTTTAGGATTAGAATTTAGAAATATGAATGCTTCAATTGGCCTTTGGGAATATGCAAAGAATCTCATTTTGTTTAAAGCTTGTGTCTTGAGAACTTTCTTTTTGTACCGGTTTGTCGCTGTGTGTTCCGACTGTTTAGTTCTTAACATTTAAAGTTTCGACATTGAAATCTTTTTCTGGTGAGGGGGATCTATAACCCCACGTCTTTCGGTAGTTCCATTTTCCACCACATATTGTTTAGTTCCTTTATTCTTGTGCTCAGTAATGCATAAACTTGAAGCATAGACAAAGATAGTATTTGGGTTCAGCTATAAGTTTTTACCTGATGGTTGACGAAGTCGTCTATTAGTATATTGTTCGTTCTACTCTCTTTGGTGAATACGTGCATTCAACATGCTTAAATTATGAAGTCTTTGGGGATACACACATTCGACGTGTCTCTGTCTGCCTTGAGGTCACTGGTTTATTTCCGAGTAACTAAAACTTCTGATCCTTTTTGGCTTGCTGATTTGACAATCAATCATTCTGTGTTGTTTTGCGTAAGGCAACTGGTCTTCTTCGTCACTAAATATGCTGTTTTATATGTATTGTATGTCTATTAATAGCGGCAAGACGCCAGTACCTTTCATGAGGTATATTGTATCCTGCAAAATGTCGTCGTGATTTACATTGAACTAATTGACGTCATCTGTTCAGGGTATTTACGGGTATCCTATCGAGATACAATCACTTTTCTTCATGGCATTAAGGTGCGCGTTACAGCTAGTTAAGCCAGAAGGGGAAGGTAAAGACTTCATACAGAAAATCGGTGATCGTCTGCACGCTTTGAGCTATCATATGAGGAGCTACTACTGGCTAGACTTGAAGCAACTCAACTCGATTTATCGATATAAAACAGAAGAATATTCTCACACAGCAGTGAACAAGTTCAACGTAATGCCGGATTCTTTGGAAGACTGGGTGTTTGATTTCATGCCACCTAAGGGCGGCTACTTTATCGGTAATGTGAGCCCCGCGAGGATGGACTTCCGGTGGTTCTGTCTCGGGAACTGTGTAGCTATCTTATCGTCGATGGCAACCCCGGAGCAAGCGTCTGCAATAATGGATTTAATCGAAGCTCGATGGGATGAGCTTGTCGGAGAAATGCCTCTGAAGATCAGTTATCCTGCGCTGGAAGGCCATGAATGGAAGATTGTTACGGGATATGATCCCAAAAACACTCGTTGGAGTTACCACAACGGGGGATCTTGGCCAGGTAAAACCGTAAAAGTCGTCCTTTCTTTTTTTGTACGATAATTTTTCCGAGGTTATTAAATTTGAAACTCATTTAATATCTTGGGAAGTGCAGTTCTTCTGTGGCTTCTGACAGCAGCGTGTATAAAGAGCGGAAGACCTCAAATAGCGAGAAGAGCAATAGAACTGACAGAAAGTAGGCTGCTGAAAGACGGGTGGCCTGAATACTACGATGGAAAGACGGGAAGGTTCATAGGGAAGCAAGCTCGGAAAAACCAAACGTGGTCGATAGCAGGATACCTTGTAGCGAAGATGATGTTGGAAGACCCGTCGCATTTGGGAATGGTGTCGATTGAGGAGGACAAGCAGATGTGTCCGCGAGTTAAGCGATCCGCTTCTTGGACTTGGTGACAACCATCATTTTGTGTTAAGGGATACCTTCTATGATGAACAAATTTTTATTTTTTTGGGTTGGAATTTTGTTGAATACGTTTGATGATAACAAATCTTGCAAAGTTGTGAAACTAAAATTGAAATTTGATTGGAAAACATATATTGGATTCTTGAATAAAGTTCAGAAAAATCCGGGTTGTTTTAGTTTTGGTTCTTGTTCAATTTATACTTTGTATCTATTGATTGCACGTTTGGCGATCTATTAACGAACTGGTCTTCTATTTTAAAAAAAATAAAACTAAATCGAGATACGGATAACTCATAATGAGCTCATTTTAAAAGATAGGTTACGCATCTAAATATTTTAATCTTTAAAAGTAAATATTTTCATGTTTTACTTAATTATTATTCTGTATTTATTTTTAAGTCATTCTGCATTTGTATTTATTTATACTTGTAACATGTACTCCGCGTATTTATATGTGATTTATCCTAATAAACTCCCAAAATTAACTCCATAGATCAAGGTGGCCCAAAGAACAATTAGCTCGTGGTCCACTTATTAGGGCCGTATTTTGGTGGGTTTAACCCGACCTTCCAAAGCCATACCCGGCGTATGAGAGTTGAGTTTTTAGCGTCCCAACTAGACTGCAAACGGGTCAATCGGGTCGGGTCTGGGTCGGGTCACTTCGGGTCGGGTCATTTCGGGTTTGATCGATGTATTGATTCGGGTCGGGTCGGGTCGGGTCATTTCGGGTTGCGGGTCTATTTCGGGTTACCTTTTATCGGGTCGTTTCGGGTTCGGGTCAATTTGGGTCGGGTCGGGTCGGGTCGGGTCGGGTCAGGTCTCTTTCGGGTCAAAATGCAAATTTTTGGTAAGAAAAGACGATTTTTTTGTCAAGTGGTTACTTTTTAAAGTTTTTATATACTTCGTATATAATTGGTGTTAATTGATTTCACGATATCAAATAATAAGTTCTTTTTGAGTCATTTGAAGTCATAGAGAGTATTTTGTATCTGGTCAATTCGGGTTTCGGGTCAAATTCGGGTCAAGGCATTGCGGGTGGTCCTGGAGTGCAGTCGGGTCATTTCGGGTTTCGGGTCGACTTCGGGTTGTGATTATCGGGTCACTTTCGGGTCTCGGGTCAGCCTTATCGGGTCGGGTCAATCGGGTCGGGTCTGTTTTGCCAGGTCTAGTCCCAACCATCCGACCCCTTTTCATCTTCTGACAACCAATAAGTCAAATTCAACCCCGATACAAATCAATTCAGTCCAGTCCAGTCCAGATCAGTTCGAGTCGACTCAACCCAAAGCCACCTACTTAAACTCAACCTAAATCAAGTCAATGTAATTTTGGTCCATAAAAGTAGATAGATGTTGACAATGCTATAGTAGATAAGAATCTTTTTTTGTGTGGAAGGGAAAAAAAAAAAACAAGAGTATCTTGATTATAACAATACCAAAAATAGGAGATTTGAATTCAAGGATCACAGCAACCCATGTCCACATTATGGGCCATAAATATTCGCATAAAACCGTCTTACACGTACAACATTTATCTATTTTCCAATCAAAATATAACAATATTTTAGTATTTAAATTGACTATCTTAAAATTACTGTATCATTTTTGAAAGCGTTAAAGTATTTACAAGTACACGACTACACGGGTGAGACGATTTCACACGAGACTAAACCGCTTTCGGTGCTTCAATTTTTTTTAAAAAAGCACACTTTTTGAGGCGTCAAAGACATAGGGCGTCTCTCTCTCTCTCTCTCTCTCTTAGAGTTACTTACAATCTCGTCTACCTTCATCTCATTTTTTATTTTTTTTACAAATTATTCTCATCAAAATTCACCAATTTTGGATCTATTTATTTTTATACAATCTCTTTGTTTTTCAATCAAGTATGATTCTTTTATCTCAATTTTGTTTTTTAACTTTCATTTTTCAACTGCCACAGTAATTTTGTCTTTCATTTCATGATTAAAATTAGTTGCTAAATTAGTGATTTTGTGATTTATCTTTAGTTCCAAATTTTATATTTTGTTTAATATCCCTTGTAATTTAGACTTGTTGCACTCCCACTAAAAATAATGAGTCGTTTTTGACAAATGTTGCAATTTCCGTGAATAAAACGGAGCAGAACCGTATTTAAATATAATAACAGTTGTTAAAAGAGACTGAGTATTTTATGTATCGGGTCATTTTTTTTGGGTGTTGCAATTGCACTGAATGAACCGTTTTTGGCAAATGTTTGTAATTCTCGTGAATGAGAGGAAGTGAATATAATAGTACGTACGGAGTACTAAGTAGTTGTTAAAAAAGTCTGAGTATTTTATGTATTGGGTCATTTTTTTGTTGTTGTTGCAATTGCACTGAATGAACCGTTTTTGGCAAATGTTGTAATTCTCGTGAATGAGAGGAAATGAATATAATTGTACGTACTAAGTAGTTGTTAAAAAAGACTGAGTATTTTATGTATTGGGTCATTTTTTGTTGTTGTTGCAATTGCACTGAATGAACCGTTTTTGGCAAATGTTGTAATTCCCGTGAATGAGAGGAAATGAATATAATAGTACGAAGTATATAGTTGTTAAAAAAGACTGAGTATTTTTATGTATTGGGTCAATTTTTTTACTTATAATCATAATCATATTTGTTATGATACAGGAATAAGGAAACTTTCAATGGGACCATTTGAATTTTCTAATAGTTCGAAAAGCGTAAAATAAGATTGGTTCTTTCGAATGTGTGACGCGAGCGACTAAGCTGTTGAATTGTTCTTTTGTAGTTGTGTGTGTGTGTGGTGACAAGCATTTATAAATCTCTGTCTTTTGGAAGGAGTAATGTGCTGTACATTGTAAGGGATCCCATCATTTTTTACGGAAGGTGTGTCGATTTCTGTTAAAAGTGTTTGATGATCGTGCTTGTGTTTTGTCGGTTAAGCTTACGACTTTTGTCTTTAATGTTAAATGTGTTGACAGGGTTTCCGGTCATCAAGAGAATGAGCATCCGCAAAGGCGTGATGGATGCCATGGATGACGAGGAATCATTTAGTCGGCCGCTTAGCCGGTGGACTGTTTTTATCTATGGCGTTGGCCACATGCTTAACGACATTACGTCTTCGTGTTGGTTTACGTATTTGTTGGTCTTCCTTACCGATATTGGCCTCTCGCCTGGGTAATGCACCTTGTTTATATATATTTCTGACAATCTTCATTTCAATGGATGCTGCTTTATTTGAATTACCCGTCTTCAGTAATCGGGATTTCACTGTGAGTGTAGATCGTGTTCGACCTAGCTAAAGTCATTACTAGCCTATTAAACACGGATGTACAAAGCTAGTTATGTCGATTAGTTTTTCTGGAATAGAATTTTTGTGGACATTTGATCATGAGATACTATATGCATGAGATTTCGATCATACAAGTTTAAGCTAAAGGTTTTGACTTGCCTATTATGTACCGTGTTGACAGAGATGCTGCAATTGTAATGCTTTCCGGACAAGTTGCTGACGGTTTTATGACTGCATTTGCTGGAGAGCTGGTATCATAAATACTTTCCGTCTCTAAGATGCTTAAAACTTTCTGGTTTTGTTATTAACAGTAATTTAGGTAAATAGCCGTATTTATACTACGAGAATAGATGCTCGTGAAGGCGATTATATTGGATGCTCTAGTTGGTGCATTTGCCAAATGTGCTCATTTCTTTTGACATGTTATCGTTTCCTGTTTATGTTATGAGTGGTAAACCATCTGCGAACTGCGTTACTTTTTGGACACATCTGTCTGTCGCTCATACCGATGATGTTTAAAGAATAATGTTGTGCTGGTTCATTCTGATTATCGTCATAGCGTCGTGAGATGATTGTTCGACTAAGTGTGGCCATAATTTTTTTCCCTTTAGCTCTCGTTTGGAATGGTTTTTCCGCTTGTGTGCATAGTTTGTGAGCTTACTCCGATGATTTCATTAGCATAATTCCTTTAAATGATAAGGTGAAGGTGACTGCTGCCTGGCATAAGTTGATTATTTTTTATTATTTTTTTTATTTTGCTGCTTTTGGTGTGTGCTTATGTGTTAGATAGACCGTTTTGGACATTTCAAAATATGGCACGGTGCTGGATCATTGTTAGTCGCTGTTTCATTCTCGTCAGTTTTCGGTGGGTGTATACTGTGCAAAATATTCGGAACGGATTCCTCTACTCTCCAGACTGTTGGATACAGCTTTTTTGCTGCGGTCTTCAACATTGGTTGGGCCGCCACTCAAGTGTCTCACATGTAACTTCTCCTCTGCTGTTATTTGTATTAAATTCAAAAATTAATTATTTTTTATTTTCAAAAAAAAATAAAATTACTCCGTAATTATTTTTTATCAGACGTTATTTTGATCTTAGGCTTAAGAATGGTACCTTATTTTGATGTTAGGTCTATGGTTAACTGCATGACACTCAATCCGACAAGCAGAGTAGTACTAGCGAGTTGTCGGAACGCCTTTACTATGGTGAAGTTCTTCATAATCCATCTTTTCCTTTTTTTTTTTTTTTTTTTTTCCCGTTTAATCCATTTTTATGTATGACCCCTTGCTCGTTATACTAATTTGGCTTGACGATTTTCTTTTCCGCCCTCTGAACATCTTAAATATAGGTTGCAAATCTAAGCCTTTATGCTGTGGCATTCATTGTCTTCAGTTTCGGTAAATCAAGAAGCCTTGTTGATGTAGAAAATCAGGTACTTCGATGCATACCATCTTTATATTCGTATTTATTGACATTGTTTACTCGCTAAAACCCATGAATATTTGCTTTTGATTGGATCAGTATCGTTGGATTGCTTATACGTCTATTGGCATTGGGTGTTGCTTTGTATGCATTTTCCATCTTGGAACGAAAGAGCCAAGGTATGCGGCCCGGCTATTGTCGTCGTTTATTATGCTTTTATGCAGTCGATGACCTCCAATACTGACGTTTTTTTCTTATAAAGTTATAATCAGTACTTCCTTTTCCAATTTTTAGATTGCAAGATGGCTCTCCCGGAAAAGTTTGTGGTAGAATTCAATGGACGTACTGGTTTCGTAAAGTCCTCTACTATCAAGTTGCTCTTGTATATCTATTAACACGACTCGTGACTAATGTTTCACAGGTATGTGGGATTTCTTAAATACAAGGTCCTTGCTTGTTCACAACTTTTTACGGTTTTTTTTTAATGTAATTACTATGAAATGGGTCTTTGGTTTGCATCTTGAGACCCCATCATTATAAGATTAATTTTACTTGAAATTGTTTTCCATTATACTAACAATTTGTCGTCACTTCTACTTGGGCTGTCAGGCATTTCTCGCTTTCTTCGTCATCAACGACCTACAAATGGCCGTGTCTTCAAAAGCCCTGGTACCATACTCCTGCAGTCCTTGATCAACGTTAAAAGAATATTTATATTCTCCAACATAAAGCTAATATTCTTCTCCATCGAATTATGCTCAGGTGCCCGCTATTATATACATTTGCAGCTTCATCGTGTCCATCATCTTACAGGTATAATCGTAAGCTGAGCGTTTTTTTTTTTTTTCTCTAAAATATTTAATTTTTCGGAATTGTTGTCTCTGAATTACTCAAATGACGCTTCTCGTTTTAGGAAATTACATGGACTGGTTGTCGCCTTAAGAAGGTTTTCTCGGTTGGAGGCATCCTTTGGGTGATTTGTGGTTTAGGGATCCTATTATTACCTCAAAGCTTGAGTAGCTATATGTATCTTATATCTGTTTTCATCGGTATTGCGAATGCCCTGATGATGGTAAGTAACTTTTTATATCGACGAGTTTCCCTTTATGCCAATTCTCAATTTTGTTCGAGCTGTTTTCTCATGACTCTCGTGAAAATTTTGCACAAAATAGCTGTGTCCGATACGTGTCAGACGCGAGACACCGTGTCTAAGTGCCCGAGTAACGTATAATGTGAATGCAAATACGAAAGTAGAACCCTGTAAAACTGAAGAGCTGAGATTGTGATGCAGGTAGCTGGAGCGGGAATGCAAAGCGCGCTTGTCGGAGAAGATCTTAACGGATGTGCCTTTGTCTACGGATCACTGAGCTTCTTGGACAAAATGTCGTGTGGATTAGTGCTCTACTTTCTGGAATCATATCTCAGTAAGTTGTTCTTAGTCGTTACTCTGTAAAAACACCCGTTAATCAGAGGCTTTCTGTAACTTTTTTCACCCATGACTGAAATTGTTAATGACGTGGGGTTGCAGATACTTCGACAAACATACAAGGGTTTCTTTCAATGTCGGTTCCAAGCGTAACGCTAACAAGGTATGCACTCGGCTTGGTTCCTGCAATATGCGCTTTCCTTGGAGTTGCTGTAACATTTAGCATGAATCTCGATACCCCTCCAAAGGCTTTGTTAGACCCGCTTTTGGTGTGACTCAAATCAAAGGTTGACATGTTTAGAATGACGTCAGAGCTAGCAAACCCTTCTTTAGTATTCATCCAAAATCAACGAGATACGCACTCGGCCTGGTTCCCCCAAACGCTTCTTTGGTTGCAATACGTACGAAAGACACCAGTCTCGTGCTCATCCAAAATCTGTACGCAACTGCTGATGACTCGTAATTGCTTTGTTTTATGTATGTTACGTTGTATATATAACGTCAAAAACTTTCACCTCTTTTTGGTTGTACTTAATATACGCTTACCACTAATTGCTGGTCAGACTTCGGCTTTTTTCCGCACACATTCTCACGCATTACATGTATGGAATTTGTTCACTATCGCTCCCCTGACAAAGTTCGTCGTTAGCTTCTTGGTTTGGAATTTTCCTTTTCACATTTTCGTGTCCCATTCGAGTATATTTCTATCTCAACAGGAAATTTTTATTGCTCTTCGGGAGGAACCATCTCCGTGAAAAAAGAGATTGTACTCTTCATGAATGTGTAAGATAAATGTTAAACAGAGTTTAAATGATAAAATTAGCGGAAAAAAAAAAAATGAAAGTCGTATCAATGCAGATGCTTACAATAGTAATTTTGGTTTTACTCTTATTTAGTTTATCATCGTTTCACAGTACTTGCGAGTAATTTAGATCCTCTTCATTATCTTCTTTCCATTTCTTTGAACGGCAAAGAAAATTTCCTAGTATGAGTTAGCCGTCATAAATTAGAAAGCGATGGATGACTAAGACGCTCGGTTTTCATGAGAAAAATCAATCAATAAAATGATGGGCGACTAGGACTATTTCCTAGAATGAGTTAGCCGTCGTAAATTAAAGCAACGGATGACGTAAAAGAGAAACAGTACTTCTTTAATCGCTGTTTTATAGTCCTAAACTTGATTTCCGCTTTCATGAGAAAAATCAATCAATAAAAATGGTACAAGTAAAATTTTCATAATGATACACAGCATCTTCCCATATTAATTTGGGATCAATACTTTATTAGCACCCAGCAGTTAGAAAAAAATGACGAAAAACAAAAAAAGGACAATCGTCGAGTATTTACACAAAAAAAAACAAAGATTTTCGAACACTGGCAGCAGTATTCAGCAAGCTCCCTCATCCTTGGTTGTCCTCTGGAAACCGATCATGAATTTACATCCACCATATAAAGTCGGTTGTTGAGACGGTAACTTATTGAGATATCATACAAAACCACCGCGAGAAAAGTCGAGGTGTCACAACTTAACTGGATCATACTTTTCACCCATAATACCTCCTTTCTGTTTCTGGAATTGGATGTACCGCAATGTGCTGTTGAAAAAAGCAGTTGTCGCGGAGTCGACAGTTGATACGTCGCTCTGCATGTCGGTTTTTATCAACTCCACTAGACCCTGGATTGCTACACTTGTGATCTGTGGATTTCCTTTCTCAAAGAAGTAAAGATACCTGCGTGCATTTTCAAATATGAACTCGTCAGATATATGGAAGAGTGAAAGACGAGAAGTGTGGTGTTATATTACTGTCGGCGACTAACTTGTTTAGAATTTCAACAAAAAGTGTGACGGGACCGCTGCTTCCACGCGTCACATTAGCCATCTGTTGCGCAGCACTTGCTATTCGAAGTGAACGCTTCAGGCACAGCAAGACCCTGCATCACCAACGCCGAACTATTGATTAGAATGACAATCAAACAACCTTTCGATGATTCATAAAGAAGATCGTCTGACAATACTAAATGGAAACAAAATTCTCCTCGTATGAAAAATAGCTTGATATAAGCAGAAGTTTTACCGTTCTCCATCCTTGATACCATCGGGGTCGTCCACCCAAAAGAGATGAGAACATGCATAGACTGCTCTGCATTGGTCAGCCTTCTTGAGAAGTTTTGCAGAATACTGAGATGTTCAGAATAAATAGACATAAGATTGTAAGCATGCTACCAAAAAACTATTTGTGAATGAGTATGTGCGAGACGTACTCCTGTCGCTTTATGTGTAAGAGTATCTCGATTCTCCACGCCGAACACACTCATCCTTTGTAGAGTACCAATTATGAGATGTATAGCGGTGAACTGTGCTTTGGAATCCTGATGTAGAGAATCAGAATAATAAGACTCAATCATTGTATATTTTACGCAGCAAAGTAGTAAATAAAAGTTAAACCAAGTAATTACCGCAATCTCTTCTTCATACAATATAAATGCCTGGGTGAAGAATTCATAAGCTAGTGGCTCAAGATCACAATCACCAGCAGACTAAATTGGGAAAAGAAAAAAAAAAACAAGGATCAAAGTCTGCAGGAGGAATATAACATTTGTTAGCGACGAAATTTATGGCTAAATTTATGGTTCAACCTCGGCACATTGCAAATACAGCCTCAATGCCATATCAGGACACGGAACCGTTGAAAGTGCCTCAATAGTCTGAAACCATAAACAGAAAATACTCCGTATTAGACAGATAATATAATGGACTTGCATGCCTACCATTTCCAGTTCATAAATAAAACAAACATATTAGCAGATGTAAAGGGATAGAAATTACAGCCAGCAAAAATTCGTTTCATTCAAAGATGCACTTGACAGTATCGGCCTTCACATGCATTATGCAAATGTTAAGAGATGAAACTACAGGGTGTCACTATATGTCATTGGTTGAACTTGAACCACGTCTGACACTCGAGTCGGCTATACTAATACTAAATTGTCAGACGACATAGGCCTTGCTGAAAAATCTCATCGTTCAAAAAGTTCATAATTGGGAACCAACTGGTAGTTCTAATGTCCAAGAATAGCCACTCAAAGAAACTGCTTTTGCTGGCTATGAAAAATTCAAGCCAACATGGTCACTATCTTCACGATAAAGTGTGTGTTGAGCGCCCTCTGTTAAGCATATACTAAAAGAACATTATTTTGGAGACATCACAGTTACACACGATGTAAGCATGTAGCCTGTTCGTTAGCTTAGTTAAGCATAGACTAGTACGGTAAAAATTGACACTGACAGACATCAGATATAAATGCCTCGTTTCTACTCCATTCATCAACAAACATTTATCACTATCGACTTCTTATCCTACTCGTAGGTAAAAACGTAACACTTGCTTCGTCATCAAAAGTATACCTGATTCACGAGCTGAAAGATTCTTTTGGGCGTGGCAGGCGCTTGGTAGCCATCTCCTTCACCATCTTGACCCTGTAAACTTCTGGCCAACTAAAATAACAAACACCGTATCGTTTAGATTAGCAGCAAAAAAAAGTGATACTGATCTCATACTGTAGAGCAAATTGGCAAACACCTATAAATACCTTCAGGGCAGAGAAGACGAGGGGTGGAACAGTGAAAGGTAACCGTTTTTGGCCTCCGCTCATGATATGTCTCTGAATGGTACATATAATCTGATAGAACATGCAAGTGACTAGATTTTTTAATGATAATATGAATGATTGAATCACTTGGGATTTCTAATGTAAGCAAAATTACGACACAGTACACACTACCTTGAACATCTCATCAGGATCATCATTATACAGCATGTGTATAAGTCGAGCAAGAGAGCTCTGCTCTTCTTTAAAATCCTCTTCATCCACCTATTCATAGGATTATTCGAAGAAACACACATACTCAGTCACACTTATATATAAAAAGACTTGGCACCCAAGCATATTAATCAAGAAGCAACATAAAAGAACTTTTCTATCGGGGAACAAAATCTAAAGCAGCTCAAAAGACTCAAGGCAACTTCATCAAGTTTGTGGTTGCCAACACCGAAATGTTTACGGATATAGCTATCAACAAGCATAATGACAAATCAAGATAAATGCTATCTACCTTCCCATTTCCCTTTTGGGATTAAAGCTCCCATATGTCTTGGTAGGTTACTAGTAGGTGGGGTCGGAAAGGACTAATGTACCATTTTAATAAGTAACGTTTGAAAGAAACGAAGGGAACATTCATTATTATGATTTATGAATCAGTGACAGGAGACAGTTGGAAGACAAGGTCACAAGGTGGATAAATTCTCTTAATTACAAATCAAAGTCAATAACAAATAATTAAGGATGTTCAGCGGAAACTTCAAGCAAATGAAAAAATGTCGAAGCCAAAAAGATTTGGACAAACAGAAAAGCTGCAGAATTTACGTATCTAATTTTACAACAAATGATATGCTCATAAGTCATAATAGACTCACAATCAGCAACTAGCTCAAAATATACATAAGCAAAAGTAAGAGAATCTATTTTAAAATGCCGATTTTGGACATTTGTGCAGGCGAAATTTGGAGTTTGAATTTTGAAGCGCTATAATCTATACACAGGTTAGCATGTTGTGACTTTAAATACATACCAATCTTTATGCTCAGGATCTACAGCCCTACAGAGATACTAGAACACCAACTCGCACAAATACATATTTACCATAATTCCCATTTTGCCATGCTAGCCCAAACATTTTGAAAGAGAAAGGTCAACTAACCTCATCCAAAGAACTATCATCCAAATCTCTGATGAGACCTTTAATCAACTCAAATAATGCCTCTACCTGCAAAAGGGCAAACATCAGATACTATGCATGTTGATTGTTGATATCCACGGCCATAGCCCCACACCACAATCGAAAGTCAGAAGAGTGAAGAAACGTACCTGATCAGCAGTGGAAATACAAGTGTAGTTCTTCAAAATGTTTTGTATGATTACTATTGCCATGACTTTGTTGGTATTGTTATCAAGATAGTCCATAATGCGAGGATAATTTGAAAGAGATAATGCTGTAACAGCATCATTATACTTGTCAAGGGGAGCGCTTAAAAGTGCAATGATTTGTTTTGTTGCTCTGCTGTCCTCAAGCTTTGGCTTGCCAGAAAGTTTCCTGACACATGCACCCTGCAGAAAGATGCACGTCAGTAACTTTCGATGACTTGATGAGTGTCTAAAGGCCACATGAAAGTGTACTCATACAACTCGTTAACTCGAAACTTAAAAGTCAACTCAAGAGCTGATTCGATTTAAGATGGACAACGTTGATCATCTGCTACAAAGGAATCCAAAAATTTGAAAATCTCACTCGAGATCTGATTATATATATTCACTTAGTCAGAGTCACAAATGATGAGGGCACATAAACCAAGAGATGTAATATATGTCGGATAAATCTATTCAACAATCAAAGCACGTTTTAGATACCGAATCAGAGACGCAAACTATACATTGGCTTCACAGAAACATACCAGCACAAGGTCGACATAATCAAGGCGATCCGGATGCACGCGTAATGTAAACGTTAGAAGTGATGTGTATAATGTTATGGCTCCAACGTCCGGCATGTCCACCTGTGCCTCGATAACCTGAGAGTAGGGTACATTCAATCTTAATATTGAGACATCCATAGGAAAACAAAATACTCCGTAGAAGATTTGATATGTCTTGAAACAAAAACTCTGTTTATGATAATTCAAGAACCGATACAGATTCTTCAAGTATGCGAATTAGGAAGTCAATGGTCAAACTTTAATATGTGGTAAGAACACATGTCCTTTACCAAATATCTTTAAAAGAATCATATGTTGGATGATAATTTCTCCAAGAACTTCAAAAAGACAAGCTTTGCATTAAGTTGTTTTATACTGACAATATTTATCAAAGAAACTAGGTCCTCATACTATTCCTAGGCTGATGATTGAGGATGATTTGATATAGTTCCTAAAGGCCATCTGCTTTTAGCAGAATTACAGAATACATGGTAAATTTCAATTTGGACAATTCAATTTGTTGAACCTTGCTTTCATTTATTATTAAAAAAGAAAAATATCCACCATAGACCTCTTTAAAAAAATACGAAAGAATTATTGGAAGTCAAGAAATTGTTTAAAGATAAAGGCTTAGGCAGTCAAATGAGAAAGATGCAACAAAATAAATGCAAGACTGAAGAACAGGCGGTTAGGTTTTACCTTTCCTATGGCACTGTTTAGTTTACCAAAAGCTTCCACCTGCAGGAATTCAGGCAATACCTGCATATTGTACCAGATTAGCGATATCCTCAGACCATAAACCAGGGACTAAAACAGTTATCACTTACCTCTGGATTGGATGCAGCATAGTTGGAAAGTCTCTCCATCAGCTCAGATAACACCATTTTGACATCAACTGTTGGCTGTAGACATAGCACTTCGTAAAAACATAAATCTGAGTGATTTAGCTTAAAGTTTCATTTTCCAGTATATAATCACTCCATATTACCCAAAGAGTTTTCTTCTCATCCTCCCATACAAGGGAAATTATACTTCCAAACTGCCATACACATTTTTCTGGATGACCCAACACTACTAACAAACAAGTCTCTTAAAACTTAATATAGAGCATATACAGTGAACTGTGAGTGAAGGTGTGAAACGTCGGACAGTGTACAATAATCTGGAGTAAGAAGTAATTGATAAGCTAGCCATTGGTGATGATATGAACAAATGACTAAAGCAGCCTACATAGAACGCGTGTGAAAAGCAGCTCTTTGGTATATGACCTGAGCACCTTTATCTTAAACATGTCAAGTGGTCAGACCAAGAAGCAAAAATGATGAGATGCATCATTCCTAGGTAAATTTGCTACTCGGTAAACATAGTGAACATCTATTTGCACATTGTCCTTTCTTCCTAACTTTACTCAGGTAAACAAAAAGAAATTCAAATTTCCAATTTATTTAACAAAAAACTAGATGCAGTTGATTCTTCTTTCCTATGGTACAGAGAATGACATTAAATATATGGATTTACTCAGTGCTACCTTTTAGCCATGTTAACTTGTTAAGTGATATCTCAGCAAGCAAACAAACATACAAACAAACATAACTACGGTTCATGTCGCACTTTTGGCTTAAAAAGTTAAAGCTTCCCAAGGAAAAAAAAGAAAAAAAAAAAAAAAAAAGAGGACACTAGGGACATCCATTACCTGAAGCTGTGGGCATGCTCCTAACAATATGTCAAGTGTTTGGAGGTGGTACTCATCTGGAAAAACTTGGATGATGCAATCCATCAAATACTGTTGAGAGAGCTCATCTTTAGAATTTACAACCTGTGAACAGTTGTCGTAAGGTAAACATTAGAGAGGATAGATACAGCTACATAACTAGCTGACGAAGAGGTTTTCTTGAAAAAATAAGTTTCTACCTGCTCCAATATTCTGGGAAGAACAGTATCTCTGTACAATTCAAGATCAACACCATCTATCTGACTTAGTATATGAAGATTCTTTCCGACCTAGCAAACAAAGAGGCGGAGCCAAAACTTTCTAAGATCACAGTTAGGAGATACTATATTTGAAAGACAAACTCACTTCAGATAGAAGGGATTACAAGATCACGAAGCTCATTCCTCTCCTTTTCACACTTCTCTTTCACCCGAACAGGCCCCTGCAGACCAGAAACCTCTATTGAAGTCCTCAACTCAGGATCATGAAAGAGTATGAATCATTACAAGCACCAAAACACCTGCATGGCCAAACATCATGTCCTCATGAGACACTCTCACCATTATGGCATGCAAGTACTATGGTGCCATGTGTGGTTTCACTACTAGCATTATAAACAATCAGAAGTTAACAAACCTGATGCTGCAAGCGAACCCAAAGTTTATTCATCTCCGTAAAGTTATGCAGCACAAAGTCCACAGCATCCATCACTGTGTCACCTCCTCTAAACCAAAATTAATCAAATTCAAATAAATTTTCTTTGAATCATAATAGTATAATGTATGACAAGGAAAGGAGGCAGGAGTGGACACCAGACACATGTGTACTGCTGCAGCAGCATTTTACTATTTTAGATGCTTCCTTTTTACAAGGCTCAGTTAACAAGACACACTAGTTCGTGCTTTAATATTTTTTCAAGATCTTTGTCATGCTGTTCCTTTTTCCCACAACTGTCAACTTTTACTCCTATAACATTTCTCAACTTGAGAACTTCTGAAAAGGGTAATTTTGCCTAAAATGTTATTATTAGATTACACAAAAAGTAATTTTACTCCTATAACATGTGTGTGTGTAAGTTTTAAGTTTAAGTTTGCTAGACCAGAAAGACCATTCACTACTACATTTAGATGTTTACCATAGCATGAGGGTAAACAATATTCGCTTCCAAATAAAAGGTGAACTCTCATAAAATTGCTATCAAAGTGAGTGAATAGGTGAATGCATCATGCCCACATTTAGTCTCTACACCACGCTCATCAGTCTATCTACTATAATCAGTATGACGGTAACATATCTATACAGCGCACGCATTCAAGTGCTGACAAATGATAAATCAAATGCCTATTATTTTGGATTTATTTCATCACTAGCTCATTCTCTGAACTATCTTAACAAATTACTACAGACAATAGGTCACTTGCAACCAGACAACAAAAATAAGCAAGTGTATCATAAGTATTATAGTAGATACTCACCCTGCGTACTCTGACCCAATATCAGGTAGTTTGTCTCTAGTGACTTGACAGAGATAACTCCTCAAGAAGAGTCCCCGAATAGGATGTTGAACAGCACGACACATCTCAACAAGGTCTTTAAGAATATCTTTTGAGGGAACCTCCTTTAACTTCATATATACAGACCCTATGGTACATAGAAGATACCTGGTGATTTGACATGAGATTTATTACGAAATGCAAAAAAAAATAAAAATTCTAAGTAAGTTACAACCAATGGCGAGTTCTTCGGGTGTGGTTGGGGTGCAATTGAAATATACTCCGTATATTTTTCATAGACGTACTCATGTAGAAGCATACTCCGTAATAAAGAAATGTGGTTCATTGATTTTGACTGTACGTATAGACAAGGAGGTGTGAGGTTGAGCTACGTCTAGGGTTTGATTCCTTGTGTGGTTCTTTCAAAATTGCTTAGTTCGATATAGCTTCTTTTTTTTTCTTTTTTTTTTTTTTTTTTTTTTTTTTGGATAAGAGAGTACTTTTAACTATATGATACGGTTTATTTTAGTTTGAACCCGTTATTCCAAGATTCTAGATTTGCCCCTCTTCACAACTTACAAGTATGTTTTGAAAGCACGAAAAACAACTTACAATGCAATGATTAATTCAGAGTTTAGCAAAATATTAATCGACTCAATGAGCGCATGCACAGTGGAATGAGTTCTATACTTCTATCTATCATCAGGGTAGTCTCTTGCAAATAATTTGTACGTAACCTCGGCCGACAAACCATAACAAACACTAACACACAGTCAGTCAAGACTCAAAAGCATCGTCTAGCTGAAATCCTAATGAATCTACCACATCTATAACTAAGGCAACCTAGATGTGATGATTAATCAGAGCTTGCAATCGAAGTTTACTCTTCCCGTAGTAAACTTTAAATATATGAATCACCAAAGTGTGTTTGCAGCTTTATGTCGAGAGAAATGATTACTTTTGAAATCGTATTTTTCAAGCAGTTCTCGATGAAAGTAGTATAGTTTTGTACCGAAAGTGTTGACACCATACCAATCTAAAAATGTGATGAAAACCATTCCACGTAGAAGTATTTCTAATGAAAGCATTAAGCTAAGAGATAGGGTTAGGTCTCGTCACTTACAGCCTAGGGAGTACATTGCCAGCATGTTGAACAAGCTCATAGAGATCAACCACAGACACGCCATGCCTAGTCTCGTCTTGAAAGAACAACTCCAACTTCTTTAGTTCATCAAACGCTCGCATATCTTTGCAAATCATATAACAGAAATCAGATAAAGAACTAACAACGCCAAATCGAAAGAAATGCTTATTGATGCAAAATTGAACGAACAATTTGTTGTTATACTATCAGATCAAAATTCAAAAATTTGCAACAAACACTTCCATTTCAAAATTAAAACTCGCACAAAACTGATTGAAATAGCTCGATTAGAAGAGGAGAGCACTATGGATGATACTTTTGACCAAAATCGAGTCCAAAAACTCTACATTAGAGTGCGTAAGAGCAGAATTCAATCGGATTTCTGTCAAACAGCGACACGGTAATGCAGTAAGTGTCACAGTACACCAGAAGTAGATGACACTGAAATCGTCGAAAACAAAATCAAGCAAAATTACTAAGAATTCGACGCCAATGCACGCAAGATTAAAAACAGTAAACAGTATCAAAACGAGAGTAAAGTCAACGACTGCGAAATTGAAGAGAGATCATACAGAGCTCAAAATACTTGTGAGGAGAAAGTTTCGATGTACGAAGTTCAGACAACATCTGCGCGGAATACTTCAACGCTTCTCTCAGATTATCTGCTTCCTGCAAAATCATCCAGAAATCAAATTAATCAATAAATCAATCAACTATTCGAAAAACAAAACACTAAATCACTGATCATACGAAATCAAAACCTCGAAAAAAAAACAAGAGAAAAATTCAGTAAAAATAAAAAATTAATCAAATCAAACACAGAATTATGATCTATGATCACACGAATATCGCAATTTCAATGATACAAAATCAAAACTTCCAAAAAAAAAAAAATTAAAAAAAAAAATTGAAAAGAGAAAGAGAGAGAACAGCGGCGCGAAGCATGAAGAAGGCGTTTTGTTGAACGCCGGCGATTCCTTCGGCGAGCCATTTCTCTTCGTCGTCGAAACCATCGATTATCATTCTTTCTCTCTTTCTCTCTCCTGCGATGGTTTTTCTTCGATGTTTTTTTTTTTTTTTTTTTTTTTTTTTTCTTTTTCTCTTTTCGTAGATGAGATTACCACGTCGCACACAACAACGAAGGTGTGGGTTTCACGAGTGAGGAGTGACCCCCGTTCCCGTTGTTTTGGTTTCACTAACAAGGACCGGGTAGCGGAGATGTCATTGCCTAGTGGACAGAATTCGAAAACGAGTTACGTTTTCAATTTATCGAATTTACATTTTAATATTAACTAGTGGTGCGACCCGTGAATATCACGGAGCCTCTAGGAGTATTGTACTATGTGTGGTTTGGGTTTACGATGTTCAAGGAACGTACATAGAAGTGTCTTTTTTAGTCTGTGGTCGAAATTATATGCCATTCACAGTCAGTGCGTAAAATTTCAACAAAAAGCTTTGAGTTGTACCATAAATGACAATACATTATTCGAACACGGACCCTAAGAATCATGCAATACATTAATGACAATACATTATTTAAATGGAGGAGCAAGGCGCACAACGACAACATTAAGATGTAACAGGAGTACAACAACAATGACGACAACATGCGGCAACTTCCGCACTCGTAAATCAACTGGTGTTCCTTCAGCTAGCATATAACCTTTCTCGTAACAAAAGATAAACAACGTTAACATCAGATATTACAAACTTTCCACTATAATTGTGCTCATTTTAGAGTACTATAACAATTCGGTCGTAATATACTTGACTTTCAATTGACTTGGACAAAGCACACTCAAACCATACCCGAACATGAAATGACCCAACCAGACCCAAATTTATATACTAAAAATTGACATGTACTCGATCGTAATGACCCGTTTGCCGGCTTTAAATTGAAGACACTAAAAAGTACAGGTTTTGGTGGATATCACATTCACCCAAGTCCACAACTAAAAAAATTAGGGAGCTACAATATTGATGTTGAGCTTCACTTTTCTTCTTACGGAGTGGATTAACTAAGCTTCAAGTCTTCAACCTTTACCTAAAAAACTCAGCAGATAATGATAGTAAGATAAGGTTTCAAAACTTTTAATTTCCAAAAACAATACAGAAAAATTATTCATGTGGGCACCCAAGCCATATTTAAACTTCATAAAACCAAAGTATGATCAGGATACACAATGAATAACAGAAAATAACAGGTGTCGACAGAATTCTGATGAGACTTAAAATCTCATACACACTATTCAATACATCCCCAAAATAACTACGGAGTACTTGTATGTCCCTTCAGCTTCATACATCCCCAAAATAAAGAATCCATCAGAACATAAAGTAGAAACAAAATGTGCAAGACAAATAGAAGGAATATATAAATCATACGGAGTATACAACTAATGTTGAAGCTTACATGCATACCTTCAAAGCCTTCTCCAAAGCAAGTGAAATGGCATTTTCAAAAGCAATACCTGCATCAAATTTATAAACGCTTTAACATTCATCTCTATTTCTAAATTAGTCAATAGTCATATATGCATCTTGTCAACTTAAATACCCAAATTCTAAACGGCTTGATTGAAAAACTGGTGAAAAGTCATTGGTAGAAATTATGAAAAATGAGAAAAAGAATCTATCAAAAACAAATTAGTCTCTTTCATCTTACATAAGGCTTATGGGGTATTTATTGGCCTCAAGTGGCCATTGGCATGTGCTAAGCAATCCAAGATTCAAAAAAGATCATATGCATCAAGTGCGATAGCAAATGCTATTATGAAACATAACCATAACTTTACCAAATGCAAACAAAGACACTGCTTCATGTTAAAACGTCATCGACATGCCGGCCAACAACATAACGATACGACTTCTACCATCCCGAAACTTCAATAAAAAAACTATTAAATTAGTACTCCGTAATACACAAACACAACAATAAAATCATACCTTGGATGGACTGAACAACAACTTCTGAATACAGAATATAAATAGGGTAAAGCCTATAAAAGACCAGAAAGCGACATAATTAAAGAGATAACAAAGGTGAGTAACTGCCCTGTGGCAACCTCAAGTGCTACTTTACGGTGTCAGGTACAGTTCAGCACCGATTTTTTAGCTTAGTTTCCGGTTCATCATACATAGAATGTCAGCATTATTACGATTATAATCACAGTAAATGGATCATTATATATATGCCACATAACAAATTAAAATGAAAACACTTGTGGGAAAATTACAGGCTTCTCCTCTTGAGGCTCATCTTAGCGACACCATCACTTGTGGGTACATTGAACATGAAGCAACACCATACACAAAGCTAACGATAATAGAAATTTCTTACCAATAAGTTCATATGTTCAGTTGACCAACTTCCGCGATAAAAACTGCAAATAAGTAAATATATTTCATAAGTGGTGACTAAATTATCACTTGAGCTTAGTAGAGCTTCTATCAACATAGCCATTTTTAGTTCTATGAAAACAACTTCTTTTCCAAAGGATTCTTTCAACATATACAACCGCCACAACAAACAAATATGTTCACATACGGTGACAGTTAATAGCAGTATCTACGATCACTCCCACTTTTATTGCAACTGCGGCTCTCTCTTCCTTCACCATTTCCCTGGGAGAGATCTCATACGTCTTTTCTTTTTGCTTCACATTTTTACAGATCTACGATATAACCCGAAAACTACAAGGACATAGAATTACAGTGAAAAGGATGCTGTGTTTGATACAGGTGTGTCATGCGTCAAAGTATTTTCGTGTTTAGACAGTCATGTGCAGGTTTTCATGGTTTGGTATAAAATGCACAGTAGGAATGTTCTGTCATGTTGACATACCTTTTCGTTCAGTGGCGACCCAAGAGCGAATTCCTCCAGGAATGACATCAGCTACAACACGTAAAAAGACGCCATTATCAAAACAGAAGCATAAACTGACAGGAATTTTGTCCAAAATAATACCCTCTTGTGTTTGTATTATCTTGGGCAGACCTGAGAGTCTAAGACACTTCGTATGAAGGCGCCATTGAACTCTAAATTCCACGCCTACAAAGAAAAAAAGGAAACAAACAATCAGCTTTCTGAGACTACTGTAACAATCAGCTTTCCTAGACTAAAAGCTTTGAAGAGAAACTTTTTCTATGATTGTAGACTAAAATGTTTGTCATTACGTAACCACTCAATGATGAAGGATACCCGATGTACAGACGCCGTCATTCGGGGAAGCAGACTCGACAATAGATGGGTCATTCCATATAACCCCTATTTGTTTTGATATATTTCAATTCACTAAATAAAATATGAAAACTTCTAAAAGGTAATCTGTAAAAGCAATGCAGAAGACATAATGAGGAAGGAGAAGGGTCGGAAACATACAGTATTCAACAAACCGTCTCAAAATTAAACCTGAGATCATCAAACCTAGACCATCACCAAATTGATCAAACCCAAAATTAAGATTGAACACTTATCCTTGACCACTCTCAAAACAAAAATTGGAGTACCATTTACCTGAGAATTGCTACAAGAATATCAAGAGCGAGGGAAGCATCAGTTAGAGATTTTCCCAGTACCCATGTTCTGATGTCAAGAGGCAAAACTAACCACATGATTGGAATATCTGTATGCTTACACAGAATCCAGGGCACGCCAGTTTGCAGTGCAACGAACCATACTCGCAGCCCATTGAACGTATTACTTTCCTTTGTGTCCACAAGCTGCTTCATCGTTGCGACTTATTTTTTATCCGATTTTAAGAAAACCAAGAAACTTATGGGTTAGATGTTATCCTGGGCATTATTTTCTAAAGGAAGAAGCAGGCAAAGAAGAAAGGTAAGGAAAAATACATTATTTTTGAGTCTATTGAAAACGAACCCTCTCCTGATTTTTTTTTCGACACCATTCCAGCAGAAGGTTGAAGTCAAGGAGGAGCAACTTGAAACTACCGTGTGAGTGAGCTTCTGTACGACGATCTACAAAACTATAATAAATCAAAGAGAAGAAATAAACGTGGATGATCGAGAAACCTGCTGTAAATACCATTGGTGCGGGAAATTTCCATCCACCATTAGGAGACCAGATCAATGATACGCGAAGATCCTGGACAGTGTAAATTAATCCCTCGCCTATAGGTTCATCCGGTAATTTAATTTGAAAAACAGTTGAAAAAAGTGAGTGGAATAAATTCAAGGTAAAATCCAAAAGCAGACTAATTGAACTCAGAAGCTAAAAATTCTTAAAGATACCTCAACAGTATCATTACCAAACACTTTAGTTACTGTTCCGGACCAAAAACAACCATCTTTCCTCCAATCAACCATATCACCGACACTACAGCCACCGTCCACGACTACAGCAACATCTGAAATCGTGTTAATGTCGGGCAATTTACTTTCATGGTAGATGGGAGGAAATTGGGGTCTGAACATCAGCTCTATTTTTGCCTTCTTGGTGCCTCTCCTGCGCACCTCGTACAGTTTTGCCCATTCAAGACCTGTCATTGATAGGTGACTGTTTAATCTCTCATAGTACTTCTCCTATACGTAGGAGTCTCAGTTTCTCACAACTATTTTATACCGTGAGATCGTCTCATACTCTTATATTGATATTTTCGTAGGCATCCATAATGACCAACATTCTAAATGATGTAATACATTTACATATACTCCCGAGATTACCCGCCAAAACTCTAATTCGCTTCAACAGCGTTTCCTTTATCAATTATACCTGAGCTCTGATGCTTGCGTATCAAGCTTACTTTTCCCACCATCACCACCACCGTGTGTCCTGCAGCAGCATTCTAATACAAATTCTCGTCGTATAATACCTAAGTCAAATTCCACACAATCATCGAACCAATCAATCATCATTATCCAAACAATTAACAAACACTTAATAATCAATTAATCAAATTACACTATAGAATCACATCGAATCAAATCAAATTAAATCAAACTCTGAAATTAATTTAATAGGCAATGATGAATGAGCTAAACAAATTCGACGAAACACCACCTTGGCTGCCTTCGAGTCTAGGCACCGACATCAACGGTGCGGAAAAAACAGCTTCATTGACCATGCGGAGACATCACCTTTTCTTTTACGATCTTAATTTTGAGGTGGGAAGTTAGATGGGTAAATTAAAAGAATCCTCGTCGTATAGAATCACATCGTAGAATTGGAAGAATCAAGTCAGGGAGTAGTTTAATGATCCTGACTTTCCCTCTTCTACTTTGAGATAACCTTGTGACTCGGTTGGCTTAGTTAGCCTAAAATCAGTCGTCTAAGATAAATTCCATGCCATAAAACATATTTAGGTTGCACACAAATGAAAACACCTAATCTTGACAAACGAAAACACCAAATCTCGACAGGTCAAACACAAATTTTGCACCATATCAATACAATTTCAATTTTGATCAGCTTATAAGAACTGAGATGTTCCCATAACCATCGGTAAAATAACCAAACGAACCGTGCGATTTTCATAGGTTGGGAGGATCATACCTTAGATTTCCTATGTTTCGATACATGAGGTTTCTCTTCCCAAAGAAAAAAAAGGAAGCCAGCGATACCCTAAACAATAAAAGCAAAAGACATGATTACCTCTAGTATGCTTGGATTCACATCATCACTTAACTCGACACTTTGACATAACAATCGACAACAGCAAGTCAAAAGTAATGATCAGATTCACAGCCCAAAAACACAACAATCGTTGTCCCATATCGACATTAAATTTCAGAAAATCAACCACGACAGAAAATGACACAGGTCCACTATAGAAACTCAGTACATGGACACCAAACAAACAATAAACTGATCAAATACAAAATTAGGCCATAAAAACAAAGCAGAGAGGCACACCGTTATCAAAATAGAGCATAGACGACCACCAAAACGCCTAATTCGATTTCGCGCGCCATTACAATCTCCAAATTCGAAACCCTTAGCTTAATTTGTTAAATCAAGCAATTGGGTCAAATTAATGATGAGAATCGGAAGTATAGAGCGAGGGCGTGAGAGTGTAGCTGATGCGATGGTGGCCATGGAGGATGATGGCGGTGGTGTGGGTGATGAGATAAACACCGCAAGATAGGGGGATAGTGAGGAAGAAGGGTTTTGCAAAATGAAAATGAAAATGAATGATGAAAGAATGAATGAATGAATGAATGAAATGAGGGGCTTTTCAACTTGAAAATGAATTGAATGATGAAACGTTTTGTGTTACAAAGGAGCTGAGGCGTCGGGGATAGGTGTCTAGGTGTTGGGCTTTGTTGACTTGGCAAGAGTATGCCACGTGGCAGCATGAGGGTGTAATTTTGGATTGTTTTAGAAAACATTTGGTTTGAAGATTGTGTTTTAATAGGATTATATAGAAGTGTTGTTCATCCTTTAAATAATAGATCTATGAGTATTTATCATTTTCCAAACTTTTTCGTTATATTTTTTCATACTTATATAAGATCACAAATGTTCACATAAAACCGTCTCACGCGTGCGACGGGGTATTTGCAACTAAAATGTGTCTACTTTAAGATTTAAAATGTGTCGACTGTCGCGGACTATGCATTGTCGACTCTTTTTTACGGGGAGCTCGGCAGTTCTGGTGTCGGCGGTAATATAACTAAACGAGTACCCTGGAGTACGCAGATTCCGGAACAACATATCTCGACATATTCTATCGAGCAATTTTTACATGGCGATGAATGGATTTTTATAGAATATTGATCGATGTAGCTTCGAAATTAAGCTTTTCTTCATTATTGAAATAAATTTTATAGCGAGAAGCTATATAATGTCGTTGTAATGTCACCGAAAAATTCTTATTTTAGACGATATTATCTGTCTTAATCTTAGGACGGATCCGATTGATATATACCAATTCCTGAATTCCAACATTATTTCTCGAATTTTGATTTGGTTGTACACACATACTCTATGGCCGATTGTCATTACATTGGCTAAACGATGCAGTATTATAGAAACCGAAATATGACAGCAGCTCACTATCCAAATATTTGAGAAAAGTCACGACGATTGTCCATGACACAGTCGAGTTGAGTTGAACTGAACTGTACAGTCGTGACGATGAACACGACATTGAGGATGGATAAAAGT
The DNA here is from genome assembly GCA_023091065.1 of Dianthus caryophyllus. Taxonomy (NCBI): domain Eukaryota; kingdom Viridiplantae; phylum Streptophyta; class Magnoliopsida; order Caryophyllales; family Caryophyllaceae; genus Dianthus; species Dianthus caryophyllus. The sequence continues at coordinate 2,663,272 of CM041526.1, read as the reverse complement.
TAAGACTCACATTTGTGACGAGTCTGACGACACATGAGGGAAGTATTCATACATAATAAAGTTTGCAATGAGCTCATATGTCGCTTCAGTCGGGTGAAAGCTGTCCCAAAACAAATATTTCGAATCACACACCAATGAAAACGGGTTACACAACACGGCCACTTCGATCAGTCCGGACCCACAACATCCTCTGTCGATCACCTTAAACCCTAATCAACAGCAACAAAAACGACAATAATAGTCATTAACTCATTATCATCAGGTGACGCCATTTCATTTAATTTGTCGGTAAAAAAAATTTGAGCGTATAGGCACCCACCATACGACGAAGAATTGTGGATGAGATCGAGAAAGAAGGCGTAAACGTCCATGTAGATCAAAGTGGACATGTATAGTTTTCTTCGAAGATCCATGATTCGTGCCTTAAGTTTAAGATTGAATATTTGTACGGCTTCATTGTATTCTTCTTGAACCTGTCGTGTGGGACCGCCTCCTAACGTTCTTTGCGATGGCAGATATCCCAACGGTGGCACATTGCTAATCGCAATCGTCCGTGCCCCCATTTTGTGTAACCGCTGACAAAATAAAATGCGAATAAATTATACCTCTTCTGATTTAGTTATTTGTTTACCTTTATGTTTTCGGAAATACCTTAATAAATGAGGTGGCGCCCCTAAGCATGATATCAGTGTACTTATCGACATCGGCAAAGATTCGATGAAAAGGAACAGTAAAGTACGTGTTGGCTAAGTCACAGTTCCCAGAGACGACAAAATAGATACTGTTGTTGACAATGAAGTTGGTTCGATCGACTCCAACCACGGCCTCGACCTTCGTACGGTACTGCGAGAACCACTCTAGCTGCACGTCCAATGACCTCGTCAACTGCATTTAAACAGCAGTAAGTTTTCTATAAGACTGTCTTACCATAACACCTGTGGTACATCAAAAGGCTCTCGTAAAAAAAAATTAGAACACTGACAACAATAGCAGCGGTTACACCATCGTAACCAGAACCAGCTGAGGCGAAGCTAACGCCCGTGAGAAGTTCCTCTTCTGGGAGACTTTTGTCCAAAAATGCTGGCAAAGCTTTCTTTATTCCAAACTTCTCAGCTACGAATAATAAATAATTTTCGTTATTTTGAAATTATTATTTAGAAACCAACTCAACCAAAAGTTTAATCTGAGACGTGGTGCTGAAACCCTCTCGACCAGAAGGTTAAGCTGATAGGTGTTATACTCTTAACACTAAAATTGTCGTAATAATATTAACATAAATGAATTTACCTACGAAATCTGTAGTAAGTCGACCGTTACAAAATCGACCAGTGGCCTTAGAGCCTAGAAAGTCCTTGCCATTTGGAGGGAAATTGGATTTGATGAGCGTTAACGGCAGATAATTGTTGTTGCCAGAGTCTACAATCGAGTCTCCAAATGCGAAAAGGGCAGGCACTTTCATGTTCCTAGGCGACGTCTGTGCTACACCCTCTGTACTTGTCTGAGCACACGGGATGATCGAGTACATAATGAACGCTACCACGAGTAATGGACATGACAAAATAACCCATGTCGAACAACTAAGAGAAGTCATGTATCGATGTCTTTCGTTTCACGATTTTTTTTTTCGTGTAAAATGGTAGGAGAATGTTGTAGTGTATATATGGTTTTGTGTAAGACAAGGTAATGAAAAAGAGGTCGAAGTTATGGAACTTCTTTGTTATGATCATTTCTTTTGCATTTGTCTAGATTTCTATTACGGCAAGTTATCATTCACTTAGTTACAATGAGAGTATACAGTTAGCCTAATTGTTTGCAATTTTTGTTACGAGTACTCTTGTGAAACTGTCTTACAATGGGAAACCTAGAAGTCAATCGAGAAAATCACCCGAATAATTCAGTTGCTACCCATTTGTGTGAGAGGTCTTACATTAGCGTTATTGTGAGACCGTTTCACCAAAAAAATTGTGCCCTGAAGATCATCAGAGACTCTGAGTTCCAAAATGAGAGCCAGGTTGTAAGATGGTGTCAAAGCTATTTTCCGAAGTTATTTGAAGCTTTATAACTCTACACGTATCTCAAGCTCTAGTTACTAGTTAGGGCTCAACTTGTCGTCTTGAGTTCAACTCGTCGCCCTGAATAGTCTGAAACTATAATCCCTAGAGGACACGTTGAAGATCAAGTTTGTAACGAGGATTAAGCAATAGAGGACGATCATTTAACTCATCGCTCCAAATTCGTTCAAAAACACTCTCTCACACTCTCAAGCATAAAATGTCCATCACATGAAAATATTGTCATCAGATTATTGTACTTCGTCAACTTGTACTCTGATACCATATTAGAATATCAACTGAGCGAAAATTTTAAGGTGATGATTGAGGTTCGATAATGAGTTTATATTCCTTAACATCATTCTATCCTTTGAAATTGGCCAGGGTTAAATACATGAACCAAAATATATTGAAAATGTAACAATGTTGAAACTTACAAAAGCCGAACTTCACCACCCTTATGATTTCATCTGCTAAGAAGACACTTAAGGTAGTAAAAAAATGCATGCAGGGATACAATGATGCTGTTAATACAGCAAATACAGTAGAGTTCGCCTTCGTAAAACATTTGCACAGCATAAGAATTTGACAGGTGAAGTTGACGCTCAGAACAAATAAGAAAAGTAGTTGTCGAGTATTTTGTTAGTAAGGAGCTCATATCCTGCCTCTGTTGGGTGGAAGCTATCCCAAAATAGAAACTTCGAATTGCATAGCAACGAGAACTCGTTACACAGCGGCCCTGCTTCTACTAGTCCAGATCCACAGCATCCTCTGTCCATATCCTTGAATCCTGTTCAGATACGAAAATCAAAAAACGTTACGAGACTTACGACATTGCCTCAAAAGCTTTTATATGACTGCGGTAAGTTCTAGAGGTTGAATGAATGCTGCATCACTCGGCGAGGTCTTTATTAATGGTTTTTTGTTTCTGTATTTGAGAAATATACATCAATGCACCTCCCCTACATGCAAGGAAAGAGTATATGCGTACCATACGTTGTGTAGTTGAGTATGATATCGAGGAAAAGACTGTAAACGTCCATGTATATCAGCGTGGACATGTACAGATTTTTTCTGAGATTGTCGAGCTGATTCTCGAGCTTTATATTGAATACTTGTGCTGCTTTATTGTAGTGTTCCGGAATTTGTCGGGTTGGACCGCCACCTAGTGTTCTTTGTGACGGCACATATCCCAGGGGAGGCACGCCGCTTACAGCAATCGTACGAGCCCCCATATCATATAGCTTCTGATAAATCCACCCACAAAATCATTCATTAATTTGGCGACATTTGGAGATGACATCTTTGACGCACTGTGTCACTACTGACTCCTTTCGTGCAAATTAGTGCAAGAGGCCAAAGCATACTGAATTTTTCGTGTTTAAGTCGGCTTATGCGGAGAGTTTTTAGATTACCTTAAGAAAGGAAGTAGCTCCATCGATCATGGTGTCTGTATAACTATCAACATCTTGAAATAGCCTTCTAAACGGAAACGTAAAGTAAGTGTTGGCTAAATCACAGCTCCCTGTTACAATGAAAAATATGCTATTGTTAACAATATAATTGGCCTTTTCAGCTCCAACTATATTGTTTAGCTTCTCACGGTACTCCTTGAACCACTTTAGCTGGTGATCTAATGAATGCGTTAACTGCAAGCGCCAACCAACATCAAAATGAGATATTCACACTAATAAATGGAGCATTTTAATGTTCTACGTAATGTGTGAAACTCAGAAAACTAACACGGAACAATGTTCCATCTGAATTATTAAGATCATCTATACGGGAATTGTGCACGGCAGTTGTAGGACTGCAAGTGTCGAACTCACCATGAGTAACTTTTTGATGTATGTACGCAAACTTGCATCGAACATAGGCTCCATATTTGATAATTTGACACTAAAAGATTCAAAGTTTTTAAGGCATAATTGTTAAAATCATCAAAACTAACACTATACGATGCATACATTAATTCTCTTCTCCAATTTCGACATGCAAATTAAAACCCTCTCGGTATAAGATGATTTGAATGGTCTATAAGAACTTGGTAATATGATCATATCCAAAACCTAATGAAGCAATATCTGAAACTTACAACAAGTGTAGAGGTCATATGATCATATCCAGAACCTGCTGAAGCAAAGCTAACGCCGGTGACAAGATCCTCGTCCTGTAGACTCTTGTCAAGATATGCTGGCAAACTCTTCTTAATACCAAGCTTCTCAACTGCAAAAAATCGAAGTGATTGGTCCAACATATGAACTAGGAGCTCAAAGTTATTTTTTAAGTACAACAAATAACATGCTGCAAAAAATTTCAAATCCGTTCATTTTTCACACACCCATGAAATCAGTAGGAAGTCGCCCGTCACAAAACCTGCCTGTTGCCTTCTGACCTTCAAAGTTCATGCCGTATGGAGGGAAGTTGCCTTTGATGAGCGTTATAGGGATGTGATTATTGTTGCCTGAATCTACAATCGAATCTCCGAATGCAAACATAGCAGGCACATTCATCTTAGGGGGACTCTGTGCGTGAGCCGCAGCAAGTCGGGAACATGGAAGAAGTACGCATATGTGGAACACGACTAACTGACACAACCGACGCCAAGTAGAACAGAGAGAGTGCATGGTTATGGCGCCGTTCAGTAGTCTTCTCCTTCTCTTCAGGCTATATTCTTAAAACTCTGCAAAGTGGTAACAAACAGTTTTCCATAATTTATGCTTTCATTTATAATTTATAATAAAATATGAAAAGATGACTAGTTATGGCACTTATTTGTTATCATATGTTCTGCACCTCTTCAGATTTCTAATACGTCAAGTATTTACCTGCGATGTTTACCTTTCCATTCAGTTTGCCTCGGTACTTTTCCTTCTCTATCAAGTATTGACAGAAGTTCTGCTATAGATCGTGGACTTACAATCGACAACAAACTTCTACATTACTTGCTCCCCATCATGTTTACCTGATACGAGTTAGTATTCACAGGTATGAATTGGGTTATTTGTAAAAGTCCTCGTGTTTTGGCTGAAAAAGGAGTTCACAAGTGTATAAACATGTTTGAGTACTAAAACAAGTACTCGTGTTCATATTATGGGTCGTAGTAACATTGATCACACATGAAAAAATCTGAAACCTCTACTCCCGAGTTATAATGATTTATATTTGGCTCGTACGAGGGGAAATGAATCCCTTCATTACAACACGACCAAACCTATAATCAGAGTTTAGACAAGAGAAACCGCATCCCTCTCACTTCTCTTTTCCACAAAATCTCTCGATTCAAACAAAGTCCACAACTTATAGCAAACCTAATAATACTCGCATGTGCGCAACTCAAAACAAAATAATGTTGAAATACCATAATGCCACTATTTGTTTAGAAGCTTACCAAAGACTCGGTTCTTTTCAATCTGAATAATACCATAATGTAATATTCAAGTTCACGCATCAAAATGTTGTAACAATAAAACACATGCAGCATCAAATTTGCTCGACAAATCAGTCTTCCTCAAGCTCATCACAAAAGGAACAAAAAAATCTTCACAATGACCACGATGGAGAAGCGTAAGAGAAGATGGTACCGAGAAACCCCATCAAAGTGACCAAGTTGAACGGAAGGTAAGAGCTGGCATTTGATTGCTCCCATCCATAAGATAAACAAATGCTGGCTGGAAAGATAGTCGCCTTCCGAAATTGAACTTCAGAAATGCCTCGACCTGAAAATGGTCCAAACTTTTTGGCCCTTGGATTTCCCCGCCCAAACTTAAACCCCATCCGATTTCATCATCCGGGATATCAGAAATGCCAACAGACCACTGGATATGAGACGGATTATAGCTTTTCATTTGTATCCAGCCTCTGACTCTGGTGCTCTCATCAAGCTCTGATTCAAGCATCACAGCAAGCGAACCAGTTGGATCAATTTCCGAGAATGCTTGTGTCGAACTTTCAGGGCGTTGACGGCGTCTCCAAATTCTTAGAGGAATAGTAATCGCTCCAGGGCTGTTCTGTAAACCTGACGTAAGTGCCTGGTGCAGTCCATAGAGGGAGAGTTTTGAAGCCCGAGGAAGTTGACAAACAATTTGACCAAAGGTACCGAAGCATTGCCCAACTGAGCCAGGTAGGTCAACAACAAACCGAGCTAAAGACGCAGCAATACTCGCATTTTTCATCATCAGACCAACAGCACTTCCACAGTTATGATGCAAAAGAGGAGGTCCTAAAGACGAATAATTAGTCAAGCCTTTTTCCTGTCAAATGAAAAACGTAGTCAGTCACCATAAAAAGCACAATCAATAAGGTCAAGTCGTAGTCTACATCGGGATTCACACCTGTACTAACGAACCCATTGAAATTGCTAAATCTTTACACCGAGCCCCCATAGGCATCGCAACAACAGATAGCCAATCCGTCATGTTTGCTGTATAACTTACTTTGGCAAGAGAAAGCGTGCCCTCTAGTGAATCATCAGAATCTCCGAGGTTCCTCTGACCACAAATGAAATCTGCCTCAAGAACACCCGACTGATAAACCCTCGTTTCAAACGTGATTCTCGTATCAATTCCAGTTCTTAAGCCTGCACATTGGATGGCATCTACCTTCGCCTGATCAATACTATCGACAAAGAGTCCAGAACCCGTCACACCAACTTCACCCTTCACACGGGTTCCATCGTCTTGAAAAGGACTCCCTTTCGAGATTCCGTGAGTAAGTATTTTTTCAACTTTGTCCTGTCTATCTCTCAGTTTCATTATGTCCGAAAACGCCTCCCGCTGCAACCGTTTCAAGATTTCTATCTGATAATAGGAAGAACTGTTAAACCCCAGATCGAAAGTAGTCATTTTGAGAATAACAACAGTCACGTAAGCGCTAAAATAGTCACATTTTAGCCGCAAATACGACGTCACACGCGTGAGACAGACTCATACAAATCATTTGTAAACCGAACCCGCTCTACAATTTCTTAAAAACTGTGCAAAATTAAATCTTGTGACCATCTAAATTCTAATGGTTGTAATTTTGCAAGAAACAAAATCAAACATTATTCACGCAAAACATACAAAATAAACAAAATAAATAAATAAAATGAAAACAAAAAAAAAAAAAAAAAAAAAGCATACAGGGTTGCGGCGGAACTTGTTATGGCGGTTGCCGGTAACAAAATCATGGGTGGAATTAACAAAAGTCTTGAGTTTATCAGTAATTGAGGAGGATAATTGCTCCATATTTAAACCCTAATTTTTAATTTTTAATTTTTAATTTTTAATTTTGATAGTTTTTGTAGGAACAATGGATGAATGCGTCAAAATTCAGAGGTGCAAATCACGGAAATGGAAGGTGAACACTCGAGACTCGAGAGCGTACGAGTCATTTATTTACACTTTTCATAATTGATTAGCGGTGAATAGTAATAATTCACCGAGACGTAGTGAGAACTATTAATTTTTGAATTCTCTTTTAAAAAAAACTAATTAAAAATAAAATAAAATAAATAAATAAAAACTCAACTTTTCTTTTCGATAAAACTCACAAAATTTAATTTTTGTTTATTTTGTTCAATTTTCGATTAACAACATAAGATATTTTTTTTTGTATTATCATATCAAATGCAAATTGTAGAATACTCACAATGAGACAGATATACGGTTGGGAAACTGGTGAGACTTAGAATTACACGCAGTTTGAGAATTGATGGTTTTAGGAGAGTTCCAAAAACAAAATCGTGTGGACTTACCTCATATCGCCAACACTATCTTACCAATATGTGGTTGGGGGCGGTCTTAACACCCCTAAAACGAATGTTTTTTTAAAATGTAATTTAGGTATTATTATAACGGATCGCATCAAGCCGACTCGAATCATTTTGGGTATCAGGTCTATTTCGAGTTTGTTGTTATCAGGTCGAGTCCTTTTCGGGTCAAATTGCAAAAGTTTAATATATAAGTCCGATTTTTGGTCAGAAAGGTTGTTTTTTTTCAAAATTATACATACATTTGGTATTAATTGATTACACAGTGTAAGATTAGTAATTTTAAAGTCTTACTTTTGTAATTTTGAATTCATTTGAAGTCTCCAGGCCAAGCTATCAAAATGAAGGCCTGAGTTTAGATCGTCGGTTTTAAATTTTACTCAAAAAGAGGGATCAGACTCGGTGGCCGGGCCATGAAATTGTGGCCCGAAACTGGCCTGTTACTTGACGAACCGGAGGGACCAATCTTATCAAGGCCCATTAGGCGGGCTAGTCTGTACAAATGGGCACCTCAAATAAAGTGTAATATACATCAAGAAAGTTACATTTTTATCAATTCAAATTTGAAATGGGTAATTATCGACATAACTTACACGGTTCGACTCGGAATATCACGATAAATCCAAGTAGGTACACACAATCATCAAAATTTCCCTATCATGTACGGAGAGTACTATACCTAGCTAAGGCCCTATTATTACGAGCAAACAAAGGACATTTACATTTTGTTTGGTTTTCATCAATACTTTTGGGGCCATAGCATTTTATTTGTACAATAAGCCTCTCTTAGAGCATCCACATTGGTGGGCAACTAAGCTCCCCAAAAGTGCCAAATAGTAGGATTTGGGGAGGTCCATCAATGTGGAAGGTGTCCCATAATTTGGGGAGGTCATCAAAAATATGGGGAGCCCCTCTACATTGGGAGGGTTCCCAAATTTGTTGGCCCACAATTTATAATATTATATTAATATTTTAAGTTAGATTGTATGTAGGAAAGTTGTAGTGGGCCATGAAAATGAAAGAAAAAAAATTTATTGGGGAACCCCATTGATGTAGAGAACACTATGTAAAATGGGGAGGTTACATGAAAAAATGAGAGAAAAAATATGGGGAGCCCCATGAGTGTGGATGCTCTTAAGACGGGTTATACGTCTTTATTTTTTTTCTACACTTTTTATTTTTGTCTTATTCTAACTATTTGACCCGTCTTAAGGTTAAGATGAATAACCCGTCTTAAATGAGATTTTGTGATATTTGTAGCACACGCTTGTATCAGAAAAACATTAACTTCTTTTATTTTCTCTGAGAAAAACTACCTCCTCATCAAACCAAACAAATTAAAAAAAAAAAAAATGACACACATTCGTTTAAGGGACTAATTTTAGTAGATAAAAAAAAAGATCATAATTACAAATATACTCATTTAGGACTAGCTCTTCAAAATGGTGCCGTCATGGATCTACTATGATAATTCTTTTTCGGAATTCCAACTGGAGCAGATAACACCAACTGCAATCATATGAATATACAGATAATTTAAGCCTTTTCGCAATTGCATCAATGTTGTTACAAGAGACAAGACGGTTTTAAGCATCTATATATGTAATTGTCAAAATAGTCACATATATATAAGACGGTCTTACAAACAATCACAAATATATAAATAATTGTACAATAACATCCAATTTAAATTATTGCTATTTACATCCTTATGATGATATATTTCAACTAATTTTATTTTTTTGTAGGCACTAATATACATTACTCTAATTGAAACTACTTGACCAATATCATCAATTAATTTCACAGTTGAAACTGTAAATAACTACTCGTACTATACAAGTACAAAATTAAGAGTACTACAATGAGCGCCTTCAATTCTATGTTCTAAAGTTGAAAATAGCACTTTACATTAATACCATATTAATGTCCACGATTTCATTTCAAACAATTAAAATTACTCCGTAACATTATTACGAATATTAATACCATATTAATGTCCACGTATTTGATAAAATAATTTCGATTAATATGTACGGAGTACTCCGTAACATTATTACGAATGAATGTCTTAAGCCCTTGTACCATTTTCAAGTGAATAATGCTAATCATTTATAATAACATTCACAAAAGCAAAATTTATTTAATAAAAATCATAAATATATTGGAAAAAAAAAAAAAAAAAAAATTAAGCAAAGCAAAGTACCTCAAGTTGATGTTTCCTTAACTTGGCATTTTCTTCCTTCAATTCCACAATTTCTCTTTCAAGTTCACTTGTATAAGCCTACAACACAATATATTTATATTAACTCCAAACACGGACGTAGCTCGGGGCAAATCTTGCCTAGGGTCGAAATGTTCTTTCACAATATATATAAATACGAGTAGTATATATGTATGTTTTTTTGGTGGATATATAAATAATATGGAATATATATGTAACATCACTAAGTATATATATATAAATCAAAACATTGGCATAAATTTTTTCAAAATACATCAAAAATAATAAATATGAGCGAATTTATACTAAAGTTATACTAAAATAATTATATTAAAACAAAACTACTAATTTAGATATGAACTCGACGTTCTTTCAAATGACGGAAAATATCATCATAAGTAGTGTTAAATCTATTTTTCCATTATATTTTTTGATTACTAAAACTCTTAATTTCTTTAAGAGAAACAATTGATAAATATATACTCCGTATGATATATGTATAGGTAGCGTGATCAATAAATTTGATGAGACACATATTTTTAATTTTTGCAAGGATTGTATTTTTGGGTTTGAGGGATTATTATATTTGCTATACAATTCACATTAGTTAAAAAAGTGATATTAAAATTAAAATTAAAAAAAGTATTCCGTATAATCCAATAAAATAATAGGTCCCACGTTAGATTTTCCACAATTCATTTTTGAGAATAACGCATCATACTAGTTGGGACCCACCAAAAACCAATCCTTATAATTTACGGAGTACATCATTGATGATTTACTTTTAGCTATTTGGGTGTTCTTTTATTTTACCCTTTTATTTTTTTAGTTGGCCCATGTGCAGATTGAACTACAAAGAGTCTTAAAATCCTTACCCGGGCCATGGCCTTACTGGGCCTGGCCTGTGCTTCGTCCCTGACTCCAAATATGGTTCACTCGTTTCAAAATAAAAAGTGTAAATTCTAACAAAATTTAACTGCAAGTAAAATAATACTTCCTCATCCCAAAATAGGTGTCCTCTCCCCATTAATTTTTTTTCCAAAATAAGTGTATTTTTTCTATTAATAGCAAGTTTTAACAAATAATTTAAAAAAAAAAAAAATTATTTTGATTACTATTTCTTAAATTCTTCTAAAATAAAAATGAGACATTTATTTTGAGATGAAGGGAATATAGTCAATTCAACCAAAAGTTAAACTTGACATTTGAAACTGTTTACTAGACACAATGATTCCTACTCATTCCCGAAATTTAAAAATTACTTCCTCCATTCCATTTGATTCTATACATATTCCTTTTTCGGAAATTCCAATCAATTCTATACATTTCTATTTTAGTCTCTACTTTATTAAACTAAAAGACCAATATACCCTTCACTAATACCCACTCAACCCACTTGCAAACAATAAAGTAGGGGTATTTAAGTAATTCCATTATCTACCCCACTTGATTTTCTTCTACCTTAATTACCGTGTTTTGGTCAAACGTATAGAATCAAACGGAATGGAGGAAGTAAGTCGTAAATTCAAATAAAATTCTGGTCGACAAATAAAATAATACAGTCTAAAACCAATTCAATCAAAAGTTTAGCTGACAGAGTGACAGCTGCAAGCTAGGGTTCGATCACTGCAAACACAATAATTCTTAAGAATTCTAACAAAATTTGGCTGACAAGTAAAATAACACTGCTAAAGGTCCAAGATCAATTATATACTCTAACAGATGATTACCTGACGACGAGCACGAGAGCGAGCAGCAGACTCTCGGTTCTTCATCATACGTTTATACCGACGATCACCACGAGAATCGTCGTCGTCCTCGGTCTGATCCTGAGAAACCCTTTTGCTGCGGCTGCTGAAGCACCCGAAAAACGATAAAGGTGGTGGGGGCGACGACGCAGCGGAAGCCTCAAAAGAGGAGTTAAGGGAAGCCATGAATGATGGAGTGCTAACACTTTTAAGAATAACTTCTTTGGAAGTTTCAAAGGTTTCATCTAACTCAATGTTATGAACATGTTGAGTTTTTTTTTGGCATTTTTTCATTGGGCATAATTTTTATTTTTAATTTGGTGGTTACTTTTTTTTTTTTTAAAAAAAAAAAACAAAAAAAAAATATTAAAATATTGTTTCTATATTTGTTGTGATTCTCTGAGTTTTTGGTATGGGATTGGTGGTGAAAATAGACAAACAGATAAAAATCTAGTAGTGACCTATGATTGTTGTTGACAAAGAAAAAGTAAAAAAAGTTGGTTTTATTTTTAGAGTAATTGATGATCAACTGGGGTAGCTATGTCGTAAAAGATCATTAAATTGGCAATATGTCTTGAAAAAGACGGGTTTTTTTGAAAGACCACTCTCCTGATATTTAATATGTGACCACATTTAGATAAATGGTGGCTGTTATTGAATATGTTGTGACCAAACAACAATTTAGAGATATAAAAGTGGTTACAATTTAGTTCATAATGGTCATTAGCAGCTTAAATATAATAATTTTTTATGCATCTGGAGAATAGTTTTTCACTTTTTTAGTGAAAGATCGTATTTCCTAAGCTTACTCTTAAATTGGTGGGTTGCCTTATCATTGTTTGTCAAAGACTGAAATAAAGTTTTTCTATGACGTGTAATTGTGCAAGTATAGATATTATCGTTATAAAAATTGTCTCGATAAGTTCACTATAATAACGTTATGCTGCAATTTGCAAATGTACTTGAACAAAGCAAGGATAAGATTTTGTCAGAATATAATAGCTTTCAATCCCACATCTGCGATGCAATTGAGAATTAGTACTCCACTTGTTTGATTGCATATCCTCGTGGAAGTTTTAAAATCTCGTGAATTACAATACTACTCTCTCTGTCTCAATCATTTGTTTACAATTTGACTTTTTTTCCCTCACAAAAAAGTCAAACTGTAAACAATTTACTGAAACAGAGGAAGTATATGTTTCTCGTGAATTACTATAATACTTTCTCTGTCTCAATTATTTGTTTACAGTTTGACTTTTTTCCCCTCACAAAAAAGTCAAACTGTAAACAATTTACTGAAACAGAGAAAGTATATGTTTGCTCGGCTTGTTAAATTTATGTGAATTATAATTTCCGCATGACAACAAAACAAGACCAAAAGTATGGCAATCTTTTCAAAATAGTGACCCCTCTCATTAGTTAGAAATGCAACATTACCGAAAACGACTCATTTAATGGAATTTTAACATTCTCACATAACACATTATACTCCATTATTCTTTCGTTCTCCTCAAACACATTCAATTTTCTTATTAAAATTGTGTCATTTGTAAATGTTGCAATTTCAAAGAATAAAAGGAAGACATGACTACTCTCTGATATACCTAATAGGCTAATACTAACTTTTATCCGTTTTTGAATTACAAAAGCAACTTTATTATGTATCACTAATGTTCAAATTTTTTAAAACTGTTAATTAAAACTGTTAAATGTTAAACATTTTTTTCAGCTAAAATTGTTAAGAAACCTCTGAAAAAACAGACCAAATTTATACTCCGTATTAGAAATTTAGAATGATAACTAACAATGTCGAAACTCGAGAAGTAGTGGCCTCCAAATTATATGTATTTTTCTATATTTTTTTGGAAAGAAAAAATCAATTCATTGATAAATAGTCATACGACATCTATCTCATAACGGTTATTAGATTCTAAACTAATCTATGATTGTCAATTTTAAACTACGGAGTATTAAAAAGGAGGAGATATCGTTGAGAAAATTGGACCGAATATGGGCTTGACCCAAAAAAAATTAAAGTAGATTTAGCCCAACGTTTTTGAAAAGCCCATATTCGACCCAAGTGTTTATGGACTAAAAAATATGTTTGGCCCCAATTCTTTTATTCCGTACCCACATACGTTCTTGGTTCTTAGTTTCTTACCCGTTTGTTTTATCGGTAGATCTTACGAGAAACCATCTCTGAGCGTAAGGCCTATTATAGTTATGTTGAAACTGATAAAAAAAAAAAAATTTAAAAACGGTAATTACCTTCTATGACTCTATGAGGCCTTAATGCCTTACGGTGAGACTGTTTCATTGCTGAATTCATGTACGTGTTGGTTTTCCTCTCCTGGTGCTCTATAAATTTTACACTTAATTCGCTTGAATCAATTCATTATGATTGCTAATACTCAATTTCATTTTTATCAAAAGTAAATTAAGGACCGACTTGTTCAAAGTAGCTCAGCTTGGGTTTTATGATGGCGGTAGTTATTAGGGCAGCGAAGGGTAGAAACTAGAAAGTGACCACCACTTTCGGTCAACTCTCCGGCTCCCACCCCTTTACTGCCACTAATCTCCTCTTCAAGAACTCACATAACTATACAGAGAATAATTTAAAAACTACCAGAATTAAAAACGCACTGACTTGTTATTATCGGTAATAGAATAAATTTTAATATACTTTCCTAGAAATTAAATTTGTCACAAGAATATTGGGTAGTTGAAAAAGAAGGCAATAACATTGATACCAAAAGGACCATAACAAGTGGCTATGAAGGTAAGTTTCATTTGATGTAGTATGGACTATTAAATGATCATTCACCACTTTATATAACACATTTAATTCATGCAACATGGGCCTATGTAATTTTAATTAAATTTCACTCAACACCACATATTTCTAACCTCCAACTGCCCTTTCGATTTTACGATATCCATCTTAATTTCGGTCGTATTATCCGTGAATTCACACCGATTTCGAAATCATGTATATATATTTATCATACGTAGCTCGCATAAATTTCACTTCAAACTTGGTAGCGTAAAATTAAAACATATATTTTGATCGACATGGCTCAAACCACTCCGAACCATACACAAGTAGTATCGGGATGGGCGGCTCATGATACGTCGGGGAAAATGACCCCTTACGTCTTTAAAAGAAGGTATTCGACTACGAATTTTAACTATAATATCAGTCATATGTGTGCAACGGTCTGATCACATAATGTATATATTCTGAGTACGTATGATGTATCTGTTTACTTATTTGTAATTACGTTGACCAATGTTTCACAGTCATTTATTTTCTCTAATAACTTCAATGACAAGGACCAAAAAAAAAAAAAAAAAAGTGTAAACAATACGCTAATCATTTGAGTGTTGAATGAACAGAGAAAACGGTGAAAACGATGTGACGATCAAAGTGTTGTTCTGTGGGATGTGTCACACTGATCTTCACCATGTTAGAAATGATTGGGGAATCACCATGTACCCTGTTGTCCCCGGGTAATTTCTCTTGCTTTTTTCGACTATTTTTAATCGAGTCAGTTCTCTGTGAAACCGTTGCAACCTTTCTGTTACTTAAATAGGACTACTTTTAACACTTAAGATGACCAGTTTGATATTATACGATTTTCAACGCAACACGTTACTTGATAACGTTTTCCAGCATTAATACGATGTGTTTTGGACTTACATTATTGTCGATTGTGTGAAAATTAAAACCGAAGGCACGAGATAACGGGAGTGATAACGAAAGTCGGGGAAAAAGTGACAAGTTTGAAGGTTGGAGACAAAGTAGGTGTAGGGTGTTTGGCAGCTTCTTGCTTAGAATGTGAATTTTGCAAAGACGATCAAGAAAATTACTGCGATCAAATCCAATTTACTTACAACGGTATTTTTTGGGACGGTTCCATCACTTACGGTGGCTACTCCAACATCCTCGTCGCTGATCAAAGGTAATTTAAAAAAAAAAAAAAAAAACCGAACCTATTTTAGTCTAGTGGTCAGGACAGAGGTATCCTGAACGGTAAGCCTGCAAACTGATGCAGGTATGTGGTACGTGTACCGGAAAGCTTACCCATGGACGCTGCAGCGCCGCTGTTATGTGCCGGGATAACTGTGTACAGCCCGATGAAGGACAACGGTTTGCTAGAAGCGTCGGTTAGTCGTAAGAAAGTTGGGATTGTTGGGCTTGGTGGTCTAGGTCACGTGGCCGTCAAATTCGCCAAGGCGTTTGGACACCACGTCACCATCATTAGCACCTCGCCTTCAAAGAAAGCTGAGGCCGTGGAGCGATTAGGTGCTGACGATTTCATTGTCAGCACCGATGCCTCTCAAATGCAGGTATCAATCTTACGCAGATTATACGTAGAATTTTTATGTTAAACGTACTCGATTAAAATGTATTTACAATATTAATTTTTAATCGAATTTGTAATAGGCCAAAAAGAGGAGCCTAGATTTCATATTGGATACAGTTTCGGCTTATCACTCACTTGGGCCGACTTTGGAGCTGTTGAAAGTGAACGGAGTCCTTGTCATTGTCGGTGCTCCGGACAAGCCCATCGCCTTGCCCTCCTTCCCTCTCATTTTCGGTATTCCTACTTCTCCGACACAAATTGTTGTAAAAGACGATCTCACATTATAACTGTTGCATTTAGTTCATTAATACTGTGGGCTAGCCAAAATGTGACCCATTAGGTTGGTTGGGCCGGGCCCGGCCTGCTTAATTGGCCATTTTTTTTTATTAAAGAAGAGGCACAAGACTGTTACAACTGATGGAAATGTGACAGGTAAAAGAGTGGTGAAAGGAAGCATGACAGGAGGAATGAAAGAGACGCAGGAAATGATGGACGTGTGTGGGAAATACAACATTACTTGCGACATTGAGCTCGTTACTCCTAATCAAATTAACGAGGCTTTGGACCGTCTTTCTAAAAATGACGTTCGTTATCGCTTTGTCATTGATATTGCTGGCAAGTCTTCTTCACTTTGACCTTTTCCAAGGTTTTACCCCGTTTTATTTATTTGACTTTCATTTTCCTAGTGAAAAGAACGCTCTATAAATTGTAAAATAATAAAATAAAGAATCGCAAGTGACTTATTATTATTAGAGAATATTAGAGAAATAATATCTTGGAATAAATATATTACTAGATATTACGGAATGTTCTAGGCTTAGGGTTTTCCTATGTCTAATGTACCTATAAATATCGTCTTCATATTTCAATAATAGACAAGTGATTACATTCTAATATGGTATCAGCCTAATCGATCCTCTCATCACATCTTCTTCTGCCCACTTCCGACAATTTCCGATCTCCGGCCGGAGATGGCCACCTAATCCCATCTCCGGCGGGATACTACATTTTTATTTCACGTCAGTTTTCTTGCGCTCATCACTATCTTCTTCATCTGTCATTCTTTAATAATTTTCCTCACCACTATCTTCATCTATTCTAATTTCTAATAAAACAAAAAGTCAAAATCAAAAAGCCCTACGATCTATTCTTCTCCTTCTTCTCCCTGCCTTATCTTCTTTTCAATCTCTTTAATCCTCATCTACAATTATCATGCTTGATTATCATTATCTTCAGTTCTTCATCACCATCTTGACCATATTCACTGTTCTCGGTTTTTGTTGTCGATTATTTTCGTTTCAGCCCTTGATAGATGCGCCATTAACGCCCGCCCGAATCCCTCTCTATCACTTGAAATCGCCTTGGTCACCGGCAAACGTCACTCCGGCCACTATTCTGTGCCTTGCTCTTGCTAAAATCCTCAAATCATATCCCACAAAACCCTAACAATGATGGCCACCAACACACCACATCACTGGTCTCCTTATCTCTATTCAACTCTGCGGTTTACCACCGCCGCCGTTTTTCTTTCCGACCACCTACATCATGGTCGTCTCTCTACTCTCTGATCCGAGGTTGCCACGAGTGTCCCCTCCGACCCCCTACACGGCAGCCTGATCGCCGTTGTCTTGTTTGCTCTTCCTTCTCTCACTCTCGTCCTTATTGTATCTCTTGGTCCCTATGACAGCCTTCGCTGCTGTCTTTTTTCTCCTTCTCTTCTGGTCGGAGTAATCTCTGCTGAACACTGCCGCAAAGCCAACTTCTCTCTTTTGGTATTGCCGTCTCCGGTCACTGCCCTCGTTGGACACGTCTACACTGATCATGGCTTCCTTTAGTTTCACCGGTGTTTCTCGCCATCAT
This sequence comes from Dianthus caryophyllus, assembly GCA_023091065.1. Lineage (NCBI taxonomy): Eukaryota > Viridiplantae > Streptophyta > Magnoliopsida > Caryophyllales > Caryophyllaceae > Dianthus > Dianthus caryophyllus. The sequence goes on along the minus strand of CM041526.1, from coordinate 2,645,270 downwards.
GGGTCTCTGTCAGTGTCTTCATTAGACAATACTCCCCTGATTTGCCCCGTTTTCTTCCTCAAAACAGTTTTCTCGAGGCCCGTCACTGTTGCAAGCAAGCCTGTGCACAACATAGCTGAACCTCTGTCTACCTTCCACACGCGTGGCTGTACTCTCCATCACTCTGTTCTCAAGCTCCTCGATCTATCATCCCAGTTTCCTACTGAGGAACCACTGTTCGACGAGGAACGTCTCACAACTCTGACCTTGGCTTCTTCAGCTGCAAGCCTGCAAGTAATGCCATCCCACCACACCACAGCATACCTACTTTATCAACTTGTCTCTCGTCTATCTCTCCTCTCTACTATTCTACTATCGTGGGTTGTACTCACTCTCGGCAAGCATCAAAACAACAATTGAAGGACATCAACGACAACAACATCACCTTCTGCTCCAGTCAAAAGCCTCCGTTACCTCCCGCTTTGACTGTGGGGGCGTATTAGAGAATATTAGAGAAATAATATCTTGGAATAAATATATTACTAGATATTACGGAATGTTCTAGGCTTAGGGTTTTCCTATGTCTAATGTCCCTATAAATATCGTCTTCATATTTCAATAATAGACAAGTGATTACATTCTAATAATTATCATTACATATATATTAATGACGTTATATTACGACTCATTATTTTCGATTTTTTTTTTCTTTCGTTTTCTTTTATTTCAGGCAATGAAGTTGAGAACGGTAACGAAAATGGAAATGGAACGATTCTGCAACCATAAGCAATGGTCACGGTTTCATCATATCTAATAGTACTCCGTATTATTTTATGTTTGGCCTTGTTTTAATGTGTTTTTTCTTTTCTATTCTTGAAAAGAATATCGAGAATATCTATGTATTACAACGTTTTATCATTAGAAATTTAAGTTATTACGATTATGGTTTATATTATTTACATTAATTCTAAGGACTATTTGAAATTTTATGATACGTAATATATTCTCTTAAAGTAAAGAACGAATAAAACAATAATCTAAAATCGAGTTAGTTCTCAAAGCTAAGATTGACAACTAACCAAAAAATCAAATGACATCAAAAGGTAGTACAGTGTATTATATACTACTCTGTGTAATTAAGGTTAGACATAATATTGTAAACATATCAGATATTTGAGCAACTTTAATATCTAAAAATGTCATAATTTTGATACAAAATTAAATTAAAGTTCTTCTATTACTGTCAGTTACGGAATATTTTATACTTGAACCATTTAAATAAACATGTTAACATGCACCACATTAATCGAACACGTAGTACTTCATCCGTTTTAGTGATTTCTTACAGTTTGCTTTGAATTTTTTGTGAGAGGAATTTAAGAGAAGTGCAAACAAATGATTGAGACAGAGGAAATAATATTTTTATATAATATATAAATAAAAAAAAGGATTATAGTTTTCACTAAGAGCCATAGAAATCATCATATATATAGATGTATACAAGCAATATGTGAACTAAAATGTATATCTAAAAGTAAGACAAAAAGGAGTGAAAGCAAGTGAGGTTAGAAATGGTAGTCAAGCAAGCAATCATATAATTTTGTGGAAAAGGCCAATTAAAGTTTGGTAAAATGACATCTATTTGCTTCTTTCTTGGGGTATCTATTTTATCATTATCCTATGATTCATATCACAAGATTATGTTTTATGTACCATGATTTTGAGTCTTTAAATTGACACAAATTCTCATTTAAAACGGGTATATCCGTCTTAATTTAAGACGGGTCAAGTGTTTAAAAAAAGACAAAAGTAAATGATATTGGGAAAAGTAAATTATTTGTTTTATATGTGCAAGTGAAGTTAATACTTGACCCGTTTTAAATTTAAGACGGATATATAATTCGTCTTAAAAGAGACTTATTGATAAATTGAAAGCACCACCGTTTTTCCCTTTTTGTCATGCATCAACTAAGCTTCAACTTGGTTATTTGTCTAATATCACCATGTTTTGGATATGGATGTTTCCAAAATCTACTTACGACTACTACCGAACTGAACAGATCCTAATCAACCGATTTTGTTTACATTAGATACATATTTATTCAATTTTGGAGCCTATTAGATGATACGAGTACTTATTTTGAACTATTTCAATTTAGTAAAAGGGAAAAGAAATCTCTATTAATAAGTCTAGGTTCCATCCAAATATAAATCGTATGAGTTTCATTTCGATCAGGTTAAAATCCTTTCCTAACAAGTCTAGTCTACTGGTCATGTATTAGCTAGGTGGTCCAATCTTCTAGCTTTCTCAGTTGAGTTCGATTTTGGATTGATAAATATCTTTAACTTTGAATATTGCAATTCATTATGTCAACTGAGTGAAATGTGATACGGAGTATGTATTAATATTCTCGTGTTTTAACTTCATTCTATTTTCTTTTGCCTTCGACTTTTTTTTTTTTTTAATGTGATAATGCTAGTCGGCTCCCATAATAGATCAATTTTACTTTTTTATTGAAGGAATTGTAAAAACATATACTACGAGTAGCATTTTGTGTGATGTTGTTGAATACTACTACCGAACTGCTATACATAACGTAAAACATATTTCTCTCACTGTTAATGATTATGGTTAGCGAGTCCTTAAAAATAAATGATCGCAAGCGACTATATCTTGCCTTAATTAATAGCTTTAAGACATTAGTACTATGCTTGTGTTCAGCTTCAGTTAATTTCGTCATTGGAAGAGTTTTCATGGCGATCGTGGACAAGATCTTGGTTGAGAAGCATCTCTTTACGAGGTATTTTTGGTCGTTGGTCTTCCCGGTCTACAGTTCTTTTGGTCAAAGGGTTCGGTCACCAAGATGTAGGAGTTTATACTCCATCGGAAGCATTCTTTGTTTTGCATCCACCCCTTCATTTCTACGCCTTTATAGCGTAAGTATATCTTGTTCTTGTCACCCGTGGACTCAAAAGCTAAGATGGCCTCCAGAAGATGCCGGCGTCGTTTATCCAGTTATAGATTGTGCTCGTGCCCAAGTATTCGTTCTACACCTATCCCTTTTTGCTACTGGATGCAGTTATGATTGTATAATGGTACTAATTGTCGTTTATGAACTTGTTTGTAGTTTTTCTAGTATTTGTATCGTGGTTGTAACTCCTTTCCATAGCGGTCAGGAACAATTATTGTAATACAAATATTTTCACTCTTGCCAAAAAAAAAAAAAAAAAAAATAAAGAAAGTATCGTAAAAGGTGCTTTATCAGATTTCAAATACGAATTCATTCTACTCATATAAACTTTATTAGTTACTTATAAATTTCACATAGTACAAACTTTATACTCGTATAAAACATTAAAAATAGTTTTTTTTTTTTTTCTTTTTTTTCTCGGAAAAAAACACGGTAATGTTTCCACTAGTTCCCAATTTGGTCTTTCAAAAAAGGGTTTATTGCTAAACACCACCTTTAAAAAACGTATTTTGTCAAACAACACCTTTAAAAAAAAAAATTGTCAATTACCACCTTTAAAAAATAATTTTTGTCAAAGACCACCTTTTGGCCTGAGTTTGACTTAGATCAACTAAATTCCGACATTTTTGGTCACCGGAGCATTTTTTTTAAGTTGAAAAGACGAATTTCTAGGTTTTAGTAGTTAAATTTTTTGTTTGAGATGATATATTTTGGGTTTGAATGATGATAATTCGAATTTGAGGGAAGTAAAAAAATGAAAATGAAGAAAAAAACGTTAATTCCGGTAAGTCAACGTCGGAATTTGGTCAACTCCGGCCAAAAGGTGGTGTTTGACAAAAATTATTTTTAAAAGGTGGCAATTGACAAGTTTTTTTTTTAAAGGTGGTGTTTGACAAAATGCGTTTTTTTAAAGGTGGGGTTTGACAATAAATCCTTCAAAAAAACAAGGTGATGTCAAAAGATTGAAATGAAGGGCAAGATAAGCAAACACAATGACGAAAACACACCAACAATTTTGGACATGAATTTGGAGCGTAGTATTAATTAGATCACAAGTAGAATTAATTTGTTTGATGGTGTGAAAATATCAAACTAAAATTCAATGGACAACTATTTTACACGTACATTCATATACCTTACAACCAATCACATATAACCAATTCTTGTGTTCATTATTTGGCCTTCATTCGTCATTCCTTTCCCAACTCACCCGAAATCCACAAAGTTTAAAAAATTATCGTTGTATGAATATAACGATCAATGAAATTTTAATTAATAAACTTCATATATGAATAAGATATGGCTATTTTATTTAACGGTTTCACGATAGAATTGTTGCATGAAAATTTTAATACTCTCTGTCTCATTCATTTGTTTACACTTTTCTCAAATTTCCATCGTCAAAAAATTAAATTGTAAACAAATCACTGAAACGGAGGGAGTAGTTATAATTATCAGTTAACCATCGTGTTTTTTTTTTTTTTTTTGAGGTGAGATCTCACAACCAATACAATACATTAAAGGTACACATAATAACGATGATTCAATTGAGAAATCGAGATACTGACCATATCTAAATTTACTAGCACTCAAATAATTTTTTATGAATTTTGTCTAATCAAATACTCCCTCCATCCCATCTTTTTCCTCCCATTTACCCAAAAAGGAAATACCATATTTTTTCTCCCATTTCACAATTTACACTACAACTTTCTAAAAATGGACACCTACTTTTTTTGTGGGACCCATTTATAACACAGTCATTACCATTTGTTTACTATTATTTCTTATTCTAAGTGCCGTTTCCAAATGGGAGGAAAAAGATGGGACGGAGGGAGTAATTAATTAGGCATGGCCATTTACAAAATACTCATCAAGAACCTATATTATATATATTCATTTTATTTTTTAATTGTTTAAAACGTACATATCCTTTTTAGAATTATGCTACGGAGTATAATATTATTCAATATAATTATAACTTTCTGATCACTTAAATTTGACTAGCTCGCTCTCTGTTAATGAGAACAAAATTTTTCGTTGATAATGAATTATATCCAAAGGGACAAGTAATAAATAATCATTATTGAAATATGAATAGATAAACCTATCAATTATATAATATGAAATAGAGTTCTCTAAAATTAACAAAAAATAGGAAAAAAAAATAATTAGGATTTCTAGAAATCCTCATTTTTTTTTACAAGACACAAAATTGGTACTCCGTACTCATTAGTGGTAATCCCTTCTAATTAGGGATGACAATTCTTAGATATGCATACATTTACTCTATGCAACAAACTTTATAAAAAAAACACGCGTTATTTGTGCTACTATATGTATATAGACTAAAATATTAAATTAACTCATACAAAATTTTCTTTGTCACAATTAAGATTAACCATTCAAATAAATGACTTTAATATTAATTAGTATATATTAGTATATATGTATAAATTGTTTATGAAAGTAAATGTATAAAGGCATTGCATATGATTAAATATTTTTTCGGGTTTTCTATAATCCAGAAAGGCTAGCAAATGTTGTATGTAAAAACTACTAGCTCAGGTCCGATTTATAGTTTATGTTTGTTTTTTTTTTTTTTTTTACAAATTTATCAATACAACTCATTTCGTTTTATTATCATCTTGAGTTACATAATAAATTTCAAAATTTTTAATGCACTCATGAAGAGATATATATCTACAAAAATTTGATATGACTATATTTTAAGTGCTAAATTCTGAAATAATCTTAAATATTCTTACGGAGTAGTTCCTACGAGTAGTGTCACTTATAAACAATTAACTAAAACGGAAATGAGAATTGTTAGAACAACTAGATATAGACGAGCCAATAAAAAAAAAATCAACAATAATATCATACGTTTAGGATTAATATCTCATAGATTCTTACGTATGAATTATACTTCATGCATACTCCATACTTCAACTACTAGTGCACGTACCTACACTAAATACGACCTTATGAACTTATTTTATAAACCCTCGTGCCAAACAAAATACTCCAAATAAAGAAATAAATACGGACTAAATAATATAAATAATTAAATAAAACATAAAATTACACCAATTAAAAATAAAAATATTATAAATGTAATAATACACACGTAATGTTATTACGTTATCGTGTTATAAAAGTTACATTACTTTACTTAACTCCCTTTTACATCTTGTACTTTACATTTTAAGGCGGTGTAGTTTAATTTTTATTTATATATATACTACCAAATGTGTTTCTTGTTCTCTTCTTCTTAATTAATTAATTAATTAATTATTTCTATAAATTTTCTCTCTAAATTATTGATAATTTTCTACCTTAGTTGATCATTATTAGTAAGATTATATACTAGAAATAATCACTTTTTTTTTAAAATCATTCATTGACTAAATTAAATTAGCTAAATTAATTTTTGACATAAGATGCATGAGAGCCAAAAAATTTCATCTATTATGATGAATGTTGATAGTCAATCCCCAAGGAAGAAATCCAAGTTTTGGTCAAAGTTGTTTACAACTTGTTTTTGGAAAAATGGTGAGTTTATTGCACTTAATTTATTTAATAATAGCTTGTATGATTTATAAATTTCTTATTTTTATGAATCAATTACAAAATGAAGTGAGTTTTTGTTGAATTTTAATGGACTATAGAAAATTTTACGTACGTAAAATATTTGAATTCAACGTCAGAATATATATGTCATACAAGTTACTCGTATAATTTTACATCAACAACAGCATTAAAGTGTTGTATTAGAGAGTTCATAGTTAAATAGTAAGATGATATGAAAATAACGATGTTAGTATCCGTTCGGTAGATTTATTACGTATATTTTTACGTGTTTATCGTAAATTGGTGTTGAATTATGACATATATATGAATTGAAATGTAATTTTTTTTTTTTTAATTAATTTGTAGGAAGATCTAAGAAAAAAGATAAGGAAGAAGAAGGCTTAAGAGGGAAGCTAAATGTAAATGAGGAGTACAAGGAAGTGTTTAGGACGAAATCATACGTCGAAATATGGAGCAAAGTTCAAGTTCAACTCAAAAATTCACCGTCTACTCAAAATAATAGACGATCGATTTCTTCATTATCGTCTTCGCCCTCGTCCACAAGGACGTCCTCGTCCTCGTATTTAGCGTCCTCGTCGCTACCTTTATACAAGCATCTCTCGGATTGCCTAATTGAGCCGCGACAAGACGTGGTGCTTGAGTCGATAAAAAACTCGAAACTCCAAAGCCTTCTTAAAAACTACTTTGATGTAACCCTAGAGGCCTATAATGTGTGTGAATTGCTCCTAAGAGCGATCCACAAAACACGGTCCAATAACCGAATTATGAAACGGGTCATTAGGTTGTGTACGGATCACGTCGAAGGGACCGAAAACAACAACAATGATAATAATGAAGGGAATTATTATTGTTTGAATAAGTATGCAATTCAAGAGTTAGCTACATTTGCAAGGCAGAGTAATCCTCTGGCTTTCACCATAAATGGGGGTGTAGACTTCAATAACATCCACGACGTACACGCTGTTTTGCTTCGTAAATTGACCTCAAGGCGAAGAAGAATAAACCGTCGACAAAAATTCATAAAATTCTACAAGAAGACGGCTGGGTACAGCTTTATAATAGCCTACACTGCGCTCGCTATGGCTCTTTTGGCTCTCGCAATGCATAGCGTAGTAGGGTTGCTAGGGGTACCGGGGTTGTTACTACCATTTTCAAGCGGCGTGCTTAAGAAAGTCGACTGCGATAAGCTGAAGCCGAGCATACTAGAGCGACTAGGGGCGCAGGTGGATGTCACGGCTAAGGGGGCGTACATTCTAGTCAATGATTTTGACACCATGGGGAGACTCGTGGCTCGACTCTACGATGAAATTGAGCATAGACGAGTCGTGGCGGAAATGTGTGTGAGGAATAGCAAGAGCCAAGAAGTAGTTAAGGAAGCAATGAGGGAACTTTTAATGCATGAGGATGCCTTTGTTGAGCAACTTGAAGAGCTTGAAGAACATCTCTACTTGTGCTTTCTCACTATTAATAGATCTAGGAGGCTTGTTCTTCAACACATTTTGGCCACTTGATCTATCTTGTTAATCATAATGATTATATTTTGTTAATTGGGTGATACAATAAGCGGTACAGGGTCGATACAGTGCTAGAGGGTGAAATCGAACTTGTCATGAGTTATGACCTATTGTCACAGAATACCTGCGTTCTGTTGATTGACGACGATTATTGCAACTACACATTAGTTGTGTTGGATCATGAATAAGAGTTGTTTGATTAATTACTTTATTGTGTAATGCATAAAAGATGAGAGAAAGTTGGTGAAAATTCAAGGTTTTGTGTATGATACGGAGTACTAATTTGTACTCCGTAATAGAAATGTGAATTCACAAATGAGAGAGAAGTTAATAATGTGAATAGTTTCAGATAATTTACCGTATTGTACATTCTATACATACTACAATACAAAGTTTATCAACTTTTTGTAAATTAATTTCCAATGTTTTGAGAAATTTTCAAAATTCATAAACATATATAAAATATTCTCTAGTAGAAAAGCTAGACAATTCTTAACCAATATCCAAAGTTAGAACAAATAATTAAAACAATGGGGTTTCTCTACCATGGTCATTCGAATTAAAGGATCCCCTCAAAGGCTACAAGGAGATAGCGATACGAGGTTGTGCCGAATTGTCAAATTAGGGTTTGAGATCTTTCATTCTATAAGAGAAATTTGTACTTTGATTATCGTTAGATTTGTTATTCGATTTAACATATTCGTTGTAATTGTCATTTGATGTTTTGTTAATGAATTATTATTATCAAAAAAAAAAAACAATGGGGTCCTCTAGTCTCCCATAAAACGGATTATCCGTTTCATATGTAAAACGGGTCAAATAGTTAGACATTTGAATAGAAAAGACAAATCTTTTGTTAATTTCAAGGCTTTTAACTTTTATCTTATTCAATTATTTGACCCGTTTCTTGTGTGAAACAGATATTACCCGTTTTATACAAGAATTTGTGCAAATTGTGAAATACATTCATAGTTTTGATATGATTCACAAATCCATGATAACGACCGATTGAGGATCCAAAGAATCACGTCAATCCAAATTTGAACTATTGTGAAATACATTCATAGTTTTGATTTTGGACATCCACATTTTCGAAATTTTAAAATAAATCTTATACTATAATCGTTAATAATATGAGTTACAAGCCCATTATAACTAAAGGAGAATGATCGATTATATACTCTAACACGCCCCCTCACGCGAATGCCTTTGGCAGGCGTGACGCAACTACGCCCGCTACCCTGGTGCGATATATACCACTTTGAAAGTGAGGGGTGGTGAGATTCGAACCCGTGACAAGGCTCTGATACCATGTCAGAAACCAACTTAACCAAAAGCTTAAGCTGATGATTGGAGACCCAAGATCGGTTTATACACTCTAACAATAACAGAATATTTCCATTAAATCGGGACATTTTCGATAGTTACATGCATACGTTAATATATAGGAACGTACATCTCCCAAGAAGAAATTGTGCACCGTCTAAGAACCCATAATTTGAGTGCGAACAAACAATAATCATGTGCATATAACACATGAAAGTAATGAGAAACTTTATCATATACTAATAATAAGGTCAAAAATATGTATCATCCACCATGTGATAGTGAGGTTTCACTCGTTTTATGATTTTCTCAGCCATTATTGTACTATCATCCTACGTTGGCTACGTGGACGTAACTTTTTTTTTTTTTTTTTTTTTTTTTTTACAAAATTGTATAATTATGAAAACTCGATGTTATTATTGTGAGACTGATTATTTACTTTTATTCCTTAGTTATTGTAACTTCTTTTTTCTTTGTATGAATGAAGAAGTAGTATATATTTAAACGATTTCAGACGATCATGTTAGCGATTTCAAACTTAAAGAAATTAAATCTTTAGTAATGTTTTGTTCTTTTTTTCAGCCTTTCTGTTTGGAAATCCATGTGACGTTGAAAATGATAAAAGAGAGAACGTGGAAATAATTGAAATTAAGAGTCATATTTGCAGAGATAATTCTCCATTATTTAATACTACTATTATACATCATCACCTATAAAAGGAAGTATTTTACACAACATTTTTTCTCATAATCAACGCAAAAGTATCGTAATTGCATTCGCATTCATTTTCATTCACGAGTTATTCGATTTTCCAATAAAAATGATGGCAAGCGTAGCTGTGGTTGCCTTTGCTAACATACTCGGGTTATGTTTTGTAGCCGTTAATGTCCAAGCCTTTGCGGCTTCTGGATGGCAAAAGGGACATGCTACTTTCTATGGCGGAAGCGATGCTTCAGGAACCATGGGTACGTCGTTTACTTTCCTATGTTCTTTAGCTTGTTTGATTGTTCCCTTTGTTGTTTTAGGAGCTAAAACGTGTGGTGACACGTACGTTTATCATTTAGGGGGAGCGTGTGGGTACGGAAACTTGTACTCAGCAGGCCACGGGACTAGGACCGCAGCTCTAAGCACAGCATTGTTCAACAATGGCGCTTCATGTGGGCAATGCTACAAGATCATTTGCGACTACAAGTCTGACCCAAGGTGGTGTAGGAAAGGGGCTTCGATCACCATAACTGCGACAACTTTTGCCCTCCGAACTACGACTTGCCTAGCAATGCAGGAGGTTGGTGTAATCCTCCTCTTCAGCACTTCGACATGGCTCAACCCGCTTGGGAGAAAATTGGTATTTACAGCGGCGGTATCATTCCCGTGCTCTTTCAAAGGTTAGCTTTAAAAGTTTATCCTTCCGTCCTTGATCATGAAAAATATAAGAATAGTGACGAATTGACATTAAACTCGGTTTTCATTTATCAGGGTTCCTTGCAAGAAACATGGAGGAGTGAGATTTACGATCTGCGGAAGAGACTACTTTGAACTCGTAACAATCACCAACGTTGCTGCTGCCGGGTCCATCCAATCTGCGTCGATCAAGGGGTCGAAAACCGGGTGGCTGACTATGTCTAGGAACTGGGGTGCTAACTGGCAGTCGCTGGCTTACCTCGACGGACAATCCCTTTCCTTCAAAATTACTACAACTGATGGACAAACCCGGGTTTTCGAGAATGTTGTTCCTTCTAATTGGCAATTTGGCCAAACGTTCTCGAGTCGTGTTCAATTCAATTAATCAGATGAGCATATAATACGGAAGCAGGTGGTCTTACACAGTCAGTTGAATTGAAGGCATCTTTAAACTTTGATAGGCCGAGGCGTGCTCGTTGGACTTGTTCTCGAAGCAGCCCGCCAAATCTATCATTTCAAAATCAGAAGTTGCTGCTGATGTTTGGTTGCTAGCTGAATCCCACTGCTGTCGATTTTCCAGAACACAAATACTCTGTACTGATATGACACTGTATATTTCAAATTTTATACGAAAACTAAATACCATTAAAAAAAAAATACTCCGTAATAATAATGAGTTGAACAAATGTGCAAGTAGTGACGAACGTCTTTGTTTTCAGATTTCGATCAATGTCAGAAGAAAACATAAATAATACTAAAAAGAATGCACTGCTCGCCACGCCACCACGTAACCTGGAGGAAATAACTAATACATAAAACAAACGGTAAAACTTTTCTAAACTAAGTCTATAAAATGGTACAGAACCGCAACGGTCATTCTAAAAAATACAATTAGATAATCAAACCAACATTACCGAATAACAAAAACACAGAAACTGAGCAGGCATTTTCACGCTTTTATAACCATATCTCCTGCGCATATATTGTCGGCTTTCACCTAAGCACCTCCATCAACTGCCTGGGCAGGCCCGTTAGAGCGTCCACCACGGCCCCCTCTTCCACGACCACCCCTGCCACGGCCACGGCCTACGGTACAAAAGCAAACACACTCAAAATGCCGAAAAAAAGAAATATCGATTTGATCAGAAAATAGAAGAGAGAAGTCTGAAAAATCGAGAGAAATTATAGAAAACATACCACGGCCGCCTTGACCTGGAGGACCTCGGCTGTATCCTCCGTCGAATTGCTGGTTGTCATCCGCAGGACCATTGTAGGCATACCCACCTCTTCCACGACCGCCTTGAACTGGAGGGCCTCGATTGTAGCCTCCATCAAAGTGTTGGCTGTCATCCATAGGCCCATTGTAACCATAACCTCCCCTTCCACGGCCGCCACGGAAGCCACGACCTCTACCTCGGCCCCTACCACGAGGGTAACCCCTGTTTTGTTCCCAACCTCCATCATCGTACTCTTGAGGCGCAAACCCGTTTCCTGTTACCAAATGACAGATGAATATTGTTATGAATGATTATCATCTATTAGTCTCCTACAAGGAAAACTCTGTTCCGGCAAAATAGTAAAGCATTAACAATTACTACTCTGTTCTAAAATGTCGAAATACGCAGCAGAACCTTTGAAAGAAGGAAAAATACGGTAAAATGGAGTATCAGAGTGCCAAACGATACAAACCTGTCGGGCCTCGGCCTCTTCCCCTTCCGCCGCGACCTCTACCACCACGACCTCTCCCTCGGTAACTTGGGGAGCCTTCTACATCATTGAATAGTGTCAGAGAAAATTAACTCTAAGAAAGTGCGAGAACTTTCAATTACGTTACATAACAACCAACTGATTCATACCTCCGTCATACTCATGATCATTTGGCTTCACTTGATCAGCTGGTAACGGAGGCTGATACCTACACGTAACAACCATATATAACGTCAGGGTAACCTCAAACAAATACGAGAAAACTTCAGTCCATATGAACCTAATTAAAAAGTCACAGATCTGATTGCAAGTAAGGGTAGAGTATAAAAAATTAACAAGAAAGAAGTTGCAAGTCATAACCCCTCAACAATAGGTCTATAACATTCACAATCAAGAGAAACGAAAGTGTGGAAATCGAAAGCATAGGGATGTGAACTCACCCAACGGCAGATGTATCCATGTCGTTCTTTGAGAGGGTTATCGTAATCATTGAAACATGCCGAGTAGTTTCTAGACTGCAACAGTTGCATAAACAGCAGAAAGCAGCAAATGTCAGCCTCTCCAATCAATTTTGAGATTCACAAAACATATCAACCATAAAAATCATGAAATAAATAAGGTTCTTCGGCATTGCATCAGAATACTTACGGAAGTAGGCCTTCTTCAATGGGCTCCCATGTGTCAGTGATATCGGTGGATCCAATAGATGTGATCTGGTGCAGACCAACAATTCTTCTCTGCATTTGCCAATAACGAAAAAAAATTAGAACAGATATAAAAGAGTTTAAAAATTTAGAACAGATATAAAAAAGTTTAGAACAGATATAAAATTTAGAACAGAAATAAAAATTTAGAACAGATATAAGGAAGATAACAGTTTAAAAAAAGAAGTACCTTGATTAGTTCAACAATTGTCACCGTCTTATTGATTGCTCTGCCCATTGCCTTGAAAACAATTTCATTGGCGTTTTTCTCCTGCATACAGAAAAAAGCATGAAAACAAAACCTTACATCAGACCAACTACATTTAACAACTACTCCCTCCGATTCATCATATTCTTATCATTTAACCCAAACCCCCGTCAAAAAATGGTCAAATGATAAGAATTTGTTGAATTGGAGGGAGTAAACAAGAAGAAGAGCCTTAAGGATCCTCCGATCAACTACTTCGGTGCCTAAACAGAACAGGCAAAATATGGAGCACGTGAAGGAAGCAAGTTTTCTTCTTTCCCGGTGATATTTAATCATAATTTTGAATATTGGCATCAGTGGTGACAGCGTAAACAGACATCACAGCTTTTGTTTTTGATCATGAGAATACCTCTACATTTTAATCTTTTACAGAGTATTATTTATTCAGTAACATGTGAGGGTCACATTTCCCTTCCAAATGTTTGTATTTGCGCCATATATCATTTGTGACTGATAGTACGAAAAAGATACTCCCTCCCATTTATTTTGTTCTTGCAACTCCAATTCGAGACATAACAACCATTAGCAAAAACAAGAGTACAAACTACAAACCAAAGCTTTTCACCGTAAATACTACTTCGTATAAAATTGATAACATCAAATGATTTTAATGCTCTAGCAACTACACACACTTATGGCATTCCAAAAAAAAACCAGAAAAAACCAAACTCAAAATATTTCTTTTACATTGTATATTCACTCTTCCTCCATAAACGCGCTGCGTACACCCATTTCAGAAACCCAATTATTCATTCCGAAATCAATCAGTACTGACCAAAGTCGACAGACAAAAATAAAAAATTGGTGATTGTGTAAGCGGACATCACAACTTTTGTTATTGATCATGAGAATACCTCTACAGAACAGTCATGATAAAGTATTTACATTTTACATTTTAATCTTCACGATAATGTATTTAATCCGCTTTACAAAAAATTGGTAATGGTTAGGTGAAAAATATCATCATTAATATGGCAGGACACAGAAGATGCAAAAGCAAATTCGACCCTACTCAAAGGCAATAAAATAAATCGCTGTACAACTGAGAAGTTGATACTCCAGTGTCAGACACCTCGGGCACTACTCACATAAAAACATTCATCGCCACAAACCAAGTAAACTCATAACCATTATTTGCCAAACCAAAACAACCGCAAAACTCGTTGCTACGATAAACTATGTCAACCCTACACTTGGAAATCAATAGGACAGCTCAAAATCCAATATAATTCAAAAATTAGAGTCGGATGCTTCGAAGCAATATACTCAATAAATCATAACTAGGCAAAGCCATATTTTGTCACAAACTAGCAACGAAACACGACCAAATGACAGAATATCCCGCCAGTAGCCACTCTAATTCAAGACATTACAACTATTTGCAAAAACAAGAGTACAAACCGAAGCATTTCACCGTAAATACTACAAATTTGATAACATCAAATAATTTTCGGCTCTAGCAACCACACACATGCACTTACTTCGTAAATTCGCTCTTACTCCATAAACACGATTCATACCCACACATCTCATAAACTCATTGCACCAATCCGAAATCAATTAGTACTGACCGAATTCAACAGCAATTGTACAAAATAAAATAAAAAACATAGTTGTTCTACATTACAAAGTCAATCTTAGTATGCCAGAAACAAGTAAAAACGATCAAATTTCTCCTCGACAAAGCATACCTCAATCCTCTTATGCAAACAATTCAAAAACACCAAATACATCAAATTTACTGTCAGTAACACAAAATCAACAACAAATTACAAACCTGAAGAAGAGTCATGGCATAGGTGATATAACTGCGCATACGACCTTGACTAGTAATTCGAATTTCATTCTCGTCAATCGGCGTCTCAACCTTCGGCCTCTCCACCTTTACGTACTGCTCCATCGTCTCCTTTCTTCAACCCAAAAAAAAAAAAAAAAAAAAACAGACAACAAAACCTCAAAACTCAAGTCAAACCTGATTTCAACAACATTCATCAGCGAAATTAACACAGGAACAATGCAAAAAAAAACCCTAGATATTTGCTACTAGATATTTGATTTCAAAACTCAATCAAAATTGAATTCGACAAACATTATCAGCGAAACTAGCAATCAAAAACACAGGAGCAACGCAAAACCCCTAGAAATTCGCAACGACGATGAACGAGTGAATGAATGACGGAAAACAAACAACAAAGCCTCAAAACTCAGTCAAAATTGAATTTCAACAAACATTCATCGGCGAAAATAATAAATTAAAAATACATGAACAATGCAAAAACCCTAGAAATTCGAACTGAAGATGAACGAGTGAATGAATGGTGAAAAACTAACAACGAAACTTCAAAACTCAAGTCAGAATTGAATTCATCAACAAAATTAGCAATTAAAACCACAGAGAACAACGCAAAAACCCTAGAAATTCGCAACGAAGATGAACGAGTGAATGAATGACGAAAAACAAACAACAAAACCTCAAAACTCAGTCAAAATTGAATTTCAACAAACATTCATCGGCGAAATTAACAAATTAAAAAATACATACATAAACAACGCAAAAAAAAACCCTAGAAATTTGCAACGAAGATGAACGAATGATGACGAAAAAAAGTAAACACAAAAAAAAAAAGATAAAAAAAACCTGAGTTTCGGCAAAGTAAGAAGAAAATGAATGAAGTGTTGAAATTGCGCCCTAAACTGCAGAGGGGTTTTTATATTGAAATCAATTCAATTGATTGTGTGTGTTTCTGTAAAAATAAAAAAAAAATATAAAAAAAACTGCCCTAAATTTGTGTAACCAACCTTTGTTTTTATCCGTTTTACTCGCTTTTTGCCTTTTGGGCTGGGCCTGGTCTCGGTTTTGGGCTGGTGAATTAAGTTTGGGTCGGCCCGTTAGGTTTTTGGGTTTGTTCGGTTCGTTATTTTAGCGGGTTTGGATGATGAAATTTATAAGGGCGTAGCCCCGACTTGATATTTTATGTGGGTGATACGGTTAATAGAATTTTGTGAGTTTGTCGCGATAATGGTTTTGGTGAAAGAATATGTGTAGAGCAACTTTCGTGTAGGACCGTTCTACAGTGTGGGAGGAGAGGAAGTCGGTGAAGAGGATTGGTAAGAGTGAAATCGTGTTAGAGTATATACAACAAGAACATTATTCCAGTGCCTCAATGGCTCCTGCAAGAGGTAAGAGGGGTCGAATGTTCGCAGTCTTACCCAAATGTTGTTTAACAACATAAAGAGGTTGTTTTTGAGTGACCCAAGGTGAAGATTGCGTCGACAAATGAGTAGAATGACAGATGCTTTATAATAAAAGAAGGGCAGTCAGTTTAGCAAGTCATTTTGCTTTATTCCACGATATCCAGAAGGAAAACGTAGAAAGTTTATGGTTCTCCTCAATGACATGAGTGGAAATATGTGATATATATGAATTAAAATTATTTAGGATGTTAAAATTCAAACTTTATGATATGATGCATAATTTTTTTTTAAAAAAAATCTCTATTGTATACACAACCAACCATCTTGTAAAAACCAACTTCGAATGCAAAATAAAAAGTACGACTTATTATTTTTACTTTTCGACACATTCAAGGTGCATTACGACTATTACATGATCTCGTCAACGGTGTGGACCCTCTTCGAAGAAATCAAGGGATCGATAATCTTCCGCCACCCCTGGTAATCTAAAGGTGAGCCACCATCAGGCAACAAGAAGCCATTAACGTAGAAAAATGGCGTTCCAAAGACCCCTCTTGAGCAACCATACTGCATATACAGGACAATAGCAGAGATTAGTATACGCGCATAGTTTAACATTTTGCGGTTGGTATTGACTAAAGGGAGTGCAGGCATCTAACCTTGAATGAAATTCGGGTTTTCTGATCAGTCTTCCCATCTAGAAAGCCAGATTTTATAGCGGAATAATGTGTGTGGCCTGCTACTTGCGCCACAAGGTCTACAACACGGTTCACAACTTCGGACTTGCTAACGTTGACAGTCTCCGAGTTGTAAAATTTCTCCTGCGTAACACAAGTATGTACAGTCACAACAAAGTCAGAGAGTATCAAGCGGTTTAAGTGCTAAAACATCGTATAAAACGTTCTATAAAGGATGTCGAGCAAAAGCCATAGTGGTCTTTGCTCGAGTCATCGTATCAAACGTTCTAAAAAGTACTCCAAAAGTATATTTTCTCTGAAATCGATTGAAGTATCGCAAGTGTCATCCTCGAACAAACCCAAAATGGTATGATTATGAATATCACTTATGGTGCAAGTTGATAGATGAAAAAAGGCAAAAGATTACAAATCAAGTAACACCAAAAGTTGCAAAGCAAATCTCCATTTTCAAGCAACAATAAAAATGGCGTGCACGCGTCAATGAGTGCTCACCCATCATTCCATATCCAACTCGGAAGTAACTAAAATGATGATCTTTGTGTTACGTGGGAATCGACATTTAAGATTGCGATAGGTACTTCACGCATACGGTTTCCGTCTCCACTCATTGAAACATAACTTACTTTGACACAATACAGTTCTAGAGTCAGCTCCATCTCCGGCACACAAATCAACGACATAGCCATAAAATCCCAACTCGACTCTCAGACATTCGACATCTTTCCTAGATAAGCCGAATAGGGGTCCACGCAACCAAAAAAAAAAAAAAGTATCAATGATTTAAAATTTGTTTCCAAATATACCCATATGTCATGCTTGAGGATAAGATATCATGTATGTACTCGCAATCGCGTCCCCATTCCTAAATAAGCGAATCATGTCAGTGTCGGATTTAACAATCAGTCCCACAATGGTGAGGTAAACCCGTCATTGATGGCTATAACAATCCAAGTCTCACATACGTAAAGGTAGAGAAGTTTCGCCTACTGTATAAGATAACACCTATTTTACCGGATAAAGACGTTTTAGCAGAGTTTCAAAACCAAATCCGTACAAGCATAGCCCAAATCAGACAATATCTAACTAATAAGGCGGTGGGGCCAATCCTAACCGTATCATTTGATATCACCAACTTATCACAAAGAGTCCAAAAACCATTTAGTAGGGACGGACCTTACAATTGGTATCAGAGCCAACCGTTCATCAACTACTTAATTGGTGTCAAATTCGATTTTGGGAAGCCCTTTTGGCGAACAAAGACAATGTCGAGGCTTACTAACTTTCGTGTGAGGGGACGTGTTAAGACAGTCTTCCTAATTGTCAATTAGTTTTATAATACGAAATTACACAGGAGGGAAAAAATTAACCTGATTCTTGAAAAAACTTTCCCACAGAGGATACGTGGCCGAACTGTTTAACCCATTTATAATATGTAACGCCCGAGACGTGACAAACGCATTGTCGTGGTACCTGTCAATAACATAACATTTACTTTAAATCAATATAACATTTATAATTTTTTATATATATATTTTTTAACTTTACCAGTTAAACTAGCTAACGAGATCACGAAAAAAGGAGTTGACTTACGGAAGAGGAAAAGGGTGAACGGTGAGTGCGACACGAGAGCCATAATGGTTAAGGGCTTGTTTAAGAGGAGGCCAAGCGTCACGAGAATCGGGGCAAACCGGGTCGAAAAACGCTTCAATTAATATGTTATTCGGGTTGAACTGCTTGGTATTCCCGTAAACAAAACCGTCAAATCGGGCCGTTGTCGGTTGCGCTCCGACTACCCATTTCGGATTCGGGTCGGTTGCGATGTTGATCGCCAGAGTCAAGAGAAGTAAACCAAGTGTTGTTGTGAAACCGTTCATTTTTTTTTTTTTTTGTGGTGTGAGATGTGTTTTTTGTTCAACTGTTTTGTGATGAGAAATTGTTCACTTGTTTGGCTATTTAAACCCTGCTTTCATAATCATCCATCATTAATTAAATTTAAATTTTGATTCACAAATTAATGTCTAAAATCATTAGGGTTTTATTGTATGGTGTTACCGTATTGTGTCCAGGTTCGAGTTTTGGGTTTGAGTTTTTTCGCACATGTGAGAGGTATTACTGAATTAGTTATCAGATCAGATTGTATCTGTTATTAATTTATTATATTCTAATCATTCTAATTCTCTGTTAAATTTTAATATTTGGGTCATTTTTTGGTTACGGAGTATATTAGTATTTTAATACGGAGTAAATTTTTAAAGGTACATGTCAAGATAACATGCTAATTGATTTTGAATGAAGCAAGTATAACGGTTACTTCCTTTGTATTGAATGAAGGAAGTAAAATTTAGTTCTTTGTATTGTGCTAATATTTTAAACTTCAAAAAATTAATACAAAGAACTAAATTTTACTTCCTATTAATTTTTTGAAGTTTAAAATATTTGAAATTAAAAATATGGTGATCAATAATACAAATACGATGTGAATGTGCTAATATTTTCATAATATTCCCTCTATTTCATTTATTTAACACCATATTCTTTTGACAAATTCATTCATTTTGCCCTATTTCAATTCATGTCAACTTTTAATAATTAAAATAACAATTTTACCCCTACCAATATACTTATTTAACCAAAATATTATGCACTTTATCTAGGAGGCTATATGACTGAAATGGATAGAATACTAATCAACATGTTAAGCAAGTAGGGTCAGGTGCATACCAAAATTTACGAGTCATATCAGACTCAATTCAAACGAAATGCGCATCACAGTAGACAAGTCCTAACCCGAAAAAATTAAATCGATTTAGATCAAGTTTACTGATCAGGTCAAATTTTAACAGGTCGGGGCACAAGCCCGAACAAAAAATAATGTTTTCGTTACCCAAGTAAACCATATAATTTCTACTTTCAAACCGTTTCCCTCCTATTGAAAAATCAGAAAACTAATCAACACTCAACAGTCAATAAAATCAACACTCAAAACTCTGTATTTTGATCATTAAACTCAACAACTGCACAACTAATTTTCCCCCAAATCAATCAATCAATCAATCTAGGGTTCTAAACTTTAGTACTCATTCAAATTGAAGCATCGAAACACCTTATAATGTAATTATAATCAAATGGGTAGCAATAAATTATTCAAAATTAGCAGAACAACCCTAACAATTTCATCAATTCTAGGTTTAGCTTCATCATCTGTACACAAAACTCGTCAAGCACACGCCTACATTCTCAAAACCGGTTCTTTAATCGACATTTCGCTGTCGTCGAAAATCCTCTCTTTATACGCTAATCACCATTGTTTCACTGATGCAGCCCTTTTTCTGGACTCAATTGAAGTACCCAGTTCGTCGTCGTACTCGATTATCATCAATGCATTTTCAAAGTCACGGCTTTTCGGCAATGTGCTGCATTTGTTCGGCGGAATGCTGGCTAAAGGAGTGTCTCCTGATGGTTATGTGATGCCTGCGGTGGCGAAGGCGTGTGCCGGGTTGTCGGCTTTAGAAGTTGGTAGACAGGTTCATGGGATTGTCAAAGTGTGTGGGTTTTCGTCGGATAATGTCGTTCAATCGTCTTTGGTTCATATGTATGTGAAATGTTGTCGGTTGAGTGATGCACGTAAGGTGCTCGATGAAATTACTCAACCAGATGTTGTCACTTTTGGTGCTATGATTGCTGGTTATGCTAGAAATGGCAATGTGGCTGCGGCAAAAGGGTTAGTTGATGAGATGGGGAAGGCGGGTTTGAAAGCGAATTTAGTTTTGTGGAACGGTTTGATTGCCGGGTTCAATCAGAGTGGAGTGTATTTTGAGTCGATTAGTGCGTTTAGAGATATGCATTCGAAGGGTGTTCTGGCTGACGGGGGTAGTTTTTCGAGTGTTTTGGCTGCAATAGCGGATTTGGAGGAATTAGATGTGGGTGTTCAAGTTCATGATAATGTGATCAAACGGGGTTTTGCGTCAGATGTATGGGTTGTTAGCGCTCTCGTCAATATGTATGGCAAGTGCAGGTGTGTCCCTGAGATGAAATTGGCGTTTCAAGAATTGGGGTATATGGAAACGGGATCGTGTAATGCCTTCGCCACTGGACTTGCACGAAACGGTTTTGTGGATGATGCGCTCGTTTTGTTTAAGCAAATGAGACAGCGTGGTATGGATTTAAACGTCGTTTCTTGGACGTCAATGGTTTCTGGTTGTTCCCAAAATGGTAAAGATACAGAGGCTCTAGAGGTTTTCAAAAATATGCAGCTTGCTGGTGTGAAACCCAATAACGTCACCATTCCTTGCATGCTTCCTGCGTGCGGTAATATCGCAGCATTAATGCACGGGAAGGCAGCGCATTGCTTTTCTCTTCGGAGGGGAATGGTAGACGACGTCTTTGTCGGTAGTGCACTTATCGACATGTACGCAAAGTGTGGCAAAATACGGGATTCTCAGCTTTGTTTTGACGCAATGCCGACAAGAAATTTGGTAACTTGGAATGTTATAATTGGAGGATACGCTATGCACGGAAAACACAAAGAAGCGTTTGAGATGTTTGATTTGATGCAGAAGAGTGGACAAAAGCCGAACGCTGTGACTTTTACTTGCTTGCTATCTGCGTGTAATCAGAAAGGGCTTGTCGACGAGGGCTGGCATTATTTTAATAATATGTCTAAAGAGTACGGTGTTGAAGGTAGAATGGAGCATTATGCCTGTATGGTGAGCATCCTTAGTCGTGTAGGCAAGCTCGACGAAGCTTATTCGTTGATCAAAGAAATGCCGTTTGAGGCAGACGGTTGTGTTTGGGGAGCTCTGCTAAGTTCTTGTAGAGTCTACAAGAATTTGCAGCTTGGTGAAATCGCAGCCAAAAAGCTCTTCAAGTTGGAACCGAGAAATCCCGGGAATTACGTTCTCCTTTCAAATATCTATGCTTCGAAAAGTATGTGGGCCGAGGTCAACAAAGTGCGAGATTTGATGAACCAAGCAGGCTTGAAGAAGAATCCTGGATGTAGTTGGATCGAGATTAAAAACAAAGTCCACATGCTTCTTGCTGGTGACAGAGAACATCCTCAAATGGCACAAATTATCGGAAAATTGGAGATGTTGGGCTTAGAAATGAACAAGGCGGGTTTGATCCCGAAAATTGATTACGTGCTGCAAGATGTCGAGGAGCAAGACAAGGAGCAAATGTTGTGTGGACATAGCGAGAAGCTGGCTGTAGTTTTCGGGTTGTTGAATTCGCCAGCAGGATTTCCTCTGCGCGTTATTAAGAACCTTAGGATTTGTGGCGATTGTCACGCAGTTATTAAGTTTATCTCTAGCTTCGAAGGTCGAGAAATTTTTGTAAGAGATACTAATCGATTTCACCATTTTAAAGATGGAGAATGCTCATGTGGCGATCATTGGTGAATGAATCCTTCATTATTTCCAAACTTCACCATTGTTTTAAGGTTATCTACTCAAACATCAAGCAAGTTATGCATGTTTTCAATCAAACTTGATTTTATCAGCGTCATGCAAAGAGCAAACTGAAAGCGAGTATCTTTTATTACGCATTTACGCTCACGGATATATAGATGCGACATGACACTCACACATTTCATTCGAGGCACGAAACCCGGGTACTATTCAGAGAGGTGAAGAGTTGTGAAGTGTGTGTTTGGATAGACGGATTTGAACTGACAAGAAGAGGACGCGCGACACAAAAACTCCCTAAAGAATTTGTTCATGTACAAGACCCAACAATTATATACCAACATATTCTTTTTTTCACTAGACCTGGCCATGGTAGAAATTTGGCTACACTGGTAGAGCTTGGTTTCTGTGACACGAAATTGACCTGTTAGGGTGGTGGTCTGAGCCTGAAACGGGCCAGAATCCAGAAACGGAAATGAAATGAATTTCAAAATGTTCCAACCAAACAATAAAGTAATTCAACCTCCAGTATGATTTCTTTCAAATTCACCAACTAAACATCCCCTAAATTTATTTAGCTTCGTAAAATTTTATTATTTTCTATTAGTGGTGATAGGTGACACATAATTAACAAATTGCCTTAAATTGAAAAATAGAAACTAAATTACTCGCCCTGGTCAGTCATTTGTTTACGTTTTTTTCAAATTTCCCTCACAAAAAATTAAAGTGTAAACAATTCATTGGAACAGAGGGAATATCATAATTATTGACTTATCTACTCGACAATGTATTATTACTGAAATTAGCAAGTATTTACTCCGTATAATTTATAATTTATATAATATCTGTAAAAAATTAATAGATGTGAGTATCATTAGTTTTTGTTTGCTAATGACTCCACTATTACTTGAACCAATAATTAGCCGTACTAATTGTAGATTTGACAAGTTTTTAATAATTGAATTAATTCGGTAATACGGTACTTTAGACTTTAGTTGAAAGGATATCCTACGAATTTATGTTGGGTATCCGTGTGAAATATATTGGACATTCGTACTATTGAAGGGTCAATTAACAAATAAGGAAACTAAAGTACCAATAATGACAAAAATATTAACAAGATAGCCGTTTTTTTTAAGAGCTGAATTTATAGGAACTGAGCTGAATTTATATGGGGTCGTAATAAATTTGTTATGTATAAATTGATGTTTTGTTGGGTCAAAACTGAACTTATAGGAGTAAAGTTGAAGTTATAAGAGCTAAATTAAGCGGAAAAGAATAAAGTATAGTGTTTCTATTTTTATTTTCTTTTATGTAATTGTCATTTTTGATGAGGACAAAGTTACAATATTTTTTAGTAGAAATTATCCTTATGTTATAGTACTCCATAATTGATTCGAAATCTGTAAATTGAAATTTAGAATCTAAAATATTTTATTTCAAATTTAATTCCACGATAAGATTTGACAATTTAAAAAGTTAAAATTGACAATTATTGATATTTTTTACTTTTTGTAAAATTTATACTAAATATATGTTTTTAAGAACATTGATCAGCATTTTAAAACATCGTACTCGTACTTGATGATATTTTCGATTTATGAATTGATGAATAAGTCATTTTGTTCATGAGTTAGTTCAATTTCAACTATAGTTGATAGATATAAAAAGTTTAGGCTCAAGTCAATTCTTCATCTTTATCAAATTTTTGTATTTTCTCATTTACATTCAATAGAAAGTTTAGTGTCCACAAGGCAATTAAAACCAAAAATAAAGTGACCTTTACTAACACACCTTGCCTACCTTCCTATATATAGTCATTACATCTTCAATTCTTTCTTCCAACATTCAATCAATTTCTAAATCACAACCAAACAATATTCCTTTCACAATTTTCAATTAAAACAATCTTATTATATAAAATCTTAAAATAATATCTATTATATAAAAAAATTCAAATTTTTTATACGGAGTATAAATTTTATTCAACGGTACCAAAAAATATATTGTTTCTCCTTCTTGATTAACAACTTATTCTAATTATTATCCAAAATTATTTAGCCAAAACCAACCGCTATCGAAACCAGCAATCATTTTGAATCAACATATATTCCAATATATAAAATATCGTCAATTTTATCTTTTCATAAAATAAAAAGGGACACAATAATTGAGACGTAGGACCTAATAAGGTTAAAGCCAAGTAAGTAGTTTTACTGTAAGTTCATACACGTACTATAATCAATAAAATTACTTAACAGCTCATTTAATACTGCCTTATAAATGCAGTTATAAATACCTTATTGGCTGTTGTACAGGTGAAACGATTATATTTTAACATTTGCCACGCACGTCAAGTATATTCGCTTTGATTTTTTTTACACGTCAACACAATTGATCACACAATTCCTTTGAACAAAATCACCTACCACATCACAAAAATACTTCCGTTTAATTAGCTGTACACTTTAATTATCATTTACACCCCCCAACTATTTTCCAGCTCATTATATTTTTTTCTCGTCTCCTAGTCAAAATCGAAATCGTATAAATAACGCTTGTAATTCTCTCATTTTTCCTTCAACCGTGCACATAATAATAATGATTTTTTTCATATACATTCTAATTTCCTCGTACCCTAGACCACTTAACATGGAATTCTTATGACTCATACATATAAAAAAAAAAAAAAAAAAACTATCGTTTTTTTTTTTTTTTTGGGAAATATCACTGGTATCCCTGAACTTTTTATTAGCGACAACAACAATGTTGTTGACGATATTTCTAGCATTGTTTCTGCCGTGTGCCGGTATGAGCGTGGTGTTTATGGTCTACATTTGTATGATATGGTATGCGGCCACTCACGCGCCACCAGAGGCCGTGAAACCCGTGGCTAAAAAGGGGTTATCGGCGGCTGAGCTGGACAAACTGCCAAAAGTGACCGGTGATAAGCTGTTACATGGGAATGAATGCGCGATTTGCTTGGATGAAATTGAAGGTCATGAACCGGCTAGACTGGTTCCCGGTTGTAATCACGGGTTTCATCTCACGTGTGCCGATAAATGGTTGTCGAATCAACCCGTTTGCCCGGTTTGTCGTGCCAAACTTGGGCCCGAATTCTTTGATTCCTTGCAAAACCCTTGTTGATTACTCCCTCTGTTTCGATCGATAGTTGTGTTTTGTTTAAAATGTGTTTCGTTATTGACTGAAACGGAGGGAGTACATATACACGGACTCACGGGGTACTCATTACAAAAAAAAAAACGTAGGTTTTGTTTTGTAATTGTTGCAATGTTAATTTCTCGGATCAGTTGATCGTAATGCCTTTTTGGGGTTGATTGGATACGTTCATTCTTTCTTACGAGTAGAACGTTTAATCTTCTACACTCTTTCATTCACTAAGAATTTGCCACCATTTAATTAATCAGTAATTCTTATGTGAGACAGTACAAATTATGGTTAAAAGGTACAAAAACATGAAACAAATCTACTAAAGTTACGTATAGGAAGACTAAAAAATTTAGTGACAATTAATCAATACAAAAACTACTCCGTATATAATTGGGTACGAATGAGTCGGACCAGACCTACAATAATTTATAGTAAGGTCTGACTCATTTTAACTTTCCTTTTTGAAACTTTATACGGAGTATCATTTTATGGAACTCATATTCTGTGAAACTTCAATTCAGCGCTTATAAAACTGTAACGCTAATAATTTTTTTTAAAACTTTAAATCTCAGCCCTTTATTTCGCTTAATCTAACGGCTAATATATTGTCATTGTGTCTTTCCCTGATTTTCTGACTTGATAGAACTTACCTCTTAGTCCGTATTCACATTTATTTAACAAATGTTAGATTTTCAGTGAATGAGAAGGAATATAAATATGGACTGTACATCTTAAATTGATTTTACAGATTCTCGTGATATGTTTAAGGAGTACTTTTAAATCATATTGTATCTTTTTTGAAAAAAATTATACTCCTTATTTACTACAATTATTAAATAGTAATTTATAATAACCAATTCAGAAAGGAAAAAGGTAAGATTAATCAACAAATCTTAGATACATAAGTGAAAATATATTCAGATAAAATCTTGTTTGATTCGTTTTTACGCGTACATAAATACAATCTAATGTTCATACGGAGTATTTTTTTTTTGCAAAAACATAACAAACGATATTTAACGCGTAAAACTCACATTGACAAATGTGAAAGAGCAAATTGATAACGTGGATTTGAATAAAAACAGTACTCCCTCCGTTTCGGTGATTTGTTTACGTTTACTTTATACACATTTATCGATGTGAGGAGAGAGGTTGAGAAAAAACTAATAAAATAATAATATAAGTACAAAGGGGGTCCCGTTTGCTTAAAATTATCAAATGTAATTGGTTGAGGGAGTAGGGGACACCACCCACATGGGTCAAGCATGACCATTTTTGGAAAGTGTAAACAAATGACCCGTACGCCCTAAAATGAAAAGTGTAAACAAATGACCGGGACGGAGGGAGTATATTTATTCATGTAATTTCTCAATAAAAACTGGTAGAAGATCATGTTAATGTGATTCTGCATATATTTGAAGGGTAAGAATCAATAATTTTTATACCTAATACTCCATCCCATCACACTATTTTATTTGACTCGTAAAGACAAATCAAAGAAAATCAAATTACTATATTATTTTTTATATATTAAAAAAAAAAAAAATGAAAAAATTTAAGCAACTAGCCAACTAAATAACATAAACAAACCCTAATGTAATCTTTGACTCATGAGTGATAAAAGGGTTTTTTTTTTTTTTTTTTTTTTTTTTTTTTTTTTTTTTTTTTTTGGCAAGAGAATAAATAGTACATGACTAAAATGGCTACAAAAGGAAATTTCAATAGATTTCAAAATGTGTCAGGATCCTCTAAAGTGATTTTGTTTAATTTGTCTACAAAACAAAATTTATTTGTAAACTATAAAATGAGTGTTGTTAACTTAATGTGACCCTGTCTCTCGATCATAAGAACTGACCAAATAAATTTACTGTAAGATATATACTCCGTAATAGTTATTTGAGTTTGAATACTATGAATTGTGAAGGTTTTGCTAGGTTTAGAGGACCATACAATGTGGAGATTGTTGATTATGATTGAAATGAGAAGTTGATGTTATTATGTATTTCCACACTAGATGGTCTCGTGAAGTAATAGAGAAGTTAAGTTACGTGATCTTGTGTCTTATGTTCTATTATTAACTAATGTACGTGATTTTAAACTCCTATGTTTGGTCATATGTCATGCGTTGATATGATGTGTGCAAATTCAAGAAGATTAATATAATATGGACATGTTTTAAATTTAGGATGAACTATGACATCGATTAATTTGGGTGGTCTCTATTTATACAAGTTTAGGTTAATTAGATTTTTCTTTTTTAGCGAAAATGAAAGATGATAGGAGGTACATATTGACGTTCTTGGTACTCAATGCAGTCAAATATTGTTAGGAATCAACCCAACCAAATGGTTAACCTGACGGTTGAAAATTCAACATCGGTTCGTCCCCTCACACAAATGTCCTTAGGCTTTGAAGTGCGAATGCAACGTTAATCTTATTATGTTTGGAACCAACTCATTTTAACCATCAGTTTAAACTCGCTCCGATATGATTTCTTCCAAATGAAACATAAGATTTCCCGATTCATTCTATATTCTTCCTCGCATTCACCTTTTACATTTTTCATATCATCACGGACCTCACATATATTATCTAATCTTGTGACTAAAAAAAAGAAAAGAAAAAATTGATCTAATTTTCACAACTAACCTACTTATATGAAATTGAAATTAACTACGGAGTACATTATGATAGGGTTGGACAAGTTCAAATGATTTTTGAATTCAATTTTAATTTAATTTCACACAAAAAAATTGTCCATTATTCTCATAATCTCATTATCAAATAAAATTGTAAATAAATTAAGTGAATGAGATGTAGTAGAATTTTTACATAACAATAAATCTGAGCTCACTTTTCTTTACTTTAATTTGCATGTGAACTTTTACATTGTAAAGGAAAGTCAAAATAAATACAACCTCTTCACTTGAACACAAACATTTCACTTTGCTTACCATCAGTATTAGTTGTCCCTTTCTTCATCATTGTTACAAATTCTTCATAATTAATTTGTCCGTCCTGCATATCGAAAAATGATATAACGTCATCAGATGATACTGAGTTTCACTATAACCATACAAAAGTATAGAAGCTAGTTTATTGATTTCTTTTCATAATCAAGAGGTGGCCATGGGTCGGGATTCATTTTCTAGGTCGGGAATCATCCCATTGGGGCCGATCCGGGCTTGGAAAATAAAGTCCCAAGTCCGATCAATTAGGTTATAAAATAGCCTGAAAGTACGGGCCAGCAAGCCAGACCTCAAATTTGAGGCCTAGGTATGGCCCATTACCTTGGAGGGTTGGGCCAGGCCCAAGATGGGCCGAGCCGACCCAAACAAATTATGACCCATTTGGTGGCCTGGACTGGGGTGGCTCGCACAAATGGCCACCTCTTCTTGTAGGTCTTACAATATGAGACGGTCTTACAACAGACTACTTAATTAGTTGGAGTAAGAAGTTAGAGCTTAAACAAGTTACTTTGTCGGTGTCAACATCATCAAGGATTTCCTTAATAGTAGCCTCATCTCCAATACCATATTCCTCCATTGCTTGTCTAAGCTCCTCTTTTGTAATATATCTACCATTTTCCGAAACATAATCATGTTAACGAACGAAAATTCAACTGAAATAAAGCTTAAACTGATGGTTGAAATCAAGACGGTAGATATACTAACATAATATCTCAAAAACATTTTGTCGTACAGAAAAGGGTATGAGTACTAACCCGCTGTTGTCCTTGTCGAAGAACTGGAATGTCTTATACAAATTCTCGTCCTTATCGAGTCGATGCCTGTGCATGGTAGCGGTGATGAATTCCATGTAGTCAATGCTTCCGTTCTTATCGACATCAGCCTGAAGTACAACACACAAATCATCAGTCACTCGTTCAATACAGAAACTTATATGAGACGGTTGTATACATGTAACGAAAGCAGCTTACCGCTTCCATTAACTGCTGTATTTCGGGCTCTGTGAGGCGAGAACCCAGCCTTGCGAGGCCTGTTTTTAATTCTTCCGGTGTGATTGTACCACTTTTGTCGGTATCAATGTTGTTGAACATTTGTTTTAGACCTTTGATTTCTTCGTCCGGTAGATTCTCTGCCATTACCTGCAATAGTAAAATTCAAACCATCTCGGTTTCAGAAGCAATGTCGAAAGCTACAAAAGACGGGTTTAAAAAAATTTAAATCGGGAATACATATATTTACCTTGAGAGCGAGTTTTGTGAGTTTGTTCATTGCCCTAAACTGTTTCATCCTAATTAGGACTGCACTGTCGATTGGTTTGTCAGACGCTTCACCGCCTACTCTGAGCCACGAGTGTTCTGTTTCATGCATCGACAAACATCATCCCATGACCTTAAATTGTACTTCGTAGTTCGTACTCTGTCGACTGTACTAATTAGATTTACAGAAGTGGAAATAAACTTACCGAGGGCCTGCGCAGCAGTAATGCGAGCCTTAGGATCTCGAGCTAACATCTTACGGATCAAGTCTTTGGCATTTGCTGATATCGAAGGCCACGGCTTGCTTTCCAGGTCGAGGTCTCCTTTGAGGATCTCCGTGAAAATCCCTGCTTCGGTCTCTGAAATGCAAAAAAAAAAAAAAAATCAGCACGAAACATAAACGACAACTGACGCAGGAGTATAAATTAGAGTAATTACCGGCCCAAAAGGGAGGAACTCCGCAGAGAAGAATGTATAAGATGACGCCTGCGCTCCAGACATCGATTTCTTTGCTATAACGGCGCTGTAGTACCTCTGGCGCTACGTAATATGCACTCCCTACAAGCTCCTTGTAAACCTTTCCTGCAACACGGGTGATTCGTCAGTAAGCTCCAAAAGGAGAGACAGACAGACAGACATATAGATAGACAGAGCGCGATAGACAAACCTTCCTCAATGAAGACAGAGAGGCCGAAATCAGTAATTTTAATCGGAGAATTGTCGTCCTTACTAACCAACAAGAAGTTTTCGGGTTTCAAATCACGATGCATAACACCCATGAAATGACAAACATGAACGACATTAACAATCTGTCTAAAAACGACAGCGGCTTCCCTCTCAGAGTAAGTCACTTTCTTAACAATCCTATCAAACAACTCGCCGCCTAAGCAAAGCTCCATGACAACATACAGATTATTCCGGTCTTCATAAGCGCCTTTAAACTCGACTATATTTGGCTGTCCACTGAGGTGCTGCATTATCAAAATCTCCCTTCTTACGTCGTCAATATCCTTCCTGTGTTTCAACTTCGTCCTAGAGATGGCCTTACACGCGTACTTCACGCCTGTTAATTTCTCGGTACACAAGTACGTGATCCCAAATTGCCCTCTCCCAAGCTCCTTGTCAATGTGGTACATGGAGCTTATGTCCACGTACGGCTTGTTCAATATAGGGCCGACTTCCTCGACATGTGTCGAGATTGTCGGCCTTAGAGGTGGTGGCGGTGGTGGAGGCCTATACTTGGAATTTGGTGACGCGTCTGAGGACGATGATATTGCAATGTCGAAAGTTCTAGGACAACAATTTCCCATTTTCGCTTCGTTATTAATTTTCAAAATTAAAAAAACAGAGATTTAAGGGTTGTAGAAAGGACTAATTTGGAGGAATTTAAATTGATTTGCAAGGAAGAAAGGAAGGTAAGTTAGACAAGTTTCATACCAAAAATGTTTGTTTTGATACTTTGCTTGTAACCCTATCATACAACAACAACAACAACAAAAAAAAGAGTTATTCTTGCTTTGTAGTGGCTCCATTCAAGTTCAAATGTAACATGAGTCGGTTTCTCGAGACGGATTTTGTAACGATAAAGTCTATTAATTTATAATAAATCCCTTATGAGACAGCTTATATTAATTTCGTGTGATAATTGTACTATACCCATGAAGGTTTTTATCATAAATATATCGAGATCATTTTAAGATTGGTCCGGTCCAAAAGAGTGGTTCAGAAAGACCGTCTTTGCACGCACCGCCAATATGAATAATTGTAACGAATACAAAAGAAATTAAAAAGATAAACGAACTAAAAGTCTACAGAGACTAGGAGGATTCGAACCTTTGGCTGTGTTAGGAAAAACTGCTTCATCAACTACTAAACTAAATGCTCATTATATTACTAGATTAATTTGCTAAAACAAATACTCCGTACTAATTACTACGAGTAGTTTGTTACAAATTGGCTAACTGTTATAAACTAGGCCCTCCAAAAACGAGGGTCGTGTTCGGTTGTACACCGTGCCTATGACTAGAGGTGGCAATTGGGTCGCTCGGGTCGAGTTATGTCGCGTTCGGGTCATATCGGGTCAAAATGTCCTTTCGGGTCGAGTCGGTTTCGGTTCGGGTTGTTATCGGGTTGGGTCATTTCGGGTTAAATAGTGTATCCGGTCGGGTTTGGGTCGGGTCATTTTCGAATCTGCGTGAATTTATCGGATTACTTCAATTTTAACCACTAAAATAAGTATTTCGACCATTATATGATTTAATTACTTCATTAATAAGTCAAAGCTATCAAACTAAATACTAATTTGCTTCCAATCTAATTAATTTTAAGTTTAATATTTATTGGGTCATCAATTTAATTGGGTCAAAATCGGGTCGGGTCGTTTCGGGTTACAAGTCATCATTGGGTCGGGTCAGTTGCGGGTCACTATATTTTCGGATTTGCCAGGTAGGGTTTTGCTCGATTTCGGGTCGGGTCACTTGGGTCGGGTCAAGCTTGCCAGCTACCTTTGACCAAAGCTAGGCCTGGCATAAAAGTTACTCCCTCTGATTCATCTACATTTATCATTTGTATATGACATAAATATTAACAAGTGGTTGAGTAAGTGGTGAGATTAACGTTTATTTGATTTTTGTGGATTAAAAAGTTAACAAAAAGGAAAATGATAAGAATTAAAAAATCATCAAAATAAAAAGTATGATAAGAAATGGATGAATCCGTAAAACATACTCCTTCCATCCCAAAATAAGTATTCCGTATCTCTTTTCTACTAAAATTTTTCCCAAAATAAGTGTCCCCTTTCTATTTAGAGTAAGTTTTAACAAACAATTTTCAAAATTTTCTCATTTTTATTATCATCTCTTAAATCCTTCGAAAATAGAAAAGGAACACTTATTTTGAGATGGAACTGTCGAGTATATTTTCTTGTTCTCCACATATTTCTTTGAGAAAATTTAATAATCATGCCTAATACTCTATGTATATTACAAGATGATGTAAAAATCGAACACTATTTAACTATTGATATTACTCCACATATATATGTATAGATAAATAATGGTACGGAGTAATAAGGTATCAAAACTTTATTCTCCCTTCACTTGGTCATTCTCCTCCCAAATGAATACTCGTACAAGTAGGGTTTCCACACAAAAGAAGGTGCCCAATTTTAAAAGATGTAATGTAAAAGTACGTATTTTAGGTAGCTTATCTGATCTAATCAATTACCTATGACCAAAATTTTAGCTATCATTTTAGCTATACAGTAATTCTCCTGTAAGACTAGCCTTACACTAAATTAATGCAAGACAAGAGTACAAATTGTAGTTAAAAGGGTACAAAAACTTGAAACAAACATACGGAGTACTAAAGTCACTTTTAGGGATATTAAAAAATTTTAGTTACAATTAATAATAATTATTACTAAAATGGTACAAAAACTATATAATCGAGTACAAACGAGACTGACTTACAATAACTTATTGTAAGGCTTGCCTTACCGTAGAATTTGTGTTAGCCATAATATTCAACACAATTTTTATGACGATTTATTAAAATAACTTATATTTTCGATATAAACATAAAAAACATTAACACGTACTCCGTTACCCCGTACAACACTTCTCGTGTTATTTTGAATTTGTTATTTAATTAAAATTTTGATTTCATTTAAAATAATTAGTTATTTATTACGGAGTATATGTTAATATTATAATAATTAATCGAATGAATTGTTAAAAATAACAACCACAATAGCACAAATAATAATCATGTTCTTTTACGTCATTTACTTTATTGCAATTACTATTTCATGTTGTTTTCATCAAACAATATAATTAGTTTCAACCAGGTTATTAGTCTCTTATTTTCAGCTAATCTTTAAGTTTTAAGTATGTTTTTAACTTTCAGTTATCTTTTCAACTTAAATTTTCAAATAGAGCCACAATTTACAAATTATTAAAGAAGATATAAAATTTTCTTTTAATGCAAACATAAAATAACAAATATGAAATAGCGGGAATAGCGGGTTTTATTGGAGTATATTGACAGTATTGGAGTGAACCGACAAATACAAGGCCAACACGAAATTGAAGAAAGATGTTAAATTACACAAATGTAAAGTATATAAGTGTGATTATTTTAAATGAATTGCATAACAATAGTTTACATCCAAATTCTATTTATATATGACACATAAGTCAATTTAATGTCTATATCTACAAATTAGAGACATCATAATACCTACTTCGTATCATAGACTTGGCAACTATATCAGTCGTCACCTGTGGCGGACCAGAACTAATTTATTATGGGGTCCTAAACTTTTTTTCCAATATTTTTTCAATATAAATATGATAAAAATAATTTTTTAAATATAAATTTGGATAAAATAGACCGAAATAATTTACAATGTAGCGTCCTGAGACCCCATACGACCATACCCTTGTAGGTACATCGGCCCCTGCTTAGACCTGTCAAACGGGTCGGGCGGGTCGGGTTCGGGTTATACGGGTCGGGTCAAAATACGGGTTGGGTCAATACGGGTTCGGCTCAAATACGGGTCGGGTCGGGTTCGGGTCAGGTCGGTTTCGAGTCAAAATACGGGTCAAAAATACGTTTTTCGCGCCTTTTTATTTATTATTTTTTTAATTAAAAAATTCTTTTATTATTATTTTACATTATGTACATATTTTATTGTACATATGTAATACTAAAGTTGATATATATTCATTCTTGTAATTTATAAAATTAAAATAGTCTATTTATGAATATATTCATAATATTTCAATCATAATTTTCATTATCATTTTGATATATATTTCAACTTATAATATTGAGGTTGTAATAATTATTAATATTAAATTATTTTTTTTTTCATGAAATATTAATTTTGTAGGTTCAAAAGTTTCTTCAAAAGCTACACGAATTACACTGACTCCATCTAATCCAAGTGGTCAATTCTAAATTAACGGGTCATTTCGGGTCGTTTTCAATTCAAATTTACAGTCTTGTGACTAAAAAGCAGTAAGGTCGAATTTTGACAAGTCTACCCCTGCTCGTCACTAAATGAATTGGACATATCAAGCTCGCTCATGATAAATACAAGTGCGAGGTACTACGTACGTAGTATGAATCATCAATAAACAAATTGAAAATATAAACGTGGTACAATCAAGTCCAAGTAATTATTATCACTATCACTATTTTGAATAAAAATTAAACCTTTGCAAAATGATACAGACTTACGGAGTATTTAATTTCCGTTGAGAAGGTTTTATAGTAATTTTTTTGTTTTGTTTAATACTTCGTACTCTTTTATACAAATGGTTGTGTGAGTTAAGTTTCATAATAAGTTATTATAAGTCAGAAAGCAGAGATTTGACTGGCTACGTTCATGAAGTGGAAGAGAAAGTTCACCTCATGTTCATGGCTGCTCCATCCCTTAATATGAATTCCCACATCGGCTGTGGAGATGAAAAATGTGCACCTTATAAAGCCTAAGGGCTGGCTACTCCTTCTATCACCAATTGGTTTTGGGATGGAATCCTTTAAGTTTTATGAAGTGGGCTCTCTCCTTCCATTCGTGGGTGTGGCCCATGTCCGTTTCTGATTTCACAATAATTCAGTCAAATTTGTACTCGATTAAATATTTTTGTACCAGTTTAGTGATAGATTTGTTTTCTCATAAGAGACTCACTCTTTTTTTTTTATCCATTATGTATGTTTTGTATCACACAATGAACATTATTTGTTGGATGATACATGAACTAATTAACGATAACGATGTATGAGAAGCTTTGCACCTTTAATTTAAAAAGTATGTAAGTGGTGATTTGGACATTACTCGTATTTGTTATTATTCGTACGTAATTATTAAGAAGCGTAATTAAACTTGATTATCAATATAATTGCAACGAAAAATCATTCAAGTAAATAGTGATCATGAAATTTTTAGCAGAAAAGTCAATTTACTACTCAATGTTTCATTTGATAATAATAATAATAATAGTATTATTTTTATCATCGTTAACTTATTCATCACTTGCTCAAACAAACATTGTCAAGACTCTCCCTGGATATCCCGGTGATCTTCCCTTCACTCTTGAAACTGGGTATGTTTTTCCGATCTTTGTTTTCGTTTTTCGTACTCCGTATTTGTTTTCATACTATTTATTACACACTATTAACACATTATAAATATATTTGTAGATATGTGAAAGTAGGAGATAAAGAGCAAATTGAATTGTTTTATTATTTTATCGAGTCGGAGAGAGACGTAGAAAATGACCCACTTATGCTTTGGCTATCTGGAGGCCCTGGTTGCTCTTCTATATCAGGACTCGTTCTTGAAATTGGTTTGTCATTTTTAATTTCCTTCGTAATGTTTCTTCCATTTATTTTTGCCCCATTTTTTCTTCTATATTTAACTTTTTGTTTAATAAAAAAAAAAAAAATGGAAGAAAAATGTGTTATATAAAAATACTGTAAATGGAAATAACAATGAAAACAACGCCGAATCGCACTACGCTGTCTTTATAGAACAATTCGAGCCGTATATCTGTGCCCGGGTTGTATCGAATTTTCTACAGAGATAAAACGGTGTTCCTCGGTTTTTGGCACGAAAAACAGAGATATAATTTCAGAGTTTTTGTGTATAAATTGTTTTGTGTTAAAGATGATGAATTTGATCAGTTTTTTGTTATATCAAATTTTGATCCATTATCTAGTTTTTATAGATAAATGAAAGGGGAAAGAACAGGCCAGGGGATATAGTCAGAATTTCTGAAGAGTTATTAACTCTTCAGAATTTACTGCCAAAATACCGGTTTATCCGCTTAAATGCTTTAGCGCCAAAATTTCGGAGGCGTTGCCCCCGAACCCCCATCGGGGACCATGTTGCGTCCCCGAACCCCTAAACCAGGGCGCGTCGCCCCTGGACCCCGACTCGCTGACTCCTGCCACCCCCGCATAGTCGTTCGAAAGGCAACTATACTGCGAACTCGTAAACAAATAAGCCAGCGTACACTCCGTACTTCCCTAACTCGCTTTATTATTTATAAATTCGCCCATCCTAGAACCAAACTCAATAACGCAAAAATGAACCGTTAATTACACTTAAATTACCAACAAAATGTCCTCCAGTTTTCTACTTTTTTGTAAAAATTTATCTACTCCGTATTATTTATAGACGTTGTTATTTTACAGGTCCATTTCAATTCAATTTTTCTGCAACGGATTCAGATATACCTAAGCTTCAACAAAATCCATATTCGTGGACAAAGGTACATTTATTGTTGCCTTGTTGGTCTCATTATATACTCAATGATGCGTCACTTAAATTCAACGTAACATATAAAAACTAATCATTGTTAATGATCCTTTTATGGCTTGTTTACTTTATACTTTTATTACAGAATTAAAATTTACATGAACTTAAGAAAAGTTGAATGAAATTCATGTAAATTTTTTTTTTTTTTTTTTTTTTTTTTTTTTTTTTTTTTTGCCGCAAAAAATTTTTTACATGAACTTCATTCAACTTTTCTTAATTTACTGGCGTCTTGAAAATCAAACATGTTATAATATATCATAATATATCCTAACAATTAGCGAATTTTTGTTATATAATACTCCGTATGGATTTAAATTTTTATAGACAAAAATATGTTTACAAAATTCTAAGAAGTTAAAATTTCATGAATTAACATCAATCAAACTATTATTTTCACGTGTTTTCTATGTTAATACTTAAGGTTAATTTCGTATGTTAAGTTAATTAAAAACATTATAAAAAGGTATTTACGTATATTTTCACCTCAATTATTATTTATTTTCAATTATTTCCTATTAGGTGGCTAGTATAATATTTGTAGATTCTCCCGTGGGAGTCGGATTTTCGTATGCAACATCTCCTGAAGCATATTATGGCAGTAACTCTTTAGAAGCAATTCATTTGCATGAATTCTTGAGAAACGTAAGCTATTTTTTCCCTCTTAGTAATTAAAAGCATTTTTTTTTATTGTTCGTTATTATGGTGATTCAAATTCTTACTCCGTATAATTCACCGAGTTGTTTACACTTTTTTTTTTTTATGAGGGGGAAATAAAAAGATTGTTAATAAATGACAGAAACAGATGGCGTAACTATTTTCGAAAGGAAAAAGTTGGTCAATTGTTAAGAATTTGAACAATGATAAGAGTAGATAGTATGTCAAGTGCTCTTTTCAAAATAAGTATTGGACACTTTTAAAAAGTATTAACTGAATGCGGTGTGATATTATGTTTATGCAGTGGCTAAATAGTCATTCCAATTTCGTCAACAATCATTTGTATGTCTCAGGAGATTCTTACTCTGGCATGGTAATTCCTATCGTTGTCCAAGAGATTTTAAAAGGTATATATTGAGATATAAGATTTTTTAATTTTTTTTGAAAGTCTTCTTCAACGTATATTGGTTATTTTTCTCGAGATTGTTCTCTTATACATCGTACTCCGTTTCATTGCATCATATCCTAAGAATAGATTTTTCAGTTGAATTGTAACATTGTCCAAAAATTTTCACACATAATACATTATACTTCACGATTTTAGAATTAGGTGACTTCAATATCACGATTTTAGAATTAGTTGAATTGTAAGTTAATTTGACTTAGAAGTAAAGACATTTTGAATACCTTATTTGTTGATTGACTTATAATAATGAGACAACCACTATAAGTTGTATCCATTGATATACTCTCTCCCTTCAACTCCACACTACCACTTTCTTTTTTCACATTTGCGAACGCGATTTTTGGAGATTAAATATCGTTAGATACGTTTTTACAAAAAATATGAAAATTAGATTATAATTATGTACTCGTAAAAACAAATCAAATAAGATCCCACATGAATATATTTTCACTTATATATCGAGAGATATGTAAAATTAAATGGTTAACGATGAATAGTGGTAAAAATAGATCAATAACTGTAGTGTGAAGTTGAATGGAGCGAGGCAGTAGTATAAGTATTTTGTTATATGGAGTATATAAAAAAAATCGAGATATTTTTACGATCTAAATTTTAGATTTAAAGTGAAAAAAAATAAGTGAATTAATTAGCGTAATTGATTTTTCATATACGGATTTTACTCAAGTTATATACTTTTTTCATTATTTTTTCCCACCCTACCCTTTTTTATTCCAAAAATATACAGAATTCTCTCTTTTTAATTTTTTCTCACTAATCTTAAATCAAATTTATTCAAGTTTATTACTTTTCAATCATAAATTCCGATAATAAATTCAATGAAGTTATAATCGTTTTTTAATTTCAATTTTGTGTTTGAATCATTAAGGCATGGAGAAGTTGTTTGCCATACTCTTTATGCAAAATCAAGCACAGACAATACGAATAATTCTGAAAATTGTTTAGTACATCGGAAATGGGAATCATACATTATCTGCAAGTGTACTAGGCTAAAGTATCAAACAATGGTGTACAGTTTCTTGATTATTCACTAAATTGTAGTGGATGATCATAACGAATTGTAGCCACGGTGGGGCTGCCCCATACCGCCGCCATAATCACTCCTCTACAAACCCTAATTATAAACTATACTTAAATTTATTAAAAATTAATAAAATTCAATAATTTAAACGCAAAATTGAAATTAAAAAACGATTATTACTTCATTGAATTTATTATCGGAATTCATGATTGAAAAGTTAGAAACTTGAATAAATTTGATTTAAGATTAGTGAGAAAATTAAAAAGAGAGAATTCTGTATATTTTTTGAGTAAAAAAGGATTGGGTGAGAAAAAATGATGAAAAAGTTATATAACTTGAGTAAAATCCGTATATGAAAAATCAATACCCAATTAGAGACCGATCATAATATACTCCAATGTGTATACACTTTTACAGGAAATGAAATTGAGCTTAGCCCAAAACTCAATTTGAAGGTATGACATTGTCATTTTTTATTTATATTTATTTTTTCGCATGGATTTCAAATTATATATTGATTGTGTAGTGTGTTATTTATTTACTCTGTATCTATTTAGTTATATATATGTTTAATTGTGAATTCAAAGTTTAAGAATTACTCTCTCCATTTAAGTCCATTATTTGACATATATGAAGTATTCATTTTACACGCTTATCGGTTTGCATTATATGAAATTCAGTGTTTGCATTCCTTAAGTAAAACTACTTTATCATTCAAAGTAAGATTTTTTTCTTGTAGAGTAAAAGTAAAAAAAATTTCAAAGAATAAACATTATTAGTGGGACATTTTCTTTTTATACTGTTATAAGTTAAATATTATAAAATACTTTTTTCTATTTGGCTTTTCCTAGGGATATATTTTAGGAAATCCGGTGACCACCGAAGCCGAGGATTCTGGAGCTCATGAGTACGCACACAAAATATCGTTGTTATCTGATGAACTTTACGAGGTAATTATTTGCTTATAACATTAATTTCATTTTAAAAATTTATGTTTTTTTTTGTAAATGTTTACTAAAACACATTGAAATCTTACAAAAGTCCAATATTTTAATAAGGAATATTCATTAGCCAGATTTTTATTTTTCGGTGCTTAGATGTGCTTAATTGAGACTCCTTGCATCCAATACCCTTTATTAGCTTATGATATTATTTTGACATAATATTGATAAATTGATTAAATTACAATATAAGTGGCAAGTGGATGAGGACGTACGATATAAGAAAAAAAGAAAATGGAGTGACAAGTCAGTGATAATAAGAGTGAACTATGTGTAATTTAAAAGTTTGTGTAATTAAGGGTAATATAGTGGAAAAAATGAAACAGATTAAAATAGAATGTGTTAATTGGATTTGATGTTAGAATATACGAGTATTATATATTCGTATGGATATGAGCCATTAATATAATTATATGTATATAGTACTATTATAAAGTTTAAACTAATATATAAAAAGTGTGTTTGGATTGATGGAATTGAAGGGAAAGGAAAGAAAGAGATGTAATTTCCGTCATTTGGTTAGTATATTAGTGTGAACGGATTGAAACGGAGAATGATTCATTTTTCTTTCTCCAAGGTTAATTGACATCTTTCTTAAGAGAGATTGAGCAATATATTAAAATGAACATTTTGTATTACTTCATACGGAGTATAAGTTTACAAGTATGAAACAAAGTACTCCATATGAACATAAGTCATAATACTACGCACATTTTATCCATTCATTTCATTACATTTTCTTGTCTATAAATGATTCATATATTTTCATGTATTTCCTTTTTTTTTCTTCCTTATAAATGTCTTGGTGATGAATTGAAGTCAAATAAAAAGTTCGATCTCGCACTGTATTATTAGTAAAGCTGTAAAATACATAATTCTTACTTTTTTTTACTTTTTGTATTACAGTCTGCTATGATAAATTGTAACGGTGATTTTATCAACGTGAGCCCTAATAATGTCAAGTGCTCAAAGAATGTTCAAGTCATGGACCAAGTAAGTGTAATTATCTATAAACTATTAAATATTCATACTTTATAATTTGACTAGCATAACACCCGTGCATAGATGCAGAGAGTTACAAAAATAAGTTAATAGTTAATTGAAAATTTTGGTAATTGAATTAAATATTAAATTAAAATAAGAATACTGTGTAGTAATAATATAAACGCAACCTAAATAAACTTGTATTCTTAGACCCAAAATACAACAAACTGTATTTTAACCGACCGCGTATTTATTTAACATGTAACCCATTTATTCGACCCGTAATTGTCTTCTAATTAACCCGTTTAATAGGTTTAAAAGTGTCATTTTTGATTTTTCTTAATTAACTATCAAATTTTAGATGATAGAATCGTTGAAAATTGTAACAAAACAATTAGAATAATGGAAAATCTAATTTTTTTTATATGCAAATATAGTTATAAATTTATTTTAAAATATATCATAATGTGACGAAAACCGATCAAAGTATCGCAATACATTGTCTTAAAATTCATCATTTATTATAATAATAATATGGTAAAACGCGCTTAAAATGTTACTCCCTCTATTCAAATCCATTGGCATCCCTTCTTTTTTCACATTTGGCGAGACGCATTTTGTAACAACAATATCTATAGTTCTAAATTGTATAAAAATGTAAAAATTTGATATTAATGTTGTACTTATGAAAACGAATAAAACAATATCTCACATGACTATTTTTTTTATTGATACATTACGAGTTATACCGAAAATTCTCCATTTATGTGAATAGTGTCAAAAAAGAAGGGATATAATGGATATGAATGGAGGGAGTATATTGAAAACACATTAAATAAAAATGGATAGTTTAAGAGATAAAAATTAAAAAAAAATATACTATGTTGTCATCTAGGTTGCACCAAAACGGACACGGACACGGACACGGACACGACACGGGACACGGGACACGCCAGTCCATTTTTTTAGGACACGGGACGCAGCAAGAAAAAAAACCAATATGCATATTAAATTAAAGGGAATTCATAACTCATTACAATCAACATGTATATTATGACCATTCATAACTCAAAACGTCGTAAAACAACCAATACATCAATAATTATGTCTGAAAATCAAATGTTATCAACATTACAAACTACAAAGTTCCAAATTAAAAAGTCAATTTAAATAAACTTTCAAGTCTTACGAAATAAATAAAAAGTGCAAAAGCTTTAAATTACAAAATCTTCAATACGTGGTTTTAGGATTTTATTTATAATTTTTTTAAGTAGAAAAGTTAGTATAATAAGGTGTCCTCTATGACACGGGCCGTGTCCGTGTTACTTGGGCCGTGTCCGAGACGTTTTGTTTTTATAAAAAAACCGAGGACACGGTCCAAGGCATGTCCGACACGTTTGGAAGTGTGTCCGACGTGTGTCCGTGTCCGACACGGTGTCCGACACATGAACGCCCAAAACTAGGAGTGTCCGTGCAACCTATGACATAATTTCAAAAATAAAATAAAAGGGATAAAAAATAGTTAAAGGGAAAATTGGAGGGAAAATTTATGTAGGATGGTTTTTGTTATATATAATTAATAATTAATAATTAATTAATATAGATCATATGGTGAAAACAATACCTAGTATGTAGATCCCTAACCTAATCATATTTCAAAAGTTATACTATGACAGGAAATTCATACCAAATTGAAATTTTTGCACTTAATTTGATATTTTACGACGAAATTGCCCTTACTTTAAACTTCCGTCTTATACATACATGTTCATCAAATAAATTTCCATAATCCCTTAATACTCCTTAATTCTTCTTACTTTAAGATATAATTTTTTTCGAATTGAAAATAATTAGAGTTCTTCAATTTAGAGGTTTAGATTTGAACATACACAGCCTTCAACCTCGATTTTCCCAAACTGATTATTCGTTCGATTTGAACAAAATGATCTGAGACTCATAATCAAAATTAAGACCAAAAACTAACTTTACACGTGAACCGTAAGATTCAATCCAATTGATTTTTCAGTAATTCTCTTGTGAGGCAGAACTCACATTTAAATTAATGTGTGAACAAAGTACAAATAGTAGTTAAAAGAATAAAAAAAAACATGAAATAAATCTATTAAAGTCACTTATAGGGATACAATAAAAAAAAACTAGTAACAATTAATCATAATTATCACTTAAATAGTACAAAAGTTATATAATCGATTACAAATGAGGCGGACTTACAATAATTTATTGTAAAACTCGACTCACACATTAATTTGTGTTGAATTTTATTAATAATTAAGACAAAAAAAATATCTAGGATGAGG
Organism: Dianthus caryophyllus; assembly: GCA_023091065.1. Taxonomy (NCBI): domain Eukaryota; kingdom Viridiplantae; phylum Streptophyta; class Magnoliopsida; order Caryophyllales; family Caryophyllaceae; genus Dianthus; species Dianthus caryophyllus. Next base: position 2,601,325 of record CM041526.1, on the reverse strand, counting down.
GCAAATTTGAAGTAACGACGTCAACAAGCAACCAATTAAAGATTAAAATTAACATAAATTAATTGAATTTCGGTTGTATGAATACTTACTCTTCGAAGTATTAAAATTGTATGACGATTTGGAACCCTAGTTCGACAATGAGATGAGATTTTTGATGAAATTTGATGGAGAAGAGTGTCAAGGCAAAAAGATGTTATAGGGTAAAGTTGAGAGAATAATTAATAAGGTGAGAGGTAAAATGTACAAGTGAGAGGTAAATTATTAAGGTATAGTAAAATTAGGCTTTCAATTAAGGGGAGGGTATATCGGTCAAAATTTTACAAAATTCACTGGAATACTCAATTTGAAACATTTTAGGAGAAAAGTGAATTTATGTTTGTAAGTTCGAAAAATATATATATGAGGGGGTAATCAACAATTTGTCTTTCCTATGAGTACTATATATGACGAATGACGATAATACAGGATATTAGTAGGGTTAATGATCAACATGTACTAGAACGTGCTTGTCTTGACTCATCAGCGGAGCCCTCACTACACAATGCTCTTAACAAAGGCGGATATTGTCGGGTATATTTTCTTGTTCTCTATATATTTTTTTGAGAAAATTTAATAGTAGTAAAAAAATTTAATGTTTTAAATTATTATATTATATACAGTAGTAAACTACTTGAAAGATATTCCTAAATCATACTCCTTAAGTATATTTGATTTCGTAAATAATCGTAATAGTTTAATATTCCAATATTTCTTAATAATAAGCATGCCCAATTAATACACTATGTATTACGAGATGCCTTATTGACAACACTATTAAACTATTAATGTAATATATTTAAATAAAATATAAATAAGGTGTTACACTTTGATAACAGGTTTTGTTACTACGTTCTCACAAGAATGTGGCGTAAAATAATCTTCGGGTATAAAAAATTAAAAAATACGATGAAATAAAGAAATTCCTTATATATTTTCATAAATCAATATTCTTTAATAATTTTAATATTAAATTGTAATCCCAATTTATTTGAACTTCTGTAACATTATATTATATGAATAGAAAAACTCAAGCCGACTCATAATAAATAAGAATCATTTATTATCAAATTAGGAAAGGTGTTACAAACAAGTCCAACCATTTGAATACAAACTTTGTAAAAATGATAATATTTGCTGAAACGGTCTCGTAATGACTTATTTTAGTTTAATAAGTTCAATAACGGCATGTTTATATATATTTTAGTTGAATAACATTTATAACTTCTGTTTACCTATTATATAAGATTTTACGTACAGACTAAACAGGATGATTTGCTAGCTGATTTATGGGCTAATAATGACCACGTAAGAGAAGCTTTGCACATTAAAAAGGTATGTGACAATTTGAATATGACATAATAATATTCGTTAGCATATTCATATGTAAATTATAACTATATCGAACTTGATCAACAATGTTTTAAATTTAATGGGGAATTAAATTGTATGAAGGTTGTATATCATATACGGAGAATATATCAGGACTAAAAACATAAGCAAGAAAATTCATTTAAATCATATTTATTTTTAATTTTTTTGATATTAAAAATCGAGATTTTATAGTCATAACAAATTTATATTTAAATTCAAAATGAATATTATTCAAGATAATATAAATTGGTCGAAATTTGATCATTTTACATTCTAGCTCTTACTACAAAAACTATTTATCTAAGCGATTTTTTTATTTTTTTATTTTTTATTTTTTAACATTTAATAGGGAAGCAAAGGTCATTGGACTAGATGCGATAGGAGCATTATTCCAACATACTACGAAGAAAGTACTAATAATACCATCGAATATCACATTAATGCATCGAGAAATTCATTACAAGTATTAATCTACAGGTAATGATACATTGATACTACATCTATCTATTTAATATTGTTGTTAAGAGCTATTTGATTACATTAAGAGTATGGAATCATTTAAACTACATTAAAAAAAATTATTTTAATCTTGTTTTTATAATGTGAAATTAGATTTTATATACTCTACGTAATTTCCGCATTAGTTTGCTATCCCGATGAAATTAAAAGCGGTTAGGTTCACCTCTAATTTAACATCGAACAAAGTTATTCAAACACCAACCTCTACCATCTACCATCACCTTGGGGTTTTGGCTGTATTGATCTTCTAATATACTATCAGATACAATTCGACAATCTCAAATCTAAGGGCTTAGCTAGTATAGATTCGATCCTTCCTCCGTTCCTCGTCCCACAGTTGTCGATGTCCAGTATTTTTTTTCATGTATTAATGCCTACGGGTCTCCGTGTGATGACCTCCAAATAATTTTCTTATCGTACGCCGATTTTATTTTAGATTTTGTCTCACTAAAAAAGGTTTCACTAAATTACAGTGGAGATCAAGACATGTTTGTACCATATATTGGTACACTTCAATGGATAAACAAACTAAATATTCCAATTAGTGATGAATGGAGACCATGGTTCGTTGATAGTCAAGTTGCTGGGTTGGTACCTCTATCTTCGTTTGAATATTTAGAATTTAAAATAATTTTTGTTTTTAAATTTTTATAAATATATTATCCACACTAATACAATACGGAGTACATTATTCATAATATTAATTGAATGTATTTCGCAGATACATTACCGAGTTTTCAGGTTTATCTTCTTATAAGCTAGTATTTACTACTATCAAGGTAATATTTACAAGAACTTTTTTTTATTCATAATTATACTTACGTTTACATTATTTATGTATGGCAAAATGTTATGGACTCTGGACACTCATTACTTTTATCTTGACAATTTGCGTAGGGTGGAGGCCATACTGCTCCGGAGTATAAACCTCGAGAATGTTTTACTATGATAGATAAATGGTTCTCATTAAATTCTTTATAAACTACTTTGTTAAGACTTAGGATAGTTTGAGATATATTGAGATATTGACATATCATATTTAGGGAATATTTCATATTAAAATATATGGTAAAAAATAATATTTTAATAATTGGCAAAAAATATATGTTGTTGCCAATATTAACTCTTAATCGTACTATTATACAGCATGTTATTGTAATAGTTTCAAACAACGAATATCAATAATAACCACCGGCGGGGCTACATTGGGCCAAGTGGGGTCTTACAGCTATTATAACATAATCAATTTTGTTTGAGTTTTACAGCCGATTTAATTTTTTTGACCCCACTTCAAAATATTTCTAGCTACACCATTGATAAGAACAATAATCATTTTTTTCATGAATTCTCTCTACCTCGATTCTAATACTCCGTAATATACTTTTCCCGTGTTTACTAAAAATAAAATCTCATATGTGTTTGCTTGTGGCTAGAATTCATCTGTGTGATTATTATTGTTGGGGGTCGAATATCCGATTACGCTCACGACAACAAGACGACAAATAAAAGGCCCAAGAGGCCCAAAAGCCCAAGAAACACTATAAATAGCCTCTAGGGGGCAAAGATAAAGGGGTTTGTCTCATATTTTCCTCCCCACTCTCTCTATCTACTATCCCTCTATATTTATATTTTCCACATTAAACACTGTTTTATATATTTTCAGTACTGACTTGGGCGTCGGAGGCTCCCGGCAAGCCTCCCGGGCCCGGAGTTCACCTTGCAGAGTTGCAGGGCACACATGGAGCAGACTTAGACCCGGGAGGCCACCCATGACGTCAATCTCGAGACCCCGAGTTTACACCCGAAACAATTATAAATGAATTGCATAACAATAGGTTACATCCAAATTCTATTTATGTACTACACAATAACGGGGAAGTTATGTTGAGACGCTACTTCAGCAAGAGACTCAATGTTTCGCCAAGAACCATAACCCTAATATCTTTCTTCGAATTTCATGTATGCGTGCCTTGTATTTGTTGGTTCACTCAATACCATCAAGCATGTGCGTCTTAAAATAAATGGAGGTCCAATACACCCTAAAAAATAAAGCCTCAAATATGAATATACAAATGCACGATTCTTTAATGTTTATATAAAATTACATCGATAACGCTTATAAATTCTTTGTGTAAAACTGGAGGCCCGAACCCCCGCGCGTGATTGCACATAATGTTAGACGCCCCTGCCATCAAGTCATCAACAATTCACTCCAATAGAATTTCTTGGTTAACATGGGCCCACATATGTCAATTTAATGTGTATATCTACAAAATAGAGACATATTACCTACTTCCTACAAATAGACAAATTATTGAAAATAATATAAACGTGGTACGGAGTACAAATTAAACAAGCCATTTCTTTATTAAGTAGTCAAATAATTACTTTTTAATCAAATTAGAACTTATCTTTTTACTAATTACACTTAAGAATTTTAATGAATAATTATTTATTTAGTTATTATTATCTATTATTAAGTTTGAAATTATTACTTTTATAATTTTTGAAGTTTTTATGAAAAATCGTTTAATTTTTAACACGGTATTAAGAAAATAGTAAAAAATGGTTAATTTTTTTTATCGTTACGTTTAGGTGATTGTTTAATTTTTTTTTTTTGAGTTACTCTTAAGAATAATTAATTACTCGATTTAATTTAGTCGATTTAACAAAAATTATAATTTAAAAAAAAAACGATTTATGCACATAAAATATAAGGTTATTAAAAAAAAAAAAAAAAAAAAAAAAAAAAAAAAAAAACCAAATACTTGCAGATGGCGAGGAGCTACCTCGCCATCTGCATGCAGATGGCGAAGAGGCATCTCGCCATCTACATGCAGATGGCGAAGAGGCTCCTCGCCATCTGCATGCAGATGGCGAGATGGCTCCTCGCCATCTGCACGTATTTGGGTTTTTTTTTTTTTTTTTTTTTTTTTTTTTTAAAATCGTTTTTTTTTTTAAAATTATAACTTTTGTTAAATCGACTAAATTAAATCGAGTAATTAATTATTCTTAAGAGTAACTCAAAAAAAAATTAAACAATCACCTAAACGTAACGATAAAAAATTAACCATTGTTTACTATTTTCTTAATACCGTGTTAAAAATTAAACGATTTTTCATAAAAACTTCAAAAATTATAAAAGTAATAATTTTAAACTTAATAATAGATAATAATAACTAAATAAATAATTATTCATTAAAATTCTTAAGTGTAATTAGTAAAAGATGTTCGATCGCATTACAAAGTAATTATTTGACGACTTAATAAAGACATCCCTTAAACAAGTCCAAGTATATATTAACACTTTTTTGAATAAAAATTAAACCTCTGCAATAATGATACGGAGTATTTAATTTCCGCAGAGAAGGTTTTATAGTAATTTATTTTTGTTTAACATTGTACTCCGCACGGTTATATATATATATAGTAAGTCTCCTATGAGATTAGTTTTATAATAAGTTAATACGAAATCAGAGTACAAATTGTAGTCAAATACAATGTCTATATCCAATTTTTATATATAAAAAAAAAAACGTATGACTATAGATATCACCATCGCAAAATACGCTCCGGTGAATATATATTATGATGCAATTAAATTTGAACAGAGAATTATTTATCTGTTTAATATTTCTGTTAGGAGTTGTCTTGTTCAAGTTGCAACCAAATAAAAATCATTCAAGTAAATAGTCTTGAAATTTTTAGCAGCAAAGTAAATCAAATATGAAGATATCAATTTACTACTCAATGTTTCATATGATAATAATAATAATAATAATAATAGTATTATTTTCATCATCATTAACTTATTCATCACTTGCTCAAACAAACATTGTCAAGACTCTTCCTGGATATCCCGGTGATCTTCCCTTCACTCTTGAAACCGGGTATGTTTCCGATCTTTGTTTTCGTTTTTCGTACTCCGTACTCCATATTTGTTTTCATACTATTTATTACACACTATTAACACATTATAAATATATTTGTAGATATGTGAAAGTAGGGGATGAAGAGCAAATTGAATTGTTTTATTATTTCATAGAGTCGGAGAGAGACGTAGAAAATGACCCACTTATGCTTTGGCTATCTGGAGGCCCTGGTTGCTCTTCTTTAGCAGGACTCCTTCTTGAAATTGGTTTGTCATCTTTATTTAGCTTCCTAATCTTTCTTCCATTTATTTTTGCCCCATTTTTTCTTCTATATTTAACTTTTTGTTTAATACTCCCTCTGTTTCAGTGATTTGTTTACGGTTCGACTTTTTTGTGAGGAGAATTTGAGGGAAGTGTAAACAAATGACTGAGACAAAGGGTGTAAAAAAATGGTAGAAAAATGTCCTCCAGTTTAATTCTACTGTGAAAATAAAAAATTGAATTCAGAGCGATTTGTACTAAAATACGAAATTCTTTTCTTTCTATTTTTGGTCAAATGTTAAATAAAAAATTGAGTTCATTATATCCATCCTAAAGCTTTTCCTTAACTTGACCTATTTTATAATCAAACCAGTTACGTCCTCGATCTTAAATACACGTGATTCACCTATTTTATCCAAATGTGATCCGCCTTGACGCTAACCACCAGACATAACTGTCAGGAACCAACTCAACCAAAAGTTGAAGTGCCCGATAAGCTTAAACTGATAGTTGGAGGCCCTAGATCGATTATATACTCTAACAATAACGTCCCAAAGCCGCCACATTCCAAACAAAAGGATTCACAATCCCTAAACCACCATAAACTTTATGTGTACGTACGTACAGATATCATCAGACCACGCATGCAATAGGTAGGATTTTGAGTAAGTCGCAGAGCCCTCCTAGCTAACATGTACGACAAGCTGATTCGACAGCTTTATTAACCGAATTAGGCAAAAGAAAAACGCTAGCCCAGTAGATAGGTATGTAAGCCATGAGAATAGACTTAACAAGTACCAATCTACCCGCATACGACAACTTCTTAGACGTTACGTTGTAATTTTACAGGTCCATTTCAATTCAATTTTTCTGCAACGGATTCATCAGATATACCTAAGCTTCAACAAAATCCATACTCATGGACAAAGGTACATTTATTGTTGCCTTGTTCAATGATGCGTCACTTAAATTCAACGTAACATATAAAAACTAGTCATTGTAATGATCCTTTTATGGCTTGTTTACTTTATACTTTTACTACAGAACCAAAATTTACATGAACTTCATTCAACTTTTCTTAATTCACTGGTGTCTTGAAAATCAAACAAGCTAAGTATGTTACTCCCTCTATTTCTTTTTGTTCTTCCCATTTCAATATGGAACAAATATTAAGGTGGAGAGGTTGTGTGGGTGAGATTAAAGTAGAAAAATAATAAAGTAAATTGTGTGGATGAGATTGGTTAAAAGTTGACAAAAATAGAAATGGGAAGAAGATAGTGGAATTTCCTTTTTGGGAAAGTGGGAAGAAGATAGTGGAATGGAGGGAGTATAATATATCCTAACAATAAGCGAATTTTTTGTTATATAATCAGGGGCGAAGCCAGGATTTTATTCATGGGGTAGCGAAAATTATAAACTCTATTGTTATTACTAAAATTACAAACAAAAGAGACCATTTTTTTTAATGGTTAAAGACTAGGCAAAAAAAAACATAATACTTGTAACAAGTGAGTATTAATCTAGTCGTAGCCGACGAGTTCTCATATTTTGAAAATGATTTACAATATCATCGTCGGCAACGTCATTAAATAAACATTCTTCCATATAAAATTAAAAATTAGATGTTAAATTAAATAAAAGAGCAATAACTAAATAACTAATAAGTACTCCCTCCATTCACATCCAAAGACATCCTTTCCCTTTTTGACCCTATTCATGTAGGTGAATAATATTCGATATAACTTGTAATGTATAAATAAAAATATAGTCATGTGAGATATTATTTTATTCGTCTGGATAAGTACAACATTGATATCAAATTTTTATATTTTTATACAATTTAGAACTATAGATATTGTCGTTACAAAACGCGCCTCGGCAAATGTGAAAAGTGGAGGATGCATTTGGATTTGAATGGAGGGAGTAATAAATAAGGAGTATACCTTAAAAATTAAAAGAAATGTTGAAGAAGGGGAATTGTGCGTAGGAAGAAACTTTTTGTAGATAAAATATTATTTATTTTTTATATGGTAAAGGTGGGGACTTTGGAGGTTGGGTCACTTTTTTATAATATTTTATTGTTTTGTTTGTTGGTTTATGTGACTTGTAGTATTATTTAATTTTGTCAATGACAACTAGTCACAAATACAATAATATTTTATTCTTTTATGGGGTAGCATACTCTGAGCTTCTCTTTTCATTTCCTAACTAGTAATTATAAGGTACACATGGGAGTATGAAGTATCAAACTCCCAAGAGGGTAAAATGACAAAAACAACCCTTTCATCTAAAACATTTGTTTTCCAACCATTTTTAAGTTAAATTGATTTTAGCAACTATTTTGTCAAGTAAAAAAATAAAAAAATAATATCAATATTCATATTTTTTTGTACTCTTTAAATAGAGACCATATTTGATATATTTTTGAATTTATTTAATTTTACGATAAATCTAAAATTTAATTTTTCAACATTTATGAATATATTATTTCAAATAAGTGAATATTTAGTCTTGAATAAGTGAACATTTACCATATACAGAAAAGCTTATAATGGCATATTCATTGAATTTAAATTTAATTTATCAATTATATCTGCTTTGCGCGTTTTAATGAATATGACAATTAAGTTTTTAAATATGATAATTTTATTTTACAAATAATTTTGTGAATATACGAGTTTAATATTGTGAATATATGTACTTTGTTTAGTGAATATATGTTACTATATTCGTGAATAGGTCAATTCCATTATTTTATAATAAATCTACTCCGTATAATTTAATTTTACAGATTCTTGTATTCATTTTAAAAACATGTTATTTTAATTTTTAATGAATATTACAACTCCTTGGGTTGAATATGCAAATTAGTTTTTATGAATACATTAGTACTTTGTAATTTTTATGAATTTATTAATAAATAAAAAACCAAAATAAATTTTAAATTATATCAAATGTGATCTTAATTTAAAAAGTACAAAAAATTATAAATAATGATATAGTTTTTTGAATTTTTTATATTATAAAATAAAAGTTAAAATCCTTGTAAAATAAATTTCATAAAAAGTAAAAATAAAAAGGAAAACAAAAACTAAGGGCGACAAGGTAAATTTAATGTGATGGGTATATGAAGCTTGGTACACATGGGTGTACCTTATAATATATGTACCCCCTTGTTCTAGTGTGGCTTCGCCACTGTATATAATACGGAGTACTCCGCATGGATTTAAATTTTAATAGACAAAAATATGATTACAAAATTCTAAGAAGTTAAAATTTCATGAATTAATTATTAGGACATAAATAGTATTAATTATTAGGACATAATTATATGTCCTTTCATATTATCCTAATACTCCTAATATAACATCAATCAAAATACTCCGTATATTATTTTCACGTGTTTTCTTATGTTAATACTTAAGGTTAATTTCGTAAAATTGAAAATATGTTAAGTAAAAACATAATAAAAAGGTATTTACGTATATTTTCACCTCAATTATTTTTTTTTTTCAATTATTTCCAATTAGGTGGCTAGTATAATATTTGTAGATTCTCCTGTGGGAGTCGGATTTTCGTATGCAACATCTCCTGAAGCATATTATGGCAGTAACTCTTTAGAAGCAATTCATTTGCATGAATTCTTGAGAAACGTAAGCTATTTTTTTACCCTTAGTAATTAAAAGCATTTTTTTTATTGTTCGTTATTATGGTCATTCAAATTCTTACTCCGTAACATTTACTACCTCTAATCCACTGAGTTGTTTACACTTTTTATTTTATGAGGAGAAATATAAAAATTGTTAATAAGTGATAGAAATAGATGGCGTAACTATTTTCGAAAGGAAAAAGTTGGTCAATTGTTAAGAATTTGAACAATGATAAGAGTAGTATGTTAGTGATCTTTTCAAAATAAGTATTGGACAATTTTAAAAAGTATTAATTGCGTGCGGTGTGATATTATGTTTATGCAGTGGCTAAATAGTCATTCCAATTTCGCCAAAAATCATTTGTATGTCTCAGGAGATTCTTACTCTGGCATGGTTATTCCTATCGTTGTCCAAGAGATTTTAAAAGGTATGTATTGAGATATAAGAATTTTTTTTTGAAAGTCATTTTCAACGTATATTGGTTTTTTTTCTCGAGATTATTCTCTTATACATTGTACTCCGTTTCATCACATCATATCCTAAGAATAGCTTTTTCAGTTGAATTGTAACATTGTCCAAAAAATTTCACACATAACACATTATACTTCACGATTTTAGAATTAGGTGACTTCAATATAATATCACTGAGAAGTATACGTTAATTTGACTTAGAAGTAACACTAGTTCTTGTGTAAGACCGTACTTACTTTAATATAACGTAAGACACACACACACACACACAAAAGTTATTAAAAAAAAAAAGTAAAATAAAATAAATAGAAAAATAATTAACCACCCTTGTGTGAGAGGTCTCACAATAAACTTATTGTGAGACTTGTCTCACACAAATATTTGCCGACATTTTGAATGGCTTATTTGTTGATCTGATTTATAATAATGAGACAACCATTATAAGTTGTATCCATTGATATAGATATTAGATATTAATTCACTCAAAATGTATCGAAACTACTCCCTGTTCAAGTATTTAAGAGAAATGTAAACAAATAACTGAGACAGATGAAATATATTAATAACTCATACGAAGTACGGAGTAATAAGCTAACATACCTTTACTTATTACTAGCATGGCAAATCAGAAGCAATAAATATTTAGGGTTGAATTATTGCTACACATGTCACATATGCTAAATTATCAATAAGTCTTACTTAAAATGGGTTATCGGTTTTAAGCTTATTATGCAAAAAATATTTAGGGTTGAATTATTGATGCGTTTTTGCAAAAAATATTTTCACTTATTTATCGAGAGATATTTAAAATTAAATGGTTAATGATGAATAGTGGCAAAAATAGATCGATAAGTGTAGTGTGGAGTTGAATGGAGGAAGTAGTATAAGTGGCAAAAATAGATCGACACTATTCATAAGTACTGTGTAGAATCTTCGATATAACTTTTAACATACAAAAAAAAAAGAAACAGCCAAGTGTTATCTTGTTTTAATTGTCTTATCAAGCACATTATTAATATCAAAATTTTAAAATTTTCGAGAATACGAAACCAAAGATATGAACGAAACAAAACGAGTATTAATGTACAAGCGCAAAACAAACGTATACAGTTACCTATTGAAATGGAGGAAATATTAATTTCGCCTCTCCTTAGTAGGTAACATACCCATAAGAGTATAAGACCATAATTTGTATATACACTTTTACAGGAAATGAAATTGAGCTTAGCCCAAAACTCAATTTTAAGGTATCACATTGTCATTATTTATTTATTTTCGCATGGATTTCGATTTATAACTTATTGTGTAGTGTGTTATTTATTTACTCCGTATCTATTTATAAGTGATATATGTTTAATTGTGTATTCAAAGTTTTAAGAATTACTCTCTCTATTTAAGTCCATTATTTGGCATATATGAAGTATTCATTTTATACCTTATCGGTTTGCATTATATGAAATTCAGCGTTCGCATTCCTCAAGTAAAACTACTTTATCATTAAAAGTAAGGTTTTTTCTAATAGAGTAAAAGTAAAAAAATTTCAAAGAATAAACATAATTATTATTGGGCCATGAGTAGTCCTTCTGAGTGACCCGTCTCACACTAATTTAGTGTGAGATAGTCATCTTAACCTCTTAAAAAATTTAAAAAAAAAAAAAAACCTACCACTCATGTGAAAGGACTTACATAAACTTACTGTGAGTCTCGTCTCACATGAGAATTTGCCATTTTCTTTTTATACTGTTATAAGTTTAATATTATAAGATACTTTTTCTTATATGGCTTTTCCTAGGGATATATTTTAGGAAATCCACTGACCACCCAAGATGAGGATTCTGGACGTTATGACTACGCGTCTACGCACACAAAATATCGTTGTTATCTGATGAACTTTACGAGGTAATTATTTGCTTAAAACATTAATTTCATTATAAAATAGAATATGTCAATTGGATTTAATGTTAGAATATATTTGTATATTCGTATCGATATGGACCATTAATATAATTATATGTATAGCACTATTATAAAGTTTAAACTAATACAAACAAAGTGTGTTTGGATTGATGAAATTGAAAGGAAATGAAATAGAGAGATGTAGTTTTCGTCGTTTGATTAACATATTAGAGTTAATTAATGAATTTATAAGAATAATGATTCAATTCATTTTTCCTCTTTCAATACTAATCGACATCCCTCAAAAGGAGAGATAGTGTGTTATATTAAAATGAACATTTTGTATTACTTTATACGGAGTATAAGTTTACAATTATGAAACAAAGTACTCCTTATGAACATAAGTCATAATACTAAACACATTTTATCCATTCATTTAATTTCATTACATTTTCTTGTCTTTAAATAATTCATTTATTTTCATATGTTTCCTTTTTTTTGTTTCTTATAAAAAGTCTTGGTGATGATGAATTGAAGTCAAAAATAAAAGTTCGATCTCTCACTGAATTCGACAATTTATCCTAATTCGTAAAGCCGTAAAATACATATTCCTTACAATTATGCAAAAATAAACTTACAAAAACCTTGTACTACTTTTTGTATTTCAGTCTGCTATGATAAATTGTAATGGTGATTTTAACAACGTGAGCACTAACAATGTCAAGTGCTCTAAGAATATTCAAGCCATGGACCAAGTAAGTGTAATTATTTATAAACTATTAAATATTCATACTTTATAATTTGATCATGTAGTGCAAACAATACCTAGCATGTAGATCGCTAACCTAATCATATTTTAAAAGTTATACAAATATACAATGACGGGAAATTCATACCAAATTGAATTTTTTGCACTTAAGTTGATACTAGTTTTGGTGCCCGACTGCCCGTCCCGTGGCCGGGCGACCTACATATATATTTATTTTTTTAAAATGGAAATTATACATGTATAAAGTATAAATAATTCATATTATAAAGTATATATTATGTGAATATTAAAACAACTTTGAGGCAAAGTTGTGCATAAATTGCAATTGCAATTAATATGAAAATCAAAAGAATTAGAAATAACTTCTATTTTAGTTAAAGTTTTCACTTTTGACAATATTATAAAATCGTCTATTACGAAATATAATTATTTAAGAATAAATCAAAAAACTTTTAGAAAAAAAATCACAAACCATAATAATGATAGTTATATTTTAGTATATTGTTAATCATCTTTTATTAGTGCTTGTTTGGTTGACATAGGAATTACATTCCTATGGGAAATTAATTTTCCCATGAATTACTTTCCTATACACAATTCCCATGAATTGACTAAATATTGTTTGGTTGCCATGAAGTAATTGGAATTTCCCATGAATTAGTTTCCCATATTTTGTTTGGTTGCACTATTTCAATTCCTACATAATTTGTATATAATTCCTATTTTGCCCATTTCATTTTGTAACATTCACTATAATAACAATCATAATACTTCCAACCTATAAAACCTGTAAGAAAAATTACTTGTGCAAAGTAATGTAACACTTTATGGTATTCAAAAATTATACGGAGTTAGACGTAATAAGTACTCCGTATGTATTAGTAATTGGGACAAAAAAAAATCAAAGCAAATACATCCAAGCATCACGTATGTATTACACAAACAATATCAGCATGCACGTATTTCATTTTTTTTTTCCTTCTTTTTTGTTTTTTCCTATTTCTTACTGTAATCATAAGATTATTAATTAAAATTTTAAAAATAAATAACAAAAACAAAGGGAAAAACATGTACCAAAATCAAGAAGTTGAGCGAGGACTTCTTCACTTTCAAGAGAAGACATAATGTCAAGTAGAGTTTAACCCTAATGTAATTAGGTAATTTTTAAGAATTATGGGGGATAAATTAGTAATTTGCTAAATTAAAACATGTAGGAAAGTTAAATTAACTAGGAGGGTTGGGTAATTAAATTCCTACATATTAGAGGAATTCTACTTTCCATAGGATTTAAAGTTTCACCCAATTTTCCAAAAAAAGAGTAACCAAACAACTTTCAAACTCAACTTTCCTAGGATTTTAAATTTCCTGTGTTTTTAGAGAGTAACCAAACAAGCACTTAGTATTAGTCTTTATATTGTAAAATAATTAAGTTAAGTTAAAAAATAGAATTGGTGCAAATTTAAATGATTTCATGTGTGACTAAAAAAAGGACCCCGTTCCCTACTTTTCGGAGAGGTTTAGAACCATTTTTTCAGAGTTAGTTTAAAAATTAAAATATTATAAAAAAAATTTAAATTGTTTGTAAAACCATCTAAACAATAAATTTGTATTTAATACTCGTTTCATTATTCTTGTAAAGATATTGATACTACTACTCATGATTTATATAATTATCGTTGCTATTGTTATTTTAATAATACTACTACTACTACTACCACTTTAACTCTTACTTTTTCTACATTCACTTCTATCAACCATTAACTCAACAAATATTATTGCTTTTTTTTTTAATTATGATAATCACATAGACGATTACTATTATATTTATGTTTAGTAACATTTTTTTTACCAATTAAGTTAATGCAAGGTTAGAAGAACACATAATTACACATCCAACTATTTTCAGAATTATGGTCGTCATTCACGTAATTTTATCTAATTAACTCCATCTGTTTTAGAAATCTTTTTACACTTGCTCTATTTTGTGAGAGGAAAATGAAGCAATTGTAAACAATTGACTAAGACAAAGGGGTATTTATTAAAATTACATTACATATTTTCATGTCTTAAATGAATTAACACTTAATTTTAATATATATATATATATCAATAGAACCTTTGGATTTTGCTTTATATATACAGTAGTCCATAGTAAATTAATTAATTCTTTACTTACTGTCGTAGTAGTGATAGAACATTTTCAAATATTAATTTATATATTTTAAATTGTTTTATTTTTATTTTTCAATTATATTAAGATTACCTAATTATTATTGTTTAGTGGTATTCTTATGAGAAATATATTAATAAAAATCCACATTTATTTTTAAAAAATTTCAATTAATAATTTATGGAAAGTTCTTATAACATTAAGATAATCTATTGATTATTTTTTAATAGTTTCCTTATTGCTATTATTATTTCTATTAAAAAAAAAAAAAAAATCAATGTTCATCAATTGTTTGACTAATGTCAATCATTGGAGTATATAGGTCCTGGTTTATAAATATAGTATTTAGTCTTATAATTTAATATGAAAAAGATAGTTTGAATTTTAATTCATAAAGAAAATATTTAGAATGGGATAGTAATAAATTTGAATTTTGTCATTAAACTTAACTTTACCTTATCATTATACTAAATCATGTTGATTCTTTTTTTACCTAATTTGCAGATGTTCTTCAAAAATTGACATGAATAATTAAATCAAAACTTATTACAATGAATCTAACTAAAAGAATAAGATAATTATAAATTATACATATTACTCTGTATTATACAACCATAACTAATGACTTGATTTAAGAATAAGATAATTAATAGATCTTGTATATCTCTTTACTTTTCACGTGACATATTCATTAGTTTTGTTATTGATTTTGTAATCAAGTTTGTTCAATAAGAACTTCAAATCAAGGAGAAAAGATCATCATAAAATTAGGCTATGTTTAAATAACAAATATGGTAATGAAGAAATACACTATTTGAAATTAAACACTCTGATCAAATCAAATACACTGTAGGAATAAAAATAACACAAATTGTAATCATAATTGAAACATAGTAAGCCAAAACTATTTAACGTATTATTTAGGAAGACGAAGCTAAAGTTTTGGTGTGTGTATTTATATACAAAAAAGGTTAAAGACTTACCTCAAAATATCTAATGTATCATAATATTTGTTAGTATTTATTTGGAAATATTTGCTATTCAATAATACGGAAAGAAATAATTTTTTTATATTTAATTGGAAATATCTCCAACTAATAAATTTTGGAAAGTTATAATATTATTAAAATTATCTATTTTTATTTATTTTTAATACTATAAGTACTAATTATACTAAAAAAATCAATAATAATTTGATGATGAACAAAAATAGTAGTATCACTGATATTGTTGATTTTCAATGATTTTATTTATATTTTGTTAAATTAATTGTTTAACTTAAAATTTGGAAAGATTATTTATACTACATTATTATTTTATAAAAAAAAAAGTCAGTGGGCAATGATTTTGTGACAAATGTCGATCAATGAAGTCTATGGGTTCTGCTTTATATATATATATATATATATATATATAGGTTTAGGTTCATATGAGAAATAGAGCTTAGGTGAGAAATATGAGAAATAATCATAACCATTGATTGTTTTAATCTAATGGTTGATATACATTTTTTTTTTTTTTTTTTTTTTTTTTTTTTTTTTTATGGGAGATTTGTTTTCTTTTTTTTTTTTTTTTTTTTGTGATGGGAGATTATTTTTTTTTTTTTTTTTTTTTTTTTTTTTTTTTTTGGAGTTTTGTTTTTTTTTTTTTTTTCTTTTTTTTTTGTGATGGGAGATTTTTTTTTTTTTTTTTTTTTTTTTTTTTTTTTTTTGAGGGGATATTTTTTTTTTTTTCCTTTTTTTTTTTGTGATGGGAGATTTGTTTTCTTTTTTTTTTTTTTTTTTTCTTTTCTTTTTTTTTTGTGAGGAAAGCTTTTTTTTTTTTTTTTTTTTGAGGGGTGATTTGTTTTTTTTTCTTTTTCTTTTTTTTTTTTCAAATTATTTTTTTTTTTAATTTCATTTTTTTATTTTTCTATTTTTTTTTGTTTTTTTTTAAATTTTTTTCTTTTTGATTTTTTTAATACGAGGTTCATTACATTTACAAACGAGGTTCATTACATTTAAAAACGAGGTTCATTACATTTATATACGAGGTTCATTTCATTTACATACGAGGTTCATTTCATTTACATACGAGGTTCATTTCAGTAACAAATGAAGTTCATTTCAGTTATATACGAGGTTCATTTCAGTAACAAATGAGGTTCATTTCAGTTACATACGAGGTTCATTACATTTACAAATGAGGTTCATTACATTTACATACGAGATTCATTTCATTTACATACGAGATTCATTTCATTCAAATACGAGGTTCATTTCATTTACAAACGAGATTCATTATATTTACATACGAGATTCATTTCATTTACATACGAGGTTTATTTCAGTTACATACGAGGTTCATTTCAGTAACAAATGACGTTCATTTCAGTTACATACGAGATTCATTACATTTACAAACGTGGTTCATTACATTTACATACGAGATTTATTTCATTTACATACGAGATTCATTTCATTCAAATACGAGGTTCATTTCATTTACAAACGAGGTTCATTACGTTTATATACGAGATTCATTTCATTTACATACGAGGTTCATTTCATTTACATACGAGGTTCATTTCAGTAACAAATGAGGTTCATTTCATTTACATACGAGGTTCATTTCAGATAAATACGAGGTTCATTGCAAAGAATAAATGAGGTTCATTTTAGTTACATACGAGGTTCATTACATTTACAAACGTGGTTCATTACATTTACATTCGAGAATCATTTCATTTACATACGAGATTCATTTCATTCAAATACGAGGTTCATTTCATTTACAAACGAGGTTCATTACATTTACATACTAGATTCATTTCATTTACATACGAGATTCATTTCATTTACATACGAGGTTCATTTCAAGAATAAATGAGGTTCATTTCATTTACATACGAGGTTCATTTCAGATAAATACGAGGTTCATCATAAAGAATAAATGAGGTTCATTTTAGTTACATACGAGGTTCATTACATTTACAAACGTGGTTCATTACATTTACATTCGAGATTCATTTCATTTACATACGAGATTCATTTCATTCAAATACGAGGTTCATTTCATTTACAAACGAGGTTCATTACATTTACATACGAGATTCATTTCATTTACATACGAGATTCATTTCATTTACATACGAGGTTCATTTCATTTACATACGAGGTTCATTTCAAGAATATATGAGGTTCATTACATTTACAAACGAGGTTCATTACATTTACATACGAGATTCATTTCATTTACATACGAGATTCATTTCATTCAAATACGAGGTTCATTTCATTTACATACGAGATTCATTTCATTTACATACGAGATTCATTTCAGTAACAAATGAGGTTCATTTCAGTTACATACGAGGTTTATTACATTTACAAACGAGGTTCATTACATTTACATACGAGGTTCATTTCATTTACATACGAGATTCATTTCATTCAAATACGAGGTTCATTTCATTTACATACGAGGTTCATTTCAAAACAAAGAAACAAAAAAATAATTGAAAAAAAAAAAATTGAAAAAAAAATAAAAAAAAAATAAATTGAAAAAAAAAATTGAAAAAAAAAATTAAAAAAAAAAAATTGAAAAAAAAAATTGAAAAAAAAAATGAAAGAAAAAATATGAAAGGAAAAAAAAAAACAAAAAAAAAATCCCCCCTCATAAAGAAACAAAAAAAAAATAAAAAAAATAAATCCACCCTCATAAAAAAATAAATAAATAAATAAATCTCCCCTCACATTAAAAAAAAAAAAATAAAAAAAAAAAATATAAATCTCCCCTCACCAAAAAATTATAAATCTCAACCCTTAGATTAAAATAATGAATGGTTATGATGATTTCTCATATTTCTCATATAAGGGGTATTTCTCATGGGAACTCAACCCTATATATATATATATATATATATATATATATATATATATATATATATAGAGATAAGATCTTTTAAGCCCAAAGCCTAGAGAAAGCCATTGAGTCCTAATCTTAGCCATTGGATTATCAAAATCAACGGCTGAGATTAAATCTCAAAAGGAGGTGGTCCGGCCGGTCAATGGACCTAAGAAGAGTCAACCGTGAAACCTTATAATCTTTTTTTTTTTGTTAAAATCTCATTTGTTTTGGTTAAAATCTCGAATTTTTTGGTTAAAATCTCAAACCTGGAATTTTGAGCTTAACGACTTTCCCTCATAACTTGGGCTTGATTGATCTTATCCCTATATATATATATATATATATATATATATATATATATATATATATATATATATATATAGTCAAGTTCAAATAAGTTGAGAAATATTAGATTTCACTACAAGTGAATTGTTGTTAATATTTTGTAAAACTGTTGTTCTTTGTAAATGAAACTGTAAATTTACAAAGAACATCAGTTTCACAAAATTTTGTGAAATACAATTTCATTTACAAAGAACAACAATTTCACCAGCGTAGTGAGCGTACCAATATTTGTCAACTTAATTGTTCTTGTTACTATATATATATATATATATATATATATATATATATATATATATATATATATATATATATATATATATATATATATATATATATATATAGAAATAGGATCTTGTAAATCCACTCTAACTTTGTAAATCCTACATCCAAATCTCAGCCCTAGGATCTTGATGATCCAATGGTTCAAATCAAATCTCACAAATTAATTTATAATCATGCTTATATAAACATTCCCCCTAGCTTTGCTCTTCATTACGTAAGTTTTACTTTCTCTCTCTACTTTTTCTTTATCTAATTATCTCTTTAAACAACAAACAATCAATTATCATCGATCATCTTTTTCAATTCACGTCAAATTCATACGAAATCGAACTCAATTTCTTCCATCAATTTTTAGTTCATCATAATGTCAGGTATGTAGTCGATCAATTTGCATTTGTTTTACATTTATCAAATCCTTGACTTCGATCTATTTTCAATCGCGCCTCAATTTTTCCAGCAAATTTTATCTACAAATCATGATTTAATCAATAATTGTATATATTTGATCTAGTTTCAATAACTCATGTTACGATTTTGCTTTTCTTTTAGGTGTGTAATTCATGTCTTACGTAATTACTTCATTCTTTTCAACTTGTATTTGTTGATTCATCTTATTTTTCACATATTTAATTCATTAGTCGTTCTTGTAAAATTGCTCTATTTATTTTTCACATATTCATTAGGCCGCCGTTGGAAGAATCGCCGATGAACTCGATCGCCTCCGTTCACGAATCAGTCGGTGCCGGCAAAAGATGTCGTGTGTTGCACACTAGGTGTTTGATAAAATGCGTCAATGAAATGTTTGTAATTATTTTCAACACAGGTATCACTAATTTACACTAAAAGTATCACATTGTTACACTAGAAGTATCACGATTCTGTTGAATTCATTAAAATTTTGATTTTACAATGTTTCGTTACTCAATATAAAATTTAAGGTAAGAAGTATCACATGTTAATATAAGAAGTATCAAAATGTCATATAAGAAGTACTACGTATTACATAATCACAGTTGATACTGATTAGTATCAAAAGTATTATCATTCATAATTAAAAGTATCGCAACAATTTATAAAAAGTATCACAGTCTTTTATTAAAAGTATCACAATGTTCAACATAAAGTATCACAACTACGGAGTATATAGAATAAGTATCATAATTATATATAAGAAGTAATGCAACTTTATACAAAAAGTATCACAACTGACGGTGAGGTTTTCGGACGTGCCAACGACGGAGGAGAGAGAAGGCGTCGACTTAACGTACTCGACAAGTGACTTCTCGTCCAATGGTCGGAAAAGTTGGTCGGTGGTTGACATTTTCCTGCGAAGGTGTTGTCGAAGATGTTTTTTTTGTATATTTGAGGAAGCTTATTAATTTGTATATTTGAGAATTCGTCACGAATTTGAAGTTTCAATGTTTCATTACTCGTTGTTGTGAATTTGTCGTCGAATTCATCATGCATATGTGGTTGAACATATGGTGTGGTTAAACTACTCTGGTCATTTAAGTTATTATTATATTTTATGTTCTTGTGTATTGCATACTAGGTGTTTGATAAAATGACTCAATGAATTGTTTGTAATTGTTTCAAACAGAAATATCTCTAATTTACACTATAAGTATCACAATGTTACACTAGAAGTATCAAGATGCCGTTGAATTCATAACGATTTTGATTTTACAAAGTTTCATTAATTAATATACGAATTTGAGATGACAAGTATCACATGTTCATATATGAAGTATCAAAATGTTATATATGAGGCATCAAAATGTTATATTAAAAAAGTGTTCCAATTTCGTACATCGTATGATATGAATTGATTGTCCTACACTATTACAAAAACGTCACACTAATCTTATTTTTATTAAGTCCTACCACTACCCTTTCATTGTGCTCTTCCTCTTGACTTTTTTGTACTTGTTTACTTTCTTTGGAGGACTACGCAGAATAATCTTCTGTAATATACACCACACAAAACATAATTACACTCATTTTTTGGTATGAAAGTATCAGTATCTTATATTAAAAGTATCACAACTATTGACTAAAAGTATCATAACATTCTACAAAGAATCACCAAACAAAACTAAATGTATAATAGGATTTTACAAAAGTATCACAACCCTCTATTAAAAGTACCACTTATTATAACAAAAAGTATCACCACAGTACAAAATAACTGTCAAAGTTATACACAACCAAAAATCGTACTTTATTTAGACAATTCATCAAACACTTGGTGGACAACGCACAAAACCACAAAACATAACAACTTAATTGACTAAAACTAATCTTAACCCTAATTTGAACACAATGAATGAAGAAAATATCATAAACATGCAAATTGAAGTATCACAACAACACAAAACATAATTACACTCATGTTTAAGTATGAAAGTATCACTACCTTATATTAAAAGTATCACAACCATTTACTAGAAGTATCATAATATTCGACAAAGAATAATGATACAAAACTACATGTTACATAACAGTTAATGAAAGTATCACATCCCTTCATTAAAAGTATCACTTGTCATAACCAAAAGTATCATAACTACACAATATAACTGTTAAAATTATACACAACCAAATATCGTACTTCATTGAGGTATTTTATCAAACACTTGGTGTGCAACACACAAAAACACAAAACATAACAACTTAATTGATCAAAACTAATCTGAACCTTAATTGCAACACAATAAATGTCAAAAATATAATGATAATAGCAAAAACATCAGAAACATGTAAGTTGAAAACTTAATATTGACTAAACTATACACATAATCTTCAAAAACTTAAAATTAGTATAAAATAATGAAATTTAATAATTTCCATACCTAGTGAATGAAGATTGAACAGTTGAAGTAGATGTTTAATGATTTAAAACGATAGAATTTGACTTTGTTACGCCAAAAATCATCAATAATTGAAAGAAAATATCAAAAAATTGAATTCAATAATCTCCACACCTAATGAATGAAGATTTAATTATACCTGAGACGATGAAAAACATTAAATTGATTGAAGAAATTGAATTTTTATTCAGCAAGAATTGAATGATTAACGATTTGGATGATGAAGATCAATGAATTTTGTTGATTAGGGATTTAGGGGTTTAATTTTTGGTAAGATAGTAGAGAGAGAAACTAATGGAGGGGGAAATGAAAAATTAGCAGCGAGTAAAAGTGCTTTTGTTAGGGTGACGTGGCTCAATCTTAAACGTCCAAATTTTTTTAATCCATTGGCTGTTATTAGGATGTAGGATTTAAAAATTTAGTAGGATGTACCGGATCTTAACTATATATATATATATATATATATATATATATATATATATATATAGAGATAAGATCTTTCAAGCCCTAAGTTTTGGGAAAGTCATTGAGTCCAGACATCCGTTTTGAGATTTTAACACAAAAATTTGAGATTTTAACACAAAAATTTAGAACTGCAAAATTCCAGAATATTTGAGATTTTAACAATGTTAAAATCTCAAATATTCTGAAATTTTGCAGTTTCAAATTTTTGTGTTAAAATCTCAAATTTTGGTGTTAAAATCTCAAAGCGGATTCAGGACTCAATGACTTTCTCTAATAAGTTGGGCTTAAAAGATCTTAATGAGGGAAAGTCATTGAGTCCAGAATCCGCTTTGAGATTTTAACACACAAATTTGAGATTTTAACACAAAAATTTGGAATTGCAAAATTACAGAATATTTGAGATTTTAACATTGTTAAAATCTCAAATATTCTGGAATTTTGCAGTTCTAAATTTTTGTGTTAAAATTTCAAATTTTTGTGTTAAAATCTCAAAGCGGATGTCTGGACTCAATGACTTATAAGGTTGTAATCAACAATTTGTCTTTACTATGAGTACTATATATGACGAATGACGATAATACAGGATATTCGTTGCGTTGATTATCAACAAGTACTAGAACGTCCTTGTGCTTGTCGTGACTCATCAGCGGAGCCCTCGCTACACAATGCTCTCAACAAAGGCGGATACTGTCGGGTATATTTTCTTGTTCTCTACATATTTATTTGAGAAAATTTAATAGTAGTAAAAAATTTAATGTTTTAAATTATATTATATACAGTAGTAAACTACTTGAAAAATATTCCTAACTTATACTCCCTAGCTAGGTATATTTGAATTCGTAAATAATCGTACAGTAAATCTCCCGTGAAACTATCCTTTCATGAAGTTAATGTGAGATTATAGTACAAATTTTAGTTAAAATGGTATAAAAACACGAAACAAAGCTATTAAAGTCACTTTTAGGGGTACTAAAAAATTTAGTTACAATTAATAATAATTATCATTAAAATGGTACAAAAATTATATAATCAAGTACAAACAAGGCTGACTTACAATAATTTATTGTAAAGCTTAACTCACGTAAGAATTTGTGATAATCGTAATAGTTTAATATTCCAATATTCCTTAATAATAAGCATGCCCAATTAATACACTATGTATAACGAGATGCCTTATTGACAACACTATTAAACTATTAATGTAATATATTTAAATAAAGGGTTTATTGATCGAATATAACTCACTTTTATAATAATTTTTTTCAAAATAACTCCTTATATGTTATTTTTATAACATAACCCCTTTAAAGGCATTTTTTTTTTTCTAAATCACCCCCAACGTCAAAACCGTGCGGACCCAGGATTTTGGGTTAGGGGAGGCATGATACAAATATGAAAAATACGAAAAAAAATTGCCTTCGGTTTTTTAAAATTGTACGGAGTAGTCCTTAAAAACATCAAAATTATCACAATCACTCTAAGTATAATTTCTTTATTATGTAAATTTACTTGTGTATAATTTATAGGTTATACCAAGATATAGAAAATTTAATAAAAAAAATTGGACAAAAAATAAAGTAACTAACATATTAATTACGAGATAAAATATAATGAAAACTTTGGTTTAAACATAGTTTTGGTCAAAATATGCTACTTAAAAATGGCATTTACACACCCTTAAATAGGAATTTCAATTCTCAAGAGGTCTCGACATATTTTAGACATTGGTGGTTGTAACTTGAAAGAGGCATACCTTATAATGTCTTTAATTGTCATTTTTATGTAAGAAAATTCGACGTTTGCATGGGGTGATTTCAAAACAAAATTGTTTTTAAAATGGGGTTATGTTATAAAAATAACATATAAGGGGGTTATTTTGAAAAAAAAAAAATGTTATAAAAGGGGTGTTATATTTAATTTACCCTTAAATAAAATATAAATAAGGTGTTACACTTTGATAATAGGTTTTGTTACTACATTCTCACAAGAATTTGGCGTAAAATAATCTTCGGGTATAAAAATACGATGAAATAAAGAAATTCCTTATATATTTTCATAAAACAATATTCTTTAATAATTTTAATATTAAATTGTAATCCCAGTTTATTTGAACTTCTGTAACATTATATGAATAGAAAAACTCAAGTCGACTCATAATAAATAAGAATCATTTATTATCAAATTAGAAAAGGTGATACAAACAAGTCCAACCATTTGAATACAAATTTTGTAAAATGATAATATTAGCTGAAACGGTCTCATAATGATTTATTTTAGTTAAATATGTTCAATAACGACGTGTTTATATATATTTTAGTTAAATAACAATTATAACTTCTGTTTACCTATTATATAAGATTTTACGTACAGAATCAAACGGATACTTTGCTAGCTGATTCATGGGCTAATAATGACCTTGTAAGAGAAGCTTTGCACATTAAAAAGGTATGTGAAAATTTGAACATGAATTAATCATCAGTAATTATTCTGTGAGTGCAGACTCACATTAAATTAATGTGAGATAAATTACAAATTGTACTTAAAAGGGTAAAAAAATATAAAACAAATTCTCTAAAGTCGATTATAGAGGTACTAAAAAAATTCAGTGACAGTTAATAATAATTATCACTTAAATGGTACAAAAATTATATAATCGAGTACAAATGAGTCGGACTTACGGTAACTTATTGTAAGACCTGACTTACACAAGACTTTGTGCTTAACGATATTCGTTAGCATATTCATATGTAAATTATTACTCCGTACTTATATCAAACATGATCAACAATGTTTTAAATTTTATGGGGAACTAAATTGTATGAAGGTTGTATATCATATACGGAGAATATATTAGGACTAAAAACACAAGCAAGAAAATTTATTTAAATCATATTTATCTTAAATTGTTTTGACATTAAAAATTGAGATTTTAAAGTTATAACAGATTTATATTTAAATTTAAAATGAATATTATTCAAGATAAATATAAATTGGTCGAAATTTGATCATTTTACATTCTAGCTCTTACTACAAAAACTATTTATCTAAGCAATTTTGATATATTATTTTTTTTGTTTACATTTAATAGGGAAGCAAAGGTCATTGGACGAGATGCGATAAAAGCTTAATTTCAACATACTACGAACAAAGTGCTAGAAACACCATCGAATATCACATTAATGCATCGAGAAATTCATTACAAGTATTAATCTTCAGGTAATGATACTACACTACATCTATCTATCTATTTAATATTGTTGTTAAGAGCTATTTGATTTAATTAAGAGTATGGAATCATTTAAACTACAAAAATTGTATTTTGATCTTGTTTTTATAATGTGAAATTAGATTTTATATATTCTATGTAATTTCCGTATTAGTTTGCTATCCCGATAAAAAGCGGCTAGGTTCACCTCTAATTTAACGTGCGTCGAACAAAATTATACAAACACCACCAGCCTCTACCATCACCTTGGGGTTTTGGCTAAATAGATCTTCTAATATAGTGCTCCAAATGATGTCGTGGTCCATTCGTCGATGCGTGTTTTGTAACGGTAATATCTATAGTTATACGTTATGAAAAATTATAAAAATTAGATATTGATATCGTATTTAAGGAAACAAATCAAACAAGATCACACATGACTATATTACCACTTGTATATTTGATGTAATTTCAAAGATTCTTTAAGCTCATGAATTGTGTTAAATAGTGAAATGCCAAATTTGGATTTGAATGGTGGGAATATCAAATACAGTTTGACAGTCTCATATCTAAGGGCTTAGTATAGGTTTGATCCTTCCTCGTCCCACAATTGCCAATGTCCCGTATTTTTTTTTTCATGTATTAATGCCTACGGGCCTCCGTGTGATGACCTCCAAATAATTTTCTCATCGTACGCCGATTTTATTTTAGATTTTGTCTCACTAAAAAAGGTTTCACTAAATTACAGTGGAGATCAAGACCTGCTTGTACCATATATTGGAACACTTCAATGGATAAACAAACTAAATATTCCAATTAGTGATGAATGGAGGCCATGGTTCGTTGACGGTCAAGTTGCTGGGTTGGTACCTCTATCTTCGTTTGAATATTTTTTTAGAGATTGTTTCATTTATGTAATGGTTTAAAATAATTTATATTTTTAAATTTATATATTATCCACACTAATACAATACATTGTTCATAACATTATTTGAATCTTTTTCACAGATACGTTACCGAATTTTCAGGTTTATCTTCTTATAGGCTAGTATTTACTACTATCAAGGTAATATTTACAAGAACTTTTTGTCATTCATAATTATACTTACGTTTACATTATTTATGTATGGCAAAATATTATGGACTCTGGACACTCATTACTTTTATCTTGACAATTTGCGTAGGGTGGAGGCCATACTGCTCCGGAGTATAAACCTCGAGAATGTTTTGCTATGATAGATAAATGGTTCTCATTAAGTTCTTTATAAACTACTTTGTTAAGACTTAAGAGAGTTTGAGATATATCGAGAATATTGACATATCATATTTAGGAAATATTTCATATTAAAATATATGGTAAAAAATAATATTTTAATAATTGGCAAAAAATATATGTTGTTGCCAATATTAACTCTTAATCGTACTATTATACAGCATGTTATTGTAATAGTTTCAAACAACGAATATCAATAATAACCACCGGCGGAGCTACATTGGGCCAAGTGGGGTCTTAAGACCCCGCAGCTATTATAACATAATCAATTTTGTTTGAGTTTTACAGCCGATTTAATTTTTTTGACCCCACTTCAAAATATTTCTAGCTACGCCACTGATAATAACAATAATCATTTTTTTTCATGAATTCTCTCTACCTCGATTCTAATAATATACTTTTCCCGTGTTTACTAAAAATAAAATCTCATCTGTGTTTGCTTGTGGCTAGAATTCATCTGTGTGATTATTATTGTTGGGGGTCGAATATCCGATTACGCTCACGACAACAAGACGACAAATAAAAGGCCCAAGAGGCCCAAAAGCCCAAAAAGCTCTATAAATAGCCTCTAGGGGGTAAAGGTAAAGGGGTTGGTCTCATATTTTCCTCCCCGCTCTCTCTCTCTACTATCCCTCTATATTTATATTTTCCACATTAAACACTGTTTTATATATTTTCGGTACTGACTTGGGCGTCGGAGGCTCCGCCGGGGGCAAGCCCCCCGGGCCCGGAGTTCACCCTGCAGGGCACACATGGAGCAGGCCTAGATCCGGGAGGCCACCCATGACGTCAATCTCGAGACCCCGAGTTTACACCCGAAACAATTATAAATGAATTGCATAACAATAGGTTACATCCAAATTCTATTTATGTACTACACAATAACGGGGAAGTTATGTTGAGACGCTACTTCAGCAAGAGACTCATTATTTCGCCAAGAACCATAACCCTAATATCTTTCTTCGAATTTCATTTATGTGTGCCTTGTATTTGTTGGTTCACTCAATACCATCAAGCATGGGCGTCTTAAAATAAATGGAGGTCCAGTACACCCTAAAAAATAAAGCCTCAAATATGAATATACAAATGCACGATTCTTTAATGTTTATATAAAATTACATCGATAACGCTTATAAATTTTTTGTGTAAAACTGGAGGCTCGAACCCCCGCGTTTGATTGCACGGAATGTTAGACGCCCCTGCCATCAAGTCATCAACAATTTACTCCAATAATATAAACGTGGTTATATTATGATGCAATTAAATTAAATTTGAACAGAGAATTATTTATCTATTTAATATTTCTGTTAGGAGTTGTCTTGTTCAAGTTGCAACCAAAAATCATTCAAGTAAATAGTCTTGAAATTTTTAGCAGCAAAGTAAATCAAATATGAAGATATCAATTTATTCTTTAGGCAACATTAGAATACCGGTGATTCTGAGTGACCAAGGAAGAGCATAAGCTCACACTCATTTGAAATCGACACCAAATACGACTTTAAAAGCCGACATTAAAGAAATATTTCATGATAATTTATTCTTAAGGCAACAATAGAATACCGATCATTCAGAGTCACATGACAAATTTCAAAGAGTAACGGGACTAGCACGCCTCTGTTTCCAAAATTCACAGCTACAGTTATCGTAGCAATTGCCAACTTTATCCGACACGGCAAAAATTCACGCCTGTTATAAGCAAATTTTCAGAAAAACAAAATTTCCCGAGTGACGGGGCAGCATTTATGCATCAATCTTACCTGATGAAATACGTTTTGAAGGCCAAGTGCACATATAGAAAGTAGATGATTGAATCATCCAATGTGATATACGATAAAATTTCCAGCGATTCAAAAGCAGAAGAATATCTGCACATCATAGTTAAATTTACAAAGGAACCAAATTTTCCGAGTGACGGGGCATATGCACAAAAGTAAAGAGCATAAATTCATACTCATTCGAATGCGACACCAAATATGACTTCAAAAGCCGACATTGAAGAAATATTACACAAAAATTTACTTATCATTTAGGCAACAGAATATCGATGATTCAGTCGCATGATAAAATTCAAAGCTCAACAAAACTGGAAGTCTGGAACACCTCCACTTCATCTAATTATCGTGAACACAAAACTCCGAAATTAATAGCTACAGTACCGCAGCGCTTGTCTGATTCACTAGACGAGGCGAAATTATACAGCTGATATATCATATCACAGTCACCAAAAATAATATATCCATGAACTAACTCGCGTTAGCATCTATCTCACCTATCATAGATAGATATTCAGCAAGTGTTTGTTTCATACAGAGACGTTCGATAAAATAAGTTTACACTATCGAAACTTTTCTGAGGTAAATGCCAGTTTTTTTTTTAAGGGACTAACAGACAACAAATATGATATTAGGAATGCCATGATAATATTCTACGAATGTTTTTAAGTCACCGCGCTATAATACGGTGCATATTTCGTAATAAAGCAAGTCATTCAGCCATTACTTGTATATTAATACGTATAGACTAATAGTAGAACCTTCAGGGTCACAAGCGCATATACGCAACATTCCCACATAGCCAAGCACAATTAGTAAGGTTTTCCGACGCAATTCGAACCATACATTAAAGTTTAAAAGGCAACAGCAGATTGCGTACCTTTCACTGCCAAATTTTCCGACACACCGCATACAGCCAAACGAGAGTGGATTTCCTGTCGCACATTTGTTGTTTTACTTTGGGTCCCGCTAGTTAAAGATTTTCCGACCCACCGTATGCAGCCAAATGAGAGCAGGTCGTCTGTCCCACATTTGTGTCACCACTTAACAAATTGCATGAGATATCAAACTACATTACCGATCCATCACAAGTGCTGATAAGCTAAGAACAAAGTCGACAAAATTTATCACCAATTCGTCACAAAAACAGCAGCGCATTAGCATGAAGAATACGACTGTAAATCAAACAAAGTCAACATAACTGATAATTTAGCACCAAGTCGACTCTAAATACATACTCCGTATAAGTGAATCAGCAAAAGTTCAGTACCTAACAAAGTGCCAAAAAACAATCAACATGATATTTACAGCATTTTTTATCGGAAGTATACGATTGATCGAATGACATACACAAGGACATGCAGACGATTGAATAACTGATAATTATGAAATTTTCAGAGTGAAGCGACTGGCATAAGGGTAAAATTGAAAGCATAATTTCTACGCTCATTCAAATTCGACACCAATATAACTTTAAAAAGCCAACGTTGATAGAAATATTACCGATAGTTTCCAACGATCCTTTATCAAAAGCAAATGATTTGAGTATCTCGAATTATGGCCAAATTTTCAGAGGAACCAAATTTTCCGAGTATAGGGGCATTTAGGACAAAGTAAGAGCTAGAAGTCACAACCAATCGAATTTGAAAAGCCAACGTTGATAGAAATATTACAGGATAACTTATTTCTCTTAAGGTAAGGGCAGATTGTCGATAATAAACAACAAACTTGTATCGAACGCAGAGGATTGAAAGATCAAACTTAATTGGGACAAAGGAGACCCTCGACTATTTCGAACAATCTTTTATCAAAAGCAGATGATTGAGTCAACGTAACTAGGACATGCAGACGATTGAGTATTTCAAAAATTATAGACGATTTATCAGAGGAACCAAATTTTCCGAGTAAAGGGGCAGATGGGGCAAAAAGTACGAGCCAAAATTCACACTCAATGAATTTTAAAAAGCCGACTTTGATTGAAATATTACAAGCCTTGGGTAACCGTAAAACACCAATCATTTCCAGCACACATTTACCCAAATCAGATGATCGAATATATCGAACAATCTTTAATCGAAAGCAGATGATTGAATAATCAAAAGTATTCGGGAGAAGCAGACGATCAGTATTTCGAGCATTATAGCAATTTTTTCACAGGAACCAAATTTTCCGAGTAAAGGGGCATATGGGGCAAAAGAAAAAGCCAAATTTCAGCATCAATCGAAATTAAAAAAGCCGATAATTTCCAACAAACTGTTATCGAAAACAGATGATTGAATGATCAAACGTAATCGGGACAAGCAAACGACGGAGAATCTTCAAGCCATGGACCAAGTAAGTGAAATACTCTTAATAAATTACTAACCTAATGATAAATATTCATACTTTCATTATTTATTTATCTTTATTTAATTTACCATAAACATTTTTTGAAATCCAACTTTAGTATGCAGTAATGCGGTTGTCATATATGAATGTCTAGTACGGTGAAAGGACTATACATACAATCATATATACTTATTCTGTCTCAGTCATTTATTTACAGTTTGACTTTTTTCTCTCACAAAAAAGTCAAACTGTAAACCATTCACTGAAACGGAGGAAGTATATATATTGATCAATAGTCTTTTATAAAATCACAATTGGCACTTGAAAAACATGACGTTCAAATTTAGAAAGCGACAGTCAAAATCATGCTTGAAACTGCCCAAAATGTGAGTGTGAAAATGGATGGAGAGTACTCCGTATTATTTACTCCGTATATAACAATCACAAATTCTTATTTAAAACGGGTATATTCGTCTTAAATTAAGACGAGTTTAAGTATTACGAATAAGATAAAAGACAAGTGGAAAGAAAAGATGTTAAGCTTAATACGGATAACCCGTCTTAAGTAAAACTTATTACTTGACCCGTCTTAAGCTTAATACGGATAACCCGTCTTAAGTAAGACTTATTGCTCTCACACTAAGTTTCGTCTAATTAATATTTAAGACGGCATGGGTATTGTAGACAATTTGTCTAAAGTTCGATTCTCCTTCCCTCTATTATAACCGAATAAATTAAATGTACGATCGTTAAAAATTAATAATAATAATAATAATAATAATAATAATAATAATAATAATAATAATAATGTTAGACGATTCATGATTCGGGCCTGAGCCACCCCGTCGAGAGAGGAGAACACTCATAAGCCGAAGGAGATTCCATCCCAAAACCAATTGGCAATGGGAGGAGTAGCCCCTTAGCTTATATAGTACTTAAGTCTCTTTAATAATAATATGTTCCTATGACGATAATGCAGAATATTCGTTTGGTTAACAAACCGCATGTACTAGAGCATCATTGTTTTTACGTAACCCCGAAGCCCTCACTACACAATGCTCTCAACGAAGGCGAATTCTGTCGGGTATATTTTCTTGTTCACTACATAATTTATTTTAGAAAATTTAGTAAATCATGCCCAATAATAATACTCTATGTATAATGTATAGCAAGATGTTGTATGAATATAACACTACTATTTGGCTATTTATATTATATATATTTAAATAAATAGTGATAATGTAAAGTGTTGTAATTTGATAATTGGTTTCGTTACCATGTTTTCATATTTAATAGGTACTCCGTATTTATTACAAGACATAATAGATACCGATATCGATACTGATACGATACTAAGTATATTATCATTATATGGAGTACTTGATAAATTGTGACTTGTCACTAGCACGATACCACATGTCGCAAACCCATTTTGAATATTAAAAATAGAATGGACGAGGTTTCCTTATCTTCGAGTTGAAAACTTGATACATGAAAGTAAAATTATATATACCACTATTTGAATAGAAACCTTCGTAAAATGATCATCTTTGATGAAACGGTCTCATAATATTTTACTTTGTATCACAGAATCAACATTATTTGCTCGCTTACTCATGGACTAACAATCACCATGTAAGAGAAGCTTTGCACATTAAAGAGGTATGTGGTAACATGTTTACTATGCCGAAATTGATTAGCAATATTTTAACGTAATGAGTGTTCGGGGTGATTTTCTCACACGGTTCGTTTAAGTGAATGTGGATCTACTAGTACTATCATTTGGTCTCGTTTTAGGTTTATTGTGATTATTGAATTCGGACGTATAGAAAAGTAATGAAAATGAAACAAGACACACGATATGTTACGTGGAAAAAACCCTTAAATGTTAAGGGAAAAACCATGGGCGCCAAGCCAGGAGAGGTTATGCACTAGTTCTGGTTCAGGAAGTACAGAATCTGGACCTACTGGTACAGAATACAATACGAGCAAGTATGATTGTAATGTGAATAAATGCTTTAGACTTGAATGAAAATATAGAGTTGTTGAGTTGTGTGTCTTCTGATCCCTTCTTCAACTGATTCCCTTCTCTTTTTATAGTGTCCTTAGCCCCCAACGTCTCTCTCCCTGATTGTAGGCAACTTCCTCCTTCTGGTTCTCCAACAGCCCCTATCTTCGTGGCTTTGTTTCTGCGAGTTTGACTAGGTCTCTCCAACGTCTACTTGTAGGGTTGCTGTTGTATCCTTGGACTTTGCTCTTAGTGTTTACTTCTTTTTGTTGGGCTTGGCCCATCTTATCCTTTCCTCTCCTGACCTGCACCTTTGTTTCGCCTGCACAAACCGGCCGATCAGAAACCCTGGACACGATTGTAAATCTGAACTTGTCCGGACTGTGAGGGTTCCTGACCACCGTTTCGGTCCCAACAATGAGTAATGAGTAATTAACTCTATGATAGTACTAACTACTAACTTTTCCAATATACATTTTTTCTTTAATTTACACAATAATAGTCCATCCTATAATTTATGATAGGACTAATAAGCCATATAATAAAATCATTTACACTTTAGTTTTTGACAGATTTAAGAAGTAGTATAGGTGACAAGATAATTTCGATATTTAGATATAAGTTTCGAAAGAAAGTTATTTAACATATAAAATATAAAATATGAAAATTAAATTATTTGAGGTGTAAAATATTAATTAACTCTAATAAAAATGATTATTTGAAAAGATTTGAATCTTCATCAGATATCTAACATAAATATTATTATCCCTATTCTCGTCGAATCTTTTTTATCACCTACTAGGCTACTACGGTTCTACCATTCGTCAAATCATTTTTTATCACCTATTATCGTTCAGCTCTTATAAGCCGAAAGAATATGACTAAACAAATTTTGATTTTCTTTTTCTTTTTTTTTTTTTTTAAATCAGGAAAGCATAGATCATTGGACCAGATGCAATAAAAATTTGCCATACAATCAAAGTGCTAGAAATAGTGTTGAATACCACATTAATGCATCAAGAAATTCTTTACAAGTATTGTTGGGCCCAAATTTTCCAGCCCAGTCTGGGCCCTATCAGCAGCAGTACCTTGCTCAGGACCCTGAGCATCGCGGGACCTTGAGCAGGATCAAGGATGTTCCGAGGATCCAGACAGCAGCGAAGACCTGCCCAGAGCCACAAGCATTTCAGGGCCCTGGGCAGGACCCAGAGCATCCCAAGGAGCCAGGCAAAGACAGACCTGAGCACCAGACCCTCAGGAGTCCCACCAACGGAACTATCCCACATTATAACGGATAGTCAATGCAGTTGCGAGAAAGGGGGAGGCGTTACAACTTGAAGAGCAAGTCAAGCCTAATTAATAGGGGGCAACAACAGTTACAAGAAGAGGAGTAAAATCAGGAGGATTACAAGTATAAAAGAAGAGCTAGGGTTCAAGAGAAGGACACGCCACATTCAGCAACTATATTCCACATTCAGCAACAACACTACTACATTCAACTCACAACAATTATACTATAGCACTCAGCAACATCCTAAACACTTTTAACATATTTCTCAGCAAATACTTAGTACTATTCATCAAATATTGTATCAAATAACGTGCTCTAGCACCGAAATTTTGAACCCTTCTTTGAATAGTGGATAGTTGGTGGGACAAGAGTTTCCCCCCGCAGTCGTTTCCCACATCGGGTTTTCCGCGTAACCAAAAAACTTGTGTGTCTTGCTTTGTTTTCCTTCTTCTATTTTCTTAAAGTTTTCACCCACGAACCCTAGTTTGGCATACGATAAGGTCGCTTTAACCCCAACTCAATAAATTAAGCTTTGGTAAATTTTTTGCCGAAACATTTGGCGCCGTCTGTGGGGAATAGCGATCATCTTTTGTAGCCAAACATCGTCCTCGTCGTTAACCAAGCATAGTGCCAAGCGTCGGTCAGGGTTCCACCAGCATGCAGGGGGCAGCTTCAGCAGGACGCTCTGTTAAGGTGCCCTCAGGAGCCTCCGCAGGAGCCAGATCTGGAGGTCCAGGATCCAGTAGGAGCCTCCGCAGGAGCCAGATCTGGAGGTCCAGGATCCAGTAGGAGCATCCCCAGGAGTTGGTCACCGGGATAGATCTTGAAGCCGCAACTCCTACTCTAGTGACTTCTCCGAATCGAGGATCCCTCATTGTCAACCCTTCGCTCAGCCTCGAGAGCCACCAGCCACACTCAGGTTACCTTTTGTCTAACAACCTGTTCGGACCTAATTTCTCTTTTTTGACAGGTACACCTGAACCAAGCCCTACGACAACCCTCTATCCAGTAAGGCACATGCTCCTGCCAGGTCCATCTCAGGACCCTGACAGGATCCTGACAGGCCCCACCAGCACTCTCACAGCCGTTTTGCATGGCCTCCACATCCAAGAATGCGGAAACCATGCAGGAGGCAAGGACACACAAAAAGATTACTACTCACGAGCTTAGCACTGTACCTGAAAACGGTGTTTCATTTTGAGGGCCTCGGCGCCCACCTCAACATTATGTCTTCAATAGGTT
The DNA here is from genome assembly GCA_023091065.1 of Dianthus caryophyllus. Classification (NCBI taxonomy): domain Eukaryota; kingdom Viridiplantae; phylum Streptophyta; class Magnoliopsida; order Caryophyllales; family Caryophyllaceae; genus Dianthus; species Dianthus caryophyllus. The sequence goes on along the minus strand of CM041526.1, from coordinate 2,565,338 downwards.
TATTCGTTTTGTTTTTCAATCCGTATTTTGTTTTTTCCGCTTTAAAGGTTTTCATTCTCTTCCTAGGTTGCAGATTTTTCGTATGTTCTTCTTTAGAAACCTTTTAAGTTACCCTTTCAATCGTTTTAAAAGTGATTTTGCGTTTTCGCTGCTAAGGTGCCCTGAGGATCCTGAGACCTGAGGACCCTGATGTACTCTCAGGATCCTGGCACATCCTCATCATTCCGAGGTACCCTCAGCAGGTTTTGTTGATTATTCCTTCGTGAAAATTCTTTAATCTGCTCCGAATCGTTTTTAAAGTATTTCTACAATTTACATTTGTGATTTGTTAAAAACCCTTTATCCTTTTTTAAAAAAAATTTATTTAAAACTCATTTTTATATACAAAAATACTTGAGTTCGTTCTGAAGAGCTTCCGAAGCTACATTCCTTCACAAGGTATCGACCCCTGGGGTCACGAGGGGCGCCTCTACGTAAATACCCTCCTTGAGAGGAAGTCGTGCCTGTGGCGGCGGTATAAACATGAACCAAGGGGATAAACATGACCCCGCTTGGACATCTCAGATTCCAGGCCACCACAGTCACCAGACAAGGCTCGGCATCGGTATAAACATGAACCCAGGGGATAAACATGACCCCGCTTGGACATCTCAGACTCCAGGCCGACATTAAGTCGACTCTAAAAGCATGCATACAAAATGAGCGCGCGCATTACAATCGAACGTAACTAAAGCATGGTTGGCCATCATGACTTTCCACCGTCATGCTCATGGTCCCTTGCAGCAAAGGACCCTGAGCGCATATGTCTAGTAAGAGATAATGTTTAAGTACAAGCGTCCACGACAGGCACGCTACCCCAAGGCAACAGTTCCGAACTTAAGTCTTAAACTAAACTGATTAATTACAACATCGCAGGAAGATATTCTTGTTTATCAGGCACCTCAGCCGAGGCATCCAAGGTGGGAACGTCCTCAGCAACGGCGCCAGCGCCATCATCTCCAGTAACCACTCCAAAGAGTTCTCAAAGAATGGCCACCCCACAAAGAATAGCCGCTTCCTTCCTCAGCAGGTTCACTTTCCTCCTCAACAGGATCAGCAGTCCAGCATCCCTTAAGGGTCCAGCAACAGAATCACCAAAAGGAACCACATTGTCTCTCTTCAGAATCCAGCAAGAAATTCAACACGCTTGGGAAAAGGGGGCAGAAAACAACTTTGTCGTCGTGTGTTCCTCCTCCAAGTTCGAGTCGAAAAGTAAAACAAAATCGAAATCTATGCTGAAGTCGTCACTGAAGACCCGGAGGTATCTTGAGCAAGACTGATCTATTCCACAGCAGCTCCCTGAAGCATGTCATCCTCAGCAACCTCGCAGAAACCTCGACCTGCAAGACCTCGCCAAAGAACGCCGCAACCACAACGTGAGGTCTACCTTCAGAGCCTGTACAAGAATCGCTCTCATCAACATTTGAATCAGCAAAGTCCGCCAATCCACCAAGTATCAAGCGCGAACGAAATCGAAGCAGCCGAAGTACGTCCAAAGTTGAAATATGGGGGAGTCACGCAAGCAATCTGAGAATGAAAATTCCTGCTCAGAATTCGAGACCTCCTGAGCAGAAATTTTGGGGGCAAATGTTGGGCCCAAATTTTCCAGCCCAGTCTGGGCCCTATCAGCAGCAGTACCTTGCACAGGACCCTGAGCATCGCGGGACCTTGAGCAGGATCAAGGATGTTCCGAGGATCCAGACAGCAGCGAAGACCTGCCCAGAGCCACAAGCATTTCAGGGCCCTGGGCAGGACCCAGAGCATCCCAAGGAGCCAGGCAGCACAGGACCCTGAACAGCCAGGACCCTCAGGAGTCCCACCAACGGAACTATCCCACATTATAACGGATAGTCAATGCAGTTGCGAGAAAGGGGGAGGCGTTACAACTTGAAGAGCAAGTCAAGCCTAATTAATAGGGGGCAACAACAGTTACAAGAAGAGGAGTAAAATCAGGAGGATTACAAGTATAAAAGAAGAGCTAGGGTTCAAGAGAAGGACACGCCACATTCAGCAACTATATTCCACATTCAGCAACAACACTACTACATTCAACTCACAACAATTATACTATAGCACTCAGCAACATCCTAAACACTTTTAACATATTTCTCAACAAATACTTAGTACTATTCATCAAATATTGTATCAAATAACGTGCTCTAGCACCGAAATCTTGTAACCCTTCTTTGAATAGTGGATAGTTGGTGGGACAAGAGCTTCCCCCCGCGGTCGTTTCCCACATCGGGTTTTCCGCGTAACCAAAAAACTTGTGTGTCTTGCTTTGTTTTCCTTCTTCTATTTTCTTAAAGTTTTCACCCACGAACCCTAGTTTGGCATACGATAAGGTCGCTTTAACCCCAACTCAATAAATTAAGCTTTGGTAAATTTTTTGCCGAAACAAGTATTAATTTACAGGTAAATGATACTATATCCATTTATATATTTAACCCATCTGGTAAGTTGATAAAACACTTTATCTTGTATGTAGATTGACTTGAAAAATATTCCTAAATTAATTCTAGGATATTTCTAAAATAATCATATCCTTATCTACGAGATACTTTAAAATAAAATTGTTGTATGCAATTATATAAAACTACGACTAAGTTTAGTAACTAATTTTTCTCGTTGCCTTGCAGTATTTTTTTGCTCGTTTTTGTTTTTCCTTGATAGTGCGTTTGGAAATATGGATTTCATTTGAAACGTCGGATTTGGCTTAAATTAGGTGTTTGGGAACTTGGAGAATTTGGATTTGTATTTGAGTCAAATCTAACCCAAATCCATCCCTTAAGAAAACTAGCTACGGAGTAACATAAAATGACACCCTAAATGGTGTCATTTTCAAATCCTAACTCATACAACTAGTGATTTGATTTTAAAAACCTCTATTTCAAATGTCTAAACGCAACCTGAGTGTTTTTGTAGTATTTGTTAAGACCGGGTCTTTACCCAGTTTTACTCAAAAAAACAATTATACAAAAACTAAGACAAAGTATAGTAACTAATTTCGTAATTAATAAAATATCCTTAAAAAAATTATTCTAGAAGATATTCATTAGTTACTCCATATATATACGATTATCGGTTTTTCTAACACGTCCATACCATGCACATGTTAAGAAACTCAATAAGGAAATTAACTAAAATATTCTTGCATTGTACTCCGTAATGTTTATTGTTGCAATAAGTAATTTTTTTAAGGAAATAATTTCAACAAACATTTCCTTTTTTAATTACTTAACATGTGCATGGAATTGAAAATTCAACGAAAGTTGTAATTTCCAGGTCAATTGTTTCGGCAAAAAATTTACCAAAGCTTAATTTATTGAGTTAGGGTTAAAGCGACCTTATCGTATGCCAAACTAAGACTTGTAAACGAAAACTTAAGGAAAAGAAATGACGAGAACGAAATGAGACACAAAGGTTTTTTGGTTACGCGGAAAACCCGGCAAGGGAAACGATCATGGGAAGCTCTTGTCCCACCAACTATCCACTATTCAAAGAAGGAATACAAGATTTGGGGCGCTAAGGCACGTAATCTAGTACAAAGTATGCTGGAAAATGCTAAGTGTTTGAAGAAAATATATAAGTGTGTTTTGGTGTGCTGTAGAATAGTTTCTGGATGTTGATTGTTGTAGTATAGTTGTTGAATGTGGAATAAAGTTCTTTGAGTGTGAGCAGTTGTTGAATGCCTTGTCTTGAACCCTACCGGCCTTTTATAGTTGTAATCTTGCTGATTTTTCTCCTAGTATTCCCTTCCGTAGAATCGCCGTGGCCCCCTATTAAATAGGCTTTAATTGCTCCTTAGTTGGATAGCTTCCCCTTCTACCATCGCTTTGACTTTCCGATTCTGATTGAGATAGATCCGTTGGTGAGACTCACGAGGGTCCTGTGCCCGTGGTCTCGCCAGGTCCCGCCAGTGGTCCTGAAATGTTCAGGGTCCTGGGCTAGGTGGGGCTCCTAGAGGGTCTTGCGTGGTCAGGGTTCTGTGCCGTCTGGACCCTCGTAATACTCTAGATCCTCGCCAGGGCCTGCGATGCTCGTGGTCCCGAGCAAGGCATCTTCTGGCCGACATGTGGCCCAAACTGGGCCGGAAAATTTGGGCCTAACATTTGCCCCCAAAATTTCTGCTCAGGAGGTCTCGAATTCTGAGCAGGAATTTTCATTCTCAGATTGCTTTGCGTGACTCCCTCATATTTCAACTTTGGACGACTTGCCGCCGATTTTGTCCGTGCTTGATACTTGGTGGATTGGCGGACTATTTTTCTTTTCCCTTCTTGGGTAGGCAATAATGACACGAAACGGAGGTTGCTGATATGGCGAAAGAGCTGCTGCAGGTACTTAGGTCGTTTCTGATGCCCCCGACTATATGGGCCAGTGATCACCGAGGCGCTCACGAGGATGCTGCGGTGATTGAGGGACCTGAAACAGAGGAAACAATACCGCAAGGGTGAAAGCGACAATGTAAACATGGATCAGCTAAAACACCAAACTACTGCAACTCGAAACATGTGAATAATTTATCAAGCTTATTAGGCGAATTTTCCCTTGACTTGGAGCAAGGGGAAGCTGACTTCCATGCTGCGTTCCCCAGCCTCCAGATCTCAGCGTCCTGGTGGGCTTTGAGGATTCTGATGACGATGATCCTGCTGCATCCGCTGACTCTGCTGGCGAGGGTGCTGTAGAAGTCGAGGTCGCTGAGGATGACATGCTTCAGGAAGCTGCTGTGGAATAGATCACTTTTGCTCAAGATACCTCTGGGGAAGCTGGACTGCTGAACCTGTTTAGGTTCCTGTTAAGGTTCCTGGCGTATAAGCCTGTAGTGGTCAATTAAGACGAATATTTTTAGAACTTAAAACGTGGCGCTCAGGCCTGTAGTGGTCACTTAAGACGAATATTTCCGTGGAGGATCCCTTGGACAGGAGGTCCCAGTTGGGCGTATGATGTTTACATGGTGGCCAACCATGCTTTCACTTACGTTCGTTTGTAGCGCGCGCGTTCGTTTTGTATGCATGCTTTTAGAGTCGACTTAGTGCCGGCCTGGAGTCTTAATGTCCAAGTGGGGTCATGTTTATCCCCGATGCCGAGCCTCGTAGTGGTGACTGTGGTGGCCCTGGAATCTGTGATGTCCCTGGAATCTGAGATGTCCGGAACGGGTAAACGTTTGTCCCCTGTTGCCACACGCACGAAGTCCTCTCAAGGAGGATAAACGTAGAGGCGCCCCTTGTGACCCCAGGGGTCGATACCTTATGAAGGAGTGAAGCTTCGGAAGCTCTTTGAGATGATCCAAATATTATTTGCACTTTAAGAATGAGCTTTAAATAAGGATTTCTTAAAAGGATGAAAGGTTTTAAACAAATCATAAATGTAAACTGTAGAAATACTTTAAAAACGATTCAAAGCGGATTAAAGAATTTTCACGGAAGAATAATCAATAAAACCTGCTGAGGGTACCTCAGAATGATGAGGGCGTGCCAGGGTCCTGAGAGTACATCAGGAGCCTCGTGTCTCGTGATCCATGAGGGCATCTCAAAGAAATAAACGCAAAATAACTTTTAAAACGATTGAAAGGGTAACTTAAAAGGTTTTTAAGGGAGAACTTAAGAAAAATTTGCAACCTAAGAAAAGAATGAAAGAGTTTTTAAAGCGAAAGAATAAAATAAAATATGGATTAAAAAGTAAAATGGATAAACCCATTGAAGACATAATATTGAGGTGGGCGTCGAGGCCCTCAAAATGAAACACCGTTTTCAGGTACATTGCCAAGCTGGCGACTAGTAATCTTGTTGCATGTCCTTACCCCCTGCATGGCTTCCGCATTTATGAATGTGGAGGCCATGCAAAACGGCTAAAAGAGTGCTGGGAGGGGCCTGACAGGATCCTGCCAGGGCCCTGAGAAGGACCTGACAGGAACCTGAGCCTTATTGGAAGGAGGATCTGTCGTATGGCTTGGACCGTCCAACTTTCCTGTCTGGTTGAGCTTTTCTGCTAACATGCTTGATTTCATCGGAGTCTCTCCATGCTTTTTCGTCTTCCTCCAACCTTATGGAGGCCAACGCTTTGGCTTGTACTTCTTCAAAGGTTAAGCAAGGGTACTTAGTCAACTCCTGGTACAACTCTGAATCCTGGTGAAGGCCTTGACGGAAAGCCTCAATGGCGGTCGCTGTGTCACAATTGGGGATCGAGATCTTTTCTTTGTTGAATCTATTGAGGAAGTCTCTGGTAGGTTCCTCAGCCTCCTGCTCCAGCAGATGCAGTCGCTAGTCCGCTTACCGGGTTTTTCGCTGCATGCGAACTGCTTTGGAACAAGTTGACCAGGTCATGAAACGAGGTGATCGATCTGGGGAGGTTGACGAACCACTCCAGAGCGGCTCCGGTTAGAGTGGAGCCAAAACCTTTACACATGCAAACCTCTTTTAAGGACCCTATGGCCGTGACCACCATCATCTTCTGTTTGTACTGGTTCACATGGTCCTGAGGATCTGAGGTCCCGTCGTACAGCGTCATGGTAGGAAGGCTGAAGCCCTTCGGAACATTAGTATGCGAGATGCTGTCCACGAAAGGCGAATCAAAGATAATCGTCGCTTCCTCGCTTCTCCGGCCTGGGCATCCCTGGAATCCTGGCGATCATGCTCCTGAGCTCCTGCAGCTGCTGCTCCACGGCGCTGTTGAGCCAAATGCCTGCCAGGGCCCTAGCGTCATGATGAACTGGGTCTGCGAACAGCGGTGCAGCAGTCACGACTGATCCGGTAGCCGCTCCTTCCAGGTTCCGCTCTAGAGTTCCTGTCAAGAAAGGTGGATTAGACCCGAATAAGTTGCTGGTCAAGAGGCTACCTGAGCTTGGCCGGTTGTCAAGGTGAAGAGGTGTCGATGGTGATGCCTCAGGGGTCTGGTCTGTTGAGGGCCTGGGTTCACTCCTCCAAGATCGGTTGGGTCACGGCTCACGAGGATCCTTCTGCTGCTGGGGCCTGCACCTCCATGTCTGGCTCCTGGGAGAGCTGCTCCGATGTCCCCTCGTTGGACCTTGGACTCCAGAGCCTGCAGCCTCCTAGCGGTTTCCTCGCCACCTCTGCGTACTTGATCCATAACTCTGGACAGCGACTCCATGCCCCTCATGAGGGTGTGGAGCGGATCCTGAGGTCGCGGCGCTGAAGAACCTGGGGCCTCGTGGACCCTGGCAGCCATTCCAAGGGCATTCCGAATCCTCCGGTGCTGGCTGGCGGCGTTCCTCTGGACGCTGAAGAAGGTGTCCTAGAGACTCCTGCGGACGCGGCCACGGGTGTAGGGGACCTCGTGACACGTCCTGGCTGGGTAGTGGGCACCATCCTAGTTGTGGGCACCAGGGCAGTTGAGGACCCTGAGACCGTCGCTGAAGAGCGTCCTGCGCTGGACACCGCCGGTGCGCTGCTTGATCCTTGATTGTCGTTGCTCGACATGATTGCTAGATGAAGGGATGAATCTGGCTACAAAGATGATCGCAATTCCCCACAGACGGCGCCAAATGTTTCGGCAAAAAATTTACCAAAGCTTAATTTATTGAGTTAGGGTTAAAGCGACCTTATCGTATGCCAAACTAAGACTTGTAAACGAAAACTTAAGGAAAAGAAATGACGAGAACGAAATGAGACACAAAGGTTTTTTGGTTACGCGGAAAACCCGGTGTGGGAAACGACCGCGGGGGGAAGCTCTTGTCCCACCAACTATCCACTATTCAAAGAAGGAATACAAGATTTGGGGCGCTAAGGCACGTAATCTAGTACAAAGTATGCTGGAAAATGCTAAGTGTTTGAAGAAAATATATAAGTGTGTTTTGGTGTGCTGTAGAATAGTTTCTGGATGTTGATTGTTGTAGTATAGTTGTTGAATGTGGAATAAAGTTGCTGAGTGTGGAGCAGTGTTGAATGCCTTGTCTTGAACCCTAGCTGGCCTTTTATAGTTGTAATCTTGCTGATTTTTCTCCTAGTATTCCCTTCCCAATCGCCGTGGCCCCCTATTAAATAGGCTTTAATTGCTCCTTCCGTTGGATAGCTTCCCCCTTTCTCGCAACTGCTTTGACTTTCCGTTACAATTGAGATAGATCCGTTGGTGAGACTCCTGAGGGTCCTGTGCCCAGGGTCCCGCCAGGTCTGCCAGTGGTCCTGAAATGTTCAGGGTCCTGGGCTAGGTGGGGCTCCTAGAGGGTCTTGCGTGGTCAGGGTTCTGTGCCGTCTGGACCCTCGAAATACTCTAGATCCTGCCCAGGGCCCTGCGATGCTCAGGGTCCTGAGCAAGGTACTGCTGCTGACAGGGCCCAAACTGGGCCGGAAAATTTGGGCCTAACATCAATCAAACGACCTCGTAAATGATCCTTTTAATAAATTAACACAAATGCGGGTTTCCTAGCTTGAGTCAACATTAGCTACCATGTCTGCATCACTATAACCTATAAGGCTATAAGTTAGGTTTTTTTTTTTTTTTTATTCCGTTTGGGTCCCTTCTCAAGAAAACGGTAAACAAATAATTGAGATTTAGTGAGTACGACAAGCGAGTATCTCCTCCGATCCTATACTATCTAACTATATATTACAGTGGAGACCAAGACATGTTAATGCCATATATGGGTACACTTCAATGGATAAAGGAGCTAAATATTCCAATTAGTGATGAATGCAGGCCTTGGTTTGTTGACGGTCAAGTTGCTGGGTTAGTACCTGTTCGTAATATTCATAAAGAGATTGTTTAATCGATATACAATTTTAAAACAATTCATATTTTTCGACTTTTTTTTTTTTTTTTTTTTTTTTTTTTCAGATACGTTACAGAGTTTTCCCGTTTACCTTACAGGCTAGTGTTTGCAACTATTAAGGTGATACGGAGTATTTTTTAGATATTTTTTTTTAATCTTATTATTATGTTCACATTTTCATTGTATTTTTGTATGTCAAAGTGTTGTAGGCTCATCACTTTAATTATCTTGACAATTTGTATAGGGCGGAGGACATACTGCTCCGGAGTATAAGCCTCAAGAATGTCTTGCTATGATAAGTAGATGGTTCTCATTATGTCCTTTATAAATTAAGCTTCCCTTGTTATAAAAAATAAAAAATAATTATTCCTTTGTATTTAATTTGTGTAATTATTCAACAATATATCTCAAGTTTGTGGTCTTCGAGTGCATCTTATTGATCAATGATTTATCGTTCTTTATAACTCAATGGTCAAGTCAGGCTTGAGTGTCAAACCGTCGATCTTAGAATTTTTGAGTATGCATAATTTTTCAGCCCAGCAATCGTCGAATGTGATCCATAACATAATAGTCTATCCTAAGTATTGTTGTATCCTACACGGTTATTTTTTTTTTTGTTTTAATTTACGGCCACTCTAATTAAAAATTGACGTGAATTACATAAATTTTACTGATATATATTTTACTTCCAATAAAATATGTAAAAATAATTTATAAAAATAAGGTCCGTGGATCCATATCCGCATGGTCCAAATTTTTTAGATTCATATATATTCAACCAGTTAAATCTAAACCTACGAATCTCTGCAAGATTAGTTTGTTAATGATCTAGTGTCATCTCTAAGATGAATAATGATCAAAATTAAAAGTTACCAAGTCAAGTATTGTATTATTGTTGTTACAACTCTGCCTTTTTTGTTTTTTTAAGTATTATGAATATTAATTTCTCTATTCAAGAAAATTGACGTATTTTTTACTTTGACAATTCAAGTCCAATTGATACTTTGTATTTTGGTACACCGTACCCTATATTATTCCTTGGCCGCCTTATCCAGACCCCTCACCTTTACTGAAAGTCTGAAAGTCATGCCATCTCTTTCCCTACCACCACATTACCCCATACTCAAAACCCTAATTTTTTCGAAACTTAAAATCTTAGTTATAATATTGTTATACGAGTATAAGGTTAATTAATAACCAAAACTTAAAATTAGAATATGTTTATTTCAATTCAGAATTCAATATTTTTAAGAACTCGCCAAGAATTTGATTAATTATTGTGAATGAATTTGATCGAGTTGAATTTGTTTTGTTCTAAAAGAGAGGAAAAAACGAGTGAGGAAAATGATTCAAGGGTGGAGGTTGAAAATTTTGTGGTGAAGAGAAATTCGATGGAATAAAGTTCGAGTACGATTGAACAATAACGTTAATTAATTATATTGGTACGTTGTACATGTATTTTTTATTATTTTTTTTATATTACTGTATTAATAAATGTCAATGTCTTAGATCTAATGTTGTCTATAATATATCATCGATCGTGCACTTCTCGTTTAATGTATTTGATCTAATAATCTATAATTGTTTGACAATTAATCATTCATTGTTCACGTTCATAGTAAACAAATAAATTTCTACATCACATAATCTCATTTAATCGTACGTTGATTAAATTCCGCCAATATTAATTAGTCGATCACAAATTTCTCCTTGATTAATTTTAAGTGAATAATCTTGGCATTTTTAGTAGCAACAAATCAAACACGAAAATGTTAATTAACTACTCATTATTTCATTTGATAATAATATTATTCTCATCATTAACTTATTCATCACTTACTCAATCAAACATTATTAAGACTCTTCCTGGCTTTCCTGGTGATCTTCCCTTCACTCTCGAAACCGGGTACGTTTTTCAATGTTCGTTTTTGTTTTTTTTGTATTAGCTTTTGTGGGTTTACGATACGAAAAATAATAAAAAGAACGTTAGATTATGAGAAATATTTACTTTTAAAATCTTTATAAATTTTTCGTTCTATATATATCTAACGTAGACTTTTTACGCTCACATTACGACGGTAATGGTTAACTTTTCGCCTTTTCGGCATTGACTTTTTTAGCTTTTCCATGTTATGGAGTATTTGATTATATATATATATTTATGTTTCGTAAATTGTAAGAGTTTCAATATAAATTACGGAGTACTAAAGTAAACAAAAATAACTTTTATTTGCTTTAATTTAAGTGGTTATTAATAACTAAAATTGTCTAGATGAGTCATTCAAAACGAAAAAAAAATAAAGATAAAAAGTAAAAATTAAAAAAAAAATGATATCGTACGAGAAAATATAATTATGTCATTATCCTTCAAATAGAAAAATTATATCGTACGAGAAAATATAATTATGTCGGACTTTTTTTATATTTATTTTATAAGTAAACTAAGATTAAATTGTTGCTCGAATAATATTTGGTACATAGTTTAATAATTAGGTCTCACAGTTACATTATTATGAGACCTCTCATAAAAGATTATATAAAGAGCTAGTTATTAAATTATTCGGATGCATGGTATTTTTTGGAAATTTGTATATCTCATATCGTGAGACAAAAACAATCTTATAATTTATTTATTGTATATAATATCTTTTTTTTGTTCCTACTTGTTTTTTTTTTTTTTTTTTTAATGCACGTAGATATGTGAAAGTAGGGGATGAAGAGCAAATTGAATTGTTTTATTATTTCATTGAGTCGGAGAGAGACGTAGAAAACGATCCCCTTATGATTTGGCTTACTGGAGGTCCCGGTTGCTCTGCTTTGTCTGGACTCATTTTCGAAATAGGTCTGTTATTTCGAATTACTTCCTTAATTATAACACTATTTTTAAAAAGCGTATGTTGGGCACGTAAAATAAAATTTTAGGGCGATAAAGTATAGAAAAGTATAATGCATAAAGGAATATATTTTATTATTGAAAGTTAATTATGATTACAAACAACCATCATAAATTTATACTAAAGTTTAAGACAATTAAATATAGCAATACTAGATACCAGAATATTATTATTATCTTCTAAATACCATCTTCCTATTATTCTAAAACCTAATATATTCTTATTGTGAATATAATATTCTAATATGTATATAGATTATCTTATTTTCCCTAGCTAATATAGGGATACATATACTATGAGAAAAAGCTTACAACACAAGGTAACATTGGTTAATCTGCAAGGAATTCTTTTTTTTTTTTTTTAATAGAAGAAATGGGAGTAAAAAGTACTCCCTTCGTCTCAGTGTTTCGTTTACGTTTAATTTATACACATTTATCGTAGAAAAAATTAAAAAATGTGATTGGGTTAAAAAGTTGGACCCACTTTTCACACGGGTCACCAAAGACATTTATGAAAATGTAAACAAATGTTTCGTAAACCCCGAAATGATAAATGTAAACAAATAACCGGGACAAAAATGTATTTTTCTTATCTTAAGTTTTTTTTTTTTTTTTTTTTTTTTTTTTTTTTTTTTTTGGTAAGAATGGGGATGAGGACTTTATCTTAAGTTTTTTTGTTCCTTTGATTTTGTGATATACTCCGTAGTAAGAATGAATATACGAATAAAATACTTTATTCCATAATCTAAAATCTAAAATTACTCGTAGTTCTCAAAAAAAAAAAAAAAAAAAATAAGGTTAAAGGTGCCACAATCGTGCATTCGTGCTAGCTCAACGAAGACGATCCTAAGTAGTTGACCTAAGATACCAATAAAATACTGAGTTTGGCCGGCTATCAATAGACGTTCAAGGTCAAAATCAATATTAATAGAGTAAACATAAATTTGAATGTGAATTAAAATATTAAATATAATAGGGTTAATTGAATATAACTCACTTCTATAATACTTTTTTTTTAAAATAACCCCCTTATATGTTATTTTGATGACATAACTCCTTTTTAAGACACTTTTCTTTCTAAATTACCCCCAACATCGAATTTTTTTACTTAAAAATCGCAATTAAAGACATTATAAGGTATGCCATTTTCAAGTTACAACCACCAATGTCTAAAATATATCGACACCTCTTGAGAAATCCTTGTTTAAGGGTGTGCAAATATCATTTTTAAGTAGCATATTTCGACTTTGCGGGTGATTTAGAAATAAAAGTGTCTTAAAAGGGGGTTATGTTATAAAAATAACATATAAGGAAGTTATTTTGAAAAAAAAGTGTTATAAAAGGGGGTTATATTCAATTAATCCAACGTAATATTAATAGAGTAAAATATTACTCCGTATATCTTTATCATTTACTTTGTCTATTTGGTAATTGTTTACTCTAAATTAAATAACAATTTATAATAGGAAAATTTAACATGAATAAACCAACCTATTAGTGATCTTCCATTAATAAACCAACTTTTTGATTAACTCTGAATAAACCAACCTTTGCACCCCATCTTCCATTATTAAACTATCTCGATTTTAAACTTGTCATTTTGGGTAAAACGAAAAACTATAACACACATGCTTTCACTCCATTATTAATGTTATAGATAAACAAAGGGAAAAACAGGTGATCTTCACCCTTAAATAGTCGTTTAAAAATGGGGATAGTCTAATATTGGAAGATAAGGTGTAAAGGTTGGTTTATTGAGAGTTAATCAAAAGGTTGGTTTATTTATGGAAGATCATTGATAGGATGGTTTATTCATGTTAAATTTTCCTTTATAATATCCCAATTTTGTAAGGATATTAAATAAAGAACAGATGAATGTCTAATTTGTTTAAGTTATTGGATCGACAATTAATTGGACTATTTATTATTGACTTTATTTTGACTTTAATACAGGTCCCTTACAATTCAATCTTTTTGCATTCGACTCGGAAACTAATTTACCTAAGCTTCAACAAAATCCATATTCGTGGACAAAGGTACATCATTGTAGCACTTCAATTCAACATATAAGTTAAAAAATAAAAAAAAATTAAACTAATTAGTGCTCAATTAATGGCTTGCCCACAAATACTTACATAAAACCGTCTCACGCGTGCGACGGGGTATTTGTAAATAAAATGTGTCTACTTTAAGGCATAAAGTGACTATTTTAACGTTTAAAGTGACCATTTTACGGAGTTTTAAAGTGGTCACATTTAGCGTTAAAGTGGTCACATTAGGCATTAAAATAGTCACATTTTAATCATAAGGACACCGTCGCACGCGTGAAACGGTTTTATGCAAGACTTACTCATGGCTTGCCTAGTTGCCTATTTTAACGAGTATTTTACATTGGCATAATATAGAATTTGAATGTTGAACATCCTGGTTTTATTACTTGAGTGAATTCTTATTACTCTATACTATTTTAATACTCCGTAATGGATCTAGATTTTAATAGGCAAATTGCAAACATATGATTTACGAAATTTCTAAGAAGTAGAAATGTGAGATATAATTATAACCGCAAATTATGTCTTATACTACTCCGTATAATACTCCATAACAAATACGGAGTAGCTAACTATATATATTGTGAAACTAAAGATATGTACGGTCTGTATCGAATTTGTATCTTGTCATTTTTTGTCAGCTTTATGTATCAAGTACTTATTACTCTAAATAACTAATATCTTTGCGTATTTTATTATGTCAATACTTTGGTTTTCTTAAAAATGAAGACGTGTTATAGTAACAATCGAGTTTGGATTTCCTACATTTGAAATTTCATACATTTGGTGCATTTTACTTAATATAGCATGAAAATATTATTTCCTTCCTATTTTATGTGACAAAATATAATACAACTATATAATTCTATCCACTAATAGTAAAATGCATCAAATCCATGGAATTATAAATGTAGAGAATCCAAACTAGTATCGATAATTGTGTGGATCGTGTTAAAAACGGGATAAAAAATTGCTTATCGTTTTCTTACAATTCTAGGTGGCTAGTATAATATTTGTTGACTCTCCGGTGGGGACGGGATTTTCGTATGCAACATCTCCTGAAGCATATTATACCAGTGACACTTTACAATCTACTCATTTGTATGAATTCTTGAGAAAAGTAAGTTATTTTTTTCATCTTATTTAAAAGTGTTTTTTTTTTTTAATCCGTTTATAAATTTTTAACATGATTAATTTTGTGGGGAGAATTTTGGTTAAATATTAAGAATTTGACAGGTTAGAAGGGTACTGTGTCAATTATGGCTCTGGTCAAAATCAAAATAAGTATTAAACGCTTTTAAAAATTATTAACTACATTAAGTGTGATATTGTGTCTATGCAGTGGCTAAATACGCATTCCAGTTTCGCAAAAAATTCTTTGTATATTTCTGGAGATTCTTACTCTGGCATGGTTGTTCCTATAGTTGTCGACGAAATTTTAAAAGGTATATATTGAGAGAAGTTATCTTGAACATGTTTTTTATTGAGATTTTTCCCAACAGTAGTTCTTGTGTAAGACCGTACTTACGTTAATATAATGTAAGACAATACACAAATACACATGAAAAATTATTAAAAAAAAAAAGTAAAATAAAATTAAATTAAAAGGTAACATCCCTTGTGTGAGAGGTCTCACAATAAACTTATTGTAAGACTTGTCTCACATGAGAATTAGTGTTTTCCCAAATACGAATATATTGTACTTACAACATTTCTTAATATTTTTTTTTGAAGGTATCTTAATCTCTTTCTAAGATAACATATTATACTTCAAAAATTTTTAAATTAGGTGACTTCGATATCACTGAGAAGTGAGAAGCATATCGCATTCGTCATTTATATTTTTGATACCATGATGCATGTTAATTAATTTGACCTAAAACTAAACAATATTTTTGTGAAAATGAAAGAATTTTTTTTGAATATATTTATTATAAAGGAATAATTCACAAGAATAATCCCAACTAACACCCATCTTTCAAAAATAATCTCAACTCAAAATATTCCAAGAATAATCCCAACTATTGAAAGTTATTCCAATAATATACTTTAGCCAATTTTAACCGACTCAAACAGTTACAAAAAAAAGGTTAAACCGATTTTAAATTTTTTTTCTCTCCTATTCTATCTAAAATTAAAATCGGTTTGACTTTCGTTTATACCTATTTGAGTCGGTAAAAATTGACGAAAGTATATTATTGGAATAACTTTCAATAGTTGTGATTATTATTGGAATATTTGAGTTGGGATTATTTTTAGAAGATGGGTGTTAGTTGGATTATTCTTGTGAATTATTCCTATTATAATTATAAATGTATTATATTATCCACCAAAACTTAAAATAATAAAATGTTAAGAGAGTTCATAGACACAAACGTTTAATTCACATTTAAATTTATGTTTCCGCTTTTACAGGAAATGAAATTGGGCTTACACCTAAACTCAATTTAAAGGTACCACATCATCAATTTGTGTTCTTTGGTTTTCGTTATTCTCATGGATATCAATTTAAATACTGATAGCGTGTTATAATTCCCTTGTGAGGCAGCACTCATATTAAGTTCATGTGAGACTAAAATATAAATTGCAATTAAAAGGATACAAAAACATAAAACAAATCTACTAAAGTCACTTATATGGGTATTAGAAAAATTTAGTAATAATTAATCATAATTATCAGTTAAATGGTTTATATAATCGAGTACAAATGAGGCGGACTCTTCCAATAATTTTTATACGGGTTGACTGACACAAAAATTTGTGTATATTTATTTATTTATTTATAATAACTGTGATTTCAAATTTTTGTTTATTTATAATTTAATAGCTACGGTATAGTGGATTTACCATGTCGTAGTCATTTAGTGTACATTTTGTTTATTTTGCATTGTAGAGGACAAAAAGAAATTGTGAACAATTTAAAGTAGTTAAAGGGTGCAAGAATTTATATAATAAATTAAAATGCTAATAATTTTCAGTTTACTCTATCTAAAGTTTAATTCATACTTCGATTATTGTTAGTTTTGTACTCCGTATTCGATTTAACTTATTTGTTGTAATTGTCATTTGACGTTATACTAATGTATTATTAAAAATTTAGTATAAGTAATACGAAGTACGTAGTATTTAATTGTCAACTACTCATGTTTTTAAGGTTATGAGAGTCAAAGTATGGCAAATTTGTTAAAATGAAAAAATCATATTTGAAAAATTAGGGTTTTAGGGTTTAAAACTAGGGAAAATATAACTATTTTGGGTTTAAAATTATGCTATATAGATGACAAACCCACCAATTTATGGGACAATAAAACTCTTCGCATAAGAGAATCAAATCAATTTTTTTTACGAAGGTAACATTATTTTTCTTTTTATTTGGCTTTTTCAGGGATATATTTTAGGAAACCCAGTGATAGCACTAAATGGCAATTCTCGGGTTTATGAGTACGCACACAAAATATCATTATTGTCTGATGAACTTTACAAGGTATATATTATTGCTTACAAAATTTCATTTTGATAGTTTGTGTTCTTTTAATTTATCCTTATTACCTTTAGGCACCAAATTAAAATTTAGGAGTTATACCGGATATCAGCATATAGACTCCCTATATTTATTACGGAGTATAGTTTTTTTAATCTTACTTTAATGTTGAGCCACTTACACGGGCTTATTTTTATGATAAATGCAAAAAGTAATCCAATAAGTGTAAAATACGTATTTTTTAAGATTATGCAAAACAAATTAAGTAAGAATGTTGTATTTGTTTTGTATTTCAGTCTGCTATGATAAGTTGTAATGGAGATTTTAGTATCATGGGTGCACACAATGTCATGTGCTCTAAGAATCTTCAAGCCATGAACCAAGTAAGTGAAAGTATTTATAAATATTCAAATTTTATAATTAACGTGGTGCACACAATAAGTAGTATGTTCGCTAACCTAATCATAAATATTTATAGCTTATAATTATCTTTATCTGATCTCAATTAACAATGAACATGTTTTGAAATGTACGTTTTATAAGTGCGTTGGTTGTCATTTATAAAATGGAGTTTGGAATGAAATTATTAAATGGGGTTTGAAATTATGAAAACTTTTACTTATGAAAACTTTTACTTAAATGGGGTTTGAAATGAAATTATTTGCAAAATTAAAGTCAATAATTTCAAACTATTATCAATAATAGAGTTTAAAATGAAAATATTTACAAAAACATCGATATTTATTAATCATATACATACTGATATATATATATATTCGATACATTTTCTCAAAAATATATTTATATATGATGATACAGGATATTCGTTTGGTTAACAATGCACATGTATTAGAGCATGCATGTGTTTACGTATCTCCGAAGCCCTCATTACGCAATGCTCTCAACAAAGCCGATTTCTGTCGGGTATATTTTCTTCTTCTTTACAATTTTTCTTTGACAAAAATCTAATTATCATGCCTAATACTCTACTCTATGATGTATAAATCTACAACTGTTTGACGGTTTATATTAGATATATACTCCGTATGTATGTATGTACAATCCTTCTGAAACCGTCTCATAGTAAGCTTATTTTAGTTTGAAAAGTTTGATAACGGTGTCTACTATTTTCTTATCACAGAATCAACGATATTTGTCAGTTTACTCATGGACTAACAACGACCATGTTAGAGAAGCTTTGCACATTAAAGAGGTATGTGATAATTTGGACATCACTCGCACCGTATTTGTTAGCGTATTCGTATGTAAATTATTACTATATGCCAAATTAAACTTGATCAGCAATGCATTGATATAATGAGTATTTATACTGTATCACCTTGTTTCTTAGGGTCCATCGTATAATATATTCTTTTCTTTTCATCTAGGTCGTCTTGTTCTTATTTACTTATGAAAATTAAACTTATAAAAGCTGAATATATAAAAATTAGCACAATATATATGAATATTCTATAAATGATGTGTCAATGTTTTTCATCAAATGAATGGCATAATATATATATGAATATTCTATAGATATACTTATTTGATCTACTCCGTAAAATATTGAATATTCAAAATATTTAGATTGAATATAGATATTTGATTTGATTTAATTGAAAAGCTTTTGAATTTAACCTTTTATTAGGGCTAACGTTGTTATACCATGCTCACAAAAAATATAATTGGTCGAAATTTGAATTTTTATTTTTATTTTTTTATTTTTTTATTTTTTTATTTTTTTTACGCTCTTCCTACAAAAACTTCTTATCTAACAAATTTGATTTTGTTTATATTATTGTACTTTTTTTTTTTCCTACATTTATTAGGGAAGCATAGATCGTTGGACAAGATGCAATAAAAGTATAGTTATTACATACAAACCAAATGCTATCAATGCCATCAAATATCACATGAATGCATCAAGATATTCGTTACAAGCATTAATTTACAGGTAATGCTATAAAAGTATTTATTTAAAGCACGTCTTTTATAACACCGGTCGTTTCACGCATAAAACAACCCATAAAATTATCAACACTTTATCTAGCATTAAATGAGATGCTGACAAATTTCATTGACGGTTTCACGCGTGAAACAGCCTTATTTCAAAATTTGTCATCTATTTAAATATTTTTGTTAGAAGCTTTTTGGTTCAAAAGTACGAAATGGAGTCAATCAATGTATGTAATAGCATGAAATTAATGAATTAAAGTGTGAATTTATTTATCCATAGATAGTGGTAAACGTACAACGTCCAATAAATTTTTCAATACCATAATTTATAGATATCATTTAAATAAATTGTATAAAAATGTTGTATGCGTAATTTTACTTTAGATTTTACCCCGTTAAAAAAGTGTCACTATATTATATTACAGTGGAGATCAAGACATGATAGTACCATATATTGGCACACTTGAATGGATAAACAAACTAAATGTTGGAGTTAGTAGTGAATGGAGGCCATGGTTCGTTGGCGGTCAAGTTGCCGGGTTAGTACTTCCTTCGTTTGGATTCTTAAAGAGATTATTATTTGACGATTAAAATAATTTGATTAAATAATTACGGAGTATAAGACATTTTCATATTTAATACAACTAATTAGTAGAATTTCTCAAAATCTAACTGTCATATATGCTGACAAATTTTATTGGTTGTTTGACGCATGAAACGCTCTCATTTTAAAATTTGTCAAATATGACTTAAGACTTTTAAATTTTTATATATCTATCTATTTTGGATGTTTTTGCAGATACGTTACCGAGTTTTCAAGTTTATCTGATTATAGACTAGTATTTACTACTATTAAGGTATGGAGTAATATTTACTTTCTTTCTTCTTTTTTTTTTTTTTTCTTTTTTTTTTTTTTGGTATGGCAAAATGTTAGCGGCTCATTACTTTTATCTTAACAATTTGCGT
This sequence comes from Dianthus caryophyllus, assembly GCA_023091065.1. Lineage (NCBI taxonomy): Eukaryota > Viridiplantae > Streptophyta > Magnoliopsida > Caryophyllales > Caryophyllaceae > Dianthus > Dianthus caryophyllus. Next base: position 2,545,227 of record CM041526.1, on the reverse strand, counting down.
AGGGTGGAGGGCATACTGCTCCGGAATATAAATCTCGAGAATGTCTTGCAATGATAGATAGATGGTTCTCATTAAGTCCTCTCTAATTAATTTTCTCTTATTACTTGAAATATAAACGGTCCATAATTGCATTCTTATTCTTGTGATTTTGTGTTAGTTGTGGTGTTTTTTTTTTTTTTTGGGAAAATGTAAGTATATTAATAATAAAACCCGATTACAACTTAGGATTAAGAGTGGACATCACACTCATTACATTTTGCTCAGCCAACGACTATCATACAAGGATAATATTGACTTGTTTTTCACTTTGAAGCGATTAATAACATCATCTACGACACGCTTAATCAGCAAAACCGCGCGAGCTACATCATGATCAAACCGAGCCTTGTTCCTTGCGCACCAGGTGCTATAAATACCAGCCACCACACATACACGCTGCTACAATATGACGCACAAGCTTGGACCTGTTTCCTCTGTGACACCATACCTCAATCTTATCTGGCCTAACATTGACACCCAGCAAACGAGAGAGTTCTGACCAACACATTATAGCAAAAACACATTCATGGAATAGATGAGCATGAGTTTCAAGAGTAGTACCACATAACACACAAGCATCCTCTCCAACATACCCCATGTTTTTGAGTCTATCATAAGTGAAAAGTCTCCCAAGCTTGTATTCCCAAAAAATGAAAGAACACCGCGGAATATTCAAAGAATTCCAACACACAAATCTCCAGGGCACCTTCGTCTTCTCCCCTCTTAACCATTTATATGCTTCCATAACCGAATAGTTATCATTAAAAACTGGAGTGGACATACCTGAACAGAAAGTTTGCATACAATGTGCAACTTTTTTCCATGACCAAGCACAATCCAAGGGAGGAGAATATGATCTCCGACAATCGTCAAAACTGAAAGTGTATATAAATTAATACTGAGTAGTAATTGATTCACAATATAAGAATTTATTTAAATCCGTATGAAAAAAACACTTTTTCTATTGAGAAAAGTATATGAAGGGATTATGGAACCATGGAGTAGGGTGATTACCTAAATTTTGATTGTAACGTTAGACAGATTATAAAGTGGTTAATTGACAACAGTTTTTACAAATTAGATGAGGCAATGAATATAAATTCTTGTCATATGTCCAACGAACATAATAAAAAAATCGTAAATATATATATGAAGTATTGTTGCATACTCCATGATTAATGTACATTTTCTAATTTTTTTGGTTTTACGACCTCTCTAATTAAAAATTGACGTAAACTTAACTACAGAGTAATATATTGTGTATTTTACTTCTTGTAAAATAGATGTGAAAAAAAAAAAAGTTCATGGATCAGATCAAAGTTAAGGTGAAAAAAACTCAAATCCACATCTGACCAACTCTTCATGGGTTATATCCAATGCTCAGGGGTCCAATTTTTTTAAATTGTTATTCGACTCGTCGAGTCTAAACCCACAAATCTATGTAGGATTTTAGACTGAATCGCCATAATTAATTTGAATCAAAAGCTATTAAGTTCGATATTACGAGTATATTATTATTATTATTATTATTATTATTATTATTACTAATTTATTATTGTTATAATTTTGTTCGACTACATAACACCGTCTCATTTAACCATCGGTCGAAACAAAATTTAATTTGAAAATTGATAAGTACCGATGGTAAGCCTAAGGATACAATACGACGTCGTCGCTCTCCTTTAAAGTGGCAAAGTAGGTTTTTGAGTTGCGACTTCAACCCCTAAAACCTAAAACCCTTGATAAATCTTCAAACCAATTCAATTCATTTCATTTTCCCAGAAATTACCCTAAAAATATCAAAACTTTGATCAAATTCACTGTTGTAATCAATCTAATGATGTCATTAATTGGATCAAAAGTGCGTCTTTTCTTCCCTAAATCTTATATAAAACCATTTTCCTCATCATTTTCGACGATTCATGTACCCTCCGAAAACCCTAATTTGTCGGAAGATGAAAATGATAATGAAGGGGAAAACCCCACTGAAATCAATGCGAATTTGGTTTCGAGTGAGAAATTTTCTCAAGAAATCCCAATTATTGAGAAATTGCATTCATTGATCACAGACCATTATAAGAAAAACCCTAATTTGTCCCAAAACCCTAGCTCAAATCTCACAATCCCTTCCCTCAATCTCCCCTTTTCCCAGATTGCGCCAATTGAATCGCTTTCACCTTCGGTTGTCGCGTCTGTTATCCTGAAATGTCGGTCGGTTCGCCATGGTATACCCTTCGCTCAAGCTCTTGCCTTTTTTAATTGGGCAATTGGGGATGGAGACGGTGTCGAAAAATTTACTCAGGGTTTTGTTGAGATGGTTGATTTCGCTGGGAAAGTTAAGGAATTCGATGTGGCGTGGGGTTTAATCGACGATATGAAACGTCGAAAATTAGACATTCCTACTGATGTTTTTATTAGTTTGATTAGGAGGTATGTTAGAAGTGGTATGGTTTCCGAGGCGACTCACGCTTTTAATAGGATGGAGGAGTATGGGTGTACCCCTGATAATGCTGCATTCACTGCTGTCATTACCATTCTCGTTAAAAAGAAAAAGGCGGTTGAAGCTCAGTCGTTTTTTGATGGGTTTAAGGAGCGGTTTCAGCCTGATGTGGTTGTGTATTCTAGCTTGGTTAACGGCTGGTGTCGGGTGGGTAAGATTTCGGAAGCTGAGAAGGTTTTTGGGGAAATGAAGAAGAAGGGTATCGAGCCTAATGTTTATACGTACACTGCGGTTATTGATGGATTGTGTAGACACGGGCAGATAGCCCGTGCTCATGATGTTTTCGCGGAGATGATTGAGAAAGATTGTAAGCCTAATTCTGTGACGTTTAATAACTTGATGCGTGTTCATGTCAAGACGGGGAAGACTGAGAAGGTTTTGCAGGTTTATAATCAAATGAAGAGGCTCGGGTGTCACCCCGATGTTATCACGTATAACTTTTTGATTGATTGTCATTGTAGGGATGGAAATCGGGATGATGCCATGAAGGTGTTAAATCAAATGGTGAAAAAGGATGTTGCGCCCAACGTGCATACTTTTAACTCGATTTTTATCTGTATTGCTCATGCGATGGATGTTAACGCTGCGCACAAGCTGTTTGCGAAGATGAAGGAGTTGAAGTGTCAGCCTAACACGGTGACTTATAATGTGCTGATGAAGATGTTTGTCGGATCAAAGTCGACTGATATGGTTTTTAAGCTCAAGAAGGAAATGGACGAGCTAAAGATCGAGCCTAATGTGAACACTTACAGTACTTTGATCACGATGTTTTGTGGTATGGGTCATTGGTCTAATGCTTGTAAGTACTTTAAAGAGATGATCGAGGAGAAGAATTTGAAACCGAGTAAGCCTGTGTATGAAATGGTCTTAAAGCAGCTGAGGATCGCAGGTCAAATTAAGAAGCACGAGGAGTTGGTGGAAATGATGGTCGAAAGGGGATTTGCTTCGCGGCCCATTGAGAACAACTTATAAGTTATGACGACGTTGGACGATGCTTTGTGGCTAGTATCTCAAACGTGCTCAGACCAGATTTTATACAGAACAACATCTACGGAGCATCATATACCGAGTCAAAGAGTTACGCTTGCCATGTTTTCAGGCTGCAGTCAGTGCCCATTAGATTATAATTGTCTTCGTCGTGAATTTTCCTTTGTATTCCTGGAGACATTTCTAAGTTCCCAATTGTTTATGTGATTTTCCTTTGTATGAGTACGATTTTGTAGTAAGTCGTAAGTGTTGTTTGGTTGATTTTTAAATCCATGAACTCTTGAAAATCTCGAGTTGAAATAAATTCATGACATTTTACTTTCGGACCATACGCTGTCAACAATATGTTGATAATAACAAAATAATAACTTGCGGAGTACATCTTAATTTAAATTCGAGTCGAGGATGATTCTGCAGTATGTCGACGGTAGCCTCACCTCCTAACCTTCACATTGAATGGCATTCGCGTAATAAGCTTTCTCTGCATTCTTGCAATCAGTAGCCTAATAAATTATACTGTGATGAACGGCCCCGTGTATGCATTTTCTGATCCACCAAGACATGAATGATTAGACGTCAAGGAAAGCGTAACAATGTATGTGTTTTCGGCTTCAAAAGGATAGTCTGCAAACTAAAGTTTCTCTACTACTGTCAGTTATGTGCCCTGCTTAGTGCAAACCAACCAAAGTAATTGCTGTGTAGAATGGGAAGCATTATGCATAAATCCGACGTACAAAACCCATAATTATTTGGACTCTCCGACATACGTCTGATGGTTCGACATAAATACGGGCAAACAAGTCTTATTTGATAATTTAATTTTGAAACAGAGGCATGACACAAAAGTTTGTGTAACTAATTGTTAACAAAAAAAAAAAGACAAGGAAAAAACTGTAAAACTTTCTCAAAAATCGAAGGAAAACAACTGATCCAAAGTCTGTGCGACGGATTGATACAGTATTACATAAGACTGTCGACAAATTCTTTCGTAAGACCGTAGAAAGTTAAGACTGCACTCTTAACTTATGTAAATAGGGTTAAAACTTGCCTTTAATCAAAGACGTTTTGTACTTTTGTGCGAGGTCATAATAGACAACATCACAACATAGCAAGACAGATTGCTGGCCTAACAGAAAAGCTAAGCATAGAACACATTCGGCTGGAATGTCGGCAAACGGAACAACAGATCAGAAGCCTTGCATGTCTAGCATCTCGTCGAGACGTTTTACTTTCTCCATTCCCTCACTTAATAAAAAACGGATCTGCTGCTTATCGTGACATCCCTTGTTCTTTTCCATCTCTTCCCTAATTGTTTGCCGCAATTCATCTACAGATGCAACACACGAATTTTGTAATCAAGAGGGATAGCTTCGAATCTACTCAACTTTCGAACTTAAAATCAAATACTGCAACAGAACACCAACTAATACGTAGTAGAAAGTGTAGTTTTACGTCGTCAAGATGGTCGTGACTTAACCAAGCTTAGACAAGATAAGTCGGACCATCATGTGTGCGTGTGCGTGTGCGTGTGCGTGTGCGTGTGCGTGTGAGACAGATAAAGGAAGAGATGGAAACCTCTAGAATGAATAGGGGCTCGTCTCGCAGTTCTTAATGCATGTCTGTACAGCTTCAGCACTTTGGCACGGAAAACAAAATCCTGTAAATCCTTAAACATGCTGCAATCACATTTTGCCATATCATATATACATGTCAAGGAGAATAGAATTCCAAGGAATCGAACAAAGATAAACACATAGCATATAGAAGCTGCGGGTTAATTAAGCCGCAGTCAACAGATTCCTTTAATTCAAATTCACGTCAGCCAGTACACAGTTCTTAATATCTAAAGGTTAGATTAAACAATTACGAGAAGCAATGTAACTAGTAGAATTAGATTAGCCAATGATGATAAAATCTGATACAACTAGATTTTCTCAGAACCGATAACTAGCATTCCTTGCTTTTCCAATTCATGAAGTAGGAAAAGCGCTGCAGAATCTTCAGAACTTTTTTTATCGGCTCTTAGTTCACCTGTACCCTCCATAATACCAACGTCAGGTATGCGCAGAGATATTTTCGACCTGAAACTATTAAACCCAGTCCTCTTGTTCGGCCCCTTACCGAATTCAATCGGAGATCTTGACTGGTGTCCTATAGTTTCAAAGTTCGGCATTGGCCACTGCAATGTTTTACACAATTCGTACAGCGAACTCTTCGGCGCTCCTTTTTGATTATTAACAGAGGAAATGACAGGAACACTCTGAGTAACCTTCAGCTTCTTCCGAGGCACAACTTCCACTGTTTTTGTCCCATCCAAGGAAAAAATCTTCATGTCGGATGGTACCGAGCTAATCTCGCGGAGTTCTCTTTTCCTCTTCTTCGTAACAAAGCGGTCATATGAAATTCCTCTATTTTCTAGATCCTTTAATAAATGAAAAGCTGCTTCTCCTCTTGCAGCCTTCTGAGTTTTACCAATTCCCTCGCCTATTAGTAAAACATCAGGCAATTGTAATCTTAGCTCCGCAAGTTTCAGTAGATTATGATTAACACAATTTTCTTTGAAAAAATAACCTAGAGAAGCGCATAATTCACCAAGTTCACGGAATGGAGGCAACTCGAGATTATCAGGAGTCACTATGGGAGACAAAAGTGGGAGGAAAACTCTCCACACTTCCTCGATTTGAAGCTTGGTATCAATTAATATTGCTCCCGCGATACTCTCTACCAGGTCACCAAGAGCCTTCGGGCACTGCCTTCCTTGCAGTGTTTTAGCGTCCTCTTCCTTTGTCATAAGATTCACGTAGTCGTTTATTTGCACCGAGAGTGCTGCAGACGAATGCTGAAGGTGACGGAACAGGTTTTGCCTGACAGCAACTTGAGCAAACTTTTCATTATTTACTGAAGCTGAACGTAGGTCAGTCAATTCTCCAGGGTCACTGCTGGTATGGTTCTCATATAGATACCATGTTACAAGCACATCTAGTACAGCATCTCCGAGAAACTCGAGCCTCTCATAACAGTAGTTTAACCTGGCTTTTTCAGTCGTATAAGTAATAGCTTCGAGTAACAGTCCCTTGGTAGAAAAGTCGTACCCAAGCTTAGTTTCCAAGGCTGTTATCTCCTCGAGTTTTGGGGAGCAAGAACGATCAGATGCCACGTCAACAACTTTGTCGACGTAGGTAAGGTCAAGCTCAGATTCAATGCCGAGCCACTTCATCACATGGAGAGCAGCCACTAATCCACCACCGACATAGTAAGCACCGATAAGTGCCTCAACACAATCAGCTATGCTTTTGGAGACCAACCACTTATGTCCCCTGTCACAGCGCTTTCCAAGTACAAGATTTTCGTCGACAGTTTGGTATCTGCTATCTAAAGGGACTTCAGATGTGTCTATTCCGTGTGAGCAAGGAACGGAGTGAACTGACAGCTGTCCAGGAGCAACCCATCGACGTGGGTCGAAGGGACTGTCAAGTATGTACTCCTGTAGGCCCCGGTTAATTCCTAAAGAGTGTAAGGTAGCGTTACAAATTGCTCGCTGGCGAAGAGCAGATAATTTCCCTTCATGATAGTCGGGATATTTAAGAAAAAGATGGCAGCTTACTGAATATTTCAGCACTGAATCCCCAAGTAACTCCAAACGCTCGGATGAAAAATCTTCGCAACTTCTCAGAGTTGTGAGTGCCTCCAACAGCAGTAAACCCGGGATATTAGATTTTTCTAAATTGAAGGCAATATCCTCCCTGAGTTGGCAAGCCAACATTAGACATTCCAGTCGGTGCATCAACGACGGTATCAAGTAACATGCTCTCAGAACAGATAGCGGGATATCGATTCTGACTACAAGCTCAGGGGGCATGTGAGCATGCATTTGTGGCTTTTGATCAGTACCGTTAGAAAGCATCTTTCGACGTAACGCTCCAGCTTCAGTATCAGATAGAAGGTTATGAGGGTTATGAGTATGCTTCAACAGCAATAACGGTTGCTCAGGATATAGCAGGTCAATTTTGTACTTTTTCGCAAAGTAATCAGCAAAGGTAGAGTACTTTGACTGTGCTCCATTACGATCAGTCTCAAAGGGGCTGTGAGCGGACGTATCGTCTAAGACATCAAGAACGTTGTATATCCTCCCTGTGTGAATGGCTATAACAACACTGTCTTTCAAATGTCCCTTATCACATGAACAATTCGCTATATTTACCGTGTTTTCAGAAGTACCCTTTTCATCGGGGCTACTCCTTTTCAACGAAGAACAACTCGTCATAAATTCTACTACGGAAACACAAGAGTCAATTGCCTTCCAGTTAATCCTCCAAGAAGCGTGATCTTCAGGATCCACAGGCTCAAGAGGTAAGATCAAATACATACACGCCATGTTCCATAGAAGATCGTCGCTTTTCTGGAGAAGAAATTCTCTAGGCGTACCACTTGCTTTAGACCCTCGAAACAGTTTACCAAATAATCCATTAAAGAGGAGTTCATGAAAATGCATTGCTCGCTTGATTTGCTCAGAATCTAAGTGCAACTTTCCACATGGACTCACAAACGCTTTTCCCATCTTATCGAGCAAATACAGGTCCATTTTTGCATTACCAACGTCATCGTCTAACTTTGACTGGGTCAAAAGAACAAACCCAGAGAATGGATCGCTGTCACAAGAGAAATCGATCTTGTAGGAATGAAAAACAGCACCAAGGGGATCATCTCTCCACGTACCCGACAAAGCATGTACCTGAACCGTCCCGTGTAACTCCTTTCGTTTGGTGCTTCCGGCATCAGCTAACTCATTGCTTTCCATATTCAGCAGACTTTTTGCGGGCTTCAACCGATAAAGTCACCTAATTGAATGAAAAACACCCAGTGACCCCTAAACTCTGATTTACTAAGCGATCTAAGCTCGACTTTAGTTACCCTCTCAACTAAGAAAACGAAAAAACAACAATTCTAATCGAAATCCCTTCGACTGTTAAAAGAAACAACGAACGACAAACTGTTATCTTATTTCCCAAATTTATATCCCCAACAGAGAAAAAGCAGCAAAATCTCGACTTGGTTCGAGAAAAACCCGTAAAAGTTAGCTACTTCATTGATTACAAAAACCACCTTTTATGTTTGTGCAGAACATTGCCGCGATTATGCGTATTTAGTAAGTCTACTGTAAGACGGTTTTACAAGTACAAACGGCCTTATAATAGCCATTGTACAACAAGAGAAACCCTAAACAAAATTCCCAAATCACAAAATTGGATCACATCACACAAGAATTACCAAAAAAGAATTGAAATTTACAATGTAGTTGTTCAATTCAAACTCAAAAATCAAAAATCAAAAATCATGTGTCATCAAAAATACCAAAAACAAAAACAAGAAAGCAGAATTCAACTTCACAGCAGCAATTAAAGTTATAAAATTTAGGAAGTAAATTAAACAATGAAGAATAATTGGGAGAATAATAATGAAGAAAGAGGATCAAAAATATGGAAGTATTACCTGAAGTGGGATGAACTGATGAAACAAGTTTTGCGTGTTATAACTTCTGAGTTGTGTTTTCTTGGGTTTATGTACTTTGTTACGTCGGTGAAAGTTACGAAATTTTGACTTTTCAAAACAAAGATAAAAACAAAAACTCAAGTTTTTCATTAAAGAGGAGTATTTCGATACATAAAAGGTGACTACACTTAGGTGGATCGTGATTATTGTTGATTAAAAAGTGACCACCTGATCACAAATTAATTTAAATGTTGTTACTTTTTACACATTAGTGATGTTGGGAAACAGAGGGAGTAGTTAATTATTTTGTCAAGTGTGTAATTATATGCTCGGTTGCACCAATTCCCTTACACCGATTCTTTCATTCAATACGACGTTAGAATATAGCGGTTACAGAACCGCACCACAAATTGGAAAGGGTACATAACAAAATTTGGTACTAGAAAGTGAGGAGTGGATGATCGGGTCATGTAATTCGATACATGAATTTTTAGACATCAAATCAAAGTGTACATTAGTTAGACCAGGAAAGCATAAGCATACATTAAATTGATCAATTGAACAATCTCGTAAAACCCTACTCGAAAACGAATTCCTAATAAGATCGATCTCGATCTCGATCTCGAACTCGATCTCGATTTGTTTTAGGAATTTCGTCGAACAGTTTACTTGCATTGCTGATTTTCTTTAACATTCACAAAAAAAAGGAGGACAAATCACTCGATTTTGATTATTAAGTATTAACCTACAATGTAACGTACCATCATTATTACTGTATTATTATTATTATTATTATTATTATTATTAGATGGTAAATTACAATTAGACACGCTCAATTAAAAAAAAAAAAAAAAAAAACCATTGATCCTCACATCATTCATTCAATCAAATTACAGGCATTAATTTGATTTAAATCGTCATCGGTTACCGGCTAGACGGCCGGTAATCCGACGATTCATTCGTTCGTTAATTAGTTCATAACAATCAAACATTTAATCGACAATGTCGCAAACGATATATCTACACGGCGACCTCGACCTCCACATTGTCGAGGCTCGTTGCCTGCCTAACATGGACATTGTTTCTGAACGCTTTCGTCGCATTTGCGCAGCGTGTCGCTCTCCTTTTCATAAGGACAATTCCAACAATTCCAACAACAATCGTAACAACAGCCATAACAACAACAACAATAATAATGATAAGAAAAAGATAATCACAAGTGACCCTTACGTAACGGTCAGCCTAGGTGGCGCAATCGTGGCGCGTACACGTGTCATAACCAACTCGCAGAACCCCGTTTGGGACGAGCATTTCAACGTGCCGTTAGCGCACCCTGTCGCGGCTGTTGAGTTCCTGGTCAAGGACAATGACGTGTTTGGGGCCGACCTGATAGGAACTGCGCGGGTCCCGTCGTCCGACATCATCGTCTCCTCCGAGGATGACGAGATCGACGCGTGGTTCCCCATCGTCGGCCCCACGGGGAAGCCCCCCAAGCCCCACGCGGCAGTGCACGTGAAGATGAGGTTCCTCCCGTGCGAGGTGAACCCCGGGTACGCGTCCTGGGGGGCGGCGGGCCGGGCCGGGGGAGTGGACCGGAGCTACTTCCCGGTCCGGCCCGGGGGGAGGGTGACGCTGTATCAGGACGCGCACGGGGCAGACGGGGAGCTACCGAGGATAGAGCTCGAGAACGGGGAGGAGTACGTGCATGGCAAGTGTTGGGCGGATATTTGTCATGCGATAATCGAAGCGCATCATATGGTGTACGTCATCGGGTGGTCGGTTTTTCATAAGGTGAAGCTGGTGAGGGAAGAAAGCGGTTGTCGAGGCAGTGACGATGGTGGACCTGGTGTCGGTTTGGGTGGCGAAGGAGACATGTGTTTGGGGGATTTGTTGAAGTATAAATCTCAAGAAGGTGTCAGGGTTTTAGTTCTGGTTTGGGATGATAAAACCTCCCACAGTAAATTCTTCATCAACACTGTAAGTCTCAATAATTATATTTCGTTTTAATTTCGCGATTTCCAATATGTTTTACCTAGGTGTGTTTCCGATATTACTAGAGCTGATCAAATGGCCTAGACACACTGTTGTATCTTGATTTAGTCGGGAGTACGTAGTAGTCCGTGGCCAGGGAAGATCGAGAAGTAACGGTTACCATTTAATTCAGTATCGACTATTACGTGTCGCCGATAAAAACATGTGATAATAGAGCTTTTGGATTTATATTGTGACGTGATTGAGTAATTCGAGAGGCGTTTTTGTGTGTATTACGTTATGTGGGTATTGGTTCTAACTGTTAGACGTGCGCGTTGCAGCAAGGCGTGATGCAAACCCACGACGAAGAGACGAGGAAGTTTTTCAAGCATTCGTCTGTAATTTGTACATTGGCGCCTCGCTACGCCAGTAATAAACTTAGCATTTTCAAGCAACAGGCATGCCTTTGTTGTGTTTAATTAACTAACCTCTCTTATCATCATCCATTGCGACTGTTAAACTCGCTGTTGTTCTGAATCAACTTTTTAAAATAATTGTCGTTACTGAAATATACACTTATATATGTCGAAAACATATGAGATTCCGAGATGTTTGTACTGAATTGATTTTGTTGGTGCCGCCGAATTTCAGGTTGTTGGTACTCTGTATACACATCACCAGAAATGTGTAATTGTCGACACTCAAGCACACGGGAATAACAGGAAGATTTCTGCTTTTCTCGGAGGTCTGGACTTGTGTGACGGTCGTTATGATACACCACAACACCGTCTTTTTAAAGATCTCGACACTGTTTTTCGAGATGATTACCACAATCCAACTCTCGCTGTCAGTTTCCATCTCTTTTAAATACCGAGTACTACTTTCTTGGTGAAAAACTTTTTATTTCGAATAATTTTTCTGTTGATTCTGTATCCATTTTGATTAGATACTATCGTTTTCCTTTTTTCAACGAGCACAGGGTTCAAAAGGGCCTAGAGAGCCATGGCATGATCAACACTGCAAAATTGAAGGACCCGCGGCATATGACGTGCTTACAAACTTTGAACAGCGGTGGAGAAAAGCGACAAAATCGTCACTGAGAAGGAAAATCAAAAGTATCTCGCATTGGCATGATGACGCCTTACTGAAAATAGACCGTATCTCGTGGATACTCAGCCCTTCAGAATCCGTGTCTACAAACGACTCGAGATTATGGGCTACTGAAGCCAATGATCCCGAGAGTTGGCAAGTTCAGGTACTTTTTAGCTTAAGTAATTGGCCAAAATTTTTACATAATTGTCCATCTTAAGCTTTGTCGTCGACATTTTTGATTGCAGGTTTTTCGATCAATAGATTCGGGGTCAGTAAAGGGCTTTCCTAAGGACGTGCAAATGGCGGAATCTCTGGTTAATCTATTCGACATACAACATGCTTTGCTTTTGTCTTAATTTTCTGTTTAATCAAAGTAAAAGTAATCATTTTTTTTGTGTTTACAGAACCTCGTATGCGCAAAGAACTTGGTAATTGACCGAAGCATCCAAACAGCGTACGTTGAAGCAATAAGATCTGCGCAACATTTTATATACATTGAAAACCAGTATTTTCTCGGATCATCTTATGCATGGCCTTCTTACAAAAACGCAGGTATAAGTTCGTCTCCTTATATATACTGTACTAAAAATCATATCAGAAAATTCACACCGGAAAACTCAGAAGTCTTTTTTTTTTTTTTTCGTGTTTTATCTACTTTACTGACAAATTTGTAGGCGCCGATCACCTAATTCCTATGGAGATAGCACTTAAGATTGCTAGCAAAATCAGAGCCAAGGAGAGATTTGCAGTTTACGTCGTCATCCCCATGTGGCCTGAGGGTGTTCCGTCTTCTAACTCCGTGCAAGAAATTCTTTTCTGGCAGGTAGTACATGCTCGATCGAAATTTATATCAAAGTCGCTTATGATTACCGTATTCTAATTGTACTTTGCGCCTACACAAATCTACGCACCCTATAACGAAAGTACAGGGACAAACCATGGAAATGATGTATGACATAATTGCAAAGGAGCTTAAAGCCATGAATATCGAGGACGCACATCCACGAGATCACTTAAATTTCTATTGCCTTGGGAATCGTGAACCGCCTTTGGACTCGGCAGAATCAGGCCAACAGTCTTCCAAAAATGGCGAAGGGGTAAAATTCTCGGCCTCTATTATTTCCTGACGTTTTAGTATACATATATACCTGGGCAAAATAGTGATTTCCGCTACACTGTACGCTAGTAGGTCTCGCCATCTCAGAAGTTCAGGAGGTTCATGATCTATGTACATGCTAAGGGAATGATAGTCGATGATGAATACGTCATATTGGGTTCCGCCAATATCAACCAACGATCAATGGCCGGTTCACGGGACACCGAGATTGCTATGGGTGCTTATCAACCCCAATACACCTGGGGTAATAAAAATCGACATCCATACGGCCAGGTCAATAATCGACTCTTGAATAATCCACTTCACTTTTATTTTTCGATACAAGTTGATTGAATCACAAAATGACTGAAAATTGCTTAACATTTTTCAGGTGTACGGGTATAGAATGTCGCTATGGGCAGAGCATCTAGGAGGCGTAGACGACATCTTTAAGGAGGCCGAAAGTCTGAGCTGCGTCAAGTGTGTTAACAAGATAGCAGAAGAGAATTGGAAGAAGTTTGTCGCTGATGATTATGATCCGTTGCAAGGTCACCTCCTCAGATATCCGATCCATGTAACTGAAAACGGAAAGGTTCAGGCCTTAAAAGGGCACGAACAATTTCCAGACGTTGGCGGTAAGGTCCTTGGATCCCCTAACTCGCTACCAGATGCTCTGACGACTTAACGTCTCTCGGCCTTGACCTCGACCTCGACCTCGACCTCGACCATGTTGTTACATATCAGTAACCTTTGTACATGACTTTATTATATGATATATGATTGCAAAGAACATGTTTGTACTCCGTATATGACTACTAAGAATGTATATTACAGTGGTAAAAGCTACGCAGTAGATGCAAATCAATTTTTTAAACACCGTAAATTTTATTTTAGACAAAGTTATTGTGTTGTAAAAAGTTTAGTCTATATGTCAAATAATGGAAATGAAAAATTATTTACTTTGACTAAATTTTATTTATGAAAACACGGAGCATAATTTTTATCAAAATTTTATACCACAGGTCTCTCGTCCAATCCCGCAAGTAAAAATATGAAAAGTTTATTGCAAATGTAACCAATTTAACATATAAGGACTATTTGTATACTTAGGGCCTGTTCTCTTCACCTTATTTTTTCTGAAGTCTGAAGTCTGAAGTTTTCTGAAGTTTTCTGAAATTTTCTGAAGTTTTTTATAAGTTCCTGAAGTTTTCTGAAGTTGTCTGAAGTTTTCTGAAATTTTCTGAAATTTTTGATAAGATAAGTAAAAATAAGGTGAAATTTCTTTGAAGTTTCTTTGAAGTTTTGAAAGTTCTTTGAAGTTTTAAAAGTTTTAAAATTTTTATAAGTTCCTGAAGTTTTCTGAAGTTTTCTGAAGTTTTCTGAACTTTTCTGAAGTTTTCTTAAGTTTTCTGAAGTTTTTGATAAAATAAGTAAAAATAAGGTGAGGAGAACAGGCCCTTAATGCGACTACTTTTGAGACCTTAAAGTGGTCACAGTATAAGCCAGTAAATAGTCCCGATGTACACTGAATCCACTGTATTCTAAAACTTACCTACAAAGTATTAATATGGTCTAAAAGTTGATCAAAATGACGAAGTACTAGACAATATCTATAATTACAAATTATAAAAAAATTACTCGTATCAAATTTTAATATTAATACTATACTGATATTCTATTTAAAAAGACAAATTAAATAAAATTTCATACGGAATATAATTATATTTTCATTTATATTTTAACCGTAATTTTAAAAATTTTACAAGCTCACACGTAATGTATAGTTAACTCATTTTTAAGTTTAGGACGCATAAAGAATTTGTGCCTTAATATAAATAGGGATCCCCAAATCAAAGAAGTGCAATTAAAAGGGAAACCCTAATTTCCTCCATCTCTCTTCTTCTTCTCTCAACAACCCAGAAAAATGGTAAACTTCTCGCACTTTTTCCATCAATCTTCATCTTTTTGTTTTTCCTGTTTATTTCGATGTCGAATTAATTATTGAGATTAGTATTTATCACTCAATTTGATTTCAATTTCGCCAATTTTTTTATGCTTTTGCAGACTGATTCTCACCGCAGAAGGTATAAATCTTCCATCTTTCATGATTTTTCCTTTTGATTTTTTTCATTTCTTGTTTTTTTTGGTTGTATGTTTTGTGTAGTGGAAGATTATAAGTTGTTGGTTCTTGAAATTTCATCTGAATTACGAGGGTAGAAATTTTTATGCTGTTTTCAGATCGATTATTGAGTTCTTAAATTAGGGTTTTTTTTTTTGGTTTTGGATTATAATGAAATAAGTCATAATGACTCGTAATCATGTATATGTCGCCGCTCTTAATTTTGTTTTAAATTATACCGATTCAATCCGTCGTTCGATGCAGTTATCATCATTGGGTTTGTGGGGAACAATGTCTTTGTGTTAATCTAGTATTGAGATGCGTTTCCTCGATTTGCTATACATTAAACACTAAATTGACAGACATTGGGTGGGGTGCCGTGAAAATATGACTTGTGACGGGGTTAAGGGGTGGATGCACGAGCTTTGTTCGTGTTGCAATAATCATTGACGACATTTCACTAGAACCCTTTTTTTTCGTATAATATAGCAGTTCTGATACATATTTTGGTCAATAATTTGAATAAAAATTGTTAGGTATCGTTGCTATTAAAATTGCTTAATGGTTTATATTGGTCTGATAACTAGTAAAAATACCCTGATATATGAATGTTGCTCATTGCTGACCAAATAATGTGGACTCGTTTTTACCATTCAAATTTGTCCGAAGTTGATATTCAGTATTAAGCAGCCCTTAACCTCCAAATTTAATGCATTTTGTTTTTACTACTACTATTGAGCTATTGCTTACATTCGGTGTGGGGGTGTGTGTGTGTTATCTTTGAATGTTTAGATATTCAAGATCTCCATCACCTCGGAAAGCAAGGTCACCATCGCTGTCGAGGTCTAGGTCTAAGTCTAGATCTCCTTCTCCACCTAGATACAAGTCACGTTCTCGATCCAGGTCCAGATCTGCAAGCCGTGGGAGGTGAGCTTCAATTTTGAAGGGTTATATGGCATGGCAGATTTCATCAATTGATAGCGGTGTGTGTGCAAAGTTTGACCTTCTGTATGAATTTGTCAGGGAAGAGGTCACCAATCCCGGAAACACCCTTTTTGTGACGGGGCTCTCTGCTAGAGTCACGGAGCGAGATCTGAAGGATCACTTTGGCAAAGAAGGGAAAGTGAGTGCCAAAGTTTAACGCTTTTCTTATAATCTAATTGCTGCTTTGTGTTCCCTGAATGGCTTGATGGAATGAATATGATTAATAGGTAAGCTCGGTTTTCCTTGTTATGGAGCCACGCACACGGATTTCTCGAGGCTTTGCTTTCGTGACTATGGACTGTCTTGAAGATGCTGATCGCTGCATCAAATACCTTAATCAATCTGTTCTTGAAGGTCGTTGCATTACTGTTGAGAAGGTATGTTTCTTGTCATTGAACGAATATGGTAACACGTGAAAAGGTGTATGCTTTTTCTTTTTCTTTTCCCTTTTAACGTAGAAGTTTTTGGTTACATTCAGACGACATTGTGTCAGCTATGTTGGCAGCAATCAAAGATGATCAGTTTCATCCGTCTCAACTCTAGACAAACAGCATGCTGAAACAGCCAGCTAAACTTATTAATCATGCATCTGGTCAACTTAACATAGCAAATAGTGTCCACCAACAACTTTACAACAACCACACTCACCGTCAACTCTCAACTAATCAACGGATACTTCCAACATGCAACATTTCTATACAGACTTTTTATGGTATTTCATGCCTGATGCTAACTGTTATATGTTGGTATTGCTTTTTATTTTTTATTTTTTCCTCGTGTGGGTTCTGTCTTTGTTGGTTGATTGCTACTCATACGTGGCTATAATTTTGATGCATTTGCATATCCGGTTTCGCCATCTGATACCATCAACAGGGTGTAACAGTTGTTTCCTGTTTATTTTTTGCGTCAATATTTTCGTGTTGTTTTGCTTTTCCGTGACTTACAGTTACAGCTGTGGTGCCTTGATCATCGTTTCTTCCATGATTCATTGTCTTCTTTCTTACAGTATATAGCATTTCTAGTCTTAGGGGTAAGTTTGTTGTTATGTCCTATGTGGCTACTCTGGTGTTTATTTGTGCTGGAAAAATGTTTTAAATTCGGCTTTTTATTTTGTCTTCAATTGCTGCTCTACTCACTCAAACTCTATGACACTTGTTTGCTTCAACGCTTCTTTCAAGTTGCTACCATAGCTGCATTCATTAAACATGCACCAATGTTCTAGAATGGGTTCCCATTAGAACTCATTGGATATGAAATAAATTCCCGAAGTAATGTGAGTCACTATGACGAAGCCACCAAATTCATGTTTGGCGATGTTGAAAAGAACAGAGCAGAATGTTTGCTGTTAGAGGGGGATGAAGGTCACTAACTCACTATCCACATATGTGATTCCGTGAAGCGACTGTTTTGTCAGTGAAAGCCGGGTTTAAAGACATTAAGTACAATATCAGCTATCACCTCCAGCCCTATTCTTACACAAATTCTTAAGAGTAGTCAGTATTATACAGGTATAGCCGTATAGGTGTATCAATCTTGTATCAATCTTGAATTGAGCAGTATAATTGCTAAAAACCTGATCTTTTTTTTTTTTAATTATATTTTGCTAACATTTCAAAGGGAAATTTCTCAAGGTTTCAGTGATGTGAGTAGTTAAAGTGTGTTTGAATTAGTGGAGTTACTGTACATTATTACTTGACATATTTGAGTAAAAAAATTCTTGTTGACGATAATAAGGGCTCCATCTGATTTTTCAGTCAAGGAGGAAACGCCCTAGGACACCGACTCCAGGGCACTATTTGGGTCTGGACAAATCAAGAGAGTCAGGTAAGCTTACTTCTTATTGAAACCTTGATTCAGTATTTCAGTCCTTCAACAACATTTACTGAATGCTCAGGCTTTGCAGGTTATCGTGGCAGACCTCGAGGTGGTCATGGACGTGAACGTGATGAGTATGATCACAGGAGATCTCCAAGGCGTGCTCCTTACCGAGGTGGTCGAGGTTATTCCCCTCGTCGTTCACCATATGCTGAAAGGTCAAGAAGATACCGGTCGAGGTCTTACTCCCCGTATGGAAGTCCTGACAGAGGATATGGACGTCGTTCCGATGTTTATGGCAGATAAGTGAGTACTTTATGCATTCACAAGATCGTAATGACTTCCGTCTTATCTTGTATTCCGTAGAAGTTAGAGCATCAGTGTAAACTGTCAGAAGTCGGTGAGCTGGAGATTCAGAACTCTTTTACATTGTTGTACTAGTTGTGTCATCTGTGATCTGCGACTGAAGTTACTAGCTTGTTTGACATTGTGTTTGTAGTTTCATCAAATTATGTTGTTATAACTTAATATGAGTTTGCACTTAGACTGTTCATTTCGGATCTGAATTTTTTCTCGTAATCCTTCTACGTCTGTCGGCGAGTTGGTACCTTTTTTCTTTACTTGGAATCGGCTACAAATGTCAGGTACAACTCCATATTAGTGTGTTGGATAACAGCCATTTGGTGAAGTGGTCTTGCATTTTTCTAAAATGTTGAGCGCGTTTAGGCTTCGATTGCACTCAACCCAACATGGAAGTGAAGCGGTTGAGGTACAAGTTATTTGCAACAACTTTTACCTATGGTACCTCTCTTTTCAAACTAAAAAACTTTCACGGATTATAACTTGCACCTGGGAGTTTAGAAATTGATAAACATTTTTTCTTAAATCGTACTCTCTCTATTTCACTCAATTAGCTCCACTTTCTTTTTTTTTTTGGCAATTTCACTCATTTAGCCCCGTTGCTATTTAGGACAACTTTATGCAATCAAAATAACTCTTTTACCCCTACTAATATATTCATTTTACCAAAATATCACACACTTTATCCTCTAAAATGGACTCTACTTAACCAAACTATCAATATTACCCTTAACTTTTCATTTTCCTTAAAAATAATGCAAAAGCTCATGGGGCTTTTTCTTTTTTGGCAAGAGCTCAATAGAAATATTACTCCCTCCGTTTCGATGATTTGTTTACATTTACTTTATACACATTTATCGATGTGAGGAGAGAGGTTGAAAAAAATCAATAAAATAATAATATAAGTACAAAGAGGGTCCCGTTTGCTTAAAATTATCAATTGTAATTGGTTGAGGGAGTAGGGGCCACCTCTCACATGGGTCAAGCATGACCATTTTTGGAAAGTGTATACAAATGACCCGTACGCCCCAAAATGGAAAGTGTAAACAAATGACCGGGACGGAGGGAGTACATTCGTTTAGCCTTCGCAGCCAAGTTATGTGCTACGCTATTAAGAAATCTAGGAAGAAAACTAACTAAACAATAATGAAACGAAGGCAAAAGCAACTTAACATCTTGTATAATAAAATTCGCCGTATGCGAAATTTGAGCTAACCCAGTGACCTGGAGCACCGCCGTTAAACAATCCAACAAAAACGCAACGTGAAGGATATTATACCCAATTGCCCACTTTACTGCCATCCTTAAGGTCAGAAGCTCCGCTTGTAGCGCTGACTCTGCGTAACCTGCATAACTACCTTTGTAGAAAATCTTCCCGCTATTATTATAGGCCACCCATCCGAAACCGGCCTTACCATCTTCATTCCAACCAGCGTCACACTTAATTCTTACGTTACTACAGGAGCCTTCCCCCTCCACTACATAAAAAGGTTCATACAATCTTATCTTTTGTACCTCCGAATCTTGGCTATGTGGACCCTTATCCAACTATTGATTACGTTGATGAGCTAACCAGATCAAGCTATCGAAGGAATTTAGCGCATTCATGAACCTTGTAGCGCAGGGACCCTCATTGTTAAAGACCATATTATTTCTATGACACCAAATATTCCAAATAACATTCAAGAATAACAGAATCGCTTTGCCTGAATCTTCTAGTCCATGCAGATAAGTCAACCAATTACAAAGCCACGAGTTAAAACTCACGTCTCTACCCATATCACTATTGATACCTAATGGACAAGCCGACCAAATCCTTTTAGTGAAAGAGCAATCTCTAA
Organism: Dianthus caryophyllus; assembly: GCA_023091065.1. NCBI lineage: Eukaryota > Viridiplantae > Streptophyta > Magnoliopsida > Caryophyllales > Caryophyllaceae > Dianthus > Dianthus caryophyllus. The sequence goes on along the minus strand of CM041526.1, from coordinate 2,524,933 downwards.
AAATATGACTCAGCAACTCGTATATCTCATCATTTCCACAAGCTCTACAACACGGGTAGATATCAATTTTTCTTTTATAGAATTCCAACCCAATAGGTAAGGTATTTGTTAAAATACGCCAAACAAGGATGTGCCAGTTGGATGGACCAGGTAATTTCCATAGAACCTTATTAAGGAACTTACCTAAAAAAGCAGCTATTCTTTTACCATCTGATTGAGAACCATTCTCTATAAAATGTCTTTCCAAAGCCAACCCATATCCTGATTTAACACTATACTGACCAGACGTTGTATGTTTCCAAAAAAACTCATCCTGACATCTAGACAAAGGAATCGGAATAGCCCTGATTTTCTTGACCCACTCATGGGGCTTTTTCAATGAAATAGAGGGAGTATAACTCTTGAAGACGATCAATTTGAATATTAAATTAGCTAGATTTGCAACTTGTAACCAGTAAATATGGTCGGTCAAAGTTTTTAGCAAAGAAACTTTAGCCAAAGAAACTTTGGTCAATCAAAACTCGAGGTTATGTGTTCTGAAAGTGGAATATTGAACCAGTATCTACAAATTAGAATTGGCCAAACCTTTTTTTTCGTTAGAATAAAAAATACCACCGGTAAAGATGTAAATCCTGAAAGTACCATGAAAAATATACCTAGAAAAAGACATGCCGCAAAATTTTACTACAGTATCTCTCATTTCCATTTGATTATTAGGAAGTGAAACCTAAACTAAAACGGTTTCGCATGTAAGACCGGTTAGTTGGTCACTTTATCTGTTAAAATAGTCACATTTTAATCGTAAATAGTTGGTCGTACAAGTGTTACTATCTTTAGTAACTTACACTATTTACCCAATATTTGAGCAAGTGAAAATTAAACACGGAGACAAATAATTTGGGAGCGAATAAGTTTTAAACAAGATCTTGGGTAACATGATTAGTCATTATCCACTCTATAATTGACCCACTTCTATCTCAATCCATGAATAATACTCTACTTTTTTCCTTTTTTCATTGTATTACACTCAATTATAATTACAATTTACGTGTTATTATAACTTTAAAACTCAATCATATAACACTTTCTTATTTTCATATTCAAAGTATTAGTAACGTTAACCCGCATTTAATCTCCACCTTAAATAATTACTTATAATAATAATAATAATAATATATACTTCCTCCATTCCAATAGATTCTTTACGTTTGCTTTATGCACGTACATCAATACTCGTTTTGTTTCGTTCATATCTTTGGATTCGTATTCTCGAAAATTTTAAAATTTTGATATTAATAATGTCCTCGTTAAGACAATTAAAACAAGATCATTACGTATTATTTTTTATTTTGTATTTTAGAAGTTTTATCGAAGATTCTACACACGTATGAATAGTGTCAAAAAAGTGAAACGTAAAGAATCTAATGGAATGGAGGAAGTATATAGGTCGAGTGGTCGACCAATCAACCCAAATTAGTACGTACTACTTGGACGTCTCATATTAAATCGTACAAATATTATTTGTTCGTTTTGTTATTTCGAAATTAGAGCGACTGTTTTTGCCACTCGTGAAGTTGATTATTTATATCTGTATCTATGATTTATATGTATTTAGCGGATTTATTGTTATATTACCGTTTATGAATACAAATTATTATAAAATTCTTGATTTTTTTACTCGAAAATGTTAAAATTTTCGGGTTAGTTTGGGCTAATTCAAGTTATTGCCACATCTTATCGAGGTGAATTGTTTCTGTTAGCGCATAAAATTGATCTTAGGCCCCTAACCATCAACTTAATTATTTTTCTTTTGAGTTGATCATTGACATGGTATCAGAGCTTTGTGGCCAGTTGTCATGTGTACGGTAGTTGTGTCTACATATCATTCCCAAAGGGATTTGTGTTGGGGGGTTTTAGAATATAAAGCCGATCTTGGCCTCCAACCATCAGCTTTGGTTCAGTTAGTTCTTGAAAATCAGGTCGCGTAACCATAAGCTTGGACTAAGTTTTGGTTGAACCAGTTAGTGTTTGAATTAGTTCATTTTGGTTCATATCTAACTGTTAAGAGTATATAATCGATCGTGGGTCTTCAACCATCAGCTTAAGCTTTTGGCTGAGTTGGTTCCTGACATGGTATCAGAGCCTTGTGACCAATTAAAGGTCACGGGTTCGAGTCTCACCACCCCTCACTTTCAAAGAGGTATATTTCGCACCAGGTAGGCGGGCCTGTAGTTGCGTCCACGCTTCAAGCCCAAAAAGGGCATTTGCGTGAGGGGGCGTGTTAGAGTATATAATCGATCGTGGGCCTTCAACCATCAGCTTAAGCTTTTGGCTGAGTTGGTTCCTGATACTAACAAGTTGAATACAAATTGATTGGGTTGAGTCATTTCGGACAGCTCAAGTGAAACGCCTGAAGGGCTCCATGGCCACGAATGTAAACACGATACGTTATCATTCGTACGCTGCAGATAATAACAAAGACCCCCACTATAATTCATAGGTTTAATTGTCGTAATGTCGTGATCGAATATACTTTGGAGGCCTTGTCATTTCCCCGCCAAAACACCATGGCTCCACCTTCCATGTACAACCTCTTTATAAAGCAACCACTTGGACTACAACAACAACAACAACAACAACAAAATTACCAGTAATCATTTCACTAATGGAGTCAGTATTCATCAAGAATAACAGTCTACGACGAAAATCGTCTCTTCAAAATGATTACAATCTTGACAAAGAAGAAATAAAAGAACGACTGGTATTGCTCCACCACAATATGAAAAAGGGTGGCCGCAATAGTCGTACCAGTAACAACGACAACGATGATATTGACAACATTTGCGGCGTTTCAGCGGATTTTGAGTTCATGAGGGACAGAGATAAAGGGAGCTTCGACGGTGTACCGGATTTAGAGAGCCAGATTCCGTCCCCTGTGTCGGGGTACGGCAATATCACGCCGAAAGCAGTGGCGGACCCAGGACTCGGGAAGCTTAGCAGGTCTAGCACCGCTGCGTTTAGTAGAGGAAATGGCGGGGGTCTCAGCTCACAGTCGTCGTTTCAACGAAAGGGCAAGTCCCGTCTAATGGACCCGCCCCAAGCCCAAGTCCTGGCCCGGTCCACTCGGGTGGAGTACCGGTCCAGGATGATGGACATAGACGAGGACGACCCATTTAAGGATGACTTACCTGAGGAGTATAGGAAGGGTAAAATATCCTTTCTTACGTTTTTACAGTGGGTGATTTTGCTTACGTTTGTTACTGCTTTAGTTTCTAGTTTGGTGGTTAAGAAATTGAAGGCGAAAACCGTGTGGGGAATGCAGTTATGGAAGTGGGAAGTGGTTGGATTAGTGCTGATTTGTGGTGGGTTGATCTCGGGTTGGATGCTCAGAATTGTCGTGTATTTCATTAAACGGAATGTCGTGCTGCGCAGACGAGTTTTGTACTTTGTTTATGGTCTAAGGAGTTCGGTGGAGAAGTTTTTATGGTTAGGATGGGGATTATTAGCTTGGGTGTTGATCTTAGATAAGACGGTTAAGACGGAGAGTAACAGTCGAGTGTTGCCATACGTGACGAAGGTTTTGATCTGTTCTATGGTTGCGACATTCCTGTGGTTGGTGAAGACGTTGCTGTTGAAAGTTCTCACTATGAATTTCCATGTGAGCGCTTTCTTCGACAGGATACAGGAGGCATTGTTTAACCAGTACGTGATCGAGACCCTGTCAGGGCCGCCCTGCCTAGAACTGCAGCGCGTAAATGAGGAAGAAGACAGGGTGATGAGCGACGTGAAGAGGATGTACGATGCAGGAGTTGACGTACCAGCGGATATCAGGGCAAAGTGTATGCCTAAAAGCCGTGGTGGCATTAGTATCGAGAAGTTGCATCGGATGAATCAGAAGAATGTGTCGGCGTGGAATATGAAGAGGTTGATGTCTGTGGTGAGGAAAGGCGTGTTGTCTACACTCGATGAACAAGTCGATATTGGGGCTGACGATGAGAATGCTCTCCAAATTCGGAGCGAGAGGGAAGCAAAATTCGCGGCTAAGCGAGTTTTCAATAACGTCGCACAACCGTCCTCTAGGTAATATACGAGTATTTGTTACACTTTCATTAACTTATAAACACGTCAATCTGTTCTCATACAAGTACTAAATGTTGTTATCGTTGTTATAATATGTGCGTGAATTAGGCATATTTATTTCGAGGACTTGGAGCGGTTTTTACAAGAAGAAGAGGCCAGTAGAGCAATGCATCTGTTTGACGCGACTGGTAACTCTAAAGGAATCAGCAAACAAATGATTAAAAATTGGGTGGTATGTCAATTTGTTTTGCGCTTCTTCTTATCAACTACTTCTAGTAGTTTAAGCATCAGTTTAAGTTTTCGATTAACGTGACACGTGGGTTTCACGCGCTATGCTCAGGTAAATATGTTCCGAGAAAGGAGAGCACTGGCGCTGTCGCTGAGTGATACAAAGACGGCAGTGCACAAGCTTCACTACTTAGCGAACACACTTGTCGGTGTTGCTGTTATAATCATATGTCTGCTCATCTTAGGTGTTCCGCTCACTCATTTCTTCGTGTTTATAAGCTCGCAAATCGTTGTGTTAGCCTTCATGTTCGGTAACACTTGCAAGACCACCTTTGAAGCTATTATCTTCTTGTTCATCATGCATCCTTTCGATGTTGGTGATCGCTGCGAGATTGAAGGCGTTCAGGTACGATTTCCGCAATTTATTTCTTCTTATGCATATGAATACCTAATGAATGGATTATAAAAATAATTACCTTCGTCGGAATTTTCTGTATAGATGGTGGTCGAGGAGATGAATATATTGACGACAGTATTTCTGAGATACGACAATCAAAAGATAATATATCCGAATAACGTGTTAGCAACAAAGGCGATCAGTAACTACTACCGAAGTCCAGATATGGGAGATGGCATCGACTTCTGCGTCCACATTTCGACTCCTGTCGAAAAGATTTCACTTATGAAAGAGCGAATAACACGGTGAGCTTACATTTCAGGTCATTTCAGATTCGAGTCGTCGGTTCGTAGGTCTACGATTTTGATTTGTGCAACGTCGTTGTTGCAGGTACATTGAGAACAAGACAGAACACTGGTACACGAAACCAATGGTGGTAATGAGAGACGTGGAGGACATGAACAGAATAAAGTTTTCGGTGTGGCTGTCGCATACAATGAACCATCAAGATATGGGAGAGAGGTATGCCCGCAGATCGCTTCTAGTCGAGGAAATGGTCAAGATTTTCAGGACCCTCGATATCGAGTATCGTATGTTGCCTACGGACGTCAATGTTCGAAACATGCCGGCGTTGGCTTCCGACCGAGTTCCGTCCAACTGGACCGTTTGCTCTCGATGATCGTATCGCATATTGTTGAAATATTTGCATCAAAAATATGCTTTTGTCTCTGAAACATCCATTATAAACAACGTATTTGTTCACTTTGGTGCTATTTGTATTTAAGTGTGTATATTTGTTCACTATGCTCGTCTCTCAAAGCTTCGATACATTAAGTCACTCTTAAGATCGACTATCCGTTTTAAAAATAATACGGATTAAGTAAACCAGACATGAGTCCTATTCACTTTGTTTGACCCGTTTTAAATCAATACTTTAGATTTCAAAGTGCTCACTTACGTATGAGTTACGTAGGGTGAATCGAGTGAAGGTAATTTCAACAAAAAATATTTAATTCAACTCAGGTAAATTGTAACTTTCCACATAAATAGGAATGTTGTGGGGCGAGGCGGTGGTGAATATAAATTTCCGACATCCTTACCCACTAAGAAAAAAAAAACATTTTCCATATAATTTTCCAAAATCTTACCCATCTCATAACCCACAAGGCCACAACGGATCGCAATTAAAAAAATTACAATATAAAATTAATTTAAAATAGCCTTGATTATAATAATAATTTAGAAACTATAATAAATTTTCATTAATTTAAAATCAAGAAAAAAAAACACTATGCTAATTTACAATTTTGTGATATACTCCGTAGATTACATTCATAACTCATAAGCGGTGCGAGCACGAAAAATTCATTTCCGTCCCATCACCCATGACAGATACTATTTTGATACGAATACTTGTCCCACCACCCACCACACTTATACTATATTCAACTCCACCATTGAATGCGGTGCTACCCACTTGTATAGACGGGTGATGATAACGCCACTCCGTTTTGACCTTTGCCACTCAAATTACGGAAAGAGATATTAAAATAATAACTAGTGATGTGACCCCGTAATATTTACGGGACATCTCAAATTGTTGTTTCAGTTGTACTTTGGATTTATATTGTTCATGTGAAGCGTAGGTGAATCATATCTCACGATCTAAAAGGCGTTCACTCGTGCGCACATCCCAAACTAATGCGAAATACGATACTGGGCACTTAATTGTCGGCCTTAACCCCGCCCTTAAATTTTAGTACAAAAATAACCATGTCAGACACCACGACGTTATTAAAGAAAGCATTATTAAACACATGTATACATACATACATACCTATCCGTCATTATAAACGATTCAGCCGTAATTCACCGTGTCACTAAAATAGTACGACAATTCTATTTTTATATTGAAAAAACTTTTAACATTATGTGAACGTCGAGAATAAAGAATCTGAAGTATATTATTATATGAGCTCACAATTTGCTCTGTATCCATGTCGCAGCAAGTATCATATGACCCACGTGGAAATCTGTTGAGCTCGTATTTTATACACTCTTTCCCCTAGTTTTTATATATATTTATGTCATTTATAGTCCGTTTTATATTATATTCGTTTTAGGACGTTTTACTGCGATTTAGTGTAAATATTTGCAGGTAGGAGTAAATAATGCTGAAATAATAAAAACGAGATTGATCGAGTCGGAAGAACACGGACTAAAGACGATAAAAAGGAAGGAAAAGCAAAATGGACCCAAAAACTTGGGGAGCTCGGCCCAACAACAATAGGAAAAGACAGAGAAAATTGAAGGAGGATAAGGAAATAAAAAAACCAGGAGGAAGTTATTGTAGGGAATTAATGATTAGCAGTTAATTACTTTTGCTTTTGGAAAAAAAAAACAGAAAAACAATAGCAGTAACAAGCAACGTAGGAAGTAGGCGTATTGTAGGGCATTACGGAGTACTTTTACGGAGTAATTTCGGTAGTTCGATTTGCACAATTTCTCGTTCGATTTCAATTAAGACTAAGTTTACTCTTCTCTATTTCTATTTAATTTCAGTTTATTATTATTGTTATAATGTTTATTGTTAGTAATTTCATCTTTGTAGTCGTAGTTATGAGTAGTGAGTAGTCGTATTTCTAGGGCTCGGTCGAGCCTTAATGTGAATTGATCAATGTAACTTTTGACGTATTTGTTGAATTGTGTTACTTGTGGTTGATTAGGGTTGAGCCTATTCTTAATTTTTGTTGGTCATAATTTGTATAATTACCACGATTAGATTACAATGAGAGTTGAGTTTAGTTGAAAGGGGTTTTACATAATTGTGATTAACATAAGTTGAGTCCTACTCAGTTGAAACTACAACGACAGTTGAGTTCCTTCTTAGAGAACCCGAGTCAAAATTCGACCTCTCCCATGAGAATAGGCGAGAGCTAGAGTTGGGATAGTATAATGTTGGTTCTTAATGCTCCTAATTATGTTATAACGCCATGAGAATAGGAGTTGCGACATGTTAGGAAGGCCTTTTTCATCTCGAGAGAGAGTTCTTGGTAATCGTTTTAATTTGTCAAGTTAAAGCGGAACATTAGTCTCACGCAAGTGCACAATTCGATGAGTTATATTTAATTTAATTATCGTTGATCAATTCATATTAATGGTAAGACCATAGCCCTAGGTCTTTCTCTTATTGAACTTTTCTCTTTATTTTAAAATTTGCATTTTTTATATTTAGCTTTAGCTTAGTAGCTTGTAATTTTATACTCTCAAACCAATCGATCGACGTAGATAACTCTTAATCATAAATTTACTAGTGATTAATCATTCGCCTCCTCGAGTTCGACCCGTTTGCTACGACCCCGTACGCTTGCGGTAATTTTAAAACACATCAAAATCCGACGAAACTGCGGTGCGCGCAGCAACAACATCAAGTCACGGCGACAACAACAGAATAGTGAGACCACATACAAAAGATGCACCAGCAGAGCACAGCGACAAAGTTAGCAGCAGCGCTGTAAAACACAAGTAGCAGCGGTAGCTACAGTAACAGCAGCTCGACAGTAGCACACAACCACACTAATATGCAGCAAAAGCATCAGCCACCCTTAATGCATAATGACTACAAGTCTACAACACATAACGACAGTTGCAACGTCATATTGACCCAGACAAACACAACATTTCTTTGAGTTCATATAGCATATTTGAAAGCCTTTCAACGATTTTCGAGCCAAGGTCAGTATCCTTCGTGGCAGTCAAAAATCTAATTCTTTGAACCATTTGTGGCTCGCTGTCGTAGAAGTATAACTGTAACCAGCTGCGTTATTTACCATCTATTTAAAGCAATGAGCTGCTTTTATGATGATTTCGACCACCAAATTTAAAGAGTTACGTGAAACGCTGAATAATTGATATCGTAGTATATTCTACCATTTGAAGTAATAACCATTCATAATTTGAGTGCATATCAAAGAATAAGAAGGAAATTTGAATACGAATGCAACATTAGAAACCAGAAAACAACTAAACAAAAATGATGAGACACGGTCAAAATCCAAGAAAAGTACCCATGAACTTTAATTTGCAAAGAGGAAAAAAGGGCGAATGGAATTTTAAAGAGTTACGTGAAACGCTGAATAACTGATATCGTAGTATATTTTACCATTTGTAGTAATAACCATTCATAATTTGAGTGCATATCTAACAAGTTGAATACAAAATGTTAGGGTTGGGTCATTTCGGACAGCTCAAGTGAAACGCCTGAAGGGCTCCATGGCCACGAATGTAAACACGATACGTTATCATTCGTACGCTGCAGATAATAACAAAGACCCCCACTATAATTCACAGGTTTAATTGTCGTAATGTCGTGATCGAATATACTTTGGAGGCCTTGTCATTTCCCCGCCAAAACACCATGGCTCCACCTTCCATGTACAACCTCTTTATAAAGCAACCACTTGGACTACAACAACAACAACAACAACAACAACAAAATTATCAGTAATCATTTCACTAATGGAGTCAGTATTCATCAAGAATAACAGTCTACGACGAAAATCGTCTCTTCAAAATGACTACAGTCTTAACAAAGAAGAAATAAAAGAACGAATCGTATTGCTCCACAACAATATGAAAAAGGGTGGCCGCAATAGTCGTACCAGTAACAACGACAACGATGATATTGACAACATTTGCGGCGTTTCAGCGGATTTTGAGTTCATGAGGGACAGAGATAAAGGGAGCTTCGACGGTGTACCGGATTTAGAGAGCCAGATTCCGTCCCCTGTGTCGGGGTACGGCAATATCACGCCGAAAGCAGTGGCGGACCCAGGACTCGGGAAGCTTAGCAGGTCTAGCACCGCTGCGTTTAGTAGAGGAAATGGCGGGGGTCTCAGCTCAAACTCGTCGTTTAAACGAAAGGGCAAGTCCCGTCTCATGGACCCGCCCCAAGCCCAAGTCCTGGCCCGGTCCACTCGGGTGGAGTACCGATCCAGGATGATGGAAATAGACGAGGACGACCCGTTTAAGGATGACTTACCTGAGGAGTATAGGAAGGGTAAAATCTCCTTTCTTACATTTTTACAGTGGGTGGTTTTGCTTACGTTTGTTACTGCTTTGGTTTCTAGTTTGGTGGTTAAGAAATTGAAGGCGAAAACCGTGTGGGGAATGCAGTTATGGAAGTGGGAAGTGGTTGGATTAGTGTTGATTTGTGGCGGGTTGATTTCGGGTTGGATGCTCAGAATCGTCGTGTATTTCATCAAACGGAATGTCGTGCTGCGCAGACGAGTTTTGTACTTTGTTTACGGTCTAAGGAGTTCGGTGGAGAAGTTTTTATGGTTAGGATGGGGATTATTAGCTTGGGTGTTGATCTTAGATAAGACGGTTAAGACGGAGAGTAACAGTCGAGTGTTGCCATACGTGACGAAGGTTTTGATCTGTTCTATGGTTGCGACATTCCTGTGGTTGGTGAAGACGTTGCTGTTAAAAGTTCTCACTATGAATTTCCATGTGAGCGCTTTTTTCGACAGGATACAGGAGGCGTTGTTTAACCAGTACGTGATCGAGACCCTGTCAGGGCCGCCCTGCCTAGAACTGCAGCGCGTAAATGATGAAGAAGACAGGGTGATGAGCGACGTGAAGAGGATGAACGATGCAGGAGTTGACGTACCAGCGGATATCAGGGCAAAGTGTATGCCTAAAAGCCGTGGTGGCATTAGTATCGAGAAGTTGCATCGGATGAATCAGAAGAATGTGTCGGCGTGGAATATGAAGAGGTTGATGTCTGTTGTGAGGAAAGGCGTGTTGTCTACACTCGATGAACAAGTCGATATTGGGGCTGACGATGAGAATGCTCTCCAAATTCGGAGCGAGAGGGAAGCAAAATTCGCGGCTAAGCGGGTTTTCAATAACGTCGCACAACCGTCCTCTAGGTAATATACGAGTATTTGTTACACTTTCATTAACTTATAAACACGTCAATCTGTTCTCATACAAGTACTAAATGTTGTTATCGTTGTTATAATATGTGCGTGAATTAGGCATATTTATTTCGAGGACTTGGAGCGGTTTTTACAAGAAGAAGAGGCCAGTAGAGCAATGCATCTCTTTGACGCGACTGGTAACTCTAAAGGAATCAGCAAACAAATGATTAAAAATTGGGTGGTATGTCAATTTGTTTTGCGCTTCTTCTTATCAACTACTTCTAGTAGTTTAAGCATCAGTTTAAGTTTTCGATTAACGTGACACGTGGGTTTCACGCGCTATGCTCAGGTAAATATGTTCCGAGAAAGGAGAGCACTGGCGCTGTCGCTGAGTGATACAAAGACGGCAGTGCACAAGCTTCACTACTTAGCGAACACACTTGTCGGTGTTGCTGTGATAATCATATGTCTGCTCATCTTAGGTGTTCCGCTCACTCATTTCTTCGTGTTTATAAGCTCGCAAGTCGTTGTGTTAGCCTTCATGTTCGGTAACACTTGCAAGACCACCTTTGAAGCTATTATCTTCTTGTTCATCATGCATCCTTTCGATGTTGGTGATCGCTGTGAGATTGAAGGCGTTCAGGTACGATTTCCGCAATTTGTTTCTTCTTATGCATATACCTAATGAATGGATTAGAAAAATAATTACCTTCGTCGGAATTTTCTGTATAGATGGTGGTCGAGGAGATGAATATATTGACAACAGTATTTCTGAGATACGACAATCAAAAGATAATATATCCGAATAACGTGTTAGCAACGAAGGCGATCAGTAACTACTACCGAAGTCCAGATATGGGAGATGGCATCGACTTCTGCGTCCACATTTCGACTCCTGTCGAAAAGATTTCACTTATGAAAGAGCGAATAACACGGTGAGCTTACGTTTCAGGTCATTTCAGGTACGAGTTGTTGGTTCTTAGGTCGTACGATATTGATTTGTGCAACGTTGTTGCAGGTACATTGAGAACAAGACAGAACACTGGTACACGAAACCGATGGTGGTAATGAGGGACGTGGAGGACATGAACAGAATAAAGTTTTCGGTGTGGCTGTCGCATACGATGAACCATCAAGATATGGGCGAGAGGTATGCTCGCAGGTCGCTTCTCATCGAGGAAATGGTCAAGATTTTCAGGACCCTCGATATCGAGTATCGTATGTTGCCTACGGACGTCAATGTTCGAAACATGCCGGCGTTGGTTTCCGACCGAGTTCCGTCAAATTGGGCCGTGTGTTCCCGATGATCATATCGCATATTGTTGAAATATTTGCATCAAAAATATGCTTTTGTCTCTAAAACATCCATTATAAATAACTTATTTGTTCACTTTGGTGCTATTTGTACGTAATTGAGTGTGTGTATATATATTTGTTCACTAAGCTCGTCTTTAAAGTTCCGATACATTAAAGGCGCATTATACGTGCTGAAGTTTTACGAGCCGTCTTAAGTTTTACGAAGTTTTTACGAGTAATCTGAAATTGTCTGAAGTTATCTGAAGTTTTCTGAAGTGATCTGAAGTTTCTGAAGTTTTTTGAAATAATATGAAATTATTATTATTATTATTATTATTATTATTATTATTATTATTATTATTATTATTATTATTATTATTATTATTATTATTATTATTATTATTATTGGTATTATTATTAATATTATTATGGTACATGTAATTGTTATTATATTTGCTACTTTTATTTTTACTTTTTTTAACGAGTTTCGTCTAAATTTATCTTCTTTTAGAATTAGTAACTTAACTTTTTATTTCATTTACGATAAACATTGAGGATAATATTTGTAGTACCAAGAATATTCAAATCTTTATATGCATGCGCTTTTTTCACTAATATTTAAATACTAGAAAAATTTAGCAAGCAATATACAATAATAATAATAATAATAATAATAATAATAATAATAATAATAATAATAATAATAATAATAATAATAATAATAATAATAATAATAATAATAATAATAATAATAATAATAATAATAATAATAATAATAATAATAATCTAATATATATATAAAGCAGAAACCATAGTCTCTATGGTCGACATTTGTCCTAATATGATTGGTTGATACAAAAATTATTATATTAATATATATAATCTAAGTTATTATTATATAATAAAACATATTAATCTTAATATAATTGGATATTTTAATATTAGGATTCTAAAATAAAATAAGTTTTTTTTTTTTTAGTAAAGCATTTAAAAAAGGAAATTACCTTAAACATAATCAAATATGTTTAAAAATATATAATCAAATATTGTAACAAACACTCTATATTTTCAAATTAAAATTAGAAAAAATAGATACATTATATTTGGAAGGTGTGAAAAATAAAATTAATAAATTTTTGAAAGTAATATTTTTTAATGAAAATTAAATTAGTTAGATTACATTAGGAAAATTTAGTATATAATTCTTGGTGTTATTTAAAACAATTAATTCTCTATGAAATTTAAATAAAAACTTACGTAAAAAATATTATGATTCACTAGGAAAAATTTAGTATTTGTGAGTTTCTACTTGAAATAAAACACCAAGAATAACTCATAGATTTTATATCATTAATTTTATATCAAAATAATATTTTTCATGAGAGTATACATTGATAATGTATGCATTGAGAAAAATTTTATATTAATTGAAGTATGATTAACAATTATACTTAATTATAATTTCAAGAATTTTCATACAAATATGTCATAAATAGTAAACGTATAAACTGGAAAAGTATTTAATATAATGCTAACAGTGATTCTTGTGTGAGACGGGCCTAACGATAACTTATGTGAGACAAAGATTAAAAAAAATAATAAAAAAATAAAAAGTAACCACCATCTAAGAGACGTCTCACAATAATTTATCGTTAGGCCCGTCTCACACAAGAAATTGTCTAATGCTAATATGCATGTCATAAATAGTAAATATATAAACTGAACAAATATTTAATATAATGCAAATTTATATAAAATTAAAATTTTAATGTAAATATAGTTAGTATGAGACAGACATGCAAACTAGTAATAATAATAATAATAATAATAATAATAATAATAATAATAATAATAATAATAATAATATAATAATAATAATAATAATAATAATAATAATAATAATAATAATAATAATAATAATAATAATAATAATAATAATAATAATAATAATAATAATAATAATAATAATAATAATAATACTAATAATAATAATAATAATAATAATAATAATAATAATAATAATAATAATAATAATAATAATAATAATAATAATAATAATAAATTTTAGCATTTATTTTCATTAATATTTGATAAGTATTTATGAAAATTTTATTAACGGTCTATATATTTAATTTGAACTAATTTTAATTTATGATTTGCTATAAAATGGTTTTGAATTGGTCTTATTTTTATTCAAATTATTATCAATATTATTATAATTATTATTCTTAATAATATTATTATCACTATTATTAATAACATTAATGTTATATATAACTTTGGTATTATTATTATTAGGTAATTTATTTATTTTGAAATCTGAAGTTTTCTGAAGTATTCTGAAGTAATCTGAAGTTGTCTGAAGTAATCTGAAATTTTCTGAAGTTTTCTTAAGTTATCTGAAGTTTTCTGAACCAGAGAAAAATTTAAGATGAGGAGAACATGCCCTAAGTCTTTATTAAGATGGATTATCCGTTTTAAAAATAAAACATGTCAATTTTATCTTATTTACTGTTTTTTTTTTTACCTGCCTTAAATCAAAACTTCTGATTTTAAAGTGCTCATTCCTATATGAGTTACCCAAGAACTCTCAGGGGTGGAGCGAGTGAAGGTACTTTCAACAAATATATTAATTCAACTCAGAAGAATTGTGACTTTCCACATAAATAGGGATGTTGTTGACTTGTTGGGAACGGGGGGGTGGTGGATATAGTTCATCGCACCCGTACTCATCAAGAAAAACCCTACCCATACCCACACCCACCACTCATACAAAATTCCAAAATCGCACTCGTCCCACTACCCACGACGAATAAACGATTAAACATATAATAAAACTATAATTTACAATTTTGTAATGTAGAAAACATTTACAAGAAGCGGTGAGAGTATGTAAGATTCACCTCTGTCTCATCATCGATGGCATACAAAGTGAATGTGTCAGGATACTCTAGAATAACTCTACCATAAAGTTACTCTAAAATTTCGGTTTTTTATTTAGATAATCATAATAAATTTATTTAATTTTGATATTTCTCTTATACAAATACCCTCATACCCTTTTCCAGGATGTTCCGGTGGCTTCGCCGCCGAATCCGAACCAAAAGATACCCTACATAAAATTGGTGAACCCATTTGGGTGATGGATGAAAAGAAATTTTTTATTCTATGCAAGTAATGTGACAAAAATATAGTAACTCTACGATAGAGTTACCCTAAAAGATCTCTACACAAATTTAATACTCATATTCCGATATCCGTTCCACCACCTGCTAAATTTGTACTCATCTCCACCTCAACTAAAACAAATACGATGTTATTAACTTGTACACGACTGTCCGCCCCACTAACATCCCTACACATAATTACGTTTTTAGTGGGCCGAGTTGAAGTCAAACCGTATTATGGGCCTTGTAATTTTCATTCTAAATTATTTAAATTATTACGGCCCAAAATGTGAGTGCATAGGTTTTCAATTATGTCCTTCACTCTTCATTCATCTTTTTTTTTTTTTTTTTCTTTTTCTTTTTCTTTTTCTTTTATTCTTTTTAATTTTTGTTTCGTCACTTCATTCTCAAAGGTATGAAATGAAATCCTTATTTCGTTTTTGCAAATTGCTACTGTTTTTTCAATTCTCTTTTCAATTTGTAATTTTAATTATTCAATTTTTTTTATTTATTTTTTTTGTTGATTTCGTTGTGTGTTAATAATTTATTGTGAGTTTTGACTGATTTGATTTAATGTAATATAGAGTAGCTAATTGCAAGGATTAAATTTGAGGAAATTTGAATCGAGTTTTCGAGATTTTGTAGACCTGATTAAATGTGTGTTTGTTTAGGTTGAATTTTTTTTGGGCGTACTTGTTTAACACGCATTTTTAGGGTTTTTAGATTTCTTGGGTGAATCAGAAGATTAGTTGGAACATAATTTTATCATTTTACCTGTTAAACCGTCTTACGATGTCATACCTAGTAAGGTAATTGAGAGGTCTCACGATAACATTATACGGAATTGAGAGCTCTTACGATTTCCCACCATTGTTTTAGTTTTCGAGCGTGCCTTTCTTTGTGTTCAACAAAAGGTAGATGAGAATGGTAATTTGCCGAAACTACATTTGTGAGGCTAGATGTAACTTTGTATGATATGGCGTGACATTGAGCTGAACTGTACAAAACTGAAATTAAGTCCAAAAGATTCTCACGGTTCCAGGATCACTTAACTACTTAAGTCCTGTTCTTATCGGCTTTTTGGAGCTGAACTTATAGTATCAGAACTTATAAAAGCTGAAATCAGTGTAAAAGCTGAACTTATAGAAGCTGAAATTAGTGTAAATTAAAGTTTGGTGGAGCTAGCTGAACTTATTAGAGCTGAATTTATTAGAGCTGAACTTATAGGAGCTAAGCTGAACTTATAAGAGCTGAAATTAAGCTGAAAAGAGCAGGGCCTTAGTTTAAAGCTGAATATTGGCAACTTGACCATAGCGTTGAATATTTTTTGCACGGTTAGCCACCGATGTCCATGAGTTTGTAGATAAGTTGCTTTTCTTCCGGTTCTCTCAGTGTAAATGTGTTGATTTCACCAAAGGAGATTGGTCAAATATACATTGGAATGCTTGTCGAACGTTGCACATGGTTCATTTATGCTAGCTTATGATGTCTTGTAACTGTGCTCTGGTTCCGCTAATAGTCATGCCCAATCATATTAGATGTGCATTTAGGTTCGTGTGAACAGCGAGTAACGTTTGGGATTTTGTGTTCAGGCATGGAAATAAAAGCTATGACAAATACGTGAGTAGTAACGTGACCACCCCTTCTGTTGTCCGTATCGTCAGTTCTATGATCTATCACGCTGCTTGTAAAGTTTGCATGATTTTGGTGTGTACTGACTACTACACTACTACCTAGAGTGAGAAAACGGATTATCAGCTACTGTTATTGCGTTGTACTTATCACCTATTTGTTTACGTGTTCCGTTATGGTCAGTTGAACCCATTTGTTTACGTTTTATGAATCGGTAATATAGGGGTATGCCACAAATATGAGGATCGTGGGGTAGGCTAGGTTGTATTATTGTTAAATGTAGAAATGTTGAAAGTTCAGTGAGACTAATGAAAAAGGTTGCAAACCATTGAATGGGAGAGTAGATTTTTGTTTTAAACCCGACGGTTTTGAGCCCTTTCTTCATTGTATCCCTACGACAGATGGGTCTCACCGTATCTTTTGCCATCTTACATTTAAAAACCAATTTAAAGGCGAAAGTGTCGACTATCTACCAATATTTGATGTCTGATATTTCTCTGTCGCAGGAAAAATAAATGGCACTAAACAATGTCAGATCGTTGAAAAATATCATCCATCCTGTGGAAGTACTCAAAGTTGGCAGCGTGAGGAGTTTCTCTGCAGGTGGGAAGACGAAGAAGGGGGGCAAAGGAGCTGCTGCTGCCGATGCCCCGACATCGACGCTTAGCAAGGAAGTTAAATCGACCACTGTTGTGGGTTCAAACATTCTGAAGGACGGTGCGGATCCCAAGATCTTGGAGGACTCAGAGTATCCTGATTGGTTGTGGCACGTCCTCGATAAGCGTCCAGCCTTGAGTGAGCTGCAAAGGAAAGACCCGGAGTCTCTTCCTTATGAAGATCTTAAACGCTTTGTGAAACTCGATAATCGTGCCAGAATTAAGGAAAGTAATTCAGTTAGGGCCAAGAACTAGAAGACCGACTACGCAAACGAAAATGAAAACAGCTCGTCGAGTAATCAGATGTTTGCTGCTTCTTTTTTTTTTTTTTTTTCTTTGCTTCATAAGCCTATCTTCGTGTTTAGGACTCAATTAGAATGACCCATCAGGTGAGAAGCACATTGAATTTGAGAATCGAGAAGGCTCAATTGCTCTCCGCTTTCATGCTTTCCTTTCGTGGACGGTCTTTCATGGGATATGAAACACAGTGTTTGTACCTATTTTCCTGTTGTAGACTTGTGTGTCTCTTCACCGTGATGTTTCAAATTTTAAAGCTAGAACATATTTTTCGAGTCATTACTCAGGTAAAGTGTTTAATCAAATGAATGAATCGGATGGAGTAGTTTTCGTCTTTTGATAATGGAAATTGTTAGGACTTCACATAAACATACAATTTGCGTTTAGATTTCAATTTGCTATGATATTCTCGCTGTTCTAAACATTTGTATACGTTTTTCAAAATCTCTCATATTTCAGAAAACCGAGGAAATAAGAGTTTTGTATTTGTACTCGTACTTTGTATATAGTATTTTTATACTTTTGCTATGTGTACATGATGATATATGCAACATTTATTACTCCCTTTTTCTCAGTCATTTGTTTACACTTCTCTCAAATCTCTCTCACAAAAAAGTCAAACTGTAAACAATTAACTGAAACGGAGGGAGTAATATATTCGTATTATTAAAAAATAAACATGATGATAGACGATGCATTGTAGAATGGCATTACATTGCATGGATCATAAATTCATAAGTGGTAATGATAATAATCACTAGTATTTTGCATGCATGATGCATGGCTCGACTTTGCACTTAGATTTTACTTTAAAAATGAATTTAATTTATTAATTTATTAATTTATTAATTAATAAATTAATTAATTAATTAATTAATTGTAATGAAGAAGTACACGCTGACCATGTATTAATAATATACGATACGAATCTTGTAAAAAGAAGAAATCACATGACAAAAATAATTTGGAAAATTTAAGGCTCATTCTTTTAGAACAATTTAATTTCTTATAAGTTCAATTTCAATTTCCTATAAGTTCAATTTCACTCCTATAAGCTCAATTTCGACTTTTTAAATTTCTATAAGTTAATTTCAGAACACATAAGTTAATTTCAATTTCTATAAGTTAATTTCAATTTCCTATAAGTTCAGCTCTTATAAGTTCAGCTCCTATAAATTATATTATGTTTTATTTTTATATAACTATTATTATTGCATATAGTATATTAAAATATTTAACCGAGCCAACTTATTTATAATCAACTATATATTGAGATATTTAACTATACTAGACCGCAAAATCGATTTTGAACACTATTGTTTATTATTAGTAAAATTAATCATTTTGAATAAATTAAAATATTTTAATTATTGTAATCATCATCATCATTACTATAAATATCATTGTTATTATTGTTATTAATTTAATAAAAAATTTCATATTATATTAATATTAATATTAATATTTAAATTATTATTATTATTATTATTATTATTATTATTATTATTATTATTATTATTATTATTATTATTCAATAAGTTTTAAACTCTAATAAATTTAACTCCAATAAGTTTCAGCTCCTATAAGTTCAGCTCCTATAAGTTCAAATTCCCTATAAATTCAATTTCCTATAAGTTGATTTCATTTCTTATAAGTTATTTCAGCTCCTATAAGTTCAGCTCAGCTCTTATAAGTTCAGCTCAGCTCCTATAAGTTCAATTTCAGCTCTATAAGTTAAATTTCATATAAGTTAAATTTCATGTAAAGAAAGAGCAGGCCTAAGTGGTACGTATCACTTTTACAATATCACAATCATTAACATCCTTGCTTGTTCTCATCATTCTTCTTGTTTTTAAACACAACTTAATTCACTTCATCAACGGGTTCTTCTATTGTGTGTTGTCTTTTGGTGTTTAATAAAGCTATTAAAATATAACTCTAGTGAAAAATATATGTAACGGCCAATTAAATTATTTATCAAAACGTTATAAATCTGAAATTGCTTATAAAACAGTATCATATGTTGGAAAAAGAGAATAAAAGTGTACGTGTAGGGACTTGATACAAATACTACTCCCTACGTTCCAGTGATTTGTTTACAGTTTGACTTTTTTTGTGAGGAGAATTTGAGAGAAGTGTAAACAAATGACTGAGACAGAGATAGTAACTTGATTTTGCTTCTAAGCTATAACGAGTAAATTGTCTGTCTATATCTCATTATATGACAAGATTACCTTAACTTTATCAATCAATAATGATAACAATAAATTATTATTTTTCGGCAACCGTGGAACCAGTAGTCGCTATCAATTGGTGCGCTCTGAGTAGACCTTGGGTACGCACAATAACTGATAAACCACACACACCAGAAAGCTATCGCTTTATGCCAAAGAGACAGGCTCGAAGTCTAGCAAACAAAATCTCAATTCAAGAATGCCACTAGACAACACCCCTAAATCCCTAATGGTAACAATAAACTCTTATATGGTCATGTTTATGTGATAAAAACGTCATTGGTGTGTCAAACCTTCTAACATAAGATCCATTGTCAAAATATATCGTTTGCCCTTTGCCTTGTTGGTACAAACATTTAAAGGAACTTTTAATAAAAATACGAAATAGTAATCTTGACAAAAAAAATTATTACTTCGTACAATTAGAAAAATTATACAACCGAGTAAGTAAAATGTCAACCAATGAGAATGATTTAAGCATTTTGCATCGAGCGGCATGTGAGAAAGCGCTCGACAAGTTGTGTGTCGTAATTAAAGTTGACAAACATGACCCGACCCAAACCTAAGCAGAATCTATACTGCGAATCGAAATTGATCCAACCTAACCTGATAATAACCTGTAACTCAATATAAAGCCGACAAAGTCTAACCCTAAATCACATCCAAAGTATCCAACCCGATTCTATTGATTCCATCTCAAATTTAACCCGAGTGACCCGATTACCAGCTTCGGTCGTAATCCGAAAGGGCAGGAAAAGCTAATTGGTAGTGTCCTCATTACGGCTGCAAAATTGTACTCGTAGAGGTCAAGTCAATCAAATTGAATAGACCCAACTGCGCAACTGTAACAACGGCCACACACCTACTTGACTTGAAGCTTTATTCCCACTTATTTGCTTTTTTGCGGAAATTTGTCAAATAAACCATAATTATACATGTTGATACTTGTACAAGTAGTACTCCCCTAGTATTTTGAATTTTTTTTGATGCCTCAATATCTACCCTATATGACAATTTAATATTCGTACTAGTTACGACTTATGAGTAACTGTGATTTTTATTCCGTATAATGTACAATAATGTAAAATTGAATATAACTTTTTGTTCACACTTTACACCAAACACTTTATAGTCCGTAAACAAAATTTAACTGTCCACTTGTTTTTAGAACAAACTCGAATTTAAATACATCTAAATAGTGCATGTTCGAAATTGGTTAGGTTAGAATTAGGGTTATGGAGGTTTGTTTAGATAACATATATGGTACTCCGTATATCACTAGCTCGTTTTTAATATCGTAGGTCTGAGTTTGATGGAAGTTGAAGGGAACCTGAAAATATTGATCAACTAATGAGTAAATTGTCCGGTCAAGCCAACTGACCCCACACTTATGGCCAACTCCAAGGCTCGATCTGTTCTTTTCATCTTACCCTAATCTCGTTTTTAATTCAAGTCATTTTAAATAAGCCGACTCAATTCAATTTCAAGAAATTGTTAGGGCATGTTCTTTTTAAAAAGAATTCAGGAGTTGCATTTGACTAAAATACATTAAACTTCAGACTACTCCAAAAAAATTCAAATTTAACTTAAAACTTCAGATTTCAGAGAACTTAAAGCGAACTGAATCTGTCTTACTTGTGTTGGTCTCCCTTAAAACGGGTTACCCGTTTCTTGGGAGAAACGGGTCAAATAGGGGGGAAAAAGACAAGGAACTAGTGGGGGAGAACAACTTGCTCCCCCACTTGTCCTTTGTCTTTTGTGGGGTATTTGACCCGTTTCTTGGTTTAAGACGGGTTACCCGTCTTAAACAAGAATTTGTGTATGTATAAATACAACATGAGTCCCCCACATACCATCTTAAATACACCCAACAAATACGTCCCTATAATTTCTCTAACATCCCACTTTAATTTCTACACCCACACTTGCTCATCATCATTCATAATAACTCTTCTCTCTTCTTCTTTTTCTTCTTCATTTTTCACACCAAACATAATCAACTCAAATTATTATCTCCACAACAAGTAGTTGTAAGTCGTATTACCGAATCAAAAATATTCTTCAATAGGGTTTCACATAGGGCAGTTAGCAGAGATCTTTGGCATTCTGTCCACCTCCCCCCCCCAATAACAACGAGCACACGTTATAAAAACCGTTATTTTTTTGGGGGGAGGTGGGCATCCTGCCAATGGAGCTCTGCTTGACTTCCCTCTGCTAAACCCTCTTGATCTTTCTATTTTACGCAAATGCTTGTATGAGACTGTCTTATGCGTATCAGCGTATGACAATCTATTTCTAAGTAAAATATTAAAAATATGGTTATTTTAACGCTTAAAGTGATCATTAATTCTTAAGGTTTTTAAAGTGATCGACTTAATTAAGTGTTATAGTAGTCACTTCAAGCGTTAAATACTCACAAGATTTACTCTCTTTTACCATCATCCTCTCTTTTCTTTTTTCCTTGTTGTTTTGCCTTCATTATTATGATTTTATGGAGTTTATGATTCTTATAATACGGAGTATATTTTTTAATTAATTTCATACGATATAGTTTTCTTTAACTCACCACGTACCTTTTTTTTTTGGTTTAATTAATCTTTGGTTCTCTATTTTTATGATTTTTAGTGACCATGTACGTTTATATGGGAGTACTTTTTAGTGTTCCTAATTATTTTATTCGTACGCGTAAATGTAAAACTATTACTCTAGCTTTCTTAAATATGAAACTGTCTAATGCGTGAAATGATTAATATAATTTCTCAAATATTTTATATATAATGAATATTAAACGAAAATTTGATAAATTATATTGATCGTTTTAGGTATGAAAGGGTCTGATAATAGAATTTAGCCCATGTGATGTGAGTACATCAATTGAAGATGTTTTAAGTGTGCACAAATTTTAAATCGTCGTTGGTTGTTGTAGTCAATGTGTTGGTTGACTTTTGAAGTTATACTCCGCATAATAAGGTAAGATGAGAAGTCTGTTGGTAAAACATCGGTGAAAAACCTCTTGGAAAATGAAGGGCTTCATTTACTACATAAGTAAAATTCTTATTCCACCAATATTTTTATGTTTGATGATGAAACCCTAGCTAATTTCTACGGAGTACGGAGTAATTTTTAGGGTTTCAACTTTCAACCACACCTATGATATCATTATTCACCACAAGTCCACAACACTATTTACTACAGTAAATACTTTTTGATAATACTTATTATCAGTTGAGATGATCTTCTAATATTCTCTTCATAAGTTTTTTTTTAAAGAAAGATCATATATTATTAAAAAAAAAATAAGACGGATTTTACGATGTATAGAATTTAATTACATTTAGACTATTGTGAACATTGTTGAGTTTAATTTGGTCGCCCACCACTATCAATAGGTATTAATATATGTTCACATTTAACAATTACTCCCTAGTCACTATTCGCTCAAATGTTGTCACATTTTACAAATAAAAAATTTGTTGTTCATTTTATTAGTAAAATACAGTATTTCACACGACTTACTCAGTTACTCTCTCATGTCACAGTGCTTCTCTCATTTCACTTTTTTCAAAAAGTCAAATCTTTAGAACTTCGATCATTAATAACTTCAATTCAAAAGTATACGAAATTAAAATATGATAAAAATATACTCCGTATTTTCAATTTTTTTGTTTTTGTTTTTCTTTGCATGTGTAGCTAGAGGAAGAAAGTGTTGTTATTACTTTGTTAGAGTTCTATTGAAAACCACCTTTAGTCATTTACACATTGCACTCTACCTAAAAGAAAGGAAGATATAGTGTGATAAATGCATATAGAGTGTAAGCAACAACAAGTAGTTTAAAGAGTGAGTTGAAAACAATGGATGAAAATAAAATTAAATCTTTTGTGATGGAAGATGGAAAGTGACACTACAAAATCATACTCTTAAGGTTGTACTCATTATAATTTAATGCTTTTGTTTAAGTGTATGTATGTATTAATGTATGTATGTGTCTTAAATTGCATATTCATCTCTTTCACTAATAATAACACTTGTCTACCCACCTCTTTTTCTTAACTTTTAACTCCTTTTAGTTATAACTTATAAGTAGGGTTTCAATAATGTTCTTGTTGGTGTTTAATTGTTTGTAGTGTGGGGAAATATTAAATACATTTACGTTTTTTTCCCGATATATTCAGTTCAGTTTATATAAGTTAGATATGATTCAATTCATATAAGTTCAGTTCTTGTTGGTGTTTATTTGCTGTGGTGAGGAGAAATTTTAAATAGATGGTTAACGACTTAACGTTAAAGGTTGGTTAAGGGTTAGTAGGTTACCCTGGCTTTAGATATATTTTCAGATATATTCAGTTAGTTCACTTAATTTAGATAATTACTCTATAATAAATTTATATTATTTTGTTTGTCTTGTATAAAAATTAAATGGAATGAAAAATCGAGTAACATTTGTTTAGAACATTAGCTGTGGCTACACGCCTACACCCACTAGTTTGGTAGAAGAGGCGCGTTGGGAGACTGCGTAAAGTCAAAGTGTGACTAACATAATAACACGTAGAGAGTATTAAAGAGTACAACTGTACGAGTACATTATGTACATTTTTATTACAATGAATTAGATTCAGATCAAAGAAAGCGTAGTCCTAAGTAGTCACGTTTTATACGCTAAATATATATATGACGACTCGTCTAATGTAGAGAAGATGTTGAAAAGTGGAGCAAGAATATAATGAAAGATGGAAGTGGTACGTGGTATAAATTAAATGCAAAGAAGTGTTGTTGATGATGATGGATGATGGTAGTGCAAATTTAGGAGGAAGGTTGCTGCATTTAAAGAAGAGCAGTGAATTGAAGAGGATAAAATTAAAATTTTGCAGCAAAATGCAATGCATTAATAATAGAAGTAATTTACAGAGGTGGGTTTCATGATTGATTCACGGGTTTTGAGGTTTTTGGTCCAAATTTAATGCTTCCACCTTCCCTCCTTTCATTTTCTCCTCTTCCCCCGTTTAATTTATAAGTCTACCGTAAAACCGTTTCGCGTAGTGAAATTTTAATCCTGTTAAATAACACTATATCGTATATATAAATTATTACTCTGTAGCTGTTATATAAGTGGTCTCACAACAAGATTATTGTCAGATTATTTCATACTCTCTCCTCTTCACTTTGTTTATCACATTTCCTTTTTAGAGAGTCAAAGTTTGACCGTTATTATTTTAAAACATAAAAATAATGAAAGTATAATAATAGAATATTCATATTCGTTGTCAAAACATCTTTCCAAAAATTATATTTTGAACAAAAAAAGGTCACATATGGACAACGAAAAAGACGGTCAAACGTCGACATTGGAGACCGCGCATAAAGTCAATGTGATAAACAAAGTGATGAGGAGGGAGTATTTCATAGAGGACGTGACACTCTTACAAGTGGAATACGGAGTATTAGTTAAGAGTAAATATTAGTCCCTTCATTGAACCCCATATTGTGCACTTGCTTTTTCACATTTGATAGGGAGCGTTTTGCAACCATAATATTTTTAGTTACACATTTTCAAAAGTTAAAAAAATTTGATATTAATATTGCAGATATTACACGAAATGGAGTGATTATATCGTAAAATTGTTATTATGCTCATGTGAAGATGCCCTAAATAATTTCACGTATGAGAGATTGCTTACTCCCTCCCATTTTTAATGATCTTCCCCTTTCATTATAATACTCCTCACAAAGAATAAAAAAGGGGAAGATCATATAAAATGGGAGGGAGAACTTTATAAAGCGTTGAAACTACTTCTCTCATTACAATTATTCAGTATCTCATTTACGAACGATATTAGATAAAATGGGGAGGTAATACGGAGTACTTGTACGCAACATTTAATTTTACACTGTGTATACTCGTACAAAGTGTAGTTGACGTTTTTTTACTTTTAACTTTCTCCTCCTTCCAAACATTGGTAATTATTGCCATTTTTACTTGAGTATATATATACTTCCTCCATTCCATTAGATTCTTTACGTTTCACTTTTTTGACACTATTCATACGTGTGTAGAATCTTCGATAAAACTTCTAAAATACAAAATAAAAAATAGTCATGTGTGATCTTGTTTTAATTGTCTTAACGAGGACATTATTAATATCAAAATTTTAAAATTTTCGAGAATACGAATCCAAAGATATGAACGAAACAAAACGAGTATTGATGTACGTGCATAAAGCAAACGTAAAGAATCTATTGGAATGGAGGAAGTACTTGGTAGAATATTCCACCTTTTTACTCTTTCTTTTTTGACCATTTTTGTTCACTTTTCTACCTTTCTGCGAAAAAATTGTGGGGTTTCTCCAGCAGTTCAACACTTGAGTTTGGTCTTCAAAACACTTGAGTTTGGTCTTAGCCCTTAGGTCACAAGTCAATTTTTGTAGGGGTAGTTTTGTAATTATATATTTCAGGTATTATCGTGCTATACGAACGAGCGATAATAACGTGATGATAAAAATATGAATTCACCGTAATCGATTTACATACAAATTTTAACTTTAGAACCCTTGTTGATTAACCATTGTTTGTCAATCTTTGGAAAACCTATGTCAAACAAATACAAAACTCAAACAATAAAAATGAAAATTTTGTGTTAATATACGCAATTTCCATGTTAACGCTGAAATTAGTGTAAAGAAGAATCAATCAAAATTTGTAATAACTCAATCCCGGTATCCTTCCGAGCGCAGCCCCTGTGACACATCAAGGGAAAATTGCAGAGGAAGCCAGCCGTAGCTGGTGCAGGGCGGAAACTCGAGACCCCGTTCGGTTTTGAGTTAACCGAGGTTTCAGGGGAAAATCGAGGCTTGTCGTGCACATGATGAAAATGATGCCTTCACTCACTCAGGAAGCAGTCCATCTTCACATCAGTTACGTCAAGTTGGAGAATCTCTGCCCTACAACCGAGAATTGAACCAAGGCTGCAGCCAAAAAATTAGAAGGTTGTCATTAAAGAGGGTCGAAGGAAAGAAGAACCGATCCCAACAACACGGAAGTAAAGAACAAGAGCCACGAGTGATAACCCCACACTCGGTTTAGGTGGGTCACCGAAGTCAAGTAGAAACAGAGCAAAAAAAACCTAGGGCGGTACCATGTATTAACATGTACCAGGGACATACCCAGTGGAGAACGTTTTTAACGACGTTGCATTAACATTGACTTTATAAAGAAGCTGATAAATTTATCAGTCTAATACAAAGCCTCACTAACGTTTAGAGTTTTAAGCTACCAAAGTCTGATACTGCAAATGTCGAGCCACCTCACTATAATTTTTGAAAGCCCTTCCTCTCCATTACAACCTACTTCAATCAGGAACTATGATGGGATAAAGTCGATTTGAATTTAGTTTTAAAATGACAGCTACTCGATGAGTGTAAAAAGTTGATAAAAACGACGTGAAAAAGATATCTAGATTAGATGAGCCTCTGAGGAGGTGTTCAATTAAAGATTTATCATTACGGGATTAACCATCCATAAAAGATTTAGGACACACAGTATTTTCAAGAGCCAAGTACAACATACCTTGGATGAGTGCGTCCCAGGTCACCGTGTACGAATTCCTTGATGTATGTTCCAGCCTGTTATTGAAATAAAAATACCAACAGTATAAACGACAGTCCGGGCAGAAGATAGAGAGGGGTGACTGAGAGAGTTGCAGATAGCACTACAAACACCGAGTAAATGAAAATATGAAATGTTCGGTTTGTAGTCCATTGTTGTTTCCCTCAACTTTTAAAACTTAATAAGATTTGTTTTGTGTCCCCGCTTTGTAGCCCTAATTCTCTATGGGATGGTTTCTGACAGTCATTCTTGAAGGGAATCATTATACGACAAATAACTCATCGAACTACATAAATGCAGATCTTGTAGCCATCATTAAGCTTCACTAAATGGCACTCTCTAAATCTCATATTTGTAGATATGGTGGCAAACTACTAATATTACCTCTTGAGTTTAAAAATTTACGAGCACAAAACACACTGACCATCACCCATCTCTCCCTACGTGCGAGTAAACTACCAATAGGATTGAATATTCTTTTTGACTTTTTCCATATTACCAACGAAAGGGGATAATTATTTGGGACGGATAAGAAAGAAAATGACGAGAATACGACTTGTATGGAGGGAGAGTCCAAATGTTCAGCATTTACTAAGGTTTAATCAGGCTTGTGAAAATTAGAGTAAAAAGGGACGTTCTTGGCCATAATTCACACCTGAGTACAGAGATGCAGGAGAAAGTACTGGGAACTTCCTTCAATCTTTTCGATGTTCATCCTGCATGACATCAAGGGTAACAAAATTCTAAGACATCGTATTTTTAAAAAGAAATTAAATGAATTTTCTTTTTAACATGAATTAAGGCCTCACCAGTGGATTATCTTTTCACGTTCTAGAGGACTTCGACGGTGAAGCACTCTAACTGGTGTTCTCTGTAGTACTTGCTGAATAGTCAAACATATTTTTGTCAGGCAAAATCATCAAAAGATGCTGACAGCAGCAGAACACAGGAATGCCTGAAATTCTAGTGATCATAGCTTTGACATGAAAATTAGACATCAATAGTAGTGAGTTATCATGAGTCAAACACCTGAAAGAATTACATTAAATTCAAGTGACAGGCTTGAACAGGGTGAATCGAAGATATAACATGTTGCTTATGAAAATATCGATACAAAACAGAAATCTACACAGTATTATTTTTAATTTCAAAGTCAAGATGTTACCATATCCCAAACAAGCGTTTTCAATCTATTGCTATCAATTGGAATGCTAAGTAGGCAATTAAGCTAATGTTAGCGCCGTTTTAAGATACGCGTAACCTTTTACTAACACTTTTTGGGTTCACCAACCCCAACACCCCTCTAGTTACCCAACGAAAATTAGTCAAATAATGGTAACTATGATTCTGAACAGGTAAACTCACCATATCCTTAAATGAAGATATAGTCTCCACGTCTTTATCCTCTAATTCACGAGAAATCCATACTAAGGCAGCATACTGTTTCTGAATAAAAAGAACAGTGAACCATTAGCTTGTTGGTCAAATAGATCAATGGAATGCATGCACTAAAACGATAAACTACCTGCTTCTCTGCTTCACCTTCACGCATCAATGTCCACCCTTGATCATTGACAACCTTTAGGTTTTTTACCTTTACCTAGAAAATTCAAAGAACAAGTACAGAAGGCGTTCTATAAATCTCAGTGAACTCTGACACATGTGATTTCAGAAGGAGGTTAGGGCGGTAAAATGCCATATCTTACCAATTTGGTTTCCAAGCTATTGATTTTGATTTCCATTTCTTTTAGTAGCGAGTTTGATGGCTCAACCTTAGGATTTTGGATCTCTAGTAAAAATGGGCGCCCTGAACCCAACATTCGGACCTGAAAATTGCAGCTCCCGGTAAAGAGAAAAAAACGTATCCATTGAACTTACTAAACAGCAATAACTCACATAATCAGTACATCTATATCTTCTCTACCAGCAGCATGGAACTTGCAGCTATCACTCCTACACAAGGGAAGAATGCTATCTGCCAAAATCTCCTACACAATTGGGAAAAGTTGACCAATTAATATCAACAAATCAGCCTAATAATTTGCCAAACATAAGTCCTGTGTTAGTGTTAGCTATACCTCAACAGATGCTTCACCCATTCTTTCATCATCGATAATCCAACGTGTCTGACTCACGTTCCTTGAGAGCTGCATTACAATGAGCAACACAACTAAATGGCTAGACAAAAACAAATTTCCGATCAACCTAATTGTCAGGCAGCGAGATTATAGGTAGGAGTGGTAAATATTGTTGAGTTCTCATGGTTCATAGCTAGGGCACATGGTCTAAAAGAAGAAACCTCATGTAATGTTGGATGCAAAACCTTACAACTCTTTAATGTTGGATGCATGTTAGTGCCTGTAATTCCATACTCCCTCTACTTCAATGAAAAAGCACTCATGAATCCACTTTTTGTGAGGGAAACAAATGGGGTCATGCGGCTCATTTCATACGCCTTCTACTTCAATGAATATGTTCTAAACTTCGATGATAAGATGCCATTTACGCCTACAGGTGGAGCAACCCAATTATTGTCCCTCACAAGGGAGTTCTTACCCCAACATAGATATTAGAACTTACTTGGTTGTCAGTTCATTCATAAATCAACTATAGCGATTAACAGATGGAAGGATGAGTGCATTTCGGATCTCTAAAATTGGTGACAACATAATCATTCTAGGAGGAGTCTCAACTCAACTAACACATATTGATGGAGCAAAACAAAAACAAATAGACCATAAATATTACTAGGATGTTTATATGATCAGTCAAAAACTTATAAATTCCTGCCGTTGACACTAACCAGACTACCAGAGACTACAAATTCTTAGAAAAAGAGGGATTTTATTTCTATTGCAGCTAGAAACCCCCAAATATTTTATTACGGCAGCGGTTATTCAGGCAATACTAGCAACATGAACATCCAACTAAAACGTGAAAATCAAACGGAAGGAGGAAGAGAAGGAACACATATTCAAGCAAAATTGCGATTTCTCAAATTGGATAAGTTCCATACGAGGAATTAAGAAAAATCCTCTAAATTAGTAATTATTATTACCTTCAAATATCTGCCACCAATAAAAATGGGTGTTCTATGAAATTGAATCATCAAGCAGCATGCTGTTGCCTAAAATTACAGAATGTTGTAAATACGTAAGTAAAGGTACAGGAAAGATAACACTGAAAAGAGAAAACCATACAGGCCTTTATATATATGGTTTGCATAAAATTACCAAACATGCATTAAGTTAATGATATAAAGAGTAACATAGAATTTATTACGGAGTATATTTTAATTTTAGTATAAAAGTAAGTGAGTTAGGAAGAAATGGAGGGGTCCGTAGCACATCCCTGCAACCCTGCCAACTATTTTCACCAAATGATTGGATGTGACGTAACCCCAATTGAGCTAAACCAAAGGAGCTTTAGTATATTCAATTAGTTCCTACATAACTGCGATAAATAGAATAAGAAAGGTGGATATGAAGCACCTTCCCACTTGCAGGGGAATTTTTATCTTGCATATTCTCACAAGTATCGGAGCCATTACTCGTGGGCGTGCCATTTTTGACCTCATCTGCATTACAAAATCTAGATCAGCTTGCAAACATACCCACTACTCAAGGCTAATACATGAG
The DNA here is from genome assembly GCA_023091065.1 of Dianthus caryophyllus. Taxonomy (NCBI): domain Eukaryota; kingdom Viridiplantae; phylum Streptophyta; class Magnoliopsida; order Caryophyllales; family Caryophyllaceae; genus Dianthus; species Dianthus caryophyllus. The sequence continues at coordinate 2,493,784 of CM041526.1, read as the reverse complement.
ACGGTAAATAATAGAAAGCAGAACACAGCAAAATGTAGACGTGCCTGTTTTCTGCTTCTTGTGAGCCTGCTTACTGTCCGTCCCATTTACAGTCTTCCCTGGGTGGTCCGAAGTGTAAGTTAACCGAACGCGGAAGGAGCTTGTACCAGATTTAACACCCTGTGAAAATTGATAGCTAAATAAATAAAGTGCGACCTCAAAAAAGAAACTTTTCTCGCTCATACTTCCATATGAAGGTTTTACTACGATGAAGATATGAACTTGTCGCAAACTCACTAGTCTGTCAAAGAAGTTAAAACAAAACAGGAAAAAAAAGGGGGTTCTCAACTTGGAAAGGTGAGAAGATAAGAAACATAATGCTTCTACGGGCTTGCTTGGATGGGGGTAACTATTAGGGGATAGTAGAGCTTAAAACAAGAATAGATAAGAGTATATTGATGGTTATCGATGATTGTAGAAGCGGGAAATGAGAGGTGAGGGAGAAATTATTACCGCCATATGGGGGTAAATGAGTAATGCATTACTTAGGGAGGAACAATGTAATTATTTCCCCTCTAATGAAGGATTTTTTCACTATGCTACACATTTCTATCTTTGACCACCATTATATTCGTCCATGTTTTTGTTTATTTTAGCACTATTACCTTAGTAACAACAACTACCATCCCAAGCAAACCCTACATGTAAAAATGACATAACAATTCCACTCACCAATCGTGTTTCGAGGGGCTCTGTAATAAGTATCTTTAGCGCGTCCTTGACAGAAAGGGCTTCGGATTGAAGCACGTCTCGATACCAAACTTCTGAGCCATACTTCTCTTTTAAAAATAACCTGAACATTTAACGAATTAGTCAAAACGGTTGTTAAAACAACATCACCAAATTATTCCTCCTGGCAATAGCATGTTTTAGTGAGCATACACGGAAGCTGAAGATAGTAATTACACCTTAATGTACGGAAATGATCAATGATAGCGTAAACTATTCACTCGGAAAACTCAGCAGCTAACCTTTTAGCACTATCGTTCTCGGTAACAATAGGTGGGATAGACACCTCGAGAAGAAACCCATCAGCTTGATGGCCTTCTTGCTTCGCAAGTTCGGCTATTGATAAAGCCAACTCATTGGCACAATCCTTCTTCGCCCGATTTTGTTTCTCATCAATGTAAGTAAACTCGAGAATACCGTAACACACACTACAATAACCATCAATGTTAGCTGATACACCAGACAGAGAAACGTCGCAGTTCAACGGATCACCAATAACCTCAGTGAACAAGCTAAGAATCCTAGACGAGTTGCAGTAACTCGGGCCATACTTCCCTAGGAGTCGTAGTACACACTGAGGGCACACCTGGAAGTAACAGAGTATATTAATACTATTATCATCACACGATATCGTGTAATTTCAACGTAAACGTGTAATCACGAACGTTGAAATACGATCACTGCAGCTTGGAATATGAATCTAAGTACATAAATTTGCCTGTGATTGATTCATTTCATCAATGCAAGTGAAGTTTATTCGCATCACATGTACTGTATTATACTCCAATCAAATTGACGGCGTAAATTACTCGTGAAATATGAAAAATTTAACATACAAAAACACTATACAAACCACAAAATTCTTGTTCAAAGACGAACACTAACAAATTGTCGAAAATTGGAAATTAAAATACTCCGTACAATAATACTGATTCAATTAAGACGAAATTAAACATGAATTATATAATTAAACATTACTCTCGTAAAAAAAAACAGCAAAATATAATTAAATTAGTAGTAAAACGAGCATATAATCAATTAAATTCAACTGATAAACAGCAAAACGATAATCAAACAACACCTTACGAAATAAAAATTACTGAAAACCTAATTGAGTACCAAATTACAACGAAAAAAAGAGATTTTTTTTTTTTTTTTTTTTTTTTTTTTTGGAGAAAATGAAAAATCAACCTGTAATGAAAGTAAGTCCTTGACTGCCGCAGGAGGTAGAGAAGAAACGACGTCGCTGAGAAGGCGGATCTCCTCGCCGTCGACGGTGGCGGTGACGGTGGTTTGCGGTGGGTTTTGGTCGGAAGTTTCTGAAACTGCGGCGTCGTTGGCGGCCATTGTTTTGTTGATTAGTTTAAGTGTGTGTGGGTGGCGGCACAGCTTCAGTTCGCATAAAAACAAACAAATTTTTATTTGAGATTTACTACTTCTATAAGTTTAATTTAAAATATAAAATGTTAATTTTTTTTATTTTTTTTATACTCCGTGTAAATTATTTAAAATGTTAATAAATATTTTTAAAATTAAAAACTTTGTAATATAGGCAGTCTCTTATAAAACGAATTATTCGTTTTAGGTATAAAACTGGTCAAATTGTTGAACTTTCAAAATTGATATAGACAATTTTTATTTTTATTTTTGTTAATTTTGAGAAATTTGACCCGTTTTATGCATATATCGATTATAGTCAATTTATGCAAGAATTTGTGTTCATAATATGGATAACAATACACAAGTAACATAACATAACATTAGATAACATAGTGAGCAAACTGAGCATGTCTAGTATCGAGTCATACTACGGGTCATCATAGCCATAAACTCATCCATATTAATAAAACCGTCGCCATTTGTATCGACTGCACCCACCATACGCCTGCAATCTGCGAGGCTACACTTTTCTCCGAGCTTTTTCAACATCTCGTGCACTTCCTCGGCGCTAATTTTCCCGTCCTTGTCCAAATCAAATGCTCTAAACGCGTTCCTTATGTCCATCATCTTAACACCCCCTCCGTCGTTGCTGTGCAAAGCCATGAACTCTTTAAAGTCAATGTACCCGTCATTGTCCATATCCGCGACTTGAAATATCCTGTTAACCTCGACAATTGTGCTCCCCGTGTTCCCCAGAGCTCGGAGCATGGCCTTGTACTCCTCCTGTGAGATTTTCCCGTCTTTGTTACTGTCAAATCTGTCAAAGACCCGTCTCATTTCATCCGTGTTTGGCTTATAAAGGGGCAAGAAGTTGGAAGAATATTGCTTGCTGCTGAAGGAAAACAGTCGTTTCGGGTTTGTTGTGAACATTCCTTTCGACAGGCTGTACTGGAAATCGAGGAAGCGTACGCTTGCCATGAGCTTGCTTTGACCAGCAAACAATTACGGGTTTTGAATTGAGTTGAGTTACGTTATTGAAGGAAAGAAGGGCTAAGGACCGCCTTTTATAGGAAGGTTTCAGAGAATCAAAGTCGTTGCAGATGCACATGACCCGGGTCTTAAACCCGTCAGCGCGTAAAGCAACACCCGTTGCTTCACAATATTCCATTAAAAAAGTGTGCAGATAAGATTGAAAAACAGGCACCCAAGAAAAGGTATGTACAAAAGATGATATTCCATGCTTTTTTTATTTTTATTTTTATTCCTTAAGAAGTTGAAAGTTTCACAAGATTAGAAATACCAAATTGACAAAAACAAGAAAAGTAAAGAATATAAAATTTCTGCAGAGTACAAGAAATTCTAGCCACAGAAAAGGAAGAAATTCCGGGACATTAACGCTCTGATATGACGTGATTTTATATCGTAATGCCTAGAATTACAACGATTGAGGTAATAATACAAAATCAAGTGTGTGTATATATATGTCCTGAAATGACGAATATAACTAGGAATGCAAAGAATACGACCTTGAGGTGAGGTCGTTGCGAATGAAAAAACAAATAATACAAGCTCAATGAAGCCCGAGTAAGGCTAATTGCAGCACCTAAAGAAGAATAACGGAAATCAAAGCAAAAGTATTGCTTACGCTTTGCTCAATCTCGATCATTTAGTGTAAGTTCCCGGCTAAATAGCTATAGCTGATTAGCTTAAGCCAAAGGCCGAGTTGGCATCCCAGCTGCTCTTCCGCAGGTGAGAGCATTCTTAGGGATCGGGTATTCATCTCGTAGAGATGTCGATGCTGTATAGACGCGTAGGTAAAACTGTTGCCCTAGGTACTGTCGTGCCCAGAACTCGGACCTAAGGTTCCACATGCCTACATTGTCGAGTGCCACCCATATTGCAGTCCACGAGTTTGGATATACCTGCGTTTTTTTTTTTTTTTTTTCATTAATCATCAGTTCATAAAGTTCGATTTTGATCAATAATCAAGCTAAGTGAAAGGCTATAAGTTTTCCTCTAAAATTACCTGTGTTGTGCTCCGGAACAATGCGTCACGGAGATTGTACTGGTTTCTACTCGCTTGTGACCATGTTCCGCCATCCATTCTGTGTTGCAGTAATAATCATGGTCAGTGCATTTAGACATGATGTTGTACAACGTAGTAGGTAGTTAACAAAACTACTTTGAAGATAGACATGACAAACCCGACCTAAACTGACCCAACCTGTAACTCAAACCCAACGATCGATCCATTAATTCTAGTGAGATATTTGATTCATATACTTACCCAACAACAAAGAAGCTGTAACCGTCCAAATGATAGCTCTGAACAATGTCTTCAGTGTTCTCAAAGACGATTTCAACAAAAGACCTATAGTCTGCACCCATGACAGAAGTGTCAAGATAGATTCCCCCTCCATAAGGAGTATCTGAGATACTTCCCACCCGAAAAACTCCTCCGATTTTGAAGTAGTCTGCTAACTTGAGAGGCGTATCAGCAGGGTTAAACGAGACACTGTTGAGGGCGTATCTCTGCTTGCCATTCACTTGACCAGCAGAGTTCTGTAGCCTAATTGTCCTCGTGGTGTTGATCATTCCATAATGGTACGACCCTTGTGGGTTGGGCCTCGGTCCACTAGCTGTAAGGTTGGTTCGGATAGCACGAGCCTGGCTGAGGGACCAGTCGATCTGGATCGTGGGCCCGCCGGGGATTGGGCCGGAGGCAGCCCCTGCAGAGTTTGCATAGCGAAGGATACCGGTTGTGGTGAGAACTGGATTTGTGAAACGGGATGAAACAACAACATAGTAGTCCTGAGCTGGCTGATCAGCTGTGACAAGCACCGAGTAGGACTGGCCCACATGGACGTCGAGCGAGGAGAATACGGTTTGCATGGTGTGGGTCCCCTCGACTTCCACTATCGTCATCTTGTGACCTTGAATCCGGAAGTTTAGGGAGTTCTGCAGTCCGACATTGGAGATCCTGAGCCTGTACGTCTTCCCTGTCAAAGTTTTAAAAACACAGAAACAATGTTTTAGCAAATGCTACATGAATGCTCAATTCGTCGCACACGTTAGACCTCCCTCATAATGATCTGTAATTGCCTCACAAGTCTTATGTATGACAATGTACATATGTAACAGCTCAAAAAAAATTATTAACTCTCGTCAACATAACAAACCTTGTTGTACGTTGAAAGTGGCGCCATTTCCACGGCCATTAATCAGGATACCATCAGGGAACGGAAGCTTATGTCCGTTGTCAAGGGTTTGCTGCAAATCCTGCAATTCATCATAGAAATACATCATGGATTTATTAAAGGTGTTCCCATGGCCTACAAAACTTAACACAGATAAATGGTCGTCGAAATTTACCGTGTGATTTGATTTGTACCAGTCCCCTATGAGCACAGTGTAGTCCTCAGCGGGTTGAGGGAAAGGGACGGGAATCATAGGCCTGCTAAGGATGCGTATGCCTCCAAAACCACCAGCGGCCTTATGAAAAGCGAGAGACGGGAAATAGTAGAAGCTACCGATTTGGTCTTTGACTTGGAGAATGTAAGTGAAGTTCTTCCCTGGAGGAATAGGGCAAGTAGTCCCATATACACCATCTTCAAATGAGTTTCTTCGGTTCTGAACTCCATTCCTAACATGTTCAACAAAACAATGTACCAATTAATAAGCTAGAAATGTTACAGTTCTGTACACATTTATATGCACTGAAGTTACTTATGTTCAATTATATGACAATATCATCAGTACTTAGCTAGGAATGACGTCGAGAAACCAACTTAGCCAAAAATTAAAGTGGATCGTTAGAGTCCCATGATCGGATTTATACTCAACACACATCTGTCACGCGAATGCCATTTAAGTTTACATTGTAGATACAATCATGCAACGCTATCCCACTTTAGAAAGGCGAGGTGGATGAGATCTAAACCCTTAACTTTGCCAATTGTAAAACTTCGTAATTAACATCTACGAAAACAACAGTTTTAAAGGCTTCATCTTCAAATCCCTACCAAAGTAATCAACCTTAAACTTTCAATGGCTTAATTGGCAATCGACAAGAAGTACAGCGAGTTATGCGTAACACCAACACTATGGGCAATACTATGGACAATTTCTTTCCAACAGTCTCTTTAACAATTAATGCTCCGTATTACTCCGTATACACTAAGAACAAATGGAAAAAAAATAAATAATTTTGAAAAAAAACGTCGAAAAGAGAAGGGTTAAAGCAATGCTGGTGAAACTATAACAGAGGTGTAGTGGGTGCCATAACAAAACTTTACCAAAAGCAGTATATGATCCCATATCGCCCTTTTGAATGACAAAAACATTTAATAACGAAATCCGGGACCATAACTCTGATATGGGCACACACACCACCATTCAATTTAAAGGGCATACTGCCTTAAATACATCTACATTGAAGTTTCACAAAATGGCATTGTCATGGACCTAAAAGGATGTATGTTGAATAATTCTGTAACGAGACCGTTCTGATATAGTTGGTGTGTTACGACCAAGTCTACACATTTAAAAGTGGGCGACATTTTTAATAATAGTTATACGAGTAACTTACAATCAATTTGTCATACACAAAGCATATATTTCCTCTGATTCATCCATTTCTTGTCATTATCAGGATGATTTTTCAATTCTTATTTTCTTTTTTGGTATTTTTTTTTACCACTTATTCAACTGCTCTTTAATAATTATGCCATATATAAATGATAAGAAACTGATGAATTTGAGAGAATATTATGTAAAAAAAAAGGTGTTTTATTGTTTCAAAAGGGAAAATAAAAGACCAAAAGATGATCACGAGAATTAAAGACATTTGGATCCAAACCAAGATCTTAGAAAAAACTTTTCTTCACCTTTTTCATATTTAATTCTTCAACTAATAATTTAATATTCTACTTCCTCCATTCCAATCAATTCTATACATTTACTTTTTGTACACTATTTAAAAGTGAGGAGAATCTTCAATATATCGTCTAATATATGAAATAAAAAATAGTCATGTAAGATCTTGTTTTAATCGTCTTTTCAAGAGCATTATTAATATTCAAATTTCATATTTTTCAGAATTATGTAACTAAAGATATAAACAAAAGAAAACGTGCATCGACGTACGTGCAAAAAGCAAATGTATAGAATTGATTGGAATGGAGGAAGTAATAATTAGGCATTACGGAGTACTTTAATTGTAGTACAAGATCACGTGTGAACCAATAATCCATTGAAATGCTGGACGACCAATTACTTCATAAAACTTACACATTTCTTAAACAACACATTGGTCTAGAATTACAAAAAACCACATAAAAGTCCAAAAGTTTACGTTTTTTTTTTTAAATAGGAAGCACAAGACCCGTACAACAACATAAGAGAATCAAATCAAACATGCGACTTAATTGTCAATATGTCATATGATATCTTCGTTCAGGCAACTAGATCATATCATACGAGTAACATCGTAATAGTGTTAAAACTCACGAGGGAGAGCCGTACGGTAGTGAAAATGGTAAAAAAAGAAAAAAAAGAGAAGAAAAGTATTACCAGGAGAGAAGGAAAGGAACATCGAGGCTATTGTAGACATTAATGATAAGATTATCATTTGTTACTGAGTGGATATCCGGACCCGGGAACTGCCCATTTATCAATATCCCCTGCACAATAATCCCCCACCATTCAAATTAAATTCCTCTTTCTATAAGAAATAATTGGACCTGAATTCAACTGAACTGAAATGAACAGAATAAACATTAATAATATTCCTCCACTACCATTTTATTTTATTTTTTTATTTTGAAATGAACGGGGATTTTGAAACTGAGAGGCTGAGACTTACAACTCAGGATACCTCCGCTCTGACCACTAGGGCAGTACATCTTTGGTCTCGACTCTCTCGAGTATCATTTTAGAAAATGATTATAACTAAGGTGATAATATTCAAATACTTTCTTCAATTTTATTACAAAAATAAAAAAAATTAGAAAAAAAAAAAAAAAAAAAGTAGTTAAAAGAAGACATACTTGTTGAGGAGTACCAAGAGGGTAAATGACACCATAAGTGACATTCCACTCAAAGAATCTGTAAGGATCTTCAGCAACAATAACAACAACATTATGAATAGATGATATAAACACTACCAACAACACTGATATCAATGCTTGCATTGTTATTATTGCTCCTCCCTTCATCATTTTTCTAACCTTTTTTTTTTTTTTTTGGAAGAAAAATGTATGGGACTACCACTATTACTATTATTATTATAGGATATGATAAAAAAAAAAAAAAAAAAAGTTTGGATTTAATAGAGGAGTTAAGTATAAATAGTGTTAAAGAAAGTGGGGGGGAATGGAGAAAAATGAAGTGCGGTACAGAGAGACAGAACACAGAAGTAGAGAGAGTGAAATGAAGAAAAAACAGTCAGTCAAGTGGGACTGTGGAGTGATTGAAGGCAGTGAATTAGAGGGAGGGAAGTTGGTTTTAATTTAAGCTTTATAAATAAAGAGGTCCCTCCCAACATTTACTCTGGTTTTCTGCTTATTACTCCATAATCCATATATTGACTATCAAATCTTCCTTCTACCCCAGCTTGCAACTAGTTGTAAAATATAGCCAAATACTCAATTCCTTTTTGAGAAATTGCTTTGCTTGCTACTACTCTGTACTTCCTTTTCTTTTCGACTTATAGGAGTTAAACTTATAGAGTTATAGGAGCTGAGTTGAACTGAACTTATATGAACTGAAATTAAGCTGAAAAGAACAGGGCATATGTTCTACAGTCCCATTCAAGTATAAATAATACGGAGTATGTTTTAACCGAAATATTTCATATACGGGAGTAACTACTCCGTACGGAGTAGTAGAGGTTTTGGTCTAATAGTCAAAATGGAGTATCTTTATATTATTTCGTCAATTACAAAAAAACCGTCAATTTGTAACAATTCTCAAAATAAAAAAAAGGTAAACAAATAATTAAGACAAATGAAATATATTGAAAGTATAACAATGTGAACTTTTGCTTAATTTTTTTCACAAGTACAACAACACTATAATGTTTTAACTATTGACATTATCGTCACAGAATTCTTCGATTACAACATTTTATTTTGTTGATTATAAAAACCATCAATTTGAAACAATTCTCAAAATAAAAAGGTAAACAAATAATTATGACAAATAAAAGTACGAAATATATTGAATAAAATATAGCAATGCAAAATTTTGCTTAATTTTTTTCACAAGTACAATAACACTATAATAGTATAATGTTTGACTATTGACATTATTGTCACGGAATTCTCTTTGCAAGCATGATAAAATGAAATCTCATTTAAATTCAAGTACAAAATTGAAGATATAGTCATTCAGAATCTTATTTAATTTATCTTTTATGAGTACAATATAAATTAATGTTCATTGACTCACGTTATGCAAGAGATAATACAAGTATACTCCGTATATACCAATTATATAGTTACATTATTAAAAAAAAAAACAAGATATGACATTACTATATTTTCTTGTATACGAGTACATATTATACTAAATTTTGTAACCCTCTAAATAAAATAAGTTAATAGTGTTGATTTGTAAAAAATTACTCTGTAATAATTAAAATTTAATTAAAAGAGTACTCTGTATAACGGAACTTCATTACTCCCAAAAACAAAATACGAAAATAAAGAGTAAATTTTGCATAAAATTGTTTCACGCGTGCGACGGCGTTCTTATGAGTAAAATGTGACTATTTAAATGTTTAAAGTTTCAACACTAAATGTGACCACTTTAAAGCGCCATAAAATGGTCACTTTACATGTTAAAATAGTCACTTTAAACCTTAAAATATACACATTTTAATTGCAAATATTCCGTCGTACGCGTGAGACGGTTTTATGTGCGCATTTGTGGAAAATAAATAACCTAGTCTTTGTTCAATACGGAGCACTTAACCTAAAAAACACAACATACCAAAATTAAAAAATTGTTAAAAACATAAAACGGGGAAAATGGCGTGTCGGTGAAGGAGAGGAAGGGCCTACGAAAAAGCGTGTTTGGTGTGTTGGTTTGTGACGTCTCACATGCTGTGTTTCTAAGTATAGTAGTCTAAGCAGTGACTAGTGAGCCATAATTAGTGAATAAGTACTGTAATTAAAAAACCGTTTTTCACTAAGAAAGTAAAACACGGAATTTCCGATATTTGCATGCATAGTAAGGGTGAGACTGTCATCCACTCATCCCTAGCACCAGGTCGACCTTAGGACAGAAAACGGTAAAGCGCAAAACCAGAGACTAGGAGCTCAAACATCACGGATTTCAAGGCTTCCCCCTCCCTTCCGAAACACCTGTTTCGACATATTGCTCTATCCCATGATTTCTCCGCTCATCTTCCGACCAACCACCGCACTAATACAGGTGTGAACATCTGGTCACTAAGTTTTACGAGCATTTGATCATTAAAATGATTCGGTGAATGCATTTCCAATCTCAGTGACTGTTCTACAGCGGTGCTAGTCCGCCCTTTCACAGAGCGATTACATGAATATACAGCATCCACAGATGATCACATGACACCTTTGCAAATATCGCCTCAACTGACCTCAAACGATTCGATAACGGCTTAGTTCACTCCTCAATACTTACACTACACTTGTCTATCCAAATACGTACCCCAGCCTCAACTATTACGACTAAATTTATTCAAGTCGGTCTTCACTAATCGAGCAATACAATGTAGCTAAATTAGTTATCTACTGAAAGGTTTCAAACATTCAATGTCCGAGTTCATGGACTGCAATAGAACAGAAGAATACAGGCATAAAAAGTTTTAATATACATCATATTGAATACTCCGAAATTCTTACGTAGAGCAACTATCTTCATTATCACAAGCTCTAAGGTCTAACACCAAGAATATTGCAATTCAAATAAATACAAATGAAGTAATAACAAAAACTACAATCATAATTCATACGAAAATTCATACCACGGAATATAAATTTTCGGTGCTACCACACACACGTGACACACACTCAAAAATTAACACAAAGAGAAATGCAATTCAAATTTACGATGACAGACGGTATAGTTATCAGAAACGAAACAAGCTTTGTAGATCAGAAACTCACTTTTCGCTGGCAGTGTTCGCATCACACCAAAGCCTTGCTCTGGAAAAATTACGCCAGTTGAAACCGATACCCTAACATTGTCAGCACAAAATTCTAGCAAAAACAATCTGATTTCAACCGCGATCAATGTTCATAATTAATCAGTAGACAAAAAATACAATGAAAATTAAAAATGAATCAAAAATCAGTCGTCATATAGAACATATGTAGCCATGTAGATCATTAAACCTAAATTTATTCCGCCCCTCCGCAAAATGCTCGAAAGTTACATAAGAAAGTTCACCTCAATCATAAACCCTGACATAATCACCTCAGATTTCTAACAGCAGAAACGATCAGATTTCAACAGTAAACAAACGAATCAAAATCAATCAGAGCATTTTCATATCATAAACCTAAATTTATTCCGCGTTTCCACAAAATGATCGAAAGTTACATCAGAAATTCCACACAATCACCTCAGAATTCTTAACAAGAAAAATGATCAGATTGCAACTGTAAACAAACGAATCAAAATCAATCAGAGGATAAGTGTATCATAAACCTAAATGTATTCCGCGATTCAGCAAAATGCTCGAAAGTTACATCAGAAATTCAATCACAATCATAAACCTTCACATAATTATCTCAGAATTGTAACAGCAAAAACGATCAGAATCGAAATCAATCACAGCATAAGCAATCATGAACCTAAATTTATTCCGCGTTTCAGCAAAATGCTCGAAAATTACGCGAGAAATTCATCCTCAATCATAAACCCTAACGTAATCATCTCAGAATTCTCAACAAAAACGATAAAATTTCAACAATAAACACAGAAATCAAAATCAATCCGAGCATACCGTATATCATAAACCTAAATTTATTCCGCATTTCCACAAAATGCTAGAAAATTACACTAGAAATTCAATGTCAATCATAAACCCTAACATCATCACCTCAGAATTCTAACAACAAAAAAGGATCAAATCTCAACCGTAAACAAAGATATTTAAAATCAATTTTGATCATCGTCACCGAAGAGAAGGCGAAGACGAGCAGCAAAAACGCCGGAAGAATCGAGCGAAGCTTCGTGGCGAAGACTAGATTTGATGTGCGCCATGCGATCAGTGAGAGAGCGAAACTCATCGTCGAGAGAAGCGGCGTCGTTTTGGAGGTCGTGAATGCGGTACTTTTGGCCAAGTGAACGACAACTGAGGAGAAGAATACCTGTCATGGCGAAGAATTGGACGAAGCTGTGCTTATTTTTCATGGCGTTTCTGAAGAACCTAAAATTTCGTTTCGTTGTGGCCATGTTTTGCTCCGGTAGTGACGCCATTGACGGTGGTTGCGACGGTGGTTGTTGCGGTGGTTGGATTCAAAAAATGTTGTGGAGAAACTGAGAAAGTGAATTGGTGAATGTTCAGTGAATAGGTGACCGTAGAGAAATGGTAAAAATGGCCCAAGCGCAAGCCCAAGCCCAAGCCCAAGCTGTTTTACTTTCCATTTCACTCAATTTTAAGCTAATAATTATCGGGTCATCAATTTAATAGGGTTTATACTGGTTTGGGATGGGTCACGTTGTCAGGTTATGGGGGTAGTTGTCGGGTCGATTTTAGGTTGCAATCTTTTCGGGTTCTGTCAAATCGGGTTTGTTCGGATCGGTTCACTCGGGTCAGGCCAGACTCGCCGGCTCTAACTAGATACTCCGTATACAGGACCTGTTAGATTAAAATCGGGTAAGTCGGGCCTTTTATAGTCATCATTTCATTTCAAGTGGGAGCTGGTTAGAGTCGGGTTATTCTGCGTTGCGTCATAGTAGGATTAGGCTATATTTGCGTGAAGAATTGTAGGGTTGGTAAAGTCGCAACGAATCAGCTTTTGCCGGTATCTTTGGGTCAGATTGACATTCTGGCTCGGGTCAAATCGTCAATTCACAACAACTAATGAAATCATAAAAGATAGCTGGATATTGTACACAACTCTCAAAATTCCCCGTCAAAAAGATTAAAAAAAAAAAAAAAAAAAAAAAAAAAAAAACCCGAGTGTAGATCACTAATCTATCTGTATACAAGTAAAATCTCAATCATTCTGAGTGTAGGACGAAATCATTATCGAAGAACTTAAATGTGGGAATTAATGCTCCCATGTAAAAATAGACAAGTCGAAACTCGAGAGCCAGGGCTAGGGCAATCAAGTCACTCGAACATCAGCTTCAAAGTATGGGAAAACCAAAATATTGATAGAGCATCACGCCACAAGCACGTCCTTGATCTTCTGATACGTATGGCGTCTCTCTGCCTGACTAGAGTAACTTCTAATGAATGTATTGGAGCTAATATGCTTCCAAACTCCGCTTTTGCCTATCTGTGCAAGGAAACCATTAATTGTTGTAAGCCAAACCGTGATGAGCCGTAATAAAACTATAGATAAAATGGTGTCCAACGGCCAATAATGATTTAATAGAGATTAGTAACCGATGACTGATGAGGAAAAAGTCTGATAAAAGTAGGGCAAGGGTCGACTATGAGCGTCATTGATGGTAGCTAAACAAGGCGTAGCTGATCTTATTTCTGTAAAATCAAAGTGAACATAAGAACTTGACTCGATCTTCTTTCACGGTGAAAGAAAGCGGTCTTGATGCTGAACCTATGAGAGACCAGTGAGCAGACACATGACCGTTAATATGGCACGACCGCTTATAGACGAGGCAAGATTAAGATCAATGGTAAAAGAACATCATTTGACCATTAAAGTCAGATTAAGAAATTAATTGCGACGGTTGGATAACTTTCTATTCAAATTGAATCACAAGATTTGCAGTAAACACTCAAACTAGTTAGACGTTAACAATCAAATCAAGTATAATTTCCCGAAATTATGCTTCCAAGCCACGCTCCATTCTTGTGCACTATTCATTTTTCTCCTAGAATGTCGCGCACCTCCGACAAATAAATAATGGCATAGAGGTTCCATAGTTCATATAGAAATTCACACTTACCTGCAAATTTATATAGCAAGGGCGTCATCAGAAATCTAAATCTCCACAAGGCTTTCCTTGAACCTCTTTGGTTCCGTTGACCTGTTTTTCATCCTTTTTATTGGAGAGTGGACCACGGCTCCTCCCGATTCCAAGTTTGGGAAGACCTCGGTTCAGCCCTTCTAGCAGAACACATGCCTTGCACCATTTCTGCATAACTCGGGTCAAACGCACACGTATATCAGCACTTTAGGGATCACTTGATAAAATTTACTAAGACATAACAAATCTGCACAACGAGCAAGAGTTGTTGAAGCTCCAAAGATATGGCCTTGAAAAATTTTAAGCTGAAAAAATTTACGGGATCTAAAAGCATGATATAGAATCCTCTGAGAGATGGCATCATGGAGAACTGAGATTCTAAGACTTAACACCGTAAAGCTGTAACGCAGTGAAGGCAATCCACAGCGTGACGGCAACTAGGATCAGTCTCACAACAGCGAAGAGGTGACATTTTTCAGCGAAAGGGCGCGTGAGCCATTTAATAAGCAAATGAAAAACCGATGCGTTCCTTTAGTGATATAGTTGTAGAAATGAAATACAAGTAGTAGCTCATGGCATTGGTAGAGCTCCTGCTTGAAACAGATACTATAAGTTTATGATTTAAAATTACGTCACCTGGCTAGATATATAGCCACAACGCTCACAGGTCCCCTGCTCTGGCATTTTGGTAGAAGTGGAAATCCTGAAGTTTTCCCCTGATTTGATGATGTCAAGTATCGCTCGAGGTCTGAAATAGAAAGCACAGGTAAGGATCTCACACATGAATGATTAGTAAAAATGGAGCATAGTATGAGCAAATGAAGACCTCATCCTCTCCAAATCCTTGATAAACTCCCGAGCAAAACCACGATATGCATTTGGAGAGTAAATGCCTGAAAATAATAAAATAGAAGCCATACATATCAATGCAAGAAGCCAAGAATGCTACCAATAAATACCGAACCCATTCATATAAAAGATCAAATCTAGTTTGCTAAAAATGCGACGTGATATATGCAGCAAAGTTTTAAGTCATGGCCCACATGACATACTTGCATGTTCAAGATCTCAACTTTGTATTTTATAAATGCCTTGGCAGTGAACATGATTAGCAAAGAGAAGAACAACACTATAATGGCGGTTGTTTGTGAAGCGGATGCGAAATTCACAAATGCTTCTACACAGTAAAAATCGAATTGAAGAGACTAAAACAAAATTGTCCATTTCAAGAGATACTTAAAGATTTGGAAGCATTTTGGATTTGTAGTCACTAAGGAAAAGTTCAATAATTACTAGGAAAACAGAAGGTAAAATAACAAATTCAAGAAACAACGGCCAAAAATGACCCTTTGAATACAACATGATTAATCTAACACCTACGAATATATCAGTCTGCAATTACTCATCAAAAGGCTAGCAAAATACGGAGTAACACATAAGTGTACTTGATACTTACATTCAGTGGAGAAGTAATCTAATTTCTTGAAATATGCATACGTAAGCAAGTTAAGGTTCCACGTAGAAAATTGAGTCGATTGATAGTTTGTTACTTAAGTACTCAGTTAAAATACATGAACCATAATCAAATCAAGGCAAAGGATATATAACAATCTCCTTCTCGTATGTGTACTTGAACGGTTTGCATCTAGGAATTGGTCCATCTTCTCCGGTGGTTATTGCTGTGCATCTACTTAACCTTTTGAAGAGAAGCCATCAAATACACTCCCGTCAATGAGGAAGGAAAACGACAACGCATAAACATGACTCAAACACTTACACACTAAACCCAAAAATTTGGTGCAAAAGTAACAAAAAGCAAACTGTAACTCAACAATCCAAACATACGGCTCGTATGAGATTGACAGTATACTCATTAAAAAAGAGCCTGTAAACAACGAATACCTAGCAATATCACCACGCAATATGTTCAACAATACTGTTTCTGCAATATCATCTGCATTATGTCCGGTGACAAGCTTGTCTACTTTCAACATTGCAGCACCTCGATCAAGGGCCTATGAGGGAGAAGCAAACTTTAAAGTCTATATATCAAATGTCGCAACGCCAAGCTAGATAGATCGCTTAAAGATTTTAATAAGTTTCACAACAACTGTTCTAATTGATGATATTTAACGAAAGACAAACCTGACGTCTGAATACTCCACAGAACGTACAATTATTCTTTAAACCTATCATCTTCACTATCTCATCCATCGTCCATCCGTACAAATCCTTGTACGATACAACTTTTAAGGGAAGCCCATACTGATATTAAAAGATAACACGAGAGGTTAATCAGGTTAAAGTTTAAAAGTTGAAATACAAGCCAGATAACTAATAAACATATCACTAAAGCACCTGTATTTCATTTCTCTTCACAGTTTCAAGTGAATCATCTCGGTACCCTGTGATACCTTCATCTACCGATAACAGGAAGAGATCCAAGCCATAGTTGTGTCGGCGATTTAATTCTGACATCACATAGGCAAGAACAGTAGAATCTGTGCCAAAAAAAAAAACATGGAATTTACTTGAGGGTATAGACCCCTTCAATACAAACAGAATAATAACCTCGTAAAGCTAAATTGTAATTACAAACTATAACATCTTTCTCGATCATTGGAAACAGCCAAAAACTCAAAAAGATGAAATATAATTTCCCCAAGTAGGGAAAGGCGCATAATTCAATGAAATATGTACAAAAATTACGCGTTGAACACCACACCATTCTTTGAAAAATGTAACGTCAACACCAATTGCCAGACACGATTTAGATTCAACTCTCTACATACCCGCCATGACTTATAAATAAAATCTCTTACTTTTCAGCCAGATATTCAAATTATCCAAAGCCTAAGATCTAAGGCTCTATTCTTTTCAGCTTAATTTCAGTACGTATAAGTGTAGCTCAGCTCCTATAAGCCGAAAAGAACAGGGCCTAAACACGGAGGATGCTCTAATCCACCAAAACACAACACAACACCGACTCAACGACAACACGCAAGTAAAATAAAAGCGGGCGATACCTTTCCCACCGGAAGCGCCAATTGCGACACGCTCCCCCGGCTTAAACAGCTGATTCTCCACAATAACATTATGAATCTCGTCTTCGAACACGGCGTAAAAACACTCCCTACATATCTTCCACCCCAAATAAATTTACATAAACAATTGCTCCATAAATATATAATCATAATTATCACCCACAAAATTGAATCAAAAAAAAAATTACCAAAAAGAATTGATTCTTCAGCACAGTATACAACATAAATCAAAATCAATCAATCAAATTACTAATATCAATAAATTAAACAGTGAAATCAAAATGAACAAATATGAAATTTGGAAAAGAAGACCTGTTGAAGGGTTTTGGGGCGTTTGAGAGCAGGTTTAGCAGAATTACAAAGACAGCAAAGTCGAGGCACAGCTACTGTTTTAGGTTTTTCCGCCATGATCTCCGCCACTACACGGTTGTTTCCGGCGGTTCTTGCGGTGGTTGTGACGGTGGTGAGCTTCCGGCGCAGCTGTTTTTGTATGTAATCGTCAAAAACTCAGACAAATGCTACGCTGTTTATTTGCCCCTAAAATACGACCCTAGTTAGTCGGGTCGGGTCGGGTTGGAGGGAAAGTATAAGAAAAGACGGTTTTTTACTCATAAAATTGTTTTAATCTCTTTAATTTATTCTTTTAAGTGACACTTTTTTATCATTTACTATCTTTTTATACTTTTTTTTAAAAATAAATACGGAGTACCTTTTATGAGACTTTTTTTTTTACAAATTGCTATCACTTTAATGTACAATGAATGAAAATTTTAAAAAATCATTTTTCTTTATAATTTTTAGGACGTCGGGATATAGTAAAGACATAAATATTAAGTATATATGAAAATATGGATGGAAAAAAAAAAAGTGAAGGTGAAAATGGAGATGAAAGCGGAAGAGAACTATCGAAAAAACGTGAGCTACGAAAGTTTTACAAGGGTATTTTAGGTATATCTTACAATAAAATGATAGATTTGGGAGAGAAATGTGAAATTGTGCCGTTAAGTATCAATTTATTTGGTCAGAGATGCAAATAGGTATCGAATTGTAAAGAAAAAGTTCATAAAAGGTAGTAATTTTTAAAAAAGTTATAAAAGGTACTCGTAGTAAATTGTACGGAGTAAAAATTTATGTGTCTTTATATATTCCTTTCATTGTACAAGTGAACCGTCTTTTACAAGATTTGCTATGGGTCGAATTAGTGGGTTATGAGTTGTTTTGTTGGATTAAAATTGGTTGATTTTTGTTCAGTATATGTTCCAGTGATCATTGTGTTATGTTAGGTCGAGTGAGGCTAGATTTATTTAAGTGGAGTGTGACCTATGAACATACTCCGTAATATATTAGATAAGTTAATACTGATTTATTTTTTGTTCCGTTTATTAGTTCATCTTAATATTGAATCCATATTTCACAATAAAATTTTAGTGAAAAAGCAATAATATTAACTAGTCCACCATAAAATTATATATGGAATTGTGGTCTATGGAGTAGAAACCTCAACTCATCATATTATGGACAACACAAATTCTTGTGGTTAATTGTATTTTGCATTATTTTGTGTAAATAAGTTTTTGTATTGTTAGTTTGTTAGCAAGTTTTTAGGCCCTTGATTAGCTATTTTTTTGCATACCAACTTAACGTGTAAGTTGTATAAAATTAAACATAATTAGCAATGGAAAAAGACACGCAAAAACTTCCATCATAAATCTCAATTACTTAAAATCGCTTTATTGAGTTAGACGAGTTTTTTATACGTAAAATTCTATTAGTTCAACGCTTATTATTTCCTTCCTTCATGGACCAATTTGCAATCACTTTATTTTATGAATAACAATAATTACCATAATTTGCTAATTAATGCTAACAGCAAATTTTTAAATTGTCAATTTTAATAATTGTGATCTGTAATACTCCGTACATTAAATCATTCGATATTAGACCCTGCTAGAAGAACGATACGAAGTAATAAATATATGTGACCCAATTTTATTTATTTTAAGAAAAAAAACGTGACCCAATATGTAAACCATAAACGGCAATTATAATCACCATAATTTGCTAATTAATACTAACAGCAAATTTTTAAACGGTATTACTTATTCATGTACACAATTACTCGTTCCTGTACACTTTTTACCCTACTTTTTCCATTTACTACCCCTCACCTGTTTTCAGTTACAGTTTTTTTTTCTCTCTTTTCTTTTTCACCCTTTCACAATTATACTGCTTAATTTCACCCTTTCACAATTAGATTGCTTAATTTCACCATAATCAAGCAATTATGACGGATAATCTACCCTTTCATGAGGTAAATTTAATTTTTTTTAACGGTTGTTTTAATAATTCAACTAAAATATTATTTATTTAACAGTTTATTAATAAATACGACTTTAGTTTGAATGTTAATTGCGATAAAATACGGAGTATGTTGTTAAAACAAAATCAAGAGACAATGATACGGAGTAGGCCGTGTGTTGTGTGTTGTGTGTTGTGTGTTGCTTCGTGCGTTAGGGTTTAGGTGCTTCGTGCTTTTTTTTTTTTTTTTCTTTTTTCCTTTTTTTTTTTTTTTTTTATGTAATATGTTATTATTTTTTTTTTTTCTGTGAATTAATTAATTAAAAAGTGTACGAAATTGAGTAAAAAAAAAAAATTGTACAAAAATGAGTAAAAATGTGTACACAAATGAGTAAAAAAAGTGTAAAAGGAAAAAAAAAAAAAAAAAGTGAGAGAAAGGAGAGAGAAGAGAGAAAAAGTAAAAGAAGTTGAAAACATAAAGGGTATAAAATGGAAAAAGTGTACATGATTGAGTAAATCATGTACATGAAAGAACAATACCCTTTTTAAATTGTCAACTTTAATAATTGTGATCTGTAATACTCCGTACATTAAATCATTCGATATTAGACCCTGCTAGAAGAACGATACGAAGTAATAAATATATGTGACCCAATTTTATTTATTTTATTTATTTTAAGAAAAAAAACGTGACCCAATATGTAAACCATAAACGGCACGAAATTAATGAGTGGGTCAAGTAGAAAACAAAATCTGCCTTTTAAATGGTTCTATAAATTATATCACGAGACTTTACAATTTAGTGCATGTCTTCTACATATTTTTTTTTTTTTTTCCATTTCTTCTATTTTCTAAAGGAGAAAAATAAAATAAAAAAAATGAGTAATTCAGTTGGAAAGCCCATCCATTGCAAAGGTAATTTGTTATTTTGTTAATTAAACTTTTTTTTTTTCCTCGTCTTAAGCTGTTTGAAATCTGTAGTTTTTGAAAGTATTTTTAGTTGTCATTTTCCTTTTTACGTGTTTCTGAAATTCAGTGTATTTTAAGTGATATAACGTCGTCTAAAAATGTATGAAACTACGCAGCTGCGGTGGCAAGGGAGGCGGGAAAAGCGTTGACGATAGAAGAAGTGGTGGTTGCACCACCTAAGGCTCATGAAGTCCGTCTAAAGATCATTTGCACTTCTCTTTGTCATAGTGATCTTACTCTTTGGAAACTCAAGGTACGTACGTATATTAAAATAATTTTATATATTATACGTATATTATAATTTTATGTTATTTGTGATACAATTTATTTAACCAGTTGTGGAGTATATATTATAATTCGATGATTATCGATTTAAGTTTTACTTTTTACGTGTACATATCACTTTGTGAGAACATGTTTTATAGGTTATCAGATCATGCATAAAATTAGATACAGTGTGTCAATGTGCACGTAACAAAATGATAACCATGTCAGTTTTGTTCCTCATCAAAAGAATATACGTACTTAATTTTATACTCTAACAGTGTAACGTGAAATGTTTATTAAAATTTTGTAGTCCACCTTAAAATTCATACTCCGTATATGTTGAATTTTATGATTGAAGGAACCACCAGGATACTTTCCAAGAATCTTAGGCCATGAAGCTGCTGGGTAAAGATTTCCGTCTATTTAAGTCATTTATTTACATTTTGATTTTAACAATAATAGATAAAATTGTCGATTTTCATGGTGTTTTTACAAAACTACATCTTATTCACGTATCATTACATTACGTAATTAATAATTTGGCTTTGCTTATATTATATTGCAAAACTCATATGGTGATATATGTCAAAAATATTCGATCATTTCATTTTCATTAAATTGGAGACATTATTTTGACTTTCGAATAATATGATTGAATCAAACAAAATGACAGGCTAAACTTGTACTTTCTTCACTGTGTCAAATCAGAGACAGACTCGGGCCACACTCATAAGTTTCAACCCAAAACTAATTATAACGTGTAACCGTATTCAATTATAACTATGGGCTCTAATATCACGTCAAACAGAGACAGTCAAATAGGTCTGTACCACACCCGTCTCTAGACTTTATAAGTGCACAAATCTCACAGTCAATATCGATGTGAGATTTATATGTAAACTTATTAAGGATTTTTTTCACAACATAATTTTTAATATGATCGTAAGTCTGTGACACCGACACTCGTCATATTTTACCTGGTTTTAAAGGTTACTGCGACGACAATATTTTTAGGCTATATAGTCTAAGATTGTGACTCCTGAGTCCTTACTAAAATATTGAATTATGAGGTGACGTCATTTCAGTTTCCTACTTCGTGAATGCCATGAACATAATGTCGGAGTAAACTGCAACAGAGTTTTAATGCCATGAACATAGTTTGAAAATTTGGCCTAAATTCACCACCACATCTGTTGATATATATGAACCATGTATATCTTTTATTAGTGTATTATGGTTTTGTATAGTTTGTTAGGACCATGTACATTTGATTAGTTAGAAAATAGGAGCCTAGTATAAAAGTACACTTATCATTATTTTGTACAGACAACTTTGATTGAATAATATACAGTTATATACACTTATTTACTTCTCTCTCTAAAACAAATACAATAGAATTTCTCTCACTAAAACCTCAAGTATCACCATTAATGGAGGACTATAATCCTCCTTATTTCATATGGTATCTTTCGCCATAACGATCCTCGGATTTTTCCTTCTTTTGCTTCCGCTTTTTCGTCATTTTTATCATCGAAACCTATTTGTTTCGTTATTTTTTCCTCGTTCTTTAGCTCGTATGTTTCACCTGCGTTTTTTGTTCTTCATTCTCTGGTTGTTCTTCATTTTTCAGATTATTCATCAACAATTCTTCATCAATTTCTCATTATTTTGATTTCTACTTCGTCAATTCATAACAATTCGTCATCAATTCATCAGTTCGTTTTTTTTCCAGATTTTCGTTCCAGATTATTCATCACTTCATCAATTGATTTTTGCTTCATCAATTCATCACTTAATTTCTCCTTCAATTCCTCGATTCCTTGTTGTTTTTCCCAATTTCGTTGTTCACAAACCCTAGACTCTTTGATTTTTCAGTTTTTCCCCAATTTTATTCACTCAGGAACCCTAATTTCGTGTTCAATTCCAGAAAATGTCTCAGTCTTCTTCCTCTACTTCAGGAACTCGTGCTTCTTCTCCTCGTGCTTCGTATGATCAATACGATGATCCTCTTTTTCTCTCCTCCGCTGATCAGCCTCACCTGCAGCTGACATCGTATCTCTTTGATGGCCAAAATTTTCTCGATTGGCGTAGTGATGTCATCATGGCCCTTACTGCGAAAAACAAGGAGGTTTTCCTCACTAATTCCTGTTGTTATTCTGCCTCTGATCGAAAGAAACGCAATCAATGGAACCGTTGTGACCTGATGGTATTGCGTTGGATGCTTAATTCTCTTCACAAGCGCATCTATGACAACGTGCGTTATGCGAAATCTGCTAAGGAGCTATGGTCTGAGTTAAATGAGCGATATGGTCAGCTGAATGCTCTTGAACTTTATCGTCTAAAGAAGGCTCTCAGCTCTCTTACTCAAGGTAACTCCTCGCTTATGGACTTTTATAGTCAGTTGAAGCGTAATTGGGAGAGTATTGACAGTATCGACCCTCTCCCTGATTGTTCTTGTGGTGCCTTGAAACTATGCACCTGTCAACTGATGAAACGGCTTTTAGATCGTGATACTCATGCCAAACTTATTCACCTTTTAATGGGGCTTAATTCAATTTATGAATCAGTCAAGACTCACATATTGTCTATTGAACCTCTTCCTCCAATTAATAAAGCCTTGAGTTTGTTACAAAAGGTCGAGACGCAAAAGGAAATCTCTGACTCGTCTGGTGCTGTTTTTCATGATGCTTCGGCTTATGTTGCCACTGCTACTGATGTTCGTCCTCCTTCTGATCGTTTGTCTAAGAAACCTCGTCTTGACAGAGGTCATATTGTTGTTCGAGAATGCTCACATTGTTTGCGTCGTGGTCATACTGTTGAGACCTGTTTTAAGTTGAAGACCTGTGAGTTTTGCAATGTTAAAGGGCACATTCGAGATCATTGTTTTAAGCTTAAGGCCCTTAATTCTAAAGGCCAGCGGTCTCCTCAGCCTTCTTATTTTCCATCACGAAAGGCTGGTCTCAATGCTGGTCTTTTTTCTCCTCCTCCGATGGCTGATACGCCTCTCGTGGACAGTGCTCCTGCTCCTTCTACTGCTGGTTCTCTTCAGCAACTTCTTGATCCCACTTTGGTCCAAGATATCGTCCAAAATGTCATGTCTCAAATGCTTACTGCTATTTCTGGCCAGCCTTCTACTTCTTCTGATGCACCTCAGGCTCATTATTCTCTGACTTCCTCTGGTAAATTTTTTTCTTCTTCTGCTTTTTCAGTTTCTCCTGCTTTGTCTTCCATTAATTGGATTATCGATACCGGAGCCACTGACCATATGACGTCTCACCTTCATTTGCTTCATAATGTTCGGTCTTTACTTGCTCCGTTATCCGTTGCTTTACCTGATGGTTCTGTTAAGTCGGTCCATCAAATGGGTGATATTGTTCTTTCTCCTTATATTACTCTACATAATGTTCTTTATATTGCTGACTTTAAACAAAACTTGCTCTCCATTAGTAAACTCATTGAGCATTCTTCTATGACTGTTACTTTTCTTACTACGGCTTGTCTTTTTCAGGACCCTTCAACTAAACAGATTCTTGCTGTCGGTCATAAGTCTGAAGGCCTATATAGGTTATTTGCTACTAAGCTTCGTTCTTCTGTTAGTTCTTCTAATCTTAATAATGTGGACACGTCTTCTAGTGGCAATGTCTCTAGTTTTTCCTTATTGCATGCTCGGCTTGGTCACTCTTCTGTTGACAAGCTTAAACATGTCTCTAGTTCTCCTTTTTCTGTTAGTTCTGATTTCTTTTGTGATACTTGTGCTCGTGCTAAACATCACAAGCTTCCTTTTGTAAGGAGTACTTCCTATGCTAATAAATGTTTTGATTTGGTTCATATGGATGTTTGGGGTCCTTATAGAGTAGCTTCTATTTCTGGTGCTAAATCTTTTTTGACTATATTAGATGATCATTCGAGGAACACTTGGACCTTCTTGATTCATCATAAGTCACAAGTTCCTTTCCTTATTGAGAAATTTGTCAACTATGTGTTTAATCATTTTCATGCTAGTATTAAGATTGTTAGGACTGATAATGGTACTGAATTCATTCAAGATCAATGCGCTCTTTTCTTTAAAGATAAGGGTATCTTTCATCAGACTAGTATTGTAGGTCGACCCCAACAAAATGGAAGGGTTGAGCGTAAACATCGGCATTTGTTAGACACTGCCAGAGCTCTTATGATTCATGCTCATCTTCCTCCTTATTTTTGGGGTGACTCTCTTCTCACCGCCACTTACTTGATCAATCTCATGCCTTCTCCTGTTCTTAATTGGCAAACACCCTATGCTCTTCTTTTTGGTGTTCCACCTAAACTTGATCATCTTCGGGTGTTTGGCTCTCTTTGTTATGCTTCCATGCCTCCCACCTACACTGACAAATTTGGGTGTAGGGCTCGGAGGTGTATTCTTCTCGGGTATCCTTTTGGTCAAAAGGGATACAAGTTGTATGATCTTGAGAATCACAAGGTTTTTTCTAGCCGTGATGTAGTTTTTCGGGAAACTGAATTCCCTTTTTCTTCTTCTACTTCAGATGCTTCAGTCCCTTTTTCTTCTGATAATTCCGAAGCTTCTCCCTTGGTTAACCCAGGGGCAGTTCCTTATAATTCTTTCTCCTCCCCTTCTCCTGCTTGTACTTCTTCTTCTCCTTCACCTGACATTTCTGGTGTACAACAGCCACCTGCTTCACTCTCTATTCCCACTGATCAGTTGGCTTCTTCCTGCAGGTCCGCTTATCGGTGCAAGACAAGAAATTGTTCACCTCTTTGAAACACCTACTCAAGATGTCAGCCGCACCACATACTCGGGCCGTCACGCTCTTTTCTCGCTTCGCCATCGACGATGAGATTTCAACCCGGGAAAACCCTCCTTTGGCCTCTTCTCCCCCTTTGAGAAGATCTTCTAGGCCTCGCTTATTTCCTAAACATCTTGAGGGTTTTCTCTGTCCTTTAAATCCTTCTTCTTCTACTCATTTTTCCTCTTCTTTTGCAGCCCATGTGGTTGATAGTTGCTCTTCTCTGGGTCATGCTTACACCGCCTCCTTATACAATGTACTCACTGAGGTTGAACCTCAATCTTTTGCTCAGGCTGTGCTTCATGATAAGTGGGTTTCTGCCATGGAAGAAGAGCTTCTCGCCCTTGAAAATAATGATACATGGGAACTCACGGCTCTTCCTCCTGGCAAGCGCACTATTGGGAGCAAGTGGGTGTATAAGATCAAGCATAAGCCCGATGGTTCTGTTGCTCGATATAAGGCTCGTTTGGTTGCCAAGGGCTTCACCCAAGTAAAGGATAAAGATTATAAGCACACTTTTTCTCCTGTTGCTAAATTCACCACTGTTCGCGTTGTTCTCGCTTTGGCCGCCTCTAGACACTGGGATTTGTACCAGTTGGATATTAATAATGCTTTCTTGCACGGCTATATTGATGAGGAGGTTTATATGAAGCCTCCCCCGGGCTATTCGAAGGCCACAGATGGTCTCGTTTGTCGCCTGAAACGGTCCTTATATGGCCTTAAACAGGCCTCTCGTCAGTGGAATAAAGAACTCACTTCTTTTCTCCTTCGCTTGGGTTACTCACAATCCAGGCATGATTACTCTCTGTTTGTTCATACTTCTCCTGATTCTTCCTCTCTAGTTATTGTCCTGGTTTATGTTGATGATATCTTGATCACGGGTGATAATGCCCTCGGTATTCTTCGCTTGAAACAAGCACTTGACTCCGAGTTCACTATTAAGGACCTTGGTACCCTGAGATATTTCTTGGGTTTGGAGGTCACTAGATCTGACAAAGGTCTTTACTTGAATCAACGAAAATACATTGTTGATATCGTTTCTGATTTGAAGATGGATGATTGCAAGGAGACTTTGTTTCCAATGCCCAAGGGGTTGCGCCTCTCCATTGACGATGGTGATCTTTTACCTGATCCTACCATTTATCGGCGCTTGATTGGTCGGTTACTGTATCTTAATCTTACTCGACCTGATATTTCTTATAGTGTTCAACACTTGAGCCAGTTCTTGACACAGCCTCGCCTTCCTCATTTCCAGGCTGCTCAACATGTCGTTCGCTATCTTAAGACTACTGTAAACCTTGGTCTTTTCTATTCTTCTGATTCTCCTCTTATCGCTCACGCGTTCAGTGACGCTGATTGGGGCACATGTGCCTTCACCTGCCGCTCATTAAGTGGCTATTGTGTTTTTCTCGGCACTTCTTTGGTCTCTTGGAAGACTAAAAAACAGGTCACTGTTAGTAAGAGTAGTGCTGAGGCCGAGTATCGTAGTATGTCTTATACTACTAGTGAAATGGTTTGGCTCCATAATCTTTTGCTCGATCTCCATGTTTCCACTCCCTTGCCTATTCCTCTGTACTGTGATAATAAAGCGGCTGAGCACATTTCTCAGAACCCGGTTTTTCACGAACGGACGAAACACTTGAATGTGGATTGTCATTTTGTTCGTGATAAACTCAAGGAAGGTTTTCTCGTTACTTCTCATGTTCGATCCTCTCTCCAGTTGGCGGATCTTATGACTAAAGCTTTAGGAGCTCCGCAGCATCATTTCCTTTGTTCCAAGCTTGGTCTTCTTCAGGTTCCTCGAAGTCCATCTTGAGGGGGGGATATGAACCATGTATATCTTTTATTAGTGTATTATGGTTTTGTATAGTTTGTTAGGACCATGTACATTTGATTAGTTAGAAAATAGGAGCCTAGTATAAAAGTACACTTATCATTATTTTGTACAGACAACTTTGATTGAATAATATACACACTTATTTACTTCTCTCTCTAAAACAAATACAATAGAATTTCTCTCACTAAAACCTCAAGTATCACCATTAATGGAGGACTATAATCCTCCTTATTTCATAATATACATATTACCCACATGAAACATGGGTCCCAAGTTTATAATTTCATTCATTAATTATTTTCCATGCTATAGAGATTTTATTTTTGGTTTTGGATCAAATTTATCGACAATGAATATGGATCGAGTTATTTTAGAGTGAATTTAGATTATAAAAAGTGTGCTTGAAATGGATTTTTTTTCGAGTCGATTCAGTTTTGGGGCACAGTCTGTAGTTGGAACCAGAAATCACATATTTTCGTGCGTTTTCAGGTCTTACCGATGATTGTAAGTATCGAGTGTCAGACGAATAGGATGTAAACTAATATTTAGTTGGGGGACAGTATTGTAGAGAGCATAGGAGAGGGTGTTGAAGAGTTTGCAGAAGGCGATTTCGTGCTACCCGTGTTCTTAGCAGACTGCGGAAAATGCATCGACTGCAAATCAAAGAACAGCAATCTGTGTGAAGTACTGCCATTTAAGCTGTCGTCGGGCATGCCCAGAGACGAAAGTAGCCGATTCACAGATTTGAAAGGGCAACCCTTGTACCACAGTTTGCACGTATCGAGTTTCAGCCAGTACACGGTTGTCGATGTTGCTCATGTTGCCAAGATTGACTCTGCAATTGCCCCTGATAAGGCTTGTCTTCTCAGTTGTGGAATTTCCACAGGTACATTTAGTCGGTATAAAGGGGTTTGTGAACGCGTAAACTTACACGCAAAATATGTGTAGAAATTCTAATAGTGAAACTGACGTTCAGGGGTTGGTGCTGCTTGGAAAACAGCTCAAGTGGAAGCGGGATCGACTGTTGCTGTATTTGGTCTAGGAGTTATCGGTTTAGCAGTATGCATCATACTCCTTAAGTCTTAGTAAATACGAATCACAATATTTATATATCCGAGGATTGAATTTAATGAGTATTATCTCGTGCAAAGGTCGCTGAAGGAGCACGACTTTGCGGAGCAAGCAGAATCATTGGCGTGGACGTAAATCCTTCCAAATTTGATACTGGTAAATTTTGCAACCCGAATTCCTGCTTATAAAACGGAAAATAAAACAGTCTTCTTCTGTTTTATAACTGCACAAGCCTTCCCTTAAGGCCTTAACTGCTTAAATATTAATTACGCTTTCTGCAGGAAAAAAGTTCGGTGTCACAGATTTCGTTAATCCGCTGACCACAGGGACCAAATCTGTCAGTGAGGTTCTGATCTTTCCTTTCAACGGCCAGTTTTCTCGGACGATCTTTACAATGCATATCAGAATATAGCTTATGATTCCTGCACATTTTCCGAAGAAAAAACCTTCTCATCTCGGTTAATGATTGGCCCAGGTAATCAATGAAATGACGCGAGGAGGAGCAGATTACTGCTTTGAGTGTGTAGGCAGGTCATCGTTGGTGCAACAAGCGTTCGCTTGTTGTCGAAAGGTTTGTTTCTCTATATTCGCCCTTAGTACTACATATCATTCACCTCATTCCGACTCAGTTCGAGAGATATGACATCCCATGCCACGAGTGCAGGGGTGGGGAAAGACGGTGGTATTGGGCGTTGATAAGCCAAACTCAGAGCTAAACCTTAGCTTTCACGACTTGCTGCACAGCGGAAAAACGCTTAAAGGGTCCTTATTCGGAGGGATTAAGGCCAAATCTGACATTCCCACCCTAGTTAAGTGGTACTTGGACAAGGTATGGCTTATTATTCACATTCATTGATGCCTACGTCGGTCACCACAACAACAACATTACACTAGTGCCGCCAAAAAAAAATGCTTAATTTTAGCGAGCCGTTTTACCTTATGGGCATTAGTTATTGTCAGGAACCAACTCAACCAAAAGCTTAATATAAGCTGATGGTTGAAGGCCCAAGATCGATTATATACTCTAACACGCCCCCTCACGCAAATGCCCTTTGGGCTTGAAGCGTGGATGCAACTACAGGCCCGTCTACCTGGTTAAGCTGATAGTTAGAGACCCAAAATCAGCTTTATATACTCTAACAGTTATCATGTTTAAATGGCAAATGATGTTTTATCTTTTGGCCATGTGTGTTTGATTGTAGCAGAAACTACAGTTGGATGAATTTGTAACACATGAGATGAAGTTGAAGGATATCAATGAAGCATTTGAGTTGCTTGTTGAGGGCAAATGTCTTAGATGTGTTTTATGGATGAATTAAATTATTTGGAAATGTTTCAGCCATTCTTTTGCAACATTTGCAAATTCAAATGAGGATAATAAAAGTTTTAGAGTACTTTATATTCATGATCAACAATAATGTTTGTAGGGTTGAACATTCGACTTTCTTTATCTCGCAATCTGCAGGAGCTATTGAGGCATTGAGATCGATGATACCGAGTATTGTATTATTGTTGTTTGTTGTGGTCGCACTTCGATATGCAAATAAACTTTGATCGAGTTTTAGGTAAAGTCGATAAGCTTAAACTTTAATTTGAAACATAGGAATATGGCACTTTCAAAATTCACGAGGTTAATCGTTGTCGATCTTGAAGACTTGTAGAGTTGTAGTCCAATTTAACCCACTTCAGAAACTATCAAATGAACAAACGAAAGACGTTCTCACAAAAACTATAACCAACCAACGATTTAAAGACATCTGATAGACAAAATAAATAAATATCGATGTGTATTTCAACTTTCAAACTTTACACAACATCAAAATAACAAAACAATCAACACCAAATACATACATAAACTCATACTCCATATATAGTAGAGATTACATAATTACATACATATCTTACAACAAAAGGAAAATTGAACCAAACACATATAATTACCCTTTTAACCTTTTTTTTTCATTATTTAGAACAAACATTATACGTTAATCCGTCTATTTCAAATAATTAGCTCAGTTCGACTTCATAAAGTCGAAATGAGTTAATTGTTTAAAACGACAGAAATAACCCGTTTACTTTTGATATTCGTGATCCTTCTTCTCCTCCTCCTCGGCCTTATGCCCTAACCCCGGGATCTTCTCCTTAATTCTATCCATGATCCCCTTCTTCTCCTCCCCCTCTCCCTCGGCCACCGTCTTGACCACCTCCTCGTGGTGGTCGACGGGCTTAGTTTGGCCGGGGAGCTTCCCCTTGATCTTGTCAAGGAATCCCTTTTTCTCGACATCCTCCTCCGTGTGTGATGGCTCCGTGTACACGGCCTCTTCGACGTGAGGCTTCTCTGTTGATGCCGGGATTGCGCCTTCTTCGTCTTTTTGCCCCGGGAGTTTCTCAAGCAACTTGTCTTTCAATCCTTTCTTTTCTCTCTTCTCTTGCTTTCTCTTCTTCTTTTCCTCGTCGTCTCCTTCCTCATCCGACTGTAATAATTGGCCAAAATGAAAATTAGACGAGTAAATTAAATAAAGTAATAACAACGTTGTGGTAAAACCTCTGATTAAGTTAGAACAGTTTCACAGCAAAACTGTTAGAGTATATAATCGATCTTGGGCCTCCAACCATCAGCTTAAACTTTTGGTTGAGTTGGTTCCTGACAAAAACCGTAACAAGTCTTATTTTGCAGTATATGTTATACTGCAAAATAAGACTTGTTAAACGAGTAGAACGAATGAACGATTATTTTTAAAAAAAATGAAGGGGAAGGCGGCTTACAGAGCTAGAGCTAGAACCATTGTCGTCGTCATGATGAAACTTCTCGAGGAGGGTCTCGTGTTTAGGCTCTTTCACATGATCATCTTCAGAAACATGAACCTTTTCTTCAAAATCCGACGCAAACTTCTCCTCTGTTGCGCCACCCACTTGCGGCTTTTGAGTGTCGTCTTCCTTCTTTCCGAAGCCTAAGAAACCTCGGTCAGTCGTCTCAACCGTTGGTGGCGCCACGCCTTGCTCGTTGTTGAAGTTTTCAGCCATAGTATTATGAGAAATGCTAATGAAAAAGTTGTATATATATATGATCAAACAAATAAATTATATATGCCAAATAAAATGAATGATATGTTATAAAAATATGTAAATAAAGTGTATAAATAGGAGATAGATTTGTAGATAGATTTAGAGAATGATTTGTATATGTTTTGCTTTGAGTGTAGGGTTTTTGGTTTTGGTGATCTTAGATTGAAGGTGTCTAAAGCTTTTTATAGAGAAGTATGGAGTACATGCTTAGGTCATGAAGAGCCATTTATTTTTCACAAATTATTTAAGACGGATAATCCGTCTTAAGGTTAAGACGAGTAAAGTATTAATAATAAGACAAAAGACAAGTGGAATTGGAATGGTGGAATATACGGAGTATTTGTTATTTGTGTACAAGTGGAGGTACTTGACCCGTCTTAAGCTTAAGACGGAAATACCCGTCTTAAGTAAGACTTACTCTTTATTTTAGAGGAAGAGACTTTTTTTTTGGATTTAAGTTGTCTGAAATTTGAAATTTGAAATTTGAAATTTAAAGTTTAAAGTTTTTTTTTTTTTTTTTTTTGTTTCATATTTTTTTAAAATTTGGCGTATTTTTATTTTTAAGTGATAATATTCCTAATGTTTTTTAAAGTTATTTGAAAATTTTGCAAGTGTTTGATAAAATATGTAAAAATAAGGTAGGTAAAATAAGCTCTATTATTTGTAAAGAGGTATTACAATTATGTAAATATACTAATCTTATACTCGTACTTGCTCTCTTCCATTGGATTCTATATATCGGCTCTATCGACAAGTGAGAATAATAATTGTATTTTCTAGTGAATTATTAATATCAAATTTTTATATATATTTTTTTTGTGATATCACTGATATGCAACTAAAGATATGAACAAAAGATAACTTGTATCAGCATATCTGCAAAAGAAAAATGTATAGAATCCATTCACATGGAAGAAGTATATTTTATTATAAGATCAAGTCGAATATTCTAAAAATTGGATTATGTTCTTTTAAGCTTAATTTCAGATCTTGTAAGTTTAGTTGAACTCCTATAAATTCAACTCTAATAAATTTAGCTTCATTGAGCTTTGATTTCAACTGGTTTCAATTTCAATAAGTTTACCTTCTATAAATTCACCTCTAGCTAATTAGTTCAGTTTTTATAAGTTTAGCTCCCAAAAATTTAGTTTTTATAAGTTTAGTCAAACTCCTATAAATTCAGCTCAGTTTCAATAAATTCAGCTCATATCCTAAGTTCAGCTCGTATAAATTGAAAAAAACATAAATTTAGCACTCATTACTCCTCATCACATACTTCCTCCATTCCGTTTGATTCTATACGTTTGACCAAAACACGGTAATTAAGGTAGAAGAAAATCAAGTGGGGTAGATAATGAAATTACTTAAATACCCCTACTTTATTGTTTGCAAGTGGGTTGAGTGGGTATTAGTGAAGGGTATATTGGTCTTTTAGTTTAATAAAGTAGAGACTAAAATAGAAATGTATAGAATTGATTGGAATTTCCAAAAAAGGAATATGTATAGAATCAAATGGAATGGAGGAAGTAGTATTTTTTAAAGTTGTAATGAATGAAAAGATAAAAAGAGAAATGAATGCAATTGGAGTAAACGTAGCCGACGTGGTGATGGGTGTCACAATTCAATAATACGGGGCGGTGGAATTTTTGTAAAGGAGAAGAGGAAATATCATTGTCACTTTTGCATCTGGATGACAAGTGGGGGAATATTTATCACCCTACTCACCTACTATAACTGTATAAATAATAAAGGATCGTTTGGTTTAACATGAGAAGATAAAAACCCCTGAAAAAATTAAATTCACTTAAAGTGGTAATTATTCACGTGGATTGTATAAAGCTGTTTTGTTGCTACTCCGTATTTGGAAAGTAAATTCATGCGAAGAGTTACATTTACCGAGTTGAGGGGACTTAGTAAGTAACTTCCTACGTTATGTAACATGTAGAACTTCCAAACACCATCGACGTAAATTAATTCATAGGAAAATCTATTTTCCATGAATTGAAAAAGGCAATCAAATGATACCTAATACTCCGTAATTAACAACTATTGGAATTAAAACTTTTTTTTAAACTAGCTGAAGTTTTCTTAGATTTAAAATATGGTGAACTTATTTAAAATCTTTTGAATATTGTTGTTAAGAAAAGGCAATAGTACTTAGTTCTCATAAATATTACTCTGTACATAAATTTTTTTTTTTTGCGAGATACGGTCTTACAATAATGCCTTTATGAAACTTTTCACATGATACACAAATTCCTATGTGAAATGATATTACTCCGTACATAAGATTATGGCGAGACCTGCTTTCACTTGATTTTTTATTTTTAAATTCTTCGTAAATTTTACTTATAACTATCACGTACGAAGTATAAAATGGTCTCACGTGAAATTTACTACGAGTACCAATTACTTTCAAAATTTTCAATTCTTTATTTTCATAATAATGCTCCTTAATAATAGAGGAAGCCAAGGAGTTAAAACAAAGGGAATCGAAACACGGTATAGAAGGACGTTGTAGTCGTCCATGAAGAAGAAAACAAAGGATGGTGTGGTGTCATAAAAATCAACCAATAAACATAAGCCACGTGTACAAACAACTGTCAATGTGTTTGTCTGTGGGTCCCAGAAGATACTTGGACGATAAAGCTGAAACGTCGGCAGCATCCTTTGCTATATGCCATGTGTGGCGCCTTGGGATATTTTAGTCATTTTCTTCCTGTTACGATAAATGTAATCGATTTTATTAATGTCGTTTTGGTGAGAAAAATTCACGATAATTTAATGTGAGATATAGCCATATAGAAATGAAGTAATTACTGAAATGTTCTCGTAGTTTTCTTTAATATGCCCTCCATTCGAAGCAATCCCACAGTGATCAGTCAAGATAAGTTCGATTCGTGATTTGATCGATTTATTCTACTTAAATTTGCGTATACTTTATATTAAAATTAAACATAACTCATAAAAAAGCCGTCATATCAATTAAATACTTACTGATCAATTAGGTTATATGTTTATCCTATAGACTACTGAGTATATGTTTTAGAAATGGCCGGTGCCTAACGAGTAAAGTACTTGAATTTACTTTCTAATTTTGAGATAAATACGGAGTACAACTATATACTCCCTCCATTCAACTCCATCTTGTGCATGACGTCAATGCACAAGATTTTAGGAGGAGATGAGGTCATGCAAATTAGTGGGTCAAGTGGGTATTTTAATCAATTAAGAACTTTAATTAGTGAAACAAGTGGGTATGATTTTTTGGAGGAAATGATTAAAGTAATTAATTACAATTAACAAATTAATAAAGTTGCAAGTGGATGGTTGAGTTAGTTTTGTAGTGTTAATTTATGACCCAAAATAGTAATGCACAAAATGGAATTGAATTGCCAAAAAAGGAATGTGCACAAAATGGAGTTGAATGGAGGGAGTAGTTTTTTAAGCATAGTTTGTCATATTAATACTCATATACTCCGTAATTACTTTACAAATAGTCCAATAAGATAAAGCATGTTTGTATTTTCTAATACCATAAATAAACAAAATAAAAGTTTGTAAAAGCTGCTAATTTGACACTTGTTTTTCGAGATATCGACAGAAACTCGCATAAATCTATTTTTAAACTTGAAATACACTCAACTCGTATTTTACTCGAACTTAAAATAGATGAATTGAACTCAATAACCTTCCCATCCAACTTATTGATACGACAAATTATCACTCGAATTTTTTTCAAAAAATTTATTTTTCCATAAAACCCAAAAGTGTTGAATCATACACTCATCTCTCAAGACAATATAGTCAATGTTATGGATAGCTAAAACAATATCGACAATACCGTAAACGTTAATTTTACACGTATTTTATGAGTCATTGTGCACTTAAGATGCCTAACACATTTCGTTATCAAAAAAGTATACATCAATTCTAAATATTTTATATTATTTTATACAAATCCTAAAGTTATTTGTAACTTGAACTATTCACAACCATAAAACACAAAAAAAAAAAAAAAAAAAAAATTATTGTTAAATGGCTTGAAGTTTGTAGTAGTAATCTTTGCTACTAATAGTAGTGGTTAAACACATTCATTAATAAGGAAATTTGACACCTCAAAATTATAAATTATTGTTTAACGGCTTGACCGTCATCAAACATCAATTCAAGTATTATGAATTTACAAGTGACATGTATACTTCCTCTATATAAAACTCTGAATAAAATTATGTTTTCTAACTGATTCAGTTATTTATTCACGTTGCTTCTTATTTTGAAAGGGAACATAGATGTTGTACCATTTCACAATACAAAATCAAAATGTTACGTAATTATCATTCAAAATCATTTACTCCGTAGTTGAAATCAACATCCTTTAAAATCAATGATACTTTTGGATCAAATTATTGAATTACCTGAAGGGAAAAAAAAAAAAAAAAAAAAACTTCAACTAGCGCTTTATCTAAAAATAGAAGAATAAACAAATGACTGAATGATAAGAGTATTTTATTGAATTCCGAAAAAATATAAATAGGGCTCCATATTACAGTTATTATAAACATTCTTGCAAATACGGAGTAGCTGTTTATGGATCTACACTTCATCTACCTGTACATTCAACCCGAACCGTCCACCCACAAAAAAAAAAACTACAAACCACATATTTTCAAGAGTTTACAAAAGCTCATTTTATAAACCCGTCCCAACCCTGATAGCCCGCTTATCCATATCTTAAAAAGTTATACGGAGTATTAGTCTCGAGTCCCGTCTCGACTCCCGACCCATATCCGACCCAAACCCGCATTTGATCGCCTCAAAATTTCATTCCCATTTCGCTCCACAATTAAACCACGACGATCAACTCTGCTCAGCTCACACAAACAACACATTGTGTGACTGTTTCTGCGCGTCGTTTGATAGAGAAGAAAGAGGAGAAGAGGAGTGAAACGACGTCGTAGATGATAACAAGGCATAATTTAGCAGAGCAATTGAGAGAGTACCAGATTCGTTCCAACCATCACTCTTTCTTCTCCTCTTCCCCTTTCTCTTCTCGGTATTTTCCGCCAATTTTTTCAATTAATTTTCAAAATTAGGGTTTTTAATTAATTTATTTTTTTTCCTGATTTTGTTACTATAATTGGATGTCTTTATGAAAATTGGGGAACTAATTGTCTGATTATGCTGATCAATTGCGTGTTTTGCGAAAACCCTAATTTGAATTTGAGTTCGCATGCATACATACAGTGATACAGGGGTCTGTTCTCTCCGTCTTAAGTTGTTTAAATAAGATAAGCAAAAATAAAGTGAATGAGAACGGACTCGTAATCTTATTTGAGCTATGCTATGGTGGAATGTGGTTTAGTGACGTCCGTGGTCGTTTATTAGGGAATTCAAAAGGTCACTAGATGGCCTCGACTGTCGTAACATCTTTGAATTTGGATTCGTTTGTAGTTGTGAGCCTCGGACTGTGGTTGGAGGTGAGAGGGGTGGGGCCGTGGGGTGCCATTTTTTCAAATACTAATGAAATTTGGCGATTTAGGATTAGGGCAAAGCTCATTGTATAATTACACGCGAGATGTGATTTCCGTTGTACATGTGGTTTCATCTCTCAAATACTAGTGAACTTTGGTGATTTACGATTTCCCATGAGCATAGCAATGATAGCATGTATTTTGGGTCGAGTTTTTTTTAGTTCATTGGGGCTATACTCAGTGTATAATGACATGCGAGTTGTGATTTCCATTGTACGTGCGGTTTCATCTCTCAACTGCTCAACCAAATTATGCCCTAAGGACAAGTATAAAACCCTTACATTGATGACATGCGAGACGTGATTTCCGTTGTGTTATTTTCCGATTTGTAAATGTAAAGTAACCGTCATTAGATATAATGTCTAGGTGCCTGACTGCCCGTGTACATCTTTCCCCTTACCATGCTATTTGCAGGGTCCCTTGTGTGAACGGAGTAATCTTGTATGTCGTCTTTCTAAGTAAAACTTTTTTGTTGTTTTTTTTGTCAGGGTGGAAATAGTGATCTTCGTGATATGGGAACTAGTTATTCTGGCGTTCCTGGTGTTTTCGGGAGTCTCGCTGTACTTCAGGCATGTGCGACTTGCGTTTGTCTTAATATGCATTACATTGTTGTTGCTTGTGTGCATGAAAATCGCTAAGCAAATACGACTAGCACGTAAGAAGAAACGAAGAATGCTTCTACCCTTGTCAATGTAACATTTGTGACACATGCCTATTTGTGAAAAATGTGAGATCGATTTACCGATTTGTTTTCCAGTTTTGCTGACTCTATTGTCGAGCCCATAGTTAAACGTTCTCTCACATGAGATCATAGACCATAATGTGAACAGGTTATAGATACCTTCACCGATTCAGACCACAATGTTTACGTTTATCGATTTGAAGGACTTTTTTTTTTATTATAAAAGTAACGATTGCCTTTTGCTAATTCGTCGAGGGATTTACTTGTCATTATGCAACATGAACGTGTATGTTTTCCTGAATAACTGTAGGAAGCAGACTCTGCAAATGAAAGTTGAAAACCGCACGAGATGTTAATTTTTGCAATTTGAGGAAGCATAACCTACACACATATTATTCAAACAGCTTTTCTTTACTTACGGTTTATTAAATACTCCCGCACATGATTGAGGAGCGAACTAGTAGAAACATAAACAAAACCAATTTCAACGACCGAAACAGAAAACAAAAAACATAACTTTCGCTGAATTCATCCACTCCTTCACAATTTAAACGGCCATATATGTAATGCATTGATGATGTTCAATACCAATTCTGATTCATGTTTATGTTTTATATGTTTATGTTGATCCCGTCAACTATTAACGTAAATATCCAAACTCTCTGCGCAAATGAAGTAGTCATAGGCTCATAGTTTGGAGCCGGTAGTAGCAAGTTTAATGAGATCTTTCCGCAGAATCTTCCCCGACGCATTCTTGGGTATGGATTCTACAAACGCCACTCTCCTGATTCTTTTATATGGTGCAACCTGTGCATAAACCTTTTGGGTCAATTATCGAACGACAGAAATTCTCGCATACTGACTCTAAAAACGAGTAAGGTATATTGTAAGGTGAAATTCGATATGTATGAAAGTGCAAAAAAGTGAGTGAAAGCCATGTAATTAGGGTTTCTACTGCAATAAATCTGTTATTTCTGCAGTAAGCTAACCTGTTTTGCCGCAAAGTCCATCACCTCGTTCGCTGATATTGAGGTCCCAGCTTTCCTCACCACGTACGCCATTGGAAACTGTCCAACATCCTTATCCGGGAAACTGTCGTAGACAAAATTATTCACGGTGGTGTCATGTAAGGATATATGAAAGGCAGTGAAAGGGGAAGACGACGACATTTTCAATACTATACTTACGGGATAACAGCAGCATCTGCGATTTGGGGATGTGTAAGCAGCAACGCCTCTAATTCAGCAGGTGCAACCTATAACCAAGCATAACAGTATAAGATTTTGTGAGATCAGTTACGGGGTCGCAATTGGTCCGTAGTTCCAAGTTTCAGCAGCCTTGTTATTCTTTGATACATCACTATCCTATCGGTCTCACTTGAGAAACGTAGGGCATGGGATACCGACTTAAAAAAGATACGCGAGACTGCGAGAGAAGGCATTCACTTCGGCATATCAGTGTATCAGGTTCTACGAACATTTATGCTTGGTGTACATGGGTGTTGTACGAGTACTTTGTAAGACTACATTCGTCGCAGAAACGAGTAGCACACAAATTAAAAGGTTGGCGAAAGCCATCTGTAAAATATAGCCTGAATCTCGATCTCATAGAACTTGGAAAAGTTGGAAGCAAAAATTGACTCGACTCAACCCTACTTAATCCGACGCGACCCAATCAAACCTGAACCAGCCTGAAATGCAAAATCAGTCATAAAAGTTTTCGGAAAAGAGAATGGACCTGATATCCCTTGTACTTGATCAGCTCCTTGAGTCTATCAACCACAAAGAGATGACCGTCTTCATCGATGTAACAAATGTCTCCAGTTTTCAGCCATCCGTCGGAAGTGACAGTCAAAGCGGTGGCCTCAGGATTGTTAAAGTACCCTGCAACACACAAGTACGTGCGCAATGATTCAGTTCGAGTGTCACGTTATCATACATTCTTTCATAACTAAAAACCTCGGTTTTTTAAGGACCGTAACCTTTCATAACAGTAGGTCCACGGAGCCAAAGTTCACCCGTCTGATTAATACCCAAAGCGACCCCACTATCCGGGTCAACAATCTTCGCTTCCATGCTCGGTGACAACAACCCAGCAGTCCCATACTTCCGACTTTCGTCTAAGTTGTCGGTTGATGCACCAATCGCAGTGGATTCTGTGAGCCCATAACCCTGCATGATGACCACATTCGGGAATTTCTCGACAAATCCCTCAATCACTTCCTTCCCTAATGGTGCTCCTCCAGACAAAACATGCCTCAACGCGCTCAAGTCATAGTTCTTCTTGATTTGATCCGCGTGATTCACCATGGCTACCAGAATCGGAGGAACGAGCGGGAAGTAATTGACCTTGTACTTTGAAATCGCTAAGAACAGGTCATTCATCTCGAATTTCGACAACACAACAATCGTAGCTCCCGATGCTAGCAATCCTGTAAGACAAAATACACATCCAGTTTAGACAATCAAGCAACCATACAGAACCAAATCGATGAAGACGATCTCACGTGAGACCTAAAAGACGGTTATACCAGTAGCGAAGGCGACGAGACCGTAAATGTGGAACATAGGAACAGTACACACAAAAGTACCAAGCGAACCAGTTTGTTCATCCACTTTAAACCTCTGTATTATCGTCTGCACCATCGCAATCATATTCCGGTGTGACGTCACCACTCCCTTGCTCATTCCCGTCGTCCCCGACGAATACAACAACGCCGCCGCCTCGTCTTGCCGCACTTTCTCTCTCCTCGCCGTCGTTCTCTCTCCTCCCTTCACCATCTCCGACAACGTCGAAATTACCTTCACGCTTTTCGCTGCCGCGTCGACGGCGGCGGAGTCGTCGCCGAGGAGGACGGCGGGGACGCCGCAGCCGGCGATCTTTGGGGCGAGTTCTCGCGTCGTAAATGCGAGAACAGGTTTTGAGTCGCGGATTTGCTTGGCGATTTCGGCTGCGGTGTTGAGAGGATTGGCGGTGGTGATGACGGCGCCGACAGACATGACGGCGAGGCAGACGACAGGAAAGTCGACGGAGTTCGGCGAGAGGATGAGCACCACGTCGCCTTTTCTGACGCCGTGGACGGTGGCGAGAGCGGTGGAGGCGGCGTCGACGGTTCTCCAGAGGTCGGTGTAGGACACGTGCCGCCCTGTGGCGGCGTCGATGAAGGCGGTGGTGCTCCGGTGAGGCCTTGCGGAAATGAACGTCGTTATGTCGAGTGAGTCATTCGGCGGGAGCGCCACCGGAGGGCGCTTGCTCCGGAACGTCCTCGACGACGACTCGTAACCTGACATTTTACGATAATTTGATAAAGAGGAGACGCTAAACCAATACAACAGTAATTTGATAATTTGATGGTATGATTATGTGAGTGATAATTTGATTTTGATTTGTTTAAGTAAGAGTGGAATTTTGTGTGGAAGTTTGAGAAGTGTTGGAAAGTAAGTGAAGTCAAAGAGTCAAAGGTGAGATATTTAAGGTGGCGGAAAATGTGAGGAGTGATGATGGCCGTTGGATTTTGAAGGGGAAGATGAATGGACGGGTGAGATTGAGTGGAGTTGTTGAGGGGAAATACACACGTGCGTCTCATGTTTTTTGCAATTTTTTAATGGTGAACTATGAACAATGTGTTTTGGGAATCTTGTTTTAAAAAAGGCGGTATTTTTTTTGGACCACATTTTTCTCCACTCAGGTATATGACGATCACTGTCGAGTATTTAGTGACACTTATTTAACCTGTGCATTATTCCTGATCGGCGATACATACGATTCATTTTATCTGCTTTGCAAAGTCTAGAAAGAGACGGATTCACGTGTACGATGGATTAACTCTGATAAAAAGTGAGACATTTATGTGTTTAATGTACTCGCTTTAATACTCGAATTAAAAGTAATTATTGTGGTCACATTTTACTTACAAATTGATTACAACCTATGATTACAACTTACAACATTCAAAATTACAGGTAAAGTGATAGCAAATGAAAAGCTTCATCAACTACTCTTCCACCACCTACTTATTTTTTTTTTTTTTTTTTGGCATGACTACAGACTACCCTCGATCACTCAGCTGCATTTGCAGTTATATCATCTGTAGATTAACATTGACAAATTGGTTATTTTCATTCGGTTACCCTTTTCGCGATCAACATCCGTAACAAGTTTCATACTTGTAGTCTAACAACTGCATTTGAGCTGAAATTGTCATTATCTACCCGATTCTCCCTTCTCTCTTGGTGCCTGTAACGCCGTGGCACTCCTCCATGCTAGTATCGGGATCGTGACTAGTTCAAATAAAGACGGCATTTCAGAAAAGAAGGCAAGGTTGAAAGTGTATCGAAGAATATGTGAGAGCGAGACATTGAAAAGCTCACCATCAATTCAATAGCAGAACGATGCTGCGCGCTCTGAGCTGAGGGGTGGTTTGATTTGAGCAACTTGAAGGATTGTAAAAACCCAAGTCGACTCCAATCCACTTTTGTGGCTTTGTTTCTCGGCACCATTTGCATCATCTTCAATCCCCATCCATTATTGGACCGAATGGAGAGTTGGCGAATTACTAGATTTAAAATTGATCCTCAAAATCTCGTCACAATGTACTTAACCCACTCTGACACCAGTTGGTATAGCAGGCCAGACTCGGCACTCACCACCATTAACGTTCATCAGGATTGAGCTTACTCCAGGCATCCTGCAGGAATCAAACAGTCTTAGACACTTTATGATGATATTATACTTGCTCAAAAGAACACAAAGTCTCATATGAGACGGCCTCACGATAATTTTGTTGAGACCTCTCACATGAGGAGGTAGTTAGGTTCAATAATAACTTCCCCTTCCTCTAATAATGTACTCGTAAGAAAAAAGAAAAAGAAACTCGTAGGGACAATGCCCCACTGAACAAAGCAAATGAAACTACACAACAAACCTTCAGAAGATCAAAAACCCTTTCACATATGTACTTCTGCTGGATGGTTGCACCTCTTTGTTGCAACTTGTCGGGGTGAACGCATAGAGTAGCTTTCTTATAAGCTTTTCTCACTGTGGTCGCTTCTACCAAATCAGTGAAGGAAACTGCCTGCCACCCACTTTCAGGACTAAGAATCTGTGCAAGTCAAGCAAATGTCATTTACACACTCCTAAAAATCGAATTATAACATCAATAATCTAGCAAGCAATACTGCCTGTTAAGCTAGAACAGCTTGTGGAAACAGGAAAGGGAATCATAGGGTGCAATCCCGTTCACAGATTACTGACTAATGAATTTTCATGTGAGGCAGCGTGCAGTTGTCAGGAGGTGAAATTAATTTTCGAAAGCAATTCTAATACAAAAGCAATGGGCATATGAAGAGAAGCTAGGACACACAAATGCTTAGGAAACATTGCATAATGCACATGAAGGTAAGCCTAAACGAAGCCAGGACGTGTCCATAAATCTTGGTAGCTGATCCCACAACCGCAGCTTCTACTACTGTCAACCAACTCTCGGTGGTCTAATGGATAAATTCACTACCAATTCAGGTATTCAGATTTCAAAATCTTAACGAACCAGCCAAAGTACCATATGATTGCCTAATTTGCAGCACGCTCCGATAAAATACGTGCGCATATTACACACTTATCAATAATCATGTCGTCGTACAAATTATTCTAACCAAATATCAGAACATCTTGTAAGATGGATGCTAAAAATGTAAGAAACAATCCGCAATTTGTAGGATTTTTAGGGAACCCTGTTATCCAGAGAGCCAAACAGGGACCATATACGATATTTTGCGACACACAAAAGATCTAGATAAGATAGGAAGCAAGAGCTTATGAACAAAGGATAAACATAACGTACGTATTGAAGAGTCGAAAGCAGCAGCCGCAGATTTCCTTCCTTTCCAGCAGACCATCTCTTCACCTCGGCATCAAGAGAATCAGCCATCATCTGCAATTGAAAGTGGGTCATGTACTTTCATAGTTTTATTATCAGGTTGAAAGCAACAAATAAGTATAAACGGCTCCCGGCTGTATACGCTACGTCTCATGCCTAAGATGGTGTAAGCTATACAGAACCCCAAAGTTTCACCAGTAAAAACGGCCCTGACGCAGTATAAACTATGGCTGTTTTCCTACTAATGCTATCTTATAAAAGCTATAGCTGAAATCGCTTAAGTCAAGTCGCAGCTTACATTCTTGGCAGCTTGCTCTTTCTGAACTAAAAGATCACGCTGATTTTTCTCTTCAAGAACAGTAGCCTGAAAGAAGAAAAGATAAGAAACAAACATACAGTAGCAGCTCAATCTGAAGAATGGATACATGAGCAAGAAAGTCATACAGGCCGTTCAGAAGTTCGACTACGTCTTTCCAGCCGTTCTTTACGCCTTTGACCAGATACGCTGTCGAACCCATCATATTTCTCTGTAGTATGAAGGTCCAGTGAAAAGAAGCAAAATAATCCAAA
Source organism: Dianthus caryophyllus (assembly GCA_023091065.1). Lineage (NCBI taxonomy): Eukaryota > Viridiplantae > Streptophyta > Magnoliopsida > Caryophyllales > Caryophyllaceae > Dianthus > Dianthus caryophyllus. Next base: position 2,449,489 of record CM041526.1, on the reverse strand, counting down.
GAGCATGTAGCAAATATGAAAAATGAAACCAAGAGCAATTCGACCATAAAAGAAAGCTACCATGCTAGAATACTTACCACCCTTATTTGATGAATCGACTCTTGAGGATGAACTTGAGCTCTGAAAGCTGGGATCCTGTGATGAGTTTAAAATATATAAGTTCTATCAAATGTTCAATATACAAGCTACTCTTGATGAAGTTAGACGAATGAACATGGCTTACTGATGAAGTGTTCTTCTCTGCAGGGAATCTTCCAGCCTGTTCTCTTGTCCTTTGAGAAGCTTTCTCGGATAATGCTTTCTGCAAAGCACGCTCCCTAGCCTCTGCAGTTGCTCTTTCTACAGCAGCTCGTTCAGCTCGGAGTTTTGCGTCCATGGACGCCTTGTCAGACGATGTATGGGCCTCAGCAGGAACCTTTCCCGCCCTGTCCTGAGCTCCAGCTGCTACTTTTTGACGTGCATCTACATTTGATCTTTCAGATGCATCTCTCCTCGCCCTTTGCTTAGCTTCTGCAAATGCCCTTTCTCGAGCTTCACGAATTGCCCTTTCAACAGCTAATTTCTCTTTTTCTTTTCTATTCACTTCATCAAGGTGTCTGTCATTCACTGGCTCCACTTTACTAGGTTCAACTTCTGGCTCCTGTTCAGTGGGCATTTTCTCAAGTTTGCCACTGTCTATGTCCTCCTTCACCTCAGACTGATCTATCCCCACTGTTACCCCAACATCATCCTCATTTCTGAACAGTGAGGCCCGTTTTACATTCTCTCCACTACCAAACCATCTTTTCCTTCTGGGGGTTGCTTCGACACTGCTCTTATCCTTTCCTCCATTAACGTCAACACTAGCCTCGGTTGCATTAACAGCTTCTCCAGATTTAGTGTTTAATTTGTCAAGGCTACCTTCAGATCTGCTGTGCAGTAACGTTTCTTTGACAGAGTTTTCGGGGTCCTCTAGATTTACATCGATACCTTGGAAAAGAGGTGGTGGCACAGGTAGTCCCTCTTCCCCAATTTTGACAGACCATCTTTTACGTTTAGGAGTTGATTCAGAATGCACACTACTGCTATCCTGGTTGACAACAGGAGTTGTAACTTCACTGTAAATGACTTCTGGTCTGTCACTGTCTAGCTTGTCAGCATGGATTTCTACGCTTCCAGTCTGGACAGAATCATCCAGGGCCTCCTGATCAGACTCCATCTCTGTTATACCCCCTTCGAGAATACTTGGTCGCTCTACAGGTCCAACTTTTACTCCATTATCAAACCATCTTCTTCTTCTCAGGACAGCAGCATCAACCCCACACGTATCCATCTCCTGGCCATTGTTAGTAGCCTCCTCCACATTAGGAGACTCTTCAGGATCAAGCAGATGCTCGGTTTGATCGTCCAAAACATCAAGAGATTCAGTGTCCATTATATTTGCAGTAATTTCCTCCTCCTCATGATACACATCACTTTGACTACTGTGCCACACAGAATCTTCACCTTGAAGGGTCTTCTTTTCATCAAGATTCTCTGTAATGACATCCAATTCTGTAAAACTATCATAAAATAGCACAGCCTCTTCTTTTATCGATTCAGGATCCGATAGCGGACATGGAATCTCCGTCGTCCTGCCTTCATCTTCCTCTTCGTCAATAGATACAGCTTCCTCAACCTCTACACTGCTGTGATCATTTCTACCAGGCCCTTCTGCTTCACTTAAATGTACATTTCCAGCCTGTTGACAATCATCTTCCATAGTTGCAAAGCAAGCCGCTTGCTCAGCCACTTGCTCGATTATGTCTTCATTGTGCACGTTTTTAATCTGTGTGTGCTCATCTTCCGCCTTTGTAATAAAACTAGCTTCTTTAGCAATTTCATCAAAAGATACAGCCTCCTTAATCTTGGCACCACTCTCATCATTCCTACAGGGCCTTTCAGCTTCACATAGGCTTACATTTTCAGTTTGTACGCTATGATTGGCATCTGCTGCAACACACGGTGCATGCTGAGCCACTTGTTCAATTGTATTTTCAGTGTGCTCTTTTGCAGTGTTTGTGTATTCATCTTCAGCTTCTGACATGAAACTTGTTTTCTCAGCCTTTTCCTCCCCAATCATCTCAATGCAACTGGATTCAGTTTTCATCGAAACCACTTCATCACTGAAATTTGCTTTCTCAGCCACCATTCCAGTTTTTCCCGACTGGTCAGTTAGAGTGTCATCAGTCATAAATTCATTCTGTCCATGGGTTTCGCAAGTAGATTCTTCAGTATTACTGGGTTGAATCTCATCCCTTTCAATTTCTGGTATTCCACACGTTCCTTCAAACGCCTTTGTGCATTGCGTTATCTCTCCCTCCAGATCAACCTCCTCTTCCACAGGATGTACGTCATGCTGCCGGTTTTCAGTTTCCTCGGTCACTTCATGCTCTTCACAGTTGCCATTTTCACCAACTTTTCGTGCAATAAGTTCAGGGCTATGAGGATCATTTATTGCATCTCTTCTGAAATTCTCATCTAGGCTTCTAGTAGCGTCTTCTTTAGGTATTCCACACGTTCCTTCAAACGCCTTTGTGCATTGCGTTATCTCTCCCTCCAGATCAACCTCCTCTTCCACAGGATGTACGTCATGCTGCCGGTTTTCAGTTTCCTCGGTCACTTCATGCTCTTCACAGTTGCCATTTTCACCAACTTTTCGTGCAATAAGTTCAGGGCTATGAGGATCATTTATTGCATCTCTTCTGAAATTCTCATCTAGGCTTCTAGTAGCGTCTTCTTTAGTTGTGGGTTCGTTTTTGTCCTTACTAGCCACAGAATGAGGCTCCTCCATTATCTCATCAATTTCTTCAATGTCAGAGTCTATATGTCTGTACTGATCAGCTTGTTCCACACTGTCCTGAGTAATAAATGTATTATCCAAGGTATCATGATTTTGCTCACTACACTTGCCTTGTAATTGCTCATACTTCATCTCATTCAGCATGTTTTCTCGTACAGTCATAGACGCAGTCTCTGCGACTTCTTCAGATACTATATGACCTTCTTCATCACTATCTGTGGCATCGCTTACCCCCTCATTCCTGAAAGGGGTGAACATATAATTTGCTACAACAGATGCTGCAACAACTGGGTTAGAATCCACACTACTTGAAGCCTTTTGCTGTTCTGCAGTATTATGCCCGAATGATTGATTTTCATCTGGCTCAACAGTCTCTGAGAGAAATCCTATCTCCATTTCCACATGCTCCTCAAGACTACCAGTGTTGTCTTGATTCTTTTCTACAGTTTTTACATCAGTGTTCTCAACATCTCTCATATCAGGTTCACCTTCTTCAGATTGCAGATGAGACCTAATAGACGTTTCAGTTTCCTTTAGCTCCTCTTTCTTCTCCGTGTCGGATTGCCAAGCCATAAAACTAGCTATTTTGTTCTTTACTCCACATAAAAGTTGATTCAAGTGCTTTGCTGCTTCCCACTCTCCCCCGCCTTCTTGGCTATCCCGTTCATCAGTCAGCTTGGAAATGTTGCTATTCCTTTCTTCTATACATCCCTCATCCCGAGCAAACCTTTTTCCATCATGTATAGCATCATCCTCGACAAACTTCAATGGATCTTCAGAAACTAAGGCAGGTTGACCAGTTTCCAATAAGCTAGTTCTTTCCTCCTCAAGAGAAATCGTTGAGCTGTTGTCATGCATTATACTGTCTTCCATGCATCCCTCATCCTTGGCAGACTTCATTTGATCTTGAAGCTCGGGAACAATATTAAATACCTTGCTCATATCATCTGAAATCGGGGGTGGCTGGCCATTATCCAAAACACTCTTTCTTTCGGAAGGCGAGAGTATTTCCTTTTCAATATCTGCTGGTACAAAATTTTCATGTATCATAGGTTGCTGAAAACTGCTAATCTCATCTACAGGTTGATTATCCTTTGCTACTTTCATCTTGGGGGTATCCTTCGAAAATGGAAACTTTCTCTTGTCAGTATCCACTGGTGGATAGGTTACGTGCTCCATACTTGGCTGGAACTCGTCCATCTCATCTTCCGTTACTTTCACCTTGAGGGTGTCCTTAAATCTCACGTTGCTGGATCCTTGACTCTCTCGCTCTAGATATTCCTTTGCCATCTGAATAATCATCGTAGCCTCCTCTAACGCCCTCTCCAAGGCAGCTACAGATGCGCCAGCAGCTGAATTCGCATCTAACTGCTCGTCCAAAGATGCTGAAAAGACTGTAGCGCCTCTGTACACATCGGCTCCAAAATTTTTCCAGCTTGAGTTCTCAGATATTTTATAATGGCTCTCAACAGGAAAGAACTGAGGCACACTTGAAGAAGGAGCCATCATAGAAGGATGCACTTTAACATGTGCATGTGGATCATGTGAGGCATCAAATGACTGTGAACTGCCAAATCGACGATTCTTCTGAAGGTTCCCATCTTGCTCATATAAATGCTTATGACGGCCAAGATCTAAGCTTGTTATCCTGGAGTGCATTCCTTTCTTCCTTCTTGCATTAAAATCAATGACAACATCATCACCAACTGTCTTAGACATCCCAGCTCCTGAATCAGGTTGACGTGTATCTTGAGATGTAGCATGAAGCTCACTGTTATGATTGCTGGCATTGAGTTCCGGGCTACTATTCCTTGAATGTTTTCCCTGTTGACGTGTATCTTGAGATGTAGCATGAAGCTCACTGTTATGATTGCTGGCATTGAGTTCCGGGCTACTATTCCTTGAATGTTTTCCCTGTTGACGTGTATCTTGAAATGTAGCATGAAGCTCACTGTTATGATTGCTGGCATTGAGTTCCGGGCTACTATTCCTTGAATGTTTTCCCTGTTGACGTGTATCTTGAGATGTAGCATGAAGCTCACTGTTATGATTGCTGGCATTGAGTTCCGGGCTACTATTCCTTGAATGTTTTCCCTGTTCCCCAGCGATATCAACATCATCCATTTTGGTTTCTGCGTCATCTTTGGTAACAGATGTTTCATTGGACATGTGAGTAGGGTCAATTTCATGTAAGACAGAAGTAGTTTCGTGAATTACATGGTTATCCGTACCACATGCTGCTTCACTAGTCATGGTATTGTGCTGATCAAAATGCTTTGTACTGTCAGATGGCTGAGAGAACGTATTTGTTGATTCTGTAGCAGCTTGAGAAGTGACATGAGCTTTATCAGATGAATCAGACGCACTAAAGCCTGGTTCTTTCAAAACGCCAGAACTAATGATCGGTACATTAGCACCAAGATCCATGCTAATATGTCTATCATGCTTTTCCTCTTGCTTTTCAAGATAAACATCCTTATCTAGTTGAGTGACTTCCTGTATCACTGGTACTTTTTCGTCAACAGTAGTCTGAGCAAGAATCGGTTCTTCCAATTTGTGACTAACTTCGGGTAAATCACGAGTCTGGGTTTCTTTAGGTATCTCGCCAGAGCTTTTCGTAGCAACCTCATTTTTCTTCTGCTCAAAATCTTGCAAGCGATCAACAGACTGGGAGAGTACATTAGTCCGTGACTGATCATTTTGAGATTGCGTAAGGATCTCTGATCTCGTGGCTTCCGTTGTTTTCACTTTGCTCCTAAATTAGTAGAAGTTTGACGTTTCTAGGTCAATCCAAATGAATTCATGAGCAAAAATAGAAAGGAAAGGAGGATGAAAAAAAATGCACGCTTCTTTTACAACTTGACTTCTCATTGACAAGCGTTCAGACAATTATCCAGACAAATGTGCAGAAGAAGATAAATATATACCAGAACCGAAAACAAGAACCTCAACAAACCTGCTAGGCTACTAGCCATCGTAATCTAGTTAGTTTATACAAGCATTTCAAAAACCGAAAACGATACATCAACAGATATTCTACCCATCACAATCTAGCAAGTCTGTACAATCATTACCAAAAGCAGGAAAGTAGGAAACAATACATCTACAAACTTCCAACCAATCACAATTTAATGTAGTTACACGAGTAAGACCTACTCAGCTACCCTTACCCGTATATGACCGTCTTACATTTGACTTACCGAATAGTCACTATCCGTGTCCCTCGTAAAATTCAATGCACTCAATCGATAATTTCCAGAAAAGTAAACAAATGGAAATTGCACGCTGCATACCTCGGTATAGACTTTGAAGAAGTCTTACTTCTCTTGTTGAATAATTCAAACATCTCCTCACCATCTGGTAACCCGACATTCCCGTCTCCAAAGCCACCAAAAACCCCACCATAATCGACATTCCCTCCTCTTTCTCCAGCCACAGTGGTCACCCCGGAAGCTCCACGAACTTTCATCTCTGACGGCGGAGGAAGATCAAGCACCGGAATCGACGAATACGAGATGCTCCATGTACCATTGTTGGATCTTGAGGACCCAAACATTTCAGCATAGTCATCATCAGCAAAGCTAGATGATTGCTGCTGCCTACTTTGACGTGGCGTGGAGAAAACATCGTCGTATATGTGTTTATATGACGAAGACGAGTGGTTGAAACTCGGTGGCTTCTTTACTTCAGCCATATTTTAACTCTACACCAAATCGTAAATCGTCACAAATTTATTCAAGTTTGATCCAAACAACAAAATCACACAAAACCCTTAAGAAATAAGCACCAATCATCAGATACAAATTCATTGCAGCATTGTCCCATGAATTTTTCTTGGGTAAAATGCAATAATTCAACAGGTATATAAACCCCTAAAAATAGCACACAAATTACATCAAATATGTACAATTGTATCCGTAGAACGGTCTTATAATACAAAATCTTAACAATTTTGCTTCCCGAATTCATAACTCGTACGATGATCACTAATTTACCGACATACTATGATCATAACAACAGTAGGATGTTCTGATATAAATTCACCACAGAATTCGCCGAAGAAACAAACAGAAAAACTGATGAAACCCTCCAAAAATATCACGCAAATTATCAAATAAGACCGTTGCACGACGAAATTTCGCAAGTTTGATCAATTAAACAAACTAAAACTCCATTATTTATAAGCGAAAAATATGCAGATTAACCCTAAACACAAAGACAAAACCCAGAAATGCACCAATCAAAGTGAAAATTCATAAACTGAATGTAGTAAATTCATCAATCAATCAACTACTTAACCAAATCTTCACTATTAATAACCGTAATCAATCAATTAAACACCACCAACAACAACAACTAAAAAAAAAACCTAATTATACCTGAAATAATAAAATCAAACGCAGTAAATTGGAATTCAGGAATAATTGGGGATTTTTGTTGGAACCAATGATTGGACGGTGGTAACGTCGGTGACACAAGTGACGAGGAGAGAGAAAATAATAATTAATTAATTAAAAAAAAAAACAATAAAAATTCAGAGAAAATGGTGAGTAAATTTACACTCAGTGTCAGTGAATTGAAGAAGAAATTTGAAGAAAATTAATGAATGAAATGAATATATAATCTGAATTTTCAGTGTTTTTTACTGAGTTTTAGGAGTAAATATTCTCTGTGTTCTTCCCTATTTAATTAATTTGATTGTTTTATGAAGTAATATTTTATTACCTCGAAAATTATTAAAAATTAAAAAAATAAAAAAAAAGGAAATATTTTATTATTTTATTTTTTGTTTGGGTTGATGTGAGTGATGATTTTTGAACCGTTGTTGTTTTTGTTTTTAGTTTTGGGTTTTTGATTTAACTCTTGTCATGTAGTCTATGAGGTTTTAAGGACTGGTCAACTCAATTATTAGTTTTTTTTTCCCTCCTATGGGGTCCTAGACGGGGTAAACGCGTTAATTGGGTCGGGTTTGAATCGGATCGAGTAGATTTGCGTTATATCGAGTTGAGTAATATTGGGTGGGTAAGTTTGTCATTTTTGGTCAGGTCAGGTTTGGTTCTAGTCGTTGTCAGCACGGGTAATTTAAAAGGCTATATATTAGTCGTACATTCAACATCATTAATATTAGTACGAAGAACATATTTTTTTTACGGAATACCAAAGATAATTAGTTAACTATGGTTAACCTATCTAAGGAGAACATGGTGTGGTGGAATTGAGATCATAAGAAAAAGCAATTAAAATAAATACGGAGTATCATTTTAAAGGGCATAAATATGATGATTGATGATTAGATAATTAGTGCAAAAAAAGATAGACTTAAAAAGATGCTAACCCAACAAATAGAGCAAACAAAAGTTGGAGCCAACTCTTTAAAAAAAAGAATAAAAAAAAAAGAAATAAAAGTAACTATTTATTTATCAATAAGTTTCTCTTAATACGGGTAAAGTATTCATCCACTTGCACACATACCCTTTATTTTTTCCTACACTTTTTATTTTTGTCTTATCCTAACTATTTAACTTGTCTTAAGTTTAAAACTTAAAACGGGTTACCCGTTTTATATGAGAATTTATGTTTATTTATATCCATAATACATAATTATGACACACACTAAAAAAACATTAAGAAAAACAAAAGGCAAGAAATAATAGAGATCCCCATGCTACATTACTACTGCTTTTGCATGCCTTTATCACTATTGTGCAACATTCAGATCTAACTTTAACGTTTTCTATCATCTAAAGTTTACGAGGCTCATAATGTTTATCTTATGCTAGCTTTACATTTTTAATCTTTTTCTAATTATTATTTAATTTATTTATTTATATAGTCGTAAAAAACTCACTAATTATGTTTATAGGAACTTATGTATATACGGAGTATATATGTAATTTCAATATAGTGTATAAGGTAAAACGTATCTCGAACGATAAGATATGATTTATTTATTTTATTCACTCAATTGTAAACTTATCATTTAAATCTTGTTTAAATTCTTTTGTGCCCTATATGTTTAGTCAAACGAATGTCATCAACTGATCAATATGATATGAACTTGAGCAACAAATTAACAACCATGTTTTGACACTAAGTATGAGATTTGATGAAAAATAACACTCATTTCTAGATTGAATAAGGCCCAAGCCCCCAACTAGCCAATTCAAAGGTGACCATGGGCCGGACTTTGTTTACCACGCTCGGACCGACCCTTTGGAGAGGTGGGTCGGGGCAGAGCTAAGCTTGTCAAATGAAGGCCTGAGCTCGACCCCTTGGTTATAATTAAAATTTGTAGAAAATTAGAGGCTGACGCCACCAAGCCTCAATAATCGTGGTCAGGTACGATCGGTTGCTTAGACTGACCGGGCTAAGCCAAGCCAGCCAATTCAAGGCCTATTAGGTGGGCTAGACCGGGTATAGCTTGACCAACCCACACAAATGACCAACTCTACCTATACTATACCGTATTACTCCAATAATTATACCAAATTTATCTTTTTATTTCTAAGTTTTCATAAAACTTGTGGAAAACATTGTTTATCTTTTGGATTTGGTGGACGGGAGTACATCACCTTTGTCACCTTTGAAATATAGTAATATACCAATACGGCAATACCTCTACTTTCCTCTTATATAAAAGTACGAGAAATGCTATTGACAGTCTTTTTTAGACAGTCTCTATTATACTTTTCTTTTTCTCTCTCACATGTACATATAATATTGAATATTATGGATTATGGGAAGAAAAGAAAGTAAAAAGAGAAGACTTATAGCCAATGTCTATTATTAGTACGGAGTAGTAGGAATATATTTCACCACATAGTCCTTTGTGACACAAAACCACGACACACTATCACCGCCACTTGTTCGAGTATTAGTAAGTTTGGTGAGATATTGTTTTTCTATTAAACAAAATGCAACTTAAGTTCGTTTTATTATATATAAAACATAATCTGATAATCATATTTCGTTTGACCGAAAACATTATAAACTGAAATGTAATTAATTTTATACTCCGTATATATTAATAGTGGTCACATAACGATCAGTAATAGTTACAATTAGTGTAAATGTTACGCAATATCTCATTCCATATACGAGTATTAGGAACCGTACCCGTTATTCACTTTTAAATGAAAACCGTCTTTTTCAAAACTTATCCTACCGAATATTGAGTAATCCAATTATTGAACATCACAGCTATTTCGGAGACTAAATGTTTCGTAACAACCTATAACAAATATCTGTCTTGGCAACTTGATTAGGAGAAATTGCATTATTAATCCTTAAATAAACATGTTTTATTATCTCAAGTGTTAATCTTTTAATGTCTACGGTTATTTGCTCGGCACATACGTGCACATTGATTTCACAATCCCAGATTGTCTTATTCATTGTATTCGTGCACTTTTATATTTCTATTTTTCCGAAATTTTTCAGATAAAACCGTTATACGCATACAACAGTCTATTCGTAACTGAAATGTAATTAACAATTATTATAATGTTCGTTAATGCTATTGTTTAGTAACCCTTTATTATAAAGCAATGATTAATTGTACGCAAACAACAGTCTCGTCGATCAATCGTGTGAGTACTTCTCTCTATATATATAAGTACGAAGTCATCAAAGCTTTAAAAACATAAACTCTAAATTTCTTTAACAAAGTAAAAACAGAGAAAAAATGGCTGAAATTTTCACTATTTCAAGAACAACCTCACATGTTCGTTCAACTAGTTTACCATCTACATTGATACCTCACCCGACAGATTCATACATCGAAACCCTTTTACGAAAACTTCGCAATGTGGAGCCCTTGACATCGGGTTCATCCATATGTCGAACCCTATACGAAATCCACGATTTGTACGACAACATCAATAGTTCGATTCAAAGTCTCGTCGTAAACCAAAATCGAAATGGTGTAGAGGATGTTTTAGAGGGTTGTCTAGGGTTGATAGACATAGTAGCTTCAACCGTTAATGTTTTGTCGTCGATGAAGGAGTCGATTGTCGAGGTACGATCGTGTCTTAGGAGGAAGAATGGCGCAGAAGAAAAGGGTATAAACGCGTATATGATGTCGAGGAAAACCTCTCGAAAAATGGTGGAGAAATGCCTTAAAAGCTTGCATCATAAACGACACTACCCGAAAAACAACGAAGGTGGTGTCGAAATTGTCCCTATTTTGGACGTGCTACAAAAAGCCGAGGCAATTTGCCTCGACACAATGAAGTCGATTTTAATTTACTCTTCGAAATCGAAGAGCGGACATAATGGAAAGGGTTGGTCCTTGGTGGATAAACTGATGCACACGAAACGTGTGTCGTGCAATGGCTTGGTCGACGATAATGAAATAAAGCGAATTGATGTAGCGATTTCAGGGCTCGAACTCAAAAACTCTGGTACGAACAACAAAAAAATGGCACAATTGATTAAAGAACTAGAAAATGTCGAATCATTCATTCAAGAAATCGAAGGATGCTTGGAGTTAATTTCTAGATGTTTACTAAAAACAAGAGTCTCTCTACTAAACGTAATTAGTTCTTGTTGATTACATAGTTTTGCGGATTAACATTATTTTGTGAAGGTAGAAATTTCAATTTGTACATCTTACAAAGTTACAATGAATAAAAGGAGCGTGTTAGATGAATAATCGTCAACTCTCTTATAAGACCGTCTTATAATATAAGACGGGCCCATTCGAGAAAAAAAAGACACATTCTTTCAGAACTTAATTTAATTTCTTATAAGTTCGATTAAATTTCACTTGTAAGTTCAATTTCGACATTATAAGCACAAATTTACAACAAAAAAAAAAAAAAAAAGTTCAGCTCTTACAAGTAGAAAAAAACAGGTCGAAAGTCTAGTAATTACACTAAACGCAGGGAAAAGAAGTTACTCCGTAGTCCGTATGTTGTGTTGGACTTATTTATTGAACTAATCTTACCGTCTTACCATAAGTTATGATACAACCGTTTATTCAACAAATATGAATAATGAAGCAAAAGGAAACGGGTAAGGATTTCCATTCTAAGCCCACAACATTGAAGAAAATTGAAAAGTAGCCCATTTGAGAATGGTTCTAACTTGGGCCTAACAAATAGTGCATGGCTCCCTACGCACGGGTGGTGTTCCGTGCTTATGCCTGGCCCAACGAAGTTTTCGTTGTCGTGGCCCGGCCCATTGCATAAGACCGGTCATGTGAAAAATCTTCGATAAATATTTCTAGTTAAAGGGTATAATTAATCCATTGGTCTTTAAATTTTAGCATCGGTCTCAAAGATTTTATCAAATTTAAGAAAAATCGCTATAAAATACTCCCTTTATTTCATTTTTTTTTTCCCCTTCCCGTAAGAAAACAGCACAACGATTAAGAAATAATATTAAACGAATGGTAATGGGTGTGCAGCGAGTCCCATTAAAAAAAAGTAAAACAAAAATAAAAATATGATTATTTGTACGTATAAAAATTTAAATTTTTTTACAATAACGTTATTGTAAAACCATCGACAACTTTCATCTGAACCGCTCAACCAAACCAATCCACATGTATATTGTATATGTTGTTAATCAATATACTCGTTTATACGGAGTAATAATAATAATGTGTACACATACGAAAAAGACAAAGATACGCTGTTACTTGCATAGTTGCATGTGATTAAGATGAGAGTTCTCGTAGCGCAAACATTGCACAATTCATTATTAACCTGCATGACCTACTTATTAATTAGACGGTTTCTTCCTACTTGGCCTATAAATTCAGTTCAACTCTCATAAGTTCAGTTCTGACTCAACAAGTATAGATCTACAAACATAAAAGTTCATTTCAAGTCCAACAAATTTAGCTTAACAGTAATAAGTTCAATTTATCTGCTATAAATTTAGGGCTGTGATAATGTCACTGTCAAAAAAACCCTCTTCCACGGGATTGTATGTGGCTTTTATTTTTATTTTTATTTCTAACAGTAAAGTGTATGTACGTGGTAGAATGACTACCGTAACTTTATAGAACTTATAAGCTCGGCTCTATGACTCTATAAGTCGAAAAGACTGCAAAAATGTGTACAGTTGCGCGTAAAAAAACCCGAAAATGATGGAATAAAACCAACTGTATGATCAAATAATGAGAGTGTATTATTATTGTCATGTCTTCAAATACGAACTTATTTCAGTTAATGTACAGCCCATAATAAGGGTCACTAGGGAACAACTATATCGTTCATATCATTTGGTTTTCAGAATTTGCACCCACATTATTAAACCACTTAAAACAAAACATTGTTATTGTATTTGCCTTATAATAATTGCCTTATATTTTAATTTTCCCCCTTGTCATTTGATATTATTCCATAATTGATTCAAATAAATGGTTAACGTTGTTTATTTACAATTTGCGATATATTGATCATAAGTCATAAAAAAAATTGGAACAAAAGGCTGAATCGAAAAAATAATATGAAAATTATGCTTTATTGTGAGTGATTTTCGCATGCATAAAAGTCGATGTACGAGTACTTAGCTAGAAATGCACTATCTTCATAGCAAATTACGGTGTTGTTTGAATATTATTGCTCATCTCAATGCATGTTTGGTTGCCAATTACTCCGTATAAGTTACATTTCATATATTTAATACTCCGTATTAGAGAAATCTAATTACTATACCGTATGAAAATTTATATTTTTATCAGTAAACTAATTAACACGACATCTCAATTTGCTTTACTTCTTTGTCAAACAATGCATGTATTAATTATTAATCCAAACTCCAAAAGATATAAACAAAGAATTTTGAACTTCTAGTATCTAAATTTCCACATCATAATTTTCTTTTGTTAAAAATAAATACATGATTATATATGTGATAATTATAATTATAATTTATAATATAATCTATGCATGAGTTAAAATGTTAAGGAGAGAAACTCTGTTACTAATCAAACTCCTAAACACTCTTTCACTTTCCCTCTCCATTTCACCCACAAAATCCTCCATTTCTTCCATTTTTTTCAACACTTCCATTTTTACCTCCTCTTTTTTACCGCTGTAATTTTTCTCATTTTTCCTTTTTACCTCCATCAAATTTTCAACTCCACTCAACACCTTCACAAACTCCTCCACCCCTCCCTCCTCTTTCCTCCCCTTCCTCAGCCCGAGCCCGAGCCCGAGCCCGGCCCACATGTTCTTATGTCCGGGCCCGTACGGTCCCGACACGGCCCCGAATACTGCCTCGGAGACCGAGGCGGTGAGTCGGTGCACGTCGTTGATCACTCCGACAAGTTCCTCGTGGAAGTCAGACATCAGATTATTGAGACCGTTGGATCGCTGGGGCAGCGATCCAACGGTGGAGATTAATTTTCCGACGTCGCCGGCTATTTTTTTATGGGCCTTTACGAAGAGGCCCATTTTGGAGTCGTTTTTCCCACGGATATTTATTTGGGCCATGGAGACCTCCTGTTTGAGGCCCAACATGGCCGCATGGAAAACCTCATACACGTCCACGTACTTGAGAAAATCCTCAAGAAGCACCTCAACGAAGTCGGGCCGGGCCAAGAGGAGCGATTCCTGAGTCTGCGGCAGCTGGAGGACATCGTCGAGAGAGTCAAGGACAGACTTCAGCCGGGCCAGCCCGCCCGCCAGCCCGGCCCGGTCCCCGCACCCGACCCAGGCCCGGAGCTCGGAGATCTCATCTCGAAGCTGGGGGATGAGCGGGTGGGTCCGGCCGCAGGGGAGGGAGACGGACCGGACGTGGTAGGATTTGGCGGGATTCAGGCTCGAGTTCGACTTCGTGGACTGGATTGGGTTAGGGAAGGAGACGGTACGACGGTAACGTCCCATGACAACAGATTAATGATCAGGTGATTTTACCGTCTGTAGTATGTAATAATAATAGGACTAACCTTATATTGCGGAAACGAGAACTGGTGTGTGAGTATGAACTATGAAGGGGGGGAGGAGATGTGTGTATATATATGAATGAGGGGAAATAAATGAAGTGGGGAAGAGTAGAGGCGCACGAGGGGGTGATGGGGACACGCCAGGCTGTGGAAAGGCATGTGAGTTTGGGCAATAAGCTGTTGTTATAACTGTTTTGATTTGACTTGTGTTAGAATCATGAAACGGGCCTGGCCAAACCCGAGTGGAAGAGAGCGAGTCCGGTTTACAAGCCCAAGGATGTCCACATTTCTCAAAACCAATTGACAACGAGAGGAGTTCCCTTAGACTTTATAAACCACACCAAACTCTCTTCCACAACCAATGTGGGATTCTCAACTTGTGATTTTTGAGTAATTCTTTACTATTTACGGATTCAAAAAAGTGGACTAATCTGCTTAATTTTAATTGTCGTAAGTTCAATTTAACTTTTATAAATTTAGCTGAGCACTTATTAAACTTAGGCCCTGTTCTTTTCAGCTTAATTTCAGCTCTTATAAGTTCAATTTCACTCCTATAAGTTAATTTCAATTTCATATAAATTTCAATTTCAACTTTTTAAATTTCTATAAGTTAATTTCGAACACATAAGTTAAATTTCAATTTCATATAAGTTCAAATTTCACCCTATAAGTTCAAATTTCATAAGTTAAATTTCTTATAAGTTCAGCTCCTATAAATTCTATTATGTTTTATTTTTATATAACTATTATTATTGCATAATAATAATAATAATAATAATAATAATAATAATAATAATAATAATATGTTTCTCATATTTTTTTTTTGTGGAATAAAAAAATTAAGGGTCGAAAATGAAATAAATTGTTGGAATTCAACTTGTTCATTTTGATTTATGATTTCATTAAATTTAGAATTCGCGGTTAAATATTTTGACGAACGATGAATATGTTGGAATTCAACTTGTTCATTACTTTGTTTGTATTTATTTTTATTTTTATTTTTCCACATTATATAGAGTATAATTTTTTGTAGGTTATTTTGGTTTATTCGTTTTATTTTTCTTTCATCTCGAATCTCTTTTTTTACCATTTTTCCCGACTCGTTTTGAGTTATCTTTAAATTGACACCAATAAAACATTTCTACAAAATGCAATACTAAAATTCTCGAGAAAATAAATATAGTATATTAAAATATTTAACCGAGCCAACTTATTTATAATCAACTATATATTGAGATATTTAACTATACTAGACCGTAAAATCGATTTTGAACACTATTGTTTATTATTAGTAAAATTAATCATTTTGAATAAATTAAAAGATTTTAATTATTGTAATCATCATCATCATTACTATAAATATCATTGTTATTATTGTTATTAATTTAATAAATTTTTTCATATTATATTAATATTAATATTAATATTAAAATTATTATTCAATAAGTTTTAAATTCTAATAAATTTAACTCCAATAAGATTCAGCTCCTATAAGTTCAGCTCCTATAAGTTCAGCTCCTATAAATTCAAATTTCACTCTTATAAGTTCATTTCACTCTTATAAGTTCAAATTTCACTCTATAAGTTCAATTTCACTCCTATAAGTTCATTTCACTCTATAAGTTCAAATTTCCTATAAGTTCACTCTATGTTTAAAAGAACAGGGCCTTATTAAGCCTTAATATCAACTGGTTTCGACTTTTATAAGTTTCACTCTTAGTTTAACAGTTACTCCCTCTGTCTCAGTCATTTGTTTACACTTCTCTCAAATTTCCCTTACAAAAAGTCAAACTGTAAGCAAATCACCGGAACGGAGGGAGTATAAGTTTAGTTTTTATAAGTTCAGTTTAGCTTTAAGAAGTTCAGCTTCTATAAGCCGAAAAGAGCATTGCCCAAATCGATAGATTTGTTCGATTTGAATCAGGATAGAGTTGATATATTTTTGAATCCACAAATATATGCTTTTCTTTTCGATTCTATATTGGAATAATGTCAATGTGATACTTGTTGAAATCTGGACCTCAGTTCGGGTTTACTTCTCTTTGGTTAGATCTCCGAGTATGAGATTTGATGTGATCCAGTCTTCAGGTTTTACACGAGATATAACTTAGATCTTTTCCATTAGTTTTTCATATTCATTATTCAACTTAATAATTTAGAGAATGTACTTGGATGATCCGACAATAATTATATACTCTGTATTTCGTAATGTGAAGGACAATTAATAAAGACTAAAGAGTATTCTCTCTGTCATGTTCAATAGTTTACGTTTGTTATTTACACCTCCACCAACACACATTTTGTTATATTAATGTTTCTCGTTAAATTATTGTCACAAGTTTGGCATAAATTGATTCTGTGTATTATTGATACCATGTTAGATTCCACGGGCCTGGGCCACACCCGAGAGTATGAGAGGGTCCGATCACAAGGTCTAGGAGGTTCCATCCTAAAACCAATTGGCAATAGGAGGAGTAGTTTCAGCCTTTATAAACAAGACCAACTCTCATCTCATAACCGATGTGGGACCTTGAATGGGAATTTATATTAGTGGATCCATCTCCAACACGCCTCACATGCGAGCCCACTTTCAAACCAGATCAAGACTTCGCTCTCTTCCAAATTGCATAACGCAAAGCCAGACTTGCTTCTCTTCCACAGACACCACCGCAAACCTGGGAAATTTTTGTCCTCTCAAAATTGCACAAGGCGGGTTTAACGAGAGTCCCAGGTCACACAACCACGGGCTCTGATACCATGTCACAAGTTTGGCATAAATTGATTCTGTGTATTATTGATCTCAAGAGTTGAATAAATACAAAGTATAGGACTAGGGTTTAGTGTAAGTGTGGGCCTAACATCTATGTAATCTACAGGCCTTATGTTAATAATTATTATAAAAGTTATAAAGTTTTGATACTTAAATATACTCATAAAGATGAATCGAACAAGATACCACCTTACTATATTTTACGTTACGAGTCTAGTTGGCCAAAGGCCAAAGCATGCAGTGTGGCAAGAGAGTAGAAAGCGTGTGACTAGCTAGGGGTGGGACCCCAGGTGTTTTAGGGAAGGAATAGCCCAAATCGAGACTATATTCACCTAAAAAACTAACACTGCTGTCATTTAGTTCAATTCATTCGTTATGGAGGTGGTGTTTAAACCACATACTTGTTCCCTTCTCAACTCCGCCACGTCGTCTCCTACACAACTGTTTCCCTCGGTGTTTCCGCCTCTTTCAAATTACTGTTGTTACGATAATTCTATTATAAGACGGTTACATATTGAGTATACATTTAGAAGTGGTCATTTGTGTTGTCTGACCCAACCAGCCTAATAGGCCGCATTTGCTCACCTCAGCCGACCCGCCAAGAGTCTGGTCTGATCCTCCCAATTAACGGCCCATATCTCCCCTTTTAAGCCATATTATAATCAACAAGCCGGGTTCGGGTCTTGATTTGGATATTCTCTAGTTTCATTAACGTTACATACTTACATGCATAGAACAATCATATATTATTGTTTGCCTCTTATTATTTAAGAGCGATAATGCTGTCTTAAACTTAGTCGTACGAAACAATTTGATACTTAATTATCGGAAATCGAAATGGGGTCATTCACATGCTAAAAAAATCTATACATACATCACCTACATCACATATGAATTTGTTAGGGAGTTGAATGAAAAATCTCAATCACAATTATAACAATTTGGTATAGGGTAAAATCATATGGAGTAGTCATGTATTATTGAGGGCCATATGCCAGGTTATATATAAAAGTACGGTCGATATTATTAATTATTTGCATTATCTTCCAACAAATGCATGCATATGCTTAATTGCTCTCCTTCATATGTTATGTTGAGTAGCATTTATATATAGTACGAGTAGTTCCTACCATCACCTAACTATTTTAATAATTTGTTCTTCTACTTCATATATGTTGTTTTTTAATAACGTGGAAAACTCGCAGCCGCTACTTTTGATGTGCACTAGAAACCCTCGAGCGTGCATGATAGTCTGCAAACAATACACGCCAGGTAGCCACCATTTTTATCAAGACAACATGCTCGTGATCAATTAAGCATAACCTCAGGCTTAACATTCCGCATAAGATTGCGTTTGGAGGGAATCGAACCTGAGACCCATGGGAATTTTGCGTCATATATGCTATTGAATTTCTCTTAGATTGATCTTTTCAATATTTATTGTGCGTTTAGCTATGTTTTAGGCCTCTTTATGAGCTAGTACGCTACGTTTATCATATGAAAACCACTCAAAACAATTCACGAACGATGACATGCAAGGACGTCATTATTGGATGGGATTTCGTACTAAGTATATCAATATTATTTCCTCTCAAAAGCTGAACATAAATGTATGATCAATCAACATAAATTATTATTGTCTAGATATTAAAAGCATTTGAGGAAATAGTATACTCCATAATTATCACCATATTAGCTAGCACTAGTCTCATATACTCCATATATTTCATAAGTCATTGTATCAAGGATGTTTAATCTATATATATACGGAGTAGTTAGAACGTAACGAAAACACCGTTCCCTGTAAAACAATCTAAAATAATATTATTTGTCGAGTATTTAATTTTAACTGTTTTTAAAATCAAGTATCAAACTCTAAAACTTTGTATAATTGAATCTAATAACTTTGCATAATTAACAACTCAAACGTATGTTTGAATTGCATGAAATAATCCACGTACACAACCAATTCAATGCAAGAAAGGTCAAAGGCACTTAAAAAATACGCGAATTTAAAGGGATTCGTATAGATTTTCTGCCCTTAATTAAGTCTTCAACTGAAAGATTATCATAAAATTAACAACCTCACTAATTATCAAATTTTAATAATAATAAGCTACGACGCGTAAAATAAAGCATGTCTATGATAATGGCAGTCAATTATCAATCTCCTTGTTTTAATGACTTTTAACCAATAAAAAAATTAATATTATTATTTTTATTAAATTACTCTGTATTTACTCATTTTGTTTCAGTAATTTGTTTACAGTTTGACTTTTTTGTGAGAGAAATTTGAGATGAGTCTAAACAAATGACTGAACCAGAAGAAATATAAAACTTTGGTTCTACTATTACTTGATATTTTTCTTAGAAATTTTCGACATTCATGATTTGTAATTTGTGAAAGGTGAACCCATTAATTATGAATGATATGTATACGGCGTATGAATAATATGTCTACGTTAAAAATAACCATTTTGATTGTGATATGATCATCAGGTTTACATACGTCTTGCATTTATTTAAATTCACCGAGTACAAAATATATCGTTTCTCATGGTCTTATATACTTCATATGATTTATCACAAAGTACTATACGTAGTACTCCGTATATAATATCGTTCTAACTTTTAACAAATGTGAATCGTACAATGTACGTAATTGAAATGTTTTATAAGTGTACAAAATTTTGACGCTTGATAGTCAATTCAACCATGCAAATTAAACATACAATTAATTAGTTAGTTTCGAATTTATAACTTTATAATTGATATTATTATTAGGTTTATTACGAGTGACAATTACATATTTACATCTAAGCTTGATTGTACAGTTGTATTGTCAGTTAGTCACTTATTTTTCCATTGAATTGATTATCGAAATAACGGGACTAATTATGATAATTAGGGGGGCATTAATTGTGAAATGATCGATCACTTCCAAATAATCATGCATTAATGACCACAAACTCTAATTCCAAAGTAGATATTGTGTGCACCATGCATGCTGGAGATAATTCAGTACAGTATATTTCACTCCCGTATCACGTAATTGTCGTTCTAATTAATGCACTAACCAAACTCTAATGCTAACTTCTTAATGAGACGATTTTACGGTCAATATAATTTATCAGCACTTTATTTATAAATAATACTTATAATAAATTAAGTATTGAGAATATCTGATCTATTGTGTGTCTTAAAAGTGAGACGGTGTCAATATGTCATAAAACACATAATCGACTTACTCAACTCTAATACTGTTAGAGTGTATAAAACCGATCTTAGGCCTCCAATCATCAGTTTAAGCTTTTGGTTGAGTTGATTTCTAACATGATATCAAAGCCACTGAGCCAGGCCTTTTCCCTTTCAAAGTGGATTATTTCCATCAACTTAAACTTTTAATTGAGTTGGTTCCTAACAAATATTTCATCCATTTTTTATTTTATAATTGGGAATTTACTCATACTTTGAACACAAATTCTCATATGAAACGGGTAACCCACATTGTTAGAATCATGTAACTGGCAAGCCTCGAAGTGGAAGAGAATGAGCAGGTTACAAGTCCAAGGGTATCCACATTTCTCAAAACCAATTGGCAATGAGAGGAGTTCCCTTAGACTTTATAAACCACACCAGGCTCTCTTCCACAATCAATGTGGGACTTCTCACATGTGGGAAATAACACTCCAACACTCCCCCTCACATGTGACGTCCCTCGGAAACCCAGGGCGAAACCATGGGAGCACACCGGAGTGGTATAAACAACCCGAACTCACGAGGGCGGCAATAACCCGAACCCAATCGGAGCGGCAAACCCTCAAAGGGGACCTCCTCCGGTGGCATAATTTTTTCAAGGACCAGTTTTAAACTTATCGAACCCAGGCTAACAGGGCTCGATACCATGTTAGAATCATGTAACAGTGCGGCGCTCGAGTGGAAGAGAGCGAGCCCGGTTTACAAGTCCAAGGGTATCCACATTTCTCAAAACCAATTGGCAATGAGAGGAGTTCCCTTAGACTTTATAAACCACACCAGGCTCTCTTCCACAATCAATGTGGGACTTCTCACATGTGGGAAATAACACTCCAACAAATATTAAGCAAAAGACAAAGGACAAGTGGGGAAGAAAGATGTTCTTCCCCACTTGTCCTTTGTCTTTTTGCTTAATATTTGACCCGTTTCTCACAAGAAACGGGTTACCCGTTTCACACAAGACTTACACTACTTTGAAGCACTTCATTTACTCTTCGATGCCTCTTGAAAAGTTTGAGTGACTATTGTCAGTTTAGACTCATTTGAAAGTTCTTTTCGCAAGGAGCTAGAGTATAATTTTTAACTTAATGCGAGTATATTTTAATAAAGTAAAAATTATACTGGCTAAAGCCTCACTTCGAAAACTGGAAATAAAAAGCGGAGAGAATAGTAATTATCATTATAATTAGTGATCATGATAATACTCCCTCCGTTTCAGTGAATTGTTTACAGTTTGACTTTTTTGTGAGGGGAAAAAAGTCAAACTGTAAACAAATGACTGAGACAGAGGGAGTAATAAAAGTTTTTTTTAAAAATTTATACTCCGTACAATGTTTACTGTATACATATTTTCATTTTACTATAAATACATTGCTGCATAAGTGCAATGAGTGTACTGAATCTATCGTCAAAGAATAGTTTCACATGCATGTAAAGTATCAGTGTATCACCAAGACAGTTGACTATTTAAGAGATTGTTCCTCTCATCGATAAGTGATTTTGAGATAAAATTTCCTGTAATTTATAAACCGTTTTACTCTCTTAACGGGCACGATCCAATTAAATCGAATACAAGTATATACATACTAAAACTTTTCCAAACACAATCTTGTTAAGAAACAATCATTTGCATTATCCTTGAACCTAAAACAACAAAACAAGCTATCTCACTTAGATGCCTTTTTATAAAGTTGTTGCATTATTATTACTCAAACCATATAAAAACGAACCACTAATTAATTCCCATGTGATGATGGAAAATATTTTAACGACATTAAATTTAACATAATTAAGCAAGTGGATTAAAAATATCTGGAAACTCATTATTAAAATTTTTGGAGTTAATTCAATTATTAAATTATTAAATACTTTTTTCCACCAAAATTAAAAGAACTTTGGCGTAGTTCGTGAATAATTAGCCAATTATCGTGATATCTTAAAGTTGCTTAACTTTTTGAACTAATTAGACACAAGTTGTATAGATAATGTCTACAAAGGTATAATTTTTTTTTCTTTTCCTACAAATTTAGTTAATTACTTCGTATTATAAATTTTGTAATGTAAAACCGTTTTTATAGAACTTATTGATCAAACAAATAGAATGTATACTTTAAGTTGTCTTTAACCAATTCTAACTAAACGTGTGGTGCAAATACAGATCTGTCATACTTGGTGCTAAAAAGTTTGATCTAATACATGTCATAAACTACCAAAATCGATTTAATACTAGCTACTCCTAACATAAGTTAAATACAGTTTAAAAGTAATATACCGTTATATGAACAGTAAAACAAAGTTCAATAGACATAGAGTAATTGTCATTCAAATGTTGAGTGATCAATGCACGGATTATGCATAATACTCCCTCTCACTTATTGGCGACTAACCCATAAACACTTAAATCAAGTGGTTGAGAGTTGTTATAGTTTAACCAGATATTTGCAGTTTTGTATATATGACGGTTTCACCAAATTAAAAATTCTATGATTATTAATAATACACAAATTCTTGTTTAAGGCAGAATCTGCGTCTTAAACCAAAGCAGTCAAATATTCCCACAAAAGACACAGGGCAAGTGGGGGAGAAAGTTATTCTCCCCACTACTTGCTGTCTTTTTCCCCATATTTCAATGCTTTCTCCCAAGAAAGCAGATGCTTAGTTTTATAATTAACACTTAATAATATCACTACTCCATTATTTATTGATTAAATAGAAGTATATTCTATGAGAATATAGTTATGGAGTCATGGCTGTACTTTGTGCAACGTAGTGAGAGTACCAGTTGATGTACCATAAGACGTCAAACATGACAGTTTATTTGGTTTTGGGTTTTTTGTATAAAAAAAGTGTACATTTATTCAAGTCATACTACGTAAGTACGGAATATGCACTTTTTCTTTTCAGCTTATAAAAGCTGAATTTATAAAAGCTGAACAAGTTGAGTTGAACTTATAAGAGTTGATTTTTTTTTAATTTTTTTTTTTGTTGTAAATTTGTGCTTGTAATGTCTGATAAACTTAATTATAGCAGCTGAGCTGAACTTATAAAAGTTGGACTAAACTTATAAGAGCTGAATTAAGCTGGAAAGAACACATTTCTATATATTAAATTAAATAACTTTGGAGTATTATTTTTGTAACTGTTGATGAATCATACATATATGATGTGTGTGATTCCTTGAATCATGGTTTGTTTGTTGTTCATTCACTTTGTGAAGAGCCATCCCTTTATCATTATTTAATTAGCTACTACGGAGTATATTAATTAGCCATCCCTTAATCACTATGGCGTATAGCCAAAATTGTCAAATTGGTAAAAATATTAAGGTGACACTGGTTAAATTATTAAAAACTCGCTAAAATGTTAGGTAAGATTTGATTTGAATGAGAGAAAGTATATTATTTAATCGGCCTGTTTCGAGCTAAGAAGAAGTTAACCTATTGTCAAACCGTTATTAGGCTTGGTTAGGGAGAATTATGTAAGCCCAAAGCCCCAAAGCATCGAATATAACATTGGGATAAAGAGAGAGTACGTAAAAATCAAACTTATCTAGGTAAAGAATAATAGACAAGTAGAACGGAAAAACTATCATACAACTATTTTATTCAAGATGATCGAATAACTACGTAATTTTTCTGTCTTAATTATTTGTTTATCTTTTTATTTGATAAAAATACGAAAATTAATGGGTCCTTTTTTTTATATTGCATGCACTCCGTAATATAAGTTGCTCCAAAATGATCATCAATTTCGAAGGAGGTTAGTCTTTGATAAATAACTCCAAAAGATTGCGGTTTGTTCTTATACGTTGGAAAACAATTCATTTACGCTGATTCCTGAACTAGAAAACCAAACAACCGACTAAAACAGAAAAATATAAAATTTATTGTAAAACCGTCTCAATATTTGCTAAAATGGTACGTGGCTAGCTATAGCAAGCAAAACATGGCGAGAGAAAGTTACGTGGAATTCTCCAAGGGACATAAAATTTGCCAATATCATCCCCAACAAAAAACACTAGTAAATTTAATAAGTTAATAACAGAGAAACTGACATGGAGAAGCAAAACAAAGAAGAAAAAGTTGACAAAGTTAAGAAAGATGAAGCTCAACAGCATAACAAAGCAGCCAATATTTCTGATATGAAGGCTACTACTAGAAATGCATACGGCGGCGGCATGTACGCTGCCGAGAAGGCCGACGAGAACCCGTCTCGGCCTCGTGCAAGCGATACGCAGAGTGCTGATGGGCCCCCCGAGGCGCACTTGCAGCCCAAGCATCAGCCACCGTCTTCTGGGGACCGAGATATCGACATCACCGGTCAATCCTACATTCAGTGAATCAGTGATCTGTATCAGTTCTGTTGTCTGTGATCTCTGAGTCTTCTAAACCTTGTAATAGCTGTGTTTCGTATTACAATTTAGTCGGAAATCGTCTGGTGCTAGTGTTTCTGTATACAACTTTGTATTTCTCGTTTTGATGGATAAAATGAATCCGTATTGCCCTAGAAGGATTTAGGGACGGGCTTTTATCGGAAAAGTGGGCCCTAAATCCTTGAACGAAACCTCTCAAACTTGGACGGAAAAGCCCGTTAACCTAGTACAAATTTGTATTGGGCGTCGTCTGATAAGTCTCGTATCCGCGCTACTTAGAAACGCTAAAAAAACAAAAATAAAATAAAATAAAAATTAAACACGGTATGGTGCCAAAATTTTAAAGCAAAAGCAGTAGTATACACATTGAAAAGGGGTGATGATATTTGAACAGAGCATCTAACAGTTTAAACCTACCTACTGATATGACAATGTCTGTTAGCCGAAGAGGGGAGGGGTATACGATCAGATCAGCGACAGTGTGAAAATTACATCCAAGATCATTTCTCCAGGACTATCGGAACAGCTGCAAGGTGATCGAACGCTAGATGTTAGGCGCTTTTTTACAGATTCTCAAGTCGAGGTTGCGATCTCAACCTATTCATGCATCTTTGCCATCTCTGCATCTATATTACAGGGCAAAACCTGAACAATCCGCCGTTTTCAACCAGATGATGTGATCCTGAGATGCAAGAGAAATTTCTAGTCCGACAACAGATCTTCCAATTCAGGCTCGTCAGTGGTAATTCCGTCGTAATCAGAAGTAGTGTCGTTCATAGATCGTTTCTCTGGGGATGTTACGTCGTCGTCGAAATCAGGATCTGTGACTTCAATATCATCGTCGATATCACGATCATCAGTTTCTTCTCCTTTTCGTGAGGAATCCTTCCCCATCCCGAGTTTCCGCAGACCTGCATCTCTCTTTGCCTTTGCGTTGGCATCCTCACAAATGCACGGCGAGGGATTCTCGTGAAACTCACCTCTGCCTGGTCTTACTTCCATTGGCAAACCCATGAATCCTCTTTGAGAAGAACGAACCTTCGAGGTGAACTCCTCCCAAGTCATGTTACCTCGGTTTACAAAGAGCTTGGACAATTTCTTAGCATTCGGCCGAATAGTAGGTTTATGCCCGAAATATCGCCTAGAAATACAAGATAAGACTCTAGTTAGCATCTAAATCAAAACTCGTCTTAGGAACCGACTAATATTTTCTAACGATGAGATAAAGATTCAAGTTCGTCGTTGATACACAATTGATAGAACTTCTTTAATTGTACATACCTTCGTCCAGCCAAGATCTTCGCCATATTTCCATTGTTGTTGGTAACAAAGACATCGCTTTCATCACACACAATAAAGTCAAGCGCTGCCATACGAGAGGAATATTTGGAAAACGATTCCAACTCTTCTTTGCTGGCTATTGAATCTTTGGAGTGATAATTAGGGAAGAGTGACTTGAGCGGGGCTAATGTTTCTTCTCCTCCATATACTTCGCCAGAAGCAACATAAATATGAACATCACTACCGTAACCTAAAGCCCTCAACATCAATCCCACTTCTTCGGGAGTTAGCGGACATCTACCTTGTCTCCGTGCCTTTTCCGGGTTACTTCCCTAAATTATATCATCAACAATCAGTTACCTTAACAACTAAAGTTTCTATTTCAGCTTTTCTTAAGATGAGTCTATGTGGGAATACACGAATTCTCGAATGAGACCATTATACTCAGAGGACAGGTTGATTGTGACTGAAATGTAACCATTACAAACTAAATTGAGAACAATTTTTTTTTTTCTTTAATATTAAAAGAAGGCTTCATATCAACCATTACCGACTAAATTGACTGAAATGTTAGTAACTAGTATCCGTATGTTACATTACAGACTAAATTGAGAATAATTCTTTTTTCTTTAAATTGGTTACAATTCTAAAGGAATAAAAATGGTCACATTTTAAATTGAGAATAATTTTTTTTAATTTAAAATTGAGAACAATTCTTTGTTAATCCTTTAGAAATGGTCACATTTTATTTAACGATGTCACAATAACTGCTATAATGGTCACAAGTAACATCTAATATGAGCGGTCTCATAGGAGAATTACTAGGTCAAGATTTGGTAAAGTAAGTTTGGCTATGAGCTCGACCAGTTTCAACGCGTAGTAAGGTAACAAAAACAGTTTGGTGAAATTGAAAATGGAAAGCATATTCAAAGCCGTAGAAGTCTTACATGTAACGTTTTCCACCTTCTCCTTATAGCGCCCAATTCCTTACGCTCCTTATCTCCTCCACCATAGTAACATCCTGAGAATGCTAGCATATCAGATTCAAACCTACAACAGAAAGCCGATATAAGTCTCCCACGGACACTGAAACCGCAGCAGAAATTGTAACGACGGCATATCAGCACATATAGCAGCAATACCATTACATACAAACAAAAAGGAAAAAATAAAAAATCCAAACAATCCGTCTGCTTGGATAAACATTGAGCACTGGAGGCAAGAACAGGGAAGGGAGGGCCAAAGGAGAGAGGAGAGGACTATTTTTCTTCCAAATATCTTTTAAGTTAGAAATATTTTAGTGTGAGACTAACCCGCTTTAATTTAAATAAATAAATTAAAAAAAAAAAAAAAAAAAAAACCCACCTCAGATGGAGAGCGATGAAATGCTTGCTCATTCCCCTCACTCTTTGTACCAATGCTTGTCCCATCTCTAGTATGGGACTCGTGAATTTCAGAGCATGATAGTTAACCCTACATCTTAGCTTTTGAAGATCCGTCTCCAACCGATTTGCAAGCCGGTAGTCAAACTTGGTAAGCCGAACAGCCTGTCTTGTTCCACAAAATAGAAAAAAGTTAAAACGTGGAAAATATATCACCCCCTTCGGACACATCGACAGACTTATCACACTCAAGTACACCAACATGGAAAACGTTACGAAAATATACAAATCTGACACTTAAATGCCTAAAATATGACAACATGATTTTCTCGATGCTAAGAATGACCATTCATAGCAAGATGGGTATCACAGCACACTGCCCATATCAAGCTCGGACACCACTACCACTCTAGTGCTCTAGAGGCTGCCCACCCTAATATCTACGGTTTTAACATATTGAAGCCGGTTTTAGGATAACCTAAAAGGAAAACTGTATTGAAAATCAGATCAACTAACCACTACTTCATGAGTGTAAAACCGAAGCCAATAAAGTGTGCCATTTTGCAATTGCGACTCTTTAGCTCAAATGGAAAGGGAAAAAAAGTCGCATCAAACATTTGAACAATGGAAAATGGAGAAAAAAAAAAAACTTAACAAGCTCCCTAGTAGATTCCGCAAAGAGAGAAGATAGGAAGCACAAAACCATTATTTGCCAAGCGAAAGTAAACACGAGAAACAATTAGGACGAAGACTTACATGCCTTTTGTTTAAAACAGGAATCACTCGCTTTTCATAGCATCGTTCATTGCATTTCCGTGGAACACGCATGGTTGTTACTTTTGGTCCTTGAGGAAGCTCTTTCAATATATTTACATCATCTACTAAGGTGGATATGAACCAATCAATGTTGAAGATGTCCTCAAAATTACTGCAAGAGCAACACATGCACAGCATATGCTAAATGTTGTTAGCGTCTGCAAAAGTCAATATATACGAAAAATGTCCAAAAGTATTACATTCAACATCCATATTACAGCATACCTTGCATCCTTCCAATATGACCTCTGGTCCAATTTTGGAACAACCAAGGTAGCATTCAAAATACGAGCTGCAACAACAGCATCAATTATCTGAAAGAAGTTACATGTCAGCTGTTTCCTGTAGCAATCAAGTTAATAACCGAGCATTGCTTAATTTTCCTACTAGGGCTAATCGTCTACGTTATAGACACCCTACAACTAGCGACACCGAGGATGGCGAGCTGCTAAAAATTTAGGTTGACCAGTAAGAACAAGGACAAAGGTATTTGGACAGGTATGAGTTATATTTTAGTTACAGAAAATATGATTGTAGAGACTAGTATGGAGGTGAAGTGTGTAGATAACAGAGTATAATTTTTTCTTTTTCGTCTTATTAATTGACTGTTTCACCAATATATTACAACTAATTTTTCAATAATTTATTTTTAGAATTGTTCCTCAGTGACCTGACTTGCAATTGCTAGAGTTCATTATTTGTTTCTTGTTGCTCAGCTACTGGCCGGGGGTTTCAAACAGGCAAAAAAATTTGAAATGACAAACTGTCGATAAATATCCTTTTCCAAAAAAAAATCCTTCTGAGTTGTGAAAATCTTATTGATAGGATCCGGGAAATAACACGTCATTAATATTATGTTTCCATTTTTGCAACCTATGCGGCTGCGGTTCACTAAATCTTTACACAAATGTCAAGAAATAAGACAGATTTCATGTTGGTAAACTGAATCACGCCATTCAAAGCATGTCAATTTTTCATTAGGGGTACCTAAAAAGTGGCTAAAATAGATATATATGGTGTGGTAAATTAGCACTTCTGTTTCTGAAAATAACTTGACTTATAGAATAATCAAACTATCCTTTGATGAACGCATAAGCATAACTACACTCAGGCGAGAACCTTAAAAAGAGGTTTAATGTATAAACAGGATATAGAAAAGCTTGCCACATGACATACTGAGTTAGCGACTGCTCCCAAATGAATGACATGAACAATGAACCAAATGCCATACATAACCACATAGAAAAATCATATACCCCAGTTCTTTGTTGATTTAAACCTCCGCTTGTTGCGATCATTAAATAACGATTTTTATGCGTGATGACATCTGCTTCTGCATAACCAAGAAATCACAGATTTAGACATGTAATTATCGTAACATCCATTATCATATAACAAGGGTAAGAATGTAAGATTATGGTGAATCGGTAAGTATTACATACCAGAAGACTATAATAAATGCAACACCAAAACATCTAAAAAAACAGCAATAGCACAGCGAAAGATTCTGATTAAAAATGTAATTATAACAATGGAAGCATTCACAAGTTTGATTTGCAGTCAAATTTCTCATACACTGGAAGAAGCAGCGATACAAAAGTAACAACAAGTCAACAACCTACGAAGATTCAGAGAGGAGGTAAGACATGCAAAAACAAAAGAAAACTCAAATCGATAGAGATATTCCAAGACATAATTTAGACACATAAAATGAAGATGTGAAATCCGAACAATGAATATATCATCACACGCATACAAGCAGCTTTAGTAATGAGACGCAAAGATTGAATACAGCTCTGTATATCAACATCTTGCAAATTTTCATTCATCGTCAAACTTTTTGCTTGCTTAAATAATACTGAGTACATAAACTTAAGCATTTAAGTTTTAGACGACAAACAGAATTGAATTTATGAGGATAAAAAACGGTATGACATACTTGCAAACTTATGGCTCGAATTACTGCATCCATAGAAAAACTCCGAATCTCTGGACTTCCATATATCATACTTAGATTTACCTCCATCCGTCTGCACATATTACGTTGTCGAGTAACGCATAAAAATCAGATTGAATCCAACACCTCAAGAAAACCGAATGCAATATCATAAGAAAAGAGTTATTAGATGCACTAACCGGAACAATAAACGCTGAAACTCCATCCTGCACAAAAAATCGAATAACGCAGCAACAATCACACATCAACATCTCGATTTCTCAATTCTTACGTGCATAATAGCAATAATCATACATCAACTATTACACCTCAATTATTCAATTATTTTCGTCTCCAGCGACAAATTCATTCAAACTATCATCATACAACATAAAAATCAAATAACACAATAATAATCACATATAAACACCTCGATTTCTCAATTCTTACATGTCTACTAACAATAATCATACATCAAACTGTTACACCTCGTTTATTTTAAATATCTTCGTCTCCAGACGACACATCGAACTACAAATTAATGCAATGCGACAATAATCAAGCATCAAACCACTCAAAACCTCATTTTCAATTCATTCAACAGCTCCAGAGAATACAACCGCGTATAAAAACAATCGCTACAGTTTCCGATTTTTTCTTTCCACATTCAAAGTCGACAAAATCAAACCGAAAACTCGAGAAAATACAAGATGAAGGAAGTGCTTACGGCGGAGGAGCTGCGGCGGTGGTGGATGTGGTGGCGAGGATGAGGAGCGAGGACAAAAAGGACGAAAAACAACAAGAAAAACACGCCGAAGACGACGACGACCGCCGGAAGACACTGCCGGAGGATGCGGTGGCTGTTACTGTTGTTGCGGTGGTTGCGCCGCCGTAAGTTGGCCATGATGAAGCTCCGGCGTCGACAAATGTGTGATCTCCGGCGAGCTCAGACCACCGCAGGTCGACGGCGACGTGTAAGAGAGAGAGAGGTTGTGGTGTGGTGTGGTGTGGTGTGGTGTGGTGTGGTGGTTTAGAGTGTAGAAAAGCTATGGCGGAAGAGAGACGAAGAGAACGACGTGAGAGGAGGTTGAAGAAAGAGTAAAATACAGCGATCTGGGATTCTACTTTTTTTTTTTTTTTTTTTTTTTGTCTTTTTTTCGTTTTTTTTTTTTTTTACGTTTTTTTTAGATTTCTGGCTTTTTGGACGACGATAACTTTACCACGCATACTCAATTCTCTTCACATTTCTTATTGAGTTAATTTTTGTTTTTTTTACGGTTTCACTAATTGTTACATGAGGGCAGTCTCACCTTACTTGGTGAGATAAGCCCATTAAAGGTAATAATCTAAATAAAATATGATATTGTAAGGTTAAAATATAAGGTTTCAAAAGTTAGGTTCTGAACTTAAAAAATTCAGTTTTGAAATTAAAACATAAGGTTTTATAGTTAAAACGTAGAGTTTTAAAGAATAAATAAATTTTTCAAATGAAAAAACAAACTCAATCATTTATTTTTGGGTTTTTCCTAATCAGATCACTCAGACTTATCAGTTTTCCTAATCAGACTTCACAGATATCGTATTCCCAACTGCACTTCGAGTTTCTTAATTACTCCCAACCATAACTATTTATCTTAAGTCGATTAGTTAAATGCCAATTAGGATGCGTAATTTGCCTAGGTGGAGCGCCTAATTTGCCTATGTGGAAGGATTAGTTGTAAATTAGAAGTTGAGTCAATTTATTAACCGTTATTTCTTTCTTTTGATTCATTTTTTTTTTAAAACCCTTTGAAAGCCTTTCACCTTCATTCCTCTGTTCTCTTCATCTCCTTCCTTTTGTTATTGAACTTTTGCAGTTCATCGTCGTTGCAGCATCTTCATCGTTGAACTTTTGCAGTCCTTCCTTTCTCTGTTCAATTTCAGGTATGATTTCAGGTATAATTTTGGGTAAATTAAAGAAACTGAAGTGCAGTTGAGCTATTAAAGAAACTTCGAAATGCAGTTGGGAATACGATATCTGTGAGGATCTGATTAGGAAAACCCAATAATCTGAGCCACGAAGTGCAATTTGGGAAAAACCCTTTATTTTTATCCAGATTTACAGTTTGTTTTTTCAAGGAAGTTACATGGATGTTATTTTTTTACGTAATTGCTCAACTGTACCCGAAATTTACTCAGTTGTACCCTTTTTTACCATTAAGTTTCCATTCTCTACCCTTCCCTAACCTAACTTTTTCTCTCTTTTTCAACAAATTAAATTAATCAAAATTCATTCAAAATCAATCGAATCATTAAAAAATAATTCAAATCGTTCAATTCTAAATTAAAATAACCAGATTTTTTATTATTTAATTCCTTATATTGATTAAATTTTAACAATTTTACTAATTGAACTTTTCACAATTAGGGTTTTGAGAGTTTATTGAATTGGACATGTGTGATTATGGTGGTGGGGAGAAATGTGGCAGATGAAGGGGCAAAGATGGCACCGGAGTTGAGACGGCAACGAAGACAGGGGCGCCGGCGTGAGGGTGGGGCAGAGGGGATGCAAAGTACCCAGTATTGCGTTGTTGTTCTTGTACTATTAATTTCTTTTTCTTTTTTTTTTTCTTTTTTTGAAAAAAAAATTATTGAGTTTATTATTATCGTCAGCCTAAGTGGTGGTGGTCATCGGAGATGTGCACCGGTCTTGTTGGGTGGGTGGTTGACCTGATGTTTGTTGGGCTGGTTTAAGGGTGGGTGGGTTGAATTAAAAAGAATGAAGATGAAGAGGAGAGAGAAGAGAGAATTTGGGTAGGTTTTGAAATATGGGAAGAGAAAATGAAAAGGGCAGTAAGGTCTTTTTTGGGTACAACTGAGAAAAAGCTGGGTACAGTTGAGCAACACCCTTTTTTTATTGCTACTACTGTAACAATTTTATATATTTCACTATTTTTTTTTCCTTAATGTATAGTAAATGTTATTGGGTCTCTCCTATTGGGCTCGCCTCACCATAACTTATGGTGAGACGGTCTCATAAGAGAGTTACTGTTACGGTTTATATGAACTGAATTTATAAAAGTTGAAATGAGTTGAGTTGAATTTTTTTTTTTTTTTTTGTAAATATAAATTTGTGCTTGTAACGTTAAAACTGAACTTATAAGAAAACATTTAGTATATCAACCATTTCTCATCGACAAAAAACCAATTTATTGGAACGAAGAAAGCATTTAATATCTCATTCATTTCTTTTTTAACTTTTTTTTTTGGTAAAGATAAATGCAGTAGACTCATACGGAGTACTAAAACGAAAAATAATATAAGACAAAAAACTAGAAAGCATATACGAGTAGAAAGGAACAAGACAAGACCACGAAACACCTCCAACATCCCGCCGAAGCAAACAAAAAATTAGGTTGATAAGTACTACTCCTCAAAATCCCATACTTGGTGCTCCTGGGTGACACGGTGGTTAGCCAGGTCGTCCACTC
The DNA here is from genome assembly GCA_023091065.1 of Dianthus caryophyllus. Taxonomy (NCBI): domain Eukaryota; kingdom Viridiplantae; phylum Streptophyta; class Magnoliopsida; order Caryophyllales; family Caryophyllaceae; genus Dianthus; species Dianthus caryophyllus. Next base: position 2,415,487 of record CM041526.1, on the reverse strand, counting down.
AATCATTAACTTCCCTATAAACATGTTGGACGGAAAGCGATGGTAGCATGGGTGGCGGTGGCGGTGGCGGTCAACGATTATCAAGGAGGTTGGACATGCTTGACTTAAATGATGTTAACTGAGTATGTTTTATTTGTAATATTCAGTGGACAGATTTGTTGAACGTGAATATGATGACATTTTGGTGGCAATACTTTCAATGATGCTTATATTGTGTTAGTCCCTTTGTATTTGTGAAAACGTCGTCATAATTTTAATGCTACTCTTGTGCATGATGAAGAACCTCAAATTTTACGAAGTTTATACCATATTATATTGCTATCATCATTGTCCAGCCTCCTTGACTATCAACGACCGCCACCGACGCCTTGCTGCTTGCCGCCTTGCATTACCAACCCAACCTATTCATACACTAACCCTAATTTTTAATTAAAGCTATTAAAAATTAACGGTTTTTCTATCCTATACCCACCGGGCATATGATAAGAAGTACAAAATGAAAATATTCCCACTATTTTTCTCATTAAATATTATAAAAATTAATTAAAAATATTTTTATTCTCATGAGATGGTGTGAAAAATTTCCCATTTTTAATCTCTTATCCTATGCTCGGTGGGCATAGGATAGAAAAATTTCCCAATATATATTTTTTTTTTTCATGTTTGAAAATATGCAACAATTTACTAAAATAAAGATTTCTTTTTAGCGATAATTCACAGCAATTCATCGATCTATGCATGATCTTTCAAAATACATCAAATTTCAATTATTCTCAAAATATACCCTAACTAGTGAACATTATTTGTCAAAATATATATACTAAAGCAATTTATTTTGAATTTAACTTTTTTATAGCTTAATGTGTAAACAATTTTAAGTTATTTCACTAATTTTGAGTTACTTTTCAGATAATTTTTATTTTCTCTTAATTTTAATGAAAAAGGAATTTTAGTATATTTTGATATTAATTGAAGTTTGGTTTATTAAAAAAAAAAAAAAAACTCAAAAAACACAAATTCGTTTATGGGACAGTTTTACAATATATTACTGCAATACCCCCTCAATCCCTCATATATACTACTCCCTCCTTCAACTTCATTTATATCCCTGATACTTTTCACATTTGCCGAGATAAATGTCGGAACGAGAATATATATAGTTTCACATTATTAAAAAATGTAAAAATTTGGTTTTCTTGTTGTAGACATAAAAACGTATCAGTCAAGATCCCGCATGACATGTTTGATTTTATATATTGCAAGAAATTCGACAATTTCTACACTTCGATGAATAATGTCAAAATTCTCTTTGATGCAAATAGAATTGCAGAGAGGGAGTATATTATACTCCATTTGTTTTACAATTTTTAGTTATAAACTTATAATAGTATACTCCGTATATATTATTATAAGACTCTCTCATCTGTACTATAATACTGTATATCATAACAATTTCATTTGGAGTACTATTTTAGGGTGAATTTTTAGTGAATTATGACTAAGGGGGCGTTTGGTTAGAGGGTTTTAGGAAAGGGAAAGAGAATCAACATCTCCCATTCTCTTTCTTAATGTTTGTTTCATCATTTTTTCACTTTTCATTCCCCTACCCATTCTTCTCTATTCTCCCAAGTACTCTTAATTCTAATCCCCTCCCCCCCAAGGGATTTGGTTTCCCTTTCCTTGACCACCCATCAATAAACACCACCACAAGTGGCGCCACCACCATACATCACCGGCACAACCGATTCACGCCGCCGGCAACCTTCCTTCGCCGTCACCGGCGAACTTCCTCCGCCGTCACTCTAAAAACACCCGATCTAGTGTTTTAGAGGGTGGAAAAAGGGCTTTTAGGGTGGTGGTGGAACAAACGTGGTGGTGGTGTGCGGCGGTCGTGCCTAGCAAGCGGAGGTCGTGGGATCGTGGATGATCGGCGTCTGTTGGGCGGCACTTGGTGGTGGTGGAGCGTCGGATTTAGTAATGGCTCGCCGGAATAAGGTGGTGGTGACATCTTTTTAGGGTGGTGTTAGACTGTTGGTAATGGTGGTGACAAGGATAGATTCATTTTGAAAATATATACCAAACATATTTTTTAATCTAAGGGATTTCAATATCTTTCCTTTCTTTTCACCTTGTTTCCTTTTCTTATTCTCTTTCCCTTTCTCTCATTCTAACCAAACGGCCCCTAAATTTTTTTGAAAACACAAATAGAGCAAAAGGACTTAAAATAAAATAAAATAAAATAAAATAAAAATTCTTCCCTTTTCTCCCCAGAATTTTAAATTTGAAGAACAAAAACCCAGAACCCTAGAAATTTCTTCCCGAAAAACAAAAAAATTGAAGATCAAAAAGCTAAAGTTGTCAACAATTAGCCTATAAATTGATCGGTATTTCCTCAATCGCTTATAACAATTTCATTTCTTCTTCACTGTTGTTTTGTCTGTGTGTTTTGTATTCTTAATTTTGAAGTATTTTAGTAATGTTGCTGTAATTCGATACGTACCAAAATCAAACAATGTATATATATGTATATGGTGGGTCATTTTTATCTGTTTTTATAGTTGCACGCAAAGTGTTTGATGAAATGCCTGAAAGAACTTTTCTGCTGATTTTGATGCTGATGTCTGGAACAGCTGTGGGCAGCTAGTGTGAAGTAATCGGTTCGGGTTTTTTGGTGCTTAAGCTGCGTTGCCAATCGTTGATGGAGGCGGGGTTTTCGGTGATTGTTTGATAGGCAATGTGATTGCAATTTCTAAATGTATAGGATGATGTAAGGACGTCTTTTATCTTTTATTTGCGTGCTTGTAATTAGCTGTTTTTTTTACTGTGCTAGGTGTTAATGATGATTTACAGTTTACTGTATTTCCTGTAACAGATTGAGGTGGCAATTTCGGTCGATTTCAAATGCGTTTTCGGGTTCGGTGTTGCCAAAAAGGGTACGTCTGTTTCGGCATTGACGTGTGTGTGTGGACATGTCATCTATGCCATAGATTACGACGGTTTTCTTTGAGGTTTGGAAGAATAAACTATGTAGATAATGATCCATACTTTTTCTGTTGCAGGGAAAGAATAGTGGATTTGTTCGTGAGGAATTGTTTCGGACTGCTGCTGCCTGGAATGGTAAGGAAACCGTCGATATGCGTTTAGTTTGTGATCGTTTATCAATGTATACATGGTGGTTGGAATTTAGCTGTAATATTGGGATACCAATGAGAATTCACCCATCACATACCGCTATTTTTGAACACCTCAACAGTTCTATTTTGCACCTTCTGTGTAAAAAGGTTATATGGACAAAGAAACCATAGTCCCATGGTTTTAAAAATATTCCAAGATCTCGACATTCTTGAACAATACAACAGTTTTTTTTTTTTTTTTCTTTGTTCCCCATTTTTTTCTTAATTCAATAGTCTTTCAAATTGTAAAAGGCTAATATCAGTATCGTAATGGATCCCTGAAGTACACTTTAGGTTGGTAAGTGGGAGTGAATATGAGTATGCTTTTGCTAAAAATCATGTAGTGAATTTGTTCTTTATACCCTTTATTACGTGTTTGATCTATGGCCAAACATCCCAATTCCCAACAATATTGAGCAACTATGTTATTTGTTGTTATAATGTGATCTAGTTCAACACGACCTTGTTTATTTTCTATTCCTTATTATAATGCCATTATTTGCTTTTTCTTGTATGGAAAACACTCTCTACCAATTGCATTTTTAAAAATCACTAATCCAATATGTCAGTCGTCAATAGAATTCTATATAAGTGGGCGTGTCATCAATTTCATACGATTTAAACTTATTTTCGTCGTTTTCATATTTCCCTATTGGTGGAAAGGGTTCATAATGTGTTTGCTTGCAGGTGCTGCTACTTTTTGCTGTGGAAGAGGATCTATGAGCAAGTCCATTTGCCAGCAAATTATTATTGCTCTTCAACTAGGTCAAAGAAATCAAGCTTCTAGTCTTCTTTCGGAGTTTGATACTGCCAGCCACATGATTAATGTTGAAGATATAGACAACATCCTTGAGTACTGTGCTAATACACCAGATCCATTGGTGAGTGTAGTAGTTTTTGAGTTCAGTGAACATTTATTATAACTATCTTTTGTGAATAAATATTTGTTTAGATCATTTTATCTTATTTATATGTTTTTTATATTTTTCCCATCCGTCCTACATTCCCTACTATTTGTCTTTGTAGTGGGGATAATGGATGCAGTGTCAAAGCAAGAAAGCAGACACTTAAAAATACTCGGTATCTTTTAAATAAAAATGTTTGCAAACAAGGCAGAGGGAATCGTAGTCTTAGTATATAATAAAACAAAGTTTGCTATGCACATGTTGTTTTTGCATTGATTTTTTTTTTTCCTGCCAAAATGGCCCCTCTGTTTTCCGCTATGGCACTTCATGATCCTTTTTTTTATTTCTAACGATAACTTATAAGGACTTGTGCATAGTTTTGTTGTGTTGTTAATATGCCCTATTGCTATTTCAGTTTGTAATGGAGACATGGAGAGTCCTACAAGGAAAAAAGATTTCTTTGAGTCGAAAGTCTTATCATCTTATTGTTCAATCTCTTTTGAATGGCAATCACTTCGAAGAGGTACAAAATTTGACCTCCTATGCTTCATTCTTTTTTTTGTTTCTTGATTTATATTTATCTACAAGTTCGTAGTGTTGCTCTAGACTTCTTTTGCCATTATTGATTTTTGTGGGCTAATGAACAAAAAATATCTTTCTATACCAAAGTTTGGTTTAGAAAAGCATGCACTCTTAAGCACGCCTTGGTCGAGGCACTAGCACTTTAGGTCGCCTTTTAGTCAAGGAAATGAGAGCGAGCTACACTGCTTTACAATTTTGATATTTTTTCTTTTATATGCTTGGTTATGCCATTAGCCTTGGCACATTATTCACAGAATTGCTTCTTTGACTTGTTAGCTTAGTAGCTTACTTTAAAATCCCAAAATGGGCATTGTAGTCCAAAATTTTATTTAAATAATAGGGAGTACAAATTATCTCCATAGTTAGTGCGCTTGGAATAAGCAAGAAACACTTTTGCATGGCGCCTCATTGCTATGGGCCCTCATCGCCTTGGCGCCCTGACGGCTGACGCCTTCTAAAACTAAGATTCGAAACTTATATGGAATACATATTAGTATAACATTTCTTAAAATTTCCTATAGGATATGAATATTTTCTCCAAGTCTCCTTCCAAAAGCCGCTTTTGACAGAAATTAGGATGACTTTTTGGCAGTTATCTTTTTTTTTTTTCTTTTTTTTTTTTTTTTTTTTTTGGAACATTCATCAGTTTCATACTTTCATGTAGTAGAACTGGAAGGCCAACCGTGATTGATTTTGCTTGTAAAATGATTTATTTTTGCCGGGAGTAGGAGGAGGTATATATGAAAAAAGTACAAGATAGGGATTCTGAAGAAATTGTGTAAAAGTACGTGTAAGTTTTGAAAAATGGTACTTCCTCTGTCTAAATCCATTCACCCCCTTTCACTTTGAACACTATTCATGAACTTAGAGAATTGTTGAAATGGTGGGAAATATATAACTGAAGCTCTAAAAGTATAGTCATTAGTGATCTTGTTAGATTTGTATTGTTATATATAATGTCAATATCAAATTTTTATAATTTTTTATAATTTGTAACTATATATATGATCGTTGTAAAATGGATCTCAACAAGTGTGCCATGACTTCACGGGGTGAATGAATTTGAATGGAGGGAGTATACAAAGTTACCTTTGGACCATCTATCCTTTTTCTGGGTCTTAATGCTAACAAATACTCCGTATGTTATCTACCTGCTTTCTTGATTCATGAATAACATGTAAGTTGTTATGTGGCAGTAACTAATGGCCTGTAGTAGCTTCCGTCAGATGTGTAATTTTGGCGGCTTTTGAGATCATATTTGTTGACCCAGTCATTTTTGCATGTCAGGCAGTTCATCTGGTGAAATTTCTTAGAGAAAATCATCAAGTCAATTTTATGCTCCCCTTTTACAATTGTCTTCTGTTAGCTTGCGGAAAAATGAAGGATGCAATGTATCGCGATCGGTGCTTGAATATGTTGGACCAACATTTGTTGGAGAAAAATGAAGAAACATTTACCTCTCTTCTCAAGGTAATTTCGGATCGATTTTGTATACTTTGTGCGTGCGATGGATCTTATTTTCCTTGGGAAATTGGTTGCTACATTGATGTAAGGATGGGAGTATAATTGCTGGTTGCTAGCAATGATTTGGTGGGTAAAGAGGGAACAAAAAGCTGACGAGGAGACATGTGAAATGAGGAAACATGAAAGGTTATAGAGTAATGCTCTTCATGTACTTTGTTGGTTATTGTCCACATTGAGCTAAATTAATAACTAACATTGGCTTTGTATATTACAATGAGACCTTAGATCTAAAATTCTTTGGGTTAGGGTTACATGAATCACAGCATGGATTCATTGAGACATGAAGGTTGTTAAGAGTCTCGAATAAAATTTATAGACGAACGATAAGGAAAGAAAAAGTAATCAGGCAAAGTCAAATTTGAGTTAGAAATTATGCAAAGCACTACGTAACTCTAGTTCTTTTGTCCACTTAAACTGTATCTCTCAAGTGGGTCCTCTTTGAATCAGTATTCTCATCACCTCTAATTTAACCCATGTCGCTTTTCATCTCCCAGGTAAACAGCTGTAAGTGTGAGTGAATATTCAAATTGCTTGTACAACTTTGTATGCCTCTGTAAACTATATGTTGACACAGTAAAACTATAAAACTTTGGGCAACAATGTTTTTGACTTTTGAGCCTTATCAAGGAATTGCTATGTTCTTGAAGGAGACTAGTATATAAATGAGACAGGCAACAATGTCATTATGTCACTAGAAGGTCTAGAACCTGGACATTGGCTTTTGCTGATGACTTTTTATGTATCTTCTAATTTTTTTTACTTTTTCATTTTGACTTGGATCTTCAGCATATAGATAGTTTGCCACCATCAGATAGTTCGTATTTTATTACAACCTGTACTTCTGCACTATGTTGACTTGAATAATGGTTCTCTTTGACTCGAATAATAGTTCTCTTTGACTCGAATAATAGTTCTCTTTGACGACGACAACAACAACAACAACAACAAAGCCTTAGTCCCAGAAAGTTTATCTTTGTGTGTGATCGTATTAGAGTTTCACGTGCAAGCAAAATTAGGGGTGTTCTCGTGTGTATGCCTGTTACACCCTTGCAAAGACTGCAGATTAGTTATCAAGTATGGGGTATGTGTGAGCCATTGGAATGGTTATAAAACATTTAGGAGTGGGATGTTTAGAAGATACTCACATATGAATTTAAAGTTAGGAGAACTCCTTGTCCTATGATGCTCTTTTATTTTAATATTATTGTTAAATATAAAAGAAAGATGTCACTGAACTGTAATTTATGCAACTTGGTGGTTGTGTTTAGGATTAACCTGGAGCAACTTCCACAGTTCTTCAGCGGCTGTTGCTAGTGAAACTCAAACTTGTCAGCTATATCTCTTGCCTGCAGAGTTTTGTGATTGGGCTTCCTGTGCGTGCTCTTGTATTGTTGCTGTAGGACAGAAGAGTAGATAATTACTTTTATGACAAACTTTGCATGATCTCTTGTGTTGTTGCAGTTTCTCTCTTTTTAATTATTATCTCAGTGGTCAGTGAAGTTATGGATTGGTTCTTTTTATATTCTATTTGTTCCAGACTTCCAGCTCTATCGTTTTTGTGCCACTTGGATGTTTTTATTATGGGAATGCTTCTGATATTTCTTGGTGACTTAAAATTTCTGATGTTTTTGTTATATCATATTCTGACTTGCTTCTTTCAGCTTGCAGTTTGGGGGAAAAATTTAGCTGCTGTGCATGCAATTCTTAGAGAGCTGTGCAAATACTACAGTCCCAACGTTATCTCATTGCAAAAGTTCATTTCGTCTTTTGCGCGGCTGAAGGATTTGGAATCTGCTTATAAAACATTGCAACATATGGTTTCTACAGCTCGTAAGGAAGGAACCTTTCTGTGTAGAAATTTGAGGGGGAAAATCTATAGTCCATCTCTGGACATTCCCATTCCCTGTAACACTGTAAAAAGTATCCTAGACTCTGATTCACCGTTACATGGACATCTCACAGCTAATAATGGCTCTGTTGATGGTGAAGAAATGATTAAAAGTACTAATGAGTTCTTGAATAGCAGTTCCTTGAACTCAGACGCCTGCATGCTTGAGGATCGTAAAACAGGCCCCATCAAGAAACTCTTAACGTGGTCTTTCAATGATGTCATACATGGATGTGCTCGATGTGGAAATGCTGCATTAGCAGAGAAGTTAATTGTGCAGGTAAAATATCTTGCCTTTTGGACTGTGTTTACCTGTCAAATACTTAGGGTAAGTTTGTCTCGTTTTGGCATTGCTTCTACAAATTTGCATCTGTATACATTTGTAATAGATGTCTTTCTTTACTCTCCATGTGCATAGGCGATTCTTTCGTTGTCATTGCACATTTGATTTCCGAGTTTATTGACAAGGAGCATAAATTTATCAAGTAAACTGTTCACCCTCTCATGATACATTTTCCTCAATTGCCACCTGGGCATGATTAGTTTTCTGGGTCCCTTGAATGTTTGTACTCAATTTCTGGTTCTAAAGCCATATCCTGGTTACAATGTACTCCCTCCCTTCAACTCCATTTGCATCAAAGAGAATTTTGCCACCATTCATCGTAGTGTAGAAGTTGCGGAATTTCTTGCAATATATAAAACAAAACATAGTCATGCGAGATTTTGAATGATACGTTTTTATGAATACAACAAGAATATCAAATTTTTACATTTTTTAATAATGTGAAACTATAGATATTCTCGTTCCGACATTTGCCTTGGCAAATGTAAAAAGTACAAGGGATGCAAATGGGGTTGAAGGGAGGGAGTATTTCATAGTAGTACATAGCAGCTGAAAGCTGACCATTCTCTGTTTGCGAAACCTATGGCCTGGATCAAACAAATGCTGGGGAGTGCAGAGTAGTCATTTCCTAAAGGCAAATCGAGTCATGAATCGTGTACTGACATTTGTGTGTTACAGCTATTCTACTATTTTAGTTACGAATTGTCTTTACATGTATAATTCTATGGACAATGCAACTGTATTTCTGTTTGTTCTATTCTAGTTTCTTCATTGTATGATTCCTTTCTGCCTGTGACTTTTTTTCTATTTGCTATTTTTTATTTTTTCATGAGAGAGATTCAAGTGTTTCCTGAAACTGTGAATGCTCTTTTTTTTTTTTTTTTTTTTTTTTTTTTTTTTTTGGATATTTTTAGAAGGAATAGTGATGACAGAAGTGGTGTTTTCTTTCAGCGTCTTCTGTAGAAAATGACATTTAATCAAATATAAATGGAATACTGTTTTGTCGAAAACTGACTTATATATGCTTAAACAACCAAAACAAATGGATTAGAGGAAAAAAGAATTCTGTCTGTTTTTATTTTCGACCAATGTGCTATTTCTTTCTGTTTGCAACTCATGTGTTTCTTATCCTCTTAAGTACAAAAATCAGTCAATATAGAATGCATATATCTGTAGATGCAATCTCTTGGGCTGGAACCATCTGCAGTTACATATAATGGCTTTGTCAAAGCAGTTACCCCACATCGGAGCATCGGTGACATCATGGAACTAGTAAGTTATGATCATCTCATGCTGACCAAAACTTGCAGCCTCGCAGGGTTTCATGTTTTTTTTTTCTCTCTTTTTTCTTTGCTTTGCTTTGATTTTTTTATTTTTTTATTTTTTATTTTTTATTTTTTTTTGTGATATGTGGGAAGCATTAACTTGTTTCACTTATTCATTATGATTTGCAGTTAGAAATGATGGAAAAGAAAGAAATGAAGTTAAATAATTCCACTCTTTCAACTCTTTCAATACGCTGCAGCAGAGCTTTAGACCTGGACTTGGCTGAATCCTTTCTTAATCAGATTACAGCGCATCCTTATCCTCATCCTCATCCTTATAATGAATTCCTTACGGCATGTGATAGGGTGGTAAGTAGATTTTCCGTGATTGGTTTAGTAGAACATTAGATATGTCTAGCCGCCGAGCATTTTACTTTCTCGGTATGCTTTGAGCATAAAGTCAAAAACGGGCAAACAGACAGTTATTGTTCAAGTTTGTTTACAAAAGAAGTGAATATCAATGAAAAATCATAAAAGCGGATGATTTATCTTTTTAAAAAAAAAAGAGATATTTCCCACGGTACCCTCGAACTTTGGCAGATTACACATGGTACCCCATTTGTGAGGTTTGTTCACATGGTACCCCTAAACTTTGTAAATATGTGCCCATTTTGTGACGGAAAACCTGACGACGTTAAGTTTAAAGAAGAATGCACCAATTATGAGTTTAGAGTACAACTGAAGCCACATTATTCCTCAATTAAATGCTATTATGTGTTGATTAATTAGTATAAATTTTGTTGATTAGAGTACAAATAATAGCATTTAATCGAGGAATAATGTGGGTCTAAATGTACCCTAAACTCATAATTGGTGCCTTCTTCCATAAAATTAACGTCGTCATATTTTTCGTCACAAAATGGGCATATTGGGCACATATTCACAAAGTTTAGGGGTACCATGTGAACAAACCTCGCACATGGGGTACCATGTGTAATCTGCCAAAGTTCGAGGGTACCGTGGGAAATATCCCAAAAAAAAAATTGCTTGATAGAAAAAAATTATTTACGAATCTAGGAAAATATCAATGAAAAAATGGGCATAATCTAAATCATTTTCAGAAATTGTTTGTTGTTAATTCTTGACATGGATTTCCCTAGTTCCCTTTGCTTTTGCCTTTCTATCACAATTTACTTGGAATTCGTAAAATCACATTTTTATCTCGGTTTACGTCTAAGTCAAATATAGTGAATTTATTGTCTGAGAGCGCCCAGCGTTGGATCCTGGAAATTAGAATTAGTGAATAAATTATTATCTTATGTCACGCTGATGCTGTGATAATTGAATAAAAAACGACAGTTTGATATGCTGATATTGTGTTACATGTTTAGTAGTGTTCAAATAGCTGTCGCAATCTCGTCACCACAGGTTGATATGTTGATGCCTAATTGTTGCAGGAACAACCTGAACGTGCTGTTCCGATGTTGGCTAAGATGAGGGATTTGAAAATTCAGCCAGATACCTGTACTTATGCTTTACTCTTTTCTCTATTTGGGAATGTAAATGCTCCTTATGAAGAAGGCAACCCGCTCTCACAGGCAATTGTTATTCAAAGGGTCAATGCCATAGAGTTGGATATGCTTGAAAGTGGAGTCCAGCACAATGAACGTTCAATGCAAAAGTTGGTAAGAACCCATCATATATTTATGCTTATGTTAATGTTTGCATTTTAAGCAACATCACTACAGCTCTGTACATGCTGAATTGTTTGTTAAGATTTAAGAATCTTTGTTATATGTGTCATTGAGTTATCTGTTTGCGAGTAAGGTTCTTCGGTTTAGTGCTTCTATTAAGCAAATTGTTAACTATGGATTCCATCGTATGAGTACTTCATAGATGATAGGCCCAGGCTCACATCATGACTGGTGCAGTGCTATAATTCTTTCCTATTTATCATGCATGCGTTGTTTTTGTCTTTGGTGGAGTAGTTTCATTTAACTAAGTACCACTATACATACATTTGAGTTAATGTTTCTGATGTTATCTAGGTAGAACAAAAGCAGATCAATCTAATCACCAGCATAATTGCTGGAAGTCTGGGCACATATTTATTCTATATTCTCATTATGGTTGATGAGCCGGGCTGGCCAAGTCTAGGACCGGGCTCGGCCCGAACCCGAGCCCGGTCCTTTAGTTAGAAAAAAATTTAAACATTAGACCCGGCAATCTGGGTCCCAAAAATCGTGACCCAGGCTCGGCCTGGCCAAAGTGTGGCCCAATAAGTGGGCCAGGACGGGCTGGCACCCGCAGTTTCCCACCTTTAGTTAAAATTTTAGTTTCTTATTCGTGGTCCCATGGTGTCCATGTTTGCTCAGAATTCTTCACTTTAGTGTTTTCTTGACACAAGATGTTGATTCTAGTTGCTGAATATGTGTGTGCGTGTTTTTTTTATAGAAAACTTATTGTCCTGCCACGATCTAGCCGTTATCTTTCAGATATTTAATTCAGTGTTATGTGATCTGAAAATAGGAAGACTAATGTATTACCTTGGTTTGTTGCTCCAAAAGCTAAAAGCTCTTGGATTAGAAGGGTTGCTGCAGGAAATGCTACGACGCTTGCATTTGGTAGAAAGGCAATCGTGTGCACACAATCTTCTTAATGAAGATGTTTATAATGCCGTATTGCAGTCTCTTGTTGAGGCTAAAGAGGTCAGGTCTTTGTTTTTCTTTTCCTCCATAAGTCAGGCTGAGGTTTATGGCAGCATGTGTGACATATTTAGGGTCATTCTCTTTTACTATGCAGAATCACCACGCAGTCGAGATTTTCAAAAATATGAGACTACTTGGGCTTCAGCCCAATGTTGCAACTTACACTATCATGATTGATTGCTGTTCAAATATAAAATGTTTCAAGTCTGCATGTGTCTTTGTTTCCTTGATGATTCAAGATGGATTTCCTCCTCGAACACCAACATACACAGCATTAATGAAGGTATGATTCTGTCTTCAATATACTCTGCTAGCGCAGTCCAATTTTGAATTGAAAAGTTCAGTAGTAAAGAACGAGTGATTTGAAGTCTCTCGATATAGTTTAGGTACGTTAGAGGTGTTTATAGACCACAACACCACAATCATGCTTGGTTCAACATTTTGCACGTTCGAACGCATGGAACATTTGTCGGAATTTTAGAAAGTCTTGACTCTTGACATTAGCTCATTCATTTTTCTAGCTTATATTTTATTGCATTTTTCATTGTGGCTCATCTAGAACCATCTCCATGTGTTTTGCAAGTGGCTAGGCCGAGTTCAGAAAACCTCTCCTTACCTTGTCATGTAGGCTTTGAGGCAATAGTGTAATGCTGTTTATAACAGTTCAAAGGAACTCTACGACTTTCTGTGATTTAAGTTTTTGGCTAGTGGAATTGTTCAAAATGTGGACTTTTCTCAGGTGCCGCTAGAATATGATGCTTTTGATCTAGCGTTGGATCTTCTTGACCAAGCTCTCTATGAAGAAAGTAAACCAGATGTCTTACTGTTCAACGCCATCCTTTACAAAGCCAGTTCCCGGGTACTCTTACCTCTCTTATCTTCTTGCAGTAGAGAAGACTTCGTTATTCTTGTCCAGTATATATATTAGTTTGAAGTTAGTCTCTCCCTCGTCATAAATATAAATGGCTGTAAAAACTATCTGTTTCTCGCTAGTTACTCTGGTTGGCATTGTGTGGTAGACTAAACCATTAGTCCATTAGAGTAGATATACGTGAACCGCCAATTAGCTGAGAGTGAGTCCAATACTTCTATATGAATTTTTGTGTGAGTCCATTTATGTCTGTAAAACTTGTATTTCCATTGAGTTTAATAGAAAGAAACAAGGGATATTATATCGTGTACCCCTCTGTTTTTTCGTTTTCTACGATATACCCTTGTATTTTATAGAATTCTATGATGTACCCCTAAATTTTATATTTTATCTCTAATTTGACCACTATTTATTTTTTTTGTTGATTTAACGTTAAATAACTTATTAAACTTGATAATTCATCATTTTCCTTGCTCAATTTACTTTTATTGATATTGATAAAGAGAGCGATGGTGTTTATATAGAAATTAATGATAGATGTTTTCAATAAATTATTGATATTTAGAATGGACAAATTTGATGAGAATTATGTTGACATGTTTATTTTGACTTGCTCTAAGCGTGGTTTGCTTCCATGAAATGGTTCTCAGGGAAGAATTGATGTTATTGAGTTCGTACTGAATTTGATGCAACGAGAGAAGATCATGCCAGATCCATCAACGTGTACCTACGTATTTGATGCTTATGTTGATCAAGGATACTTCAGTACTGCTATTGAAGCATTACAGGTTTTGAGCATTCAAATGATCTCAACGGATAACAAAACAATTGAGCGTATGAGAAGTAAATTTGAGACTCTCATTCTTAGTGAAGAAGAAGACGCAGAAATGAAAATTATGCAGTATCTCGGCCGTTCCCAACGTTCTGTAAACCTAGTTGCCGCGCTTCTTAATTTAAGATGGTGTTCCATTGTCGGGTCCTCAATAACATGGGTGCCTGATCAAAGTCCTTGGGCCAAAAGACTTGCGTTGGCCTCTTGACAAAGACACCGTTGGGTTCGGCCCTCGACCTAATAAGCGGGTAATTCGGGTCAAGTTGTTTCACGACTAGGTTTTTTGGATCTGGTCCTTCGAGGTCATTTCAGGTCAAAATTAGCCCTGTGTATCTAACCGAGTCCATCGCCCCAGCTTTTGGACGGTTAAACTTGGGTAGGGGCCGTTTGATGCCCACGGTTTTTTGTCGAGCCATGTGAATCAGCGTGTTACTCATGCGTCCGCAGCATTTCTCCTGTATTCAAGCAAATGCACAAGGTATCTGATAATGATAGACCTGGTTAATAAATCAGATTAAACGTTTTTCCCTCTTGAAGGAAAAGGGTAGACGACGTCAGTCACGCCGTACACTGGTCAATTTCACGACCGTAAAACCCCATTTGTAATTGATTATTGTAACTTTTCCGGTTTTTCCGTCTCTATAGCAAGAGCAGAATGCAACTTTTTTTTTGTTTTTTTTTTTTGTTTTTTTTGTTTTTTTTTTGACATTATAGAATAATTTGTAATGTATTCCCTATTGAATTCACCAAAACATCAACTCAGAAATGTAATTGTGCAAAACATTGCTTTAAATTTTTGCCGAGATAATATGGTTGTTCAAATGGTAAAAATGATCGAGACAAAGATTTTTATATTACACTATAGACCGTCGTAGTAACCTATCTAACATGCATGTTGAATTTATAGACATAATTTTCTTCGATGTCTAAATTGAATATCTGAGACAATCTCGTACAAGAATTTGTGTATTTTTTTCTTTAATTTTACCGACATATGTATGGGCCTTTTGAAACCGAAAGAAGAGCTCAACCCAAACACGACCCGTTTTCGCAACAAACCCGATTTGCATCAACAATATGTTGTAGAAGGAGTCTAACAACCCAAACAACATCTTCCTCTGCACAACCGGTAACAAATTTCACCCAAGCAAGTAACGGAAACTCGCACCGCTGCTTTGGCACTGTCACCATGAACGCCACCACCACGACAGCCGCCGCAAGGCACGCCGGTTTCTCCACGAAAAGCCTTGAAACCGCTTCACATTCATACGCCAAATCCATGACATCCAAACACGCCTCGAAACTCACCGCCTCTGAAATCCTCGCAACCTCCTTAAACTTCGCCAGCAACTCCTCCGCCATCACAAACACCGAATTCTTCACCGTACCGACATTGAATCTCACGCACTGGAGGAACACAATTTCGGCGTCGAGGTAATCAGTTTTGGTGTAATGCTGATGTTTGATGCGATCATCGCCGATCAATTTTAGGGTTTTGAGATGTAACGGAGGAGAACCGTGGATTTTCGATGAAATCCAGAGTGATATAAGGCAGAAAAGCTGTAATGTGGAGTAATTCAGTGGAATTTGGAGTAACCAGTGATGATTTGGAGAGGAATTTGTGATGATTGATCGGAAAAATCTGTCGGAGAAGAGAGAAAGTGCTGAGTATTTGATGATCGGCGAAGCTTTGACGGTTTCGGCGCTTTCGATCAGGAAAGCCACCGCTTCGCGGCGGCGGAGAGTCGCCGGAGAAAAGAAGTCGGCGGTGGTGATGATGTTCATCGGTTTCTCTGACAACGGTGGTTAATTTCTTGAAGATAATTCTTTCCCGCCAATATTTATAATTCTTAACCCATCGACAGGGATTTTCTCGCTTTTACTACTGCTTTCAAAGTTTTCCAAATTAGGATAACAAAAAAAAAATAACGCTAATAACGGTAAATTTTATAGAGTAAATTGTTAATTACACCCTTAAATATATCAGTTTTTAAAAATTACACCCTTGAACAATTTTTTTTTAACTTACATACGAAAAATAACTTCTGATCATAAATTACACCCAAAAATTTAACTCCGGCAGAAACTTCATACCAATTTGAATTTTGAGGACTTAAATTGAATTTTGGTGACAAAAATACCCTGTGGGCTTCTTTCTTCTTTTATCCTTCAAGTGATTTCCTGAGTTCATTTCTTCATCAATTCAATTGAATTTTATTCTCCCAAATTCAACTAATTAGAGTTTTTCTTTTAGGTAAAATATCTTCAAGTTTTTCAGAAATATATCCTCCCACCATCAGTTTTAGTTTAACAAAAAAGATGCTACTTACTTCCATTAATTACAAAAAGTCAAAAACTATGCAAATTTTTTGCTTTAATTCTTTTTTGGGGCTATCAAATTTAAGGGTGGAAGTTACATAATTAATTACTTTAAGTATTATTTTATTAATGAAGTTTTCAACTTTTTTGATATTTAGCTCAAGATCTTTATTACTCATCTTTTGTTTTCTCTTTTTCGATTTTCTATCCAAGTTTAAGAAAGATTGTAACTTTTGTAGATAAAATGGGTTCATTGTAATGGATGGTAGAGTAAAAAAAAAAAAAGTTGGGATTTTTAAACATTTAGGAAAATATAGGTCGTTAGCAAAAAATAAGTTACTTATGACATGAAAAAACACAAATAGAATCATTATTTTTGTGGGTTTATCATAAATTATCCATCTTTTGATCAAATAATTAGGTTGCACACCAAGTATTTGAGAAATTACCTAATTGAAAGTGGAGGAACAAGGAGTTAACAAAAGAGGGTTTTAATAGTGGATTTTGTTGGTGTTATGATGAAATATGAAGGGTACAACAAGGGGAGGGGTGAAAAAAAAAAGTATGGTACTTTATCGAGGAAAAGTTGAGTCGAAAGTTGTGGTGGTAAAAAATAAGGCATGAAGAAAGAGTAAGGGAGAAAAAATGGTGGGAGTAATGAAGAAACCCTTGAGTGGTTTAAAGATTAATTTGGTTTAAAGATTAATTTGAGAAAGAGTAAAGGAAAAAAAATGTGGGAGTAATGAAGGTTAGGGAGGGGTGGGTAAATTAGAAAATAAAACAAGAGCAATTCGGTCATAAAATGATAATTAACACCGGAAATCTCACTTTGGTGTAAATTTAGAAAAATAACAATATTCTGGATGTAAGTTAAAAAAAAAATTGTTCAAGGGTGTAATTTTCAAAAAGTGATATATTTAAGGGTGTAATCAACAATTTACTCAATTTTATAATACAACGAGTTCAGTCTATTATGGAGTGAGTATAAAGACCTGTTTTTTCCAGCTTATTTTCAGCTCATTTCAATTCAGTTCAGTTCAACTCCATTCAGTTCAATTGATTCAATTCCACTTTAGTTGATTCGATTATTCAATTACCACTTGATTGATTGATTCAGTATATTAAAATTGAACTTCATTGATTGATTACTTTTCAATTCAATTGATTGATTGAGTTCTAAAAAATCCGAAAGAAAAGGTCCTAATTTAGTAAAAATGTTAAAAAGTAAATACAAACTTTACAATGAGATCGTCTCGTTGTACAATATAACTTGATAGTAACCTAAATGAATTACCCTTCGAATATAATTTAATTATATTCACCGGTGGAACTACGTTTGGACCAAAAAAAAAAATAATAAAAAAAAAAACGAGGTATATATAATTAGTTCAGGGAGGCCAAAAAAGAAAAATTAGGGTTACTGAGGAAGATAGAGAAACGGCGGACAAGATCCACCTGGTCCACCATACTTTCAGGTTTTTATTTCTTACATAGTCCACCAAATTTAATTTATTTTTACTTAGAGGATTAAGTTGAGTAGACAATTTGGCTTTATTGTTTTATAGATTAATCTTTTGATTTATATACACAATTTCAAATTGATTTATGTATACAGACTCGTGATCTATTAGGAGACATACTTTGTTACACGAATATGTTTTGATATATACACGAGTACTACTTAATACAGTTTTAGATTGATTTACTATTACTGTTTGATTGTATATTTCGCAAGAGATTAGTTATATGGGATTGCCGTTGTTTGTTTTGCGTTTTGCGACAGGTTGAGAGGCACCCAGAGGACGTTTTGTTTCTGGAACAAATCTGTAAAGACGAAGTTCCGTGGTGGTTTCAACAACAAAACACGTTTTCGATCTGAGGAAGACGTGATTTACTAGTTCCTGCTTGATGGAGGTGCTTCTTGAAATCTCTGAATCCACCAAAGACTACAGATTTTACTTCAGCTGCGCAATACGTCTACCTTCTTTATAACAAGGTTCTTTCTGTTCATTGGCGCTTATCACATTCTTTCTCCCGCTTCATCGCTCCTGAGAAAATAATACTGAATAACTTTCAATAACTTAATTTATGTGAGTGGCAGGAATGTCTATACAAGAGTGCGCAGGGACAGGAAGCGGGTCGTGAGTTGGAAATGCTGTGGCAAGAAATAGCGAAGCTCGGAAAACAGGTTTGTCACTTCACGAGAAAAGATGCGAATCGATTTAATGAGCTATTTTATTACTCATTCTATCATAGAGTCCAGACAAAGGAATAGAGAATCTTTATACCTAACATATGTCGACGACAATTAATAATGCACTATTAACTGTTGGACTCGATTCGTATAATTCTTTGTATGTAATTTATTTTCTAATGTAGGGTTGTTCAACCGTTGAAGTCTGCAAGTTATTTAATCGTCACACAGTTGACAATAAAAGATATCCTTTTGTGACAGAGCGACCTTGGAAAAATGATCTGGGTAATGCTCCTAAAAATTTGTTACTATGTGCTGCCAGTTCACTTGGGGCAATCTTATCTCTAATCTTTCAATTTTCATGGCAGCTCTATTCCTCATACCTTCGGACTCGGTTGCCTTTCGTGATTGCTCTCTCTTCCTAAAAATCAGTCCCCGCATCTCACCCACCATGATTGCTCTCTCTTCCTCTCAATTTTGTGGTATTTTCAACTTTTTACTTTTCAATTTTGCTCATTTTTTTTTGGTGGAATTTAATTATAGATTAAATAATTAATTAATTAAGGTGTTGTTATTGTATGATGAGAATGTTTTATTTTTGTATTGTTTGTTAGAGAATTGTTTTTGGTGAAATGTTGGCAAAGTAATCGTATTTGTGTTGTTTAATAATTGGCTAAAGGATAGATAATAAGAGTATGAGTTAGTCTCCCATAAAACGGATTATCCGTTTCATATGTAAAACGGGTCAAATAGTTAGACATTTGAATAGAAAAGACAAATCTTTTGTTAATTTCAAGGATTTTAACTTTTGTCTTATTCAATTATTTGACCCGTTTCTTGGGTGAAACGGATATTATCCGTTTTATATGAGAATTTGTGTAGAGTTAGTCTCCCATAAAACGGATTATCCGTTTCATATGTAAAACGGGTCAAATAGCTAGACATTTGAATAGAAAAGACAAATCTTTTGTTAATTTCAAGGATTTTAACTTTTGTCTTATTCAATTATTTGACCCGTTTCTTGGGTGAAACGGATATTACCCGTTTTATATGAGAATTTGTGTAAGGAGTTAGTCTCCCATAAAACGGATTATCCGTTTCATATGTAAAACGGGTCAAATAGTTAGACATTTGAATAGTATAGACAAATCTTTTGTTAATTTCGAGGATTTTAACTTTTGTCTTATTCAATTATTTGACCCGTTTCTTGGGTGAAACGGATATTACCCGTTTTATATGAGAATTTGTGTAAGGAGTTAGTCTCCCATAAAACGGATTATCCGTTTCATATGTTAAACGGGTCAAATAGTTAGACATTTGAATAGAAAAGACAAATCTTTTGTTAATTTCAAGGATTTTAACTTTTGTCTTATTCAATTATTTGACCCGTTTCTTGGGTGAAACGGATATTACCCGTTTTATATTTTTTTTCAGCTCATGACAAATTTCAATTATGTCAATGCCAACAATTTGTCGAATTTTGTGGGTTGTAAATGTGATGGAGATGAACGTTTATTTTTCGTTAATCCGGCTGACAACAAGGTAGCCTATGTGGCGATTGAACACTCTGATGTCGGGAAACTTTTCCACAATTTGGAAATAGTTAAATCGTTCAATTATTGGTTACCGAACTTCCTATATCCCGTCAACTATCCAATGGGAAGTTCAAATTTCGTTTTACCCGTGGAATGTTGCGACGACCAATCTTTCCATCAGTTTCGAGGAGTGGTTTTTCCGAAGAGCTAAAAAGGTGTTTGATTTACTTAAACGTGAATGGATCGTTAAATTTAGTCGTTTAAGTAAATTTAACGATTTATTCACGTTTAAGTAAATTTATTCACGTTTATTCACGTTTAAGTAAATTTAGTCGTTTATGTAACGATTTATTCACGTTTAAATAAATTTAGTCGTTTAAGTAACGATTTATTGACGTTTAACGTGAATGGATCGTTAAATTTCGAGGAGAGTGGTTTTTCCGAAGAGCTAAATTTAACGATTTATTCACGTTTAAGTAAATCAAACTTCTTTTTAGCTTTTCGGAAAAACCACTCTCCTCGAAACTGATGGAGTGATTGGTCGTCGCAACATTCCACGGGTAAAACGAAATTTGAACTTCCCATTGGATAGTTGACGGGATATAGGAAGTTCGGTAACCAATAATTGGACGATTTAACTATCTCCAAATTGTGGTAAAGTTTCCCGACATCAGAGTGTTCAATCGTCACATAGGCTACCTTGTTGTCAGCCGGATTAACGAAAAATAAACGTTTATCTCCATCACGTTTACAACCCACAAAATTCGACAAATTGTTGGCATCGACATAATTGGAATTTGCCATGAGCTGAAAAAAAAATGCACATAAGTATAACATTCATTCTTTCTCAGGTTAAAAGTAATCTGAACATATGTATGTAATTAGAGAACTATCAAGGAGTTTATCTACTAGAATGGTCTAGGCATGTAACACCCGTAATTAGCTTTAACAAATTTCTATATTAGTCCTCATATATGTCGGTTAAGGCTTGGTATAACCGACATATGCTCCTATAAATACTATTGTATATTTGTATGTAACTCAATGGCTTGCATGTTTCCAATAACAAAACATTTACCCACTGTCATTTGTATCCACTAACAAATTTATGTCCTAATATACTCTTATTATCTATCATCATTTAGCCAATTATTAAACAACACAAATGATTACCTTGCCAACATTTCACCAAACATTCTCATCATACAATAACAACTCCTTAATTATTTAATCTATCATTAAATTCCACAAAAAAAAAATGAGCAAAATTGAAAAATAAGAAGTTGAAAATACCATAAAATTGAGAGGAAGAGAGAGCAATCACGATGGGTGAGATGCGGGGACTGATTTTTGTATATGAACTATGAGGGTTCGTGGCTGTGTAGTGTGGGGCTGTGAATGAGCAAGCATCAACTAAAACTTTATAATACTCAATCCGTAACATTTACTTTTTCACCTTTTACTAACGTCAAGGTTGTAACTAAGGTTGGTTGATTTTAATTATCTTACTCATCAAAGATACTAGAATTACTTATAAGTTACTCCGTATCACTTTTTAATAGAGTAAATGATATTTTAATAGATAGAATCTGTTCTTTCGAACTTTTTAGAGTTGCACTGAATTGAATTGAATCGAGCTGAACTGAACTGAACTGAAATGAGCTGAAAACAGGTCCATACATAATCAAAGCGAGAATTCGTATTCATGATAACAAATTTATAGTAACTAGGTGATACTCGCGATAAAACCGCGGGAGATGCTGATTACATTTAATAAAAAAAAAAAAATTAGATTAAATATACTCCCCATATGTACATAATTAAATATCGTCTAGAAAAAAAGGTAAATTTTATGTCGGTATTAAATCTAAATTTAAGTTATACTGAGGTCAAATGATATTATGACTACATTTATTTTGCATCATAATATAAAGAATAAATTATAAATTACAACCCTTCAAAAACACAATTTTTCAAATTGCCGCTAAAACCTTTTATTTATTTCGTTATTTTTCATGACCGACTAAATTTTTCTTTATTTCCGCCGTCTAAAATAAATAAAAGATACGTTATTTTTAAAGTACGGAAATTTTTAGAGCGTTACAGGTTCTCAATTGAGGTTTTTTATCTGGTTTGCTGACGCTGGCACTCCGGGTCGGACGACCGACCTAGGTCGAACGGCCCCTTAGTCAGGTAGCGGATTGGATAAGCCTTGCCTATGCCTAGTCACAATAAACTAATATTAAAGGAGAAGGGTTCAGTTTTTATCTGACAAAAAGTACTAAGGTACAATTATCATTTGCTTGTTCAGCTTCTTGACATGTTGGTACTATGAGAGCAAAGTTCGATCACCAAGGTGTAGGAGTTTCGACTCCCCCGAAGACAACCTTATTTGGTTTGTATTTCACCTTTTAATTCTACGCTCATGTGGCGTAAGTATGCCTTGTTCTTGTCACTTTGGAACTCATGCATCGATGTAATGTGGGAGATGTTAACTATGTGGAGGATGTTGTTGAAGACGCTTGTGCCCAGTTTGCCGTATTCCAACAACCCGCTTCGTGGACTTGGCGTTCTATTTTAGCTACTCTATGTTTTACAAATGTTGTAGTTATGTTAAACAGTAGATGTAATTTGTATTCGGAATATCCGAATTTTATGTAATTGCATCACTTTACTCTTGCCAAAAAAAAAAAACAATGGGGATCTCTATATATAAGATTATAAGGTCTACATAAGGTATAAGGAGCACGGCTAGGGATTCACTCACAATTAACACAAAAAAAGGTATTTCGTATTACTTAGACTTTCTCTCACTATTTTATACACCAAAACTCATACAAAAGCTTATTTAAGCATCGAAGTGGTTATCCTCGGACACCCCCAAGCTAGGTTTGTCTACTTGTGTAGGTCATTCAGTTAGAGAAGGTCAAGTCCTACGGATAGCCCACAGAAATCAACGTATTAGTATTGACTTGTTCGAGTTGTAAACCATTCTAAGTGTTTGTGACCCGAAACAAAAATTATAACTACCGACATACAGTACAATTGTTTAGCATGAGACGGCCATATTGGAGAATAATATAAATATAATATATGAAGTACGGAGTATTTTATTTGTTTGTATATTTTGTATTTTTTTTTTATTTTTTTTGTTATCAACTAATTAAATGTATAGTTAAGCAATTTTATAGAATGAAATCACAAAATCTAAAACCCTACCTAATCAATAAGTCTAGGAGTACGGCACTCCAACCTGTACTTACAAACTATTAAAGCAAACATATACTCTAGATAGGACTACATAAATAACATCGGATATAAGAGGTGTATTGGTGAAGTACGACAAATTGAGCACGAGTTTTGTTGTCCAATTCTTCAAAGCTTTGTGAATATTTACGTGTTCATCCATTTGCAAAACCTCTATCGACTTTGGCCATTTCAATTGTGTATAATGTGTAAATATAGTTGTGCAGTGACTTGTTAGATGTTCAATTCTCTGTTTGATTGACACATAGGCCAAACGATTCTAGTGACGACACATAGGATTTTTCCAATTTGATTAATACAAATGATGACAATGATGATAATGATGATAATGTTAATTGATCATTTTTAATACGAAATTAAAGGTTAACTAGACCTTTAATGACATGACATTAGACCATGTTTATCCGTAGTTTAACCCCAACTAATTTAAAGTAGTTTAAAGAATAAAATATTATTATCCTATTCTTCAACTACTTTCATCAACTACTTCACATTATCTAAGGTTTATCCGTAGTTTAACTAAACTACATTAAACTACTATCTCTCCTATTTTTTACCATGTTCTACCACATATTTTGTTATTTATTTATTTATTTTGTTTTTTTTTTTGGCTTTCGTTGAGAATTTTAAGTAAATAAAAATTGACTAAAAAAAAAGTATTTTTGAGTTTTTGTATTTTTTGGAATTTGTATAAAGAAGATACGAATACAATTTTTAAAAGTATACCAAAATATATCAAATTTGATCTCTATTTATAGAGAATAAAAAATTATGAATATTAATATATTTTTTTATTTTTAGTTTTTAGTAATTTTGTAATTATAACCAATATAAAATTGTAGTAAATATAAAAAAGATAGTTAACCAACAAGAATGAGGCATGTGTCATAAGGAGATACTCCCTCTATTTTTTCCATTTGGCCCCCTTCACTTTTTCACTATTATTAAGAAAAAGTGTAAAATGTGGGGTATGATGGAGAAAAGTGATGATAGTTTAATAATAAAAAAATTAGTTGTGAGTGAGAAAAAGTAAGGTATGTGAGAGAAAAAGTGGGGTATGTAAGAGAAAAGGTTACTAAAAAGGGAAATGGGGCTAAATGGAAAAAATTTCTAAAAAGGGTATATGGGGCTAAATGGAAAGAATGGAGGGAGTAAAAATTGGGTATGTATTGTGGAGTGCTGTACTCATTAGAAGCTTCTTTGCCTTTTTTTGTTTTTATTCATTCTCATTTCTAAGGCCCAATAAGATGGTGCCATGTGTACTAGTTTTGGATTTTTTTCAAGTGTTGCCCCAAAGAACGACTTGAGCATTTCTCCCAAACTAGTTGAGCATTTTGGTTTTAATTTTCCTTTATTTTTAATATTTTTTTTATTCTAAACTACTTCACCAACTAGTTTCTAAACTACCAATAAAGATGGTTTTACATTAGTTAGGTGTTATGAGTCAACCTCATACTACACTTTGTAAAGACATACATTACTCCCTTCCATTTAATATTCCTCACATATATTAAATAAGTGGGAATAACAAAGAAAATGTTAGGATCAGATTGTGTGATTATTTGCCTATATGTTGATGACATGCTAATTTTTGGTAATAACCTAAGTGTGGTGTCTAAAACCAAAGATTTCTTGTGATCACGTTTTGAGATGAAGGACTTAGGAGAAGCTGATGTCATCCTAGGAGTTAAGGTTATCCGAAACTCCAACAGAATCTGCTTAAGTCAATCTCATTATGTTGAAAAGGTATTGAGAAAATTTGACTGCTTTGATGCTGTTCCTGCTAGAACACCCTACGATCCTAGTATACCGTTATGTAAAAACTTGGGAAAGAGTGTCTCCCAAGAAGAGTATGCTAAAATCTTAGGCAGTGTGATGTTTCTTATGAACTGTATCCGACCAGATATTGTTTATGTAGTTAGTAGACTGAGTCGTTATACTCATAACCCTAGTAACGAACATTGGAATGCTCTTCGTCGCCTATTAAAATACCTAAAAGGAACGGTTGATCTGTGTTTGCATTATAGCAAATTTCCTGCCGTGTTAGAAGGATATTGTGATGCAAATTGGGTTTCGGGCAACGACGAGATTTGTTCCACTAGTGGTTATGTATTCACCATGGGTGGAGGTGCTATATCATGGAAGTCTTCGAAACAGACTTGTATTGCACGCTCCACTATGAAAATGGAGTTCATAACTCTTGAGTTAGCAGGACAAGAGGCTGAAAGGTTGAAAAACCTTCTAGCTGATGTACCAGTGTGGGAAGGACGGCTTACACCGGTCTCCTTACACTGTGACTCACAGGCTGCAATTGGCGTTGCTAAGAATAGTGTCTATAATGCGAAAAAGAGACATATTCGAATAAGGCATGCCGCAGTCTAACAACTCCTTGAGAATGGAGTAATCGCTTTAGATTATGTGAAGTCTGAAAGCAATCTTGCTGATCCCCTCACCAAGGGGTTGACTAGGAGACTAGTTGCTGATACGTCGAGGGGAATGGGGCTAAAGTCCGTAAGTCAGGGAAAATTGTGAAACCTGACTAGGACTAAGGCTTTTATTCCTATGGCGTTGTTTGACTCATAGGCTTAAATGGTGGTGCTTTTGAGACTCACTTGATGAGTTACACACCAGGTTGGACTTATGTCCTTAATGGCTCATGTGAGAAGTGCTATTGAGAAGCACTTGAGCCACCTATGCAGGTGTGGTGATCACAAGATTATGAGAAGTCTCGTGAACACATCTGTCAATACCAAGGTAAACGCATGACTCTGATTGAGGTGCGTTGCACTTTGAAATCGCGGAACGATTTTATCTTGAAGGTATGATATGTGTTGTGGGGGGTATTAACCGAAGGTTTCAACTAAGAATTCAAATCGCAAGATATTCCTAAGCTGTAAGTAGGTTGTTTCCTCACTTCACTAAAGTGTCAATTCAAATCGAAAGATATTGATACCTATGTATCCAATTCTTCCTTTTCCCAGATCTTCTATGTTTGTTTGTCGCCCCTAGTGGAGGATTGTTGGAAATAGAGGCTCTTTGTTGTAGCTCTATTTTTCCTCCAAAGTCCCACATTGGTGAGGATGAGTGATTTGTGTGGGTTTATATATCCCACACTTACTTCCTTTACCACTAGAGGTTGGTGTGAGCTTTTTAGTAAAGCTTGCGAGGTGCTTAATTCAGCTCGCACACGTGCGCGCGTGCCCGAGCCCGACCCGGATTTGGGATTCGGGATTTGGCAATCGCTTGCGGCGGGCTGTGCATATTGTTGGGACCAAAATTGTAACATGGTCCATACCCAATTACAAAACAAAGGCCCAAGTCAAGGGAGAGGAGCATAGTCAAATGAAGTCAAAGTGAAAGTCAAAGTCAAGGTCAAAGCCAAAAGGGTCATGGTCAAGATGGGTTTGGTCCAAGTAAAGAAAAAGCGCCAAAGTCATAAGCCCACTAAGAATGACTAAAAGAGTCGCTGCAAGTAGGCAAGGAAGTCGGCAAGAATAATTACTCCCAAGCGTTACATAAAGACCGGTAGCGATTAATGACCAAAGAATAAATAAGGCAAGAATCAAGGGTAGAATCAAGGAGAGCATTAACTACCATTAAAGAGCCCTTGGAAAGCATTTGGAAACACTATATAAAGAGCACTCATCAAAGGAAAACACAACTACAATCACTCCACAACACCTATCTTTTTGGGCCTGGGCTTATTCGAAGATTGGTTAACTGCTTGTGTTTGGCTTTGACAAAGTCAGTCAAACTGACTGAAAGTAGGGAGTCTTTTTCTCCCACTTCCTTCGTTTTTTGCTAAGTTTCAGGAGCAGTTTCTGCTCCCTAACAGCTCTTATTTTTGCTATAAATAAGAGTATTCATCAAAGCATTTAACACACAGAAATCAAATACTCTCTTATCTCTCTCATAAAATCTGGGTACTGTTTAATTATCGTTCCAAAGCTTCTGGCCTCGAGTGGGCGAGTCCAGGTGTTGCAGTGTCAAACCTTGGGGAACTACCGGCCCTTGCTGATCGCCACCCCGGTCGAGCCGAAATAGTTTTCAAGGCAGAGGCTTCTCTACCTCGTCACTGCGAAACGGTTCTACGTTCTCTTTATTCTTCCATTATTACAGTCTATTTCACCAACAATGTTTACATGTAAAAATATCATGCGAAATTGCAACTCATTACTTTAATCTTTTCCCAGTATTCGTGTATTGATTAGTATGAGATGAGGAAAAAAATAATGGTACAAGAGATGATTTTTGATCAATTTGTTTTATCGGGTCGCGTCTAGTCAGCTTGGGTGTTATAAAGTTAATATGTGTTTTGGGATATTTATGCAATTGTCGGTTATTTGAAACTCATTCGGGTCGGTTATTTTTCTTGTCGAGTTTGAATCGGCTTGGGCGTTATCGGGTTCGGATTATACCGGTTATCGGATTTGACTATGTATCGGGTGATGTTGGGTCGGGGTGGGTCGATTTCGGGTACCTTGACTAATAGTATTGTCGATTAATAGACGGGTCCGATTTCGAGCGAGTCGGATCGGTTTTGTCGAGTCGGGCCGGGTTTTGCCAGGTCTAGATTTCACGCTTATGACGGGGTTATTAATAATTAAATGTGATCACTTTAACATTTAAGCAAATACTTGTGGGAGACAAATCTCACAATAAGTTTATTGGGATACCTCTCACACAAGGGTGGTTACTTTTTTATTTTATTTTATTTTACCTTTTTTTTTTTTAATAACTTTTGTGTGTTGTCTTACGTTATATTAACGTAAGCCCGGTGTTACACAAGAATTATTGTAACGTTTAATCTATATTAATGTCTTTATATCTAAAGTGACCAGTTTAAAACATCAAAAATTATTCACAAGCGTTAAAGTTTAAACTAGTCATTTTAAATGTTAAATGGACACATTTAATCACGAACAAGACGAACAACTAGTTGTAGAATAGGTTTACCCATCCCAAAGATTTCTTAGAGACGTACAATATGAAATAATTTTTTTTTCCTCCGTAGTTCTTATAAAGTCACAGGAAAAAATTACCGTTAATCCATTATTTTTCCCAAAAAAGAAACAAATACGGAGAATTAGTCTAAAAAAAAGAAAAAATTGACAGTACAAATAAAAATTTCCAAAATAAAAAAATATCACACACATAAAATGAATAAAATACTACTCTCTCTGTTCAAAAATATAATTCGTTTACGTTTTTTTAATACAAGCCTTTATTTTTTTGTTTTTACAAAAAATTTTGTTGAAAAATTATACTCCGTACAAATTATACTCCTCATTAAAATTCGTAATTGATTTTTCATATACGGAATTTACTCAAATCGTATACGGAGTACTTTTTTTCATTATTATTTCCAACTCTATCCTTTTATACTCAAAAAATATACATAATTTTTTTTTTTTCCCTCTAACTAATCTTCAATCAAATTCATTCAATTTTTTAATTTCTTAATCATTAACTCCAATAATAAATTCTAATCATTTTTAATTTTAATTTTTATGTTTAAATTATCAATTTTTATTAATTTACAATAGATTTAAGTCAAATTTAAAATTATCGAGTTTTGTGTAACGAAAAGTTATGCTTTCATATCGAGTTGTCGTTTGAGAAATCCAGACTCGATAACTACTACTCCGTACTTTGTTGTTCTATCCGTTTGTTCATCTGTAAGTCACTCCCTCCCTTAAAACATGAACTCCTTCTTCCTTTCTCCTCCCTCTCCTCCTCCTCCTCTTTCCCTCCTCCACCTCCGTCGCCGCCACCACCACCACCACCGTCTCCCTCCTCTCTCCACCACCTCCACCACCGCCGTCACCTCCACCACCCTCCCTCCCTTCCACCACCCCTCCTTCGACTTCACTCCTCTCCTCCACCACCTCTCCACCACCACCACAACCACCGATAACTCCGGCGAACTCGCCGACAACTACCGCAGCGTCCCCGCGCACGTGTGGCACACTCTCCTGAAGTCCGTCGTCTCCTCCTCCGCCGTCTCCACCGCCGTCTCTCTGGTGGCGTGGCTCCACCGCCACCGTCTCTGCCACTCCTACCACCTCCTCTACTCCATCCTCATCAACGCTCTCGGTAAATCGGAAAAACTTTACGAAGCTTTTCTTCTCTCTCATCAACACCAGCTCACTCCTCTCACTTACAACGCGCTTATCGGCGCGTGCGCTCGTAACGACGATGTCGAAAAAGCCTTGCATTTGGTCTCTAAGATGCGCTGTGACGGTTTTCCTCCTGATTTTGTTAATTATAGTTTGATTGTTCAGTCTATTGCTAGGGTTAGTAATTCTGATTCGTCGATTTTGGTTAGGTTGTTTGAGGAAATTGAGATGGATGGAATTGAGATGGATGCGTTTTTGATGAATGATTTGATTGTAGGGTTTGCTAGGGTTGGGGATGTTGATAGGGCTTTGAATTTGTTGTCGTCGATGCAGGCGAATGGTGTGAACCCTAAGACAGCCACGTTGGTGTCGATAATGACGGAGTTGGGGAACCGTGGGAGGGTTGACGAGGCGGAGGGGTTGTTTGAGGAGTTGAAGGAGGGAGGGATGAAGCCGAGGACGAGAGCGTATAATTCGGTGTTGAAGGCGTATGTGAAGGCTGGGAAGTTGAGGGATGCTGAGTCAATTGTGTCGGAAATTGAGAGGTTGGGGTTGTCGGCGGATGAGCACACGTATAGTATGTTGATTGACGGGTATGCCAATGCTGGGAGGTGGGAGAGTGCTAGGATTGTGTTGAAGGAGATGGAGGACGCGAATGTGGGGCCCACGTCGTTTGTTTTCACGCGTATTTTGGCGGGGTATAGGGACCGAGGGGAGTGGCAGAAGGCGTTTCAGGTGTTCAAGGAGATGAGGGCTTGTGGGGTTAAACCCGACAGGTTCTTTTACAATGTGATCATTCACGCCTTCGGAAAGTACAACTGTCTCGATCACGCTGTCGATACGTTCCATAGGATGAGGTCTGAGGGGATTCAGCCCGATAATTGTACGTGGAACACGCTCATTGATTGCCATTCTAAGTGTGGAAGGCACGATAAGGCCGAGGAGCTCTTCGAGGAGATGCAGGAGAGTGGGTGCGAGCCTTGTACCACCACATATAATATTATGATCAATTGTTACGGTGTGCAGGAGAAGTGGGACAACGTTAAGGTGTTGCTCGGGAGGATGCAGGCTCAGGGGTTGTTTGCTAACGTAGTCACATATACGACTCTTATTGATTTGTATGGGCAGTCGGGGAGATTTAAGGACGCGGTTGAGTGTTTGGAGGTCATGAAGGCAGGGGGGTTGAAACCGTCCGAGGCCATGTACAATGCTTTGATCAATGCCTTTGCACAAAGGGTACAGATTCTGTGCTTCCTGTGGAGTTTGTTTGTTTGCTTGCTAGCATCAGATTAATGTCTATAACCTTGCCCGATTGTGTAGATTCTCGACGTTTATGTGTTGTTTTCATAAAACGCGTTCCAAAACGTCCTTTTAATCGCTTAAATTGAGGTCATTATCATCCTTGTGACATTTTCTTGATGGGGTTCTCTTAAGCCGTAGTTCTCTCTTTTTAGTAACTAAATTAAATCCATTTCATGATTAGCTTATTTTACTTTATTTGCAGGGTTTATCGGATCAGGCAGTGAATGCATTCAGACGCATGAGAGCAGATAACCTCAAGCCAAGTATTTTGGCACTTAATTCTTTGATTAATGCATTTGGGGAAGATCGAAGAGATGCTGAAGCATTTTCCGTCTTACAGTATATGAAAGAAAATGTAAGTTGCATTAGCAAGATCGATTATCTGCTCTACATGTTTAATCAGTATCTCGTTATCTCGATACTAGTGTGATGCGTCTAAGTCGTTGGATGGGCTATATAAATGCAGGGATTAAAACCCGATGTGGTTACCTATACAACCCTAATGAAGGCTTTAATCCGTGTTGACAAGTTCGATGAGGTAGAATTTCTATATGAATATCACATATACCTGTACTAAATTACTAATAATGAAGTACAATTCACTTGGAAGAATGTTTGACTCTAGTACCTTACTTCTGAAAATCTCAGGTGCCTGACGTATACGAAGAAATGCTCTTGTCTGGGTGTAGCCCTGATAGAAAAGCTAGAGCGATGCTGCGTTCAGCACTAAAGTACATGAAGCGTAAATTGAAATCCTAGGTATTTTGACATCATACCTAACTGACCAACCTGCTGTCGAGAGCGCTGATGCTATACGGTGTCAAAAGTTTTACGTTGCTGTCACTGCTGAAGAGGGTAGAAGTTATGGAGCGATGATTCAGAATCAAGGTAGGGAGAAGATCGTTGCCCTAGCTTTCAAGACGTGCGGAGCCTCATAATTGTCATAAGACCTCAAACTTCAAAGATAAAAGTATCGTGTAATTCTCTAGTACTCCGTAATAAGTTGTAGGATTGATGGTGGTTGTGGTTTTTTGAAAAATCGCAGAAGCATTGTTGTTGTTGGGGAAGTGGTGGTAGTTCTGCGACTGTCGACCAATACCCGTGTCCTTACCAATTGGCTCTAATGCTTTTCTGGAATCTGCAGTGCTCCTGAAGCTAATGAACTGACAGATTGAAAATCAACGACGCACAGCCCAATTCAAAAGGTCTTATGCACCAAAACGTCAGGTATTGGTTAGCGTCATTCAAGTTCTTGTTTGATTTCTCTAGTTTTTATTCAGCGACAATCATAACATTACTAAATTGACGGCTAAAGCTCCTGCCTATTGTCCAGTACTTATTACTTTTTGTCATCGTAGTCTTTTCGTTTTTGGTTTTCAAAATATGCGAGGGTAATTTCAATAACTGGGAAGAACATAATGGACTAGACAGAGTTCTGTTTTCTGATAGTACATGTTTGTTTCGACTTTTGATTGCAGTTATTCTTTTTACTAAAGTGTGTTATGGACTACCTCTCACCCAACCGAGAGTCGTGCATTGCTCGCTACTAATTGTCCATCGAGGTGGACTTCTGACGCAAGATTCTGAAAGATCCAAGGGACTTCAAGTTGTCTATAGCATATTTACTGTTGTGCAGGACTATACAGGTGACAAAACCCGACCCCATATCTCGTAAATGCTAGAATGTATCTAAGATGTCTTGTACTCCATACCATGTAAAGCATGTAATAACGTTTCGACATTCCTGTACAAAAATCGCTATAAAATTGACGGCTTTTATGTATAGTTTGGGGTTGCTCTTTGATGGTCTTTAAGGAGGAGTTCAGTTGCTGCTGAAGTGCTATGGAGCAAACTGTGTCGAGTTGGAAGGAAAGGTGGAAAGCAAAACAGACTAAGGCCCGTTCTTTCGACTTTTTAGAGCCGAGCTTATATGACTACATTCAAGATAAGCTCAAAGTATTCTTCATTATTACTACGTACAAACTTACAAAGAATATACTGTACACAACAAGACAACAAGGGTACAAAACTGAGTACAATCTTATAATTAGGGAACAATCACAAGTACTCCGTAGAATATATTAACAAATTAATTTTATATTCTATTCAGTTCAATCTCGCCGACCTTTCGGACTTGATAAATTTAAATTTCAACAATAAATCTAAGGATGTTCATCGGTCCAAACATGAACTTGACTCGACCTGTAAAACCGAAGAGCACACCACCTCAAATCCCAAAACAAAGATCAGATTAATGAGAAGTGGACGACCTGGATTGGATCAAATCAAATCCCAATAGATCCGAGTTTTGACTAGACATGATTAGTTGTCTTTTCTAGCATTGGACCGGATCAAGACGAAAACTGATTACTTTATTAGTGAATCCGAAAACCAGACGTTACTGTTTATATCAGATCTAACCCGAACCGACAGACCCGAGTCGATTTGATTCACAAGTCTTGACCATATAAATCTAGAAAAACCTAGTGACTAAACCCTCTTTCGAAACCAACAAGTAGGCAAAAACTAGTGGAGTAATCATCAGACACAATCTCCACCTCAAAAATCACTTCATCTCCTTTCATTTTTTTTTTGAGTTTCTTCTTCTTCTTCTTCTTCATTTCTTTCACTCTACTCTCTCTCCTCCGCCGTCGTCCGCCGTATCTCCGGCGAAGTTCCGCACTTTCCGACGCTCCTTTTCCGGTACTCTCCTTACCTACTACTATTCTTCGCTGTATTAAACCGTAATTCTTCAATTTGATTGATTTTTGTTGTTCCAATTTTACGACTGTTTTGCCCTAATTGTAAACCCTAATTCTTCAATTTGATTGATTTTTGTTGCTTTTTTTGAACTTGTTTTTACGTGAATGTTGTTGTAATCGAGCAATTGCGGTTGATTTTTAGGTGGGATTTAATGGCCGTCTCACCTTGTGGAACTACATGGGCCGTTTGCCCCGTTTCGGTGCCGAGGAATTCTTTGGAGCATAAATTGTCGTTATTTCAATCGTGGTAAGATAATTAATTACTCTTCAATTTGTTTGAAGTATATTCCTTTTTTATTTTATTTTGTGTCACCTAATGTTGCTTGCATTTGTTAATTTTACTATTTGTATACCCAAGTTTCCGACTTCGGAGGACGTTATTGCAATCTACTTCCTCCATTCCATTTGATTCTATACATATTCCTTTTTCGGAAATTCCAATCAATTCTATACATTTCTATTTTAGTCTCTACTTTATTAAACTAAAAGACCAATATACCCTTCACTAATACCCACTCAACCCACTTGCAAACAATAAAGTAGGGGTATTTAAGTAATTCCATTATCTACCCCACTTGATTTTCTTCTACCTTAATTACCGTGTTTTGGTCAAACGTATAGAATCAAACAGAATGGAGGAAGTAGTATTTAAATTCATTATAAATCGTATGTTTTATCACTCAATTTCAGGACTTTGGAAAATGAATTGGGTTGTTGGAGGAATTAGTGTGCTGTACTAGTGATACTTGAGTTTAACGCATTGACACGTTGAAGTGACACACCTGATATGCACTAATGTCGTATTAATAGTTGATGCTTTGGTTTGATCGATGGCTTAACGCATTAACATGCCACACCCATTATGCACTTATTTGCACCATTGTCAATATGTCATAATTATAGATAGTTCATGACTTCATGCTTGAGTTTGAACTACTCGTTTGAGGCATCGAGGTGGCACTGATTTCGTAATTATAGTTAATGCTCTGATTTAAACAGCATGCCTGAACGTGTGACGCGTTGAGCTGCCAGGCAAATTGCCAGGAAAAATGGGCATTAATTAAGTTGGGTATTTGCAGCTTCTATGTTCCCCCGAGTATATTCGTGTTTGTTCCTTGCCGGTGTTGGAATTTCTGTCTATTAAAATGTGACAGTTTCGCTGCATTGTCCTTATGGGTGCAGTGGTCCTAGAAAGGTTAGAGGAATGCAAACATTGAGTTCAAGCATGTTTTCCCCGGAACCCTTGCGCTTGTTGTTTAATGTGAGTTCAGCTCGAAGTACGTGCAATAAAAGGGGTGCCCGTTTCATCGTTAGGGCTGAATCAGTGAGTGTGATCTTTCCTATTTATGTGCCTCCTGCTGTATTATGCCTTGTTTTTTTGGCTACCTTCTGTCCAAAATATTGTTAAATTTTGTCTTTTTGATGCACAGGACTACTACTCAATCCTAGGAGTATCGCGAAATGCCAGCAAATCAGAAATAAAAAGTGGTGAGTTTTTATCTAATATTATTAATTATTAATTACTGTATTAAGTTTCGCATCTAAACTTACCTCGGATAGTTGGCACACATTGGTATCTGAATCTTTATGTTATGCAGACGCGCACTGAGATTTTAGTCCCATATATGTTGCCTTTATTGAAATTGTTAAGTTTTTGATAATTTAGTTGAGAAATGCTCGAAAGAATTGATGGATAGAAATGTAGCCTGGCTTACTGGTTTCAGTATTTTGTAACTGCTTGTCTGTAAATAACCCATTTTGTAGACTTACTCCGTATATATTGTGCTTCTATGTAAAGCTTTATAAATAGTTCTTGAGCACCTACAGATTTTACCATTCAAACAATCAAAATAAAGTTTTTTAGGCTGTATAGAAAGCCTTGCAAGGCATAGTACTTTAGCTTGTAGAATTTTAAGCTCTTAAGCAAAGCTAATGCGCCTGTTTACTAAAATTCGATATTATTTATTTCACAATATGTTCAATATACATATTTATCTTGATCTCATTTCTCTCGTATACTTGATGCTACAGATCGATTATAGGTCATGAATTACACCTCACAAGTATCAATAATTCGGAATAATATTAGTATTAATTGCCATAGCTGTGTTAATGGTGTTTAACTCTATATCAATTACCGTTCTTATTTGATTTCTATATTATATATGTCAGTCTTTTGAAGATTCTGGTATATTTGTTGTATATTTAGTTGGGTGAGATTGGAGTGTCGATTTAGGTCATGCTTAATTTTTTGGTTGATCGCTGTTGTCATGAGTATTCTAGTGCAAATGCGGAAAAGATTGGCTTTTGTGTCAGGTTCCAGAACTGAAATGCTGAAATTTTCCCGAATTATACAAGTTCATGCATAGAAACAGTATCTTTAATTGCTGGAGCGACGTGCTACTCTGTCGTATATAGTTACTTGAATCACAATGCCCTAGTATTCTTGGGCCTGTCATCTTTTGTTAAAGATGCCATTGATTTGTCGGTGAAGTATATGAAATACTACGACTACTACCTCAACAGTACAAAACTGCCTTAGTCTTCCAGTCCATAGTATATCCACTATTCAGTCATCGAGCGGTTTCATGCGCTTGTATCCGTTTTTACACTTTTTTTTTTTTTTTTTTTTTTTTTTTTTTGAGAAAGACAGAATTGCTTTTATATAAACACAATTTTATTTCTGTATTTAGCTTACAGGAAGCTAGCAAGGAGTTACCATCCTGATGTAAACAAGTAAGTTTCTTTATCTCGGTATTTCTCTTATAAAAGGTCTTTAGCTTTCAGCTGTCTTATGCGTGTTGTTTATGATGTATCGGCCAGGTGTTCATGTCAACTGTTTGATGCTGTTTTGCTCTCTGTTTTTTGTGTTGAAACACCCTTAACTTTGTAATTTACATTCCAAATGTTTGCGCATTACTTATGCGTAAGTTTATAGTGATTTTCTTTGTGTTTGAGTACATGATGGCGTGATGAAGAAACTGATTGTTGTCCAATGTGCCTACTCACATTGAAACTGTCTGTCAAGTATCGTCAATTTCCTGTGGTTGCTTTTTCCTTGTTATAGATGTGAAATCATGGCATTAGTGGCTGGTCCTACTTCCATCCGTTGAAGAGCCTGTAGAAGAGCCTTGTTGTTGCAAATACATGAATGATATCGTGGATGCAAAATACTTGAGTTATATTGCGTTATTAAGAGTGTTCACAGATTGCATCATTATTTACAATGGTAGAGCTCATAAATAAGCAACTTATCTTGATTCCTTGGATCTTAGTTGCACAGAACTAGACATGGACTCGGGCAAACAAATAGTGAAA
This sequence comes from Dianthus caryophyllus, assembly GCA_023091065.1. Taxonomy (NCBI): domain Eukaryota; kingdom Viridiplantae; phylum Streptophyta; class Magnoliopsida; order Caryophyllales; family Caryophyllaceae; genus Dianthus; species Dianthus caryophyllus. The sequence continues at coordinate 2,378,580 of CM041526.1, read as the reverse complement.
GTTATTTGACATATGGACTTGTGTAATACTCCCTCCCTTCAATCTCTCATAACCAAGTGCCGATTTTTTTTTTTTTTTTTTTTTTTTTTTTTTTTCTTTTCTTTTTCTTTTTTTCCGTACAATTCATGAGCTTTGGAAAATATTCGGAATTCTATGCAAACAAAAAGTGAAAGTTATCGGACATAAGGACTTGTATAATACTCCCTCCCTTCATAACCAAGTGCCGAATTTGTTTCTTCCACTCTTTAGCATCATACACTTCAAATCATGTACGATATTCAAGCTAGTGAGCTAGACTCTTTGGCTAGGTCCTTAGTAACACATTGCTTGATTTGCCTTTTGGTAGTTTTTCCGAAATCTAAAAATGCCTTAGTGTCGTACGAAGTCCGACACTGGAGAAAGATAGTTGGGACAGTAAGTGCGTATCTGAATATAGTTTTGCCATTTAATTCTGTATAATTGATATAGCTACGCCTTTGGGCATCCAATGTGCTTGCGAGTTTTTATTATTAGTTGCTGAACCAGAAGTGTGTACCCTCTATATGCTTGCTTACGTATGCTACACATCATGGTGAAAGATGAGCTTCTTACCATACTACAATCTCCATTTTCCTTGTATTTGCACTTGATATTTAGGGAGCCGGGCGCTGAACAAAAATTCAAAGAGATCAGCAATGCATATGAGGTACATGGCGTTTTCATTTGTTTAGTTTAGTTTTATTTTTCTTTTGTCATTCTCTAGATAATTACGACTCTTATATTGATCATCAACTTTTAGACCTTGTGGACTAAGTATCGATCTTATTTGGTAGGTCTTGTCAGACGATGAGAAAAAATCAATATATGACCGATTTGGAGAGGCTGGTTTGAAAGGATCTGGGCCTGGCATGGGTGTAAGTGATCACTCTTTTTTCTTCTTCGTTTATCGTATTCAAAACCATTTTGGTGTGATGGTCTTGGTGTAAATTTCATTACGTAATACAGGATTTCTCCAACCCGTTTGACCTCTTTGAATCTATATTCGACCTTGGCGGTATGAACATGGGTGGTATGGGAGGAAGAGGCGGCTCGAGAAATAGAGCTACCGAAGGTGAAGACCAACTTTACAATCTGGTCTTAAATTTTAAAGAAGCCATTTTTGGAATGGAGAAGGATATCGAGGTAACTCGACTGGAAAGTTGTGGCACTTGCAATGGGTCAGGTGCCAAACCCGGTACCCAGGCAACAAAATGCAACACATGTGGCGGTCAAGGGCAAGTTGTCTCTTCAGCGAGGACCCCACTTGGCGTTTTCCAGCAGGTATCGACGTGTTCTGCCTGTGGTGGGTCGGGGGAAACCTTCACGCCTTGCAACACTTGTGGTGGTGACGGCAGAGTTAGAAAATCAAAACGTATCGGACTAAAGGTACCGGCTGGTGTTGATGTGGGCAGTCGGCTCAGGGTGAAGGGCGAGGGTAATGCCGGGAGGAGAGGTGGGCCCCCCGGCGACCTTTTTGTCGTCATTGACGTCATCCCAGACCCAGTATTGAAAAGGGACGACACGAACATTCTTTACTCATGCAAGGTTTCGTATATCGATGCAATCCTCGGCACAACGATGAAGGTTCCCACTGTAGACGGGACAGTCGACCTAAAGATACCACCGGGTACACAACCCGGGACAACTTTGGTGATGGCAAAGAAAGGTGTACCAATGTTGAACAAACCGAACATTAGAGGTGACCAATTGGTGAGAGTGCAGGTCGAAATCCCAAAACGACTAAGCGATGAGGAGAAGAAGCTTATCGAAGAGCTCTCCAATCTAAATAAGGCGAAGGCCCCCAACAGTAGTAGGAGATAGTGTACTCAAGGATACACGCATTGAGTGTTAAACGACGAAAGCAGCGATAGTTTTTGCATAGGTCGATTTTGTTGTATGTATACTACGATATTTAAGGATTTTCTTTTTGATTGGATACTTCGGAAGGGAAATTTTTTAGGAGCTGATACTCGACATTTTGGCCTCGGTTTAATTGGGTTTATATTTCCTCGTTTGCTTACACAATTGTATATCATCTTTTCAATGTCGTCATCAGTTTCATTTCATTTCGTTTTAAAAGGGAATACTTCATGTTACTCGATAAAAAATAGGTCGAAGACTTTGTACAGTATGATGTAATTGCTTTTCAATGTACTGATTTCCGCTCAATCGTGTGCAAATATCTTAAAAATTTGTCACCTTCGTCTCATCTACCTCTCCGTAAAAAAAAATTGCATGTATTTTTATTTACTAAATTTTGTTGAGTGGAAAATATAAGATTATAAGTCATTCGTTTAGGAACTTGAGAACTAGTAAAATTATAGAATCAAATTACTAAAATTATAGAATCAAATTACTTGACAGCGTATTCTTGTTTAAATAAAGCCCATTCCGCTAACACTAGCGGGTTTTGTAAAATCGTCAACTACGTATATGCTCGAGTAAAACGCTTACGTGAGACCTTCGTCTCACATGGGAATTTGTGTTACTACTCGTTAACTTTTTTGATCATTGATACGCGTAAGGCTTCCCATAGTCTTCGCTTTCTGCCTGAGGATATACTTTTGGGTCTTTCCAGTTGAGGTCTTGGGAAGATCCTCGAACACAACTGTTCGAGGAGCCATATAATGAGGCAGACGATCTCTGCAGAACTTAATCATATCTTCGGAAGTCACATTCTTATGACAGTCCTTGAGCTCGACAAATGCACAGGGAGTTTCACCCCAGTAATCGTCAGGGCGTCCCACGACAGCAACATCAACAACTGCAGGATGACTAAAAATAACAGATTCAACCTCGATCGAGCAAATATTCTCTCCGCCAGATATGATTATATCTTTCGCTCGATCCTTGAGCTCGATGTATCCGTCAGAATGTTTAACCCCCAAGTCACCGCTGTGGAACCATCCACCCTGAAACGCTTCCTCGGTTGCCTTCAGATCGTCCAAGTACCCGCTCATGACAGTGTTTCCTCTGAACATGACTTCGCCTATTGTTTTTCCATCGGCAGAAACGCTTTCCATGGTGACCAAGTTTTTCACATCGATTTCCTCCATCCCGACGTGATTGACTCCTTGTCGTGCCTTGATCTTTGCTTGCTCATTCGGAGGCAGTGCATTCCACTCAGGCTTCCACGCGCAAAGTGTAGCTGTAAACAGCACAAAGTGTAGTTCAAATTAAGATATGCTCGTAAATATAAACGGATTTTTTCGAGACTTATACCTGGTCCGAAAGTTTCCGTGAGTCCGTAAATATGTATGACGGCAAAACCCATGTCTTCCATCTCCGAGAGAACCTTCGAAGAAGGCGGGGAACCACCTGTCATTACCGTCACCTTCCCTGGAAGATGCTTCTTCTCGTGATCCCGAGCATTTACTATCATATTCATCACCGTGGGTGCACCTCCCATGTGAGTTACCCCATGCTCAGCAATCCTGCTGAATATTCCGTTTGCAGTGACGTTCCTTAGGCATACGTTTGTACCGCCTTGAGCTGCCACGCCCCATATGAGGCACCAACCGTTGCAATGAAACATGGGGACGGTCCACAGATAGACGGGCATGGGTCCCATCTCGGTCAACATAACCGTAGCTAGCGAGTTCAAATATCCACCTCTGTGGTTATACACCACGCCTTTGGGCCTTGAAGTCGTCCCTGACGTGTAGTTTAAGGAAATCGGGTCTAACTCGTCTTTAGGTCGCTGAATTTCAAAATCAGAGTTTCCTTTCAGTAGTAGACTCTCGTATTCCAGCTTGACTGTGGAGGGCAACGCGTACCCAACATCGACTGACTGCTTATCGACAACTAAGACGATCTGAGGAAGTTCAGACGTGGTTTTGGACATGATCTCGATTGCCTTGTGAGCTACATCGAAGAACTGAGAGTCAACAAAGACGAGTTTTGAGCCTGAATGTTTGAGCAACAACGACAACATGGTGGAGTCGTGTCGGATATTAAGGTTGCACAAAATTCCGCCAGACATTGGGACTGCGAAATGCAACTCGTACATTGCAGGAATGTTGGGAATTAAAGTCGATACCTGCGTGCAGAAACTCGTAGTAAACATCGATGAAACCCCCAGTTCTTTGTTGCGTCTGAAATGATCTAATGCTGCGATAGTGCGATGGTTTCATATACCGGTTAATGTTATGAGTACCCATTTGATTTTAGGACTATTGTCGATTTGTCGTTACCTTTTCGTGTTTCAGGTATCATAGCTATATTATTCCCAAATCGATGCTCAACTTAAATATCTTTTACTTCTTCGGATCTATCCATATACTAACATTTACTTTTGGATCAATTTTTTATTAAACGTTATGCAAGTATAGGTATTACAAAATATTTACGAAACAGAAAAAAAAAAAAATGGATGAATCAGAGAGATTTCAGGATTTATAACACTGATTTCGGGTTTATGATTGGGCTTTGTTTTTTCTACTGGATTTGTCTTATGCTATAAAACGGTCTGATGGAGAAATCTGTCACGTGTTTCATTCGATTGAAATCACATTACTACTATCATATTAACATTTTAATCTCTAATTTAACGTCTGTATAACTTTACCAGCTAAACCAGCTCGACGACAAAAATAGAGAGGAAGGAAATGAAAAAGAACTCACAACATCACCAGAAGAAATACCCAAGTGAGAAAGCGAAGACGCGAGCTTCCTACACCTATCAAAGGTCTGTGACCAGGTGTAGTTTTCGCTTCCATAGACGACTGATGTTCGGTCTTTGTACACGACTGACGACCGCTCCAGGAAACTGATGGGAGAAAGCGGGACGTAGTTAGCCGAGCACCGAACCAAACCATGAATGTTGCAAACCACGGACTTGGTTAGACATGATTTGTATGTTGCAAATTTGGTGCCAAATTTAGAAGCAAGTTTAAACATAGTTGTGAGTTGTGACTTTTTTTTGAGTGATCAAGTGTGGATAATAAGCTGTGTTGACTTTTTTATTTTTTTTAGACTCAAATGAAGTGGAGTTGTGTAGGGAATATATAGCTCACTTAAATCTAACTATTATTTTTACCCCACGTTTATAAGATGTAAAAAGCACCTCTAATTTTGTTAAAATTTTACCGTAGTACTTTTGTCAAAAATATATTTCATCTGGGTAAATTCTTATTTACCTTTCTATTTTAGAATGGAGCATAAATGCATTATTTTCTCTATAAAAACCTAAAATATAGTCTAATTATAATTCAAAATCATTTAGCGAAAATCAACGTCGTTCAATATTATTGAGCATATTAGATCAAATTGTTTTATTTTACAAAGAAAAACATTAATTAGTATTAAATCTATGATTTAATATATCTTGATGTTTTTTTTGAATTATATATTTTTAAGTGTGTATAATTTCATATTAGGTGATATCAAATTAGTCGTTTTACCACATTTTATGTCACTTGGAGAGAATTTGAATCGAGTTAATTTGGAGTTGAGTTGTTTCAGGTCGTGTTTGGGATGGGTCGATCACTTCGAGTTTCGAGTTAGGTGAATCGGATCGGATCAGTGTGGAGGTGACATCTACGTGCAAGCCCAACCTCATAAAACATCCCAAATGATCATGCAGTCAAACAATTATTCAGTAGCATTCGTTCGGGATCATTTGAAAATAGACTCAGCGTTAACAAAATAGTAAAGCTGCGTACGTTTGACCCCCTTCTATCCCGCTAGTTGTGAAAGCCGTTAAGGTGCTAACGTAATGTAGTCTTGTAAACCTGTAACAACAGAATCACCATAGAACTACTACTGCAGGGGACCGGGCGATCGCAGATGTGGGTGGATGAAACTAGGCTGTTCCGATCTTCGTTACCTGTAGAAATTACGATTGTCGATCAAACATCAAAGGCAATGAAAAAGCAATTGTCACTACTTGATACAGGAAATCATTCGGAAGTTTCACGCCTGCAGTATCCATAGTGCCTGCTTACAGCAACGCTGTCATACGTTCTCGGAGACATTCTCAGGAAGCAGTAGAGAAACACTTTGTATGCCTCAATTTAAATACTACTCACTCTTAAACCGTCCTTTCCACGTAAATATAGTTTGATCACGTTATCATTCAATTTGAACTTATTAAGCCAAACAGACTTTCTACACATCGATTTTTATGGATCAAACTATATTTTTATACAAGTAAAATGATTAATTTACATCATTTTTCCAAAACAGAAAGATATATAAACAACTGAAACAACGAGAATAGGCGTTTTTTTATTGGATTAATAATGGAATTGTTGTCATAGCCATGTACATAGGCATGTAAACTGCGACGCTGTGCACAAATTTGTAATTCAAGTAGAAGGATATGCAGAAATAAAAACCGCCATACCCTTATAGTTTGCTGACACTCTTACGGGTAAGGCTTCCCATAGCCTTTGCTTTTGCCCGAAGAACAAACTTCTGTGTCTTCCCAGTCGAAGTCTTTGGTAAATCCTCGAAAACAACAGTCCGAGGAGCCATAAAATGAGGGAGGTGATCTCGACAGAACTTAATTATATCTTCGGCAGTTGTATTATTATTCCCGTCTTTAAGCGTTATAAACGCACAGGGCGTCTCACCCCAGTGTTCGTCAGGGCGGCCTACTACGGCTGCGTCTAAAACCGCTGGATGATTAAACAATACTGATTCAACCTGGATGGTACTAATGTTTTCACCCCCTGAAATGATAACATCTTTCGAACGGTCCTTTATCTCTATATAACCGTCAGAATGCATGACCCCTAAGTCTCCGGTGTGAAACCAACCGTCTTTGAAAGCTTCCTGGGTCGCCCGTGAGTCATTCAAGTACCCGTTCATGACGGTGTTTCCTCTAATCATAACCTCACCCATCGTCTTACCATCAGCAGGCACGCTTTTCATAGTATCGGGATCTTTGATATCGACTTCCTCCAGGCCGAGATGACGCACTCCCTGACGAGACTTCATTTTGGCCCTCACATCGGGAGGAAAGGTGTTCCACTCGGGCTTCCAAACACAAACTGTGGCGGGCCCGTACGTTTCCGTCAACCCGTATCCATGCATCACTTCAAATCCAAGCTCTTCCATTTTAAAGATCACCTGTGGAGGAGGCGGGGCCCCACCCACAATCACCACCACCTTGTTCGTCAAAGGCCTCTTATCACTAGCTGAAGCATTTGCGATCATGTTGAGGACTGTTGGTGCGCCGCACAAATGCGTTACTTTGTGCTCAGCAATGCTCTTGAATATGTTCTTTGGTATAACATTTCTCAGGCAAATATTAACGCCACCTTGAGCCGCAACTCCCCAAGCAAAGCACCAACCATTGCAATGGAACATAGGAACCGTCCATAGATAGACAGGCATCATCGTCATTTCATTCACTAGAACCGTAGAAAGGGAGTTCAAATATGCACCTCTGTGACTGTACACCACACCTTTGGGGTTCGAGGTAGTTCCTGAGGTATAATTCAGAGCAATGGGGTCGCATTCGTCATTTGGTCTCCGCCATTCAAAGTCAGCGTTTCCTCTCAGTAAAACATCTTCGTACTCTAAGGCTCCAGAAGGGGCCACGACGTTTCCGACAGATACATATTGTTGATCCACAACCAGGACAATCTGAGGAAGGTTGGAGCTTGTCTTAGACATAATTTCGAGTGCTCCACGGACAATGTCAATATACTGATAATCAACGAAAAGTATTTTCGCTTTTGAATGGTTAAGCAAGACCGCGACCATTGCAGAGTCATGACGGGTATTCAGGGTACAAAGGACTGCTCCAGCCATTGGTACGCCAAAGTGCAGTTCATACATTGCCGGAATGTTAGGCAACATGGCAGCAACCTGTAGTTGCAAAGTTAGGGAATACAAAATACAAACGCAGATAAAAGGAAACACAAGAGGGAAACATATTTCGCATTTCTGAATACTCAACCAAAACGGATAAAGAATCATGTTTGCATGAGGATGAGCAAACATTTTAAATAGAAAAGACGAGTCATAAACCACTAGTACCGCTACACACCATCCTCACAAGTATACACGTCAAATTCAACTTTACAAAATCTTATCAAAAAAATATGAAAGAACACCACCATATATCAAAATCTTGCCTTTTCCAAAGGTAACTCTAATTTGTCCACATATTCATTCATCCTTTTATCAACTCCCGAAATATCTTGTGCGCTACGTAGGCTGCGCTCAACTAGTCGAGACTCGAGAGAGTCTAGGGAAGTATACTTGTATACAACATTTGCCAGACACATTTCAAGGGTACCATGAACGCAACCAGTTCCCCAAAATCCCGCAAAAATCGATTGTTTTCATAAGAGCAATGTGGTAGATTTGGCTCTATGGTAACAAAAATTCTCAGATCAATGAAAAAGGCAAAAGATTAATCCTTTATGAATCAAACACCAACAACAACTACTCATATTATAAAAATGGTTACATGAATCGTCATCTAAAACCGTCAATAAATACGAGTAATCAAACTAAAACAAAAAAGAAAGCCCATTTATATTCGATACCAATATGGCAATATCCCTATGAACAAACAAACAAATTTATCAATCACAAATTTGGTAACTTTCCACAAAAAGTAGAACAAAAACCCAGAAAATAGCATCAAATTCGATACCGATTTCGCCTATGAACACATAAAAATGCCCCAATCAAATCATAAAAAAATAAGATCAACCCACAAAAACAGAGGAAAAACCCAAAAAAAATACAACAAAAAAAAAAAAAAGAACTTACAACATCACCATAAGAAATTTGAAGAAGAGAAAGTGAAGAGGCAAGTTTGGTACACCTGAGAAGAGTATGTTTCCAAGTGTAAACAACATCACCGTAAATTACGGAAGGTTTGTCGGAGTAAACAAGAGAAGATCTCTCTAAGAAACTGATTGGTGAAAGTGGTACATAGTTTGCTGCACATCGTACCAAACCCTCCATTGTTGTCGTCTTCCCCATGCTTTTTGATTAGATTATCGAGGTTGTTTTCTTGTGTTTCGAGGATGTTGTGGAGTTTTTGAGTTTTTAAGTTTGAATGAATGGTGGATGAAAAATGGATAATGGGATACGCAAGTGCATGTGGGTACAGGAGTTCAATTAATTGATCTAACCATAGACCCCACCCGAGTAGAGGTGGCAATTGGCAAATGGCAATAGTGTCGTTCGAGTCGGATTTGGGTCGGTCAATATAATCAATTTAAATTTAAAGTATGATGATTATTGGATTATCAATTTAATCAGGTCAATATTGGGTTGGATCGGGTCATTGGTTATCGGGTTGTGTCAGTTTTGGCCTTTCGGGTGAAAATATTTTGGGGTCCTATCAATCAGGTCACTCGAGTCGGGTTAGACTTACCGGCTCTACACTGGAGTTTATGGTGGTTTGGTAGATAGGGATGTCAAAGAATTGAGTTCGAGTCGGGTGAAGCCTCAGCCATCATTCATTTGTCACGGAAAATGGACAATTGGAGACCAGGTATCTGTTCGTATCTAATAATTCTGTGCTGTGCAACATTAAGTCCGTACTCAAAAAAAAAAAATCGTTTTCAAGTTTGGAGGGACAATTTCAGAATTCAATATATCAGAATAACAAGTTTGTAACCTCATTAAGGGTAAAATTGGATAAAACTTACGGGATGGAGTAATCACCTTATGGGAAAAAGCATCACCCTAAATTAAAGGCGCGAAAAAGATATGAGATCAAATAACAAATAACTCAAAAAAAAAAAAAAATTATGAAGAAAGTGAAGAAACCCGTTGACGAGAAAATAAAATATGTCATGTCCTAAATTTAGGATGTTAGATAAAATGTTTTAAAAGAAACATGATTAAGGATCTGTTCTTTCCAGTTTATTTCAAAGACATTTCGATTCGATTCATTCCACTTGATTCGATTCATTCCACTTGATTCGATTCGATTCGATTCATTATTATGTTATTTAATTGAACTTCATTCGATTCGATTCGATTCGATTCATTCAATTCGATTCGATTCGATTCATTCCATTTGATTCGATTCGATTCGATTATTCGATTGATTCGATTCAAATTTCTAAAAACAGAAAAAAGCGAGTTACAAATCGTCATACATCTTTGTCAAAATCTCTTTTGGAATTTTCAAAAAAAAAAAAAAAAAGCATCCCATATCGCCTAGTAAAACAAATAGAAATCCTCTCGAAACCCAATTACCTACCCTTATACACCCCGTTAAATCCTCTGGCCCAATTGCACCTTATGTTTATGGGCCCGTCGCTTTTCTGGCCCTATTGCACCTTATGTTTATGGGCTCATCGCTTTTCTTAAAGCGAGGATATCATGGAATGTGCTCCAATCAAATTCAACTACTTTAGGACAGTGATTTCGTTCACGCCACGACAATTCTAATCTCATATCAGATAAGCTCGTTGTTAATTGTTACTCCGTAATTATTACTCATATGTAACTAGTGAAAAATGGTAAGCCTTTTTTTTTTTTTAAATGACAACATGCATTTTATATTGTGTAATTTTATTACGGTTAATTCGTAAATTCGAGTAGCTGTAAGACTATTTGATCGTGTAAGATATAATATTGTGAAAAGTTATTTTCGTCAAAACTTGTGTAATATATGTGGTTGAATTAAAACTATGCGCAAATAAAGTTGGACTATATCTTACATCATGTTTAAGTTAATTCATCTTCCATTACTTCTAGTTCGGCTTTGATGTAGTTCTTTCATTATAGCCTTATAGCATGAACAAAGGTCGGTAAACTGTCTCCGAAAAATTACAATCATGATAAACACAAATCATGTTTTTAAGTTATTATTCTATCATGAAGAGCATGGCAAAATGCATTGATTTAATATCACACAAAACCTACTTTAACAATACCTAAAGTCTATCGTAGCTAGATATATCATGAAACGTTCTCTATTATAAAAGTAACGGCAAAAATCTAACAATCATATCAAACATATGCAGTCGTAAGTGTATAAAATCGCCAAATTTACTAATTAGTTTACTTATACTAACTTATTGTCATAGACGAACCTTACTTCATTAGTATTCGAGGCTTTTTAAATACATTTCATTAATATTCGAGGCTTTTTATTTTTCGAGTCGAAATGAATAAAAAAGTCACAAATATCTTTTAGTCACATTTGTTACTCGATTAAAAATTGTATCGCTCTTGGTAGGTAAAATAATAATTTTAGCCACATAGGTTATTCGAGGCTTTTTTTTTTTTTTTTTCGAGGCTCTTTAATATTAAAGTTTTTCTTATAATGGAAACTGAAAAATGTCATTAGTTGAATATTATATTGAAAAGAAATCTTTCATATTATTTTCACTTTCATTATAAACCTCATTAACATATAATTAATTATATTAAATTTGGCCAAACTTGATTTTGTGGCTCGAGATATTTTTAACAATAATTATTTCTTATCGGTGTTAAATGATTTTTTCGGTTTTTTTCCTTTATAAAGTCAAACCAAAAATTGTCTTTACGAAACAGAAAAATTTATCGATTTTCTCAAGCAGTTGGTTATAAATAAGGGCAAAAGATTTTGAAAGATTAGCGATAGAGATCAAAATGAATAAAAAAGTCACAAATATCTTTTAGTCACATTTGTTACTCGAGGATTGTTTTCACCAATTGATATTATTTAGAATTGTGTCGCTCTTGGTAAGTAAAATAATAATTTTAGTCACATTTCGCCTCACCCGCTCGTCCTGCCTGACCCGCTCGTCCCGCCTGACCCGCTCGTCCCGCTCACTACTTTGTTAACAAGGTAGATTTTTTTGCGCTGAGGTAGTCTAAAAGAGTGGAGGGGGTGATTCTAAAAATCACATGCGGCTGACTGTCAACTACTACGGGAGGCAAATTGTTTGCCATTCCTGAAACTTTACGAAAGTTTGGTTGTTTCTCAAATGCAATTTTACCGAAGTTTCTCAACACAAAATTGAGGTAAACATTGTTGTTTACCACCAATTTTGCTTCTCTCCCAATTACATTGAAAACAGATTTTCCTTCTTCACTTTAGTCTTCTGCAACCCTACTCATTTTTTGTTTTTGTTGGTTTACCTCTTCACTTTCAAAACTGTGTGAGCAACTATTTTTTTTTTTTTTTTTTTTTTTTTTTTTTTTTTTTTTGGGATTTTAGGGGAAATAAAGAGGAATTGTTGTTGGTGGTTTACTTTCGTTTATTTGTTTTTTGTTTGCAATGCACTATGTGAGACTATCAGCCCCTGGCCCACTCGTCCCGCTCGGCCTTCCTGACCCGGTCGTCCCGCTCGTCGGCTCGGCGCTTTGGCCGCTTCGTCGGCTCGGCCGCTCGTCGGCTTCGGCCCGCTGGCCCGCTCAACCCGCTTTGGCCCACTCGTCGGCTCGGCTGCTGCTGGCCGCTCGTCGGCTCGGCCCGCTTTGGCCCGCTCGTCGTCAGGATCGCTACCTTGATAACCAAAGTAGGCAGGTTCGTCTTGATGTAGTGTAAAAGAGTGGAAGAGGTGGCTCTAAAAACGACATGTGGCTGATCGTCAAGTACTACGGGAGGCAAACTATTTGCCACGCCTAAGACTGTACGGAAGAGTGGTTGTTTCACAAATGTTGTCTCACCGAAGTTACTCAATACAAAATTGGGGTAAACATTGTTGTTTACCACCAATTCTGCTTGTCTCCCTGTCACATTGAAAATAGGTTTTTTCTTCACTTTTCTCTCCCTTTATTTCTCTCCCACTCATTTTTTGTATTTGTGTTTTTTTGTTTTTTTTTGTTTTAACTCTTCACTTTTCTCTCCCTATCTCTATGTTTCTCTCTCTGCTTGAAAATTAAAGTAAAGTTGGTTTTTTTTTTTGGGATTTTAGGGGAAAGAAAGTGTAATGTTTATTTGTTTTCATCGTTTGTTTCTTTCCATTTTAAGTGAGCTATTCATGTACTATGTTGTAATAGAAGTGGTGAAATGAGTAAAGTAGTTTTTTGTTTTGTCATTTTCCTTTGCTATGAAATGTGAATTATGAATATTGTCGGGTATTTGAGAGAATCAATTAAAATAAGGGTGGTACAAAATTTAATTGCTCCTCAAATATGTTAAACAACACAGTACATTTGACGATTTTGCCCTATTATTAGTTTGTTACTTTGATTTTATAAAACTAAAAATATTCACAAATTCTATAACATTCATGTGATTGACTTGTGGCAATATAGATGTTTTGTCATGATTTTAGCTATTTCTGTGGCACACGTGATTATTTGCTACATAATTTATTCTCTTGTGGCACATAATAGATGTTGTTGCCACATGCGTAGCTTGGTTTGTGGCTAAATAGCTATTTTTGCCACGAATTTAACTATTTATGTGGCACAAGTGATTATTTGCCACATAATTTTTTTTTCTTTCGTGGCATAAATTTTTCTTGTGGCGATCACAATGGATTTTTTCCGTGGCAAAGCAAAATTATGCCACATATTATAATTTCAGTGGCAATGATTAATTGTTGTAGTGAATGTATATTAAAATTAAGGGTGTGTCCCAGTTGATTTGATATCGAGCTTGAAACCGGCTCAGAAACTTTTTGACAAGCTTTGAATCGGCTCAAAGCTCACCGAGATTTAAAATTTAAAGCTTGGAATCGACTCGAAAAGAGTTTTAAACCCAATTCGAACTTTTTTCAAAATTTCTTTTCACTTTTTTTATTACTAATACAAATATTATTTGATATAATGTACAAAGAACGTTGACGCCAATTTATGTGATTTTGACTCATTATCAAAATTGTAAAAGGATGTTGGCGCCAAAATCCAAATACAAGCAATACTCCAGTTAAGCAAACGCAATCCAAAGTTGTGTGGCGAGACCAAAACGCAAATGAGAAATTGACCACCGAGTCTAAAATATAGACGAGAAATTGACCGGCGAGTCTAAAACGCAAATGGAAAATGTAATAGAAGTTCGAAAAACTAAGCATTTTCCAAAAATTGAATAAGATGGATAATGTTCCGGGTTCGATTAGTGTTCCACTGTCTTGACGTTTTAATTCGACAAGTCCGAAAAATCCAGCGTTTTTGTTGGTGGTTTTCTTTCGTTTATTTGTTTTTTGTTTGCAATGTACTATGTGAGACTATCAGCCCGCCTGACCCACTCGTCCCGCTCGACCCTCCTGGCCCGCTCGTCCCGCTCGGCCCTCCTGGCCCGCTCGGCCCTCCTGTTCCGCTCGTCCAGCTCGGCCCGCCTGGCCCGTTCGTCCAGCTCGGCCCGCCTGGCCCGCTTGTCGTCAGGATCGCTACCTTGATAACCAAAGTAGGCAGGTTCGTCTTGATGTAGTGTAAAAGAGTGGAAGAGGTTGCTCTAAAAACGACATGTGGCTGATCGTCAAGTACTACGGGAGGCAAACTATTTGTCACGCCTAAGACTGTACGGAAGAGTGGTTGTTTCACAAATATCGTCTCACCGAAGTTACTCAATACAAAATTGGGGTAAACATTGTTGCTTACCACCAATTCTGCTTGTCTCCCTGTCACATTGAAAATAGGTTTTTCTTCACTTTTCTCTATGATTCTCTCTCTCTGCTTGAAAATTAAAGTAAAGTTGGTTTTCTGTTTTTGGGATTTTAGGGGAAAGAAAGTGTAATGTTTATTTGTTTTCATCGTTTGTTTATTTCCATTTTAAGTGAGCTATTCATGTACTATGTTGTAATAGAAGTGGTGAAATGGGTAAAGTAGTTTTTTGTTTTGTCATTTTCCTTTGCTATGAAATGTGAATTATGAATATTGTCGGGTATTTGAGAGAATCAATTAAAATAATGGTGGTACAAAATTTAATTGCTCCTCAAATATGTTAAACAACACAGTACATTTGACGATTTTGCCCTATTGTTAGTTTGTTAATTTGATTTTGTAAAACTAAAAATATTCACAAATTCTATAACATTCATGTGATTGACTTGTGGCAATATAAATGTTTTGTCATGATTTTAGCTATTTCTGTGGCACACGTGATTATTTGCTACATAATTTATTCTCTTGTGGCACATAATAAAGGTTGTTGCCACATGCGTAGCTTGGTTTGTGGCTAAATAACTATTTTTGCCACGAATTTAACTATTTATGTGGCACAAGTGATTATTTGCCACATAATTTTTTTAATTTCGTGGCATAAATTTTTCTTGTGGCGATCACAATGGATTTTTTCCGTGGTAAAGCAAAATTATGCCACATATTATAATTTCAGTGGCAATGATTAATTGTTGTAGTGAATGTATATTAAAATTAAGGGTGTGTCCCATTTGATTTGATATCGAGCTTGAAACCGGCTCAGAAACTTTTTGACAAGCTTTGAATCGGCTCAAAGCTCACCGAGATTTAAAATTTAAAGCTTGGAATCGACTCGAAAAGAGTTTTAAACCCAATTCGAACTTTTTTCAAAATTTCTTTTCACTTTTTTTATTACTAATACAAATATTATTTGATATAATGTACAAAGAACGTTGACGCCAATTTATGTGATTTTGACTCATTATCAAAATTGTAAAAGGATGTTGGCGCCAAAATCCAAATACAAGCAATACTCCAGTTAAGCAAACGCAATCCAAAGTTGTGTGGCGAGACCAAAACGCAAATGAGAAATTGACCACCGAGTCTAAAATATAGAAGAGAAATTGACTGGCGAGTCTAAAACGCAAATGGAAAATGTAATAGAAGTTCGAAAAACTAAGCATTTTCCAAAAATTGAATTAGATGGATAATGTTCCGGGTTCGATTAGTGTTCCACTGTCTTGACGTTTTAATTCGACAAGTCCGAAAAATTCAGCGTTTTTGTTCGATTTCTTTCGACGAGTCATATACTCGTTTATTTTGTCAAACTTATGCAAGATGAAGAAAGAAAGACCTGTTCGAAAAATGATATTCCCGTTGATCAAACTGAAATTTGACGAGTTCGAGAAGTGGGTTCTAGTTACGAAGAAATGTCGTTTTAACTGAATACACGAAAAAGCTATATTAGTGTATATATAATACTCCGTACTGTTTCTTTCCATATTCATGCAAACAAAACACAAGCTTATTTTTTCACTGTATATTCCAAATTTTTTTGAGTTTAACTTAACACTTATAGTTCAAGAGATCACGTTAGTTGCTAGACATGTCGAAATTGTGGACACATTTGTTCTGATTCTCAGACACCTTGGTAAAAGCTAACATACCTTTTTAAAGTATACTTTTTATATACTTCCTTCATTCTAATAGGTTCTATACGTTTGCTTTATGTACGTACATCAATACTTATTTTGTTTCGTTCATATCTTTGATTTCGTATTTTTTAAAATTTTAAAATTTTGATATTAATAATGTGCTCGATAAGACAATTAAAACCATATCACACTTCACTATTTTTTTATTTGTATGTTAAAAGTTATATCGAAGATTCTACCCACTTATAAATGGTGTCCAAAAAGTGAAACGTATAAAACCTATTGGAATGGAGGAAATATTATTTTTCATACTCTTTACCTTACTTTTTGATCTAACTCCCTACTTTACTTTTCAAAAACTTTGTACTCCCTCTATCTCAGTCATTTGTTTACAGTTTGACTTTTTTCCCCTCACAAAAACGGAGGGAGTAGAAAGTTATACATCCTATCTTGACCTATGTTTTATTTTACACTTTTACCATTATTTGTAACATGCTTTTTTTTACCTCTAAGTTGACATTAAAAAGTTTTCACACAACGTATTCGAATTAAAAATATTTAAATTTTAAAAAACTACTAATAGAGACAATGTCCACATACCACAATTAATAATGTAACAAACATATAGACTAATATACCACTTATTTTAAGTTTTCTTTTTATTTTCAACTTTTAATTTTAAAAGTAGTATGAATCACAGAATGTTGGCTTTATAAACCGTAAGAGACTCCATCCCAAAACTAATTGACCATGGGTAGAGTGACTCTTTAGTATATAAGCTAGACAATTCTTTAGTATCTCACCGATGTGGGACCTTACATAAGGAGGTCTTTCACAGTTATGATAAATGGTTTTAGTGGGAGAATGAGCCATGAGCGAGTAGGGTTAGTTTAAAATTTGAGTTGGTTTTGACTTTTCACAAGCTGAGGCGATTGTTGGATTTGGAGTGACTTGGCCGGTATGTATAATACACTTGACAAGTACGAGTATATAATAGTCAAAGACTCAAATCTAATGATCGAAACAAGCAAATCAATTCGCTAAGAACATCCACTGACACTAGACGAATCCTTAGTATAGTTTTTCTAATGGGTGAGTCTAGTGTGTATCCACATATACATACCCATTTATGTGCCTTAGTTTGGTGGCTTGGTACATCGCTATTTATGTATGAATCGTGGTATTCAATCGTGGTATACATCGCTATTTATGAGTCTACTGTGTATCCAGATGTTGTTGTAGAAAGCCAAGTAATAATTGATCACAAATTCTTGTGTGAAACGGGTAAAGAAACGGATAGTATCCGTCAAATAATTAAATAAGACAAAAATTAAACTCCTTTTAGAGTCTTTAGAGAATAAAAGGGGATGAAAACTTGATTCAAGTCTTTAAAGTGGGGAAAGACACTTTTAAATAGTAAACATAATACGGAGTATTAATTCAGGTGCTACCTCATAAATTCACTTACAATGCTCAGAATTGAAAACAGTTACTCCGTGGTAATTTGTAAAAGGAAAATGTAAATATACAGTAGTCATTTTCATAAATAATAATAATAATAACAATAATAATAATAATAATAATAATAATAATACGTATCAATTATTACTTTAGACGCTTAATGTGACTACTTTTTGAGGTCTTAATGTAACAATAATAATAATAATTGGGAGTTACTATTTATCGCCCCCTTTATACTATTTCTCGCCCCCTTTATACTATTAATTAATAGGGAGTTACAAATAAAGGGGACCGCAAAATGGTAAAAAAGGGGCGATAAATAGTAAAAAAAAGGGGCGGGAAATAGTGATTGTGTAATAATTCGTTCCAAAAAATGTTTAGACGGACGCCGCCTCAATGATTATAGAGAAGAGTGGTTTTTCAGAAAAGCCGAAGTGTAAAAGATTTTTGATATCAAACTAAAATTCCTTGGTCAAAATTTTGTAATTATCAATGATAATTGATTCGAGTATCGTATTTGGTATGCAAAGTTTTTCGTATTGAACGATAGTTTTGGTCAAAATAGTACTCCGTACTCCGTACTTCGTACTCTAAATCATACAGTACAAATTATTCCATTGTCTCTACACAAGAGGACTTTCACTTGAGCAAAAGGAAAAGAAGTCAATCAAAAACAGGCAAAAATGTTGTGCTGAAAAAATTTAAGATCTAAAAATCCTCAAAACACACCTACACTTACTTCTCTATCTATCTGCTGCCATAAATGGGTCGATCTCGCCAAGATCTGCAGTTAAAGGCTCCATAGCTTCAACGTCCTCGCCTTCTGCTGGAAAGTATGTTGGGAAAGGAAGTAAATGAGCGATCTTTGGTTTCTCAGCAAATGCATCTCTCACAAATACAAAGTTTCCGACAGCACCAGGGACCTGGAGTCATGGAACACACGTTCAATTTCACCAATCACAAAATTAAAGTCGGACACTTTCAATTTTCAACAGTATTGTGTACGGAAGACAAGGCAGAGGAACATACTGGGCCTTTGACCCACATTAGATTCCTCGAAGGATCGATCTTATAGACCCAAACGTTTTTAGTTGTGCTTTGTTTGTTACCCATGCGACCAGGCATCTTTTTGCCCTTGAAAACCTATCAATGACAGGAAAACGGATGAAATTAGAGAAGCTTACTTCAAAAACGTTTACAAAAGTTGAGCTGTGAGTTAGAACTTAGAAAGAAGCTTACGTTCAAGTACTCGCAACTTGCAAGTATTAAAAAGGCATAAAAACGCTCCATGAACCAAACAAGTATCTCTGGAAACTTTCGATTAGAAGTTCAAGTCCTTTCTGAATAATGTACGGAAAAAAAAAAACTCCCTCTTGTCGATTAATATTGTTCCTTTTTCTTTGTTCATATCGTCCTAAATAATCGTCCATTCAAAACTCGGAGACCACATTGTCCTCATTTCCATCAGGTCAAACTACAGAACAAAATACTAGATCCGGGATTCGAAGTAGAATATGTCTTCCTAAAGCAGTACAGTCACCTTACCAGTAAATCCCGTTTTTTTACTGCTAAACACCAGCATATTGTTACACCCAGTATGTTTACCTCTATTCGACTCTTAAGTAAACAAAACTCTTTGAGAATCAAAGGGCAGACAATATAGTTTTCAACTCTCGTTATTGGTTCTACCATTCTACCAAGCTCATAAGTTACTCAATTCTTTTGAACGAGAATTAAGGAGCGTACTAAAAGGCAAGTTGAGTGAAGTCACAAGCTACCATGACAACCAATACTACAAGAAAATAAAAATAAAAATGAAAAATAACTCATCTGTCCTACCACTGATCATATCACAAACTAATAAATTTATCTTAAGGTTAGAATACGAACGGCAGTCAGAATATGCTATTATGATCAATTGTCCTTGGAAAACTTTCTAATAATGTTACGTGAAGGTAATAAACATATTCACAACTGCATAGATAGAGTAGAAGATGGTCATTTGTATTACAGAAAAACAACATCGTCACAGGTCAACTACATGGCGCTAAACATAAATAAGCCGATACGCAATGTCATCCACCTTACCAGACAGATATTTTTTATAAATGGCTTTAAAAACAAGTCTATACATAGTTATGAACAATATTGCCATGTACGCTATTTATAACCGACATGACACATTAGGTCAACAGCTTGATGTGGATATTATGATTGACAGAAAAACAAATTAGGAATCTGAGTTACTGAGCTCGTCACA
Organism: Dianthus caryophyllus; assembly: GCA_023091065.1. Taxonomy (NCBI): domain Eukaryota; kingdom Viridiplantae; phylum Streptophyta; class Magnoliopsida; order Caryophyllales; family Caryophyllaceae; genus Dianthus; species Dianthus caryophyllus. Next base: position 2,358,681 of record CM041526.1, on the reverse strand, counting down.
GTTACCACAGTCTAGACCAAATATTGCGATTTAGTACTCCGTACAATTCAGCAATGTGTAATGGCCTATGGCTATTTCCACTTTGTACGGCCACAATGAAACGTCAAAGAAAAAAGACAAATGTGACAAAATCATTAACATAGCAAAAATAAAAAGTACCAGAAACACTGGACTTTGCAAGTGAACTTACTTTTCCAGCATCATCCCTCTGGCCAGTTGAGCCAATACTTCGGTGGGATAGAGAAGCCCCATGGGACGCAGGCATTCCGCTGAATCCATGACGTTTCATTCCACCCTGGAAAGAGAAAGTAAGCAGATCAAATAATAGAAACATTCACGACATCACCAAGGGCATGTCTACATTGAGGACACTCTTTAGCTCAACCCTAATAGTTCAATGATAGTTAACTAAACGTAAACAACATGTGTGGACACGAGGAGAATAAGTTATTATAGAAAAACAACATTGGGAGTAAAATCTAGACAACCATATCAACCAACAAAGCAGCGAGTAGGTACTTGTACTGTGCCAACTTCAAAAATGGAGATATTTGGTGAGATAAACATTATAGTACAGTCCAGAAAAAGCCGTAGATTTGTAACTTTCTGAGATTTTGATGCATAATATCACATACATAAAAGAAAAGTCCACATACCTCCAAATTTCAATTCAAATTCAAACATCAATTTAAGAGCTTCAAAAAGATAAATCACCTGAAATCCCTTCCCTCTTGTGATCCCGGTGACATCCACGTGTTGTCCAGGAATAAAATGCCGAACATTTAAAAAGGTACCAGCAGGAAGAAGACCATCTTCAGTTACAGGGAACTCCCTCAATTTCCTCTTCAAAGGAACTCCTTGAGCTCTAAAGTGACCCAGTTCCGGTTTTCTAAGATGTTGAGGCTTCTTGTGGTGGCAGCCAACCTAACTAAATCCAGATCATATGAGACCCAAACAACTACAAAGAACGTAAATATTGAAACAGTCTTAAATACAACATTAACCTCAACAATGGCACTATAAAAGGATATTCAGCATTACAAGTTTCAGCACCAAATTCTCTCACTTTAGGGTTTCTGATCGGTGTTTATATTAGTATCCTATGTATCATGAAAATGCTTTATCATCTGCACTGTCATGATTTCTATGCAATTTCTGAGAGCAATTTTAAACGCCATTTATTTGATCGGTCAGCCACTGAAGTTATTAATGATACTTGCAATATAGCTACAAAACTATGTTGTTGTAGTTCTAGCCATCAAGAGCCGTGAATTTTCAAATGAAACCATTGTACACGTACGACAGGTAACCATTACTTAGGACTAAAATGTGACGGCCATAATGTTTGGTGGGACCATATTGGGTAAAATGTGGCCACTTTAGAAGGTTTTCAAATGGCAAATGATGGTGACAATGATCATTGTAGTGGTTTAGTTACAATCAATCTGCCATACAAGTACAAATGTACAATGTTCTCATAGAAAGACATTCTAACAGCTTAGGTAATATATCTATTGACGTTCAATTTGTCCTAAAAAGCCAAGTAACTCAGAGATACAAGCAGGGCCATTCCCGTTGGAATTCCATGTACACAATATCAAGAAACTAAAAGGGATAACCTTTCGCTTCTTCAATCAAACCCACTTCACAACAAAGAGTTACAAAGCAAAAATTACACATTTCAATTATTAAAGCATCCACTCAAAATTGTGATCCATACATATAAACATCGAAAACTGCAACCAAAAAAAAAGTAAAATACTCCAACAGCCAATTCTTTGCTTGTTCAAAATCTGTAACATCATCATAACGACAGTCTTAAAATGACCTGGGCTCACCCAGCACGAACCCTCTTCACATCAAACCATCACAGCGTTAAAAAAGATGCTCCGTACTAACCAATTCAATTAATTACTTATACACTCAAAAACGTAATCAAAACATAAAAACTCTCAAAAACGCAACAAAAAGAGCATTCCACTGCCTAACCATTTCTTCGTGCTAGTTCAAAATTCATAACATCACAACGATAGTCCCAAAATAAGTCGAGTTCAGCCAACATGAACCGCTTTACAGAAAACCATAACAGCATAGAAATAAACCACCCATTTCAAATTAACTAGTTACCTACTTAAAATTGTTATCAAAACATATAAACTTTCAAAAATGCACCAAAAAAGACCGCTCCATAGCACCACATTTCTTTACGTTTGTTCAAAACCCGTAAAATCAATCGCAAACAACAACAACAGCATATACATAAAACCACCCATTTCAAATTAGTGAGTTACCCACTGCAGAACACACCCTATTCTTTAGGTTTGCTCAAATTCCGAAACACCAAGAGCAACAAAAGCACACAAAAATTCCCGAAAACGACACGATGAAACAGCAAAAACATTACCAGCAAAGCACCACATTTCTTTACGTTTGTTCAAACCCCGTAAAATCCATCGCAAAGAACAACAGCAGCATATAAATAAAACCACCCATTTCAATTAGTGAGTTACCCACTGCAGAACACACCCTATTCTTTAGGTTTGCTCAAATTCCGAAACACCAAGAGCAACAAAAGCACAAAAACATTCCCGAAAACGAGACGATGAAACAGCAAAAACAGTACCTGCAAAGCAAAGATGCCTTCTTTCTCAACAGTTTTGACTTGGGTAACAACATTATCATCAAACCAAAGAACAGAAACCGGAACACGGGCGCCCCATTTATCCCAAACAGCAGACATACCGCATTTGATGGCGATTAAACCGGTACGAGTCGACTGTTTGGTCATGATACCGGGTTTTGGTTCGATGATTCTGGGAGTAATCACTTGGGTTTCTGGGATTAAGATCTCAGAGCAGTAATTCCTCAATTGGGTTGTTGTTGTTGTTGAAATTGTTGATTGAGGGATTATTAGGGTTTTTAGCCGCCATAATAATGCTCCTCTTGAAGCACCAGACATGGTGATATACAAAGGAAAAAAAAAAAATTCTGAGATTTGCAAGAGGAAGGAAGGAAGGGTTTTAGTTTTTAGGGATTTTAGGGGTTTTGGGTTTAGAGGTTTGGGGGTGATTTTCTTAGTTTTGGAATTTTTTAACCTTTTTTTTCTTTTTTTTAATTGATTGTTTTCATTTTTCAATGCATTTGTGATTTTAAAAAACAAAACAAAAAACAAAATAGTTACATTTAAATTTAAGTCAAATAATAGAATTTAAAGTCACGGAAGTAATTGTTGTATCAACATCTAAACAATGTCTTATGGAGAAATTATGAAAGTTGGTTGAAAATAGGGCGACATTTTCTTGTATCATTAGATTGGAGTTGGAGGTGGGTTGTGCCGTACCGACCCATGTTTAGCCCGCCATGGCGTGTTGGAGCCAAAAGTAGGCATGACTTGGGCATGGTTAAGTGTGCTAAATGTTGTATCTTGTAGTGCGGTGATTCTGAAATGAAAGGCCTAGGCACAACGTTAGACATGCCATATTGGGTCATGTTTTGGGTCGTTGGCATGCTGACCCATGTGTTTAATTTTGGACTTGAACTATTTCGAACTCAAGCCATTTGATATTTAAAAGAATTCGATTTTTAAGTGCAAATACAAGATGATTTTTTTTGTTTTTTTAATAATCATTCAAAGTTTTTTTTAATAATCATTCAAAATGTATGAATTAGCGGTAACACAAAGCGATCGTTTTCCTTATGTTCACTCACCTTGATTGATTGAAAGGCTGGCCATTGGCATAGTCACGCGGACCGAATGTCTGTCACTTGGGTTGACACCGGCCCGGGTCATGTCGAGCCGTGTATGCCCCATATTTTCAAAAGTAAGGCCTAAGCATGGCTCATTGCGTGTCTCAACTGAGACAATTACATACACATGGTTTAAACTTTCAAGTAGAGTTGGCCATTTGTGCGACTTTGGCCTGGCCCAGCCTGAGAATTGGGCCAAATTTGTTTGGCCCGTTCCGCCAAGGGGCCCGACCTAGTCTTGCCAAATAATGGGTCGTGCATTGGCCACGATTTTTGTGGCACAGCACGTCGGGCCTATATTTTAGCCTAATTAATAACCAGCCTAGACTCGGGCCTTGAATTTGCAACCCCGGCCCCCACCCCAACAGACCAGTTACGGGTTGTGGAAATCAGACCACGCCAAGCCTAGCTCGACTCTTGGCCAGGTCTATAGGTTTTGATAATTTTGATCATAGTTAACACATTTTAACGGATATGAAACTTTATCAAGAATATTTTCCAGTGTCGCGATTGCGGCTGATATCGGGGATAACACGACAAATCAAATAAAACAAAAGAAAGCCAAGAACTTGAATCCACCATTGATGGACGCAGATTCTTCATGAATTGTTCAGATCATCAACAGATATTGACGACATTAACTAAACAAAGACGATGAAACATTGACGACACTTAACATACTACCACCCCCTTCTGATCTGATCTCTCTCACTTTCTCCTTGTTCTCGAAGCAGTAGCAGTCCTCGTCGTGGCCATCTTCTCCTCAATATTCATAGGGACGGGCAACGGAGGCTTCTTGACAGTGCTCCTCAGAGAATACCGCGACTGCTGGCTTCTATCGACAGAATAAGTAGCTGCCACAGACTTCTTTAGGGTCTCGCTTTTCTTCCTTGAATCCTTCTTCTTTGCTGTCTCCACCTTAACCCCGAGACTGTAAGAAGCAGCTGTTTTCGGCTCACTAAATAACTCGCTGTTTTCAGTCTGCTTCTTCATTAGTCGCTCGTTTCTCCTGGCAACGTACTCGTCGTAGAAGCGGCCTCTCTCGAAGGCAGACCCTACAACACTCGGAGTACTGATTGTCGAATAGTTTCTAGCAGTCATGGCACCGAGTTCATCTTGCACCATTTTGGAAAGCGCCTTCAATTCGCACGAAATTGTTTGGGTTTCAGGCCTCATTTCCGAAACTTTCATCTGGGATTTGGTCATTGTAGCTGTTTTAAGATCGATAAACCAAGAAGATCCCAGTTAATACTTCGTATTTAAACTACAAAATCAATCGATTGAAAAGTTAAAGAACTCAATTTTAAGACGATTGTTACGATTAGAGCAATGACACCAGAATGACGAAACACGTCTGAGTTCCGACTGATTAATCGACTCAAGTATTAATTTTATACAAAGAAAACAATCCATAAAACAACTACATCCATAAAACATCAAAAAACTTTCGATAATTTAATCAATGGGACTAAATTGAATTACCGGAAGGAGAACGCAGAGGAGTGATAATGTTGGACGGTTGAAGAGCGCGACGAGTACGAAGACGCATCGGGGATCGTGCAAGTGGTGGCTTACGACTAGTCTTCATCCTGCAAAAAAAAAAAAAATTGCAGCCGAAAAAACACAATTTTTAGACAAAAAGATTACATTTTTACTTGTTAAATTGAAATTTGTTTCGTAGAGTGAAGATAAATTCGATGAATTTTACCTTCTGTGATTTGATTTGTAGGGATGATTCTTGTGATTTGTAAAAGGATTGAGGAGAAAACAAGAGTGAAGTGAGTGATGATGGATGTTTTGAATTTTAAAGGTCTTGGAGCCTGTCCAACGGTCATATTTATTGTACTCCCTCCGTCCCGGTCATTTGTTTACACTTTCCATTTTGGGACATACGGGTCATTTGTTTACACTTTCCTAAAATGGTCATGCTTGACCCATGTGGGAGGTGACCCCTATTCCCTCAACCAATAACATTTGATAATTTTAAGTAAATGGGACCCCCTTTGTACTTATATTATTATTTTATTAGTTTTTTTTCAACTTCTCTCCTCACATCGATATATGTGTATAAAGTAAACGTAAACAAATCACCGAAACGGAGGGAGTATGATCACTAGAGCTGGCCATTTCTACGGGCCAGCCCAGTCCGCTCAATGGATCGTATTTTCAATGGTGTAGCTCGGCCCTCTAAAACCCGACCCGGCCTATCCTAATAATGGGCTGGACCGGAGTCTTTCCTTTTCCACAATTTTCAAACCAATGCACTGGATTTGGGCCTTGAATTTTATAATCGGACTTGCCTAGACCCGACACGCCACCCTAACAGGCCCACCCCGACCCTTTAGATTTGAAACATATAAAATGCAGTTAATCCGGCTGTGAAATAAGCTATTAGTGCTGAAATTGGCGAATATAACTAACTATCATTAGGAATTTCATCTTTGGACCAAAAGCAAGTCAAAAGTGAAATTTCACAAAGAGAAAGCGTACCTATTAAAAAAGCAGCCCAGTGGCCAAGTCTACATATGTTATTTTTGCCCATAAGAGTACTAAGGAGTAATTTTTATCAATCTAAGGCTTTTATAAATTTCACATTAGTTAAATTGTAAAATTAGATTAAATTGTAAAATTAGATTAAATCATTTACATCAATTTGTAAGACGGTCTTATGAGATACTTGTAATCTTTATTGATAATTCCGATTATAAGATTGAAATCATCCACGTAATTTCAATCATTTATTTCCAAATATCTTTTTCCATAATTATACAAATTACTATTAATAGAAATGTATCAAATGATCATACAAGATCATGAATAACGTTGTAATAATAATTGAATAAAAATTATCGATTTACATAACCTCATCTTAGAGAAGACTTGATGATCACAAATTCACAATAATATCATTTCGTATACTGTAATAAATACGAAGTAAAAATACTCCTTCCATATATTTCCATTTAGGCCATTGAAATTTTCAGAAATAGTGGAAAAAGTGAGGTATGGTGAAAAAAATAAACAGAATAGTTTAATTGTATAAAAATGGATGTGATGAGAAAAAGTAGGTTATAAGAGTGAAAGTATTACCAAGAATGGAAATGCGACTAATTGAAAAAAGTTTCCAAAAAGAATATATGATACTAGTGAAAAATCATTTGTTAATAAGTCTCCTAAAAAAACCCTAGCCTCCCTCTTTTCTCTCTCTAAAAAAAATCCTCAAGAAACCCTCTTAAACCCTCTTGAAGGGGGCTATTATCATCACTTGTGATGATAATAAGCCCCAAAATTCATCTTAATCATCTTTAAATCTTTTATAATTACAATAAAATAGTCCTCTCTTTATGAGAGATTGGTTCCCACAGTTTTGTGGGTTTGTTCTCTACTTTGTTAGAGTTTTTTTCTTTGTTATTGACTTATTGCAGACGATAATGAGAAAGATTAATGGGGTGTTACAAACTATTTCAAGTTTCCGACAACAATTTACAAAATTCAATGAAATTCGTTCTCTTCAAAACAATATCAGATCCAAAGAGCCCCTCGTGGAAGGCTGCGTCAATAGGCAGCGATATGATAGAGGCGGGTGTGCAGAAGCGGTATATTTTATTACTAGTGGTCTTTGTTTGAATGAGAAGAAAATCATTGTAATTTTGATAATTTTGTTTTCGGTTAATTTTGCAATCTTTTGTATGCGTGATATAATTTATTATTAATGAAATTAATCTTTCACTCAAAAAAAAAAAAGAATATATGATACTATCTGGAAAAGATTGAAGGAATACTAATTACAATTTACAGGTGACAAACGTTTATTGGCAACAAGGTTGCGTTACCTAAAGGTAAAGCAGGCCAATTGCGAGGCCAACCCGACCCAACCCGTTTAAACCCGCCCTTTGAGCCTTAAAATTAGAGCTCGGACCGGCACTTCCAAACGCTGGTAGAGCCCGCATTTTTGAAAGGCCAGGCTTGAGTCCGATTTTTGAAGCCCAGCCCTTTCGAAGCATGCCATTAAGCCCAAAATAAAATTAAAAGTTAATGTTGGAAAGGATAAATCCGGCCCGACCCTCTTAGGCCCACCTAAGGGCTGGGCTTAGGTCTCAATTTCAAAGTTAATGTTGGAAAGGTTAATATATTACTTTCTCCATTCCATTTGATTTATACATATTCCTTTTCTAGAAAATTCCAATCAATTGTATACTACTTTATTTTACTACCCACCCTAAACCCTAGTAATATTTTCTACAAATCTTGATTTTCTTCCACCTCAATTATTGTGTCATAGCCAAAACGTATATAACCTAACGGAAGGGAGGAAATAATAGATAGAGAAACGGCGGAGGAGTAAGTTGAAGTTGAGACGTTTATCAATGGAGTACGAGGATTTATTTGGCCTGCTGATGAGTGAAATTGCGGCTCGACGACAAGATCCACCGGGTCCACCATACTTTCAGGTTTTGATTTCTTACGTTACCAATTTTAATTTATTTGTTACTTAGACTTTTAACTTGAGTAGACAATTTGGTTTGATTGTTTTATACATTAATCTTTTGATTTATATATACAGACTCGTAATCTATTAGGAGACATACTTTGTTACACAAATATATTTTGATATATACACGAGTACTTATACAGTTTCAAATTGATTTAGAGCATCTCCAATGGAGAGCTACAAAGTGTTGTAGTTTGAGTGTCCACGTCAACATTTAACCAACTATGCTTTACAGCTACAAATCGTCTCAATGACAAGCTACAACATGAACTTTCACGTAAACATGAACATGCATTTCCCATTTTTTGTTACTTAATTTTCATCTCCAGTGGTGAAGTTGTAGCTTGAATATTTAAAGTAATTGCAAGCAAGTTCCTATTTACAACCATTGGAGATGCTCTACTACTACTGCTGCTGTTTGATTGTATATTTCGCAAGTGATTAGTTATATGGGGGTTGCTGTCGTTTGTCTTGCGTTTTGCGACAGGTTGAGAGGCACCCAGAGGACGATTTGTTTCTGGAACAAATCTGTAAAGACGAAGTTCCGTGGTGGTTTCAACAACAAAACACGTTTTCTGAGGAAGACGTGAATAGTCTCGTCAAGGATCAAGTCATTTACACACTAGAGCACTTTACTAGTTCCGTCTTGATGGAGGCGCTTCTTGAAATCTCTGAATCCACCAAAGACTACAGATTTTACTTCAGCGCTATCAAAACAGCTGCGCAATACGTCTACCTTTTTTATAACAAGGTTCTTTCTGTTCATTGGCGCTTATCACATTCTTCCTCCCGCTTCATCGCTCCAGAGAAAATAATACTGAATAACTTTCAATAACTTAATTTATGTATATATATACATATATATATATATGTTTTTTTGTGAGTGGCAGGAATGTCTATACAAGAGTGCGCAGGGAGAGGAAGCGGGTCGTGAGTTGCAAATGCTGTGGGACGAAATAGCTAAGCTGGGAAAACAGGTTTGTTGCGTTTAAATGTTGAGGTTCGTTTGTGAAGGCAAACTAGTCAGTTGTTTGCCTTCACAAACGAACCTCAACTGACTAGTGGGTCAACGGTTGAACTCAATTCGTATAATTCTTTGTATGTAATTTATTTTCTAATGTAGGGCTGTCCACCCATTGAAGTCTGTAAGTTATTTAACCGTCACACAGTTGACAATATAAGCTATCCTTTTGTGACAGAGAGCAACCTTGGAGATATGATCTCGGTAATGCTCCTAAAAATTTGTTACTATGTGCTGCCAATTCGTTCACTTGTCGCAATCTTATCTCTAATCTTTCAATTTTCATGTGCAGCTTTATTCCTCATACCTTCTGACTCAGTTCCCTTCCGTTTTTGACAATCAATATCAGGTTTGTGTTCATAGAAACATCGGTCGGCTCATGCCGTAAACTTGAACTCTACTTGGTGATTTCAGGAATAATTTTTTTTTTTTTTTTTTCATCTCTTATCTCATTTGTTCTTTGTATTCATTTTTAATGATTTTCCTTATGTTTGTTTTTTCATGCATGCAGCATAGCTATATCAGTTCTACGAAGGTAAACGCTGTATTATTACCATACTTTCGTCGGGAATGGGTTTTCAGTGTACTGACACCTCTTTCATGTGTCTTTTATATAATGTTTTTCTAGAAACCTATGCTGCTTGGTGTTGAGACTATACACGAAACAACAAATTTGTTTCCAAGAATGGAGGTACACTTTCAGAATTCAATATATATATATATAATAGAATAACAAGTTTGTAACGCTCATTATTTATTTGAGCATAACATTCTATAACACCATGACTCAGCTCGCATATCTTGTACAGGTTGATAAATATTCTCGCTTTCTTATCATGATTGTCAGAGACTTTAAGGAATACATGCCGGTCTTACTTGATGAAGGTATAGGGATGGTCGATGTGGAACCATTGGAAATGTTGCTGAAGAACATAGAGAAATATTCAACCAGACGATTCATCATCGGTTCTTCGAAAGATGATATTCTAATGTTTCTTCGGGATCAGTTTTATGACTTGATTTATTACATAAAAAAAAAGGTACGTCTTTATTAATTCTAGTAAATGTTTAAAATTCTGTACTTTTTATTGTAGGGTTACTTATTATTGTAGGGATACTCATACACTAAGTATCGATCGTCTGTTACCTAGAGAAGGTGTCCTGGCAGTACCAAAAATTTGAGCAATTGGTTAATCTTCTCTAAACACTTTCCGCTTTGCCATCTCCAAGGTTTACTTGACTCTTCTTGTTTCTATCGAGCTCTTCTAAGATGTTTTTATCAGTTATCGTGTGGTTACTGCAACCACTGTCCAAAAACCAGACCATCTCTGATTTTTCTTCCACTTTAAAAATAGTGTAAAACACTCCGTCAGACCGTCACCTTCCTCTTAACGATAGTTTGCGTCATATTTCTCTTCCTTATTTTGATTGAAACCATCCCTTTGAGAAATATTGGAATTCAATGTCTTTTACATAAATAACGACATTGAATGGACTCATTACCTGTATTCTTGCAAATGATACAAAAAGAGCTGGAATTTGTCTTTGCTGGTGGTTTTCTTTCTTTTCTCTGCCTCTGCCACGACGAGAGGAGTTTGCCTCACGATTGCATTTTTCATATTTCCCCTTCTTTTGAAATTCATCTTCTTTCTTCGATAAGAACCTGTCTAAGGCTAATTTACATAAAACTGAAGTGCTTGCGCCATAGTCTATGTTGTTAGCCTTCACGTTCTTTCTTTATTTGCTTCAAGTGAGCCCATCGTTCATAAGATTAGAAGTTATGTACGAGTACTTTTTATTATATAGGGTTCATCGAGAATTTCTTGAGCTACCTTAAACAACTAAAATTTTAAATTTTTTGGGACATTAAATAAGAGTAACACGAAGTGTTTGATACCAATAAGACTAGAACTTAATTCAGATGCTGCTACTGCATTTTCAGAATTGTTAGTTAATAAATTAAAATTATATTTTACTCCGTAATTGGTAGCAAGTGTCAATTACAGTACTAATTTTTTGATAATTTTGTCCATTTCAGCTGGTTGACCAAACATATAAAGTGCTACAACCACTGTGGAGTTTATCTGAGCGGGAGATATTTGTACATCAGCATGTCTATGAAGTCATTGAAATTGCGGAACTTCGCCGCCAGGCGCTAGGAAGCCGTTTTATTCGAAGAAACCATTTGGTGTGGGCTTTTTATGAGTGTGGATATGGTAATATAGTTGATGTAGCCCGTCATTTTCATTCCGTTTTCATAATATAGTAGTTTTTTTTGGATCGTATAGTAGTTTGTTTGGACTATTGGATTTTTAATATCTACTTTCTGGTTGTATTGTATAGGACTCCCTCCTAAAATCACGCTCAGGCTGAAGACGAGATTTGTCAGCGAGGATCATCCTCCTTATCATATTTACAATGTTGCAATCAAGTTAGCTAAGTGTTTAGGTAATTTTTTTTTTTTTTTTTTTTTTTTTAAATTTGTCTCCTAATATGTTGTTTTTTTATGATCGTATCTCAAACGCCAAAAGCGTGATTTGTCAACAATTATAATGCAACTATACAAGTTGTTTGACACCAGCAACCAGCAAGACTCTAGAATCTCTAGAATATCAAGGCAATGTTGCTGCATAAATGCATAATCAATGCTTATTCAATGCTAAAAGTAAATATCATCTCACAAAGTCCAACGAACCAGTTAGTAAATAAACGAGATTAAGGTTTGGCCAAACCAGTTCGGAGATTGAGCCATCCAACCCGAACATCCAAATTTAGGTAGCACTGGTTTGTAAGAAGTTCCAATCCGACAATATAAAAACTAATAGCTTAGAAAAGCTAACCATGAGATTTATTTTATATAATGGATTTTGGTCGTTTTTTGGGTGCACAATTCTATATGAACATTTTGATAACATGTTCTCTTGTGTTCTTTGCAGACGAGAAAATAATGCGTCTAGAGCATTTTGTGTTTGCTATCCTATACGCGACAGATAAAGATTTGGAAATTGGTGAGATCAGGGTAAGCATGTAAACATCTGGGTTTTTACAACATTTTCTTTTATTTTCTTGCTAAACTAACACATACTCCGTATTTTTGTTATTATCATTGGTAGGTTGGTGAAATGCTACATCAGTTTAACGAGTTCATGAAAGGTATGATCTTTTACGGCAAAAGTGCAAAAATTTTATACTAAAGTTTTTTTTTTATATGTTATTACATTTTAGTTTTATTTTTTTTAGGGGAACATTAAGGGCTTTTATCTATCTATACTGTTTGCAGAGGTAGATTTGGATAGAACAATGAGGTTTACGGTGGCTGATAAGCAAGTGAGCCAGAAAGATTTGTTATTTCGCTCGAGCTTTTCTGATAGGTATTGCATATCGGCACTTCTTGCGATCCAACTGTTTTGAAATGATTAAGACGATCACAAAATTTAATCACGAGCTCAATTTTATTTTTTAGAGTTGGCGTTTTATCTTGTAACTTGAATAAAATTCAACGTAGTTTATTCAACGTACTTGCAATCAAGTTAGTGTGCTTTTTTAATTGCCTATTTAGTGCATATTATTGGACCATAGTTTTATAGTCGTTAATGAGATCATACGTGAAATGCAGGAGGAGGGCGCTGGTGGGAAAGAAAAGATCAAGGGTGTTGGAGTGTCTGGAAGACTATAACGAGCGTATGAAAATGCATAGAGGATAGGTCAGATTGAATGATATAATATTCGACAACTTTTGAAGAAAGTTAAGAGCCTTATTAACAGTAACGATAGCATATGGCATGTCGTCTACATGCTATGCGTAAAGCTTAGATGCCTTGAAACGAAAACAATCTCCCTGTCAATGGTATATTTTGTGTATTTGCCGTGAATCTGTGCAGCCCACTAATCGACAAAATGAACGCAATTAAAATGGCCATAGTCGATAAAGAGAAATTCAGCCTGCAAATGCACACATTATACAGAATTAAAATGTCCAAAATCGATAGAGGTTTTGCAAATGGATGAACACGTACTGTACAATTATATTTACAAATTGTCGATCATCTATAAATTTTCTTATTCATTTTTTTACGGATAAAAATTTAAAACAATTGCAGAGTCATTTTTGGCAACACGAGCAACATAGACAATAATCGTGACTGTTACAAAGGTTTGCCCTATCAAATCTGTGAATCTGACCTAGTCTCTAGGCAACCCCAACGACGGCTTAAATGGCAATACTTTCACACAAATTTCTGTTCTTCGATTAGCAGTCGATGCATTTCCAGCAGTCTGGTGAGAACTGAGAACACAGGTCGGACGAAATTGCCTTCTGCAAACTCATTAATTTGCAGATTTTCTATGCTGGCTCCTCTGGTATCCATTTCGCTCTGGAGACCTTTTGTAACAAAACCTCTCTCGTAATTTGTCGATTGCACTTGGGAGTATGGCCGCTTGTACATTGTTTGAAGTTAAGCGAGTTCTTCCGTGTGTTGTTTGCTGTAATATCAGTCACTGACGCAGAATCTAACTTGGTGGGGAGGTTAAAAATTTCAATTACACAAAATTATGCATGAGACCATTTCACAATAATATTACTCCGTATACTATATAAAATTAATTTCAATTCAAACACAGCCGCACCACCGAAAGTTAAACTCCACCAAACTTCCAAAATGTGAAGGAGATCGCGTAATTTATTTAACTAATCCTAGACGTATAAATTCGTGACAAGTTCATCGCCTGCTCAAGTTTTCGGAACATCAACAACTCATAACGCCCTAAGAATTCCGCTAACTCCTAGCGCTTACATGCATACACACAGGAAACCATCAATTTATTCACTGAACGATTACACGACGTGCAACAACTTTATCGCTTCCAAGAGGAGTCGAGGACTAGTTCAAGGAAAGTACACTGGTGACGGAAATGGTAAACTAACATCAAACTTAAGCGCGTTGAAGAGGTTAAGTTTTGTGTCCACAACCTCACCAGATAAGGATACACCCTGCGAAGAACTTTGTTCGGAGTTTTCTTTGGTAGAAACTTGTTTGCTCGGCCTATCTTCTTCAGCTTGATCTGCCTCGACATCTTGGATATTGGCGACAGCGAACGACTTTGTAGCCTCTTCTTGGTCGTCTTCAGCCCTATAATACGCCTGCAACATCAACAATCACAGTTCAATAGATACGGAATCAATGAACACCAAGAAATACTGTGAACGAAGCGAGACTTACCCCACATGTCCGAGGCGGTGACAGGACTTTGAAAGAGTTGGGACGGTTGTTGAAATTTGTCTCTGAAATCCCCGGTACTCCTTCGGGATTCGTGAAATGATCCACGTCATGTCCCACCTACGGACGGCATCACCAGTTAAACTTCAATTTTCAGTATATAGTGTACGCGGATCATACGGAATTATGGATTATAGAACAGGAGCGAGTTTGTTAGTCCTTACTCTTCCTCCACCGCCAAACTCAAAAGCGTCACTGTCAAGTGCAACACGATACTTCCCAGGCAAGTCACACCCGACTTAGCACCTGCGCATGGAATGCTCATTAGTAAAACTAAACCGATTTAACAGTTTTAAGCGAAGGAATAGACAAGATGTGAATATGTGATGCCACTGAAATAAGTCTGTCAGTCTGCATACTTCTCGTACGTGTTCTCTGGATGGAAATTGAAAACAAATACCAAGTCGCCTCTTTCAAAAACGATAACCTGTTAAAGAGATGACGTTGTTTTATTCAATTTGTAGCCAAGCAGAAAAGGTGTTCTACTTTGACGAGTATAACAAAGACACAATCGTTTTGCCGTCAATGTTGTTCACTGACGACAATGCAGGAATACTAGACACTAGGATTTACAATCAATTTAAGTCGGTATATATATACCATGTCTTCTTCGTTTGCACTGCTGACAATCTGCTTGGTTGAAGACAGAAATGAAAATTTATCGTCTAGCATATCATATTCATGGCACCATCGAATGCATTCATAAACTGCGAAAGAAAAGGATGTCATTTGGCTCGTTATTATGACAATTTAAAATAAACGCGCAGCTATGTTTCTTATATTGTCTCGGGTGCCCAAGTCTGACGCTTGACAATTGAGCAAGGGTAGGACCATATCGCAACCAAGTTATAAAACGCTAAATACGCATTTAGAACGACAGGTCGACAGTGTCTTCAGCAGGAGTACAGATGTACCTTGTATCAAAGATGATCAGTATCGACTAAATTCCATTAACGTCTGCACTTTTCGTAACTCCAATTATTGCCTTCTCTTGGGAAGTCATCCATTCAGGGTGGCCAAACTTACGATCAATTTCAAAGAGAAACGACATTAGCGTACAGCCAAGGATTTTTATTTTTTTAAAAAAGAATAAAAATAAAACTACTTATAACCTTGAAAAAGTCATTCGATAATGCATTCGCTGTAAATGCATACCTCGTTACCCATGAAGTTAACGTAACCTTCACCAGTTCACCTCCTAAGGGTTAAGGCCATTGTAATGAAAATGAATCATCGACCACTCTTCGTCCTTTTTGTTCTTCAAATAATTTGTCCATTTGTCGGGAATAGCCATAGCTAGGCTATACTCGTAGCCAACACCTCTTTCAGACACGGGACGACACAGTCCAGGCATTCCAGAAACATCTTCGGCAATCACTGTCGCTTCAGGCTTTACATTATAGATCAGGCGATTTGCAGGCATAAGATAAACAACAGCGTCAACGTCTGTGGATTCACTTTCTCCTTGTTCTTGAAGCAGCAGCAGACAGCAGTCCTTGTCGTGGCCGTCTTCTCCTTGATGTTCATAGAGACGGGCAACTAAGGCTTCTTAACAGTGCTCCTCAGAGCATACCGCGATTGCTGGCTTTGGTCGACAGAATAAGTAGCAGACTTTTATAAGAATAATCCACACTATTAGTTATCTCAAAACTATTGTTCATCTGAAAATAAAAAGTTGATAGTTACCTTCTCAAAATAAACTATATGGAATTATTTGAGATTATTTTGAGAATGAAAACTTTGACAATAGATTATTTTGACATAAACAATAGTTCGGATTATTTTGAGAATATCACCAATAATATGGATTATTCTTGTAAAATAACCCAATAAATTATGTAATTGATTAATTAAATTGTAAAATGAATTTTGGTGGAATTTTATTATAAATTAAACAGTAGAGTTTAATTTCACTTCTAAATAAAGTTAAGGGGTTAAATTGACACAATTATAAGTTGGGTCTAATTTCACCATTGAACAAAGTTAATGGGCAAATTACCTATTTTTATTTATTTTAGTAGTTGCTTTTAGGAGGTGGTGAGGTTGGGGTTTGTACGGTAACACCTCATTTTTCGTTCTAGTTCTAGTGGTAATAATAAAAATCATTTAATCTTTTGACGGTACGTTTGAAAACCGTGATTTCATGTGAAATTTTGGAATTGCATAAAATTATGCAGTAATTTTCCTGTGAGGCACAACTCACATAAAGTTAATGTAAGACCAATGTACAAATTGCAATTAAAAGGTTACAAAATCATGAAACAAATCCACTAAAATCAATTACAAGGGTATTAAAAAAGATTAGTAACGATTAATCATAATTATCATTTAAATAGTACAAAAACTATACAAATAAGGCGGATTTACAATAATTTATTGTAAGACCTGACTCACATAAGAATTTGTGAAAATTATGTGTTTTGAAATCCTAAATTTGGTTGTCTTGGAGGTAAAGCATAAGACATGTAATCAAGCAAAATCCGAAAATCAAGGAGAAAATATTGCACGAATCAAAATCAAACAAACCTACAGGATCGCTAAACAATGACGATTTCCCGATGGATTTCCAGCATTATGTCCAATTTTTTTATAAATACGAGCCTTCGTCGAAACTCTAAACACACATCATATATTCGGAATTCTGAATACACTTTCACAAATCTCCTTATCTCAAATACTCTTAGAGTGTGTTTGGATATGGGTATTTCATTTGGAAATGTGGATTTGATACAAATGACATGTTTGGGAAAGTTGCAAAGATTTGGATTTGGATTTGTGGAAAATCCAAGCCTATTCTCATCTAAGCATAAATTTGATAATTTCAAATCCCACCCCCACCCCATGTCATTTACAAATACAAAATTTCACATTCCATATTCCAAATGAGGATTTACAAATGAAATGACCATTGCCAAACACTATCTAACAAAATTGTTTTCCAACATTTATAGACTCCAAAGGTAGATCTCGACCTATGCAAAGACAACGTCCTTTATGATATAAACTTACAAGGAATACACTATCCCGATGCGATATCAAAACTGTGAACTCTCTTTAATAAAGGGATAGTAGCAACTCGAACTCTTAATTGAATAACCCGTCTAGGTTGCAAAAAAAAAAAAAACGAACTTTTACAATGAACAAACACATTTATAAGTGAACTTTAGCAAAACCTTCATTAACGCATTAAATAAAACTTAGCACGAATTCAATATTAACTGTACCGATTTCATTAAACCGTTAAAAATGCAAAATTGAGAATTTTTACAAATTATTTATCAGATCTGAGAAACAGTCTGGAAACCGCCACTGTCAATGAAACGCCAGAACTCAGGCGATTCCACAAGCATATCGCAACGGTTCTGGCGTTCTGTAGCATATTTTTGCATTCATTTTTCGACATACATTCGCATATGTAAAAAACAGATTTAGCTCAACTGTCAAAATTAAAAGTTTGATTAGGTTCGTATATTTCATTTTTAAAGAGGAAAATATGAGAATATTTCACTAATTCGACTATAGAGTATCTATTTTTATATATGCATATATCTATATATCTATATATCTATATATCTATATCTATCTAATAGTAGAAAATATGTATATATTTTATACCGTGTATTTAGGAAAGTCTTATATACTTGTATATGGAAACTCGTCCTATTGTAATTACCTTTATATATTCAATGAAATACCGCAACCTGATATGTTGACATCTTTACCACGGGACTCCATCGTTTTCTCTTCACTCGTTTTCGGTCCAGCTTGAGCGTTCGGCCTCCTTCCGCTCCACTGCGGGGCTGTATTAGTAGAAATATGTAAATATTTTATACCGTGTATTTAAGAAAGTCTTGTATAAAATAATTCATCCTATTGTAACCTATATATATTCAATGAAATACCACAACCCAAGTAAGAGGATTAATCAATTTACACTATATATATATCTATATATTAAATTAAGGTAGGGTAGAGCAATGTTGACGTGACAACGTAAAAATACAGCAATCCATTGATATATTTATGTTTTTGCCACGAATATGACACAACTCGTGGCTAAATTTATGTTTTTGCCACGTGTGTAACTTAATTCGTGGCTAAATGAACATTTTTGTTACGAATATCTTTTTTTCCGTAATGCAAGTGATTATTTGTCACGGTATCAGAGCAATTAAAATAGTTTGTTCCGTAACTAAATAAATTTTTGCCACGTTTTCCATGCTCATATGGTGGAGTTCTCTAAAATGACAATGTCATATGATTTCAATGTTGTACGACGTGTCAAGGAGATCTTGCGGTAATTTTATTCTAATACCTTGGAGGAGGTACTCTTGGATGCTAGTGTATCGAAATCGGAATTCCAGAAAGCATTTTTGATGTATTCGTTGTGCATGGTATTGTGTCCGACGACTTGTGACAAGGTGAGGAGCAGTTTAATGCCCTTGGTATCTCTTGTAGCTTCGGCCAAAAGCTATGATTGGTCGGAGTTTGTTTATGAAAACCTCTGTGATGAAGTAAAAAAGTTTGATAAAAAACTGAAGGAAAAAGCAATTATGAAAGGAATTAGTGGGTGCATTTACGTTCTAGTGATGAGTTCTTTTTTTATTGCCAAAAATCAGTATATTATTTACATCATTTTTGTTTTATGTTATTAAGAATTGAATATTGAAAGGTAGAATGGTGGTGTTGCAGATCTTTTATTTGGATCGGCTGGATAGACAACCTCTTGATTGGGTTGTTTACCAAGTATTAAAGCATGGAGCAACGAAGATGTCTTTAAAGATGTACGTGAGAGCAAACATGAAACGGATGATTTTGGCAAGACAGGGGTCAGAATGTTCTTGTCGAATTTGATTCCTAAAGTTTTGAACATTGTAGTAGTTAATAACTCCAGACAGTTTTTTTCTTGCGGATGCTATTAATAACTCCAGGCAGTTTTTTTCTTGCAGATGCTAACTGTTTCATATGAAACAAGCATGTTTTGGAGGCTGACGATGTCTTGCAGTCACTGATATATCAAATATTAGTTCACTGCAGGTATCTTAATTTATTTATTTTTTGGTGAATGGTCAAATTATATTAAAGTTCAACATGAATACAAGACACCATACATACAATTTGCCGCTGAGCCTCTTATCTACACCATCGGTCCCACCTAGATTACATCAAGAAACACTTGGCAAGCCAATTGCTATCATGAGTTTTGAGATTACAATCAATAACTTTACTAATACGAAACTTTACTTCCTTTCTAATCAACTCATGCACTACTTGTGGTCTTGGAAGTACATTCTCTAATCGACATTTATTCTCCGCCATCCAAATATGGTAGGGTAGAGCAATGTTGACGTGACAACGTAAAAATACAGCAATCCATTGATATATTTATGTTTTTGCCACGAATATGACAATACTCGTGGCTAAATTTATGTTTTTGCCACGTGTGTAACTTAATTCGTGGCTAAATGAAAATTTTTGCTACGAATATAAATTTTTGCATGATGCAAGTGATTATTTGTCACGGTAACATTTATTCCATGACATATATTTTTTCTCATGGCCATCAAAATAGTTTTTTCCCTAAAAAAAAATAAATTTTTGCCACATTTTTCATGCGGAAAATTACATTTTTGTTTCTAACATTATTTATTTCATCGTATTCTCAGTTACTATATATGTGTTTTTTTTCCAGCTCCATAATGGCATGCCAACAATTTGTTTCAATTCGTTACTTGTAGACGGGATGGAGATAAGTTCTATTTTTCAATAATCCGGCTAACAACGGGTTAACCTATGTGGCGGTCGAATACGATGATTTCATGAGACTTTATGACAATTTCTATCCTCCAATTATTGGTTACCGAACTTCCTATATCCGGTCAACTATCCGATTGGAAGTTCAAAATTCATTTTACCTATAGAATGTCACGACAAACGATCACTCAATGAGTATAGAGGAGAGTGGTTTTTCCGAAAAGCTAAATTGGAGTATAATAAATCTAGGCGTGAATGGGTTACAGAGGCCATGTATGGGACGGTTGAATTCATGCGCTTGTTGTGGAGTATTATTTTAACCATTGACCAGTTCCTTTATCGGGATATACGCCAAATACTACATGAACTAACGATGCACTGGTTATTATAACTATTTTTTGGGAATTGAGTACATTAAACACCTATTATGTAAAAGTTAATTATATGTAAATATGTTTACAAATGTGAAATGTACACGTGTACACATTCAACGACTCAACGAGTTATGAGGTTTTAAAGATGTTTTGTGCGACATTAACATATACTTCCTCCATTCCATTTGATTCTATACATATTCCTTTTTCGGAAATTCCAATCGATTCTATACATTTCTATTTTAGTCTCTACTTTATTAAACTAAAAGACCAATATACCCTTCACTAATACCCACTCAACCCACTTGCAAACAATAAAGTAGGGGTATTTAAGTAATTCCATTATCTACCCCACTTGATTTTCTTCTACCTTAATTACCGTGTTTTGGTCAAACGTATAGAATCAAACGGAATGGAGGAAGTATATTTTAACATATAAATATAGATCGTCGATTAAAGATGCTCTAAAACAGGTGGTTTTTTTGTCTCCACAAATGCGGATAAGATATGTAACGTTGTTACAAGATGCAGTGGAAAATGGTCACTCGATCTATAACGCGTCTAAAGACGCATTTACTGTTCATCGTGTTCTCGTAACTACACATATTGGAGGGCAAGGGTTTCATCATCAAATAATCTGGTACTTAAAGAGGTCATGGCTATTGATGACGAGCATTATTAGACGAGATTTAATAATGGTTTGCATCCGAGTCCATTACGTAGGGCTGTATTTACCGGTGTATCCGATAACGTGAAATTGAATTGCGGCTTGACAACGTTAAGAGATGGTCTGGAACATTTTTATAAAATTGAGAATTTTTACAAATTATTTATTAGATCATAGAAACGGTTTGAAAACCACCAGAGCCAGTTAAACGCCAGAACTTAAGCGATTCCAAAAGCAAATCGCAACGATTCTAGCGTTCTAAGCATATTTTTGCATTCATTTTTTTGACAAACATTCGCGTACAAAATGGGTTTAGTTCAAGTGTTGAAATTAAAAGTTTGTTTAGGTTCGTGTATTTCATTTTTAAAGTTGAAAAGGCAATCCGTTGATATATTTATGTTTTTGCCACGAATATGACATAACTCGTGGCTAATCCGTGGCTAAATGAACATTTTTGCTACGAATATAAATTTTTACGTGATGCAAGTGATTATTTGTCACGGTAACATTTATCTCATGACATAAATTTTTTCTCATGGCCATGAAAATTGTTTTTCTCCCTGAAAAAAAATAAATTTTTGCCACATTTTTCATGCGAAAAATTCTCTAAAATGACATTTTTGTTTTTCTAACATTATTTATTTTCATCGTATTCTCAGCTACTATATATGTGTTTTTTTTCCAGCTCTACAATGACATGCCAACAATTTAGGCGTGAATGGGTTACGGAGGCCTTGTATGGGACGATTGAATTCTTGCGCTTATTGTGGAGTATTATTTTAACCATTGACCAGTTCCTTTATCGGGATATACGCCCAATACTACATGAAATTGTATCCAATAATGGGGTGTTATCTTCACAAAATATGAAGATCGAGATATGATTTAATTTCACTATAGTTATATATTAAATTATTTGTATTATTAATTTTATATATGAGACTAAATTTAATTTTATTGGTGTACATAATTAATAAATACAAATACATTCGGATTTAACTAAGATTGGTTATCTTGTCATCACTTTACTATGACTTCGGTGTTTCAAATCGAATGGTCCATAATGAAGTTTATGAAGCAACAAAACTTATCGATTTTCTTAAGCAATTAGTATGATTGGTTAATAAAGTCGGCAATTATTTATTGCGCTCAATAAAAATGAAAAACATGTCAACTTTAATTATCATCCTCAACATTTAGTAAGCTTTTTTTTATGGTTTTTTTTCGAGTTAATTTGTTTATTTTATAGATTCTTACAGAAAAACTTTGATGCACCGATTACTATAACAATTTGTTGGGAATTGAATACATTCAAAACCTAATTTGATGTCTTGCTTATTGGACATAGGTTTTACGAGCATGGTGTCTTGCTCCACCAATTATCAAGTAAATCCTAATTCGATTTTTTTTTTTTTTTTTTTTTTAACTTGACGAAGGTTTCCATGAGGATGAAACATTTGGCGAAGTCAAAGAAGCGTCGGGCATAGGTAATTAATTAAGTAGTTGTTTTTTGGGAATGGATAATTGTAATAGGACACCCTAAAAGGGAACCAAACCCTTTGAGGCCTATATTGTAACACCCCGATCCCAACTAAAAGGTGGAAAGCCACTCACGGTAGCTCGCCAGGCTGCGTACATCGCTCACAAACCAACACGGGTTCTTTCCAGCGCACTTTGTCACCAACACGGGTTCTTTCCAGCGCACTTTGTCCTCATTCGTGCGCATCTTTTTAAGCATCATGTCACTTGAGCGAACACATGGACCTCTTTAACAGGATACCCGAGCCGAATAACGTTTTCGGACAACCTCGGATATTACATTCAAGAATATGCTTGATATGAGAATGCTAGTCACCACAAACATTTTCATCATGATAAAGTTGTAAACTTTGACAGAAATGGATACAACCTTGTCTTTATATAGGCTCTAAACCCTAGATTGATCCTCACTAACAAACAACAAAGATGACATCTAATTCCTTTTTGTTTCTTACTCCGTACAACGTTATTTCACCTGATGTTTTTACTCTTCCAAAACTCTTCTGCCTTCTTTTTCCAGTCCACATGAACTTGGCCCAAAGTACTTGCTTCTTCACTTAGGCCCAAAGTTCTTTCTTCACACATTTGGGCTTGTCTTGCATTTGGTCTCTCTTTAGTTGGTCTTTCTTTAGTGGGCCAACCTCATTTCTCCTACATACATACATCGCTACAGTCGATATCGCTTGAACCGCTAATCTGTTAGTTCCTAGGCCAAATATAGCTACTGTCGATATCGTTTCACCTGAGCTGTTTTCCAAGCAGCATCAACCCTTGAACATCAGTTTCGCTGTTAGAATATCTTTGTTTATATTGCGTGTACATTTACGCATTCCTGGACCCCTTTATCCCGTCTAAATGCACCTGTGAAAAGTCCACAACTAAGAAGTCAAGACTTTACCAGGGGCAATTTCAGAGACATTTTTAGCAACATAGACAACCGTGTATGGTACAAAGGTTTGCCCAATCAAATCTGTGAATCTAATAGTCTCGTCTCTAGGCAAGCCCAACGACAGCTTAAGTGGCAGTATTTCACACAGATTTCTGTTCTTTGATCTACAGTCGATGAATTTCCAGCAGTCTGGTGAGGACGAAATCGCATTCTGCAAACTCATTAATGTGCAGATTTTCTTTGCTGGGATTCCCTTTTTTTTTTTTTTTCATATGGATTAGACTGCTCCTTTGGTATCCATTTCGCTCTGGAGACCTTTTGTAACAAAACCTCTCTCGTAATTTGTCGATTGCACTTGGGACTTGGGAGTATGGCCGCTTACATTGTTTGAAGTTAAGCAACTTTCCGTATGTTGTTTGCTATAATATCAGTCATTGCCGCTGAATCTAACTTGGTGGGGAGGTTAAAAATTTCAATTACACAAAATTATGCATGAGACCATTTCACAATAATATTACTTCGTATACTATATAAAATTAATTTCAAATCAAACTCAGCCGCACCACCGAAAGTTAAACTTCCCAAAATGTGAAGGAGATCACGTAATTTATTTAACTAATCCTAGACGTATAATAGGCAAAAAATTTGATCTTAAGTGGCGGTAAATGGCAATGTACTAAACCATGGATTACACATTTTAGCTATGCAAACACCACATTTCGTGACAAGTTCATCGCCTGCTCAAGTTTTCGGAACATCAACAACTCATAACGCCCTAAGAATTCCGCTAACTACTAGCGCTTTCATGCATACACACAGGAAATCATCAATTTATTCACTGAACGATTACACGACGTGCAACAACTTTATCGCTTCCAAGAGGAGTCGAGGACTAGTTCAAGGAAAGTACACTGGTGACGGAAATGGTAAACTAACATCAAACTTAAGTGCGTTGAAGAGGTTAAGTTTTGTATCCACAACCTCACCAGATAAGGATAGACCCTGCGAAGAACTTTGTTCGGAGTTTTCTTTGGTAGAAACTTGTTTGCTCGGCCTATCTTCTTCAGCTTGATCTGCCTCGACATCTTGGATATTGGCGACAGCGAACGACTTTGTAGCCTCTTCTTGGTCGTCTTCAGCCCTATAATACGCCTGCAACATCAACAACCGCAGTTCAATAGATACGGAATCAATAATGAACACCAAGAAATACTGTGAACGAAGCGAGACGTACCACACATGTACGAGGCGGTGACAGGACTTTGAAAGAATTGGGACGGTTGTTGAAATTTGTCTCTGCAATCCCCGGTACTCCTTCGGGATTCGTGAAATGATCCACGTCATGTCCCACCTACGGACGGCATCACGAGTTAAACTTCAATTTTCGGTATATAGGTGTAGTGTGTACGTGGATCATACGGAATTATGGATTATAGAACAGGAGCGAGTTTGTTAGTCCTTACTCTTCCTCTACCGCCAAACTCAAAAGCGTCACTGTCAAGTGCAACACGATACTTCCCAGGCATGTCACACCCGACTTTGTATCTGCGCAAGGAACACTCGTTAATAAAATTACTCAGATGTAACAGTTTTAGATCGAGTTCTCCCTCATTTCACTGAAAAAGTCTCTTTCAGATTTTACATGAGCACCGAGCACGACACAGTGTAATGGGGGCTCATCTATTGAAACGAAGGGAGTACTAAAGAAGGAATAGATAAGATGTGAGTATGTGACGCCACTGAAATTAAGTCCGTGCATACCCCTCGTACGTGTTCTCTGGATGGAAATTGAAAACAAATACCAAATCGCCTCTTTCAAAAACGATAACCTGTTAAAGAGATGACGTCATTTATTCACTTCGTAGCCAAACATAAATCCGTTCTACTTTGACAGTGTGTACTGGACAGACAACTATTTAAGTTGGTGTATATACCTTGTCTTCTTCATTTGCACTGCTGACAATCTGTTTGGTTGACGACAGAAATGAAAATTTATCGTCTAGCAGATTCATGGCACGGTCAAATGCATTCATAAACTGCACATAGAAATGGATGTCATTTGGCCCGTCATTACAGAAATTTCAAATGAGAATTGTTTATGTTAAATTACACAAATACAAATTATATAAGTGTAATCAATGTTAATGAATTGCATGATATGAAATTACATCGACCGTCTATTTATAGACAACATAACAACGAGGGTAATTATATCGAAGTGGTACTTCGCCAAGAGACACGTTCCGCCAAGGGACACTAACACCGTTCTTTGAATCTCGTGTATGCCTTGTATTTGTCAATATACTCATATCGTAAATATACTCTAATAGTTTAAGACCAGCACGAAGCTTTGTTGCTTGTATTATTTCGGGTACCCAGGTAAAACAATCGACAACTGAACATCAGGAGGACCACTCTAAGTCTGAGTGATAAAACACTAAACAGGCATTTAGAAATTAGAACAGAGTGGTCAGCAGGCATCCTCTAGAATATATTTCAGAAGACCTGGTCAACTGTAGATACTAAGTCGACACTCGACTGACGTAAATGCAAAGTACAGAGGGTTTTTAGAAGAATCTGCTTGCATGTACCTTGTATCGAAGATGATCGGTGTCGACTAAATTCCATTGACGTCTGCACTTTTCATAACTCCAATTATTGCCTTCTCTTGGGAAGTCGATCCATTCAGGGTGGCCAAACTTACGATCAATTTCAAAAGAGAGACGATATTAGCTTACAACCAAGCATTTTTTTTTTCTTTGACGTTAAGAATAAAATTACTTGTAACCCTGAAAAAGTCATTCGATAATTACCTCGTTACCCATGAAGTTAAGGTAACCTTCACCTCCTAAGGCCATTGTAATAAAATGAATCATCTGCGGCATTTGTCCAAGTAATTAGAATCATAAAGCAATTTCTGGTGCATAGAATAACAATAAACATATAAACATGGTAAAACAAAAACAGCAGAAAATTCGAACTCGCCTTATGAAGGGCAATTCCTCTCTCGATTGCCAGAGAGGGTTCTTGCAGGCAGGACATTCCAGTATACATTTCTTGGTCCATCAAGAAAAACGCCATCGTTTTGTCTCCAACAATTGCCTGAAAATTATGAGACATCGATTCACAGAATTATGAAAATATTCAAAAATCGCTTCGAAGTAAAAGAAACATTATAAAGCTCTCTCCAATCTGCTGAACTGAAAGTTCAAAAAGACGAAAAACTCAGACCTGATCGTGACTCTCGGCATAGGCAACACACTTCTCAGTGTATCTCCTCTTTGTCAAACTTAGCATAATTTCGCTCATAGACCACTCTTCATCCTTTTTGTTCTTCAGGTAATCAATCCATTTGTCCGGAATAGCCATAGCCAGGCGATACTCGAAGCCAACCCCTCCTTCAGACACGGGACGACATAGTCCAGGCATTCCAGAAACATCTTCGGCAATCACTGTCGCTTCAGGATTAATTGTATAGATCAGACGATTTGCAAGCATTAGATAAACAACAGCGTCAACGTCTGTGGACTCGCTGAAATACTCGTTGTAGTTCCCCGTAAAAGCCATGTTTATCCCATGATGGTGATATAACATCGAGGTAACCCCGTCGAAACGAAATCCATCAAACCGATATTCTTCAAGCCACCACCTCAAGTTCGATAAGAGGAACCGAAGGACTTCCCAGTTTGCATAGTTGAACAGTCTACTGTCCCACAGCTGGTGGTATCCGCGATTGCCAGAGTGAAAGTATGATTCCTGTGAGCTTTGTCCGACATCAAAACCGTTCAGACCGTCAGTGATGTTGTTGCTTGCATGGCTGTGTATGACATCCATCAATACCCGTAAACCTAAGCTATGAGCCTTGTCAATCAGATATTTAAGGTCGTCTGGGGTTCCGGATCGACTACTCACAGCAAAGAAGTTTGTGACATGATACCCAAACGAAGCGTAGTAAGAATGTTCCATCAGAGCCATCAATTGCACGGTGTTATAGTTGTTTGCCTTGATACGAGGCAACACTTCGTCTGCGAATTCTCGGTATGAATTTATACGAGGCTCTGAGCAGCTCATTCCCACGTGTGCCTCATATATCCGAGGAGCTTTTGGTTTCGGGGGACGAGGATGTTTAAATTGATAGCTGCAATAACAGCGAACAAAGAAATCAGTATGCACTCCATCTAAAACAAGGCGTAATAAATGATAAATCCTTCACAACTAACATTCACCTTTCTTGTGCAGGCGGGTCCCAGTAAACGCCATCGTATGGTGCAGCAAATCTCGAGGGGTCTACGGTAGCATATCTAATCCATGCAGGAATACGGTCAACCCAAACTCCATTTCCGTGCTTAAACCGGAACTTAACTCTCGAGTTGTGAGGAATAGCGGGTTTTCCACCCGAGTCTGGTATCTTAATGCTCCAAACACCAAACTCATTCTTTTCCATCCTATGATTTGCACCGTTCCAACCATTGAAATCGCCAATTAGTTGCGCTTCCCTAACTCAAAAACAATAATCATTCCAGTAAGCGGTGAACATATCAGAGATCATAAGAAAATGCAGAAGCGTAATTCAGCTGACAGAGCTAACTTACTGCGCAGCAGGGGCCCATTCTCGGTACACAATGTGACCGTCTTCTTTGTTGAACCCAAACTTTAAGTATCCTAAAGCAACAAACAAACAAACAAAACTTGAGATTTTGTTTCGGAAGTTTGAGGGATATTTCAGAAGGGCAGATGAAGACGTTACCTCGAGCGAATTCTTCGAGACCACCCTCATATTTCTCAATGAGTGTGGCTTGATCTACGTATCTCTTCATCCTGTACCTAAAATGATCTTTGTAGGATTCCAAGCCTGGATCGACGTTGAAGATTGCAAGATTCTCAGTGGCCGCTTCGGTTTCTTCCATTGCTTGGGTGTTTTCGGTGGCAACGGCCACGACAAGAGAACGCTGCTTCACCTGTCAAAACGACAATGTCAGACGGCAATGAGTAACAATACTGCGTGAAATTAGACGACAAATCTCACGCAGTGTCCCCGGTACCTGAGATTTTGACGTAGAAGGAGATGAACAATTCCTACGGAGTTTTTCCGGACCATTCACCAGCACCGCTGGTAGGTTTACAATTGACCGGTAGCTACCTTCACCCTGCCAAAGCAACCAACTGCTCTAAGTGCGACACTCACGAACAAAACGACATTTCAGATCACACTGTATGTCTTACAATGCGTGTACTGATTAACTCATACTAGTAATCAAATCGAATTTCAAGAGAACCTTTCTTCAACCGACTTTCAAACGCATAATCAAAATTACCTACAGCTTACCTGACACTGCACAGAAGTCAGAAAACATAACACTATAAAAACGTAAAATGTACTACAAATTAATCTATAAAGTAGAAATACAGTCGATCACTAATAAATTCAACCTTAAAGTTCACGTCCTCGTGAATTTACTACTGAAAGCCCGTTCTTTTAGACTTAATATCAGTTCAGTTCAGTTCGATTCAACTCCTCCTAATACAAAATTGTTCTTACCATCAGTCCAATTCAAGTAAGTTTTAGTTACCAGTACAAAATTGACTTAAATTTTAAAACAATATAGGCGAAAATCACGAGATTTTGGCCAAAAAAAACGCGACCACGACTGATACCGAGATTTAACACTTTCCAGCTTTCCAATCTACACCCTCCAAATCAAAATCCAACAAAACCTTTGCTAAACCCATGAAATTTTACTCAACAATTACAAAAACCCTAATCAATAATATTAAAATTACACAAAAATTAAAGCAAAATTAAGAGATTTAGGAAGTACCCTTTTGAGAAAATTGGATGAATTAAAGTGGGCACCAACTGGAATTGCATTTGAAACACCAACACAAAAACCATTTATTCCCATAATTTTCCCCTGTTTTTCAACAAAAACAACACACTAATTTAATCACTTTATTATATATCTATATAATAAAATAAATCAATAACTAAATATTTATATAAAGTGCAAAAATTTACAGTGCTAAAAGAGTGATGACATTAAATTCAAAGAGCAAAACACCAAAAATTATGTGACTCAGTAACAATCAACTTTATGAGGTGGAAATTTGAAGTGATTGTTTCTTAGTAGGGTAAGTGCAGTGTAATAAGTGTTGAATTTTATGAATGAAATTGTGAAAATTTTGTATGATAAATGACTGTAAGAGTGTAAAGTGATGAATCATCTTGCAATATTTGTGTTTGGTTTCACCTGAAACTGCAAAATGACAAGTTATTGTTTTAATTTATGTCAGATTTGATGACGAAATTCGTGCCCTTTTCTTTTATTGAACGGTGCACAACCGTTACTATAAAAATCTCGTTGGCTTGGCTTGGCTTGATAATGATTTTGAAAGAATATTTAAAAGACGGGTTGGTGTTAGGTAAAATTGTATCACACCGTGATAACTCGATAGTAAAATGTTAAAAAGTAAATACAAATTTTACAATCATATCGTCTCATTGTACGATATAACTCGATAGTAAATGAATTATTCTTCGAATGTAATTTAATTATATTTACCGGTGGAATTACATTAGGACAAATGGGATTTTAGGACCCCACTTGTATTTAATGTCATCGGAGTATATCAAGTGGTAACTAGTAAATATGGCAGTGGTATTATTATGGTCAGTTAGCCATTTTTTATATTGATATTTGTCATAGGGAGAGCATCGACCACCTCGAACCATAATGAGGACCGAATTTGTTTTTCAGGTGGACGGGGGGCTGGATCGAAAGGTCCTTCGTCTGGATCAGAACTAGAACGAATGGGCTTGGTCCGGGTTTTGGACCGGGCCGAGTGGGAATTAGGACCGAACAGTGAGAAAAGTTGAACGGAGAACCGGTCTAACAACGTCCTCAGTCTTGACCGAATGAACCGGTTTAGTCCAATTATTTGATTCGGACCGAGACTTGCTCTCCCCTCCTATCTAAAATATTACTCGATGTTAAATAGAACTTGAATGTTCATGATGGATTGGAGAGAATATTATTTACGAGTAATTGATGAGATTGGAGATTGTTAAAGTTTGATTATGATATAAAAATTTTGATCTCTAAAATTGGGCATTGTGGTTCAGTATTTGAAAGCTCGATGCAAGATAATTAAATCCCCATGTTTTGTCCTACATGAAAAAAATTGTTTAATAAAATGAATAAAGAGGATATGTGATGACCGATGAGGTATAAAGTGAATATATATAGTGATTCGTTACTCATTAAAATTATCCCGTATGGATAATTTTTACCATCTTTGAGGAAAAACGATAAGGAAAAATTGGTAAAAAAAAACACGACATTGATCCCCTAATGCACATGAAGCTCACCCGTTTGTTTACAATCTGAAATACATTAAATAAAGGTTCATAATCTCTGAGCCTTTCACTTTGCTTACAAAAATTTATGGGTAAAATGAAGTTCGTATTCAAACATTCGGGTGAATTATTTTGTTGATTTTGACTTAAGAACTAGTGTTTAAGAAGTAAGATGTAAAATCTGACTCCGTATTATTAACCTATAAAACAAAAGTAATTTCTACATAGTATTGACTAATGAGGTAACCATAAATCTACAAATAATATACTCACTTCATAATTTATTTCCCCTAGTGCCTATAATCAATTTTATTGTACTTTGAAAAAATTCGTTTATCATGCATTCGCTGAACAAGAAATATTTAAATTGGCTAAAATTCAAATCAATTTGAATAAAAAGGAAAGCGATCAATGAGTATCTCACTAAAAATGGTGAAAAATAATCCCATACATGAATCAATTTCCTTAGAAAACATTCAAAACTTTCATTTTGATTATCTTACAAAGTTTTAGAGAAGATATTAGCCAAACAACTATGATCAAAAAATCGTCATTATAAATTACATGTTTGGTTCCCTTTTTCCTTTGTATCATTTTAACTTTAGGACTCATATTACTCCCTCCGTTTCGGTGATTTGTTTACATTTACTTTATACACATTTATCGATGTGAGGAGAGAGGTAAATTAAAAAACTATAAAAATAATAATATAAGTACAGTGGGTAAAATAAAACAATGTGATTGGTTAAGGAAGTTGGGTCCACCGCCACAAGTGGATCAACATAGACATTTATAGAAAGTGTAAACAAATGACCCGTACACCCATAAATAGAAAGTGTAAACAAATGACCGGGACGGAGGGAGTACAAAAAATAAATAGATAAGCTATCTAATCATAATGTCTTTTGTTAAGGTTAAAATGAGTCCCTTTTTCCACGTTGCTCCAAACAACGTTTAAGTTTTTAGTTTTCGTTAATTATCATTAAAAAAATTTCAAACACAGATGCCCCTAACAGCTTCTTAATGACTATAATGTATAATGTAATTATATTAATTAAAAACACGAATGCCTCTAACGGCTTTAAAGTGACCAAAATCTAACTATATTAAGAGTTTTTCTAAAATGTGCCATAAGAACACATGTTTACAACCCATAAAAGAAAATTATTATCAAAAATTCAAGGATATTATTGAAAGATTCAACTAATTTATCATGGATAATCATTGAAAATAGTTTCATTATATATTTTCTTAACATGTACCCTTACGACACATTTTAGAAAAACCCATATTAATAGTACTTGTAAAAAGTATCTCTATTATAAGACCGTTTCACACGAGACAGTCGATAAAATTTCTCACCACTTAATTCATTACGAAATGCTGACAATTTCTATTAAACACGTAAAAACAATTTCATTTTAGAATTACCGGTCAACTAAAATGCCTAAAAATTACTCTTCCCCTAAAAATGTCAACTCCAATACAATCGTAAAAGAGAAGCATTGCATATTCTTTGTGCAATTTTTACCCAAAAATCAATGAAATGCAGAAAATTTAGCAAACAATTTCTGAACAAAATTAAAAACCCTAAAAAAAAGGAAAGTAAACGAAGTAATATCCACATTTTTTGACAGATTAACATTGAACACAATTACACACAACTCAAGCGTGAAGAAACATAACAACTACGGAGTACTCTATAAATACTTGAAAATACCTAATTTTTTTTGACAATTTAATTTTAATTTTAATTTAGAGATTACCAAACACATTTTTTCGAATTAAAATTTCTCTTACTTTCTCTCTCCTATCCATGGATCCATACAAGGTTTGTTCTTCAATTTTGCCCTAATTTTTGACGTTTAATTTCGATGATTTCACACTTGTTTGACGATATTTGTGTATTGTTTGTTGTTCATGCATGATTTTTTTTTATTATTTTTTTTTTAATTTCGATGATGTTACGTTTGTTTGATGATAATTGTGTGTTTTTATTTGTTTAATTAGGTTTTGCAATAATAAATCGTTTGATTGATTCAGTTTCGTTCATCAAGTGCACTCTATATTAGTGTTCAGTGTTTGAATTGATTTCAATGATATTTGATAATTGCATTCATATTTAATAGGGCAAAGTGTTGAGTAATTTTATTGTCGTGCGCATGAAACGTTCTTGCTGTATAATTAATCATTTGATAACAATGTTGTGTTGTTGTTAATTGATTTTGAATTAATGTAGTTTTGATCATGCACACAATTTTGATGTTTAATTTAAGCATTTTCGAGTTTTTGAATCGAGTTTCTCGATGCTGTTGGCTCGTGTTTGATTGTAGTTGTGTGCTTGTGATTGAATTGTCATGTTTTGTTAATTTGAATTAATATTAGTTTTGTTCATCAAGTGCACATAATTTTAATTGTTCAATGTTGTTGAATTGATTCAGATGATGTTACTCTTGTTTGCTTTATTTTAAACTAGTTGTTTTCGTCATCAAGTGCACGTAATTTTGATGTTTTTAATTACGAGTTTTTTTAATTGAATTTCAATCATGTTACTCTTGTTTAATACAGAGTAATACTCCGTATTTTTTAATCATATTATTACGGTTTGTAAGATATCGTTTGATTGAATTTCTCTTGTGTTGGTTTGTTTCGATTTTGGTGTAGTTCATTCCATCAAGTGCACAAAATTCTCCATATTGGACCACCAATTCAGGTGCTCCTGTGTATAACAACAACTCCTCCTTGACTGTCGGTACCCGAGGTAATGTATTTGTTTGCGTGCAATTCATTATTTTTGTGTTTGATCATGTTTCGGGGTTACGGGATTCGCTCCGTACCAACTTTGAGATTCACTTGAAATGATTTTAACGGTTCATTCACGTATTGATGTGCTCCGATTTGATTGGAATTTGCTAGGATGAACAAATTCATATGCTTTGTGCTTTGCATAACAATAGTTCTCATGAGACCAATTCGCTTGCGTCGTCTCACACTAGAAACTTCTCTTGCCGCTTAATTTCAATTCTTGTACTTGTACATTAAAATGTTGAAAGATAAAAATGAATTAGCAAATTATGTTCGTTGTAATATTCCCACCGAATCAGAATAAAGCGAATCAGAAACTCGAATCAACCATAGTTCGAATCTGGTAACCCAGGTTTCAGGTATTTTTTATATGAAGTCCTTGTTTAGAATTATTGAAAAGCATATGGTAACTGTAATCAAACAGCGAAGGTTAGATATATGCTGAGTAATTCTTTGTGTTATCAAAAAAATAATTCACATTTAACATTTTATAGATTTGAAGTTAGGCGTGTGTCCCAAGAACTTCAATTTAGAATTGAATGTGTTTGATTCAGATATTTCCTTTTTTTTCCTGAAGGAGATTCAGATTTTTTTTATTATATTTTTTTTCTGATGTCAATGGGTTACTCACTTACATGCATAAGATTATGATAGATTACTATTTCTCATCCTCCTGGATGATGTTTGTTTTTTTGAGCATTGATCTGTTGCACCTGAATAATGTTGACCATGGTATCAACTTATAGTATGCAGAATGCGTCGACAAATGAA
Organism: Dianthus caryophyllus; assembly: GCA_023091065.1. NCBI lineage: Eukaryota > Viridiplantae > Streptophyta > Magnoliopsida > Caryophyllales > Caryophyllaceae > Dianthus > Dianthus caryophyllus. Next base: position 2,323,992 of record CM041526.1, on the reverse strand, counting down.
AATATAAGAGAGGAAAGATAGTTGTAAACTCATGAGAGGTTTGATCACGTCATTATCGGAAAATATTCTGAATAACCCCACGAGTGTTTATTGGGGTCGGGTAAAGAGAAGTTTTATCGTGATTGTCAGGGGCGTCCAGTGAAATTTGGAAGCCCTGTTCAAAGTTTTTGTTAGTGGCATTAACGTTATTATATGAAAAATAAAACTATTGCATTTTCAATAATATTCGGACACATTTTCAAGGTGATGGATGTTAGGTCTTGATGCTTTAGTATTCAAGAATACGTTTCTTCATTTTGTGACTTTTGAATTTGATCAAGTAGCGTTTAATTCTTAAATTAAAAATGATAGATGATGTTGTTGGTCTCTGTGTCAAAAAATTATATATTTAGGGTCCTGTTTCTTATTGGGCCAGCTTCCGAGAACCGAATTCCACTGTCTGGTGGCTGGCCCTAGTGATTATAAATGTTGCTGGGTCAGAATTTGCCGCGACTTTTTTTTTTCTTTCGAACAACTACCATGCAATTTTTATTTTTAATCGTTATTATTGATGATTTTGCTTAGTGCAACGGAACCCTGATGTTTCGGTTTAATAATCAATATCTGCAGGTGTGAGTGTGACATCTCATTTAGGAGTCTCATCCACCTATTGGTTTCATTTAATTAAATTGATTAAATATCTTCTGATATTTTTGGTTCTTTAGTTTTTTTTTTTTTACTCTCTTTTCTTATATTCACGGAAGTTTAGGGTGCCACATTACATCATGATGGCTTTAAAGTTTTGAGGATTGTTTTGATGACGTATTAGTTGGTTTGGGACGAAGTGACATGGTTTGGCTGGATTAGACGACTAACTCCATGATCACAATCGAGGCAAATTTTGATACAATGGCTGCTGTGCATATTGTAGTGTCCTCGCTATAGTCACTTTTGTTACACTAATATTTTGGTTTAAGGCTTTAGTGACTAAGTTAACTTTTTTAGCCTTAATTGCGGTGCCAGTTAGAATGTTTGACACTACTGTCTATGATTAAATTTCCTTTTATTATCTTAACATGGCGTGTTAACCTCATCAAAATTATGCGTCTAAGTAGCATAGAGTATTGTAGTATATTCACATTCGACTGAATCAACGAGGAGTGAGTTGGGGGATGATTTCCTACGAGAATTAAATGTGGCCTAGAGGACTGAGACTGGTACGGTTGAATATCTCCAATCCAGAACTTAAGTACCGATTACTGGACTGTTAACGCATATGTATCTGAACAGGTCCAATTCTTTTGGAGGATTACCATTTATTGGAGAAACTTGCCAACTTTGATAGGGAGCGTATCCCAGAACGTGTTGTTCATGCTAGGGGAGCGAGTGCTAAGGGATTTTTTGAAGTCACCCACAATGTGTCTCACCTCACTTGTGCTGATTTCCTACGTGCCCCTGGGGTCCAGACGCCTGTTATTGTTCGTTTCTCTACTGTTGTCCATGAACGTGGCAGTCCTGAAACACTCAGGGACCCTCGAGGTTTCGCTGTGAAGTTCTACACTAGAGAGGTAAGGGGTATCATTCATGCTACGTATAACTCATTGTGTTTCCTTGAAAGCTGACAGCACTGGTTTTGTCATAAAATTCCTAAGGACACACTTAATCTGACTATTTAAACGGGATTCTCCTCTGTTTTTCCTATCTTCTTCATCTTGTCACTTGTCGATTAAGGTTTTAGAACTGAACTATGGTGATTTTGGATCTTGTTTATATGCAGGGTAATTTTGATATGGTGGGGAATAATTTTCCAGTGTTTTTCATACGTGACGGCATAAAGTTCCCTGATATGGTGCATGCGTTTAAACCCAACCCCAAATCTCACATCCAAGAGAACTGGAGGATCCTTGATTTCTTCTCTCACCATCCCGAGAGTTTGCACATGTTTACTTTTCTCTTTGATGATCTCGGGATTCCTTCAGATTACAGGCACATGGAAGGGGCTGGTGTTAACACTTATACACTGATTAACAAGGCGGGGAAAACTCATTACGTCAAGTTTCATTGGAAGCCAACCTGTGGAGTGAAGTGTCTTTTGGAAGACGAGGCCATTAAAGTCGGTGGCGCTAACCACAGCCACGCTACTCAGGACCTCTATGACTCAATCGCTGCCGGGAACTATCCCGAATGGAAATTGTTCATTCAAACCATGGACCCGGCCGACGAAGATAAGTTTGACTTTGACCCGCTAGACGTTACCAAGACATGGCCCGAGGACATTTTACCCCTTCAGCCAGTTGGACGTCTAGTCTTGAATAGGAACATCGACAACTTCTTTGCTGAAAATGAACAGCTCGCGTTTTGCCCTGCCATTGTTGTTCCTGGCATCTACTACTCAGATGACAAGCTGCTTCAGACTAGAATTTTCTCGTACGCAGACACCCAAAGACACCGCCTTGGTCCCAACTACTTGCAGCTTCCTGTTAATGCTCCAAAATCTGCTCATCATAACAATCACTATGATGGGTTCATGAACTTCATGCACAGGGACGAGGAGGTATCCACTGTGGACTTGCATTTTATGTTCCAATTTGAAAATTATCTATACTCTCATGCCCTCTATCTGAAAATTATGTCCGATTTCAGGTTGATTATTTCCCTTCAAGATACGATCCTGTTCGCCATGCCGAGAAGTATCCGATTCCACCAAATGTCTTGAGTGGGAGACGTGAAAAGGTTAGTTGTCTATTCTTCTGTTCTGCTCGTAGATTCAAAGCTCAGTACAAATCAGCTTTGCAGTTGTGCGTGTAGAAATGACAAGGCGGTTTTCATCTTTAAGGATATGGATAGACTGACCAACAGACCCTTGTTTGGAAGGAAGGCGTATGAGGGGAAGGGATGGCAGTAAGTTGGGTTGGAGGGGCGATAAATGGAAGATTCCATATTTCTCGATCCAACCTCTTTGGACGGAAAAACTGTAGCTCCGTGTTACAAATTGTTAACACAAACAACTTACGGAGTATTCTAAGTCATTATAAAAAATTGGTGTGAATTGTGGAATACTCCCTATTGAAAAATTGGCCTAGATGTGTTAGTATGGTACTTTAGGATGTGTTAATGTAGTCGGAATTTTTTTTTAAGAAGTGCGAGAAGCATAGCAAAGAACTAGCAATGATGATGATTTAGTACATAACAAAGAAAGGACTCAAACAAAGTGTTACCCTCACATAGATTGTAGGTTATTAGATTAGAGGGCAACCGAGTGATCCACTCTCCATCGACAAGCCAAACTAAAATCCTTCGTACCCCGTCTTCCACGACCCTTTCGAATTTCAACTGAATGTTTTGCGATCTTTGTGATTGCAGCAAGTAATTTTCAAAGAGAACAACTTCAAGCAGCCTGGAGAAAGATACAGATCGTTCGATCCCGCCAGGTGAGTCTAATTACATTCGATACATGCCCTCAACTGCTCTCCTGTAAAAGCAACTCTAACGTATCTCCCATCTATCTATAACTTCGTAGGCAAGAGAGATTCCTTCAGAGGTGGGTGGACGCGCTATCTTCACCTCGTGTCACTCACGAGATCCGCAGCATTTGGATCTCGTACTGGTCACAGGTAGGGTATCCAATTGTTTTTATTCCACAATCGGTTTTGTAATGCCTAACCGTCACCAACTATTTTTCAGGCGGACAAGTCGTTGGGCATGAAGCTAGCAAGTAGGCTCAATGTCAGGCCAACCATGTGAAGCTTCTCTATATCACCATAATGACGGCATCGTGAAGTCTAATTTATCGCTATCTTTGTTATGGTCGTGTTTTGGGTCAAGTTCTGACAGTAATCAATATAACAAAATATAATGTTGTCTTTCAAGTTACAGATTTACTGTATAGTCTAGAAGATGTGTGTATGTTTCAGTGTCTGGTAATCTGGTTATATGTTTTTTACTGTCAAATGTAGCTGTAATAAAAGAAAATGATGTGTTTTCTGTCTGTGGAACAATAAAATACTGATTTTCGGATATATTCTCTGAATTTTGTTTTAATTCTTACCTTTTTCTGTTGGGGCGATGTCGTTGCGAGCAAACCAACTCCTTGTTGGTAAGACCGCCGTTTTGATAAAGCATACTGCTGCTGTGATGGGTTGCTCTCGCTTAAGGCGTTGCTCGCTTGCCTGCATTCATTATGTCGATCTGAGTAACGTAACATTAGTGAATGCATGGTTTCGGAAAACAAAGACATCGAGTGGCGTGAACATTGTACCTTGTTAAACCCTGAAACTCGACGAATTTATCTTGAATTTGTGCACTTTTAAACAAAACAATAATAATACGGAGTAATAGTCACTTAACTTTCCACACACCTACGTACGTTGGCAACACAATGACGTGAATAAAATGAACTTTGAAGAAAAAAAAAATAATAATTCAAATGAGATAAGCACTAAGAAAAAGTGAAAGTAGATTGAACGGTGCCCATTTTCTCAACTTGTGATGATAAACTGTCGTTGTTTGTTAAGTTTGCTGTAATTATTGAAATTTAAAATAATAAAATATATTCCCTCTATTCCCGTCAATTGTTAACGTTTACTTTATTTTCTCTCACAAAATAAAGTAAACATTAACAATTCACTGGAACGGAGGAAGTATTTAATTTATTTACTGTTTGTGTTATGGAAGAAGACGACCGATAAGAAATCGATTGATTCATTACAAAAATGTCATAGATAAAGATGCGTTATTGTACTAACTTTATTCTTGAAAGTCTATGGTTGAACTAAAGATGCGTTATGTGCAGAACTCGACAAAGTTATCGAGTGGTATTATTTGCGTTCTACGAGTATGCTGGATATCTAAGAACGTAGCTGTCTGCTAACTATTTCGATTTTAAAACCAATGGGTATCCACTTTGTGGTCGTGTTATTTGAGTCGGATTTTGCAGCAGTCGTCGTTATAATTCATTTGTCCTTCAATTTACAGTCTTAGTGTTTTTCAGTGTCTAGTAATCTCGAGTAAACCCTGTCGATATCGATAAGACTGTGCAGATGAGGTGAGGCATGCTGCTGCAGTGATGCACTGATCGTGCTTACGACAACCCATTTGGCTGCGCTCTGTCGCTCTGAAAAACGAGACGGAGCCAAATGTAGATCATCATACCATACCATGTTGATGAATACTTAACCATGCATGAGTAGGACACATCAATTGTTCTGAGAGACCCGTCTCACGCTGAAAACAAAAAGTTTACTGAATTGTTGAAATTTCAACTCTAAGCAATATCAGTGTCACTTTCAGAAACCTGTAGATAGTAAGATAGATACTCGTACAAGGTAACAAAAATGACACATTAACTTTTTGAATAAAATTTAAAAAAAAAAATCAAGTGCAATAATTCAAATAAAGATAAGCACTAATAACATAACATGAAATGGTAAAGCAAATTGCATTATTGTCTGCCAGTTTGACAAGTGATATTATGGACCAATGAAATTAGGATACTATATTCTAAATATTTCATCTAATCTCATTATATCTCGTGTATAAATTTTGAATTTTTTACATATATACGAGTATATAGAAAAAAATAGTCATAAAATATCTTACTATCTTAGTTGATATACCCTCCATTCAACTATACGTCTATACTTACAATCGGTACATTACAAGTTTACAACATATGTACATTGTTGGGCATTGTTAGGAACCTACTCAACCAAAAACTTAAGCTGATGGTTGGAGGTCCAAGATCGATTATATACTCTAACACGCCCCCTCACGCGAATGTCTTTTTGGGCTTGAAGCGTGGACGCAACTACATGCCCGCCTACCTGGTGCGATATATACCACTTTGAAAGTGAGTGGTGGAAGCTTAAGCTGATGGTTGGAGGCCCAACATCGATTACATATTCTAAGACGGAGATGCATAAATGAGTGCGTTTTTAACAAGTACAACAAGCAATTACGGAGTATCATATATTTATAATTTTATATGAAGTGAAATACACTACTCCGTACATATATTGTCGTTACATGTATTTTAACAAACGTAAAATAATAGGTGAAATATGTATTACGTAATAAATTTGAATAGACGGAGTACGAACTTAGTGTAGGGGACTAACCTAGTGGCCTATAATATTAGAATAGATGATTCATATATCAATTATGTGTCCACCACGTGAAAATTTTCGACGAAGGTAATGCATATTTCGTCAATGTTGATAAGATAACGAAGTATAAAGAGTTTTGATTTGCAACTAAGAGATATTATTTCCATGTATGCGGTGGTTATACATTGTCGTAGATTTATTGATACGAATTTGCGGAAGCGATATTTGATGAATTAGACTTATAATTCATTAATGGTGAACGAACTCAAGACCTATTGAGATCGAACAAGTTAATATTTAAAGACACGTTTGAATAAAAACGGAGTATTTTGCTAAGCAAGCAAGTTGATTTTCCTTAAAACTTCATCATCTATTACAAATAATCAAAGGCTATAAATAGTCAAATTGAAGGCAACGAAAAGTTGCTCACACAAAGAAAAACTTATTAAGACTAATAATTAAGCTTAATTAAGACCCTTAATTATTATAGAATTAAAACATGAAACTAAAGACTCCTAACAACCCCTTTATTAACTAAATAAAATGGAAACTAACTTAATGCAATAGCCTAAATACTCTGATTATGACGAAACTTGTCGATGACCGCATCCTTTATAGAGTACAATTGAACCATTTAATGTCGAGTCCAAAAATGATATGGACTATGGAGTACGTAGTACTTTCTAATGCAATAATTTTATTATATATTTCTTTTAAGATTAGTTATTTAAAAAAGTACTTCGTATACAGTATATTAATAAGTGATTCTCATATAAAATTTTAGTCTAAAAGTTTATAAAATAAAATAAAAACAAAAAAAACACTAAAACATGTATTCGATCGTATTATTTTAAATGTAAAATGTCCGATTAAAATTCTAGCACGAAAAAAAATTTATATGTTGTTTATGTCACTCTAAAGTTCAAACCGTATATATGTTTCTTACAAAGTTTTGGTTCAATTGCAGATATTTTCTATGATGATATAAAATAATATTTTAACAATTTAAATATAAGTTTGATAAGTTCAAACGAAAAAAAAAAAAAAAAAAAAATAAGCTGCGTGTGTTTACCGTCGTATGAAAAAAACAATAATAATAAAATAATAATATAAAACAAGACCTAAAATCCAAAATTACAAAAATTTCAACATAAAAGGGACATGACACGCCCACTGGCCACTACGCAAAATTGAAAGTGGGCATGGGCCATTGGATATCTATAAATCATTGAGCAGCCCGATTTGACTATTTAATTGGAAAAACTGACTGAAAAATATATTACTCGTATTTTAAAATAAAAGTTACTTGAAGATTAAAAGGTAGTTAGATATGAAAAGAAATAGTTACAAATGTAGATAAAAGTAACATTGATAAATTAGCTAATTATTACGGAGAACTACTCGTGTACAGTTTGGTAGATATCATAAGTTGGTTGATTTGATGAATTTTAAATTTAAAATAAAATTGGAGATGATGAATACTCACTCCCGTTATTTGTTTATCTTTTTCTACTATTATACTCCGTATATTGTAAGGAACCAATTCAACCAAAAATTTAAGCTGATGGTTGGAGGCCCAAGAGGCCAAGATCAGTTTTATATACTCTAATATATACGAATCAATGCTGCGCTAGTTTAATTATTACTCCGTATTACTATCTAGAAACCATTTAACCTAAACTGACATCTATTGAAATTAGTGATCATATTGGACCAGCTTATATTGCAACATATAGCAAACTGTTAATTTTCATCTATTCTCAAAATAGAAAGATAAACAAATAATTAAGACGGAGTAAATAATATTTTTGATAAAGTTTAAATTTAAAATAAAATTGGAGATGTCATAATTTTGTGGTGTAAAATGTATAGTACAAGAGATTTTTGCACGCACTACGGATGAAATACGATATCACTTTAATTGAATGAAATTAAAACATGGGTTGGCAATTGGCTTAGTTAGGGTCCTTGAAGAGAAATGTAGTTGTTGAGATATCACATTGCTCTATTATTTATTGTCTTATAAAAGAATAGAGACGGCATGTACTTGAAGGCATATTCCAAATCCTAATAGTGGAGGATGATTGATGAAGGATAATTTGTTTGGTTCTCTTTTGTAACGATTCGTCTGTTAGAAAACCGTCTTAATTTTATAAATTTACTAGTCGTATATGAGTTATAAGGACAGTGCAATAAGGAGGTGATTCGAATCTGTGACTATAGTCATTTATACCTTAACTTTAGCCATATAGGCGAAGACATCCTTAGTGTTTAGATGGCACGCTCGTCGAGATCGAGAGGGAGGTATTTTATAAATGGACTTTTAAATTTGTGAGTAATAAAGAAGATGGAAGCAGATAATCAATTTACTTTTACAGTTGTGAGTAATTTTGTAGCAATTAAATTGCTCTTAGTCTACATTTGATCCCGTAGATGAGAAATGAACATCTTTCTGTTTGAAAACTAAGATAAGTCATACACTCATACTCAACTTAAGTTGCATATTTTGATTACGGAGTATATTGTTGGACAGTGGACACTATGATGCGAAACGACGGCGGAAATAGACATAAAATGATAATTAAAATAAAAAGGATAAGCAGACACCAAGTTATTAGACTATAAACGATGAACGAGATTGGGCTAACCAAGCACCTATTTGCCTAATCGGCAATAATTAGGAGACGCATCCTAATAAATCACTAGTTTAGATTGTACGCAACAATCTGAAAACTCACAAATAAACGAAACCCACGTTTTTTGAGAGAAAACAACTTTTATATTTCATCAAAATCTTGTTCAAATGAATTACAAGCTTCAGTATTTATAGGAAAAAACTTAAACTAACTATGACTAGATTCGTATCTAAGTTTAATGAATCTTAAATTTATTATAACTAAATTTATTATAACTGTTCAATTAATCTAAAACTAATTATGACTTGATTCATTGTTTAAGTTCAATGAATCTTAAACTAAATATAGCTAAATTAATTGTCTAAGTTTAATATATTTTAAATATAATTTAATCCGCCGTATACGTATCACACTATTTACTTGACATAACTACTTCAATTTGAGAAATTCAGTTCGATTTAACTTGACATTACTCAATTTCTGTGACAAAAGCGAACATGCTTGAAATCTAAATTCACCCCACTTCCACATCGTGAGGCCTACTTGTTAATAAAATCAATAAATTATCACACCTAAATAATCTAATCAATAAGGACATATCAAAGCTTAAAATGATCTTCCTTGCCTTAATTTAATAATTCGATTTCAAATATGATCAAAATCAACCCAACTTAAACTTTATAAGAATAACACATGCTAGTAGCTCGACCCACAACTGAATACTCGATTAAACTCGCCTTTGTTGTACAAAGTATAAATTTATATTCTGTGCAGATTCAAAAATTGATTATACAAAGAGAAATAACATTGAAAAATTTATGATAAATATTTATGGAGTATGAAGAATTATAAATAATTATGACAATTATATGAGAAAAACATATGTTAATAAAATAAAAATAGAAGGATTGATATCTACCTTCTCCTCTAACAATCGATTTAAATAATATATTTTCTTGTGTGGTTCCACTGTTCAAAATATCTACTCCGTAATATTTTATGTATTACGGAGTATGAGGGAAAAAGAAGATACTGCAAAAGAGACTGTTCAAAAGATACCGTCGTTAGTATTTCTCTAAAAATAGATACTCGTAGAATTGAGGGAGGAGTTCCCAAGAAGAAAGCAAAAGGCTCCACAAAGGCACAAGCCACGGGACCGAGCACAGTAAGTCGCCCCCACAGCATTATAGAGACAGCCTGCCAAATTATCAACTATCGGCACCGTTCGTTGATGGTTCAATACGCGTATTTTCAATTAACTTAATATAATTGTCGATAATACATGTTTTTGATAAGAAATTTCTCCTATATGCAATCAAACAGAGGATCCCTTCAAAAATTATTTCAGGATAACAATACGAGAGCGTGCCATTTGAGATAAACTAAAGAATTGATTTTATTTGTTTATTTTTTTATTTTTTTTTTATTTTACAGAAATTGTTATCGATTTTATTGATCTTTTGTAAGTCTAGCTTGATATTTGTTATAGTTCAACTAACATTTAACAAAATAAGAAATATAAAATTCATACTCGTAGAATATTATATCATTCAAATGTAGCAGAATTAAAAGTTCGAAAATATTAAAGAGACTGTCTAAAAGAGACGTAACACCGATAACATAGAAGCTAGAATGGTTCGATATATTCCGTATATAGCACTTGGGCTTATCTAATTAAAATTGAATAATAGGAGTAACAATGTAACATTAACTCCGTACACGTAATTTGAAAGCAATTTGTCTTCTATTTTTGCAAGTGGAGTGATTACTATAAATTGGCATGTCCTTTGGTAAGAAGCAGTGTACTCACTCATCTCACTCTTCTTTCTTTTCATAAAATCAAACTTATAAATTTTCACAAAAAAATAATAATTTTTTCTTTCTTATTATTACAAAATAATGGATCCATATAAGGTTTGTGCCATGTACTAAAAATATTTATGCATGCTTTTTTTATACATTAGATTAAATTATTTCAAAATCGTTTATTTACGAGTTTTGTAGTCGAAATTTTAGGGTTCGACTGATTACATTCTTTAATGATACGATGATGTTCGTAACATTAATTAAGCTTCTAATCCGTTATATATATAGCGATACAATTAAAATAAGAAGTTTAGAGATAAAGGAATTCGATCTGTTTATATGGTGTATCATGTATGTATATAATACTACGTGTATAAAGGACAAATTAATAAATCTAATATTACCCTAATATAATTTTAATAGTAATCGAGAAATAAACGTACGTATATCAAGTGGAAGATCGTCTATTTGGTAGTGATCATCGTGATCATGTTATTTATACGTCAAAATAATATAACTATGGAGTATAAGTTAATGAAAATAATTAAATACGAAATGAATTTTACAGTTTGACTTTTTTTGTATGGGAATTTGAGAAAAGTGTAGATAAATGACTGAAACAGAAGGAGTACTTCGTATTTTTCTACCGACTATAATTTATGAATGATGTATTATTTAATTTGCAGTATCGACCGTCAAGTGCGTTCAACTCGCCATACTTGACTACAAATACGGGATCGCCCGTTTACAACGACAACTCTGCTCTCACTATTGGCTCCCGAGGTATATATTTTCTCATTCTTAGCTAGCTTAATTAGTCATTCAATAGTAGTGAACTAGTGATAATTATTTAAATTTGATAGTATTTCGTAGACCGTAGTAGATTTTGGGAATTTGGGTTGAACATGCGACGTGTAAAACGAGATTTGTATCACTTTAATAGTTACCTTGACCGCTGGCAAAAAAAAAAAAAAAAATAGTTACCTTGACAATGACATTGTGTCAATTTTGACCTCTGAAAAATGGCTACATTTTAGTTAACAATGATCATTATAAACGTTATTATGAACGTATTCTAGACAATAAAAACTCATCTAAGCTGTCATACTATATTAGTATATGATAAGATTTATAATAGAGGTAGATTTCATAAGGAGTAATTATTATTGATAGATGTTGTATCGAATTACATATGATATTTAAACTATTTATACTAATAGCTCACAATATTAGGAAAAGCTAGATCTAGCTAATACTAACTTATTCTCTAAGATAATAATATTTCCTAACAATATTTGGTATATTCTAATAATATACTACGGAGTATATTATTTATTTCTTCCCTAATATTTGAGATGGATCCAGCCTAATATAAATTCCCACATTGCGTCCCACATCGGTTATGAGATAAGAGTTGGTCTTGTTTATAAGGCTAGGGGCTACTCCTCCTATTGTCAATTGGTTTTAGGATGGAACCTCACCAGGCACTTATAAGCACTCTCTACTCTCATAGGTGTGGCGAGGCAGTGGAATTTAATATGGTATCAGAGCCCAGGGTTGTGTGACCTACAGCTGGAAGAGAGGCAAGTGCCCCCCAGTCTGGTTTGAAAGTGGGCTCGCATGTGAGGGGGCGTGTTGGAGATGGATCCAGCCTAATATAAATTCCCACATCGCGTCCCACATCGGTTATGAGATAAGAGTTGGTCTTGTTTATATGGCTAGGGGCTACTCCTCCTACTAGACCTTATAAGCAAACTCTCTCATACTCTCGGGTGTGGCCCAGGCCCGTGGAATTTAATACGGCTAGATATAATATTTTTATGTTAATCTAAAGGTATTGGTCTATAAAAAGTTTCAAATTATTGATTTAATTAGTTTTATTACTAGTATGTATTTATTACTACATGTGATTGTTTTTAAGTCAAAAACATCTTACTATAAAAGCACCACCTAAAATATGAACATAACACTAAATACGAACACTTTATCAATCATTAACCTCATTTTTTCTTTTTTTGTGACATACTTTTGGCGATAAATCGCCTAACTCCTTGTTGTATGCCAAACAAAACAACTTTTTGTTAACAATGATTACGATTAAAAGTACGTAATTTGAGGTCAATTCGAGTTTGGGTCTATCATACTAACATAATTAACCGAAGATATCATGAGCTCATGGCCTAATAGTCAGGACAAAATGTGTATCTGAAAATAGGTCTCAAGTTCGAATCATGTTCTCTTAGTTAAAAAAGAAACATGATTAAGAATTACACGCCGTAAATACTATTGAAATTGTTATAAAAAATAATACCAGTCAAAATGCTTCCGATCTGAGTTTTTATGAGCTCTAGTTCAACTCAACTCGATTCAGATCTGGCCAAATCTAGCTTGACTTGGGCACCGGCTCAAAATTAGTTTCACAAAGCTCGAGCCGAGTTTTGATCGATTTGATTCCCAAGGGCCAAGGCTTGTTGAACCGACCCCGTTGATTTACACGCTTAAGCATAACACTCTTTTCGTGTAGATAACACGCTCTCGTTTCTCCGCTGTCATCAACGACAGTACGTTTTATACATATCATGCAAGATCAATTAACTGAGTTCATGCGTTAATGTTACATAAAAAAAAAACAGGACCAATTTTGTTGGAAGACTATCATCTGATCGAAAAGATAACGACATGGACACACGAGCGTATCCCAGAACGAGTCGTTCATGCAAGGGGTGCCAGTGCTAAGGGCTTCTTTGAAGTCACTCATGACATTACTCACCTCACCTGCGCTGATTTTCTGCGCGCTCCCGGTGTTCAGACTCCTGTCATTGTTCGGTTTTCTACTGTCATTCATGAGCGCGGTAGTCCTGAAACTCTCCGTGACCCTCGTGGTTTCGCAACTAAGTTCTACACCCGAGAGGTACGCTGTTGAACTAAATTTTGAGTTTCTAATCGTCGTAGGTTTCATCATGAGTCATCTAAAACCGCTCTACTTCGTATGTGTTACCTGTCTGTTAGATTATAAAACCGATATTGGACCTTCAACCATCAGCATAACTTTTGGTTGAGTTAGTTCCGTACATGGTATCACAGCCTTGTGACCAGAGGTCACGGGTTCGAATCTCACCGCTCACCACTCCTTTTCGTTGAGTTAATTCCTAATAATGTCGCCTCTGATAACTGAAGCGTAAAATCTATATTATGTTGGTTTTCAGGGAAACTTTGATTTGGTGGGGAACAATTTCCCGGTGTTTTTCACGCGTGACGCAATGCAGTTCTTTGATCTGATCCGAGCCTTCAAACCGAACCCCAAATCCCACATCCAAGAGGACTGGAGGTTCCTTGACCACTGCTCGCACCTCCCCGAGAGTCTCAACACGTTCACGTTCTTCTACGACGACATGGGTATCCCGATCAACTACCGACACATGATTGGGTCCGGGGTCCACACCTTCACTATGTTAAACAAAGCGGGTAAGGTCACGTACGTAAAGTTCCACTGGAGGCCCACCTGCGGAGTCAAGAACATGCTCGAGGACGAGGCTGCTAAAGTCGTCGCAGAAAACCACAGTCACGCCACCAAAGACCTGTACGACTCAATTGCCTCAGGAAACTACCCTGAGTGGAAACTCTTCATTCAGACGATGGACCCCGCTGACGAGGATAAATTTGACTTTGACCCGTTGGACACGACCAAGACATGGCCCGAGGACATTTTACCCCTTCAGCCTGTGGGTCGTATGGTGCTGAACAAAAACATCGACAACTTTTTCAACGAGAATGAAATGCTCGCGTTCAACCCTGCTGCTATTGTTCCTGGCATCCATTTCTCTAATGATAAGATGCTTCAGGCTCGTACTTTTGCGTATGCTGACACTCAACGATACCGTCTTGGTCCTAACTTCATGCAGCTTCCTGTTAATGCTCCTAAGTGTCCTCACCACAACAATCACCGAGATGGTCCTATGAATATGATCCACAGAGACGAAGAGGTATAACGCAGTCGTTTTGCATCTGACAGACACTTAAAAATCATTCGGTACTGTGTGTACTAAGTTTTTTTTTTTTAATGTTTGTTTTCACAGGTCGATTACTTCCCTTCGAGATTCGACCCTGTTCGTGAAGCTGAGAGATTCCCTATCCCTCATTTTGTAGTTCATGGAAGGCGTGAAAGGGTTTGTTACTTAGTTCCACTGATTCATCGATTTGTTCAAAAGACGTTCCTGAAATTTTGAGCGAAACTGACTTGTTTATTGTCTGATGCACAGCAAATTATTCCGAAGGAGAACAACTTCAAGGAACCTGGTGACCGATACAGATCCTGGGATCCCGCAAGGTCGGCTTAGTCACCGCTTTGCTTCTCGTTGCTTTATAATTCTCAGTAACGCGGTTCTCACTTATTCTATTTATCGGTAATTTCAGGCAAGAGAGGTTTATTAATAGATTCGTCAAGGCTTTGTCTGATCCTCGTCTCACTTACGAAATTCGCGCCATTTATGTTTCGTGGTTCACTCAAGTACGTGTCCAAACAAAGCTCTCGTTTGAATTTCCGAGCTACTGATCAATTTCAATTAGTTCGTACGAGTATGGATACTGTCTTTTATTAATTTGAATTTTTGTATAAAACTGCAGGCCGATAAATCTCTGGGCATGAAAGTGGCAAGCAGGCTCAATGTGAGGCCAACCATGTAAGAAAGGCCGATATTTGAATGGTGATAACGGATCACGAAAAACGGGTGACATAGCAACGACAGTATGATGTGATTCCAACGTTTTTTTTATAATTCGGAGTACTTGTAAAGCTTCTTTACTTTCGCGTTCTTGTTGGTCGTTGTACGTGTTTGTGGAAGACCCAAGTAATAAGTAGTCGAGCTTGTTACGTGTATATCTGTGAGCTTGACATATGTGGTACTAGTTGTCTGTTGGAGTATTTACCGGTTTATGCAATGAAAGTTGATTTACTGAACAAAGCCTGTGCGACGATGTACTCTTATAACATACTCTTGTTCTGCTAAAAGATATGCTAAATACTCCTTACCAGAAAGACGTCCGCTTACTGCTGAAGAAGATTGTTTTGCGATGTTAGTTTACGAATTTTTGGGTGTTAAAAAGCTTGTTGATGCGCCTTTTAAACAGCGTATCCAATAATATAGATAAAACTGCGCACAAGCAGCATCAAGATTTCAGAGACGCGTTACATTAGACAGTTTCAAAGGTTGGTAGATTAAGAAGAGATTGAATTACAGGTCATAGAAATAATCGAACATGCTACGCAGTCTGTACGTCTACGAGTACTCAGTTGCAGCACCACCTCTTTTTACTCTACTCGATTGTCTTACATTCTCGAAATCCCACAGCCTCCATAACATGATACACTGACATTATTAAACCAAATCATTACTTGGAACTTGAAGCGACTTCTGCAGCGCTTGTATAGCTGTTGTTGAGCACAGCATTTATCTGTTGGCAAAGCAGGAGTGAACATGCTGTGTTCAGTCTTAATCTAGTGGTGAATTTAACGTTTACCCGGTTTATATAGTCGTTCATCCATCGATTTTTGTATGACTGCGCGTAATATGATTTATGTGCGACAGATATCGGTGTGGTGAAAGATTTATCCGATTTTACGACAGCAAAAAAAAACAACTGCGCGTAATTTCAACCTTAGGCCTTAACACATCATTCGTAACACAAAGTGTTCATTTGCAGCTGACGATAGTCTATATTACCCAGAAATTTTTACACAGAGGAGAATACAGAAGTTCAATTTTTTCGATACAAACCCCAAACCATACAAATTCAAGCAAAAAAAAAAACGAAGACGACGGAATAAAATCAGTGGAACTTGAGACTGGTCAAGATGTTGTTGTTAACGGGGTCAGCCAAGTGATCGAGCAAGTTCTGGAACGGTCCAACACCGGTAACAAGTCCCTGAATGAAGTACCCTAAGATAGCCAACATCGCCAACCTTCCGTTTTTCACTTCTTTCAATTTCAACTCCTTCAACGACTTCTCGTCTTTCCCGAACCCCAAGGGGTTAAAAAACGGTCCACCAGGGTACGCTGGTTCACCAGAACCTGAGAACCCCTTTTCCAACCCGAGGAAGTACTGCTTCCCCATCGAACCAGGGTTGTACCAGTCTTGTAAACGACGGTGTTCAGCGAACCCCATCAAGGCCATTTCGAGAACGAATAAGGTGTAGTTGTCTGCCCAGTAGTTGTATGTTCCTGCAGGTGGGATTACGCCTGTTTGAAACCACGGGAGGGCGGTTTCTGCTGGAATTAGGCCGAGTTTTCCAAGGATTTCAGGGGCAATTGCGCCTGCTGCACCCAGCATTGCAAAGCGACCGTTGATGATTTCACCGTAGGCTAACCATTTTGGCTCGATGAACCCTCCTGTGCCTTCTGGGTCTGATAGCCCCAATGGGTCAAACCCAAAGTCACCTGGTAGGCTGCATATTTTTGTACCACAGCTGATCAGTTTTTCGCCTTTTTTTTTCCGAGGAAATTCTTTTATAAGACTGTCTTACGTATTATTATAGTGAACATTTTTACGGTGGTGTTGTAATTATGTCCATCTTATCAATCTAGTAGTCATTCTTTTTACTTTGCTGTTTTATTACAAGTTTCATTCGATATCATATTACGGTCATATAAAACCGTCTTACTAAAGAATTCTTTGATTGATTACTTACTACGTAGTATTTGACATAAATTAAATGCGGAAAATACCTGCCATCCAAGTAAGAAAGGCTTTGCTTAGATGCAAACCACAATTGCCTGTTTGCTCCTTGCTGTTAACATAAATGATTCACGGAAGTGAAAGCGGATTCTCTGTTCTATTTCACTTATTTAGCTTGCGATTATTTATATTTTATGGTTCACTAATCGATGGATGCTTCTGTTACATTCAATTCACGTAAGAATTAGTGTTACTCCCTCCGTTTCAGTGAATTGTTTACAGTTTGACTTTTTTGTGAGGGGAAAAAAGTCAAACTGTAAACAAATAACTGAGACAGAGGAAAGTACATGTTACGAGATGAATGTGATCATATTTTATATGCTACCGTGAGAAAGTGATGAGTACCTTAACAGGTGGGGTAGCGGATGCCCGAACGACAAAGGAAGATTTCCTGGACGACGAGGCGGAGTTGACGGATTTGACACCGAAAATCTGCCTAGAAGTCTCGACAGAAGAGCTCAACGAAGAGGACACCAAAGCTTGAGTTGCCATTTCTTTTTTATGTGCTCTATAGAGCTATGATATTGTTATTTGTGTTGCTCTAGGCACAAAATAATAATAATACAAAGAGTGAAATATTAGTGCAATCAAATTATAACAAAAAAAATTGTGGAAGTGAATAAAAGTAAAGGAATAAAAAAATCAAGAATAAATGGTGGATATTAGTTGTGAGGTGGACTTGTTTTCAGTGTAGAACGCAGTATCTGAGTGCCCAACAAGTGAATAACATGTGGCAGGTGCCAATATCTTGTGGTTCATTGGATAATGCATTGGATTTTTGGGATGTTTTTTGGTTGCGAAACTTATGACTTAGAACCTGTTCTTTCGCACTTTTGTAGCCTAAATCAACTAAACTAAATCAATCGAATGAATCAACTGAATCAAATGAATGAAATTTGAAATCAACTGAAATGAACTGAATGAAGTTCAATTAAATAACATAGATGTGCTGAACTGAACTGAACTAAAATGTGCTGAAAATAAGTTGGAAAGAACAGGTCCTTATTATGGTTTAGTTTTTGATTTTTGTAGGCCACATTGACACCTACAAAATTAAGATCATGTTTGGGTAAGATGAGCTTCACATAGGAGTATAGGACCCTTTGGGCTTCCAACATGGTCCCCAAGTTCTCATTAACAAGGAGGTATCGACTGTCGAGAATGGGTTGGACTACTCAGTAACACTAGTGAGACTGTCTAACAACATGCTTACTTCAAGACCAATTACATAACACGCAAACCTTTCAGTAGGCACAAATTATTATTTCAGTAGGTAAATGAGGGGTATACCTGTCTTAGTAAGACTTACTGTTTAATTAGTACTAATCCGTATCATATAGGACGATCTAATATAATATGTTTACATGAGGTGGTAAAATAAATGACAAAATGTATTAGAAATTGTTTCATTATGAATTTATTTTACCAAAATGAAATCGACCCAAAACCTTATTCAAGAGATTTAGGACTTCATAGTTCATATCATAAATCTTACGGAGTATTTATTAAAATGAAATTGACCCAAAACCATGTTCAAGAGATTTAAGACTTCATATCATAGAAAAATTATATCAAACGCTAAAAAAAATCTCTCTAAAATGCGTTTGGGTACAAATGGAAGGTGAAAAGAGGGTGGAAATCGTAAGAGAAATGGACACGTGTACGTCGATTTTCTTTCCAAATCTTTCCAAGGATTCGATAATTGCAATGAAAAACCATACTTCTCCCTTCCTCTCACGTCTCCAACCTAACGGTACATTCATTCCATCGTCCCAAGTAAACAGCCGTAAACTAACCTCTTTACACTGGTAAAACATAAAAATAACTCTGAGATCTACGTCCTCTATTTCTGAAACTATTGTACACTGTACACAAAGTTTCGTCGAGGCTAACTTCAGTGTCCTTATACAAGTGTATGCGGTCGTCTCAAAACTGTCTAAATCAATTTGTGGAAAAGGGTCAGTTGCACGACCCAGTTTAGAATTGCGAAGACGTGGATGGCCGAGGATCTCCGTTTTCCAAGACGACCCTTGAAGGCGGACCAAACAGGCTTAGTATCACCTGCAAACATGGTTTTTGCCCACAATTATTCACGAGTCGACGCTAGTAACTTGATTGTCTATGACACGCACTACTTCTAAACATTTGAGACTACGCATATGTGAATATGTGCAAAGTAAGAACTTCACGTTTTCAATTTTTGGAGAAAAATAAAGAAATGAATTCGGCTTGGCACAAGAATATGGATATCGAGATATGTACTTGGTGCATGAGTTCGGTAAAATTGATTTACTCACCGGTAAAAATATAAGACCATGTAAAAACCCGAGGAGTACTAGAGCCAGATACATTTGGAAGTAGTAGACCTGCAGAAGCACAAGTTATTCAGACGAAAGAAGCATACAACTGAAAATCGTTAATTCTTCCATTAACTTAAATTCAGATTGAATACCACAAAGACTCGAGATCTGGCGAAGGCCAAAACTATTACACCGACTAACTTAGTTAGCGTGATTCCGCTGCAAACATGGAAACAAGAGTCAGCAAATACATTCTAGACTATAAGAAGCAATCAGTCAGAGCACAGCAAAATGGTTGAAGTGAAAGCAGGTGGCAACGGTAATGTGCATTAAAAAGCGTAACGTAGTTTCAAGTCAACGCAGGACAATTTCGAAGGAAAAACACAAAAATTGGAAATGTAATCCGTATTAACCTGAACACAGAGGCACCCATAGTACTCAAAGCCTCCTTCATGCGCTGATCTCTACTCCCAGCGCTCACCTAAAAAAAGAGACGGTCACGATGAATATTAGAAAGTTCCTCGTTGAGATGATGAAGAGACCAATTGAAGAGAATTGAAAATGATACCGACCATAAAAGCGTGAGTTATATGTACACAGAATTCCACAGAAATCCCGACGGCCATAACAAGGTTAACAACAGAGACGGCATTTAGCTGGATACCAAGAATAGCCATGACCCCCTGCAATTAATCGTCTTATGAGTCTAATTTGAAACCACCGTGCATAAATACTACAGAGTATCATTGTTAGTTTAATAAATTATGTGCATTTACTACTACAGAGTATAGATATACAATGACAGGAAACGAGAACGGTGGCAGCGAAAATTTACCAGCAGATCTAGCACTATCATTGTTATTACTAGTAGGATGATCAATGAGCTCCATATGCTGAAGTCACCAAAAGATTTGATAAACAATCAGCATCGATCCATTAAAAAGTTAGCCATCAAAAAGATGCCAGGTTTCGGTATTGTGGATAGTCGGATAAATTTTACTAGAGAAACAACAAACCTCCACGTTATAACCAAGCATACGATGAACACAGCTCCTGAAAGGATTTATAAAGGTCACCCATGAGTCTAAAAAATCAATCAATCAATATATATAACTAATTGTTTGCCATACCTACTCTAAGAAGAGACTACCAATTTGAGAGACTCTAAAATTTGCATAGATGTATCAAAAAATATTTCGTCAAACATGACAGTATCCAACAGTTTCCTATGGTTTCATATCTTCCAAAAAACACCAATGGACACCGAGCATATGACATGTTGCATAGATAGCCATGATATACACAGAGTGACCCTACGTCGACCGCCACCTCGAATGGCCAAATCTTACATAGATATGATTTCACGATAAACGCCTGAATATCTGTATATTGCTTCATAATGTAATTTTTTTAACAAAAAGTTGAGAATTTCTAACCAATGGCAATAGAAAGGTTGATCAATGCCGTTCTCCAAATATCCAGATATTGCTCAAAAAATATGTAATACACTGAATACGGAAACACTTCCATCTGCATAACAAAAACATATAACTCAAATTTGGCTCCACCAGAAATGAATAGATTGATGCTCCATAGCAACTAAATAAAAATAGCTGAAGAACTACAATGCACTGAGCTTTCGAACTCTCAAGCACTGAAGATGTTACCTGCAAAGACTTGGAAACCCTGGACGTAAACTCTCGAGCAGCTTTCAATGCATTGACAAAATCAGACTGCCAAGTTGTTCATAATAAACACCATGATAAGTTATGAGATATGGAGACGTTTTTAGCGAAGTGCGATTCGTCAAGTATACTATCATTTGAGACAATTTTCTTACTTGCTTGTTAAGAGGAGTGTGATAAGTACGGAACTCTGATGCGTGTATCACACCATTTTCATAACCTGAAAACATTTGAAGACGGTATCATATCAAACAAATAAAATAATCACCAACAGACAAACTTCATCCAAAAAAAAATCTTTTTTATGGACATATCAAATGTTAGCCTACCTTTCAGGTCCACACTGTTAGAATAAGCACCATGCCCTCCTTTTGCACAATCAGCTGAAGGTAGAGCATCAAGGAACCATGGAAGCTTAACTTTGAATTGATCAGTAGTAGGACGATCATCAACTAATTCTGAGTGAAGAAAGCACTGGATATCACCAGAAATTCAAGCGTTAAGGCTTAAGGGCTCTTTATGCAAACGAAATTTGAAGTCAATGTAAAAGTTCAAGTGACATATTGAATGAAGAGAGTACCGTGGTACAGTCTTTGCAAACTTCACTCACACCGCAAGAAAGTTCCCCTGGAGCACAACAAGGAGGCTGTACGAAAATTCATTAGCTTCACAAAGTTGCTTACATAACCAGTTACTATCGAATGACAAGAAAGGAAGAGTCAAAGACATCTATATTAAAGATTGCAAGGTGCAGTCTATAGGATTTTGATGTAGATATTGTTCGTCTAATAATCACTAACACAGTAAACCAGCTGTGAGTCTGTGACCAGTAGTGTTAGCAATTACCTGGTCATCAGGTGGGCAGTAACTTCCATTTGCAAACTTCCTGCAGCAGCCAAAAGCTTCAGGAGATATCCACACTAGATAATCGTCAATCCATGAAGCTGCTGGTTTGGCTATGTAACTTGACTCGGGAACCAGAGAAGCTTTTATTATCTGCATAAAGATAATCACCAATCATCAAAAAATTAATCACGATGAGGAATTTTTGAAAAAATTAAGAAGCTAACTAAGAGAAGAAGTTAAGAACAGCCTTAAGCAAAACAAGGATACACGACAAGCGAGAGCAATACATCTCTTTGGCAAGGTAATGGAAATATACCTCATTTACAAGAGAACTTTCGTCACAGTGGCTAATAGAGCACAACTTATTCGCTTGCCTTGACTCTGAGCTGAAGAAGTAGACATTTATCAAATTATCAGTGTCTGCTGCAGACGAAAGTTAAGTGAACAGGGCATACTGCTTAACTGTGATGTTCGATTGGATTGTCCAGTTATTTACTTCCTCCGTGCGACTATGTTTTCCCATACGGAGCAAGTCTTACAAAAGACTATTCGTCACTTTTAATTGAAACACCGGCAATAGGTGAAAACATATCAAATAAGTGGGTATAGTGTAAAAGGAAATGGTCAATCACAATAAATTGTGAAAGATGATCTTTTTTTAAAACTTAATGTTCCTATTGGACCTTACAGTAATCCTAGATGTCAATCGGCCCATATTTTTGGCATTATGAAAAAATAGATAAAGTATTATGAAAGATTTCGAAATAACAAATCTAAGCTTTTTGGTATCCAACTAATCAACTATAATATTATACTCTGACAATTTTTCACATATTAACAATCAAGGTCTTGTAACTTTCACCTCTAAAAGTGAAAGCCAGAAGAACACTCTCCTATTTTTTGAAACAAGTAACAATATCCCAGAAGGAAGTGAGACCAGAATAAAAATACCTATAATTGAAGTCCTTCACTACAAAATATACCGGCGGTCCAATCCTGAGATATTCTGAAATATTTTGAAAATATCCCTGATAAAATAAGGATCTGTCAGCTGAAAGATGACAAATAGTTCACCGGGTTCCACAACAAAATAAAAGCACTAGACCTGGAGGTATGAGTCTTTGGGAAGAACAATTTGTTGCTCCAAACCAGGTTCAATCCTGGTGGATAACGTCTAGAAAACATCAAATGCGTTAAAATCTTGACTAGATGTGCATCTTCAACATATCAAACTAGTGAAAGAGCGACAGAACGTAAATAGTACAAATAAACATTACAGAGCACAAGCAAGGCGGACTTACAACACTGGCCAATGCGAGACCGATAAACACAGAAACGACCAGTACTTTAATCAACCATAAACTCAAAATGCGTGCATGGACCTCCTGGAAAATACAAAAAAATAAATCATACCCAGTTAAATTCACCTTGTATACTAATTAATGATTAACGTCGAAAAAAAGGACAAAATGGTAGCAGTGCAGAAATGAGGATCATACAAAAGGTTATGTGATAGTGCAGAAATTAGATCAGGGTATGTTGATAGTGTAAGGTATAGATTAGAGCACAGTATATGTGCCACGCATTGATTCTTTGTTTTACCTACCATCTACTTAAGAAGCAACCAAATTATGTGGAAGCGTGCACTTCTAATAGAAGTAGGGCATATCCTGGTGTTAATAGTAATGACTGCTTTCACATGACAATGTGTTTGGCATGACCTAATGCTTCAGTCGGGTATTTGCACACAGTCACAGAACAATGTTGTAGACTAATATTTATTCGTAGAAAATTTCAATCCGACAAAAGATAAAATACCTTCATATAGTACGCAAGCAGGCCACGTTTTCTAGTACCAATAGCTGCAAGCACACAAATCTAGCTAGTTAAATACAGTTAATATTGAGAGTAGATTCTGGAAAGAAAGACCTCTTGGCTCAAATAATTAAATATCATATATTCTCTCCGTTCCACAATGCTCCTCCCACCACCTTTTACGCAGTCTCTAATGCACTACTTTGACCGTATTTTTTCTCCGTTTATATGCGACTTCTTTTTGTTGAAAATATAGATATATGAAAGATATTGTGATAACAAATGTAAATTATTTTGTTATCATACAACAATTCAATATAAATGTTAAATTATGTACAGACTTTCAAAAAGGTAACTGAATCACTATGGAACCAAGAGAGTACAGAACTTTGAGATATAAAAAAAATCATTTACCAGAATTTGTATCATCAACAGAGGAGACCTTCATGCATGGAATGCAATCAACTCGACGATCTTCAGCCCTCCGAAAGTCGAATACTATGAGCGCGACAAAAGCAGTAACTTGTAGAAGGAAGTCCAGCAGAACTGCAAGAGCTGGAAAAGTAAAAGGGGGGTGTCAGCTAAGTTGAAGAAGGCAAGAACCTAGCAAGATATTTCATCTAAAGATGCCCATATATGAAACTGAAAACTAGTGAGCAAAGAAAAAATAACCTGCAAACATAGAGAAGACACGAACAGCTGGCATTGGGATAAAAGTTCCAACTGCGAACGCTAATACTTCAGATAAACTGGCAAGTGTAATGGATGGTCCAACTTCTACGAGTGCGTTACTTACACGTCCGTCCAAGGACAAATCCTGTGGTTGCCTCTTAACAGATTGAACCAGGATACACATATTATCCACTCCAACCTGAGACAAGGTTTGGTAGTAAATTCACTGCAACTATGCTCGTTTGTGTAAACAATTGGAAAAGAACAGAAACAATTAACTGTGCGAACATATTAAATATACAATGCTGTTTAGTTGGAGAAATGCTTAATGTATGTTAAACTGAACACAGTACCAAGCAACATCCATGTAAGAATGACAAGATGATATATTTTCAAACATTGCTTGTATATTCCAAGAAGCCAATATGATGATATCCACACAAAATAACGCTCACATTTCATACACTTTTCATAGTACCATGCAAGTGTGGTTAATCATCCCTTGCCAGTAGACCTGGCAAAACAGACCCGACCCGATAAGGCTGACCCGAGACCCGAAAGTGACCCGACCCGACCCAGACCCGACCCGTTATGCCTTGACCCGAAATTGACCCGAAACCCAAATTGATCCGATAAAAAATATTCTTGGTGACTTCAAATAATTTAAAAATAACTTATTTGATATCGTATGATCAATTAAAGTCAATTATATACGGAAAAACCTTAAAAAGTAACCTTTTGACGAAAAAAATGTTTCTTTTACTAAAAATTTTCGTTTTGACCCGAAAGGGACCTGACCCGACCCAAATTGACCCGAACCCGAAATGACCCGATATCGACCCGAAACCCGAAATGACCCGACCCGATATGATAATTCAGTCGAACCCGAAATAACCCAACCCGAAATGACCCGGCCCAGACCCGACCCGATTGACCCGTTTGCCAGGTCTAGACCCTTGGTATTGTGATTCACAGGTATACAGAAAAAGAGAGGCAACATGTTAGCAAAGATTGAAGTAAGTAATTTAGTTTTAACATGACTAGCGCAATTCGCAACCACTGATCCTTCATTTCAAAATCTTAGACCAGCTAGTACGATTTCAATATGACATTATTTTAACAAATTAATCTGAAAATCGTAAGACAGAAGCGTTTGCTTACTCAAACCAAGTACACGTAACTACATAGCTAAGCTAGAATATTAAGATTTTAAGATGACTAAGCATCTTTCACAATGAAAAAATGGAACTTACCGCCAAAACTAGAAAAGGAATGACTTCCATGATGATTAGTGTAGATTTCACTCCAATAGCACTGAAGAATCCAACAGATCCTAGAACAGAGAGCATGACCAACATAACTCCAGAAAGACCAAGTAGTACCTAATATTTTACCAGGTATCCGACAATGTTAGAAAAGGGAGGAGAAAGGTCAATCTTCTCCCTAACAGCTGTTAAGAGTTCGACAGTGATTTGGCTCACAAGAAAGGAAGAAAATAAATCAAGTACATAAATAGATGTTGATAAACTCCTCTAAATGACAAGCCCCTTTTTTGTACAAAATTTGTTCAAGTTCATTTTTGATACAGCTACAAACCTACACATGACATGCATAAAAAAATTCTGCAATCAGCAACTTAAGTTATGTTTCTCTTTGCTCAATAATCTATATAGGTGGAACTTAAGTTATGTTCGACAGTTATGTTTATCTTTTTAAATTGGATTATGTGGAACTTCCCAGTAAGTCACATGATGACTTCGTTTGTATGCATTTCAAAGCAGATTTGAAATTTGTCATCTTGGAATAGTAAAAATGGTTCACAATTACAAACACATCGGAATGAACTAAAAGAAAGTGTACTCCTAACAACAAATACTTCACAGACAAATGAAAAACTAGATTGTCAATCTCCTTGTTAAACGTAGTTGAGTACCTAAACCTCCTTATCTTAGGTAACTTAAATTTTCATTAAACAGCAGATGATTATAAAAATCTAACAAAAATCAACCAAACAAGAAATGAAATAAGTAATTGAACCTTACCTTTGATGAAATGAATAGGGTTGACAACTGGGACATGTCACCTAGAGTAAGTGATATATAGGCAAACATCACAAGATAGCTTATCTGGGATACAAGAAAAAAACAAGTGGAATCAATGAGAAGCTGCCATAATCGGTGCTGTCTTACTCTTAATTAAAGCATATAGCACTTTGTTAGAGAAACTGAACATAAAACACTTACCACTATAGTTATAACATCAGCAGTGCTCTCTCTTTTAAGTTCGTCTTCAATTGAGCTTTCCGAAGAAAATGAAACTGTTAAGTTTCTTGTTTGAACCATTGTCAACAACTCATTCTGAAACAAGGAGGGATCAACAAATACCAAAATGAAAAATAAGAAAACGGATGGAAGCAGCCCAAATAACGAAACCAAAAGAAATATAAAGACTGCACAGCTCCTATACATGAGGTCAATCCCATATACGGAATAAGAAATAGGATCTTTTTAAACTAAAGCCCTCGATGTGAGTAACATCACCGATCATCCACGAAAGCGTATATAGATGATTACATAAAGCAACACCAAGAGGAACAATGTATACACCCTCCTACATACATCCACACGATTGGTAGTGCACACTTGTACAAAAAATACAAAGTAGACAATTATTTTTATGCACCTTTTGCAATTTATAAAAAGAATTTCCTCATTTAAGCTCACCTGATAAGATGATTGCACCATTGGATAATATAACACTTACAAAGTTTTTAAAAAGAAAAAAAAAAAGTGTTCTAAGAACTTTGAACTATATGTGCACAGCCAAGCAGATATCTATTACGAAGTAATAAGCTTGACAAAAGGAAAAAAAAAATGAAAAACAAGGCATAAAATCTAAAAAGCTACACTACAAATGCTTCAAACACTATCTCTGTTCTATACTTATATCATGCAGTTCCCCTTACACAAAAGTATAGGATTGGAAAAGTTCAGATACATATCCTTGAGTATTGTGATAAACACAGAAAGGCCCAAAATGTAGGTAGCGCAAGTAAATAGGTATGGAGTAAAAAGTTATGGACGACAAGAATCCAAGATGTAAAGTGTAAACAATCAATACTTTCAAATACAATTTTTTCTGAACATCTACAGACTCTACACAGCAGATTTTGGTAACCATTCAAGTCTCTCAAGATAAAATCTAAAAAACAATGTCCATTTTCTACTCATCATTGTATAATCCCATTTGCCTCTAACTTCGTAGGCTACAATCTTCACAATTAGCATACAACAGCGACAAAAACTTATAGCAGCTGACAAGATACGAAATAATACGAACCTTCACTAACTGAATAAATGCCCTCTCCCAGCCTACTGCCCTTTTTGCTTCATCACTTTCTTTATCAATTGCATTGTTCACTGGATATGTTATTATAAACGCGGAAGCCTGCAATGGAGAGAAAACATTAATACTTTACTAGCCATTTGACACGCAGAACCGAATTGACTAAATGTATAGCAAATACCTCTGAGTAATTGTTCCCTGAAAAACCACCCAGGGCAGTAGTAGGATCAAGTGGGGCCTTGAATGCACTCAGGCATGACTCCGTAGATGTATAATGCTGAAGGAACCAATAAAAAATACTTAAATATGCTGTCATTCGACAGATACTATTGATAGTATATGTTATAGGAGACGAGCATCTACAAATGACTAATACAAGACTGTCAAGAAATTGCTACCATAATCCTTATTAACTCCAAATGACAACAAAGACAGCTCGTCGATGATGATGGAAAGGCAGTCATAAATCCATAGTGGTTCTAGGTCCAATAAGATTCGTAGACACATCACAAGTTTCTCAAATGTAAATCTCAAAATTGAGAAGGAATCTAAAAGACAGAGTAAACCTATTAACGTTCACCCAAAGACATAATAATAATAACTATTTACAAGCGTAAGAAGGAATGAAGGACGACAGACCTGAAAACAGTAATTTACATGATCCACTCCACCCAAGTTGTCGAAGTTATCAGGATTCATTTTGAAATACTGGCGAGAAAGAAAGGGATCAAATGAAGATATTGAATGGAAATAATAATAACGGTAATTACATGAATATGTATCAAGCATAACAAGTTGCAGACATTATTTCACTAAGAATAGGAGCACACTGATTAAAACGTGAAAGGTTAACTTACCTGTAATATACTCTGTGTGGCACAATCATGACCAAGTGGCTTAAAGCATATGTCAGTTAAAGATACCATTGAGCCAGAAACATTAGCTCGAATGCCATCAACCTATTTCAAAGACATTTTAGAGAAGGGCCAACATCGCAAGTCAGTAACAACAAATGAAAGAATAGCCGTGCTTACCTTTTTCTGTATTTCAAATAGTAATTTTATGTTAGCTTCTGTCAATATGCTTGGTGATATTGATTCGCCTTTGTTAGGAATTGTAGCTATTATCAGCTGCCAAAGAAGCAAAATAAAAAGTTGCTTTCATTTAGATGTGACAAGTCGACAACAACAAAATCTTAGTCCTAGAAACAATTTTAGTAAACACATAAAAGTGCATTCTAAGACCTATTTATAAGTCATCAGAAATTTTCTTGCCATAAAACTTATAATGCAATAAAAGTGAAATACAACATAAAACCAAAGCATGTAGGTAAGATATTCTGATAGATACCACACCTGTTCAACTCTGTAAAACGGTGCCAGGTGACTATCGAAGAACTGTTTCTCATTTGCAGCCCTACTGCCAGGCCCAACCCAAAGCTGAAATGGACATAAGATTTCTACATCAAAAAATGTGGAGTACAATCATGAAGTTGTTCTAGAAAAAAAAAAATACCTGTAAAGCTACTGTGTTTAGTGAAACAGCATATAAGTAATTCACCAAAAAGCATAAAAAACAATTCTGACATTCAAACACCTGATACGCAATTAACAGGACGATAGTACGCCAAGAGTGGTTTTTTCCCCTTTTTATGTTCCAAACATTTCATGTACCATATCTGTTCTTTTCTTCTGATAGTCTACCACTAAAACACGCTTACACAATTCTACTGATTTCAAACGTGATTGGAGGACATGAAAGAATTTCCAACAAACAAAAGTAGCTACAGAAAAATGAAAACTCAAGCCTGAAATGATAAAATTTAGTAAAAAAAAAAAAAAAAAAAAAAAAAAAAAAAAAAAGCAGGACGGGATACCTTTTCAGGCCGTGTCTCAACTTTGAAACGGATCAAACCTATACAGAGAACTAGTACAATGGCCAAGGATAAAAACAGAACCAGAGCAGGTCTCCTGGCTACCCACACCCCATATTTCCTGAAATAGATTATAAACATATACATTACCAATATTAAACGAAGAGAACATCTTGTTTGAACAAGTGAAAGGAAAATAAACCAACCTATAGAAGTTAGACATGTAACTTTGAACAACTGACAGCTTCGCTTCGCCAGATAACCGTGCCTGATCAAAAAGAATCTGCACATGAACACAGAAAACTGATATACGTACTGGAAAAAATGATAAATAGAGGATATAGATCAACACACTAGCAAGACTACAGAAGAAATGATAAGCATTAAATATTACCCGTCAAAACCAAAGGCAAAATAAGATACTAGTCATGTGTCATGAGAGCATCAGACAACATACCATCTTGATTAAGTTCCACATGGCACAAACAAGAATGTATTCAGGTCATTGTAGTAATAAAAACTCATAGGCACCTAAAGGACTTGAAAGTGGAGATGTAAGGGGCGTATTATTGTCGGGGCGTGGAGACTGGGGGCAAAAAAGGCCGTTTGAAAGAAAGGGTTACTCTGTACATGGATAGAGACCATGATCACATATAGCATCTGAGTTTGCAAAGAAGTTCTTATAATACCGCTGATTCTATCTTTTACCTAATGCCTCAAGGAATTTCATAACAAAACCAGAAGAGCTTAGGAATTGACCATACCGGCAAGGGAAGATCCCCGTCTTTTAAATCACTTGATTGCTTTGCACCGGCGCCCGAATTTGTCAATGGCTTTGTTCTTGAAACATGGCTTGCTTGCTTCTTCTGGTGAATGAAACCCCATCCAAAAATTACGGAAACCAAAACAACAAACACTACCGCTACAGCAACATCACTGCATCTTGCCTGAGTCATCAGAAGCACTATTATTTTAGCATGTGCAATGTGCATTTGAAGAAATTGGCCACAGTTTTAGTGAATTATTACAACCTTCACAGAGCCCAATTTTACTGAACAAATGCTACTCTTAGTGATAGCAGGAGGAGCAGAATTAGAGCAAGTTGGAGATGACGGACAGTCACCACAAGAGCAGCCCAGAGAAGTATCGCTGCATGAGTAAGCAGATACATTCATGGGCTTCATCCCTAAAGATTCAGGCACAATTGAAGTGAAGTTTATTAAATATGGTGAGCCAGGTACGTTTGGACCCACTTGTCTCCCAATGAAAGTATACCACCCTGCAGAGAACCCAACAACAAGCATTCAAGACATTAGCACTCACATTCAAAGCGACGATAGCTGCCTAAAAGTACAAACAAAATACAAAACAGTCAGATAATAGTTAATCATGGTACATAAATAGTTATGTGCTTCATTTGGAAAATTACTCACCTAAAAAATAAGATCACACAAAGTTTTTACCCATTAGTAAATATAGAAGCCCCACGCCCCCACCTAATAATATGTAAAGGGATAGAAGGGAGCAGCACGAGGGGTAAAAATTTTGAAATCCATATGCAGCGGAATATGAGGTACTGAGTATCAAAGGACAGTGAGTGCCCACATATGATAGTAATATCGTAAGCCAACAACTATCACTATGTCCTTATGTCTCTTTCACGTGCACCATCCCCCTCCTCCCATTTACGTCCCTACGTCTCAATTCAAAGCGCAAAATTGCAATTCAATGGTCAAATTTAAGTGTTTAACTTTTAAGTGCAAAAATACCTTTAAAATCTTTAGCACCACCAGCAACAAATTCGATGGCACGAGTGTTCATAGTACCGAACTTCACTTCCTTGCAAGAGTCAAACAACCCTTCACCAAAAGCGTCAGTTACATAAAATTCAATTGCATCCACGGTCATATTGTTATTAACCTGAAACAGCAAAAAGATTAGGCCGTATACATTCTGACATTACATAGGCACTGCTTGCAAGGTAGATCATGATTTTGTGACGATAGACAATAAAACTCATTGCGGCAACGAAGGAATTTGGAAGAGCTGAGACATGAAAATTTGAGTATAGGTATGAAAATTTTAACACCATACTTGACTCCACCTTCACCAAACCCCCAAATATTCATATCTATTGTTGATTGAAGTAGGAAAGATACATCTAGGTGTGATGAAGCAAAGAAATGTATTGAAGCAATATTTTAGAGAATGGACAAAATAATTCCTCCTATCAGCTTCATCAACTCATAAGATTTTGCATGACAATGCATTGGATAACTATTTGGACATAAACTTGATCCTTGTTATGGGCTTCACCTCATCCCTCACGGGGAATCATGTGACTGGATATCAAATAATTTCATTTATGGTTGGTCTTGACCTTTTTCAGATTACTTATTTTCATTAATCGTTTATCAAAAGCTATCAGTAAAAGATACGGACTAAATTACAATATTCACAGCTCGAAAATATGCATAATATGAAATTTGGAATTGCGCATACGAACTATAAAGGAAATATCATGCCTTCATAAACAAAAACGTTTGTACAGCTATAACATACTAGAGAAGAGGGAACTAGGGGTACAGTCTCACCTTTTTAATAGACGTCACGTTTATGAATAAACTCTGATCTGGAGAGCACGACATTTCACAAAAGAGATTTAAGAAATTTCTTAAGCAAGCTGGGCAGCCAACAAGAAAGGGAATCACCTGCAAAATAAGTACATATGTTAACCAACAAGAAAGGACAAAATGCAAAGACATGGAAACAGAGAACACTATACCAGTCCTATAAGTTGACCGACAAGAAATGACATAATGCAAAAACATTAGGAAAGGGAAAGCACAATCACTTATATAAGCTTCCTAATCGCAGCAGCGTGATTACCGTCAACATCTCAAAAACAGATGACAAAATAAAGGAAATTGTTCAAGAATATCAAAGACACATTCAACTCCATCAACAACGGCACAAATGCACCATACTCACATTCAAGACATGTGCAACCTAAAGTGTTCAGTGAGACCGTGAGAGTTGATAGCAATAAAAAGAACTGCTTCACCATTTTCTTTAAATAACATTAGCGACTTCATATATATTGCGTTATAGCAACAATATGAGTATATGACCATATTGCAAAGCATATATGATAGTCCATCCTAATATTATCATGACAACATATAGCATTAATTAGAGCTATCAATTCACGAAAACTATTATCATTTTATACAAACACAAATTCAAATAATATGCCACAACAAGTTGAGATGGTATATACTGATATAGATATATTCTTACTTGCTGAACTTGTGCCTTCAATGTGTCAAACTGTTTCTCTGTACAGCAAACGTCTCCAGTAATTGTCGGACACAAACTTTGGATCTTCGATGAAAAGAGGGCGTTGGGCTGTCATAGTTGTAAGTCAGATATACATGTTACTGACAGAACATACTATAACAATATACTTCGTAAAAGCTCATAAAGGCTAAAAGCAGAAGGAGTTGTACAGATTCGAAATGGCCCTAACCTTCACAGCAAGTGTGTTAAAAGGGCAATTCAAAATTTTCCCGTCGCTTCTTGCACCACATATGTCATACATAGCGCACACACCCGGTCCATGTTTCACGCTAATCAACAGAAATATTTGCAGTAAGTTCCACATCTGTCAGATTGAAACTTAACTGGAGTAGAAATTAAAAAGGATAAAAAAAAAAAAAAAGACGTATTCGATTGTGCATGACATGAGACCAAATATGTACTCCGTATTATTTACAGGTTATAATGTTAAACTTTTGACCAGAAAATAGAAATCTAAGAGGGGCACACCAATGGAGAGGTGACAAAGAGTTACTGCGTCTATTATTAGGAAATAAAGTGTGATCGCTAGAAATACAGAAGCGGGGACAAGGAGTCTCATCCTTTTGCTACTATAGTTACTGTATAGTTCAGCTAAAATGACGATGAATTATCCGGATCCGAGTCTCAGCTAAAGGCGCCTTCCACGTTAGACCAAAAAGAAACCAGAATAGTGAATTCCTCATCAATGACAATTCAGCCCTAAACCCCCAACTTAAAAATAGTCATCCAACAACTGTCAGTAAAAGCAGGCTGCACAGACCAACAGGGGATAGAGCTCATGAAAACACGAGTGAAGTGGCTGGCCAGCCGATATGATTTGGGAAAACAAACTCATTTTTAATGCACACTACAAATATCCATGCATTGGAGGTAACGATGAATTTTACCCTGTCGTATCATTTGCCGCAGTTGTAAATCCTATAAGTATAGCCTGCACAATCATAATTTGAAGCAACAAGTTTGGTGAGCTTTCAAGTATATGTGGGCCAAAATTAAACAGAAAGACAACAAAAATCCCCAAGATTTCTTCTAACCAATCATCTGCACATTACATTACAATCATGATTTAGATTACAATTCGAATCACTACGAAAACCAAACTTAGTCACATTATAGTTGCGATGATTTCACCTAATGAAAAGTCCACTAAGCTTAATCACATATTTCCAAAAAATAATCATTACACTATTCTCTTCTGCATAATAAGCACACCAAAAGCGACCCCTAAATATCACATTTTAAAATCATTGCCTTGGAAAATAATGTCATATGTGACTATGTGAGTGCTACAAGACGAATCCGGAGAGTGAATAGTTCATTCCCTTTTCTTCATATAGTTGTACCCACTTTTTCTCCAACGACAAATGCACCTCCAAAACCAGAATAACGTCTTCAACATAAATTATTACCAGAAAACGACATGCATAGAATTAACACGTAAGAAATTCCTTCCTACGGAGTACACTGCACTGCTATTTCAAAACAATTACGCGTCGATTTCCAAAAGTACCGAAACAGTAAACAGAACCAAAAGTCTTATAATAAGGCCATCCGATGTCGGAGAACGGTATCACGAGATGATTTCAGCTAAAAACAACTGAAATTGTTTATTCAAAAGATAAAGCTCAAATCAATTGTTTAATAAAAAAGAAAAAAAAACAGCTGAAATCGAATAATTCATAAACAGTGAAATAATAATTTACAATGATTAAACATATCAGCCACGCCAATAAAAATCTTGTTAATCCGTATGATCATGATTACAACCAAGCTTATTCACCTTTTTCACTTTTTAAAAATTCTAAAAAAAACAAAAAATAATGAAAAGCTCCAACTTTTTGCCACAAAAAGTAAATACACTATTCACAAACAATGATATACAGTCATGTAGTGGAGTAGTAATTTGCACACACGAAACGCCTACAAAAAAAATGCTGTCACTCATATCGTCTCCGTAAAATTAAATCGTTTCATGCGTGAATCGGCCAATAGAATTTGTCAGCTGAGATTTTAAGGCTCTTGATAAATGAGGTCCTCACAAATTGTGCTCGTCTCCGTAAAATTAAATCGTTTCATGCGTGAAACGGCCAATAGAATTTGTCAGCTGAGATTTTAAGGCTCGTGATAAATGAGGTCCTCAAAATTGTGTTGGTTGTTTCGCGCGTGAGACAGTTTCATAATAGCAATCGTCGTATACATTGTTAAAAATTTCATCGAAGAGTTTCGAATAATGAAGGCAATTAATGGAATGGATGAAATACAGCTTACAGCATAACATCACATCACAATAATTAGTCAAATATACGCGCAAAATACAAAGGAAAATACAAAATCATACGGAGTACAAAGGTTACAAAAATTAAGATTAAAATTAAAATCATACGCCGTATTACAGTCGTACAATATCAAAATTACGCGTAAAATAACACGATCATCAACTCAAAACAAAAATCACAAGAATAAAGAAGTGAAAAATAGTCAAAATTAAAATTCAAAATCACGCGCAGTAAAATTCGTATAAATTACAGCATCACAGCACAAATACAACAACAAAAATTGCGGTTAAATTACGAAAATCGGCACAAAATCATGCAAATTAAACAAAAATCACAAAAAAATACTCTGTAACTAATATGAAATCAAAATTACAATCACGCGCTGTAATTCAATCGAAATGACAGCATTACAGAACCAAAAAGACAGTCATAAAAAACGAAAATCATCAGAAAATCATGCAAACTTAAAAACAGAAACAAATATCACAAAAACAGTAAAAACAAAAAAAAAAAAAAAAAAAAAAGTAAATTGCAAGTGAATACCTGAAGAGAGAGAAAAATCCACAAAAAACGGGACTCCATTACCGATGCAAAACCTTAAAAAAAACTCAACAGATGAAGACGAACAATGAACAAAATTATAGTCTTATATATAATTAAATAATTATATAGTATAGTATTTAATATTAATAATAATAATAATAATAAATATAATATAGTATATGATACAAATGGAATGAATGAGATAGTGAGAGAGAGAAAAATAATACTATAAAATAATATATTTTGGAATTTTCAATTCAAGTGACAGTGAAGTAATGTTGTTGGTGTCGTTGAGAAAATGGTGAGACTACAGAAAGAAGAGTAAAAGAGTAAAGAAGAGAGAGTCAACGGTAAAGATTTTTTCACCGGGGAAGTTGGGAGAGTAATGGTGTTGATGATATTTATAGTGGTGAAGTTTCAGGGGAGAGGTGAAATGACGGAAATGCCCTTGCTTTCGGTTGGGTTTTTCGGTTTGGTGGCCGGAAGTGTAGGGTGTGGTTGGGGATTTTGAGGGAGGGTTTTTGGGTGTTATTTTGGATTTGGGAATTTTATGTTGTTTGTTTTTGGTGGAATTTTCCACTTGTGTGGGAGTAGTTTTACCATTTATTTCAATTTTATTTTGCAAATTCTCGTTCAAAATGGATAATATTTGTTTTAGATTTTAAAAAAAAAATGAGTATGTCTACTATAAGGCTGCCTCATAGTATAAGACACACTATTTAGAGGCCACATCACCAAATAAAAACACCGCCCCTCCTTTTAATATCACATACCAGACATTTCTATTTGATGAACAACACCACCTTTATACATCCACCTCCATCACCATCACCATAACTCCAACCACGCAACCACCACCGTGGCTCTGCCACCACCACGACGAGGATCGTCAAACTCCAACAATCAATTTCGAACCATCTTTTCGATCTTCTTACCCCTACTACCACTAATCTCTTCAAAATCGTAACAACATCACCGTCTTGCAGCGACCACTGCACTCCGACCACCACCTCGATAAACTTTCAAGATTCCCACGCTCGGCGAGTCCGCAAAACACCTCAGGTTCGACCACCCTTATTTGTGGTTTGTTACTCTACTAGAAATTTCAATTTTCTTTTCTCGTTTATATCAACATTTCTTTGTACTCGCGTTTTTTGAAACCTAATTACACGTTTCTTGAAACGTAACTATGATTTCTTCAAAACTAATACAAATTCTACTTCAAAATTATTCAGTTGAGTTATAAGTGTTACTTTTGAATCTTATAAGGGTTACTTTTGAAAACCCTGAAGATGTTACATTCGAAATTCGTACTCCATTGATCGGAGGCGCCGACACTGATCTGAGTTCTCGACAGTGATTGGAAAACGACGGTGCGTATAAGGCTGTCGATGTCGTGGAAGAGATTGTCAGTAACCACCGATTGAAATCGTGGTTGTCGATTGGATATTATTGTTGGTTTGATTATGTGGGGGCGACGAAAGAGACCGAATTAAAGTGGTGAGAAATTTCACCGATCATCGGAAACTTGACACCGGCGATGTCAGGGGCGAACTATTGTGTGGATTAGAATCAATATGTTGTTGAGAAATTGGGGAAGATAATTAGGGTTTGAAAGCATAAATTTGGGGTTTTTTTTTTTTTTTTTGTTTATAATGGTGAATTTGTTTTTTTTTTTTATTACAATATTATTCTGATGATGTGGAAGGTAATCTCATAGTAATTATAGAATTTATCAAAAAAAATAGATTTTTATGGTCAAACACAATCTTTTAAAAATGAGTTTTGTCAAACAGCACCTTTAAAAAAAAATTGTCAATTAACACTCTTTAAAAAATAAATTTGTCAACTACGACCTTTTGGTTTAAGTTGACCAAATTCCGATGTCAACTTACCGGAATTCATGCTTTTTTTTCATCATTGCCTTCTTACCTCCCTCAAATTCGAATTTTTATCCTTCAAAACCCAAAATACACTCTCTCAAACCAAGAATTTCACCACTAAAACCTATAAATTCATCATTTCAACTTAAAAAAAACATGCTCCGGTGACCAAAATGTCGGAATTTAGTTGACTTTAGTCAAACTCAGGCCAAAAGGTCGTATTTGACAGAAAAAAATTAAAGGTATTGATTGACAATATTTTCTTTAAAGGTGTTATTTGAGCAAAATGCGTTTTTTTAAAGCTTGTGTTTGACAATCAATCAAAAAAATTAAGTAATTGAATAAGATAAAAAATGAAAAATGTTTATGACCAGGTAAGTAAAAAAAAGAAGGTACAACAAAAGAATTTGTCTGTATCCATTTATATGTTTACGTATTTGATCCGTTTTATGCATAAAACAGATAATACGTTTTATGAGAGATCAACCTCTCAATTCAATTTAAAGTAAGGTGAATTTGTCTGTTCTCACGAAGTCTTGTATAAGACGGTCTCGCGATTTATTGTGCCTCTCATATAAATACTCTGTACTTGATTTTTTTAAACTTAACTTCTCCTGCTCTTTTGATGTGACCGTTTCACATGAGAGTCTCACAAGTGACTCACTCGTCTGATTTTGATGAAAATTGGAGATGAATAAAATGTCCCCAAGCATAATGGATCCTCTCCATTTTTTTTCTCTCCATTTCCTCTCACATTCTATTATTTTATTATATATTTCTATCTCACCAATTTACCTTTTTATTACCAAACAAATCTACAACCGTTCGATCTAACCTAAATTTAACCACAATCGTTGATAAGTAATGGACCCTCCATTTCTTTTTGAGAAATGGAGAGGTTTCTTACTCGTCCCCAAGAGGCCAAGACTAGTTTACGTAACATAAAGTGAACGCAAT
This sequence comes from Dianthus caryophyllus, assembly GCA_023091065.1. Lineage (NCBI taxonomy): Eukaryota > Viridiplantae > Streptophyta > Magnoliopsida > Caryophyllales > Caryophyllaceae > Dianthus > Dianthus caryophyllus. The sequence goes on along the minus strand of CM041526.1, from coordinate 2,285,180 downwards.
GTTCAAAACTCATAAGTCATAAGGAGGAAGGAACATTCAATCAGCCACTCGATTTGTCATTATCATTGCGGTTGATCGAAGTGACAAATCTCTTCTTAATTGCTCCTATATAAGTATCCATCTATGTATACAATATTTCAATGTTGACATTCTGTTGTACCTTTTCTTCTTTAATTTCTTTAAACAATGAGTCTCGTGAGAGACGGTTTCACACTAGCACCAGACCGTTTCACACTAAGCTAGTACGGAGTATGAGACAAAAAAAAAATATATTCCGTATGTATTAAAAGTAACCACCACTTGTGTGTGAGGTCTCACCATAAACTTATTATGACTTCCCACACAATTTTTGTGTTCTTTAAAACTGTTTGGATTATTTTCTCAAATGATTACAAATTTACAATTTGAAGCAATGGATAGAAGGGTATACAATATTTTTTCCGGTTTTCTTTTCAATGGTTTTCATTTTTCAATGTTATACTTTGACCGCATTTTACTCCCTTTATACAAATGTAGTGGTGGTCACGGGTCGGGCTGGCAAAACTCTATACTAACTCAAGCATTAAGCAAATTAAATTTAATATTTTATGCATTACGGAGTCGATTTTTGCAAAAAAATTTGAATTATAAAATAAATAAATGTCAATAATGACATTCCCATTTGCTATAAAAATATTGCATGCACTTTGCATTAATTTTTATAATTTCTTGAAATCCCAATACTAATATAATTATCCATTACTTTATTAAATAGTTGCCTGATGAAAACAAGCAGATAGTTGAAAATATTATAATTCATATGACGATTATTTGAAAATGATGTTTAATGAACTTTAACACATAAATCTAAAGCTTGTGAATCATACACAAAATAGTTTAAATAACACTAAACAAAAAAAGTAGTGTCACCCCTCAACTTTCGAAGTTTTGTTCTCTTGGATGTTATCATGTTAAGAATAAAGATGAGCAAGCGTCTTACCTAATTGTTTCATCATCATAGCAATCAACAATTAATATAATTATTCTTTTATTTCGATTAATTGTTATTTACGTTCACAATTTCGACCAGTTATATAAAAAGCGAAAAGTTAAACAATAAACAAGCAAGAATGAGACTCTAAGTGCTCGTTTGGTTAACACGTAAGAATTAGATTACCTTGGAAATTAAAATTCATGTGAATTAAGAAATCACCTGAATTAATGAAAAAGTGTTTGGTTGTCCTACGGAAAGCGAAATTCATGTGGGAATTTCCAATTACCTAGCCCCCCCTAGGTAATTAATTTCCTCCATAATGGAGGAATTACAATTTCCTGGGAATTCTTATTTCCTATGATTTGGGGTAACCAAACAAACTCATTAATCTACATTTCCTAGGAATTTAGAAATCCCATGAATTTAATGGGTAACCAAACAAGCACTAAGGGCATTAGCAATGGTAAAGTTTTTACCTTGAGATTGTCTACATGAACTTTATTTTAAAAGTTCTACCATTGTGGAGAAAAATTTGTTCTACTTTATAAGAACTAAGTTCTAAAACAAGAACCTAGTTCTTGTCTCAAAAGTTGTAAAATGAATTAATGATTGGTGGTCATTTAAAAATAAGAAATTGATATTTGCATAGGAGAACTTTATATAAAGTTCATTGTTGGAGGTAAAAGTTCTCAAACATGAAAAATGATGAAATTTGACATGGCAATGAAGAACTTATTTTTTCAAGTTCTCCATTGCTAATGCTCTAAGACACTATTAATTCTCGTACTCCGTATAATATATATCACATTTATCTTATAATTAAATACTCGTACTCCGCAGTTATTTTACATTTGATTTTGGTACACAATATGCAAAAGATGGAAATTTTAAAAAAAATGTCAACTGATTTCAAATAAATTATAGCTACATCAAGGTGATCTTGTTTTATATGTTTGATACTAATAGAATAAAATGAATATTAACATATACGGAGTATGTGAATAACAAACGTAAACTATTTATAAACTAGTGAGAGTGCACATTGCAAGATGGAGTTAGTAGTGGTCATTTTAATATATAAACATACTTCGTATAAATTTATACGAAGTATGAAACAATAATATACATTACAAGTACCATATTACGTAGTATAAGACTTTTTACATAAAAATTGATTCATTCTACTCCTTACATACCAGTATACCACTATAATATTATCATTGGATTATTTTATTATACACATCGAAATAGATTTGTAATAACACAGATTCTTGTGTGAGACAAGCCTTACAATAAATTATTGTAAATCCGTCTCATTTGTATTCGACTATATAGTTTTTGTACTATTTACTAATAATTATGATTAATTGTTACTAAATTTTTTTAGTACCCGGGCCCTATAAGTGACTTTAGTAGGTTTGTTTCATGTTTTTGTACCCTTTTAATTATAATTTGTATCTTAGTCTCACATTAACTTAATGTGAATTGTGTCTCACAAGAAAATTACTGAATTTGAAAACATCATGGTAAAATTGAGGGAGTAATATTTTTTATCTGAGATGTAAAATGTCATACATATAACTATATAAGGTACTAAACTAAGTAAGTGCCAAGGGTAAAAGTTTGGCATTGTGGCAATCACACTACCATAATAAATTAATAACATTGGTAGGTGAAAGAAAATGAATGCAAGGTAAAGGCCACTTCGAAAGGATTTTATTAGTGTTTAGAAAATTCCCATGCATTTATATGTATTAAGAACTCCGATATAGTGACGCAATCAAGGATAAATGCTTTCGCTAAATATTTAGCTTAAAAATTTAAGGTAATCACGAAAGATAAAATAGACTTAGAGAAATGTATCAATAAGAAAATTCAAACGAAAAATTACTTTTTATGTCGAATTCTGATAATTAAAGAGCTAGTTGATGAGCTAGCTAGAGAAGGGTATCGATAGTCTACTTTATTCAGATCAACTCTTTTAATGAACGAATGATTCAAATTACAAACCAAGAGGGTAAACAAGTAATTGTGAGGGGAAGAGACTTGTATTAGTTGTATATCCCGCTAATTTAGATTTAAAATTGACCCAATTTGAAATAAGACCCGATATAAGTTGCTCCAAGTGACTTAACTGACGTAAAGTAATTAATTCTTTATTTATCACCTATAAATACTACAATCATCAGAAACCACACTTAATAACCTGATATATAAACCTTAATTAGAAAGAAATCTGACCTAAGTCAATCTAGTCGAACTTCATAATAGTAGAACAATTATACAAATTGTCAAATTGTTGGCCCATGCCTGCAAATGGAATGACCGACTCCACCCGACCCAACCCAATATAAATACATATTGTACACATGAAATAACTTGATCAGGCTGATTGACCTGTCTGTAAAGTTTACACACACTTCTTAATATATACTCGTATTTAGTGAACACTTAGTTAAAAAAAAACTTAAAAAATATTAGCAAAATAATACGGAGTAAGTGTTACTTATACTAATATATGTGTCAAAAAATGTGAAACCAGATACGGGCCCGCGCCACACTCCATTTAACTGAGAGTTTCGCTTCATAAGACGTAGAGTGCTCCATCCCAAAACCAATCCAGAATTTAGTGATAAATTTCAAGACTTATAAAGCCGAGTAGCTCATTTCCTTATCGATGCGACTTACACGCTGTGCCTTTTTCACACGCCTCACACGTAGTTCCCATTAACAGAACCTTATACTGGAGCCCAACATTATTGGGATTCTTCTCCATGGCATACAAAGCTCAACCGAATGGGTGAATCAGATACACGAAACCAGTGATTTTTAATCAAGAGACATGAACCCATATCCGGCGGCATATAAATGGCCCGATTTCAAATCAAAAGACCCACGATAGAACCATGGGCTCTGATACCATGTGAAACCAGAGATGAGTCCGGGCCACACCCACAAATGAAAGGAAAGAGCCCGCTTCATAAGGCTTAGAGGATTCCATCCCAAAACTAATTGGTAATGGGAGGAGTAGCCTCCAGACTTATAAAGTGAGCAACTCTCACTTCCTTGATCGTTGTAAGACTTACATGTGAAGGGTCTTTTCACACAAAAAAATCAAAAAAAAAAAAATTGATAAAAAGGAGGAAAAATAAGGATACATAGGTGAGAAAGTAGGACGTTGAGATGCTAAAATGTTAAAAAGTGGACACCTAATATGTAAGTAAGATGATAGCATCAAGTGTGAAGGTGGAAGTAATGATATGATTTATGATGGTGGGTCTATGCATTGTCCATCTTAAAGTCCTTTCGTGCTAATTATTCTAGACGAAACTCACCTTTTCAAATTCCAACTTATCGTTAATTGCATTATTATTATTATTATTATTACTCGTATTATTATTATTTATTATTATTATTATTATTATCCATCATCTTGAGTCTTGACTTTCATTTGACTTTATATTATACTCTGTTATTTTTTGTAGGATTAATTGTCGATAACTATTTGGACAATAATATACTACATTCGTTCTAGTAAATTGTTTACAGTTTGACTTTTTTGTGAGGAGAATTTGAGAGAAGTGTAAATATATGATTGAGACATAAGGAGTAATAAATTAGTAGAATCTTCAATATAAACTCTAACATTCAATAAAAATTGTCAAGTACTCAAGTGGAATCTTGTTCAAATGTCTTATCAAACACATTATCGATATCCAATTTTTATAATTTTTGGTAATACGTAACTAATATTATAAACAAAACAAAACGATCATTGATGTAAGTGCATAAAATAAATATATACTCCCTCCGATTCAACAGGTTCTTAACGTTTGACCATTTTTGTGAGGGGGATTTTGGTCAAACGTTAAGAACCTGTTGAATCAGAGGGAGTAAAACTGATCAGAATGGAGAAAATATGGAAATATATATTACTAATTAGAATGGAGAAAATATGCAAATATATATAACTGATCAGAATGGAGAAAATATTTCTTTTTTCAGATACAATATTTTATAAAAACTTTTCAGTTAAACATGTTTATTGTCATCGACAAATATGCGTTCACCCGAGCCTCGTCTAGACTCTAGATAGCCCACACCAATCTAACCAAAAAAAGAGCACCTTTTTGGCAAAGACACATGTAGTGAGATGGGAAAATCCTAACAACCCAAATCGTTGCTATAGCCTATAGATCGATGAGTGCATATGCCTTCAACAACCCACGCATACATATAAAGTATATGCAACATAACATGTCTATGTTATGCATGTCGTTATACTTTACACTCCGTTATACTGAATTTATTTTCATGCCTAAAAAGAACTTCCATTCGAAAAATTAGTCTTTACCAAACAAGTGTCATATACTCTCTGAGAGAGTGGAGTGAGTTAAATTTATCATTTTAATTTAATTTATAAAGTTTTTTAAACTACGGAGTAACTACTTTACATGGTTGCTGCATGGGAATTTAATTCTAGTAATTTCAAACGATGTGAATTGAAATTCAAGATGGATTGAGAAAAAAATGTTTGGTTAAAATAGTAAAACTAATACTTCCTCTATTCCGTTTGATTCTATACATTTGATCAAAACACGATAATTAAGGTAGAAGAAAATCAAGTGGGGTAGACAATAGAATTACCAAACTACCCCTACTTTATTCTTTAAAAAAGGACATTGCAAGTGGGTTGGGTGGGGTATTAATGAAGGGTATATTAGTCTTTTAGTTTAATAAAGTACGGACCAAAATAGAAATGTATAGAATTGATTGGAATTTCCGAAAAAGGAATATGTATAGAATCAAATGGAATTGAGGAAGTACTCTGTACTTTGTATACATTTGTTTGATTTGTTGTCCTTTCTAACTTTGGGTGTTATTTCATGGTAGAATATTTTGTTTTTATGTTGAAACTTGAATAATGCTTCCATTGCAACACTTCGCCATGTATATGGGGACTCAGTCTTTAGGTGCTAGTGTGCTACTTCGTATTTCCAATTCTCATTGTTATAGTACTACCTATAACCTTCGTTTTTGTCCATAGCATTTGTTTTATGTCTATAACATTTTATTAAAGTTCAAAAGTTTCAATTTTAATTTCATAACCTTTCATATTAAATTAATAATCTGATGTTTTTCGTTCATAACACTTTATTTTAATTTGATCTTAAGTCAAAGTTTGTAACACTTTAAAGTTTACAATTTTATAATTGTTTATAACATTTTGTTATTATTGTATGTTGAGAACCTTGTATGGAGTTAGAGTTGGCAATTTGGCTCATGGGTGGCACGACCCGGTCGAAGACTAACGTGGCGCGGTCCATAGCCTGTCAGCCTCTTGGTAGTTGGTTCGGCCCATGGCCCATCACCACGGGCCACGACGCCGAGGAAAAAATGACACATTTGGCCCAACCTGCCCTGGTGGCCCATTTAATTGGCTCGTGGGTGACCCAAAGGGACAGCCGTGAAGTAGCTCGTGGGTCAGATTTATATTTTTAACAATTTTTTTTTGGGTTTTTTTTTTTATATTCACTCTTTTACTTTTATTTATTTACTTACAAGTGAATTTATATATTCAAATGAAATTTTATACAAATAATTATTTAATTATAACTTAAAATAAAAAAAATTGCAATTTACAAGTTAATTTAAAAAAAAAAATAACAAAAAAATAATATTTACAGTAGAAAAAGAAAAAAAAAAAAAAGTTTGCCCGTAAGTGTGGGCATGGACGAGCCAAAAAAATGAGGTGGCCCTACGGGACAACCATGGACCAGCCCACGGTCTGTAGAGCCACCTCTATACGAAGTATTATAATGTTAAATTGTGGATCTCGTTTTTTAAGTTCTTATTCATTCTTTTCAATAAAAATATCCTCTTTTATGTTTCTAACCAATGTTTTAAGGTAATAAATCTTGAGTTTTTAGTAAAAAAAATTGGACTCATCATATTAAAAACATGACAACATGCACTTTAAGTTTAAAGTGTTGGTCTTCCTTAAAGCAGGTTCTGTTCTTATAAACTTGAATTGAAATATGGGGGAAAAAGACAAAGAACTAGTGGGGGAGAACAACTTTCTCCCCCACTTGTCCTTTGTCTTTTGTGGGGTATTTGACCCGTTTCTTGGTTTAAGACGGGTTACCCGTCTTAAACAAGAATTTGTGAAGTTTAAATCACCATTGACATTTTTATTTCAAAAGTCATAAATTAGTCAACCGACAATAAATTAATTTCTACTTTAGTTTTTCTTTGTTTTTTTCCTTATTGAGATATCTTTTATCAGATATTCAGACCCGTAGTACGATAAATTATAGAAAAGTTATTAAAAACTAGTTTGTCCATTTGGAAAAACACGAATACTTGCGTTAGAGCTTACAATAAATTATTGTGAGTCCGATTCATTTGTACTCGATTATATAGTTTTTGCACCATTTTAGTGATAATAATGATAAATTGTTAAAAAAAAAAAATTAGTACCCCAATAAGTGACTTTAATAAAATCGTTTCATGTTTTTTACCCTTACAACTGTAATTTTTACTTGATCATACATTTAATGTGAAACTGTTTTACCGGAGATTTACCGTTGAAAAATTAGAAAGTAATGTCGGTTTATGATTAATTGAGAAAACCTTGGCATAGAACCTTTTGGGTCCATAGTCCACGCTAAATCTCGATTGAATTTTAATCAAGTCTTAAAATTACGCCCATACTTACCGTATTGGGTCTTTTTTTTGGGTCATTGGGTGGGCGTCGCAATACAAGTTGGGCCAAAGTTTGTTGATTCTTCTTTAACACGGGCATATCCATTTTAAGAGTAAAACGGGTCAAAATTTAAATCATAATGTTTTCTTTTTTTTTAAAAGTTTGAAAGGAACCCAAAGATAGAATTACTTTAAGGCCTAGGCATAAGGCGAAAACTTATTTGAATAGGTTTATGGAAACTAAAGACACGAAAATAAGAAATATTAATAGGTTTACGAAATAGTAATTCAAATCAATTTAATTGCTAAATCGTTAAAACTTTCAAATAATACGGAGTAATAAATTTTACGAATTTTCTTAAATGTGTTACTTATGACTGCACATATACTCTGTACTTGTAGTAGAATTATGCTTTTTTTTGGTCAAATATGAATCACATGGGAAATCTGACGGGAGGAGAATCGAACTCAGAATCGATCGTCATGATCTTGGCCTTAACTTAACCTGTTATCTATCGTCACAGGTACCGTACTTTCTGGAAAAAAAAAAAAAAAAAAACCAAGGTAATTACTAGCAAAAATACCATTTCCTTAATTACACGCCCAATCATCTACCAAATTTCCCTTATTCTCTTCATTATGTTTACTTTTTAGATGCCTTTCCTCCCTTCAAATTAATCGCACTTATACCAACAAATATAGTACTCCGTACTAAAATAATAATAATATTAATTAATATTAATATTAATGATATCTTTATGTCAATTTCCCATAATTAAATTAAATTTCATTTAATACTGTATGAAATATTATAATAACTCTTCATATAATTCATACACAATCATTCATCTTCTTCATCAAACTAAATTATCCTCTGAAATTATAAATTTCATTTTCCAGAATTTATTGCTGTTCTTATTTTTATAATTATTATTATATAATTATATTATTATTATTATTATGAGTTTTAATCATCCAGAAAAACCACCACCTAAAAAAATCAACAAAACAATTATGTACAGAAAATATTCATCAATTAGAATTTCTTTGATTATTTTATTATTCATCGTTTTATTTTTTACTCTTTCTCACCACTTCTACCGCACCACCTTCCATTCCTCCGCCGTCTCCACCGCCGTACATTCTCTCTCCACCGCACCTCCGCCGCCTCCTTTGCCGCCGCCGCCGCCACCACCAACGACGACGTCGCAAATTGTGTCGTTGACGAATTTGCCGTCGCCGTTACCTACATTGCTGCAGTCGGTATCGACACCACCTTTGAAAGCGGTGTCGATATTGATTCCAGACTGGGAGGTGCTCGTCGTCGCTTCGCCGGAGAATTCAATCCTCGAAACGCGTAACTACACGTGCGTTTTTCCGAACAAAGAGAAAACTCCGGCGAAATTCGCCGGAGAATTGCCTTTCCGAAGAGGTACGGCGTTCAAGTGCGAGTTTCCGGCGAGAAATCGCCGTAGATTGCCGTTTTATCAGCCGCAAATCGTGCGAACAGAGGAGAGAGAAAGAGCGGATATTTCTCCGCCATTGTTGGAGCTTCTAAGGTGGAATTTCATTGTTTATGACTCCTTTACGACGGAAAACGACGTCGTTTTGCTGGTCAAAGGAGTCAATAACCGTCAAGGAGTTAACCGTCCTCCGTCAGATTTTAACTGCTTGTTTGGTGATGATCCTTTAACGGCCGTTAAAACTTCCGTTAATTCGTCCGTACAAGAAGTATTTCGTTGTTTACGTCCGAATTTAAAAGGCGACCGTCCGATTTCCGCCACGTTGGAAATCTTAGAAAATAATCGGACGGTCGCGGTTATCCCATCACTAGCTAAATACGTCTCCGACACACGACGCACGGTCGAGTTTAACGAGACCAAGTCGAATATGTGCGCGTGTACGATGGTTTATAATGTGGCTAAATTTTTACGAGAGTGGGTAATGTACCATAACAATATCGGTATCGACAGGTTTATTTTATACGATAATGATAGCGATGACGATTTAAGGTCCGTAGTTGAGGAATTGAACCGCGAAGGTTTTGATGTTCGAACGGTTTATTGGGCCTGGCCAAAAACTCAAGAGGCCGGGTTCTCGCACTGTGCTCTGTACTCGACTCAAATTTGCGATTGGGTCGCGTTTTGGGACGTAGACGAGTTCGTCTTCTCACCCTCGTGGCTCGAGTCAGCCCGTCCTAGAAACGATATGTTACCATCATTATTGCCTGATGATAAAGACGGTCAAAATATTAATCGAGTTGGTCAAGTATCGATCAGGTGTAACGAGTTTGGACCGTCTAATTTAACGGCTCATCCAATCGAAGGGGTTACACAAGGGTACACATGCAGAAGACGTATCGATCAAAGGCATAAATCGATCGTTTTATTAGAAGCATTGGATCATTCGTTATTAAACGTAGTGCACCATTTTCGGGTAAAAGACGAGTATAATACCATTCAAGTGGACCCGAACCATGCCATAGTTAACCACTATAAGTATCAAGCTTGGCCCGAGTTTCGGGCCAAGTTCCGTAGGCGGGTTTCTGCCTACGTTATCGACTGGAGACAAAATCTTAACCCGATGTCTCAAGATCGAGCCCCTGGGCTCGGGTTTGAGGCCGTTGAGCCGCTGGGTTGGGCTCAACGGTTTTGCGAGGTTTACGACGACCGTATGAAGGTGCTAACCCGAAGGTGGTTCGAGCTTAATGACTCGGTCATGGCTTGGCAAAATGCTAGATAATTTTGATACCGTTTAAAGTTTTTTTTTTTTTTTTTTTTTTTGTTTTATCTAGTTTTTAATTTGTTGTACAGCGTAAGTTAAATCGTGGATAAAATTTGAAGAGAATATGTCACAAAATTATGGTCATAAAAATTGAACGAATTAGAATAGATTGTGTAGGAAAGTAGCGTGTTACATTGTCTTTGCTTTTTTTTTTTTTTTCTTTTGTTACGTAGAAGCTTTTGTTATTCTTAATCAACCATGAAATTGACCAGCACTAGAGTAATCTGTATTCGCAAATCGTACTCTCTCTGTCTCGATAATTTATTTATAGTTCTTTCAAATTCTTCTCACAAAAAGGTCAAATTGTAAACAATTTACTGGATATGAGTGTATAACCCGGTTTAAAATTGTATTCGATTGAGTAACATTTGCTTAAACAAGTAGGATGAAAGTATGAAATTATATGCTTCATATTCTTACTAATTGTATAGGTTCTGTAATATATTTTTCGAATAATTCTCCGTAACACTTTGAAAATTCAAGTAGAGATTTGCTCTTCAATTTTACTTGATACGGACTAATTGATATGCTCAATCAGTCATTACTCATTAGTGTAACAATTATTTGCCCAGTGATTTGATATCATCATGTACATTGCTTCATCAATTCTAGTATTATGATAATATGATGTGGAATCAATTTGTTCAAGTTTGCGAGTTTGGTTGTGTTTCTGCCAAACTTTGTCGCGTTGACTATTTGACTCGTAAAGCGGGGTATAGCGATCTACTTGATTTAACACTTGGATTTATGTTGGATTTGGTGCGCGTAAAGGAAAAAGAGTACGGAAAATAAAGTGCAAGAAAGTAAACGACACAAGAAGTTTTGGTGACGCGGAAAACCCAATGTGGGAAACGACCGCGGGGGGATCTGTGTCCCGCCTAATGTGCTCCACTAAATAGTTGAGATGCAAGCAACACGTTACAAAGTACACAAGTTTTGAGAGCGTAAATGGTAAATTCTGTGGGCGTTCTGGTGGAATGAAGGGTTGCCTGAGTGATTCTTGTGAGTATGACTGCTGGAATTAGTGTGGAATGACGTAACCCTGCTCAAATGCCGCTGCCTTGCCTTTTATAGGATGGGAATATAGCTGTTGGATATTTTGCACTTGCTGAGGGTCTTCTGGAGGTCTCTGCGGGTTGTTGCCTGGTTTTTAGGGAGCTGTTGCTGACTTCTTCCTTGTGGCTGTTGGAGATAAACTCTCCCTTGTTACCCTAGTTGCTCTAGGCCTGTTTGCGTGTTGGGCCTCTAGCCTTGTGCTACTCCTTGTTCTCGGCCCATTTGTCTTGCCTCAAGCTTCAGGCCAATTTTGGCCCAAACAATAGCCCCGGGTTTTCTTGCCTTAACGCACGGGAGAGGTGAGAAAATCCCTTCAGACTACCGTCTTTGCTACAAATGTTTGACCAAATTGTGGAAGAGACCCTTCTTGCTGAAAAAGTGGCTTGTCTTATTGAGGAAGAACCCCTGCCCGCTGAGGAGGTGCTACCTGCTGAAGAGGAACTACCTGCTGAGGAGGAACTACCTATTCTCTTTGCTTGGCTGTCGTCGTGCCACGTGGCGTGGTCGTAGTGGTTCCTCGAGAAGAACAAAATATAATGACTGATTTGGGCTTTGAATTAAGCACCAAGTCTTGTCAAGTCCTCCTTTTAATTGTTTCATTAATTGCTCTCCCAACTCCCCTCAACTTCCCCCACGTCTCCCTCTCTCTCTCGACCATCTTCTTATAAACTTCTTTCCCCTTGATTTGCATGTTGTTTTCGAAACAAAGCCCCAAAAACACAAAGACCCTTCCATCTTCCTCTTCCATTGAGGTCCGCGGATTGTCGTTGTTTTTTCCAGGTAATTTCTTGCTTGTGCTTTTCTTATTTCTCTCCAAATGTCGTCTTCTTCGCTTCTGCAGTAGGAGGCCTCCGTCCCCACCTATATCCTGAGGGGGGATGACTCGGTGCCTTGCTCCCTTTCGACGAAGTCTGAGGATGACATCGCCAAGATCTTCAACCTAGATGAGGGGGTTGAGTTCTATGTACCCCGAGGCGAGGAGAGGGCTGATTTCCACCGCAAGGGGTGGGTCTGTGTGTATGCATACCCTTTCTCCCTCGGTCTACGTTTTCCATTTCCGGTGTTTATTCAAGACTTCTTTCGTACCACCAAGATATCTCCTGCACAATTGCTTCCCCATGGTTGGAGGATCTTGTTGTGTATTAACGCTCTCCTTGAGGATCGTGGGTGGTCCATGTCGGGTTGTGACATCGGGGACGATTACTGGGTGAGGCCCACCACATGCAAACGCTTCACTCTGAGGGCCCAGGATGGGGAGGAGAGGCTTATCAAGCTCCCAAGAAAGGCGAAGGACTCGGGCTGGGCTAAGCACTATATTTTCGTGAAGATTAGCAGCCTGAACCACCTGACTGGCTACTTGCGTGATACCTGGCTCAAGCCACAAGGTAGGATGCGACGTCCGTTTCGTGCTGGCGCACCCTCGTGCTGAATCTTTCTCATTTGTCCTTTGTATCAGGTTCGCTGAACTACCAGCCTTCGAAGAGTGGGAAGAAAGTTGTGGAGAAGCTGAAGCTGCTACCTGAGGCTGCCAGGACTTTCCCTGCGCCCCTGGAAAATAGGATTCGTGACTTGGACTTGCTGCTCGAGAGCGACGAGGAAGAGATGTCTTCTGGTAGTGGTACGTCTGTTTTGTTCGTGTTGCTTGCCTATTTAGTGGAGCTGTTGCCCTTTGTGCGTAGGCCTGATGTGTGTGTTTTGTTGTCGTAGGAACGAAGAGGATGTCCGCGAGTGATGTGATTGTCTTGGAGAGGGAGAAGAAAAGGAGAATGTTGTCTGGCCTTACCAAAACTGGGGATCAAGTGCCTGTTCCTTCACCCTCTGAGCCTCCCACGTTGACTCCAGCGTCTCCGTCACACTCAACTCGCAAGAAGTCACGCAGGCATCCACAACCTAAGCCGTCGTGCTCCTCTCAAGGAGATGGTTGTATTATGGTGGAACTGCCTGGCTCCTATGATGGGCGCGGCGCTTTCCCTCCTCAGATTGCTAGTGGTTTGCTTCTACCCGGGTTCAGCACGCTTCTGGGCTCCAAGAGTGTGGCTGAGAATGTGGATGAGTTGGTCGCCTGTTCATTCCAGGTATGAGTTGCGAATGCCGTCGTCTACCTGTTTTGTGTGCACGTGCGAGGGCTTTTCTAACGTTTCCTGGTTGTCCTTTTACCTGCAGGGGTTTCAGAGCAGCTTGTACCTGAAAGGGGTGTGGGCCGCAGTGGAGAAGGAGCGTCAAGAGCTTGCTGCGAAGAACAAAGCGGTTACCGAGAAGCTGGCCAACATGGTTGAAAGGTGTGAGGCTGCTGAGACGAAGCTTGGGGAGCTGAGCAAGGTTGAGGCTGAGCTGGCCACCTGCTACTCTGACAAGGCTTTCTTTGGAGGTAAATTTGAATAGCGTGGCGAAATTGAGGAAGAAGAAGGTGCAGCTGCGCAGTTCCTGTGCGTATTGCTCGTGGCTGGGCAAGGTGGAATGCATGGAAGCCCATGCCCAAGGAAAGTCTTCTGCCTGGGATGCCGTGCGAGAAGAGGTCGACTTTGAGGAGTTCTTGAAGGAAGCTGCGCCCTGGACTCAGGTGTTGAGGAAGAGCTCGCTAATTTGGAGAGGTGAATATTATGCGGCCCACGATGAGGATGCGGTGGATAGCCAGGTGGCCCATGTTGTGGAGGGGGTGGCCACTTCCGGCGATGGCGTCCCTGAGGATGGAGATGTTGAAACTGTGGTTCCTTGAGCTCCTTATGTTGTAGGTTAGTTGCTGTGTTGTCTCGACTTTTGCGAACATTATCCTTTTGTCTTGATAGTCCATCACAAGGGTGGTGTGACAAGTTGTAATCTCGTACTTTCCTTGTCTTGTTTTCTGGACTCCCTGAGATGCTTGGAATTGTGCTGGGTGTGTCCAGCTCCGTAGGTCTCTTAGCCTTCCTGTTGACGTTTCTGCTGATGACCTGTGCACATGTTTTCCAGTTGTTAGTAAGTATGTTTATGCGCGGTGAACGTATGCATTATTGTGCCATCTGTGGTGTGTGTGTGTACACGTATGTCTGTGCGTATGTATGTGTGTATGTGTTTGTGTATGTATGTATGTGTTCATGTATGTATGTATGTGTTTACGTACGTATGTCGTGCATGCACATGTGGTAAGTTAAAATGCCAAACCATCTTAAAACTTACGTATGTAGGCGCCGTGTTGTGGCCAGGGCGAGCGGTGGGATCTCCGCGTGGGCGCCACCGCCGTACTCCCAGTGACGTGCGTGTGGGCCCAACTAAATGTTGTAAACCGGTGGGTGATCGATCCGGTGGGTGTGAGCTGCGAGCCTTTGTTCCATGTTGCGATCTGCACGCAGCGGGTTCTTATGGGTGGCCGTTGGCGTTTTTGCCAACGGCCCTCCGATGCTTAAGTCAGTAAACTTAATAGAGGAAATTGCGTTTATTAAGAAAATGAGATTTACAAAACAAAAAGCTAAATGCGAATTAAATGTGATACTTCACGAGATGCACTGCAGCGTTCGAGGCGAGGACCATCCGACCCTCCAGAGTCATCGGCGGTAAGCCAGTTCGACTATGCTTTATCTGGTAGGGTCCTTCCCGGTGTATCACGAATTTTCTGCTCTGGTGTTCTGGGTGTTCTGGACCACCTTCCTGAGTACCAAGTCGCCTACTTGGAAAGATTTTATTCGGACGTTCTTGTTGTAACTCCTGCTCTCGCTGTTTACGTGCGACCAACCCGATGGTGGCCATGTCTCTCGAGCTCGTCAACCGTGTCAGTGCTTTGAACATCTGCACGATTCGAATCTGTTGTAAGCGCATCCATATCGATGTGTAGGTATCCTCACTGCGGGAATGGCTAACCTGCGCGCCATACACTAGGGAGAATGGGGAATGCCAGTAGCCTCCTTTGGAGTGGTCCTGTTTGCCCAGAGTACCATTGGCAGCTCGTCTGCCCACTTGCCACCTTTTTCCTCCAGCTTCTTCTTTAGGTTGTCCATTGTGGACTTGTTGGTAGATTCTGCCTGTCCATTAGATTGTGGGTTGTGTGGGGTGGGCTGCAGAAAATCTATGTTCCATCTTGCCTGTAAAGCTTAGTTTTGTGGGAGATGAACTGCGACCCGTTGTCACAAATGATACGTGCGTGAATTAGAACCTAGTAAGTATGTTCCTTTTTATGAACGAGATAACTGCGTGTCAGATTACTTGGTGAACGCTTCGCCTCGATCCACTTTGAAAAGTATTCCGTCATAGCGAGCATGTACCCACGTTGACCGGGTGCGCAAGGTAGTCTGCCCACAATGTCCATCCCCCAGACCATGAATGGCCAAGGCGACATTACGGGGTGAAAAAATTCGGCCAGTCTTGTATTTGTCTTGGTGCATGTCTCTGGCAGGCGTCGCATTTCCTGGCGTATTCAACAGCGTCTCTTCTCATTGTAGGCCAATAGTACCCCATCCTGAGTGCTTTGTTGGACAGGCTGCGACCACCAGAGTGGTTGCCACAGTCTCCACTATGTAATTCTTCTAGAACGGCCTGAGCATGTTCAGACTCCAGACACCTCAGGTATGGCCCTGCTGCAGACCTCCTGAACAATACTCCGTCAATGAGGAGAAATTTCGAAGCTTTCATCCTGAACCTTTTGGCCTGGAATTTGTCCTGCGGTAGTTTTCCGTCCTGTAACCATTCAATGTAGGGGCTTGTCCACCCAGGTGTTTGCTGTTCCTGTTGCGCTTGTTGTTCTTGTTGTTCCTGCTCATCCTGTTGGCCTGCTGCGGAGGCCTGCGAGGCCTCTGGATCCTCTGGAGGAGAATCACGATTCTTGTCGATCGTCTGGCAACCGGATCCGGTTTAAATGTCGCCGAATGTAGGCGTGCAAGATTGGGATTGTTGTGATAAGCGGTGGAGCGGAATGTTGCTTGAAGGTTGGCTAGAGGCTCGTCGTGTGCGTTTTGATCCCTCGGAATCTGTTCGATCTCAACTTCGTCGAATTTTTCTATGATTGCGTTAACAAGATCAAGGTATACTACCATTTTCGAATCTCGAGCTGCATAAGACTTGTTCACGTGGTTAACGATAAGCAAAGAATCACAAAATATTTTGATAGATTTCACCTTTAACTCGATGGCCATGTTGAGCCCCATGATAAGGGCCTCGTATTCGGCTTCATTGTTAGACGCTTTGAACTCGCATCGAACTGCCTGGACTATGTACTCCCCTTGTGGCGACTTTAGTACAAGCCCCACTCCTACGCCTCGTTGGTTTCTTTGCACCGCCTGTGTCACGTAATCCTTTGTTGTTTGTCGCCCTTTGGGCGGCGAGGACCTCGCTGTCTGCACCTCCTTGTAGGCTTGGACTGAAGTCTGCCACAAAATCTGCAAGTGCTTGTGACTTGATAGCTGTCCTTGGTTCGTATTGTATGTCATACCCGCTGAGGTGGACTGACCACTTTGCCATTCGTCCTGACAATTCTGGCTTACGCATGACTGCCTTGACAGGATAGTTAGTTCGCACAATAATGGTATGACTTTCAAAATAAGGACGTAATGTTTGCGATCACGATTCTGGCGAATAAACGAGTTTTTCAAGAGGAGTGTACCGTGTTTCTGCATCCAGTAGGCTTTTACTTACATAATATCTGGCGGTGACTCCCAGGTTCTTCTCTTTACGGCCACGGTAGCGGCGCTCGACACTGACAGTGCGGCGGGAGGTCTTCACCTTGTGTTGGTTTTGACAGTAGTGGAGGCTCAGCAAGGTAGATTTTTAACTCTTCGAACGCTTTGTTGTGGTATGCATCGGTGAATTCCTTGTTCTTCCTCAAGGTGTCGTAGAACGGACTGCACCTATCCGAAGACTTAGAGATGAACTTTGTTGAGCGACCCGCGCGCCCAGTGAGTTCTGCACGTCTTTGGCGGTCTGCGTGGTGGTTGGAGGTCGAGGATAGCCACTTATTTGCTTTGGTGGCCTCGATCCCCCTCTTCGTGACGATGTGACCCGAAACTCCCGGTATCCACCGAAGGAGCACTTTGTGGGGTTGAGCTTCATTCTGTAGGAACGAAGTACGTCGAATGTTTCCTGGAGGTGCTGTACGTGCTGCTCCTCCCGTTTAGATTTTACGACCATATCATCGATGTATGCTTCCATGCTCTTTCCCAATTGTTCTTTGAACATCAGATTTACGAGGCGTTGGTACGTTGACCCCGCGTTTTTCAGGCCGAAAGGCATGACGTTGTAACAATAAATCCCTCTTTCGGACTGAAAATCTGTTTTCTCTTGGTCATCTGGGTGCATTTTGATCTGGTTGTACCCACTCCAGGCGTCCAGGAAGGTGAGCATCTCATGTCCTGCTGTTGCATCCACCATGGCGTCAATGTGTGGCAAGGGAAACGGATCCTTTGGGCATGCCTTGTTTAAGTCCGTGAAGTCTATGCATACGCGCCATTTGCCGTTCTTCTTGCTGACAACCACCACGTTGGACAACCACGTAGGGTACTTGACTTCTCTGATTTTTCCAGCTTTCAGCAGGTTTTCAACCTCCTCGTTTATTATTTTGTTTCTTTCGGGCGCGAATTTGCGGCGTTTCTGCTTGACTGGTGGATGCTGTGTGTTATGACCAGATTTTACACAGCCCAGAATTGGCAGTTCTGGATAGATGTCAAGAATACGGTACAGAGCAGGAAAGAAGAGCAATAGCAGTTATAACCCAGAAGAGGTCAGAACAGGCATGGCAGTTATGGTCAGCCGAGGTCAACTATGACGGTTACAAAGATCATGGGATAATGGAAGACATTCAAGCTGAGCAGAAGTGGAGTCAATGGAAGTTATTTAACCACCAAAGATAGTGGAGGTCATGGAGAACGTGCCCTAGAAAATAGGAACTGATTTTGCAGCTAGGTATGCCTATATATAGAGGCTCATTTGTACATTTTCATTCATCTTTTTTACTCTGATTAGCATACTTAAGCACTAGAAAATATACTACAAAATACTACGGTAAACTACAGTCAGTTCTGTACGAATTGCTACAGAAGTGATCCCTTTCACAGTTGTATTCTGTAATCTCAACTCTGATATTAATAAAAGTACTCCTGGCTTGGTAGCATGATTTTCCCCATCTTATTCTCGGGGCTTCTGCGTCATCAAATCCTGCGTCCTTAGTTCTGTCCCATATAGCTCAGTTCTGTTCTGTTCCGCAATTAGTACTAGTTGATCCACTTTTCAGTTTTTTCATACTTGTTAAGTTTTTACCAAAACTAATTGGCGCCCACCGTGGGGCAACTAGTTTATTAATTCGCGTAACTTTTCTCACAAAAATCTCACAAAAATCATCTCTTCCATATTCTGATGGCGGATAGAACTTTGGAGCAATTAACCAAAGAGTTACAAGATGCACAATCCAAGATTCAGCAAATCTCAGAAGAGAATGCAAAGCTGAAGGGAACAGTGCATTACGAAGACCAAGTTGGATTACGCTAAGAGGCGATACATCAAAGACCAGGCCTGGGGCATCCTTGAGTTCTATAATCAAGAGAATAGACTTCTCTAACCTGGACGAAGATGAGGATCTCGAGGACCAGCTTTTGGGTGGTGAAGAAGAGGAGGAAACGTCTGCGGAAGCTGATAGAAGGAAGGGAAAGAAGAAGTTCAACTTCACCCTCATGATGATGCAAGAGCTCCGAAGTTACACGACAAAGTTGCTAAGATTCCGGAGTTCGACGCAATTGAGGAAGCTTCCCAAGAGTGTTATGCTTGATTCACCATTCAATGAGGCCATAACTATGCGGGACATCCCAAAGAAGTTGGTGTTCCAGGGATGAAATTGTATGATGGTACAGAGATCCACAGGACCACGTTGCCCGGTACAAGCAAAGGATGTACACGCCCAGCCCCAAAGGAGTGCAGAGAAGCTTTGCATGTGCAAGGGCTTTGGTTCTACTCTGTTTGGACCAGCTCTGCAATGGTTTGTCAATATTCCTAATGGTACTATTAAATCGTTTGCTAATCTTGTGAATGTCTTTGTTGCCCGGTTGCAGCGGCGGGGAAGTTAGAAAAGCAAACAAGTGATGCATGCACTGTATGCGAGAAGAAAGATGAGTCCCTACGAGATTATCTCGAGAGATTCAACAAGGAGAAGATCTCTATCCCCATTGTGACGTTGCAAGCGCTATCCAGGCTTATAGGCAAGGTTTGGTGGTCAATTCGAGCTTTATCGTGAACTAACCAAGTATCCTTGTGTTACTTTTGAAGATGTGCGAGGCAAAGACCTTGGCCCAGATTAGACTTGAAGAAGATGCTTTGATGGCGGGATAGTTACGGGTGCGAGAAGGTGAGCAGGAAGTGCGATAGTGGACGCACCCAGGCGAGGCGGCACCATCTGACGAGCCACCCGAACACAAGTGCATCTTTGTCGATTACGAGACGGTCAATTCTGATGACTCGCTTGATATCAGCAGGCTCGGTGTAGAGGTACCACAGTTGATAGCAAAGCTGGAGAGCTTTGGGAACGCTGCAAGATGGCCCAGGAGGAATGATAATCCAAATCCAAACAGGAATCCAAACAGGTATTGTGAATACCATGGAGACATTGGTCACAAAGACGTAAGATCGCTACGCCTTCAAGAAGGAGATATCTTACCAGCTCGAACTGGACGGCGAAGGACATCATCAGACCAGTCCAAAGGAGCCAGGCCAGAACTGAAAGCGCCAAATCCCAGGATTCCAGGGGACAGGAGTCTGAGAAGCCACCAAATCCTCCACCCTACACACATGGGGTAAAATTTATTAATGGTGGTTACGATATACGTGGCTTGACTTATTCTGCAGCCAAGAGGATAGCAAAGCAAGAGAAGATGCAACCTCCAACCAGGGTAGAGAAGAATTGGGAAGTTGTCACCTTTGATCACGAAGATTGTGAAGGCATTCCAGTTCTGCACCATGATAGTCTGGTGATCAAGTTGCAGATTGGAAGCACCCTTATGCCGAGTTACGGTTGATGGGGGCGATTACGTGAACCTGATCATGCTGGACGCATTGAAGGAGATGGGTATAGGCCAGGATAAGCTGACCAAGAATTCCAATGTTCTGGTTGGATTCAGTGGAGAGACCAAGCATACCTTGGGGGAGATCTCACTTCCAACCTATGCCCAGGGAGTTTCTTCTTTTGAGAAGTTTAATGTTATTGATTCTATGACCTCGTATAATGTTTTGTTAGGCAGGCCTTGGATCCACAATCTCAAGGCTGTGGCGTCTACTTACCATCGATGTGTGAAGGCCCCAACCCATTGGGGAGTTATGGTGATCAAGGGAGAAAGGCAAAGCTGCGCAGGAGTGCTACAGAGCGACCTTGAAGCCTCCGACCACCAACAAAACTCTCGCATAGCAATTACGAAACCAGTCAAGTCGGTAGTGGAGCGGAGAAGTCGGGATTGGAGATGGACCAGATCAGTGTAGACCAGAGCTGCCCAGAAAAGAAAGTGTTAGTAAGCGGTGATGTACCATCGATGTCGAATCGACCGATCGGTTTCTTGAAGTCTAAGAAGTCAAGTTTTGCATGGAGCCACTTTGACATGGCCGGAATCGATCCTGGCGTTATCACGCACAAGCTCAACGTTGATCCTCGATGCAGACGATTGCACGAAGCGCAGGAAGTTTGCGCGAGAGAGAAATGTTATCATCGATGAAGAAGTCAGGAAGGCTGTGGACATGAACATGGTAAGAGAGGTAATGTATCTGATTGGTTAGCTAATGTGGTTGTTGTGCGGAAGAAGAATGGAAAGTGGAGAGTGCGTGTGGACTACACGGTCCCGAACAAGGCATGTCCCAAGGATCCTTTCCCTCTTCCTCACATAGATGCCATGGTGGACAAGGCTGCTGGCCATGAAGTTCGACTTTCATGGGCGCCTCAGTGGTTTTAACCAGATTAAGATGTATCCTCGGACCAGGAGGGAACCTCCTTCATGACAGGCAAGTGGTATCTATTGCTACCGCTATGCCCTTTGGACTCGAAATCTTTGGTGCCACCTACCAAAGGCTAGTCAATATGATGTTCAAAGATCTAATTGGGGACACAATGGAGGTTTATATCGATGATATGGTGGTAAAGTCTAAAGATGCCAAAGATCACGTGAAGCACACAGAGCAAGCGTTTGCAATGCGGATAAGTTCAATATGAAGTGAATCCCACAAAGTGCAACTTTGGAGTATCTTACAGTAAGTTTTGGGTTACTTGGTCACGAGAAGAGGAATTGAAGCAAGTCGAGCAGATAAAGCGATCCTGGATCCGGAGCCCCGGATCTGTGAAAGATATCCAGAAGTTGACGGGTAGAGTAGCAGCTGCGAGCAGATTCATTTCTAGATCCTCGAGAAAGGTGCAAACCCTTCTACGATATCTTTGAAGAAAAACAAAGAGTTCCAATGGGTGAGAAGCACGAAGAAGCATTCCAGGATGCGAAGAGTTACATCAACTCCACCACTGCTATCCAGACCAGAAGAGGGAGAACCGTTAAGTGCATGCACATCGATCCACGGAGCATTGATAAGTGCGATTACGGTCAGGGAAGAAGATGGTTTGCGATTATCAATATATTATGTGAGTAAAAGCTTGCTGAATCTTTGAAACGGTATTCTCTTACGGAGAGGTATGTTCTTGCATTGATTATGTCAACTACTAAGCTTAGACCTTATTTTGAGAGTCATCATATACGTGTTAGAACTAACCTTCGATTAAGTCGAGTCTTGAGAAAGCTTTGGCTATGCGGGAGAATGGCTAAGTGGTGCATGCTGACTCGATGCGTCGACATCGATTATGAACCCGAGCGACAATAAAGTCACAAGCCTTGGCGATTTTGTGGTGATTTGATCCGACCCTGGAAGAAAGTGGTGCTATGGAAGTCTTTGAAACTCACGAGGCGAGAAAGGAGAAACACAGGTCTTTGTATCGATGGAGCGACTAATGTAAGAGGTTACAGTGCGGGCATTGTCTGAAATCGCCACTGAGGACATACTAGCCAGGTGTCATTTGTGAATTTCGTACAACCAACAATGAAGCGGAATATGAGCGTTAATTGCGAGGTTTGATGGTGTATTGGTCTTGGTGTCAAGAATTTGGAGGTAGCGACTCTTTACTTATTGTTAATCAGTTAATGGTTCTTTGCGGCCAAAGATTCTAAGATGTTCTTATACCTAGAGAAGGTTAGGTCCCTGGTTTCAAGTTTGACGGTTTAGGATTGACCAGATCCCAGAGACGAGAACTCACGAGGCGGACTCTTTAGCTAGTCTTGGCTCTAGTTTCAAACCTGCGGACACAGGCGGGATTCCCATAGTACACCTCCTCGGACCTTCCATAGAGAAGTCTCGATCCTCGCTCAACCTCGCCTACCCCCACTCTTGTCTCTTGGTGCACCTTTTTATGCTTTTCTTAGAGATGGTGTTTTGCCCCAGACGGACTTGAGGCGAGCCTTTCGGCTTAAAGCCTCGAGGTATGTCTTGATTGATGATGTTACGTTCAAGAAATCTATGTCGAGGCCCATATCTACGTTGCTTGGAACCAATTTGAAGCCGTAACTGCTCGGAAGAATTACATGAAGGAGATTGTGGCAATCACGGTCTTTGGAAGAAGTCGGCGTGAGCTCTCAGATTTGGTTACGGCCAACTATGAGAAAGGAGGTCGTGGAGTACGCAAGTAAATGTGAAGCATGTCGAAGCATTCTCGATGATCCACCACCGGTGAGATTCTACATCCTATTTACGCTGTGGCCTTTCATGAAGTGGGGCATGGACATAGTTGGAAAGCTTCCTATGGCTCGGGGACGAAGGTCTTTATGTTGGCGATGACAGACTACTTCTCGAAGTGGATTGAGGTGAGGCATTGAAGTGTAACAGAGAAGGAAGTCATCTCATTTATCAAGAGGAACATCATTTGCGATTTGGAATTCCAAGCCGATTGTATGTGACAACGGTTACGATTCGTAGGGAAACAAGACTAGGCAGTGCATTGCAACCTGGAACATTGAGTCGCTTATACGCACCGAGATATCCCGGTGTAATGGTCGGCGAGAATCTAGCAACAAGATTATCATCAAAACCACGAAGAAAAAGGCGAAGAGAAGCGAGGAGATGGGCGGAAGAGCTACCTTTAGTTACGTGGTGTGAGAACTACACCAAAGAATTCCACAGGGCGGACTCCATTCTCTTTGGTGTATGGTTGTGAAGCGGTGATTCGGCGAAGTGTGCATCCCAACAAAGAAGGTATGGTGCGAGCAGTTTAGAAGCTAACCCGAGTTGTTATCTTCCAGTCTTGATTTTGCGAGAAGAGCTTAGAGATGCGGCCAAGATAAGGTTAGCGACCTACCCGAGAATGTGGCCAGGACTTTCAACAAGCATGTCAAGGCGAGTTTTGAGAGAAGGAGATTTAGTTACGAGGAAAGTCTTTGAAAACACAAAGGAAAAGTCTGGGAAAGCTAGCTGATGCAGGAAGGACCATACTTGATTGATTACATTTGTAGGCCAGGAGCCTATAGATTGGTAACTCTGGAGGGAGAGTTGATTCTAGAGCATGGAATGCAACTAACCTCAAACTCTATCTTTGTTAATACGGTATTTTCAGTCTGAACTTTCAATTACGTAATTTCAATGCATTCCTTAAATGTTTTTGTAAATATTGCATTTTCTATTCAATAAAAACCATTGAACTCCAATGGTGTAGTTTAACTTTATTTCTAGTTTTGCAGATTACATCTTTGGTTCAAAAGTAAATATTTTCTATCACAAATAAAAACAAAGTAAAAATAATACGCTACATATTACAAATGAAGGAGTTTATCCTCCAGGACTTATTTAGGAGTTCATCCTCGATTCTACTCGAGGAGTGAAACCTCGATCCTGGGCCTAGTCCCGGTCTCTTGGAACTTGTCTTCCAGATTTGAGCTTAGTCCTCGGCCTTGGCGTGATCTGCGGTGGAGACTTTCCTCCGGCCCGCAGTGCGGCCCGATCTGCGAAGCGGCGATCTGCTTTGTGAGGATCGTCCTCGGATTGACGGACCAGGGCTTGGCCGTAGTTAAGAGAGTCCTATAATATCCCTTAAGGTGAGCCATGATCATGCATACGTAAGTGCAGGGTGTACACTGCGAGGTTAGTACATTCACGAGAACAATAGAAGCGATAGAAACAGCAGAATCGATAGTAGTTAAGTCCTTGGATCACCAAGGTGACTAAATACTAAGCATCCGAATCGACAGAGCGGACTTGAAAAATGTCTTGCTCTGCGAGACTAAGCAAAAGTTCCACGGCGGCCAAGCGAAGTTCACAGAATAATTACAGACCTGGACATACAAGTCCAGGCGGACCTGAATAGCAAATTGTTTGAATTTACACAAAATGTTCACAAGAGTAATTGTTTTCATTCTTCTTCTTCTTGAAGGATTGTCATCGGCTGGGCATCTTCGCTGACACCACCATCACCGGTATGAGCTCTCTTCTGATCGGTGCGTTGCTTCTCTCCTGGGCTGATGCGCTGGGAAGAAGCTGTTTAAATTTCTCCACAGCGGCATTAATATCCCACTCCTCACGCTCGGACTCGAGAGGCACGCATCATTTGAATTCTGGTCTGGGCTGTGTAAAGCAACGCGGTCGATCTCCTGGTTACGGAGTTGGCCCTCAAGCTCCTGAACACGCGCTGGAGGTTCTCATTCTCGACCTCAACGAGGCGGACTCTCCTCGAACTTAGCGGCGGTGGCCTTGGCCTTCTCGACCACCTCCTTCATCTTTGTCAGAGCTTTCTCCAAAGTCTGTGCAAGCTGCTCTTTCGAGAGCAAGCTTGTCCTCAGTATGAGATACGATTCCCGAAGTGGATAGAATGTGCCCCAAGCTTGATATACAATCAAGAGTCCGCAAATTTTATGGTGTAAGGTACAATAGTGGTAGAGTTATCATGAGCATTTGTCTTAGAAGTAAGTCGAGTTACTACACGAAAAGCGAGTGAGTGGCTCTAAACGCTTGATTCTGTAGAATCGATCGATCGGATCTGGGTCGAATCTTTCTTTGCTTGTTGGATAATGTTCTCCACGCTTTGTTGATGGCGTCTTTGGATAAAAATGTTCCGGTAATGACAAACCTTCAATTTCTTCTATCTTCCTCTTCTTTGTTTTCTTATGCGGTGTACTCTTCTGCAGCCCAACTGAACCTTCACCTTGGGCTCCTCGACCTTCAACGCCTTGAACCTGGAGTAGGAATACCGGTAGGAACAAGCGGTGGCTTCACATCTGGACCCCGGCGAATAGCGTCCATCTTCTCTGAAGAAGAGTAGGATTGACCTACCCCTAGTATGCGACTGAGGACTCACCTAGCATAGACCACACATGTTTTAGAATCAGCGATCCGGACCAGACTTGACCAATCTAGAAGCGGTGGAGAGACTTACCCTTGATGGCGAAGTTTGAGCCACATGCACCTTCACACCTACTTGGTGGCTGCGAGAAAGTAGGAAAGCAGTCTTGTTGTCCCCCTCGGACCAAGTCCTCTCCCCAAGAGGCAAGGCCATGAACGCAGACAATCTTAGCCTTAGAATCCTCGCAGCACAGTGCCAAGAATCCATTGAAAACACAGAGCATAAGAAACCTTGGACCTACCCAGAATAGAAAAGCGGAAATAACAGATCTGAACTAACCTCTTTCACCAATAGGGTAATCCAAGCGGCATTTGTTCCCAGTATCGCTTTTCGGAAAAGGAAGCTGTCTTCCGGTCTTTATCATCCCGATGTCGGGATGCTCCACAAGATTGCTCGACCCTTCACGATTACGAAGATGAATCTTCCACTACCCTGGGTCCTCACAGAGTAGGCGTTTTGGATCTTGCCTTTGTCGATTATGTCGAACTTTGTGCGAGTTTATCAACCAGACGGATAATCTTCCACATGCTTGGCATGATTTGGCAAGGGCAAGCTTCACAGAGGAAAGCACCCCACTAATCCAAGAGTTCTGAGGATCCTCGGACCCGATACGAAGGGAACTCATAGATGCAGACCCATCCAGGACAGTCCAAGAAGGCGTAACATAATCGTCTCGGGAGCGAAAATTTCAAAGAGACTTCAGGCGATCTGATGATCTTTCAGGTGTTTAATGATTGTTTGAGAAAGGGTGTTTTTGGTTTCGTCATCAAAAGAGTCGCCTTTGATGAATTTGTGATCACCATACAAGATTTCATTAATCTCGATGATTTCAAGATCAGTGTCTTGTTCAGCCATGATTTTCAGATGATTTTGGTTTGATTTGAATTGATGATCGAAAAAGATGACAAAGGAAAAAGATGATGAACAGTAGAAGGTAAAAAATAAAGTTGGCAAGGTGAGTTTTCTCAAAAATTTACTGAAGGCTCCTATTTATAGTCAAGGGTAAAAGAGTTCAAGTGGGACTAGAATTTCACCGTTGGTAAAATTCAAAATACCCCAGAATTAGCCGTTGCTACTATTCAGGATGTCAAATCAGGTTTAAATTCTCAACTACTTCTGATTCACTCATTATCTCTTTGAATGTTGTGCACAAGTCTGGGTAAGTACATAGTTGTTTTTCGAATTTATAGCCGTTGTTTCTGCTCTAGTCTGTTCTGTATAGAAGTATTTATGCAGGATTGTTTCCTCAAGATTCTTTGAGCAGCGCACTTGAGAAAACAAGGGGCATTTGTTATGACCAGATTTTACACAGCCCAGAATTGGCAGTTCTGGATAGATGTCAAGAATACGGTACAGAGCAGGAAAGAAGAGCAATAGCAGTTATAACCCAGAAGAGGTCAGAACAGGCATGGCAGTTATGGTCAGCCGAGGTCAACTATGACGGTTACAAAGATCATGGGATAATGGAAGACATTCAAGCTGAGCAGAAGTGGAGTCAATGGAAGTTATTTAACCGCCAAAGATAGTGGAGAACATGGAGAACGTGCCTAGAAAATAGGAGGCTGATTTTGCGCCTAGGTATGCCTATATATAGAGGCTCATTTGTACATTTTCATTCATCTTTTTACTCGATTAGCATACTTAAGCACTAGAAAATATACTACAAAATACTACGGTAAACTTCTGATCGATTCTGTACGAATTGCTACAGTGATCCCTTTCTGATTGTATTCTGTAATCTCAACTCTGATATTAATAAAAGTACTCCTGGCTTGGTAGCCCGCAGTTTTCCCCATCTTATTCTCGGGGCTTCTGCGTCATCAAATCCTGCGTCCTTAGTTCTGTCCCATATAGCTCAGTTCTGTTCTGTTCCGCAATTAGTACTAGTTGATCCACTTTTCAGTTTTTTCATACTTGTTAAGTTTTTACCAAAACACTGTGGGTCCACGCTTAACCTGTGTGTAATAACGGTAGGGTCTATGCCCTCCATGTCCTCATGGGACCAAGCAAAACAATCTAGGTTAGCTTTTAATAAATTGACGAGTTCAGTTCTGGTGTTACCTTGGCAGTCCTCTCCTACGAGTACCACTCTGTCTGGGTGCTCCGGGTCTATCTGGATCTGATCTAGCTGTGGAGCGCTGGGTTCCTCGTAGACCCCCTGAACTCGTTTGCTCTGTAATTGCTATGCTGGAGGAGGAGTTGTGGTTGGCTTCAAAGCCAAGGAGTAACAATCTTTCGCCGCTTTCTGGTCGCCTTTGATCACCTAGACTCCCCAGGGCGTAGGAAACTTCACACACTGGTGGTATGTGGAGGGTATCGCCTTCATAGCGTGCAGCCACGGTCTTCCCAGGATCACGTTGTAGGAGGACAGGTTGTCTACCACCGGATCGCCACTGCTGGTTGACTCCCTGGGCGTACGTTGGGATTGAGATCTCCCCCAGAGAGTGCGTTGTTTCGCCGCTGAATCCGACCAAGGGCACAGACTTCTTCTGCAGGTCCTGCTCTTTCAGTCCCATGCCTTCCAGGGTCTTGCGAGAAAGCAGGTTGACTGAGCTGCCGTTGTCTACCAGCACCCGCTTCACCAAACAATTACCGATTGGTAGGGATATCACCAAAGCATCCTCGTGTTGGCCGTAGTTGTCTTGGGCGTCGGAGTCGTCGAATGTGATTGCTGGCTCTGGATCCTGGCGGACCTTGGTTCCTTGCCTGGGGGTATCTGTAGTGCTCTCTTTTGCTCGCTTCTTGGCGGCCGAATACGTTAGTCCACAAACACTAGAACCACCAGAAATAAAAGAAATTACCCTTTCGTGCGGAGGTGGAGGAGGTGGTGTTCGCTGTTCACTGACGTTCACTTTTCGTCCTCTGGAGGACAACAGGTGGTCCAGGTTCCCCCTGTCGTATAGGATCTTCACTTCTTTCCTGAGTGCTACGCAATCCGCCGTGAGGTGTCCTGAGTCGTTGTGGAAGTCGCACCATCGCTTGGTGTCCTTGTTGGTCGCTGGTCTGTCTAACGGCTTGGGCCACCTCACCTTGCCACCTAACATTTTCAAAGCATCCATTAGTCCGGGTAAACTGGTTTTAAAGTTGTACTCACTTACTCTGGGTGGCAGAGCTGGGTCATCGCGCTTGATCGGCCCACAAAGATGTACACCACGCCTGGCGGACTTGGATAAGGCTTACGCCTCTCTTCTCTCTGCGTTCTTTGGTGGCCTTCGCAACTTCGGTCACTTAGCGTTTGTTCTCCTGGATTCTCTGTCCTCCTCCAACTGCCGCTTGCCAGAGCTTTGGCTGCACATCCTCGAAGGTGGTGCACGGATACTTGGTGAGCTCGTTATGCAGTGCGAGTCCTCCAGAGTCCACGCTGAAGGCCTCGATAATTTGTTGGTATATCGCATCGTGTATTGATACTTTCTCCTTGTTGAACTGTTCGGGTAGTCTACGGTTGACTCGTCGTGCCTGCGGATGATTACGTGGAGGTCGACATGCGCTTCTCGGCTTTCTTTGTGGCAACCGGGAGTTGAAGGCATCCACGGATCTGCGAAGGAGGAGATGGACCGTTGGGGAGATTCACGAACCAACTGCGGTTTGGGCCATTTCAGCGTGGACCGAACCCCTTGCACATGCACGACTCCTGTACTCCTGGTGGCCGCCACCGTCATCATCTTTTGCTTGTATTGGGCCCGCGTGATCGTAGGGATCGGTGTTCCCCTCGTCTGATCTCATCGCCGGTGGCATCAACCTCTTGGGGATGTCCACCATGGCGATGGCGTCGATGAAAGGAGACTCCGCATAGATGGTAGCGGAAGCCTTCTCCAGCGGACGCGGGACGCCAGGGATCTTGTCAATCCGTTCCTGCAGCTCCCTCAGCTTCCGTTCCAGGGTGCTTTCCTGCAAGAAAGAATGATCGATGCAGTTGGGACCTGTGGGGGTAGAGTGTTACCTGTGCGCTGCACGTTCAGCAGCGGTGTGGGCGGTCTCTCCCTGCGGACAGAGGGATCACGTAGGTTCCTCTGTGAGGTCTGCTGCCCCCTCTGGAGCTCTGGTTGGTCCAAGGGCACCTCAGGAACGAGCTGCGTGTTGGCGTCCTCCACGGCAAAGTTGAGCGGAACGCGGGGAGTCCTTGGTGTCTCTGGCGTGTTGTGCATGACCCCATCCATGTCCAGACGGATCGCTGCCTCCTGTACTGCTCCCCTGCCCTGGCGCCTCAGAGCGACGGAGGCTACAGACTGAATCTGGGCGTTCATCTCCCTCCGCAAGTTGGCTGTCTCCTTGGTCAGGAGTTCCTGCACGCCGCTGGACTGCTCCCTCAAAGCTTTCACTTCCTGCTGAAGGGCGGCTAGGCCGTCCAGTAGCGAGATGGCGAAGTCGTCGTTGGGTGGAAGCGATGCGCTGGAGTGCGCTGGGAGTCTTCTTTGTGAGTCGGCCAGGATTCATCCTCGCGTATACGTACTCTGGTGCGGTTCTTTGAGAACCGTCGTCTTGAGGGTCCTGGCCGGTGATGGAGGGCGAGGCCTTGGTGAGCCCTCTGGGGGTCGGGACCGGCGATTCTGCGAGTCTTGACCATCTGGGACGGATCACAGTTCTTTGAGGCGGGCCAGAACCCATTTGGCGAATCCTAACATGCTGACTTGTTGATTGTTGGAAAAAGAGGCGTCGTTCGAGTTGACGTGCAAAGTTAGATCACCACCCGGCGGTGGCGCCCGATTGTTCTGCCAAACTTTGTCGCGTTGACTATTTGACTCGTAAGCGGGGTATAGCGATCTACTTGATTTAACACTTGGATTTATGTTGGATTTGGTGCGGCGTAAAGGAAAAAGTGCGAGGAAAATAAAGTGCAAGAAAGTAAGCGACACAAGAAGTTTTGGTGGCGGAAAACCCGATGTGGGAAGCGATCAGCGGGGGATCGTGTCGCCTAATGTGCTCCACTAAATAGTTGAGATGCAAGCAACACGTTACAAAGTACACAAGTTTTGAGGCGTAAATGGTAAATTACGTGGGCGTTACGGTGGAATGAAGGGTTGCTGAGTGATTCTTGTGAGTATATTCTTTGGAATTAGTGTGGAATGACGTAACCCTGCTCAAATGCCGCTGCCTTGCCTTTTATAGGATGGGAATATAGCTGTTGGATATTTTGCACTTGCTGAGGGTCTTCTGGAGGTCTCTGCGGGTTGTTGCCTGGTTTTTAGGGAGCTGTTGCTGACTTCTTCCTTGTGGCTGTTGGAGATAAACTCTCCCTTGTTACCCTAGTTGCTCTAGGCCTGTTTGTGTGTTGGGCCTCTAGCCTTGTGCTACTCCTTGTTCTCGGCCCATTTGTCTTGCCTCAAGCTTCAGGCCAATTTTGGCCCAAACAGGTTGTTTGTATTCTCTATTTTGTTAAAGTGAAAATGCAGCTGCAATTTTATTTATTTTTTTGTTTTTTTGTTAGTAACGAGGGGTTGGTTCCACCCGGACACTTGCAATACCCTGCAAATCATATGTGCTAGGTAAGTTATCCCGTAGGATGGCAGGTATAGCTGCAAAAAAAAATTGTATTGTTTAATTAAGACAAGATTAAACAGTTTGAACATGTGTAATTAGAGATGTCAGTAGGGCGGGTCAACATAGATACTGCCCCGCATGCCCCAGTTAGGGTGAAGGTAGGAGACACTTTAGTGGGTCGTAGAGCGGTGGACTTATGGTGAATCCTAAAAGTGATCCCCGCGGGTCGTGGAGCGGTGGTGGATTTCATCCAAACACCGCTCAGCCCCCGCCCCTGTACCCGCCCCGTCCCGCCTATACCCGCCCCGTCTATACCCGTCTTACTCATATTCTTAACAATATAAATTAGAGAAAAATTTAAGATTTTGAATATGAATACAACTAATAGTCCATATTTGTTTAATTCATAAATTTTAAATGCGTGTCTTATGTATTTTTATTTGGCACTTACAATACTTTAATTGATTGTTTGAATTGTGTTTTCTATGTAGATATATCATTTTAGAAACTTTTCGATAAAAAATTATTGAAATTTACGTTGCGATATTGCGATTCTATGTGGTGGGTCTGAGGCGGGGGTGGGGCAGTGGTGGGTCTATAAAATTTCCCGTCAAGCGGGTGGTGGAGGTCGGGTGGTCACCCGCCATAGGTGATGAGGCGGAGGTGAAAGTGGGTTTTTGTTGGTGGATGCGGTGGTGGTGATGCTTCCTCCGCCCACCCCGCCCCAATGACATTCCTATGTGTAATGTACTCCTAAGCCATACTTTTAAGGAGCGAATATAGAGATGTATTACACTTTTTCTATCCTATGCCCACTAGTGTATATGATTGAATCAAAATGAGTATTACAACTAGGCATAGGATTAAGAGTAGTTAAAAATGAAAATATTTCCATAAATTCTCATGAAAAAGGAGAAAATAAATCTACTTTTACTTCTTTAAATAAATGTTAAATGTAAAAATATTGCTATATTTAAGCTCTTGTCCTATACACTAGGTGTAGTATTTATTTATTTGTTATTCCGTGTAATACTCATTTTGATTCAATCATTTGTTTACCTTTTAATGAAATATTGAAAAATAATTTAATATGAAAAAATTGTTAATTTGTGTCTCTTTTCAAAATAGAAAGATAAACAAATAACTTAATCCGAAAGAGTATAGTTTTTGAACTAAAATGTGTGAAAATTTCTTGAATAAATTTGATCAATAGCTCACTGGTGAGCGTAAAAGTTACAGAATTATAAATAAGATAGTCACGATCCAATTTGTAACACACGCGATTTTTACCAAAAATAAAAATATAAAATATAGGTTAAATAAGTCCAAGGTGGTGGAAACACCTTGAAAACCATGTAGTTACTTAAAAATGAACACTAATTCTTATGTGAGACGGGACTCACAATAAGTTTATGTGAGTCCCTCTCACATGAGTAATTAAATTAAAAAAGAAAAAAAGAAAAAAAAATTAACTACCATCCATGTGAGAGGGACTCACATAAACTTATTGTGAGTCCCGTCTCACATAAGAATTACTCAAAAATGAAAGGTTTATAAGAAAAAAAAATAAGAGTTTACAAATCTCGGGGAATAAATACCCCTAAAAATAGAAACTAAAGTAGTAAAATAAAATAATGTATTAAGAGTTTGTTTAAAATCACGTGACACCCACTAGCTCACTCTAAAACCCCAAAGCAAAAAGCAGACCATCAACCTGCCATTTTACAAGAAAATGACAGCTACAATCAGAGGGGAGTAACTTAGACGTTCTCACAGCCATATTACATTACAATAAAGCTGATAAATAAATAGATCAGGTCAAAAATAATAACATTTAATAATCACAAGTTATAAAACAAATAGTGATCAATACTATGCCAACCTTAATACAGCTCAATCATATAAAAAATAGATTACTCCTTCTAACCATCTTAACCTTATTGAACATAATACTTATTATATGCCTGATACAATTTGGTAAGCTGAAACGTTTATATAACATATTTCTACGGGGCGACTACTAACCACCTGATAATACGACCTCAACTAGTTAGTCCCGCAGACTCGACAATAGGACATCAAGATACTTTCGGCAATACTGACAATAGGACCTCAGTAAACTAGTTTAGACCAACAATAGGACCTTGTACACTAAACCAGTCCGAAAGCGGATAAAAATATACGTTTCATAACTTACTAAATTAAATTAACCATGATGGGATCAAAATATTCATATGGTCCAAACCCGAATACAAAACAAATAGGCCCGAGTCAAGGGGAGGAGAAGACTAAAGAAACGAAGCCCAAGAATAAAGCTCAAGTCAACCCTAATTGATGAGTCAAAATGGCAGTTGCTACATTGAAGGAGGAGTGCTTTAATGCTTGATTAATATGGCTGTTACAAGGGAGAAGAATAAGGAGACCAACTTAACTACATGGCTAAAAAGAAGGAAGAGCATTAACTACCAAAAAAGAGTTGTTGAAGAGCATTTGGAACACTATATAAGGAGCACTC
The DNA here is from genome assembly GCA_023091065.1 of Dianthus caryophyllus. Taxonomy (NCBI): domain Eukaryota; kingdom Viridiplantae; phylum Streptophyta; class Magnoliopsida; order Caryophyllales; family Caryophyllaceae; genus Dianthus; species Dianthus caryophyllus. The sequence goes on along the minus strand of CM041526.1, from coordinate 2,251,316 downwards.
ATCAAAGGAAAACACAACTACTATCACTCCACAAGAATACTTACATTTTACTCAAAAACACTATCTAAATACTTACGTTATTCTGTCCTGTGTCAGTCCTGTAACTTCTGTCCTGTAAGTTATGTCCAGACTAGTGCGAAACTCCTCTCCTGGCTTGGTGCCCGTGGTTTTTCCCTACTTTCATAGGGTTTTTCCCACGCAAACATATCTTGTGTCGTTATTTGCATTATTTTCGTTTTATTCCTTGTTAAACACGTCCAATTCACTAAATTACAATACTAAAATATATTAAAGGATAATACTAATAAACCCACCAAATAAATACGAATAGAGTGAGAAAATCACCCCGAACAGTTTGGCGCCGTCTGTGGGGATATTAGTTTATTAATCCATCAAAACCCCTTTTTGTATCTAAAAAAAAACACTTTTACGTTCAGAACATCCAGAGATGGCAGATCAGAACGCTGAGATCATCCAGAAACTCCAGCAAGAGTTAGAGCAGGCTAAACAAGCTGCGGAGCTGGCTGAACAAGCTGCGGAGCAGGCCCAGGCAGAAGCTGCACACTCAAAGGAGGCAGTGGCTGCGTTGAAAAAACAACTGGACTCTTCCTCTAAGAAAAAAGCTTCAGGATCTCGGATCCAACCAGGTACTCCTATTTCTGATGTGATCAAGCGAATTGACTTTTCTATTTTCTCCACAGTGCGAGGATCCAAGAGTACTCCCGAGAGTTACGGAGGGTTCGATTTAAAACGCTACAGGAGGTGGTGGCCCACCAGAACAGCCAGAAGAGCCAGAAGGGATCACGGCGGCTCAGGTCATGCGATTCGTAGCACAGAGTTCTGAAAATTTGGAGTTAGTGCGGAAAGTCCCAGGATCGCCGCTGATAATGTAGCCAGGCGAAAGATTCTGTTGATTCGCCCTTTGCCGATTGCATAGCTATGGTGGAGATGCCCAAAAGTATACTCTGCCAAACCTGAAACTCTATGATGGGACAACTGACCCCAGGAGCATGTTGCACAATATAAACAAAGAATGATCAATGCGACTATTCAGGTGGAGAAGCGTGAAGCTGTATGTGTAAGAGTTTTGGCTCTGCAGCGAGTCGACCTGCGGTGGTACATCAACTGCTTAGAGCAGAGTATCAAAACCTTCGCGGATCTGATCAACCTCTTCAATGTTGATTCGCGGCGAGAATGTTGGAGAAGCGGACCGGCGATGCATGCAGGATCATTGAGCGAGGGCGAATCCCTCGGAGATTTTGCATGCGCTTCAACAAAGATAAAATTTTCATTCCGAGATGTGACACCGGCACAACAATAGAGGCATTCAGGCAAGGTCTGGTAAGAGATTCTGAACTTTATATTGAACTAACCCGTTACCCTTGTGCGACCTTTGAAGATGTGCAGGCCAAAGCGTTAGCAAACATCAGAGTAGAAGAGGATATGATGTTCAGACGGGGCTCGGGGCAGCTGACATGGTAGTCTGAAGTCCGACCTCTGAGAGGAAAAGGTTCCAGGACTGCCCCGTACTAGCAGAAAAAGGTACAAACATACAGCGAGCCCTGGAAGGTAAAATGATTCCTAAACCCTGATAGGTCACTCATCTCTAAACTTTGTCATACATAATTTATTATTCATATCAGAATCATTACTGACTTGAGCGTCGGAGGACCGTTGGCAAACGCATACCGGTCGATCCTGACAAATCTGTCCGACAGGCCAAGCGGGGTAGCGACAGCAGACACACAACAAATTTGCAGAATAGACGCAGAGCATACGAGCAGCAGATCGGCAAAACAGACTAACAAAACAAATACAAACTTAAGGGCATCAGCCCCAGCACGACTGCAAAAACGGGACAGGGATATAATGTCCGAAGATAGAGCTCCAAGGTGTGGTCGCCTAAACTTTCAAACGCATGCATGCTACTTGACAAATTCAAAACAAAATTTGTGCGCACCATAACAAATGACAAAACAAAAAAGACTCATGACATATCTACAAAACAAAACAAAACAAAATAAAACAAAACAAAGTCACTACAACCATCTGTTATGACCAGATTTTACACTACCCAGAATTGGCAGTTCTGGATAGACGTTGCGAATATGGTACAGAGCAGGACAGAAGAACAATAGCAGTTATAACCCAGAACAGGTCAGAAGAGGTATGGCAGTTATAGCCCAGAACAGGTCAGAAGAGGCATGGCAGTTGTGGTCAGCAGAGGTCAACTATAGCGGTTACAAAGATCATGGGATAATGGAAGATATCATAGCTGAGCAGAAGTGGAGTCAATGGAAGTTATTTAACTACCTAAGATCATGGGTAGTTATTGGCATGCAGTTCTGCGGATCAGAATAGAAGTCATAATGGGAAGTTACAAGTCATGCATAGTGGGTAGTTATCCAACTACCTAAGTTCATGAGATAGTGGCCCTAGATTTTAGGAGTTGTATTGTGAGCATTCTACCTATATATAGAAGCTCACTTAGTCATTTTGGGGGAGCTTTTTGAGAGGTTTTTCCTTAGGTTTTCCTTATACTTTCACATAGAAGTACACATAATCGATGTATTAGCATTATTCGCTAGTCTTTCCTACGAAAGTCATCCTATTGTAACCAAAACACTTGTAATCACCATGAGATTAATAAAAGAAGTCTGGCTTGGTAGCATGATTTTCCCCATCTTCTTCTCGGGGTTTCTGCGTCATCAATCTCGTTGTCCCCTCGATTCTGCTCGGAGAAGGCTATGTTCTGCTCTGTTTCATCAATCTTGTAGTCGTCAGTTCTGTTCGGAGAATATTATGTTCTGTTCAGGTTTATAAGCAGTACTAGTTGGCCCATCTTAGCTCTTTTTCACCCTTGTAGAAAATTTACCAAAACAATTTGGCGCCCACCGTGGGGCATCTAGTTTATTAGTTTGTGAAACTCTCTTCTCAAAAGTCCACAAAAAAACACACTCTTGTCACGACCACATGGTTGACAAGATCCTTGAATAACCAACACAATAGTTGGAGGAATCTCACTCGAGGATTACCTCAATTCTACAAGAAAATACAAGACTCAAAGAGATTGAGTCAGTCTTGAATCGGAACAGAACTCCAGCGAGATTAGTGGTTACAACTCAAGAATCAGGCCAGAATTGTCCTTATCTTTCATCACAAAAAGAAAAGTTTTTTCCTATCATGATGGGGACAAAGTCTTTGAAGATCAGCCCAAAGAGGACTCTCCTAGGAACCAGAAGCTTCTCCTAAGAAAATGAAGGACCATCCCCTTCGACAATTTTGCGGCCGAAGGATGTTAAAAAAATTCAACGTTCCATCAATTGAAGTTGTGCTATAGTAGAACATCCTCAAGACCACGTTCGCAATACAAACAGAGGGCGCTCACAGGTTCTTATTCCCAAAGATTCGACGGAGACTTGCATGTGCAAAGGCTCGATTCTATAATGTCAGTCCTGAGCATTTCTGGACTGATCTTTTCCGCCATGCTCTGGACAATTTTCTCCACGCTTGTAGATGGCATGTTTGACAGGGGATGTTCTGGGTACGACCTCCAGTTTGTTCTGCTCCTCAGCTTTCAACTCCTGGAACCCTAGAGTAGGTGTGATAACTCCACTTGGAATGGATGAAGGTTCCACGTCAGAACTACCAGCCAGAATAGCTTCCGTCGTTTGCTGGAGTAGTGCAGGGTTGTACAGAGAAAGATCTCGATTCTGAACTGTGACAGTTCTGGGACAGCTCATACTTACAAGCAAGGGTTGGTAAGAAATTTAAAGTTGTATTCTGGACTAACAAATATCTGTATAGTATTGAAGTTGTGCAGGATAAAACTTTGATGAAGTCATACTTGAAGAAGATGCCTTCAACCAACAGAACAACGGAGTTTGTGTCAGAACAGGCCTAACAAGAAAGCTGGAAGTGGTCGTCAGCAGAACAGAACTGTTTCATACAGGAGACCAGAGTGAACACATGTCCACTCATCCAGCCCTAAGATAAGAGCTTTTGAATACTCTCTTGTTTTCTATTCTGGATTGATAATCTCGATATTAGCAGTCTTGTATTCAGTTCTGGACTGATAGTCTCGAAATTAGCAGTCTTGTATTCAGTTCTATACTGATAATCTCGATATTAACAGTCTTGTTCTGGACTGATAGTCTCGATATTAATAGTTTTGTTTTCAATTCTGGATTGATAATTTTGATATTAACAGTCTTGTTATAGATTTTTCAGGATTGATTTCCAAGCTTGAGTGTCTTGTTATAGATGTTTCAGTTCTGGACGCTTGAAGGACACAACCAGTCCTGCACGGAGGAATACAAACAAGACTGAAAAACCACAATCACAAGAGCCAAATCAATCTCCACCTTTTTCTCCTTACACTCATAAAGTTTATTATGCTAATGACGGTTCTAATATTTGTGGTTTGGCTTGTGTTACAGTACTAGAAATGATAACTTAAGAAGAAATGATGTGGTCCCCAACAGAACTAAACAGAACTGGAAACTAGTGACTCTTGGTCACGGAGATCGTCAAGGCAGTTCTGAATGGTTATGCTTGGTGTCTTGGAAGAAATGAGGATCAACCATGATAAACTCACTACAAATTTTAACATGCTTGTGGATTCTACGGAGAGACCTAGGCCAACATACTTTGGGCAAAATTTCTCTACCTACAAAGGGAGTCTCTTCTCTTAATTTTTTTTATTGATTTAATTTGATGACGTTGTATATCTTGCTTGGTATGTTTTAATTCATAATATCATGCTCGTGCCTTCGACGTACCACTAATATGTCAAAATGTCTATCAAGTAGGGAATACTGATGATCAATGGAGAATGGCAGAATACACAAGAGTGCTACAGAGTAGTCCTGAAGCTATCATTTAGCAACAAATCCGTTGTATTGCAATCAAAGAAACAAGTCAGCGGATAGGTCAGACAAGACAGAGCAGAGACATCCTTGACCATTCCTGTTCTGGTGAGAAACTACTGGTAGGTGATGTACCGACCAGAATCAGGTATGACCTTTACCGACCAGAATCAGGTATGACCTTTACCGACCAGAATCAGGTATGACCTTGGTAAATAATCTTTTTTCAATCCAAAGTATCCTATTCTGCGTAGACTCGCTTTGACAGGACTGGTATAAGTCATGTCCTGGTCTGATCGCTCACAAGTCTGATGTTGGCCCAAAGTTCAAGTCTGTACAGTGGAGACGCAAGAGATTTCCTCTACAAAGGAAATAATTAACGACGAGGTTCAAAAGCTTCTAGACATGAAATGGTAAGAGAGGTAATGTATCTTGATTGGTTAACCATCGTAGTAATCATCCGACAAAAACATGGTATGTTTCAAGTGTTGATTATGTTTATTTAAGATAAAGTTTGCACATAGATTCTTTTCATCTACCCAATACTAACGTTGTGCTTGCCAAGATTTCAGGATACAAGTAGCTTACAATTGTGGATGCTTTCATCAAGTCCAATCGAATCGAAGTGTATCCTACTCATCAAAAGATGAATTTTATTTTTTGCATAATATATTTTTAATTTGTTACGCCTTACGCTTTAAGAGATGTAGGGGCAACCTACAAAGGTGGTAGTTAGCATAATGTTGGAGTATTTTTATTGGGGACACAACGAAGGTGTACACGTATGATTTGGTGATGAAGTCCAAGAGTGTCAAAGATCACGTTCGACACTTGCAAGCATCCTTTTGTATTCTTGGAGAGATATAACATGAAGTTCAATCTTGTCAAGCACTCATTTGGCATTTCCTCATGATAGTTCCAATGTTGCATTGTTGGCAAGACTGGATCTGAAGTCAGTTCTGTGCAAATCAGAACTATTATTCAGTCCTGTGCGGATCATATTATCCAGTGCTGTGCAGATCATACTAATTATCCAGTTCTGATCGATGAAAAGGATAATCTACGATACCCCATATAGTGTGCAAGTAAGAACCTTTTGGATGCCGGAATAAGGTACACTCTTCGAGAAATATACATATTTACTTAATTAATGTATATTACAAAGTCTGATCTTATTTTAAGAGTTATCATATTATTGTCGTGACTAACTTTTCCGTCAAGCCAGTCTTGAAAAAGTCTGGGCTGTCCGGGAGTATGGTTATATGGTTTGTGCAGATCATTATGTATAACATCAGTTGCAGGCCAAGACTGCCATCAAGTCAGAATCCTTGGCAGATTTTGTGGCGAATTTCAGTTCTGGTCTGGAAGGAGACTTCGGCCTTGAGATGTTGGTCATGAGAGAATAATGAAAGCTTGGACCTTCTACACTGATAGAGTTGCTAATGTCAGAGGACCAGGATTGACACAGTCCTGAAATCGCCACAAGGGGACAGAATAGCCAAGGTTGTAAGTTGTGAAACTTGTTACAGATCCGATTTTCAGCCTTGTCTTGATCTTGTGATTAATTTTCTCATGTGTTATTATTTTATTATCTTTTAAATTTTGTTAGTGATTAATTATTTTTTACAAGTCGGAGTTTTTCTAACGCTTGAAGATGATTGATTTTGCATGAGGTATTTTTCAAATTTGCATGCTAACGGCTTTGAGCAAGAATCAGTCCTATAGTCTTCAGGACTCTACCGTTGGAAGAATTTCAAATTTTGCAGAGGTAAACCATTGTTACAATGATCAGCCAAGTCAGGTTTGAATTTTTATCAGTTCTGGTCTGACGTCTATATATAAGTCTTGATGCTTATCTCTTGAATCTTGACCCTTTTAATTTCCTACCCGTTATATTTTCTGGGTGTTTCTCTTCTGCTCGTTGTGTTCTGAATTATCTTTTCAGAATTGTTTCCTTGAATTTGCTAAACGTTTCCATTGAGAGAACTAGGGGCATCTTTTGTGTCTTGAATCTCCATCTTTCAAGATCGACTCACGAAGTTTTTGCAAGTCACTAGTACTGACAAAGTCAAGATTCGCAAGTCAGCGCTGGTCAAAGCAAGTCAACCCAACAAGTAGTATGAGGGTGATGGATTCATTGGTACGTGGTCGGCAAGACATTCATAGAAGTGATTGTCAGAACATGTTTGAATTTCGTTCAGTTCTGATCCCGAATTTTAATCCTGATCTGGTACGTGTCTTGCAGAATTTTTTAATGTTGTCTTTGTAGCCGTTGCTTTTTGAGTTTATTTTTGCAGGAATGTTTTCAACCTTATACCAACGTGATCGAACTTCCTGAACGGTCTCATATTCTTGTTGCTTAAGGTTGACGAGTTGTTTCAAGAAAGGTTAAAGGTTATAATTTTTACGCGAGCTCACATGTTTTTTGAGAAGTATGTGGCAGGTGAAAATTCACGGTGTTAGAGATGACGAAATAATGTCAAGATAGAGCTTTTGTATAGAAGATTGTTGTCCTTGTTTTCTAAACTACAAAGTGGGGCACTGATGACACTAGAAAGTTGTCATTCGCTCCAGAACAGACGTTGTCGTTCGCTCCAGAACAGACGTTGTCGTTCGCTCCAGAAGAGACACTGTCGTTCGCTCCAGAAGAGACACTGTCGTTCGTTCCAGAACAGACGCTGTTATTCGCTCCAGAACAGACGTTGTCGTTTGCCCTAGAGCAGCAGTTGTCATTCGCCCTAGAACAGAAGAAGTCATCTGCTCCAAGACAGAAGATGTCGTTTGCTCCAGAATAGAAGCTGTACATATTTGAAACAGTGAAAGAGGTAATTTCATTATTAAGGAAAGCAAAATCTAAAGGTATGCAATTCATCTATAGTTTGTTTGTAATAACAAGTTGGACGTTAAGTTAGCTGCATCAACCTCTACAGGTTTATAGCTTTTTATAAGACATATTTCTTTCTTTCTTTCTTTCTAACTTGTTTATGTTTGTGGAGAGTTATCCTTCCAGAATTGGTTATTCACGCACCCAGGTATGTCCTATGTACTCTTGATTCTAAAATTATTCTTTGCTCACTAACCTTGAAAACTTTGAACAAGTGAGAAATGCAGTAAAGATTACGTCGACCTCGTATCAAGGTGTTATGGTGAGAAGATTCAACAAGAATGTCAAAGCGAGAGCCCTTGGTAAAGGAGAATTATTTTAGAGAAATAGATTCAAGAATGCAAGAGATGTAGTTCATACAAGTTTGCTCAAGTGTGGAGAGGTCCTTACCTCGGTGACTCCATCATCGGTCAAGGGGCACATGAATTGGTAACTCTTGAGGGAAAGTTGATTCCAAAGCTTGGAAATCAACCAAACTCAAACTCTATTTATTTAATTTCAATTAATTTATTTTATATATCGCTTTACTTAATATTATTTTATCATGAGAAAAACCATTGAATACATCAATGGCTAGTACTAACCAAGTTTTTACATTTTACAGCACTTTTCCAGAATCTCAAAGTATTCTCAATCTTGCTTATTATATATCAAAAGTTTCTTCATAATATTATACCAGGAATCTTGGAGCATATTATCTTGTGTTTATGGTCACGTTGCCGTTCTTGGAGCATATATTAACTTGGAGTATATTATCTTGTGTTTGCGGCCTTGCGCTACACACTTTGAAGAATATTTTCTATTTATTACAGTCTTGCACTATGCCGCCAACTTTGGAGTTCATCCTAGCGCTCTTGCAACCTTATCTTGCTGCCCTTGAATTATATGAACACGGAAGCATCTTATTTCGATCCTAATTGCATCAAGTTCTACCATATATCTTATTCTACTATTTTTGGAGCTTATTCTATGCAATCTTGATATTGGAGTCTTACCCTTGATCTGAGCGGATCTTCAGCACTCTTGGAGCTGGTTTTCTAATCTTGAGTATAGTTCTCAATCTTGAGCATATCTATAGTTTTGAGCTAGTCCTCAGCATCTTTGGAGCTTGCCCTCCAGTATTGAGCCTAGTCCTTGGTCTCGAGCATATCGTCAGTCTTGGAGCCTAGACCTCCAGTCCTGTAAAAGTAGAGCCAATGTCCAATGGTATAGTCTAATTTTTAATTCTTGTTTTGCGGATTGCAGTTTAATTACAAGAGTAAATATTTTTATATATCACAAAAGACTCACTAAAAATCTAGTATGCCACATATTACAAATAAAGGAGTCTATCCTCGATCTAGTCGAGTCTATCTTTACATCTAATCAAGTTTATCCTTCAATTCTACTCGGGGAGTTTATCCTCCGATTACGGTACAGACTTAACCTCGATTGAGCTTTGTCCTTAACATTTTGGAGTTACCCCTCGATTCTGTAAGAATGGAATTTGTCTTCAGTTTGAGCTTAGTCCTCGGCCTTGGCGGCCTTGATCTGCGGTGGAGATCTTCCTCCGGACCACAGTGCGGCCGATCTGCTGATGGAGATCTTCCTCGGACCCGCAGTGCGGCCCGATCTGCGAAGCGGCCGATCTCTTTGTAGAGGATGCGTCCTCAGTTGACGGACCAGGGCTTAGCCGCCGATTAAGAGAGTCTATAATATCCCTCGAGGTTAGCCATGATCATGCGTACATAAGTGCAGGGTGTACACTGCGAGTTAGTGCATTCACGAGCGATAGAGCGATAGAAGCGATAAGCGACAATAGTGATTAAGTCCTTGGATCACGAGGCTAATTACTTAACAGCAGAAGGCTGTCGAGGCCGGAGACTAGAAAAATGTCTTGCTCTGCGGACTAAGCAAAGGACCAGGTAGCAGCAGTTAAGCCGCTTTGGAAAGACATAAGGTACACATCACGATGAAGCCCTTTGGAATGACATAAGGCACACATCTGAAGAAGCCCTTTGGAAAGACATAAGGCACACATCTGAAGAAGCCCTTTGAAAGACAAGGCACAAAGCATTTAACCATCCTCGAGAAGGTTAAACAATAGTTCATACTGATGCATTATCAATAGTCAAAGCGAAGTATCTAGATCAAGTCACGAGTTTTGCACAATCTAATGGGTCTCAACTATCCCCAGTTGCACAACATGTGGCTAGCCTTCCTTTTAAGGTTAAGGAAGTCCAAAGCTCGTATATACTAAGGAACATCTCTTGTCCAACAAGCCATATCAAGGTTCAAACTATAGTGTTTTAAAGCAAGGTATAAGCCCTAGGTATGCCCCTTGATAATCTATTCGTTTGTATGTTCAAGTTGAACTTACGATTTACTAGTCATCACTACCGTGAAGCGGTCACATCGAGGTTTTGAATCTCTTATCTTACATTTGAATTTCAATTTTACGAACGTTGGATTTAATTACGGAACTATAGTGGTGATAAAGACTAAATACGTAAAGTTAGTTGTTCTATCTATTCTGCTCTGTCCTGAGTCATGTGTATAGAGTTGTTTCACTCAAGATTGCTTTGAACATTTGCTCTTGAGAAAACAAGGGGCATTTGTTATGACCAGGATTTTTACACTACCAGAATTGGCAGTTGTGGATAGACGTTGCGAATATGGTACAGAGCAGGACAGAAGAACAATAGCAGTTATAACCCAGAACAGGTCAGAAGAGGTATGGCAGTTATAGCCCAGAACAGGTCAGAAGAGGCATGGCAGTTGTGGTCAGCAGAGGTCAACTATAGCGGGTACAAAGATCATGGGATAATGGAAGATATCATAGCTGAGCAGAAGTGGAGTCAATGGAAGTTATTTAACTACCTAAGATCATGGGTAGTTATTGGCATGCAGTTCTGCGGATCAGAATAGAAGTCATAATGGGAAGTTACAAGTCATGCATAGTGGGTAGTTATCCAACTACCTAAGTTCATGAGATAGTGGCCCTAGATTTTAGGAGTTGTATTGTGAGCATTCTACTATATATAGAAGGCTCACTTAGTCATTTTGGGGAGCTTTTTGAGAGGTTTTCCTTAGGTTTTCCTTATACTTTCACATAGAAGTACACATGTCGATGTATTAGCATTATTAAGCTAGTCTTTCCTAAGTCATCCTATTGTAACCAAAACACTTGTAATCACCATGAGATTAATAAAGAAAGTCACGGCTTGGTAGCATGATTTTCCCATCTTCTTCTCGGGGTTTCTGCGTCATCAATCTCGTTGTCCCCTGATTACGCTCCGGAGAAGGCTATGTTACGCTCTGTTTCATCAATCTTGTAGTCATCCCGGTTCTGTTCGGAGAATATTAATGTACATTCGGTTTATAAGCAGTACTAGTTGGCCCATCTTAGCTCTTTTTCACCCTTGTAGAAAATTTACCAAAACACCATCTATGGTATCTTGGCAGTTACAAAGACAAAATGATTCCAAAACAATGCATGTCCAAGTAGGGGGCATACCCCCAACAAAATCAAAGTTCCAATTAACGAATCAAGGTCCCCTGCAGGACTCACACAGTTAGGCTCCCCAGGATCTCACACTCAGTCCTGGCTGGCAAGACACATCTGGACTCTCTCGCACTCAGTCCTGGCTAGGTTATTGTTCTCGTGTTCAGACCAGTTCCGAGCCCCCTCGCACAGACTGGATATCATCATGTCCTGCTCTGCAATGATGACCTGTCTGGCCTGCGCTGACCAACAAACTTTTCAACCGCGTCTTGGACTCTTGTAAGCTCTGTCTTGTGGGACTTCGAGAAAGAGCCAATCAAGAAATACTGAAGCTCAGCACTTCGCCTCCAACACAGCCAGACAGCCTTGATCTCGATCGACAAATGGCCCCGAGTTGTCCATCCCGAAATGGTGACAGTTATCCTAAACTGGCGATCACAGTAGACCCTGAGGAATACATTTCTCACTTCCGTGCCAGGCCAGGCGAGGAAATGGGGGGCAAATGTTGGGACCAAAATATTCATAAGGTCCAAACCCGAATACAAAACAAATAGGCCCGAGTCAAGGGGAGGAGAAGACTAAAGAAACGAAGCCCAAGAATAAAGCTCAAGTCAACCCTAATTGATAAGTCAAAATGACAGTTGCTACATTGAAGGAGGAGTGCTTTAATGCTTGATTAATATGGCTGTTACAAGGGAGAAGAATAAGGAGACCAACTTAACTACATGGCTAAAAAGAAGGAAGAGCATTAACTACCAAAAAAGAGTTGTTGAAGAGCATTTGGAACACTATATAAGGAGCACTCATCAAAGGAAAACACAACTACAATCACTCCACAAGAATACTTACATTTTACTCAAAAACACTCTCTAAATACTTACGTTATTCTGTCCTGTGTCAGTCCTGTAACTTTTGTCCTGTACCGCTGTACGTTCTGTCTAGACTAGTGCGAAACTCCTCTCCTGGCTTGATGCCTGTTTCGGCAAAAAATTTACCAAGTATCGATTTAATGTGATTGGGGTTAAAGCGACCTAAATGCATACCAAATTATGAATTGCGAAAGGAAACGTAAAGAAATGCAACGAAGACAATAAACGTGACACGAGAGTTTTTTGGTTACGCGGAAAACCCGATGTGGGAAACGACCGCGGGGGGAGGCTCTTGTCCCACCAACTATCCACTATTCAAAGGAAGATTACAAGACTTAGGTGCGAGGGCACGTTATTTAGTACAAGGTATGCAAAAAGTGTAAAGTGTTTGCTGTGAAATGTCAATGGAATGCTTTGTTTGCTGTTGGATAATGGTAGAATGTTGAATGCCTTCTCCTTGAACCCTAGCTTCTCTTTTATAGTTGTAGTCCTCCTGATTTTCCTCTCTTCTCCTAGCCGTTATTCTCCCCTATTCATTTGCCTTGATTCGCTCCTTCTATGTAACGCCTCCCCCATTCTCGCGCCTGCCTTAATTATCCGTTTTGATTTTGCATAGTTCCGTTGGTGGGTCTCCTGAGGGTCCTGACTGCCTGTGGTCCTTCCTGTGGTCTGACCAGTCCCGCCAGGGTCCTGAGCCGACTTTCGCTGAAGCTACTTTCCGGGCCGAATCTGGGCTTGTGAATTTTAGGCCCAACATTTGCCCCCAAAATTTCCGCCCAACCAGCATGTATTTTGGGCGGGAATTTTCCCTCCATGTGACGACGTGACTTGAAGGGTCTTGTCACATTAATTGTTCCCACTTTCCAACTTCCTTCATTCATCTTTCCTTATAAATATCCCCTCACTCCTCACCTTCCAATCTTTCTTTTCACTCTCCCCGCCTCCTCTCAACTCCCTCTTCCTTCAAACCGCCCCTTCTTCCTTGCCTTTCGCTTCCCAGGTAACCTCCCATCTCCACTTACTTTTGCCTATTTTCTTTCGTCTCCCCATGTCTACCCGTTCCCAAACACGTCCAGTTCCACTTGTCGCCTTCCCCTCTGCGGGTATTTTGGACGACAAGCACTCCTGCGACTCCGAAATTTCGGAGGACGGGCTTCTCGCCTTGATTCGGGCGGAGTGCAGGTGAGGACGTGGTCCTTCACGCCCCTGCTTCCGGCGAGCGCGCCGACGCGGTCCGCCCTGGATGGATCTCCCTCTACGAGTACCCCTTCACCATGGGGATGAAGTTTCCTTTTCCTCCCCTCATCCAAGCCTTCCTCTTATGGTTTTCCCTTGCGCCCGGTCAAATCGCTGCCCAAGCCTGGAGGGTCTTGTACTCCGTATGCGTGGTGAGCGAGCGCGTTGGCGTCCAGGTTGGGTTAGCGGATTTGGCGGGCTTATACTCTTGTAGGCCCCTCGGTTATGGCCACGTGACGATGAGGGCGTTGGATGGGCCCAACGCCTTCATTGATACCAGTAAGGCGAGTGACGACGGTTGGTTCCGTCGCTTCGTCTTCCTGAAGGTCGACTCCATGAATCCCCGCCCAGAGTACCTGTTAGAAAAGTGGGGTGAAACCAAAGGTACCTGGCCGTTTTCCGCCGTGCTTGTGGTGTTTTCCTTTTGCTTACCCTCTTTAACCGTCTTCCCTTGCAGGGCTCAAGAATCCTACGGCGTCCCCTCCTTCCAGCGAGGCCCTGAAGAACTTGTGGCTGATCCCCCGCTCGCTTCGGACTTTCCCTGAACTTCTTACCGCCGTTCCCTCGGCTCCGGCTCCTAACCCTAACATGGCATCTGGTAAGTCCCCGACCTCCTTTGCTATTTTCGTCGTGGCTTGGTTGTTCCTGAACTTCGCTTCGTCCCCAGGATCTCGCCCCAGATGTCTTTGGACTCTCGATGCGAGCAAAGAAAGAAAAGCGACCTTCCTCTAGCTCCAAGACACCGCCTCAAGAAAGAGGCCAAGAGCCCTGTGCCCTTCCGCTTCGCTACAAGATCGCCTCGCCCCATTTGCCGCGCTGGATCCTTCAAAGCCCCACCGAGATTCCCGAGGAGGGCCTTCCATTAACCTTCCCCTGGGTTTGGTTTTGACTCTTGATTCATTGGCCCGCTCTAAACTCGTTCCTTCTTCCTGGCCCTAAGAAGGTCTTGGAAGGCGAAGGAGCTACCTCTGTTGGCAGGGGTCTTTGCGAGTCTGCCTTTGACGTACGATCCCTACTTTACTCCTCGTTTTTCTCTTTTTTTTTTTTTTTTTTTTTTTTTTTTTCACGTGAGCTTGCTTGCAGACCCTCCAGTCGGCGCTGCATTTCCGCCACAGGTTCGAGTCTCTTCAGGCTTCGAGTGCCAACGCGCTCTTCCGCTCGAGATCAAGGTGAGGTGTCCGCGCTGACCAAAGAAAGGGACGAGGCACTGGCAGCTCTCCAGGAAGCAAATAAGTCGAAGGTTGTCGCTGAGCGGGAGAGGGATGAGGCTTTCGCACGGCCAGAGGCGAACAGGTGCGTCGCCGGCGAGATATCTGGAAGCCGGACGGCAAAATTTCCGAACTTGAGGCTTCGAGCACCGATTAAAAGTCCTCGCGAAGGTGGCCGTTCTGCCGCTGGGACGCAAAGATTAAGTGCCTTAAGGCGGTTCGGATCGAGGCGCTTCCTCCTTTGACTGGAGCAGGAGGAGGCTGATTTCCATCTTGCGTTCTCCCGACCTCCCGACCTCGGTGTCTGGTGGGTTTTGAGGACTCGGCGATGAAGATCTGCCGCGCTGGCGACCTGGCCGATCGGGAAGGTGGACACGCCGAGGAGCGGATGGTGGTCGGGGGTGGAAGTCTTGCCGGGAAGGGCCGCCATGGCCCGAGGGGTCCATTGGAGCAATTTCTTAGAGATGGGGCGCTGGTACTACCACCGAGGAAGTTCCTACTACGGATGTCTCAACCGTAGTGCCTGAGGAACAAGAATAGATCCCTGCAATTATGTAATTAATCTGCTTAGTTTAAGACTTGGTTAAAACTGTTATTTTGGGGTAGCGTGCCTTTGAGGACGCTTGTAATTAAACTTTTTGTTTTGACAAACATGCTCAGGGTCCCTCGCTGCGTGGGACCTTGCGTTTTGGTGATCGAAAGAAGCATGGTGGCCAACCATGTTTCCACTTACGTTCGTTTGTAGCGCGCGCGTTTTGTTTTGTATGCATGCTTTTAGAGTCGACTTAGTGCCGGCCTGGAGTCTTGATGTCCAAGTGGGGTCATGTTTATCCCCAACGCCGAGCCTTGTAGTGGTGACTTTGGTGGTTCTGGAATCTGAGATGTCCAAGTGGGGTCATGTTTATCCCTTATCGCCACGCGCACGGAGTCCTCTCTAAGGAGGATAAGTGTAGGGGCCAAGCAGGCCTCTCTTTTGCCCTAACATTTCAAAGATAGAAATAGTTTTTAGAAGACTCGCAAAGTACTTTTTTGAAGCAACGAAGGAAATAACTTTCCAAAGAAACTTTCTCATAAATTATATATGCTTACAATAGTTTGAAACGAGTTTACAGGTAAACAACTGCCTTTTAAGGCGGGCTTTCGAAAACCAGGCGGGGCAAAAGGATCCTGGGTGGCGATGCTGGGAGCCTTGAAGTCCACAGGGCCACTGGCGCCTGATTAGCTTATTCTTTGGGAGCCTCGAAGTCCCTGGGGCCCTGAGCGCCCTTTTAAATGTAATACTTTTTGAGATGAAGGATGTTCCATGGATTGTGGATAATTTCTCCTTCCATGGTCATTAGCCTGTAAGCTCCTCTTCCTACAACACTCTCGACCTGGTAAGGGCCTTCCCGATTGTGGCGAACTTCCCTGCCATTTGGTTCTTGGTGTTACAGAAAACCTTCACGAGGACCAGATCCCCACCTGCAGGTCTGATTCGCACTCTCTTTGTAGCTTTTGGCAACCGCTTCTTTGGTAGGACGCTAACACGATCCTAGCGCTTTCCCTGAGTTCATCTATCGTGTCCAGTCTTTGGTCATAGCTTGATCGATTTCCTCTTCCGTTTGGCACCGTATCTTAGCGTGGGGACCACGACCTCTGACGGGATTACGGCCTCGGCCAAACACGGCCGAAAACGATTAATACGGCGTGGCCACCTTAGGGAGTAGTCTGTCGCCCGCAAGACCAAAGGGAGCTCATCGACCCACTTGCCCCAATCTCCTCAACTTCTTCTTGAGGTTGTCCATCACTATCTTGTCGCTGGCTTCTGCTTGCCCATTGGATTGAGGGTACCTGGGTCTTGACTTCCTCGAGGGTAATGTTGTATACGCTTGAAGCCTTGTGTTTTCCGGATATAAAGCGGGTCCGTTGTCGCATATTATCTCAGAAGGAATTCCAAACACAAATAATGTTGCGCTTTAATGAACGAAATTACCTGCTTTCGATCACTGTGCATACGCCTCAGCCTCGATCCACTTGGAAAAGTAATCCGTCATTGCTAGCATGTACAACCTGTTTCCTGGAGCCCTGGGCAGCGGTCCCACAACATCCATCCCCCACTTCATGAAGGGCCAGGGGGAGATGATAGGGTGGAGAGGCTCCCCAGGTCGGTGTTTCACTGGCGCATGATGGCGGCGAGCGCCACATTTCTTGGTGTACTCCACGGCATCCTTTCTCATAGTGGGCCAATAATAACCCTGACGCAACGCCTTGTTGGCTAGGCTCCTGCCCCCTGTATGATTTCCGCAGTCGCCACTGTGGATTTCATACTGTTTCTGGCCAAGCCTCTGTTCTCCCAAACACCGCAAGTAGGGCCCTGCGAGCGACTTCCTGAAGAGGACCCCATCAATGAGGACAAACCTTGATGCTTTCATTCTGAGGCTCCTGGCCTCGCCCCTGTCTTCTGGTAGTTTATCCTCCTGCAACCAATCCACATACGGTTTCCTCCAATCTGGTCCAAGCTGCTGCACCTCTGCACTGTGAACTCCACCTGCCTCGAGCCACGCCCAAAGATCGACCGTAAGAATCCTTCCCCTCCTCAGGGATGGACAGCTCAATTCCAACCGCGGGGCTCAAAATGTGCACTATTGGCACGTTGGATATCGCATCTGGTTTGAAAGTTGCCCCCAGCGAAGCTAGGGCGTCAGCTTCCACATTCTGGTCCCTGGGCACTTGAGTTATCTGGATGCTGTCGAACTCCGCTTCCAATTCTTTTGCGACCTTGAGGTATGCTACCATTTTGGAATCCCTTGCTACATACGTGCCGTTCATATGGTTCACGATGAGTTGTGAATCACTAAACACCTCCAAATTTCGGATCTTCATGTCCTTCGCCAATTTCAGCCCTAGTATCAAGGCCTCGTATTCCGCTTCATTGTTCGTTGCTCGAAACTCACATCGTACCGCCTGCACAATCAAGTCTCCCTTCGGGGATTGTAGCACCAAACCAACTCCTGTACCTCTCATGTTGGACGCTCCATCTACATGCAGTTTCCAGGATCCTGTTCGTCCTGCAGATTCCAAGCTCAGGGCCTCCTCCTGCACTCCGGGTTGCTGAGCAGGGCTGAACTCGGAAATGAAATCTGCAAGGGCCTGTGACTTTATAGCTTTCCTGGGCTCGTACTTTAGGTCATACCCACTCAGGTGCACTGACCACTTCACCATTCTTCCTGAAAGTTCAGGCTTTCGCAAGACACTCTTGATGGGAAAATTAGTGACCACAGTAATAATATGGGATTCAAAGTAAGGACGCAACTTATAGGAGGCTGTAACTAACGCAAGGACAAGTTTTTCGAGTTCAGTGTACCTGGTCTCTGCTGGCAGCAGAGACTTGCTCACGTAGTAAATCGGCTGCTGGGCCCCTTCATGCTCCCTGACCCGGCCGCGGCTCACGCGGCCACCTCATTCTGCAGGCAAGTACCGTCTGATGGCTCCTCGAGTCCTGGCTGCGAGGAGCGGTGGTCTTCTAGGTACTTTTAGCTCTGGAAGAGGCGCCTCGTGATGCAGGGTCCACTCAAATCTTTGGCTCTTCCTCAGCAGGTCATAGAACAGCTTGCACCTTTCTGAGGAACGAGATATGAACCTGCTGAGGGCTGCCACCCTTCCCGTTAGCTTCTGTACGTCCTTTGGCTGCTTTGGAGACTCCAGCTGGAGCAAGGCCCTAATTTGTTCCATTGGCTTCTATTCCCTTTGCGTCACTATGTATCCTAGGAATTTCCACGAGGAGACTCAGAAGGTGCATTTACGGGGTTGAGCTTCATCCGGTACTTCGCCGGGGTTCCAAAGGTCTCTGCCAGGTCCTCAGCGTGCTGTTCCGCTTTCAGGGACTTGACCACCATGTCGTCTATGTACACTTCCATTGTTTTCCCAATTAAGTCCTTGAACATCATGTTCACCAGTCTTTGATAGGTGGACCCTGCATTTTTCAGACCAAAGGGCATAACATTATAGCAATATATACCTCTCTCAGTTCTGAAGGCCGTCTTTTCTTGATCTTTTGGGTGCATCCTGATTTGGTTGTACCCACTCCAGGCGTCCAGGAATGTTAACATCTCGTGACGGTATCGTCGCATCCACCATCGCGTCTATGTGGGGCAAAGGGAATGGATCCTTGGGGCAAGCTTTGTTCAAGTCCGTGAAATCTATGCACACCCTCCATTTTCCATTCTTCTTCGGCACCACCACCACGTTTGAGAGCCACTCAGGGTAGTTTACTTCCCTGATTTTCCCGGCATTCAGCAGGTTTTCCACCTCCTGATTGATTATCTGGTGGCGCTCTGGAGCATACTTGCGCCTTCTCTGCTGGACCGGGGTGTAGCCGGGATCCACGTTGAGCTGGTGCGTTATGACACTCGGGTCTATCCCTACCATGTCATCATGGGACCAGGCGAAGCAATCCATATTAGTTTTAAGCAAATTGACAAGTTTAGTTCGGATTTCACCTGTGCAATCTGACCCTATCAGGACTGTGCGTTACGGGTCTTTGGCGTCAAGGTTCACCTGATCCAGATCCGGCTGCTCTGGCTCCTGGTACATCTCCTCAGCGCGCTTTCTCTGTAATTGCTATGCCTCAGGGGGCACCGCAGTTGGTTTCAGAGCATCCTTGTAGCAATCCTTCGCAGCCTCCTGATCTCCACGAATTTCTTGCACTCCCCAGGGTGTTGGGAATTTGACGCATTGATGGTACGTTGAGGGTACCGCCCTCATCTCGTGGATCCAAGGCCTGCCAAGAATTACATTGTAAGGCGGTCGACAATCAATAACCAAATACTTTACTGTTTTTGATGCCCCCGCAAAGGTTGGGATTGTGATCTCTCCTAGGGAATGTCTTTGTTTCCCTGGCCGACCAAAGGGACCTGCTTCTTCACCAGATCTTTCTCACTGAAGCCCATGTCCTTCAGCGAGTGCAACATGAGCAAGTTGACTGAGCTTCCGGTATCCACCAGGATCCTCTTTACCAAGCAGTTGCCTATGGACAAGGTGATGATTAGTGCGTCGTGGTGCTCCTCAGGGGTGCCCTCTGCGTCCTGTTCGTCGAACGTAACGGTCGGTAGGTTGTGGTGGGCCACCCTGGCTGAGGATGCCGCTTTCCCCTTCTTACTCCTGGCGTCTCTTAGGCTGGCGAGTAGGGCCGGTCCACACAGCTCTGACCCTCCTGTTATTACGTTCACGATTTTTGTATACAACGGCGGCGGCGAGGGCCTGATCTGCTGATCCCACCTTGCTGGACCTGGACCCTCTTGGCAAGATGGGGTCAAGGTGGCCCCTGTCTGGAGGTACTTGGCTCCTCCTCAGAGCTACGCAGTCCTCGGTGTTGTGGCCGATGTCGTCGTGGAATTCACACCTCCTGTCAGGGTCTTTCCTGCTGGTGTCCCCGTTGGCTGGGCTCCTTCGCGGCCATCTGACTCTATCTCCAAGATCCTGCAAGTGTTTGAGCACCCCATCAATACCAGTAGTAAATTTGTACTCACTTACCTTTGGTGGGAGACCTGGCGGTTTCTCCAGTCCGTGGCTCCTGAAACCTTGTTATTTGTGGGCTTTAGTACGGCCTGGATCTCTCGTTCTGCGGCCGCTAGTGATCTTCCTGGGGCCGCTATGGGTCCTCTTCCTGGTTCTTTGCATCTTCCTCGAGCACGATGGTCGCCGGTGCTTTGCTGAGCATCTTCGAACGTTGAGCATGGATACTTCGTCAGGTCCCTGTAGAGGTCCGAGTCTTCCCTGAGCCCTGGCGAAAGGCTTCTATGGCGGTTGCGACATCACAGCGTGGGATGGAGACCTTTTCTCTATTAAAGCGGTTGAGGAATTCTCTTGTTGTTTCTCGGATTTACGCACCAGCAGATGCAGTCGTTGGTTCGCTATACCGGGCTTCGCTCTTGGCGGCTAATCAGCGTTGACCAGCCAAATAACGAGGTGATAGACCGGTTTGGGAGGCTGACAAACCATTCTAGAGCTGCTCCTGTGAGCGTGGAACCAAACCCCTTGCACATGCAGCCTCGCCCGGGGCCGTGGCGGTGACCACCATCATCTTACGCTTGTCTTGGTTCACGTGGTCCCGAGGATCCGAGGTCCCATCGACAGCGCCATGGTAGGAGGATCGAAACCCTTTGGGACATGAGTGAGATTCCGCCCACAAAAGGCGCCGGGCCAGAATCGCCCATCGCCGCCTCTCTCCAGCCGCCTGGGTACCTTCGAATCTTGGTGATCATGCTCTCGGCTCGCACTGCCGCCGCTTTGCTGGGCGCGGTTGAACCCCATTCCTGCCAGGGCCCCAGGATCGTGGTGTACTGGGTCCGCGAACAATGGCGCCGCAAATACAATCGATCCTGAGCCACTCCGCCCAAGTTTTGCTCGAGTTCTGTTAAAAGGGGATGTTAGTTCCGCACAAGTTCTTTGGACACGGTTACCTGGACTTGGTTCTTTGGCTGGCCGAGGCTTAGGGAGGTGTCGATGGCAATGGCCCCAAGGTCTGGAACGCCGAGGATGTTGGGGTGACTCCTCCGAGATCAAGCCGAGTCACCGGTTCCTCGAGGAATCCTCCGCTGCTTTGGGACCCGCCTTCCAGAGTTCTGGGAGATCTTGATCCGCTGCTTCCCTGCTGAACCTTGGACTCCAGAGCCTGCAACCTTCTAGCGGTTTCCTCGCCTCCTCTGCGTACTTGGTCCATAACCCTGGACAGCGACTCCATGCTCCTCATTAGGGTATGGAGCGGATCCTGAGGCTGTGTGCTGGCACGTCCCTGGGAGCCTCCTGTGGACTCTGGCAGCCATCCTGGGGGCATTCCGAATCCTCCTGTGCTGGCGGGCGGTGATCCCCTGGGCGCTGAGGAGGGTGATCTTGGGACCCCTGCGGTGCGTCCTGGCTGGGCAGCAGTTGCCGTGGCAGATACTACCCTAGTCGTGGGAACCAGGGCAGCTGAGGACCCTGAGACCGTTGCTGAGGAACGCCCTGCGCTGGACACCACCGGTGAACTGGTCGATCCTTGACTGGCGTTGCTTGACATGATTGCTAGTTGAGGGGATGAATCTGGCTACAAAGTTGATCGCAATTCCCCACAGACGGCGCCAAATGTTTCGGCAAAAAATTTACCAAGTATCGATTTAATGTGATTGGGGTTAAAGCGACCTAAATGCATACCAAATTATGAATTGCGAAAGGAAACGTAAAGAAATGCAACGAAGACAATAAACGTGACACGAGAGTTTTTTGGTTACGCGGAAAACCCGATGTGGGAAACGACCGCGGGGGGAGGCTCTTGTCCCACCAACTATCCACTATTCAAAGGAAGATTACAAGACTTAGGTGCGAGGGCACGTTATTTAGTACAAGGTATGCAAAAAGTGTAAAGTGTTTGCTGTGAAATGTCAATGGAATGCTTTGTTTGCTGTTGGATAATGGTAGAATGTTGAATGCCTTCTCCTT
The DNA here is from genome assembly GCA_023091065.1 of Dianthus caryophyllus. NCBI lineage: Eukaryota > Viridiplantae > Streptophyta > Magnoliopsida > Caryophyllales > Caryophyllaceae > Dianthus > Dianthus caryophyllus. The sequence continues at coordinate 2,229,312 of CM041526.1, read as the reverse complement.
GAACCCTAGCTTCTCTTTTATAGTTGTAGTCCTCCTGATTTTCCTCTCTTCTCCTAGCCGTTATTCTCCCCTATTCATTTGCCTTGATTCGCTCCTTCTATGTAACGCCTCCCCCATTCTCGCACCTGCCTTAATTATCCGTTTTGATTTTGCATAGTTCCGTTGGTGGGTCTCCTGAGGGTCCTCGACGCCTGTGGTCCTTCCTGGGGTCCTCGACCAGGGTCTGCCAGTGGTCTGAGCCGACTTTCGCTGAAGCTACTTTCCGGGCCGAATCTGGGCTTGTGAATTTTAGGCCCAACAATGCCCGTGGTTTTTCCCTACTTTCATAGGGTTTTTCCCACGCAAACATATCTTGTGTCGTTATTTGCATTATTTTCGTTTTATTCCTTGTTAAACACGTCCAATTCACTAAATTACAATACTAAAATATATTAAAGGATAATACTAATAAACCCACCAAATAAATATGAATAGAGTGAGAAAATCACCCCGAACAAACCACTTATGAGAAATATACATATCATTAAAATAATAATCAACATCAACATCATTAATTATTAATACGATATCATGTAAAGAGTATGTCTACTATGAGGCAGCCTCATAATATAAGACACACTAATTAATACCACCTCACCAGCTATAGCCTTTTTAACCTCATAAACAAGTAAACAACGATACTTATTCATCTCTTGTTGAAACCTCTCTATATCAAATCATCATCACCACCGTCACCACCACCTCACCTCCACATCCATCATCGCCCCCAAGATCTGCTAAACCACCGTTTTCGAAGTAAGTGCAACCATACTCAAAATTATCCGCGACCTAGCACCACCTCAACAGTCAACATCGTCAAATTCGTCTGATCGATCACACCATGCTTTGCTCAATTAAAAGATCTCTCCATCACATCAATCAATTGTACATTAAAGGAGGTAGATTAGGTCACTGAAAACTGACATGTCCATTGTTGATGATGACTAGGGATGTCAGTGGGGCGGGTCAATGCGGATACCGCCCCGCACCCGCCCCAGTTAGGGTGGAGGTAGGAGACCCTTTAGTGGGTCGTGGAGCGGTGGTGGATCTTAAAAGTGATCCCCGCCGCGGGTCGTGGAGCGGTGGTGGATTTCATCGAAACACCGCCCCGCCCCCGCCCCGCCTACTTACCCGCCCCACCTTTACCCGCCCCGTCTATACCCACCTAATTCATATAATTATACTCATAGAAATATAAATTAGAGAAGACTTTTACTTTTAACTTTTTCTTTTCTTTATATTTTCAAATATGAATGAAGTATACAACATTTTTTTTGTTTATATTTAGTGTAGGGTGTCGGATTGATTTTTATTTATTTAATTCATAAACTTTAAATGTGTGTCGTATGTATTTTTATTTGGTACTCACAATACTTTGGTTGGTTATTTGAAATGTTATGTGGCTATGTCGTAATTAGAAAAATTTCGGTAAAAAATATTAAAATTTACGTAGCGATAAATCGATTTCATGGGCGGGTGGGGCGGGTCTGGGGCGGGTTTGAGGCGGGTCTGAGGCGGGTGGGGCGGGTCTGGGGCGGTGGTGGGTCTAAAAAATTCCCCGTCAGGCGGGTGGTGGAGGACAAGTTGTCACCCGCCGTGGGTGATGGGGCGGAGGTGGAGGTGGGTTTTTGTTGGTGGATGCGATGGTGGAGATGCTTCCCCCGCCCCCGCCCCGCCCCAATGACATCCCTAATGATGACTAAATATAAGAGGGATTGCCGAATAATATTGAGAATGAGTTTAGGGTTGTGGGTGATTTTATGTTGTATGTTCAGGTGAAAGGATTCAATTAAGTTTTCTTCCATTATTATGAATATAAGTCGAATGTAACGAGACCTACACCAATAAAATGTGGTTACGTTTCACGTATAATATGGTTACATTTGACGTACGATACGGTAACTTTTGAAGTTAATAATTAAGTTACTTTTGAAGGATGATATAGTTACTCTTGAGGGCGTCTCATACAATAAGACAGCATCACCTTAGAATTTGTAATCATGTAAATTAGAAGACAAACAATCTTCCCATAATTTAATTGCTTAAAACGCCATTAAGTATCTCAACACATACATATATACATCCACGTAGCATGCACCAAACTCCTTATTACATACTTACATTCATACGCACACATACTTTCATTCATTCACACACGAACATACTTTCATTCATGAACACCCAGCTCACCCCACGGACATCAACTACAAAAATTCACTATAATCTACCAAAACAGAGCACTTTCGTTCACTGTCTTATAAACCAAAAAAAATAAAGATCGAAAAAATCATTTAACACCGATTAGAAATAATTATTGTTAAAAATATCCCGAGCCACAAAATTAAGTTTGGCCAAATTTGATATAATTAATTATAAATTAATGAGCTTTATAATCAAAGTGAAAATAATATGAAAGATTTCTTTTCAATATAATATTGAACTAATAACATTTTTCAGATTCCATTACCAGAAAAACTTTAATATTAAAGAGCGTCGAAAAAAAAAGCCTCGAATTACATATGTGGCTAAAATTGGTGGTAAATAATACTTCCTCCGATTCATTAGATTGGTAACATTTTCCTTTTTGGGGTGATTTTTCATTTGTTAACATTTCCCTTTTTGGAAAGTTTTTTATCTCACAATTAAATACTACCCCACTTGTTTTCCCACTTGTTCACCCACTCTTTTTCCCTTTCTTAATTATCGTGCCATATTGAAATGTTACCAATCTAATGAATCGGAGGGAGTAATGTTTACCTGAGTTTTGTGTTAAGGAACTTTGGTGAAACTGCAACTGACAAACAACAAATCATTGGTAAAGTAACAGGCATGGCAAACAACTTGCCTCACATAGTAGTGGATAATCAGCCGCCATGTGGTATTTAGAACTAGTACTAACACACTTTCAAAATACCTCACCGTAGCGGACTGGGTGGGTCGAGCGGGAGTGACGGACTGGGCAGGCCGAGTGGGCCTAGTGGGAGTAGCGGGTCAGACGGGTCAGGTGGGTTGGGCGGGGAAAGTGGGACGCCAAATGAAAATTCACGGATAAACTTAAAGAGATTATGGCAAACTTAGACGGATTATGGAGAACGAAAATGAGCGGCGATCGAACGAAAAAATTAAAGACCGAAAAAATCATTTAGCACCAATTAGAAATAATTATTGTTAAAAATATCTAGAGCCACAAAATCAAGTTTGGCCAAATTTGATATAATTAATTATAAATTAATGAGGTTTATAATCAAAGTGAAAATAATATGAAAGATTTTTTTCATTATAATATTGAACTAATGACATTTTTCAGTTTCCATTACAAGAAAAACTTTAATATTAAAGAGCCACGAAAAAAAAAAAGTAAAAGCCTCGAATAATATATGTGGCTAAAATTATTATTTTACTTACTAAGAGCGACACAATTCTTAATAATATCAATTGATGAAAACAAACTTCGAGTAACAAATGTGTCTAAAAGATATTCGTGACATTTTTATTCATTTCGACTCGAAAATTAAAAAGCCTCGAATATCAATGAAATATATTTAAAAAGCCTCGAACACTATAGCTAAATTGCATGATAATATGCTTGTGTCCTCACAATTCTTGAGGGTAATTTATATAATTACTCCGTATCTAATTAACTTTTGTCATGATTTTTTATTCATAATAATTATAACTGTTTTGGAAAACGCGAGAACTTCTCCAGTCGACGTTTTTCGGGAGCAAGTTTCGCCGATTTGATGTCGTGAACAACTTGGGAATTTTTTGCATTTTCGGTCCGGTATGTTTAGTAGGCTCGTGAAAGATTCGATGTCGTTGACGTTTCTTTTATCATGGAGAACGAAAATGATCAGTGATCCATTTAGTGTTGTTGATTTTTATAACTATAAATGGGATTTAGAATAGTGAGCAACTTTTGTCTAATTAACTTTAATTTTTATTCATTATAATTATAACTGTTTAGGAAAATGTGAGAACTTCTCCGGTCGACTTTTCTTGGAGCAAGTTTTGTCGATTTGAGGTCGTCAGAAACTTTGGAAATTTTGCTCATTCTCAACCCCTTGTGTTTAGTTGGGTCGTGAGAGAGCCGACGTCGTTGCCGTTGCTTTTATCAAGGAGAACAAAAATGAGTGCCGATCCAAAGATAGGGCACATCGCAGTCCGTCACCATATGGCAAAAGACCCTGACAATGACACTATTGTCAACGAGTTGCTGACGTGTTTAAGGGCGGTTATAGTTTATTTCGGCAAATTGAACTGTGATTAAAATGAAATTATATCATATTCGTTTGTTTGTTTTCAAGAGAAATCTTTGATGAACTTAAAAATATTTTTTTTTTGGTTTTTAATTTTGTAGGACAGTTTAACGGTCCTTTTCGATAGTAGAGTACTACAACGGCAACTTTACCGAGATAATGGGGTACTCTACGAGGGGCAGAACTTGCTGAGACATTGACTACATTTAGGTTCTGACGTAGCAGATTTCTGGATTTCATTTAGGTTCTGATGTAGCACACGTAGCTTAAGTTTTTTTTTTTGCCTACGACAACCATTACAATTTCCGACGAGAATTGATGTTGTGTCATTGATCCGATACATTTAAGTATTTAACTTCAATCCGAAAAAATCATTTAGCGCCAATTAGAAATAATTATTCTTAAAAATATCCCGAGCCACAAAATCAAGTTTGGCCAAATTTGATATAATTAATTATAAATTAATGAGTTTTATAATAAAGTGAAAATAATATGAAAGATTTTTTTTCATTATAATATTGAACTAATGACATTTTTCGGTTTTCATTACAAGAAAAACTTTAATATTAAAGAGCCACGAAAAAAAAAAACAAAAGCCTCGAATAATATATGTGGCTAAAATTATTATTTTACTTACTAAGAGCGACGCAATTCTTAATAACATCAATTGATGAAAACAAACCTCAAGTAACAAAGGTGTCTAAAAGATATTCGTGACTTTTTTATTCATTTCGACTCGAAAATTAAAAAGCCTCGAATATCAATGAAATATATTTAAAAAGCCTCAAATACTATAGTTAAATTGCATGATAATATGCTTCTGTGCTCACATTTCTTAAGGGTAATTTATATGATTATCTAATTAACTTTTGTCATGAATTTTAATTCATTATAATTATAACTGTTTAGGAAAACGTGAAAATTTCTCCAGTCGACGTTTTTTTGGAGCAAGTTTCGTCGATTTGAGGTCGTCAGCAACTTTTGGGATTTTGCGCATTCTCGGCCCGGTAGGTTTAGTAGGCTCGTCAAAGAGCCGATGTTGTTGCAACTTTGGGGATTTTGTGCATTCTCAGCCTCTTTTCGTTGTCAAATGAAACATTTTAATGTGACTGTACTAGTATTCTAAACATTGCTACTGTTTTTGCTACTTTCACCAAAGTATTTATGTAACATAGTCATGCTACGTCTCACTTATCGTTCAATATGTTTCACATTCTTATTTTCTACTTTATTATCAAACTAATTTCTCATTTTTTTAGGCAGATAGGTATCGCAACACTTGAAAGCTGTCATAGGAACATCGAGTTGGATCTCGACGAGACTCTAACGACGATTTACATAGATGTAGATGATAAAGTGAGAACACTCGCAGTACCCGGTATGTGCTTTATACCAAATTTATACGGAGTAGTTCATCTCGTAACTAAGATGTATATATAGTACTCGAGAGAGAATTTCAGGAATAAGAATGAATATTGGTACGCATGGAAATGGGTGACAAACTTCCCAAATAACAATGTGAAAGCTATATAATTTTAAGCATAAAATATGCTCTATAATGGAATGATTGATCCATAAGACCATAAGAATAATAACGACAAATTCCGTCAACTAAAGCAAACATATTGACGATAATATTAGGAAGAAAATAGCCCACAAGATGATCTGATCCATCGTCACAAGCTAGTCCACTACCAAAGCCCATAATGACAGATACATGTAGCCCAAATAAATTCTTTTGAAGCACTATAAGTCCAACAATTGTTGACTGAATTATATTGTTAATGTCGCTATTTCATTTATAATTTATTGTTCTTATTTTGTAGGTTGTCGTCAAATGATTTGAGAGGCATGCTGTTTACGATCTATGAGAAAATCAAGACAACTCTTCAAGCTAATGATCCATAATTCAAGATTTTCTTAGACGATCTGAGACGTTGTTCAAGTGTAGGGTAAGTGATTCTCGTTTACCCTATGTAAACTCTTTATTATTTTAGGATTGTTATTCCTAAAGATGGCAATCGGGTCACTCGGGTCGGGTTTGGATCGGCTCACATCGGGTCGGATCATAATAATATTCGGCTCAGATTAGTGTCATGTTGGGCCAAACTTGATTTTTGATTTGACTTTATAACGAAATAAAATATACAGGCCGAAAAAATCGTTTAACACCGATTAGAAATAATTATTGTTAAAAATATCCCGAACCACAAAATCAAGTTTGGCCAAATTTGATATTATTAATTATAAATTAATGAGAAAGATTTCTTTTCAATACAATATTGAACTAATGACATTTTTCTGTTTCTGTTACAAAAAAAAAAACGTTAATATTAAAGAGCCTCGAAAAAAATAAAAGCCCCGAATAATATATGTGGCTAAAATTATTATTTTACTTACCAAGAGCGACACAATTCTTAATAATATCAATTGATGAAAATAAACCTCGAGTAACAAATGTGACTAAAAGATATTCGTGACTTTTTTATTCATTTCGACTCGAAAATTAAAAAGCCTCGAATATCGAAGAAATATATTTGAAAAGCCTCGAATACTATAGTTAAATTGCATGAGAATATGGTGTTTCCTCACAATTCTTGGTTGTAATTTATATGGTTATCTAATTAATTTTTGTCATGAGTTTTTATTCATTATAATTATAATAGTTTAGGAAAATGTGAGAACTTCTCCGGTCGACGTTTTTCTGGAGCAAGTTTCGTCGATTTGAGGTCGTGAGCAACTTTGGGGATTTTGTACATTCTCGACCCGGTATGTTTACTATGCTCGTGAAAGAGTCGATTTCGTTGTTGTTGCTTTTATCATGGTGAACGAAATAGAGTTGATCATGGGCATACCCGCCCACTTAGTCTGACCCATTCGATCCGCAAAATAAACGGGTACGATTAACACATTTTTAAGATTTTACAAAGATCAGGCCCATGTACCTGTCTAAAATTTGTTAACCCACTTGTTTGTGGGCCAAAAAACCATGCTAGACCCACCTTATATTTAGTCTCTACCCGCATTTGAACACGTCTAGTTTGGAAGTAGAGGTTTATTAGAGGGAAGATTATATTTTCTTAAAATTATAGGAAAGGAGATAAATGTTGTTGCAAAAATATTGTAATATTTTCTTGGAAGTATGAATACACATACCGTATATCTTACTTTCTGTGTGCCATTTAGTGTTGTTGATTTTTATAATTAAAAATGGGCTGCAGAATCTGTGGGCTATTTAGTGTTGTTGATTTTTATAACTATAAATAGGATTTAGAATAGTGAGCAACTTTTGTCTAATTAACTTTTGTCATGAAGTTCTATTCATTATAATTATAACTGTTTAGGAAAATGTGAGAACTTCTCCGGTTGATGTTTTTTTTAACAAGTTTCGTCGATTTGAGGTCGTCAGTAACTGTGGGGATTTTGCTCATTCTCAACCCCTTGTGTTTAGTAGGGTCGTGAGAGAGTCGACGTGCTTGTCGTTGCTTTATCATGGAAAACAAAAATGAGCGCCGATCCAAATATAGGGCACATCGCAGCCCGTCACCATATGACAAACAAACCTAATAATCACACTGCTGTAACGAGTTACGTCTAAACTTAAAAACATTTTTTTTGGTTTTAATTTTGCAGTAACAGTTTAACAATCCTTTCTCGATAGCAGAGTACTACGACGCCAACTTTACCGAGATAATAGTGGCACTCTATATGGGGGCAGAACTTGCTGAGACATTGTTTACATTTAGATTCTGACGTAGCAGATTTCTGGATTTCATTTAGGTTCCGATGTAGCTCACGTAGCTTAAGGTTTTTTTTTTTTTTTTTTCCTACGACAACCATTACAATATCCGATGAGAATTGATGTTGTTTCATTGATCCGATACATTTAAGTATTTAACTTCAATCCAATACGTGTGAGTGGTGTCGATTCAAACTCGTGTGTCAAAATTAATGGGCCTCAAATGAGATTTATTACAGTCCAATGAAATGGCCCATTTATCCAATCAAAATAAAGTAAATGTTTTAATACAACACCACGTCGAACAACCCACTACCTAATCTTATCACTAGAAGGGCAAAATAGTAATTTAAGGCATTTCACTTCATATCATTCTCACGTGTAATGCGATAAATTGGTCATAAGGAAGGAAACGCGTATGGGTTGAGTAAAGGCTAGTTGGGGGTATTTTCGTAATTTCAAGTTAAAGCCACGCTTTATACCTCATGTTCTCTACCCACAATAATATCTCTTCTACTTTCTCATCTGATTCTTTGGAGCATTAATTATTATTAATTGATTAATTATTTTATTCATAATTAGTCACTTTTGTTCTACGGTTCTACCATGTTCCTCTTATTTATAGTTTTTGAAAAGTTTTGTAATTTTAATCATATACTCCGTATAATGCAAATTTTTTTATAAAATTACTTATTATTCAATATTAAGATATTTATATTTGTTTTAAACTATACGGAGTATTTCGTAAAAATATATTTTCAACCAAAACAATTTTGCATAAAAACAGAGTAAAATATGATCAAAGTTTGTATTGAAAACCGTGTAATAGAGGGGTAAATATAACATTATGTTACGGAAAAAGTAATCAATAATTAATTTAATAAAATTATTAATAACTATACTGCGTACAGTATATAATACTCCGTATAATTTACTAGAAATATCAATACACCATATTTTCACCGGTTTTTTTGTTAACCTCGTGCTCAGTGCACCCCAACAATGTTAAAAGCTGTTTTATTAAATGAGCATAATTTATGTTTTCCGAAAACTAAGTTTCTAATTAACTTATACTTCGTGCTCAGTCCAAATTTTTTTATCACTTTATATTACCACATCCTTGCTACGGAGTACTTTTTTTTGGACATTTAATTTGGTTTTCCTAAAAAGAGCGCAAAATCAAATGGGAAAAGGAAAAACAAATGGAGTAATCTTATTTTTCTTCAATTATTTGTGTGTTTTTCGTAAAAGTGATGTCATCAGATTTACTACAAAAATAAATGGATTGCTGAAATTATATACGGAGTATAAATTAACCCGATTTTCAGTTAAAATTAAGAAATTATATAGAAATAACTAAATTTTGTGAGACAAGGTCGTGTCTAGCCTATCATGCCTGGTCGTAGCTAGATGTCTTTAGTTGTCCAAATTCAGACCGGACCGGATCGGACCAGCCCTATGAAATAAGGAAACAAAACCACCACGAAATACATATTCGAAGACCTAGTTGGTTTGAAAGTGGAGCCGACTAGATGCAAATAAAAACTCCTTAAAATCCAAAAGTTTGTTTGGACCAGACCACTTAGTTGAAAGGTTATAAATTATTTCTTTCCCCATATTAGACCGGATCGGGTCGAACCAGATAACAATCACCTAAGTTTAAGACATGGAGACCGAAATTATATGTATTTGATCTACATTGACTGAATCGAGTACGTTATGTCAATTAAGTTTGCCGATTCAAAACACTCATTGAACACTCCTAGTCATGGCAGTCCATCGAGTTTTATGTCATGCCACGCCAAATTTCTTGCATTTTTCCTTTATTCTTTATTGTGGCCCACATTTAAATCCACTGTGACGGGCTATGTGGCACCAACACCAATTGTTGTAGCAGTAGTGGGTCGTAACGTGCGTTGGAGGTTGATGGCGACTGAACTATGGCCTTATCGTTTTGAGCACAATGTCGAGTTGGGCTCGAACCATCATGTAGAGTGCAGCTCTTGATTAACATAGTTATTTGACATGTTAGGAAAACCCTATAATCAACATCAGATGTATTGAGTAATTAACTCTAAAAAAGTGAAATACATACATAGTCAAACAAACCTTAATGACTATTTCATTTCACTTTAAGTGTCTTTTTTCCAATTTTAAATAAACTATAAAATCAACGTTCTAATTCGTAAACTATCAGTGCTAAATTCAAAAGTATTACTCTTACTGAAAATAGATATTTGTTCTTATGAGTAAACCTATAATAATAAGAAGGTTTCACGCGCATAACGTTTAATTGTAACTAAAGTATGAAAACTTTAACATTTAACGTGACCATTTTTCGAGGTTTTAAACTGACCAATTTGAACATTAAAGTCAAATATAACCCGTAATAAGAAATCAATAGTCTATTCACTAATTCTTATGTGAGACGGGACTTACAATAAGTTTATTGCAAATCCTATCACATAAGGGTTAGTTATTTTAATTTTTTAATTTTTTAATTTTTTATTTGCTTATGACTTACATTAAGTTACTGTAAGTACGATCTTTCAGGAGAATTACTCTAGTCTATTACTCTCTTCCCAATTAAAGGTAACACAAAGAAGAACACAACCAAAACCCAAAACCCCTCCAAAGAAAAAACTAGCCGTTGGGGGGGAGGAGGTGAAGAAAACACAAACGCCATAGTACAACAACACATACAAATATACAATGCACAAAACCAAAAGAAGAGACGGATAGATGACATGGCTCAAAAAATTTCAAAACCCCGCCAAAAAAAAAATAAAAAAATAAAAAAAATAAAAAAAAAACCTCCTCCACTATCACACACACAAATCTCACAAAATTTAAAACAAAAAAAAAAAAAAAGAGAAATTGAAAAACACTCGCGAGAGAATAAGTAAAAGGCCTGAATACAAAATACAAATACCTACAACACCCCTTACACTTCCCCCCTTTTTATTTCCCCTTCTCTTCTTCATTCCTTCACACAATTCATTCTCTCACTAAAAAAAATCTTCCCCACAAACCCTAACACCTCTCTCTCTCTCTAGGTATTTACTCTTCGTCTTCTCTCTCTCTCTTTTTTTTTTTTTCTTTTTTTCTTTCGGATTTTTTTTCGCTGATTTTTATCAATTTTTTGCTTTGATTTTGTTGTTTTTGATCGTTTTTTTTGTTGTGATTGTTGTTGTAGTTGATAATGAAAGGAGGAAAGTCTAAAGCCGATACTAAGAAGGCCGACGGCAGGTAGTTTTCGTCGCCGATTTCTTTCGTTTTTGTAGTAATTTTTGTTGTTGTAGTTTTTTTTTTTTTTTTTAACATTGATGTAGTTATTAGATTTGATATTTCAACGTGTTCAACTGCTCTTGCTGTTGATATTTTAGTAATAATTTCTGTTGTTGTTGCTGCTGCTGTTTAATTGTTGATTGTTAGCAGTTTTTTTTTGAATTAGATTCGAGATTTTGAAGTGTTTGATTGTTCATGCTGTTGACTTTTTCAGTATTCGATTATTTTTTGTATTAATTGAGTATTCTGAACACACGTGACTATATGAGATGTTAATTCATGTGCGATTTAGGTTTTCTGTTCATTTTCTGATGTATTTTGTGGTTAATTGATGTTTTAGCAGGTTTTAGTAATTTTTTTTGCTGCTTTTGCTGCTGATTAATTGTTGTTTGATCTCTGATATACTTATCGTCACCAATTTTTTGCAGTACATTTGATATTTGAACTTGTTCGTCTGTTTTTGGTGTTGATATGTTTAGCTGTTGATTGATTCCGTATAAATCGAGTTTCAGAGCACGTGTGTTGTTAATTTATGAGTGATTTAGGTTTTTCGTACATTTTCTTTTACACAAATTCTTGTTTGCAACGGAAGACCCGTCTTAAGGGTTAAGACGGGTCGGGTATGACCCGTTTTCCCCTTATTTTTTTTTTTTTTTTTTTTTTAAATTTTTCAGAATTTTTTTTTTAACACCCAATTTTTTTTTGTAATCTTTTAGTGAAAATCGTGTTTATAGGGTAATTAAAAATGGTAACAAAGTAGACAAAAATGGTAACATATTACTTTATATTGGTAACATATTATGAAACTTCAGTTTTCATGGGTTTGTTTTCCTTAACAGATAATGTTGTCCTTTTATACAAACAGGTAACCATTTAGTATAATAATGTTACCATGTTAGTTTTCAGGGTTTGTATTCCTTAAAAGATAATGTTGTCTTTTTATACATACAAGTCACCCTTTACAATAACAATGTTACCATCTCATTTTTCAGTTTCAATGGGTTTGTTTTCCTTGAAATAAAATGTTGCCCTTTTATACAAACAGGTCACCCTTTAGAAAAACAATGTTACCATCTTTATTTCTCAGCTAAACTAATGTTTCAATGAGTTTTTTGTCCTGCAAATATAATGTTGTCCTTTATTACAAACAGGTCACCATTTAGTACAACAATGTTACCGTCTTTCCATGGATTTGTTTTACTTGAAAGAAAATGTTACCCATTTATGCAAACAGGTCACCATTTACAACAATAATGTTACCATCAAATTTTACCACTTTTTTCTTTCAACCAAAAAAAAAAACGAAAAAAACCCCCAAATTTAATTTAATCTCCCCCCTTTCAAATCATAAAATACCCACTTCATTTACACTTCATTTTACACTTACCCACAATAAAAAAAAAGCTTCAAACTTTATCTTGTTTATAATAAAAGCTTCCAAATTCTTGTTTATAAAAAAAAGCTTCAGAAAATAAAAAGAAAATAAAAAAAGCTGAAAATAAAAAGAAAAAAAAAAAGCTTCCAAATTCTTGCACAAACCAACGACCCTAAACCGTGAGCCACCAACTCAACCAACAACGGCAACACCACCAGCACCGTCGTGGACAAACCGTGAGCCACCACCACCGTCACCTTCCTTTTTCACTTCAACTTCAACAGCAACAAAAATGGCGACGAGAGGAGAGGAGAGAAACAAATGAAATTAAAAAGAAATGGAAGAGAGGAAGAGAAATGAAATGGAAGAGAGAAACAAAAAAACAAAGAAAATGAGAGAGAGAGAGTGAAACCAAAAAAAAAATGAAATGGGGCAGCAGGAGAATGAAGAGAGAGGGAGGGTGAATTAGGGTTAAAGGTTTTTATGTGGGCTTGGATCTCAATTTGGGCTGAGATCCGACCCGTCTTAAGCTAGAAACGGGTTCGCCCGTCTTAAGGAAGACTAATTGTTTCTTTTAATGTTCTTTTGTGGTTAGTTGTTGATTGAGTAAGTTTTGTCAGTATTAAAGCTGTTGTACAACTTTTTGATCAATTTGCTATGAAGTATTTTGATTTCTAGAATCTGATTCTAATCATGAAAACCTTTTTTTTCTTAAACATTTGCTCAAGTTTTTTGTACACTTTTGTGTGTTGACTTTGTTAGTTGAGCATGAAATTCAGTTACTTCGTTATGAGAGTTTAAAATTCAATTATGTCTACGTTTAGTTGTCGTTTCCTTTGTGAGCTTGTTTAAAGTTCTTTTACGCCACATCGTAGTTTCAAGAGATGCTCTGCTGTTAAATGTTGAATGTCGAGTTTATTATCTAAGCATCAGATTGTTGTGGTTTTCCTCATACGTGATTGATATTTGTCTTGTTCGATGTTAAATGTCGAGTTTGTTTGCAGCTCATTTATGCCAAACAAGTGTTAACACTATGGTCTCTTTTATCGTGATCTTATTATGTGTTTACCGTTGACTGTTCTGTGTTAGCTTGTTTTTTAGATTTGTGACGGACTTTGAATCTTTTGGTTCAGGCTTGCGGTGAAGAAAGGTGCTCCCGCTAAGAAGGGAAAGGCAGCCAAGGACCCAAACAAGCCCAAGAGGCCACCGAGTGCTTTCTTTGTTTTTATGTAATCATCCTTTTACTGCTTAAACGACTATCTCTGTTGCAGTTAATCTTTGTATACGTGATTTTGACGTTTATTGTTTGCCTAAAACAGGGAGGACTTCAGGGTTCAATACAAACAAAAGCACCCCAATAACAAATCTGTCGCAACCGTGAGTGTCGTTTCATGTTTACTTTGACACTGATATGATGTTCATTCCATTAATGTGGAAGAAGTGTAGCTCGCCTTTTTGTTAACTGTGTACGTAAGATGTTTTGTTTGTAGGTTGGGAAAGCCGGTGGCGAGAAATGGAAGTCGATGTCTGATGCTGTAAGTTTGTCTTTTCTCTAATCTCAAAATGGCGTGTTTGAAACTGATAGAGGCACAGCGCGCAGTTTACTGATCTATTCTTTGCTTTGTTAATTTTAGGAAAAGGCGCCTTTCATTCAAAAGGCCGAGAAAAGAAAGGCTGACTACGAAAAGAACATGAATGCCTACAATAAGAAACTGGTATGCACTCCGTGAATGTTGGAATTTGCTGTTTTTTAATTGATTCAGTATCTTGTTGTAAGTAACACTTGACTTTCAATTGATCGAAACTGCAGGCTGAAGGTCCAACAGACGAGCCAGAAGACGAGTCTGACAAATCCAGGTCCGAGGTCAACGATGATGATGACGGTGATGACAGCGGTGAGGTAATGGCCCGTATTTCAAACTGAACAACTTTCCCACACTTGTTGAACTTGTCTCTGACATCTAATGATATGTACTCCGTATTTACTTCTATGTTGCTTGATGTTCAGGAGGATGAGGACGACGACTAAATGACTTCGTCAAAGAAGGTGACGACGACAGCTGAACCACTCATTTTCATTTCAGTATAGCGCATCCAGTGTTGGATGAAAAATGTCAAAACACTTATCGTACCTTGGGGGTAATTTAGTTGGGTCAAATCTCTTGCTTTGTAGTAGTAAGTAGTGGATTTACTTGTCGGTTTTTTTAGCTTAAATATAACGATTAATATCGACTATCGACTCTGGCGTAGTGGGATCGTAATACAGTAATATTCCCGTGTTACCTTGCTTAAGGTTCACTCACTAGTGTATGTAGTAATCTCTACCATTAATCCATCTTTTTTTTTTTTCTTTATCACTTTGCTTTCTGCCCATTTCATTTGGGATCGTAATACAGTGATTTTACAATGAAAAGTTTGGATTCCTGTGATCACTGATTTTAGAATTACTAGATTTGAAATATTCTCTATATAATACAGTGGAGAATATAGCATCGATCACTGATCAGTGATTGATCTAGGTACTTTGTTTTCTTTTCTTTTTTAGACGGAACGAATGATATTTGTTTTGGCTCTTTATTGTATTACGCGGCACTTTATGAGATTGTGTAGGAGATACAAAAACATTGCATTAGGTTAGAGGTGGCCATAGGCTGGCCCCGGAACTAGCCCTTTGAGGTGGTGGGCTAGGCCGAGGTAGTGTCGGCCATGTCAAATTAGTGCTCTAGTCTGGGCTGTTGGTTGTTGTAAATTTGTATAAAAAGAGAAGACCAGGGCTAATGTTTGGGCAGAGTGGGTTGGGCCAAGCCTTTGGTGGGTCGTGTTGTGCCAGCCAAACTGAGGCCTGTTGGGCAGGCTAGGTCGAGCCAATTGGACCGCACAAATGGCTATCTCTATGTCTAGGTAATGTTTCGTGTTGGCCTGGAATTAGTTTTAGGTCTAAAACGTGGTTTATGATTGAATCGATAGGATCTGATTGTATCATCGTAGGTCTTCTAAATTACAAATGTGCTAAATTTTGTTATTTTGTATGAAAATATATAGGCCCAAATATATATTTCAATATTATAAAATATTTTTTGAAAATGTTCTTAAATTTAGACATCTTAAAAAATGACAACCAAAACATGATACGGAGTAATAATTTGCAAAGTGTTGAGCCCGTAAAGGAGACTCTTGGACCAGCCTTAAGGTATCCCATACCTTACCCATTAGTCCATTACCCCACAAAAAGGATGGTAGGTAATGGGTCCATGAGCCGACCTAGACCTTTTAGGCCTGACCCATTAGGATCGGCTTTGGGTCTAATATTTTGAGACCCAACAAGTATGGGTTGAGTCTGTATCTATGATAAACGGGGAGAGTTTAGGTCTTGGTTTCGTCTATTCTAAATGTTGTCGAATTGAGAATATCATATGTAAATTTCTAAGAATATTTAAAAAATACGGAATATAATTGTATGTTTAATTATAAATGGACCCGCAAAGGACCCAGATTCGACCCTAGTCCATAGAGTGCAAGTCTTGAAAATTTGGACCAAGCAGGTTTGGGTCGAGTTTGGGTCTAATGCATGCAAAATGGATTCAATCGGACTCAACCCAGACTCGACCTATTGTTATCCTTACCCTACGATCCCCCCCTTCAACCACCAACATACACAACAAAAACCTCGTTGGCAACATCAACCAACGACAGTGCCACCACTGTCGCCGACGTCGGACCGTCCTCTTCCACTGATTCCTCCTTGTTGGAGACCTCATTTTATCCCCATGATTTCGACGAACTCACCACCTTCACCTCTTATACGAGCCCAGGGCTAACCTTAGTAAATCCACATTGCAAAACACCATTACCATCCCTTAAAACCCTAGATCGGGTGCTTAATGGATGACAAAAAGTTTCATAAGGGTGGCGATGGTCTTTATAGAGCAAATGGTATTTAGTGGTTGCGATTGTCGATGAGGGCGACAAGTGGTGCATGTGGTGGGCGTGT
Organism: Dianthus caryophyllus; assembly: GCA_023091065.1. NCBI lineage: Eukaryota > Viridiplantae > Streptophyta > Magnoliopsida > Caryophyllales > Caryophyllaceae > Dianthus > Dianthus caryophyllus. The sequence continues at coordinate 2,212,624 of CM041526.1, read as the reverse complement.
GGGAGAGTGGTGGACGGTGGGCGATGGGTGTGTGGTAACGTAGTGGTGATAACCTAATAGGGTAGTGGGTAATGGTGGTGGGTGTTAGCTTGAACGACAATAATTTTTTTTTTTTTTACCGTCAACCAATATTAAAGATAATCTTATTCCTTTATCTATTTTATTCCATTAATTCCATTCCCTTTATCTAGCCAAACTCCCCCTAATTCATTTTACCATACCTAAAAAGTACTTCCTCCATTCCAATAGATTCTTTACGTTTGCTTTATGCACGTACATCAATACTCGTTTTGTTTCGTTCATATCTTTGGATTCGTATTCTCGAAAATTTTAAAATTTTGATATTAATAATGTCCTCGTTAAGACAATTAAAACAAGATCACACATGACTATTTTTTATTTTGTATTTTAGAAGTTTTATCGAAGATTCTACACACGTATGAATAGTGTCAAAAAAGTGAAACGTAAAGAATCTAATGGAATGGAGGAAGTAAAAAACTAGCCGTTGGGGGAGGGAAGAAAGCACAAAAACATCCCAAATCCAATCCAATATACAAAACCAAAAGAAGAGACGGATAGATGACATGGCTCAAAAATTTCAAATCCCCGCCAAAAAAAATAAAAAAAAATCTCCCCCACTACACTCATATCTCAAATCTCACCAAATAAAATAAAATAAAAATAAAAAAATGTGAAGGGAAGGAAGGGCAAAGAGTAAAGGAGAGAAATTGAAAAACACTCGCTCGAGAGAGAATAACTACGCCTCCTAAATACCTACAACACCCTTTCAATTCCTCCTTTTTATTTCATTCTCATCTCTTCATTCCTTCACACAATCAATTCTCTCTCTCTCTTTCTTTTTTTTTTCCCCTCTCTCAAACCCTAACTTCTCTCTCTAGGTATATTTTCTCTCTTTCTTCGTATTTTCTCTCTATTTTCTGCGTTTTTTTCGCTGATTTTTATCGATTTTTTTGCTGTTTTTTTGATCGTTGTTTGTTTTGTTTGTTGTTGTAGTTGTTGTTAATAATGGTTGGAGGAAAGTCTAAAGCCGATACTAAGAAGGCCGACGGCAGGTAGTTTTCGTCGCCGATTTTTTTTTCGTTTTTTTGTAGTAATTTTTGTTTGTGTTGCTCTTTGAATGCGGTTGTTTTTGATCTTTGATGTAGATATTGTCGCCAGTTTTTGTTGTTGATTTTTCTCTAATTAATTGTTTTAGGTCACCGAATTCATGTGTTTTACTTGTAATTTCTGTTGTTGTTGCTGCTGCTGGTTAAATTTTGTTGATTGATTTGTACTTTGAATGTGTTTTTTTTGATCTTCGAGGTAGATATCGTCACAAGTTTTCCTAATTAAGTTTGATATTTTTGATGTGTTCGATTGTTCATGCTGTTGACTTGTGCAGTGTTTGATTTTATTTATTTGTAATTTGAGTTTCTGAGCACATGTGACTATGTGAGATGTTGATTGATGTGCGATTTAGGTTTTCTGTTTTATTTTGTGGTTAATTGATGATTTAGCAGGTTTTACTGAAATTTTGACTGCTGCTGTTGTTTTTGTAGTTGTTTGTTTGTCTCTTTTGCAATTTAAATGCGTTTCTGAGCTTTGATATGGTTTCGGTCAACAGTTCTTCGCATTAGATTTTGATTTCAACGTGTTCAATTGTTCTTGCTGTTGATTTCTTTTGTAGTAATTCAGTTTCTGAGCACGTGTGTTGTTAATTTAGGTTTTTTGGTTCATTTTCTGATTTTCTGTGTGATAAATTGATTATTGAGCAAGTTTTGTCAGTATTAAAGCAGTTGTACATCTTTTTGATCAATTTGCTATTGATTACATGTGTGGCGCCTTTTTGATTTAGTACTTTTAATATAATTTGATATCTGGAATTGGATTTTGATCATGACAACTTTTTTGACGTTTGCTTAAGTTTAGATCTATATTTTGTTTTCTTACACTTTTGTGTGTTTGACGTAAGTTGAGCTAGAAATTCAGTCACTGCATTGATTGAAAGATGAACATTCAATTAAGCCTGCATTTAGTTGTAATTTTCTTTGCAAACATGCTTAAAGCTCTTTTTCGGTGCATAGAAGTTTTCACAGATGCTGCTGTTCAACGTTGAATGTTGAGTTTATTACCTAAGCGTAAGATGGTTGTGGTTTTCTACGCACGTAATTGAGATTTAGTTTTGTTTGATGCTGAATGTCGTGGTTGTTCGCAGCTCATCTATGCCATATAAGTGTTAATATTGTAATCTCATAAAAGTTTTACCCTTGACTATTCTGTTAAGGTGTGTTACGTAGCATTGCAAAACAATTGACTTTGAAGCTTTTTGTTCAGGCTTGCGGTGAAGAAAGGTGCTGCTGCTAAGAAGGGAAAGGCAGCCAAGGACCCGAACAAGCCCAAGAGGCCACCGAGTGCCTTCTTTGTCTTCATGTAATCGTCCTTTTGCAGCTTCAATGACTCCCTCTGTTGCTTTTGTGTTGCGTCTTATGTGTGTTCGTCTGGTTGATGTGATATTGACAGTTATTCTTTTTCCTAAAATAGGGAGGACTTCAGGGTTCAATACAAGCAAAAGCACCCAAATAACAAATCTGTCGCAGTCGTGAGTGTTGTTTCATGTTTAAGTCGACACTGATATGATGCTCATTCCTTTTATTTAGCGTGGATTTAGAATTGTAAGTCGCTTTTTTATTGACCATACGTAAGATGTTTTGTTTGTAGGTCGGGAAAGCCGGTGGAGAGAAATGGAAGTCAATGTCTGATGCTGTAAGTTTTGTCTTTTTCTCTAATCTTTAATTAACTCGTGTGTGAAATATAAGTGGCACAATGTACTGATTCGTTCTTTGCTTTCTTAATTTTAGGAAAAGGCTCCTTTCGTTCAAAAGGCCGAGAAAAGGAAGTCTGACTATGAAAAGAACATGACTGCCTACAATAAGAAACTGGTATCCACTCCTTGAACTTCGGAACTCACTGTCTTTTTTTACATTTTACGGAGTACTATCTTGCCTTATTGCTGATATTCTATTGGTTGAAACTGCAGGCTGGAGGTGCAACCGATGAGGCAGAAGACGAGTCTGACAAATCCAAATCCGAGGTCAACGATGAGGATGATGGTGACGACAGCGGCGAGGTAACGACACACATTTCAGACTGAACAACTTTCCCACTCTCTGAACTGTCTCCGACATCATCTAATGATTTTGTAATTATGTCGTTGATGTTCAGGAGGATGAGGACGACGACTAGATGACTTCGTCAGTGAAGGTGCAGACAGCTGAAAAACTCATTTTGATTTCGGTATAGTGCGCATGCAGTGTTCTACAAACGGATGAGAAATGTCAAACACTTGATTGGTACCTTCGGGTGTAATTTAGTTGGGTCAAGTCTCTTGCTTTGTGTAGTACTCGTAAGTAGTGGATTTACTTGTCGGTTTTTTTTTTTAGCTTAAATATAACAATTAATATCGATTATCGACTCTGGTGTAGTGGGATCATAATACAGTAATATTCCCCTTTGTTTCCTAACATTCACTCTCCGGATTATGTATCTACTGTTTGATCCATCGTTTTTTTTTTTTCCGCCTTATGCCGTGTTCTTACATTGGGAAATTTGGATTCCTGTGTTCTCTGATTTGACAAAACTTTGAAATATTCTCTAATAATACAATGGAGATTGGAGAATATGGCATCAAGTGATCACTGATTGATTTCGATTTTGTCTTTTGTCCACTTCATTGCATCTGGGAAATGTCTCTGTAGGCTTTAATTGGTTCTCTGCTTAATATCTAGTATGATTAAATCGGTAGAATTTGATCGAGAAGTTGATTAGATCGGTATAATTTGATCGAGAAGTTGATTAGATCGGTATAATTTGATCATGTGAACTTGTGATCTTACGAACATTAGAAAATAAGAGAAGTTGGGATGGGCGGAGCGAGCTTAGGAAACGCTCCAGCCAGCCAGCCCTACTAAAGGGGTCTCCTCGGCTTATCCCAACTTCTCTCACGGAGTATTAACTTGCACTCCGCTTTTTTTTTTTTTTTTTTTTTTTTTTCGTATGAAATTCTTTTGTGACCACTGTGCTCTGATCATTTTTTCCAAAATCGTAATTTTTTTTGAACCATAAATTTTAACTATAAAGTGAATTCCAAATTGTTACATAGAGTAATTTTTTGTGAATGTCTTTATTCCATTTTAGATTTATAATTTTTAGTTGCAAAATCATCAAAGAATATGCGGAGTATATTTTTCACTTTAAAAGTAGTCAAATTGTATTAAAAACCCAAGCTTTCTCATTTCTAGACATTATCTCATGAAATTATCGTTTCGCAAGGAATTTTATTGTACAATTTTTATAAAGTTTAAATTTAATTTTTTTTTTTTTTTTTAATAAAAATTAGAGTCAAAATAATTAGTAAAATTAATTACTGACTGCATTTGATAAAGTGACCATTGCAACCTTCTCTTATAATATAGAGTATTCAGCAAAAGATTGTCACATTCCCTACTACTGTACAACACTAATTTATACACTGATCGTTTGATACATGACTATACATACATTCACCTTCTCATCGCACGCCAAAATTTCTAAGTTAGCCAAAGTCTTTCATTTTTAGGCAATGATAAAACATATGGTTTCATAAATCCATCAGTGTTGCACAAAATGTCCATTCCCAAAGAACGTCACGAAATACGACACCTATCGGTTGAGCAGGAACCAGCCTTTTCACTTCAGAATCATCAGACCTTTTGTCCAGGAGCATAGTCGCGTGCAAAAGACGCCAAATCGAGGTAGCGCAACAAATTGACAAGCAAGTTAAACGACACGGTTTTAACTCGAGCTGACGACCATGGTCTCCACATAAAGGTTCCTCTGAGCATTGTATTGAGCATCATACCGTCGAATGAATGGTTACATTTCTATACTTAGAATTGGGATACAGTGTTCCTCTTCTGTAGTTTTGCCTGCAAGATTTTGCAGAGGTAAATTCGGGAATTATTGAGTGAAATAAAGTTTAAAAAAAATTCTTTAAACTTAATCATACCTTTGTCTTAGTTGTACGCCAGCCTCCGGAATTGCTCTGTGGAGATTGATATGCATATTTACTAATAGAATTGATATCAAGAGTCTGCGTAGGGCTTGAGCCCTTGCCATCCGACAAATCCTACAGTCAGCACCATGCATCGTAAATTTCTTTCTCATGATGCTGATCATATTTCACATGTTATGGTCTGAACACAGCTCATAGAAAACCTCGAGAAAGAGTTCAGTACATACCTTGCTCACTTGTCCTTGGCTAATCTTAAGCAGTAAACGATCATAATAAAAGAGTATCTGCACAAAATGGTACTCCGTAAGACCAAACAGAATACAGATTCCCCATTGCTTCTTACAGTCGAGTCACGGAATTAAAACTTTGAAGTCAATACCTTGTTGACAAGATAAAAATTCGAAGCATCTGTAGCCATGATCTGTACTCCGAGGCAATGATCAGGAGACGAACAGAAAGGACAAAAAATGGTATTGTACACACAGCCATCTTCTCGGCACCAAATTCCCTGTCCTGGAGTTTCTCTATGATTGCTATTGCAAAGTCGCTGATCAACGGATAAATGGTCAACTATCAGAACCTGCAAGGCAGTTGGTGCTGTCTGCATGAATTGTTGGCCTTTCCATTTCTCGAGAGAAGTCAAGAACCCTTTTGATAACAAAGTCAAGGAACACGGCACATATAAGTTGTTCTCAGCACGACCGAGAGGGTTTTTGCAGAGTGAACAGCAAATTTGTAATGGTTGATCCAAATTGAAACTATCAGACGTAGAATTAGCACCAATATTTGCCACAGAAGGTGGCAGAGCACTAAGTTCACATTTTGACTGATGCACTGACGCAGGTAGTTTCGATCTTGGAACCAAAGTGCCATTTTCAGCCGAATGTCGCATTGATCTATAATCATGAGTATTTTCAGTAGTAGTCGTATCAAATTTCATCTCCTGCATGATGTTTAGCCCAGTTGGATTAACCATGGCCCTCCTTTTTTCAGCATGAGAATTGACACTCCAATTCGCAGACGACTCCGTTTCCGTTGCTAATCCTTGGTTGCGTTCTCTGACATTCCTCTCTGGCGTGACTTCCGAACATGTAGTCACCGAGGGAGACTGAAATACACTTGTTGAAGAGTGATAAGTTACTCGATGAAACTCCGTAGAGTTTTGAACCATTGTGGAATGCAAATTATCGTCGATCCATGATGCTTCAGGGCTAGCTATAGTACAGTTTTCAGCCATAGGAGTTTCTTTAACTACGGATATATCTAGCTCATCATCCGGGTACACCATGCATGGAGTTCCACAAGTCCTGAAAATAATATCTAATGATTAGTGAACACATACAGCCAGCCCAAAGTGTGAGCAACCTCAGCGTAAAGCTTTACTTATGGGTTCAGTGCTGCAATCGACTATAACCAAAGCGTTGTTAGGTTGCCTCCGTAGAAAAAATAAATGCAATTTTAGTGACAAAAACTTCTAGTTCGAAAGGAGTACAAAATATCACCGCTAAATAGAACAAAGCATCGATACTGGTAAGCTACAAATAAGAACATGACCATGTGCAATTACAACTCAAAAGTTAAAATTCCGATGTTCATTTTTACTGTCATATTTGTTTTTTATCTGTTCCAAAATGTAGCAGAATTATTAGCAGATGAGTAACATCAAAGATTCACCTGGATTCTTCCTTGTTATTGAAGTTTGTGTTGGTCTCATTGAGGCTATCCATATCTTCACTATGGGCTAATGATGGTTCCTGGAAATCCGAGGTGCTTTCAGATCTAAAGCCAGAACTACAATTATTAGGTTGAAGTGATGCAAAGTGAGAAAGTCTATCAGTCGTCAATGGCATATTGCCCAACAATTTCCTCTTTTCACCAGGTTCAGATATAGTCAGCTTCTGACTTTCCTGATTTTGATATCTGTTGACGGAATTATCAGGAGGAATATTTTCCACATCAAACTCAGATTTTGGCGGCAAACAAGATTTTTCGACTCGTGCCTGCAATGTTCTGTATTTCAGTAATATAACAAGTACTCCGTACAAAAGAACAGCACATATAGTAGTAAGCAATTCAAAACATAAACGTGAGGTATTTTGCGTAACCTTAATTTTACAGAAGAAGGATTGTAGTTCTTCAACTGAAGTTTCGAAGTTATCATACGTCTTGACTGCTTTCCGCAGCCACTTTGAGATGTGAATCATATTCCTTTTCTCACGAAATCGTTCATCTGCAATGGATAAAGTGATTAGCTCCTACGAGAACAGTAATTTCTGATCTGCACCACTTGCAATGCAAGAGACAATTAATTTTTACTTCCTACAACTTCCAGTAACAGACAGATATACAAACTTAAGAAGCAGAAAGTGGTATCTGATGCCATTGCATATTTGCATGTCACACTGTCACTGTTCCATCAAGACGAAGAGGTATACAATTAAAAAGAATTTTTACACAATTTTGTACGGGGAAAATAGCAAACGGTTGATGGAACTCTGGATACTGTTTTTATTACAAGACACCTGTAAGACAGTCTCAATGTGTTTCTAGGAGTAAATTGAGAACATTCAATCTCTTAACTCAGCCATAAGCAGGACCCTTTGAAGCACTGAGATAATGGGTTTTACTGTGTACATACACAGTGGCAAGACCGAGGACTTGTAGTACTGAAGTCAGCATTACCCCCGACACGGCGACAACGCACAGACTTCCACAGGTCAAAATTAGCATGATAATGACATTATTCATCCCTTTTGTAAGCTGATCATGTTACTGTTGATTGCTTAAGATCTAAAAATACTTAGCAGAACTTTGGCATATTAGCGTATTGTTCGTGTGAAACTGGGAATATAGCTTATGTATCAACAATTCACTCCACAAATGACAACATTGTAAGGAAAGGGACCATTCAGGTTACCTAAGAAAATGACGGCCCCATAGTCCTTGCTGTGACGTATACATCTCCCTGTCACATTACATATAAAACAGTTAATATTATATCTATATATATCAACACATACAGATAATCAATACGGAGTAGGAAAAAAAATTGTCAATACTGATTCAAATATGTAGAAACCATCATTGAGAGGGGACCAGAAAGGATGTATAGAAACACAAGTGAATAACTCGGTTTGGAAAAAGGGCATTATAAACTGGATTGATGTTTCACACTTTCACTTCCTGGTTCATGTGTGTTGGATACTTGGATTGGTGTGTCAGGTATAGGTGTCGGTCCTTGGTAAACAAGAAAGTTGTTCACAAGGTTTTATTGGCGTAGGTGTATTATGTATGGAGGGCACATAATGTTTGTTGGGTAGAGGCTTGGGTGGTTCATCCTTGCTTGGTTGTTGAGATGATCAAGGAGGTTTGTCTGAGGCTTCTACAGTTCAAAGACACCTAGGATAATTCGTGTGGCCGTGAATGGCTCATTCAATAAAGAGGTTATTTGTAGCTAGATATACGTAAAGGATTAAGTCAGTAGAATATTGTTGGTTTTTTTGGAAGAACATGGTTGTAATTAACTTTATCTGATCTTACCAAAAATAAAAACTCCAAGGTTTAGATGGTTAGAGAGTAAGAGTCAATTATGTTCGCAGAATCGAGCAACAATGCAATCTGACTGAATGAGCATATATTTGACAGTAGGTTTTAACATTTTTAACCCATTGTAGTGAGTAGACAAAAAATAGCCTAAGGAAGGGAGAAGCGAACTCGACCAGGTGGTTTTTGATCATTTAGCCTACCCATGGGACATGGATTACAAAACTCGTGAAGCAACAAGGACCACCACTGTTACATGAATTGGAAAAATAAGGCTGTAAATACGAGCATACCTGCAGCCTGATTGAGTGCACGAAAGGCTTGGTGGCAGTACCAGTCACTCCCACCAAGAAGATTCTTCGCAAGTTTATAATTGTCATTATATCTCTTCTTCTCAGCAACTTGTATATCATTTCTACAAAGATATCCAATTCAAGATCGCATCAAATGACCATTGGCATCCATTTAGGTACATACATGGGAAAATTAAAAGGGCTTACATGTTTGGAAAGGGAATGCCGACTATTATCTGGAATGGTTAAGAAAACTAAATTGAATCCACGTTATTGAAACGAGAGAATGCTTTCTTCTTTTATGTATATATCAACAGTTTGGTTATAAAATCAAACAAGATGATAGAGGGCTAGAAGCAAAGTGTGAATGGGCAACTCTTAGAAGGGAATTAAAGACGGTGCAAAAGGATACTACAGCTCGGGCATTATCATCTGAAAAGTCTATTCCTTCAGAAACCTGAAAAATAAGCAACATACATTAGAGAAAATAAGACTTTTCATGAACTGCACACTACAAAATCAACAAGTCATAAGTTACAAACGACTAGTTAATCAAGGGTTCCAGACTTTTCAGTAAACTTCAAGGAACGAAGAAAGTACAACCAAAACCAGACCACTTACGGAAGAAATAATTTAAATTTTTAACGATTAGACCAAGTAAAAATTTCATGGAATGCATCTTATTTTTCTGATGTGCATGGTTTTAGATCATCTAATCCAAAAGTTGCCTTACTACTCCATATTAGTTATGTGATGCACAATACACCTGTTAGTTACTTTGTACATCTAGTTTGCCCTTCCCAACTTCAAAGTTTGGAGGTATTACTCCCTACATGCATTTGTGTTGTGAATGGAAGGAAGTTCTACGACCTAAATTGACGATTCAATGAAGTGTGAGAAATAAAAATCATAAGGAAAATCACAGTTGCAAACCTTTCCTCGACACACTGCTAGAAAGGCAGCTCCATGAATATCTTTTGAGTTGGTGGTATTACAAACATTAGAATCTACTTTCTTGGCCTTTCTTCTCTTTCCAAGAGTTGGCTTGTTTTCTCCACGAATCGAACAATAGTAACCAGTCAGTTCAGTCTCTAAATCCTCTTGATTTCCTCCTCTGGGCTCTGCAAGACAATCACAGAATGACAGCGTCAGCAATTTGTTAACATTTTGCCGCTAAAAAAGAATGGGCACATATTCGATAAAATAAAGGAGTGAAGTGAGAGCCTCATATTCGATAAGTTGATACTTCATACGGAGTATTAGTTAAAAAGCGCAGTATCTTACCAACAAAAAGAGGCTTTCTAGCATTAAGTCGAGACCATTGTCCTGTCTCCTGCCACCTCTTACATAGTTTATCCATCAGCTTATAGCTCGGGAAAAACACAAGTGAGCCACCAGGAATAACTGTGAACAGATCCTCCAGTGATTTTCCAATCGCATCCTTCAAAATTGTTTCAAGAGGAGACTCAGCCATCAAACATAATACAATTACAAGATTATTTATGTTGGATGATGGAGCCGCAAGCCTGGAAGTACCTGAAAGGCAAATGTATCGGCCGTCTTGTAACTGGCATTTAAGGGGTAGTGTTGAGGACCTGTAGAAACCACTGATGCCCAAACCTGCAGAAAATTGTACATAGCAACATGTGATTCAACATGGCTAGAAATGGAACCTCACATAGCTACCAAAAAGACGTTTATTTACAAACTCTACCTGAGATTCCACATCGATCACGTGAGGAGCCTCCAGAACAGTACCAAATGGGACGCCAAGTTCAGATGAAAATGAATTCATTGGTGAAAGGGTCCTGATTTCACCACGACAAGGGAAGAGATAAAACATAAAATAATTAGTAACCTTCATTTTCAGGGCCTTAAAAGTAAAGATCAAAACCATCACAGATTCTCAGAAATGCTGTGATTATACTCTCAGAAAAGCTACCACTTCTGCAGGAGAGAAATAATTTACAGTTCTACTCAGTGATATCATAGCAATTAAGCTTTACTGCTATTAGAAATGCTGTAACTATAAGGTATTCTCACTACTAAATAAGAAATTTGAACAGTTCGAAGGGCTTTTGACTAATGCAATTATAAACACCGATCCCAAAGAATAACGATTAACTTGGTCAATCTTAAAATGGAAATACTTTGTTAAGTGTTGGCTATTTGTTCGGATATTAACATTACAGGACGTAGTATAGTTTACTAATCATTATTCAAGAACCATTGGAAATATGACTGCACAGTGCACATACAAGTAATTACTTACCCTGACGTTAAAATCACTGACATTGAAAGCTCAGAAATGCCTCTAAATATAACAGCTGGGTTCAAGCACCACAAGCTGAAGGAAAGTGTCCAGCCACCTGAACTGTTTGCTGCAGAACAGAAATCAAACTATTAAGTGAACAAAGTAACAGATAACAATATAGTATAGAAGTAGGAAATATACAAGGTGAAGACCAAAATACACTACTGCGCATGTACGCCATCTGATATCTCAGAAACTTCATATAGAAGCAGAATGAGAAGCTCGCTTGCTACATTAAAACGGCAAAGAATAAAATCACTATATTAAGCAAGAACATTGAAGCAAAATATTTTTGGAAGTCGATATTCATAGAAGTGTAGAAAATAAGCAAACCCTCAAGTACAATGCAGTTGATGGCAACTGGTGCATGGCTACTTGATGGAAAAGACACAAGCAATCACCCTCAAAAATATCAAATATCTTCATTTGTTAACTATTTAATAGATGCAGAACCACATACTAGCAAGACTACAGGCTTACCAGTGGGTTTCTTGAAAAATCGTTGCACAACTAGTTGGTAATCGTGTATATTAATTCCATTTCCCTGGAAAAAATAGCCAAGTGAACAGAAGAGCCCTGCAATAGGAAAATTGATGCCGTAAGACAGATTTGACTAGCACGACAGCTAAAACGTCAATGTAACCTAACACGTCCTCCTATTCGGAAATGCCACATTCACATTCACATTCGGAACAAAAGGGATTCTCAGTAAACAAATGGGAGGGCCATAAGATATAGCAGTGTTATTTTCGTGCAAGGAGGAAGGGTTATTTAGATACACAAATTTATTGAATTTGGAAATGGAGTAATTCAATTGAATATATAGCAAGAGCAAAATGGGGAATCCACAAAGAATAGGAGCTGGCATATGATAAGAAATTACCTTCCAAAGACATAGCTGAAATGCCACTCAAATGAGGTAGCCCAGAATCCTCCGTGTCTGATACAGCTTTTATGGCCTGAACAAAAAGGGGAAGATATAGACAGGCCTTAAAACAGACAGCCTAAAAGTCAAGTTCACACACGTACCTTGACGGCACACTCCTGGAGAATAGGAAAACACTGTTGTGTTATGTTTGCCTCCTGCAGCTCCCTTACAGCTTTATCACCAGTCCAACTAAAGATTATGGTACAATGAAAATCAGATAAAAAGCGTGATAGATTAACCATCCTACATTAATTTAAAACTTGCAAAAGACATGCCCACAGGATATATTAAGAACAGAACTGCTTGACAGCCATAACGTTCACCATTGAAAGGAAATACACCTCACAAGCCAAAGCAAAAGCCAAAACCAAAGCCAAAATGAGATAGAGTGCCACATACTAGCCTAAACACGGTCAGAATATAATTCACCTTTGCGACAAGATTCAAGATAATTACTAGCCTAAATTTGCTCGATCAAGTTGAATGGGTTCGGAATACATTGGAATCCACTGCATTACAAATTAATGATAGTTTGCATGAAATAATCATTGGTATGACAAATATTGGTAATTGCTACAACTCCAAGCTAGAATATTATTAGTCAAAGCTTTTAGCATTTAACCCTGGCTGACTTTTCAGCCTCGCCTTGATGGGCTACTTGAGAGTTGTGACTGAAGCCAAACAGTCTTTCAATGAAACTTGAGCCTCTGAACAATTATGATAATTTTTACGCTTCAACTATATTTAGAGAAGTAGCAGAATGGCGTACAAATTGAAGATAATCTAATTCTCCCACTCTTCAAGTTCATTTGTCACATGATGTCATGGTGCATTTGTCGAGACACATTTTGTAGCGATAATATTTATGGTTACATATTATAGAAAACTGAATAAATTTGATATAAATATTGTATTCAAGAAAACGAATCAAACAAGATTGCAATGACTATATTTTCAATTATATATTGACCACAATATCGAAGATTTTCTAAGTTCATAAATAGTGCCAAAAAGTAAAATGTTGCAAATGAACTTGAAGGGAGGGAATACATTACTATTAAGTTTTCCATGTTAGCTTCAAGGTTTCTGTGGAACTTAATTAGGATTTGTACACTTACAAAGTAGTCAGAAGTCTACACATGGTTCTCAGCAGAACTTGAAAAAAACATTAGGATAAAAGTTAAAAGAACTTACCATGAAAAATAATGCTGAAACTCACGTTTTTCCAAAGAACTATTCCGTCGCTCCATCCAGCTTAAAATATCCTTCACAATTCAGCTCATCAGAGTGATTAGAGAAATGTGATAGAATAATACTTGAGCAATATTATGAAAAATTTCCTTATACAATATAATACTAAAATCACAAAAGGCACACCTGCACCATCTCATGTAAAGGTTGATAAGTCAATGAATCAGCCGCGCAAAGTAGGCCAAGCTCCGTCTGCAGTTCTTTCATCAAATATGCAAGCATAAGAACACACGATCATTATAAGAACTGCTAACAGAATCTGATGTACTTACTTCGTAAAGCTTCTTCATCAATATCCACACTACCAGCATCACGTGACATGTCCTCAATGTTACTGTCAAATGTCAGCAAGTTCATTGGTTACAAATCAAATTCAATCATTAGTCACATGAATGGCTTATACACTCAAAAATAACATAGCCTTGACATCCTCTTGATCTGCGCTGATATATCAATATCAAGCCCTAAATACGGCAAGTTGAATCTCAAAATACAGTAGGCACGTATTAAAACATATTAACAGCAAATGATGAAAGTAAAAACACCTGAACCCCTAATGCAACTAATTTTGTAGCCCAATGAGCATTATTACACGCTTTAATACTCTTCTCAGACAATTAAACTATCTTCACAAATACATAGAGCAAGTACCAATACAAAAAGAACCCAAGAAAGAGGGGATGGTAATATCAAAAGGAACGTTATCAACGTGGTAATATCACATGGCTAAAATGTTATTGTCCTTAGTAATGAGATTCACGGGTGCAAGGTTATAACAAGTGAAAGATAACGAAAATCCAGCACACGTGCCATAAAGACTCCGCAATTTTCTAAGCTTTCATTTCCTTAAGTGTGGCTTTTTCTTCTATTATTAGGAGGTTCAAAGGATGGTTTACTATAGCCACCCAAAAGCATCAACTATATAAAAATTCAGCAGCAACACAAAAGACAGGGGATTCCTATCAGAGAAATGTATTTCAATGCAGAAGCAAAGTGATGGGATGGTTAATTATAGTTTAAGAGGCATACTGGGCTTCATCAAGAATGAGAATAGCACCCTTGATATTCACTTCCATTGCTCTTCTAATAACTGGATTTATGATGTAACTATACGGACAGAATACGATATGTGCTTCAGCAGCCATTGCCCGTGCTGCGAAGTATGAGCAGCCTGAAAATGACAAGAGACGGCTAGATCTTTCAGTTTGCAAAAAGACGGTCTTCAAGAAAGAGAAGCAGCAACCAGAAATACATTAGACAATAGCATCACTAACAGACTTACCTCTAACTGTTTTGCCAACTTTTACAAGATCTTCAATGTCATGGACCTCATTGCAACCTCCTTTCTGAACAGATGGATGACATTTTACTCTATGTGCATTTCTGCATTGAAGTTAGAACATCAAGAATCAAGATAAAGCTAACCATCAAAACGGAATATAAAACAAAGAATCATTAAGGATAATCAACTAGCCTGAAATGTGGACATCCATTTTCCTTGTCCTTGAGGAGTGACTTGCTGTGACAGACGGCAATTGGCAGATTTCCTTATTAAAGCGAAATGAATTAATAATAATAAATATATCCAGTCCAGATTAAAGAAACCTCACCATTCCTCGTCAACATTATCTGTCTTGCGTACTGCTGCATTAGTGCAATAATGTTTCCTTGAAGCCTGAAACGATACGATAGTGATTAAAAGGACATCAGTCATGCACATTAAAATAAGACCATGTGACTTTGTGCGTCACAATCATATGAAAACACTAATGAAGTAATTGATAGAGATTGCAGCTTTTCGGCTTTCTTAAAACATGGATATAGCAACTGATTTGCACGCATAAAAAAAGGTTTTCATTTCAACAAAGAGCTCATTCAAGCAAATTGTCAAAGTGGATCGATGAGCAATGCGAGATCAATGTGTGTGGAAAACATAATATGGACAATGCAAGGACTAATTAGCAAATCATTAATATTTTACTACTTTTGCTAGAACTGAAACTACAAAGACTAACTAATTTTTGGAAACTACACCTACCAAAACAGCCATTGGGACCCTGTAAGTTGTCTTCCGGTACTCGCGTATCACTTGAGAGATCTGCGAGTGAGTTCTCCTAAAACAGATAAATCCTCAAAGATTAGATATTGATGTAGGAACGAAACAAAAGAAACAAGTGGTGGATAAAGAAAATTTGGCAATTGATTACCCTTTCTAATTCAAAACCACTACAACAACTTACGAAGCATAAAAAATGGTAGGCACGGCTTTCTTCTTTTGACCGTTGTCATTTGTTGGTGCATCGGGCGTAAGCGTCTCTGCAACGGGGAAAAAAATAATCAAAATTACCAATCTACTCCACAATCAACAACCCTGAAATTTTCATACTATGAATCTATGATCATCATACGTTAAAATCACAAATCTTGATTGCAAACCCCCCACTCCAACGCATCAATTAAATTAGGGTTTAGTAAGAGAAAAGCAAACGGCAAGTCCAAAATTTGATACCCTATTGAAAATATACACTCCCAAAATTTGAATGTTAAACCTCAAAACACAATTCTCAATCCAAAACTTCTTCAACAAATTACTCAAATTAGGGTTCACCAGTAGAAAAAAACTCAAACAAACCCGAGACATGAGAAATGATGACCTGAAATGCATCGATTCAAAAGTAACTAAGAGCCAAAAAAAAAAAGGGTTCATCAACCAAATTAAAAACAAGGAAACAAACCAGAAAGCTCAGAATCACAAGCATAATCATGAAATTTAATTGCAAATGGACCGTGTCCAAGAACACTCTAACACTATATCATGGCCGACTTGTAGCTGAGTTAGAGTAAATTAGCTAAACCCCACAGCCCCACTATTAAAATTAGGGCTTAACAAGAGAAAAACAACCAACAACCTCAAAATTACCAGTCTACACTACAATCAACAACCCCAAACCCTTCATATTACCATCAATCATAGTATAAAAATTAGGGTTTAGCGAGAGAAAAACAACCAACAACCTCAAAAATTACCAATCTACTCCGCAATCAGCAACCCCAGAAATGTTCATATTACGAACAATCATACTACAAAATCACAAACCCTAATTCCAAACCACACACCCCAATTCAAAACTTCTTCCTCAATATGAAAAACAAACAACAAACTAGAGAGCTGGGAAATGATAATCTAAAATGCATGTCTCAAGGAATGATTAAAGAAGGTCTAAATTTGCATTCAAAACCAATAATTAGGGTTCATAAATTTATTTATTTATTAAAAAAAAAAAAAAAAATTACTCAAAATTAGGGTTCATTAATAGAAGCAAATTAAGAGCTAGAATGCATTTCTCCAGGAGTAACTAAGAGCAACAAAAAGACCTAAAATTTGCATTCAAACCCAAAAATTAGGGTTCATCAAATCAAAAAAAAAAAAAATGGAACGAAAACAAAACCAGAAAGCTGAGAATCGTCGGCAATGAAACCGCCACCATGGCGAAGCGGGTCATCAATCGGGTCGGGTTTAGGAGAGTGTTGACGACGGTGGCGCTGCCACGCGAGGGCGGAGCAAAGGAGAGAAAGCGACTTTCCCGTGCCGGTGGGGGACTCAAGAAGCGCGTGGCAGTGACCGTTAAGGTTGGCCCGGTCAAGTGTGGATATGACCCGACCCATGAAAGCTAACTGGGTACCGTACGGCTTGTACGGAAACTCCACCGGAAGTCCTCCGATGTGGTACACGTCATTTTTCGGCGGTGGTGGCGGTTGTTGGGGTTCGAGGTTCGTTGTTTTACGCTTCAGTTGCGTCATTCGATTTATCGATTGATTGATTGATTAATTAATTAGGGTTTTGATTGAGGAAATTGGGGGAGAAATGAGAGTGAAAAGTTGAGAGTTTGTGAATTGTGCTGATGAATTGGCGGGAATTGGGGAGCTAAGGTTTTTTTTTTTTTTTTTTTTTAAAATTTGGGGGAAAACTTTTGGCACTTAATAAAGTGTGTTTGGTAAGTCTCGTGAAATACCGTCTTTTTGATAATAAAGTGAATGACGACTCTTCTAATCTAATATATACGGAGTATATAAAAATATAATCATATTTAGATTGATTGTAATTATTATTCACTAAAATGTGACTACTTTTATATATCACAATAATTGTCACAGAAAGTAAAAGAACAAATATTCGTTTTCATTTTCTTATTGAAAGCTCTTTTTAAGACTTTTGTTTTGCCTCGTACTCATATTTTATTTTATTTTGGTCCAATATGAGCCACAGCCCACAAGGGCAATATAACGGGAAAGGGGAAAATCAAACATGTGACTTATCGTCACGGGTACCTCAATCTTAACCGCTAGGGGGAAATCAAACATGTGACCTATCGTCACGGGAAATCAAACATGTGACCTATATAATGTTGGTTGTCTGTTGTAATGATGGTCATGCCAATGTAAAATGTGTAAAATCCCTCTGTAGACTAAGGCTTCACTTCACTGCGATTCTCGTCTTTCTGGTGGCCGGCCGTAACGTGATTGGTCAGTGGTTCTAGACTTCTAGGTACCACTACTAGTCTACTAGATTAGGTTGATTCTACGTTGACGTACCCTTGAAACAATGCTCGTATTGATTATCCATAACAATGTTGTCGGTAAATTTAGTTAGGTCGTCGAACCAATTTCACCCTTGTGAAGTTGTAGGTGAAGGAGGGATGTTCAAGCCAGTGACTCGTACAGTATGACTGTCGATTTTTCCGATACTTATTATCGAGCTGGAGAGTGGGGAAACTACGGAAGTAGTCTACACCGCTTATAGTTTTCGTATTATGGATGTTAGAAAAGTCGAGATTTGGATGTGATGCTTTGATACTTGTGTGTATGGAGATATATTAAGAAGGGAAATTATAGTGATATATTGATGATTGTTTTCGAACTTTGGGATCTGAGTGATATTTTTTACCGACCTTTTCTTTTCTATCTTCTCTTATTAGTAAACATGAAAATGACGAAAATGAAATAGAGTAGACGAGTAGTGTAATTAGTAAACATGAAAATGAAGAAACAAAACATGATGCATGTTGTTATAACATTAGTTGCATTGATGATGCCCATGCAAACATGGTGTCAATTGTCAAAGCAATGAAACAAAGTTAAAGATGTTAGTACCTGTGAGAGAATTCAACAACGTCGTCACCGTTAAAACGGATCCGATAACGGGGGCGAACAACTACAGCGGTTTTGCAATCGAAGTGTTCAAGGAAGTCATGACCACTCTTCCTTCTTATTCTTATGTCTTTGTGCCCTTCGTAAACTCCATGGGCACCATGAATGGCTCTTTAGATGGATGATATGCTTCAGAAAGTCTCGTCCGAGGTTTACCCTCGTACTCATTATATTATACTCCCTCCATCATTTTTCGCTTGTCGCTTCCATTGTTCCTTTTGAATGTTATATGTATTACGGAGTATTATAAGAGTTTAAGGTTGAAATTCAATTTTAAATTGTCTAATTTTTAATACTCGTAAAATTTAAGTAAAAAGAGTGTTTTTCTCAATTCCATTCATTCATACCTAATAATCGGGTATGGTCGTTTCTGTACGCCTATCGGATTATTTCGAGTTTGGGTTTGTTCAGATTCCAAAAACCGAGGGCAAAGGAGGAGAGTAAAGGAGAGGGCGGAAGGTGAAAGAGGAAGAGAGGGACGTTGAAATTTTATCTCCAAAGCTCTCGTCTTTTAGAATGGTTTTGTTTGATTTGTCTTTGAGATGGGAAGATCAACACAAACCTCTTCACACTCATATACTCCGTATTAGATAATGCCAAGAATTAGTCCATAAGTTCATATCAGAATAGTACGTACTTATTCAATCAAAGTAACCTGTTTTCATGGACCATATATCATGGAAGCTCCGAAATCGATTACTCACACATAATCGAAGGAAACCATCGTTTGGTTAAATTGTATTAACAGAAATATCAACGATTCAACGTAAGCGGAAAAAAAAAATGATAGCAAATGAAGAAGACAAAAATGAGATAAACGAATACTACCAAGGCTGTAGAAAGTGGGCACCAAGTTGCATGTCTCGACTCAAATAACAAATTACGACAGTGTACATGTACTAAACCACGTTATAATCGCAGAGTCTTGGTTTAGCCTTGAACCAGACCGCAATAGCACAGGGGAGCTTTGCTACATAGGACAAATTCCAACAAATAATTTCGCCAGAGAAAAATGACATCTAAACCAAATACTTACGGAGTACTCGTACTTAGTAGGCCAAAAGCTAAGTCAGCCAGTCATTCACTAAACATAGTCATTGGCTTAAGCTTATCGAAACTAAACTAAATACAATAGTCCTCCAGTGATCGTCTACCAAATCAGGACGAGTTACGACAAATACCTAGTCGTTTCATTGAAGGTTGTCTGCTCTTTCTTGGGTCGTTGAAGTCACAGCATGCCCAGTGTGCTTGGCGTAAACTCGATGAACTTCCTCAAACGGTAGCACAAATGTGTTCACGAAACGAGATTCAGACATGCAAACGACAAAATAGAAACTAACATCCCTTTGCAGCAATCCTTTTGCTTTCAAAATCTGCATCACATCGTGTCTAGGCAGTATCCTCTTCTCCAAGCTGCATGTCAAAAACACAGTATGGGACACCACGAACGCAGGCTCGAGTTGCAGCACGTTCATCAGGAAATCCAATTTCTTCCTAATGTTTTCATCCGAAAACCCGAAGCAATTCACATTCACCATCATCAGTGCCTCAATATCACTTTGGGTCCACCCAAAGCTCTTAAACACCCGACATTTTGACTCGATAGTCTCCTCACTACATCCCGAAAAAATGCAGACCCCATACAGAAACATGGGCGATGACGGGGTAATTCCTGTTTTCTTCTCGACCCCAATCACGATATCCTTAAATTTGACGGGATCTAGTATAAAAGTTCTCGGTAGCCTGATTAAGTGTTTCTTAATCAACTCAATGGGGACACCATAACTCGTCAAAAATGCAACATTCGGCGACAAATTCTTAATCAAGTTGTGAAAACGAAGAGAATGCAATTTCTTAACAACAACAAGAGCATCATTGACATCCAAAAATTGCTTCAATACTTGAATTGCAGGCAAAATTAAAGATTCAACCCTACGAAGCAAAATCCAAGGACTCTTTGTAACAAACCAAATCAAATCAGGCTTAGAGAATCCATGATCAATTAGAAACCCTAATTTAGGTTTAATGGTTTCATCAGCCCTAAAAGTTAACAATTTAGGGACAGTAGACACTATTTTTGTGATTTGGGCATCACTGAAACCCTGATTTTTTAACAAATTAACAACGGAAACAGCATTTCTGGGTAAATTGGAGTAATTTACCTTCAGAACTCGAGAGAGTTTGGTGGATGTTGTGACTGCTTGTTGATGGGAAAAACCCAGAGAATTCACCAAATAATCTACAAAATCATTAGCAGAAGTCAACGACAAGGATGAAGAAGACGACGGAGAAGTAGAGAAGAAGAATAATTGGGAGAAATTATGGAGAAGATTGAAGGAATAATTAGTAGAGTTTATGAATCTTCTTCCAAAAACCCTTTGCATCTTTTCTTTGTGTCTGATAAACCCTAATCGCAATTTGTTGAATACACTTATGAGTAGAGGTTTGGTGGAGTGTGTGGATATTAAAATTGTTTCTGTTATGGATAGTGGAACGATGGTGGATCTTGTATACCCGTATAATATCCGCGTATCCGTTTTTTATAAATGTTTTCTTATATCATAATTCTATTGTGTTTTTAACTTCAATTAACGGAAAATTATTATAATCATCAAATTATAGTCATAATCATGGGTAGTAGGGTGGATACGGGTTTGGAAACTTGTACCTGCCATGGGTGGTGGAGTTGGTATGAGTATAGGTTTTCCTTGGTGGGCACGGGTGTAGGGACCTGTATCCACCACCGCCTCGCCCCAACGACATTCCTACTTAAGAGGCTAACATTTTATAAAGGCAAATTCTTACACTGGAACTGGATATGTCAATAATATTGCAATTTTATAGCAAATGTAACCATTTAATTGCAAAACGTTTTTAATAGTTTTACAGTTAAAATTGGTGTTACTAGCGCACACCCATAGTCACACCCATAGTCACCCTCTTTGTCTTCAGTACTCTCCACAATTTATTGGAACGGATATGATAGCTACTGAAGGGTATTATGTGTTTTTAAGTGGTTAAATATTTCATTGTAGTGATTTAAGGGACTTAAATTCCATTAGTTCAATGATTTAACTATCCTATTTAATCGGACCCAATGATTACCTCCGACAAAAGAATAATCTTGCATGTGTCATTTACTCATTTATCGTGCATACAAATAACTAACATAATTGTTTTTTTTTTTATCAGGAATACGATGGAGCAGCAGGCGAAATAACGATTCTATATGAACGATCAAATTGGGTCGATTTCACCATGTCGTATCTTGAATCATCGATTGCAATGTTGGTTCCCATAAACAACAATCATCATCAACTAACTCGATCCATGGTTGTATATTCAAGTCTCATCTACCTAATCCACATGATATATAAACTATCTAGTTCGACCCGACCTAGACCGATTTTAAGTACACTGTTTCATTTTCTAATCTAAACATGAGTAATCCACATGCTCAAAATGATTTTTTAGGAATCAGGCTCGTTGAACCACCTAATGAGTCCATGCATTTGTGATAAAAATTAAAAGGGTTGGTTGGGCTCGAGGACATGCTTAACCCACCTAGCTCGGCTATAGCAAAACCTTGGGGCGTAGCTTATTTTCCCAACATCTATGTCCCAAACTCCCAACTACTAAGCTTGGACAATATAACAAGGAGGATGACATTTTGAACCTTAGTTGTCTACAGTCCCGCTATCTCAGTTCTAAGTTCTAATCACTAGATTGTACTCGGTAAAATGTTTTAACGATAGATATATGTTGATTTAGAGAAACAAGGCTATTGATGACAACATTCACATTGATAGTAGTTATTCTAATGGGTTATTTAACAGGAATAATACAAACTATCACTATTCTTCTCCCAATAATCCATACTATCAATAATCTCGCAATAATCTAAACTATTATACCTATATTCTCAAAATGGTCCATGGTAACCTACTACCTGAAAAACCGGTAATTCAAACTATGAGTCTTCTTCTCTCAATAATCCATACTATTATTAATCTTGTAATAATCCAAACTATTATACTTATATTCTCAAAATGGTCCATCTCAAAAAAGGGGTAAAAACAAATTTAATTTTTTTAATCAATAAAAAAAATTAAATAAAGGAAAAGTCTTATTTCACTCATATTTTGCCCATATTAGTGATATTTCGGCCATTCTTAATTGTCCTAATAACAGCGCCTAAATCGTGGTTGCATAAGACGTCGGTTGATATGTTTAAAATCCATGTATTCGAAGACGATGAACATGACATACGAGATTTCATTTTTGAATTACTTTTTCAATTTTGAAGCTTAGTTGGTATAAAAATGGAGGAGTGCTAATAATGAAGAAGACAAGATGCTACAACGTCTATATTAGAAAATATAGGGGTCCCACAACATTTACCGGAACCAAAAGGTAAGAAAACGGTCATATTTTATGTGGTACTCCCTCCATTCATATCCATTGGCATCATGATGTCATGGTCCATTTGCCGAGGTGTATTTTGTAACGGTAATATCTATAATTACGTATTATAAAAAATTATACAAATTCAATTTTAATATTGTGCTTAAGAAGACGAATAAAACAAAACCTCACATGAGTATATTCTCAATTATATATCAGCCAAAATATCGAAAATTCTCCGACTATATGAATAGTGGCAAATAGTGTAAGGATGCCAATAGATATGAATGGAGGGAGTACTATTTTGAGAATATAGGTATAGTAGTTTGGATTATTGCGGGAATAATGATAGTCTGGATTATTGGGAGAAGAATAGTGATAGTTTGTATTATTCCTGTTAAATAACCCTTGCAACGTATATAGTAAGTCAAACATCACCAAATAATGTAAGTCAACGTGGTAGTGCTACGGTGAATAACCAAAATCAACTCATAAGAAATGGTGCTAATGTTGGTTATAGAGAAGGGTCTTTCCTCTACAACCTCTTGACTGAAAAGGGCATCGTCGGTCGAAATTAATAAGCTTGAAATCCGAGGACGAAATGGTGGTGTCGATGCCATTGTCGCAAATGCACCTCATCTCAAGCTTTCGCAAGACAAACATTGCAACAATTTTACCGTCGTTCTTACCCCAAACCTTCATTCCATCGGAATTGGATTTGTACGTTTCTCTATTTAACTCTTTCTCAACTGTTTTTTCTCTTGTGAATAATACTCTGTAGTTATTTATTTTATCATTATTTTACACTTCGTACGTTGTTATCTTGTTGTTATTATAAGGTATACGAAATGTAAAACGACAAACAAAAGTACTATTTGCTCAATTATACTCCCTCTATCTTTTTTCACTTGTCGTTTCGATTGTTCCTTTTGAATGTTATAATTCAAAAACTTGCTTCAGATTTCGAACAACTTCAAACAAAGAGAATAAATCTTTATTCTTAGCATTATCATCATTTAAAGACGATTGATAATGTTCCAGTCTGCCAGGAATAAGTCGATAGTATTCATTCACTCAACATTTCAACTTAATCAAAGTAACCTGTTTTCATCGACCATATATCGTGGAAGCTTGGAAATCGATTACTGACACATAATCGAAGGAAACAATCGTTTGGTCAAATTGTAAGCACGGAAATATCACCGCAAGGGAAAACAATCTTTTGCCAACATTCTTACACCAAATATTTAACGGAGTACTCGTACTTAGTAGGGCCAAAAGCTAAGTCAGCCAGTCATTCACTAAACATAGTAATTGGATTAAACAAATCAAGACGAGTTACAACAAATACCTAGTCGTTTCATTGAAGGTTGTCAGCACTTTCTTGGGTCGTTGAAGTCACAGCACGCCCAGTGTGTTTGGCGTAAACTTGATGAACACTCTCAAATGGCAGCACAAATGTGTTCATGAAACGAGATTCAGACATAGCGACGACATAATAGAAACTGCTATCTTTTTGCAGCAATCCTTGTGCTTTCAAAATCTGCATCACGTTGTGTCTAGGCAGCATCCTCTTCTCCAAGCTGTATGTCAAAAACGCAATACGGGACACCACGAACGCAGGCTCGAGTTGCAGCACGTTCATCAGGAAATCCAATTTCTTCCTAATTTTTTCAGCCGACAACGCGAAGCAATTCACATTCACCATCATCAGTGCCTCAATATCACTTTGGGTCCACCCAAAGCTCTTAAACACTCGACATTTAGACTCAATATTCTCCTCGCTACGCCCCGTAAAAATGTTGACCCCACACAGGAACATGGGCGAAGACGTGGTAATTCCTGTTTTCTTCTCGACACCAATCACGATATCCTTAAATTTGACCGGATCTAGTGTAAAAGTTCTCGGTTGCCTGATTAAGTGTATCTTAATCAACTCAATGGGGACACCATAACTCGTCAAAAATGCAACATTCGGCGACAAATTTTTAACCAAATCATTAAGACAACGATAAGGCGATTTCTTAAAAACAACAAGAGCATCATCGACATCCAAAAATTGCGTCAATACTTGAATTGCAGGCAAAATTAGAGATTGAACCTTACGAGTCAAAATGTGAGGATTCTTAGTAACTAACTCAATCAAGTCAAACCCAGAAAATCCATGATCAATTAGAAACCCTAATTTAGGTTTAATGGTTTCATCAGACTTATAAGTTAACAATTTAGGGACAGTAGACACAATTTTTGTGATGTGGGCATCATCGAAGCCGTGTTCTTTGAACAAATTGACAACAGAAACAGCATTTCTGGGTAAATTGGAGTAATTTACCTTGTGAAATCGAGAGAGTTTGGTGGATGTTGTGACTGCTTTTTGATGGGAAAAACCCAAAGAATTCACCAAATATTCTACAAAATCATTAGCTAAAGACAACGACGACGGAGAAGAAGAAGAAGAAGAAGAGTAGAAGAAAAAATGGGAGAAATGATTAGGGAGAAGATTGAAGGAATAAGTAGTGGAGTTGATGATGAATCTTCTTCTTCCATAAACACTTTGCATCTTTGTTTGTCAAAATTAAGATGAAAATATGAAGAGACTTACGATTGAAATTGGAAGACAGCAGCAAAATCCAAGTCGACAAAATTGAAGCAAAATTAGGGTTTTCAAATGACATTTGTTTGATGTGTTGTGGGTTTTGTATGAAATTCTATAGATTTGGCCCAAATTCAAATCCAGATTTTTTTTGAGGTTTCAAAACACTTGTTTTGGGCCAAATTCAAATTAAGGATTTGAAATACAATCCTTTTATCCAAACAGGCCATTTTGGGCTTATTGAGGCAAGCTTAATATTTTGGGCTGCTGCAGAATCACCACCAGCAGCCACCGCCAGCTCAGCAGCAGGTGTGTGGTGGTGGTGGTGGGCCGGAGTCGCCGGTGAAAAAGTGAGGGAGACCTGCTGGTGCTGTGAATAAAAATGTTTTCTGCTAGTCGGCTGCGATTGGTTTTACGTGTATGTAACCCTTCACATGTTAAGCTGTTGTGGATTTATAGAGCAAATTCTCATGTTGCATTTTATCGGAGCATACGTTGTGTTTGGACTTGACTGCCTAAACGTAGCTCCCTTATACTTGACAGTGAAGCTTATTGCCTTAAGCATGTGAGATTAACTACCATGCTCAACCCTCATTTAACGGGTTTGTGATACTTGTGCCATATAGACGGTAGCCTTTGCGTCTCTGATTTCTTGTTGCTATTATAGATATGAGGCATTCGAAACTCTTGTACTTTCAACTTTTGATCATCAAATATATCATTTCTGTGAGGTTACATTGGGAACTCTTATTGCTTAGCACTAAGTGAATGGACAACTGTTAGATTAGGAATCAGTAAATGTGCGTAAAAAGGCATAACAGTATTGGCTGGTAGTGATTGCTTAGCACTAAGTGAACTCTTATTCTCATCTGTTTGTTAAGAAAGTACATCGGATATATCAAGCGTGACTCTTCGTCAGGCAGCAACATCTGGTGGCTCTGTTACGTATGAGGTTTGTGGTAGGCTATACTATTGTAGCGTAAGTTAGAGTCCATGACTGGAGGTTTCTGCTTTAGATGTAGCTACATGCTTTGCAAATTATCCAAATGATATCGGAATTAGTTTAAGTCTGCTCTAGGGATTGTTTTGGGATGATTTTAAAACAAGGGATAATATAATTGTGATCGGGGCTATTTTATGATTTTCTTGTCTGCACTCCGTTATATTTCTTCTCTTAATTGCAGGGGCGCTTTGAAATCCTATCTCTCTCAGGTTCGTTCACGCTTTCAGAAAACGGTGGGGGACGTAGCAGGACCGGTGGGTTAAGTATTTCCTTAGCGGGACCAGATGGCCGTGTCATTGGAGGTGGAGTGGCCGGTCTCTTAACTGCTGCGTCTCCTGTACAGGTTTGACCTATGTTCAGATCTCTGTGCACTCTGTAGTTGCATTTTCCATTTATAACAAATCGTCAGTACTTATGAAGACTGTGAAAGTCGATCATCTTAATTGTCAATTTTCAATTCAAATGATCTCCTATCACTTGACGTGGTCAGTACTCAATAGTGCTTGTAATTAATCTGGTGGCTCTTTCAAATGCATCACTTCTTCGTCATTTGATAGATTGATTACATTTCTATTTTACGTAAGTTTGGTTTACTAAAAGGAGAGTTATGCCCATAACCCCCCACCCAGTTTGGCAAGTGTTCCGCATACCTTTCACTCCACATGTATCTGTGCAGTCGGTTATGTTTGGTTGCATTGTTACTTTTGTGGTAGGTTTGGCGACAAAGAAAGCTGTCCATTCATAGTAGGTTCTTTTTACGGCGAACTGGGAAATATAGAAGACAGAGAAGTGATATTAAGGCGCTCATTGAACATTGAATTTTCCAGCTAAAATCATGAATTTTGGCGTTGTATTCGCTTCAGTAATCTAAAACAGCTATTTTTTGCTTCATCGATATTTCTTGTGTATCTTTATTTGAGGCACCTATCACTCCAACGACAACACCGCTGGGAACATTATACAGTGTGAAAACGGGTCAAGGGATGGCGGATATACGCAGTTTACCCCTGTGCTTTTCAATCTAGAGTCTGATCCCAGATGACTCCCATAGTGAAAATGTGTCGAGAGTTGCCTCGTATTCCTATGCGAAAAAGCCAAGTGTTTTCCCCTTTGTGAAAAAAAATATGCAAGGCATATTGTTTTTTCGAATAATTGGTGTGCAGTTTCAAACTTCCTTTCATCATCCATTGCAGGTTGTCGTTGGCAGTTTTATCGCCGAGGGACGAAAAGAAGCAAAGACTCCAAGTCCAACAGAAGCCCTGTTTAGGCAATCAAGGCCTTACTCTGGGCCCGGACGTAGCAGTCCCCAGTCAGGTGGGACGTTGAGTGGATCGTCTAGTGGTCCCGGGAGTCCACCCAACCATAGTGCTGCAGGCGGAAACATTGCTCCACCAGGCTTATCAGACCTTCCATGGAAATGAAACTCGGGAAAACGGTGTGCTTTTCTTGCTCTAATTGTATAATGCTATGCGTAGCTATATAATGTTGGTTGTCTGTTGTAATGATGGTCATGCCAATGTAAAACGTGTAAAATCCCTCTATAGACTAAGGCGTCACTTCACTGCGATTCTCGTCTTTCTGGTGGCCGTAAAGTGATTGGTTAGTGGTTCTAGACTTCTAGGTACCACTACTAGACTAGGTTGATTCTACGTCGTCGTACACTTGAAACAATCCTCGTATTGATTATCCATCACAATGTTGTCGGTAAATTTAGTTAGGTCGAACCTATATCACCCTTGTGAAGTTGTAGGTGGAGGGATGTTGAAGCCAATGACTCGTACAGTTGTACTGTCGATTTTTCCGATACTTTCTATCAAGCTGCGGAAGTATTCTACTCCGCATATTACTACTCGTATTATGAATGCTAGAAAAGTCGAGATTTGGACACGTTAGATAAAAGTCTTGTGTGTATGGAGGTACTTTAAGAAGGGGAAATTATAGTGATATATTGATGATTGTTTTCGAAAGAATACTGATGTCGCCGCATACTTGTTTTATGTCGCTCCGAACTACTTTGTGTATTTGGAATTTGGGCACTATTTTTACTGACCTTTTCTTTTCTATCTTCTCTTACTGTATTTCCCTCGTAGAACGATATTGTAAATTATATTTTGCCGCATTTAGTTGACATGTATGCGAGAATTTGTAACCGTGAGAGAATTCAACAACTTCGTCGTGATTAAAACGGATCCGATAAAGGGGAAGTCATGACCACTCTTCCTTCTTATTCTTATGTCTTTGTGCTCTTCGTAAGCTCCATGGGCACCATGAATGGCTCTTTCGATGATATGCTTCAGAAAGTCTCGTCTGAGGTTTGCCCTCGTACTTATTATATTATCCTCCCTCCATCTTTTTTCGCTTGTCGCTTCCTTTGTTCCTTTTGAATGTTATTCGTATTACGGATTATTATAATAGTTTAAGGTTGAAATTCAATTTTATATTGTCTAATTTTGAATACTCGTAAAATTTAAGTAAAAAGAGTGTTTTTCTCAATTCCATTCATTCATACCTAGTAATCGGGTATGGTCGTTTCTGTACGCCTATCGGATTATTTCGAGTTCGGGTCTGTTCGGATTCCAAAAACCGAGGGCAAAGGAGGAGAGTAAAGGAGAGGGCGGAAGGTGAAAGAGGCGGAGAGGGACGTGGAAATTTTATCTCCAAAGCTCTCGTCTTTTAGAATGGTTTTGTTTGATTTGTCTTTGAGATGGGAAGATCAACACAAACCTCTTCACACTCATATATTAGATAATGCCAAGAATTAGTCCATAAGTTCATATCAAAGTAACCTGTTTTCATGGACCATATATCATGGAAGCTCCGAAATCGATTACTCACACATAATCGAAGGAAACCATCGTTTGGTTAAATTGTATTAACAGAAATATCAACGATTCAACGTAAGCGGAAAAAAAAAATGATAGCAAATGAAGAAGACAAAAATGAGATAAACGAATACTACCAAGGTTGTAGAAAGTGGGCACCAAGTTGCATGTCTCGACTCAAATAACAAATTACGACAGTGTACATGTACTAAACCACGTTATAATCGCAGAGTCTTGGTTTAGCCTTGAACCAGACCGCAATAGCACAGGGGAGCTTTGCTACATAGGACAAATTCCTACAAATAATTTCGCCCGAGAAAAATGACATCTAAACCAAATACTTACGGAGTACTCGTACTTAGTAGGCCAAAAGCATTCACTAAACATAGTAATTGGCTTAATCTTATCGAAACTAAACTAAATACAATAGTCCTCCAGTGATCGTCTACCAAATCAGGACGAGTTACGACAAATACCTAGTCGTTTCATTGAAGGTTGTCTGCTCTTTCTTGGGTCATTGAAGTCACAGCACGCCCAGTGTGCTTGGCGTAAACTTGATGAACTTCCTCAAACGGTAGCACAAACGTGTTCACGAAACGAGATTCAGACATACCAACGACAGAATAGAAACAGACATCCCTTTGCAGCAATCCTTCTGCTTTCAAAATCTGCATCACATCGTGTCTAGGCAGCATCCTCTTCTCCAAGCTGCATGTCAAAAACATAATACGGCGCACCACGAACGCAGGCTCGAGTTGCAGCACGTTCATCAGGAAATCCAATTTCTTCCTAATGTTTTCATCCGACAACGTGAAGCAATTCACATTCACCATCATCAGCGTCTGAACATCACCTTGGGTCCACCCAAAGCTCTTAAACACTTGAAATTTCGACTCAATATTCTCCTCGCTAAATCCCGAAAAAATGAAGACCCCATACATGAACATGGGCGAAGACGGGTTAATTCCTGTTTTTTTCTCGACCCCAATCACGATATCCTTTAATTTGACAGGATGTGGTGTAAATGCTATTGGATGCATAACAAGGTGTTTCTTAATCAACTCAATAGGGACTCCATAACTCGTCAACAACGCAACATTTGGCGACAAATTCTTAATCAAGTGGTCAAAACGACCAGTTGGCAATCTCTTAACAGCAACAAGAGCATCATTGACATCCAAAATTTGCCTCAATACTTGAATTGCAGGCAAAATTACAGATTCAACTCTACGAGTCAAAATCCAAGGACTCCCAGAAACAAACCTAATCAACTCCAACTCAGAAAAACCATTATCAATTAGAAACCCTAATTTAGGTTTAATGGTTTCATCAGCCCTAAAAGTTAACAATGCAGGGACAGTAGACACTATTTTTGTGATTTGGGCATCACTGAAACCCTGATTTTTGAACAAATCAACCACGCATATCGCATTTTTGGATAAATTGGAGTAATTTACCTTCTGAAATCGAGAGAATTTGGTGGATGTTGAGACTGCTTGTTGATGGGAAAAACCCAGAGAATTTACCAAATAATCTACAAAATCATTAGCAGAAGACAACGACAACGATGAACATGACGACGGAGAAGTAGAGTAGAAGAAAAATTTGGAGAAATTATTAGGGAGAAGATTGAAGGAATAATTAGTGGAGTTTATGAATCTTCTTCCAAAAACCCTTTGCATCTTTTCTGTGTGTCTGATAAACCCTAATGGCAATTTGTTGAATGCACTTATCAAGTTATACGGAGTACTCCGTAAGTTATAAGGCTAGCATTTTATAAGGTTATTGTTCAATTGTACGGAGTACCAAAATTTTACTCAGTTGTAACTTTTTGCTCATTTTTTCCATCTAATAGAATAAATCAAATTATCTCTTTTTCCAACTCACATCGATCATTCAATCCTGAAATCATCGCAAATCATATAAAATCAATTTAGCAAGTCATTTTCCTTTATTTCACCATATTAGCAAGTCATTTTCCTTTGTTTCACCATATTTAGAATCAAAACGCATGAAACCTTTGATTCCTTCTCACATGTATAATCATAAAGAGTAGAGATTATAGATCAAGTCTATTATAAAATCGTCCCACACGTAAAACACCAATAGAAATGTCTAGAACTTCAATTATTATGAAAGATGCTGACAAATTTTATTGCCTGTTTCAATTTCATTTCAAAATTTGCCTGATATCGGTGATCACTTGTCCAATCTATACCATCCATCCATAAGATTACTGGGCATGAGATTACTGATTAATCAATCCTAAATTAAATAATTATGAATCACATAGTACAAAACTAAGCTGTACAACTCTCAAATTACACACAAAAACTGTTTTAGAGAAGAGATTCAACATTACAAAAAATTGTCTCGGGGAGAAAAATTATACATCACAGATTCTAAAAAAAATCGACACCCGATGTATAACAACATTAAAACACCTCATTTTATTGCTATTATTAGATACGAAATAGAAACTATTACAAAAGTGTACAACGATTTTACGGTATAAAAGACCGACTCCACTCTTGAAAATTTCATCGCTTCCGGCTTCAATAATCTATTTTTGGGAGCCACGTTACCGCCCCGGAATTCATCAAATACTCTTCTAGTCTTCTAGGCTGCACATTTACTCATCAACATTTAATTAGAGGACCAAATCCGTCATGTGTATAACATCAAGTCCGGAGTACTAAAATGTTGTCTATTTTTTTCTACGAGTATAATGTTGGAGCAGATATCAAGCAGCAAGAAGAACAATAGCGGAGTTACAGAGAAACGTCAAAGAAAAAAAAAAAAGGTTTTACATCAACGTCAAGTCTCTTTTGAGCATATAGAGGCCTGTCTGTATTTTGGCAGTTGAGGCAATACATGCCGTAAAATTACAATGAAGATCCACAGTAAAGAGGCTACCAACAGGCAAAAGCTGTATCTAAAGCTTGTAAACCATGAACCGTTTTAAGATGGGTACGCAGAGGAATGATGCAAAGTCACACTTCAGCGTTGTGGTTTTAAATAGTATTTTAATCACCAGGTGACAGCCAAAGAATAGTCATAACAAGAAATTAGGGAGACGGTCATAAAAATAGTAACTAAACCAACCTTTCGACAGAAAGTACAACTTGCACTATAATTTGGCACCATCCATGCAGACCACATTTTCCCGTACTTTATCGAAAGAAGATAACATTGATGCCCTCATATTTGCTATCTCTACCAGTGTTTCCAGGGCTGCATGTTGATAGACAGGACCATAATTATGTGGAGTGTAAACAAAGTAATTACTGAAAAATAAGCGAAGATAAACGTCGACTAGAGATCGAAGTTATAAGAAAGTGTTGTTACCTGTCTCGAAGGACGATTGAGCAGATCGTAACTTAGGTGAAACCAGTGTGCCAAAAACTGCAAGTGACTTGACCCTCTCCTTTTGCACCTGCGTAAAGGAAGATTTCATAAAGCACTATTCACAATGTCTAACCTGAAATAGGCCAGTTGCAAAGACAGTCCTTTTACATACAATGTCACGAGCTTAACGAGACATTGCGTCAACAAAGAAAGAGATGAAGATACCTCCAGCTTTTAGCTAAATTAGCCTTATTTTTCGAACACACAACCTAGTTCCAGCGAAAATTTTGATTATATATTCTATATTTGCTATGGTCATTTGGAAAATCGATTAAATTAACATATGTTCCTAATAACAACTACTCGTTTCGAAGCAGTTGAAAGAAACCCAAAAAAATACACACTTCACTGAGAAAAATTAGAAACATCAAGATCTATGGCGACTTACTCGATCAACTTTAATATCTGAAGATCCATCAACTGGTGAGTTATCCTCAGCTTCTACAATCAAACAGGAAAAACAGAATTACACAAAGTATTTAAACACCAACATGAGAGACTAAGAATGTTTATGGGAAACATGGTTCAGCAAAATGGTTCATGAACAAGAACTAAATAGATTACCAGCAGCTTTAGACACATCCTTGTGTCTTTGGCGTATACTAGAACTTTGCTTTAGCCCACTACCCTCATCGTTCGACGCTTCTGAATCTTCAGCATTGCCAGATGCCCACTTGCAGAGCGTAAAATGTGGTTCTGTGATGATTCAACAGATGCAACACTCATAGATGAATATTTTCAGGGTTAACCCATTACTTGTCTTTAATATAATAATCTAACGAAGAACACAGAAGAGATACAAACAGTATCTGATGATTCTGTCACAGTTGCAGAAGTTTACGATCAAATTTGATGTTAACTGAATTACCCCCACCTGGCAAGCAACAGAGGTTGATTTTTTTAAAAAAATTATCTACAGGTGAATAGTGAAGGCATGTTCCTCTTTAGAGTGAAGGCAAGTATGTTGGTTTACACGTGAACAATGAAGGCAAGTTTATGGATTAGAATACAAGTAGTCAACTTGTAATTAAAGGAACTGTGTTGCAATTGTGCGATTCGTGTTGTTAACCTGTTATCATGCGCACCCGAAGCGAACGAAACTCTCAAATATCTGCGAGATATGATATGTACATCATGTATACTATGCACATGAAAGGGTTGTATTTTTAGCTCTTTTTTGGCCGAGGCAGCAAGTGCCAATAGCGGAACTCCAGTAACTATAACTTAACTCCACAAACACAAAGTACAAATGGACAATTCTTCATAATGTCATTTTGGTGCAATGAACAATACTTTTCCTCACTTCTAGTTTTCGATTTCTGTCAATTTTCTCTCTGTAAAATATTTTCAAAGCAGAAAACGAACTGTAAGACTGTTACACATGCATGAATCCTCATTTCCGTTTTCAGCATACCAATTCCTCAATCACAAACTACAATATGAGCACTCCAATCCATCAACATGGTATAGTTGTTATCTTAGCCATCCAATCTTGTAGCACATACATCTTGATTCTAAGTACAATAAATGACACAGCTATAGAGTTGGAGGATTCATATACTTACCTTCAGCAACACCGATTTCCAGATACGTAGCTGCACTGTGCTCTTTAAGGTCTAGTAGAGCACTGTTGACACGTGAAGCTCCCATGGAGTAACGGGCACTAGTTAAGTCAAACCATCCCTGAAACAACAAAATTGAAAAATTGATTCAACACCATTTGTAATCACATACATCATCAAATTGCAAAGTGATCGAGAAAAGCAAAATTGTACGCCAATCATTTCTCACTCGCTTTTCCAATAATCTATGTTTTGGGTCGGGGAAGTGGAGGGGCGATGATTTTAACTCAAGAATCACTACATAGAGATGGTATATTTTTGTCAAAAATCACCACATACGAATTGAGGGATCGATTTGCATCCTTTTTTGAGCTAATATAAAACCCATTTAACACACAAACAAGCGCGCACGTGCACACACATATACACACACAGTTTTCTGAACATGC
Source organism: Dianthus caryophyllus (assembly GCA_023091065.1). Taxonomy (NCBI): domain Eukaryota; kingdom Viridiplantae; phylum Streptophyta; class Magnoliopsida; order Caryophyllales; family Caryophyllaceae; genus Dianthus; species Dianthus caryophyllus. The sequence goes on along the minus strand of CM041526.1, from coordinate 2,177,796 downwards.
AAAGAGGTCCCTACAATATACAATATCATACTTCAGTACACTCCTTATCTCCCTTTCAACCTTTGTTTAGATAGGGGATTTGGGGAAGAAGATGATCGACAACTTCCCTTGTGTGAATAGTTTTGCTATTACGTTCCAATGAAGGTTCTATGCAATATATATGGTTGTGTTAAGGGCATATTGGTTAAAGATGACACATTTCCTCATTTCCATACGTTCTTGTGTGCCAAAAACAGCGGTATCTCCATTTGTAGCCGCTCTAGGATGTACATATATCTTTTTTTCCAACCCCTAACTCCCTATACAGTGCGTCAAACGTACACATGTCGTATTCAAGGGTTACGATTACAACATATAGTAATGTTACTTTCATTCTGAATAGGCGAATATGTTGCCAAGTAAGCTCTCAATTACTTTTTGACGAGTGTCGACTTAACAAACTCATTCCAACTGTCCACTTAATCAAAAACCACAAGCAAAATCACATTCTTCAACCACTAACAAAAAATCGTCTACGGAGTACTTGATTTCGTACAATCAAACATTCAAACTGAAAGCATGTTTAACCAAATGGTGTATGATGATCCAAATTTTTACAATCAAACCAAATTCAAAATTCACCCCAATGATAACGTTCGAAAACTAAAATCAGCATACAAATTCCTCTCCTTTTCAAAAACTATATTAAGCATCCATTGATTCAGTGATCACAAATCAAAAGCAAGAATCAAAAACCTCAACTACTGTTAAATCAACATGAAGGTAACTCCAGCTAAAAATCAATCGCCGCGAAACAAATTACAAATCAAAAACTAACATCAAACTAATGAAAACCCCTAAACAATACAGTAATAAAATTGAAATTAGCAGTATAATACTAAGAGTATAAAACAATGAACCTGGCGAAGAGTAGAAGAAAGAGAATGAGTTAAAGAGAGGTATGAATCAAGGGAATCCATGAAATTGAGCAAATCTTCATCCTTTGATTGCGTAATTTTTCTAGGGTTTTTCTGGGTTTCATCAATTTTATTTTGATTTTGATTCTCACATGATGATACAATTTCTTCTCCCACCATTTTTTTTTTTTTTTTTTTCTTTTTTCTTGAGAGAGATTTAAATTTGGATATACTGTTATTGGTTCGTTTTATATTACGGAGTATATGACGGTCTTATAAAAATTACCTTCTGTTAGGTTTATAAAAATTTATAACACTACAGACTTACGGAGTATATAAATTTACTTCATCGGTTAAAAAAAAGGGATATTTCTCATGGTATCCTCGAACTTTGGCAGATTACACATGGTACCCTATGTGTGAAGTTTGTTCACATGGTACCCCTAAACTTTGTGAATATGTGCCCAATATGTCCATTTTGTGACGGAAAACTTAATGACGTTAAATTTAAGGAATTAGTGTACAATTTAAACTTAACGTCGTCAATTTAAACAATATGTACAATTTAAACCCACATTATTCCTCAATTAAATGCTATTATGAGTTGATTAATTAGTGTGAATTTTGTTGATTAGAGTACAAATAATAGCATTTAATTGAGGAATAATGTGGGTCTAAATGTACCCTAAACTCATAATCGGCGTCTTCTTCCATAAACTTAACGTCGTCAAGTTTTCCGTCACAAAATGGGCATATTGGACACATATTCACAACGTTTAGGGGTACCATGTGAACAAACTTCACACATAGCACTACAGAATCCGCCAAAGTCGAAGGCATCACTTAAATATCCCTAAAAAAAATTGCCAAATGGTAATTAACACTTTTACCTTTGTGTAATAATGATAAAATTAGTCCCTTTAGATTTTATTTGTAGCAATCAAATCTCGTAACTTTAGTCAAAACTAACATTAAATTTAGAGTTCAATTTTTCAGAAATATTTCACCTATTTATTTCGTAATCCAATCCTAAATCAAATTTAAAGTGAAATAAAAAATTTGTAAATTTGTGCTTATTGGAGTGGAGTTAAACTGAGCTGAATTGAAGTTAAAATTAAATTGAAAAGAACGAGATCGGGGTGTCACCAAGCTCAAACCAAACTTTAACTAAATTAAATTGCACAAATGGTCAGAAAACTTTACAAATCTTCTACTTAAGATGCAATTAACACTATACTTCACTAAAATACTGTATCGAAATCCGAAAACATGTAAAGATTTGATTGCATGAAAAATGTATCTTCATAAATGGTGAAAAAAAAAAAAAAAACTAGAGCATACTACAGAAGATGAACATGATGGATACATTTGAGATGCAATATGAGTTCATTCAAGACTCACGAATATTTCAACTTGTATAAATTTTCGAAGATTACGAGACTGCGGTCAGCTGACGACAGTCTGATGCGGGATCATAGATGAAGAGCGGCGATAGTTTTTGTGACGCAGGAGGATGCATCGAGCTCATGAGCCACTCGGTTCCTCGAGATATGACTCCATCTAATTACCTTATCAGACACGTTACAGACGGTGAAGAAGTCGAGGACTTGGCCGAATATTTTGAACATCTCAGCCCCGAAAATGAGATCTTTGTCGGCGACGAATGCAGCGTTCCAATCCATGGGCGCGTCGGGATGAGTCGAGACCTCGGACCACGTAAGATACTTGAGATCGAGTTCCCACATTTTTCGGATCGCTTTGTTTCTCCTCCCTATTTGACCGTCTCCTTCGCACCACGAGACGGAAAGCAGGAACAAACGGGTCCCACAACAGATGAGTTTTGGGTAGTATTCGTGAACTCGAGGAGGTGATGGGGTGGTTTGGATAACCACCCAATATCCTCGTTCTATGTCGTACCCTGCAAGTTTGTCGGACTCTGAATACACAAAGAAAGTCGTGCAGCAAACGACTCCAGAACAAACAATCCCGAAATCTACAGGAAGTTTCTGGATTTCAGACCATTTATTTGAGACAGAGTCGTAAATCTCCCCGGAATCTAAAGGCTCGTCCCAAGATCCAAGTCCACCAATGGCTATCAACACGAATCTTTTACCGTCTCTAAGGTTTGAATTTTCGCTCCTTTGTCTTAAAGGCCTGTATTGTTTTTTAGTCGGAACCATGTTACTGCCATTTTCGTCAGACAGGCTTCTGAGTTGGCGTCTGACTGAGAGACGGTGTGGATCCTCGTAAACATCCGAGACCCCACCAAGCCTCGACCTAGGGAAACGTCTATCTTGACGAATTGACTGGTTGTTGTGTGTGATTGAGCAGTCTACACTGACCTCAGATATCCCAAGAACGGGGGACGATCTAGCATATTTCATGGATTCAACTTTACGCCAAGATTTGGTTAACGGGCTAAAAACCAGCATACTTTTATGCGTCTTGAAAGAACTTCTATCTACCCTTCCGAAACTAGTCAAGCTAGAACAACCCCCGACGACGAAAATCTCCTCACTTATGCTGGCAACAGAAAACATGAACCTCCCTTTGAGAACCTCGACGTTTAAGTTGTGCCATTGTTGAAGAGCAACATCGAGCGCGTGAACTTCCCCCGAGCAATACCCATCCTTCACAGAACCAAACACAAAAAGCCATGGCGTTTGATAACAACCTTCTTTCCTCATTTGCATAAACCGAGGAGTCGTGGCCAAGTGGTTCCACTTCTTACACACTAGACGAGCATTCATGAGACTCGACAACGGAAGCCTCATTAAACACATTTCCAAAACATCATCTGGTAATGAAAGATTCATTCTACCATCATCAAGATCTACGCCCTTTCTATTACTGACAGTTCTACTCTTCCAAAAACGGTCCTTCTTTGCATACGAGAAGCAGTCCACGCCAGTTTCCTCAGTGCCACACATGGCCTTATAACTCTTGCCTTCTTCACCAGCACTCGACCTCCTAGTGCTCGAACCTCCCATATCTTCGCAACACTCAGCCCCGACTTTACACCCACCAGCTCTTCCATACATGGACAGACATTTCAAAGAGAACCCGCTACCACTCTCGTCTTCATCCCCAACACTTCTATGGACTCTCTTTTTCCGCAGTTTATGGCTGACATTCCTCACAAGCTTTCTCGACACACTCAACGACTCGATATCCTGACAGAGGGTATCTTCTACAATATGCCTATTCACAAACATCCCCCTAGTCTTTTCGAAAAAAGAGCATCAAATACTAGCACATCTATCTCCTCCTCAAATTCTACTCTATATCACTCCACATACAAATTGAGCACTTATTCCAAATAAACTCATCAACTAACAACCTCAAAATCATAGAACAATGTTTTGTATAAAGTCCTCAGGGTCTTACGAAAGATCGTCTTTCAATACTAAATTGTAAGACCTGCAATAAATAAAGGCATATTAAATACAAAAATTTCTACACACCACAAAATTTTCAAGAAAGACAATCTCATGTGTTTAGTTTTTGAATTTGTTTTCCTTTTTTGTTTCCATGGTTTCTAATTTATTCGAGATGGTCCTACAAGAAACCTACTCTTTTGACATAGCTCAATCATTGAGATACATTTAACCCTAAAAAATTACTGCAATCATCTCATTCAAAACATCTAATTGAAATGATAAAATAGACAGTAAATAAACCAAAGTTTCAAACTTTATCTACTCACAGATATCAAACATTAAATTGAAATAGAACCCACAAAATAAAAATGCAAATTTAGTATCAAATATACAAAAGATAATCCATAACAGTGATCAACATATAAAGCAACAACAATAAAATAAAAGCAAATATAATACAAAATTGATTATCAGATCTATCTAAAATCATGAAATTAGACATGCATGTCAAAATCAAGTGAAAACCCATTATTCATCCAATCAAAAACAAACCCACATCAATTCCCCAGCTCAAAACCAAAAAAAAATTGAAAATTGGAGATATAAACAAACAAACAAAAAAACTTACCAAAAGATGCCATTTTCTGAGAAAAAAAAAAAAAATAAATAAATAAATGATTTAAAATGGGATTTTAATGAAAATAAAGGGGAAATTAGGAGGAATTATTGAGGTGAGTTTTAGGATTTGTCATGTTTAGTAGAGAGATCCAAACACAAACTGGTGATGAGAATGTTGATAATTCATTTTTATAGGGTCCATAGTGGGGAAGTGTGGACATCTTTTTAAGTTTTTTTTTTTTTTTTTCAAATATAACAGGTAAGTATTGTATAAAATCGTCTCGATGAAACCCGCAAGGGTGTGGTCTAGTGGTTAAAACATAGGTGAAATTTCCATGGGTCTCAGGTTCGATTCCCTCCAAGAGCAATCTTGCACGCTCGGGGGTTTACCCTGTGCGCACCGAAGGTAGCGGCTGCGGGTTCCCCACGTTACCAAAAAAAAAAAAAATCGTCTCGATGAAATTTTTAGGATAAATGAGATTATTTTAATGTTTAAATTGATTACTTTTAACGTTAAATATAATCATTTTAAAGCCACCTTAAAATAGTCACTTTAGTCACAATTTAGTTGCAAATATTCTGCGGCACGGTTGAGACAGTTTTTATGTGAGCAATTGTGTTTTTTCGAATAAGAGTATAATAATTGTTTTTTTTTTCTCTAATTACGAATTCATTTCCTTCAAGTTCATATGCGCCATTTGTAATTTTTGACATTATTTCTAATTTGGGTAATCATAAAAAATTTGAACGATATAAAAATGAAAATATAATCGGGTATAATCTTGTTTGATTCGTTGATATAATATTTATATATTTTTTTTTATGATGTGTAACTATAATTATCATTAGTATGAAGGCCACTAAATTTAAGCAAAAGTACAAAAGAAACGAAAAATAGTAATTATTTTTGTGATTTATCACGAGATAGTATGATTTTAAATGTGCCATTGTACGAGTATGGCAAATATTTGGTCTTGAAAATGTGACATTGTTACCATATAAAACTAGGAAACGTGTTTGATAACACCAAAGCGTAAAAAATAACCTACCTTATAATTTAAGAATAAATCAATATTTTCTAAAATCACTGATAATCAGAGGAAACCCCTTAAACTTGATAAAGCACCATCGATACCTCAATATTGCGCGTTAGTACTTACTACTCCGTACTTAGTATGTTCCAACAATTACGAGTACTCCGTAGTACATTAGAACATAAACAAATTTCTTTTTGAAATGTCATCTTTATAAAATTTGATAATAATAACATAAAACTCCTATATTAAAATGTAAATATAATTATATAATATTACGAAATATTCTATTAATTTTAATTTTCAAATTATTTATTAACAAATCAGTAATTTATGATTATAATTATGCGCAAAATAAATATTAATAACATAATCATATCACCACATTTATATATTTAATTAAGTGAATTGATTATAAAATTTTAAAATAAAATCCATTTTTTTAATCATATTATAAATATATCGTTTTAAGGTAGACTCAATTCATATAAAATTAAGAAATTGTCGAGTGGCAAAACGAAGAAGCGAGATTCTTGCTACATATCTCGACTCTCAAGTCTCAACACCATCAGCAATGCACCTACACTGTATTTAATGGATGCCGTATAACCGTTAGATGGATTTTTAACATAAAAAATACAGTTGCTATATTATTGTTACCATAATATCTTTATATAAAGCTAAAATGTAATCCAATTAATCATTTCAAAATTTTATAAGCAAAATCAACATTCTTAAAAATTAACAATAATTTTAAATCAAATTATTTTATATACTAAAAAAGTTAATTAATATTAATTTATAAATACTTCGATTAAAAGCTAAACAAATACAGTAAGGGTGTGTTTGGTTGAGGGGCTAAAACAAAGGGAAAGGGAATTAAAACTCCCAAATCCCTTTGCTCATGTTTGTTTTGCTATTTTTTCAATTTTTATTCCCCTCTCCATTACTCCTCAATCCCCCTAAACCCTCTAATTTCTCTCCCCCCACCCCCAAGGGATTAGGATTCCATTCCCTACTTTGTCATCAAAGTACCACCATACACCAAGAGTATGCTCTTCCGGCCACTAATCGCCGATCATTGACTCGCCGCCGCCGCCGGCAAGTTTCATCGCCGGTTGTTTTTCCGATCGACCCTTGCCGGTGACCCATTTTTCTCGCCGGAAATGTTAAAACCACCACAAAAACAACCCCGTCATTCCAAAATTCTTATTTCCACTTTCAAAACTTCTTTTCAGATCACTAAAACATTAGATCTACTATTTTTTGAGGTGGGGCAAGAGCTTTGAGGGTGTAATTGGGATCTTAAGATTGTGGTGGTCTATTTTAATGGTGGTTGTAGGTTTTTTGAGTTAGGTTAGATAAAGTGAGAGATGAGACCAAAAATGACGCCGACGATGGTGGTTGTGTCCCGGAGGTACGTCGACGTGGTGTACTGGTGTCCATAATGGTGCCGGTAGCGTGGTGGTGGCGGCCGATAGTGGTGTATTGATGGGTGGTTAATTGTGTCTATTGAGTTTATGGTGGGTGAGGTAGATTTTCTTGACATGTACCAAACAATTTTTTTAATCAATGGGAATACCTTTCTTTTCTTTTCCTTTCTTCGTATTTCTCTTTGTGTTTCCCTCTCTCTTTCCCCCTTTCCAACCAAACACACCCTAAGTGAAACCATAGTGACAGTAATCCGTATGATATTAGTCATATACTCATATTACCACACGACGAAAATGAGAAGAAAAGTGTGACTTTTTACCCCACTGTAAAATTTTCAACATCCGTATGATATTAGTCGTACACTCATATTACCACACGAGGAAAATGAGAAGAATAGTGTGACTATTTACCCCCACTGTAAAATTTTCAACAAATCATTTTCTGCTCAATTTCCTCTGTCTCTTTCACACCCATATCTTTCTTGGTTTTTCTCAAACTTGATTGCTTCAGTCACTATTTGTTTGATCTCAATATAATGTTCATTTCTGGGTATCAATTCTAATACCATTTCTTGATTTATGTATGTAAAGTTTCTTCTTTTACTTCTGTCATACTCAAATTTAACTCCTTTTTTTTTTGTTTTCTTTAATCATTTTATTTAACTAATTACTGTACTTTAATAGTTTATTGCTTGAGTAAATATCTATGTAAATTTTCCAACCTTAAAGAAGAAGTAATTTTGTATGTACTTACTTACATTGATGTTATTTTATGTTTGATTGAAGCATTTTTTTCTGCCAAACATTGATCATTAATGTCTGGGTTTTTAGTTTTTTTTTTTTTTTTTTTTTTTTTTTTTTTTTTTGTGGCTCATATGTCAAGTTGTTGGCTTACCTTCTTAAATCTTGTTTAGTTTAATTATCGGTTTTTCTAGCGTGTGTGCGGAAATTACTGCAGTAGAGTAGTAATTTGTGTATGTACTTGTGCTGTACTTACATTGATGATTTCCATAATAATTCATATAATTATGCTATGCTTTGTTGGAGTATTATTTTTTTTTTTTATTATTATTATTTTCTTTTGATTTTGTGGCTCATATGTCAAGTTGTTGGTTTACCTTCTTATGTTAAATTTGTTTAGTTTATAGTTTAATTACGGATTTTGGACACACGTTAGAAAAATCGTTTGGTGATTTTTGTAAAGCTTAGGGTATACGTTAGAAAAATCGTTTTTATTGTAATTACTACAATAATATAGTAATTTTTCTATGTACATAGATTGAGGATTCCCATAACAATTCTTTATGTTATTTGTTGTTGGAATTTTCTTCTATGCCAAACAATAATGATTGTTAATTTCTGGGTTTTTGTTTTTGTAGCTCATATGTCCAGTTGCTAGTTCACCTTTTATTTTAATTTAATCTAATTACGGGTTTTCTAACATACGGAGTATTAGGAAAGAATCTCAAGAAAAATTACGGTGTTTTAGGGTTTATGTAATTTTCAATGAGAGAATCTTTATCGGTGTTTCTATTTCCGAAGCTATGTGCAGACACACGCTAGAAAAACCGATTTAATGTGGCGGCATTGTGCTGTGTTTTGTTTATTCAATTAAATTACAGATTAGATTCTTGGACAGACTTTTCAGCTTGGAATTTGATGCTGCAAACCTCTTTTCATGTACAACTATGCTTTACTTGTTTAGGGCTTATTTTATTTCAGCTTTTAATCACTTTTTTTGATAGTAATCTTGTTACTCAACTGCTGTTATTTATGAGTTTCAGCGAGTTCATGTCTTTTTCTTTTGAAGTAATTGATCATGGGTTTTGCTCACTCATTTTGTCAGTTCTGTCAGTTGAGGAATTAATGCAGTAGTATGCTAAATCTACATTATCTTAGTTTTTGTTTTTTTAATTCTTTCTTTTATAAAATTTAGCTCATCACAATGACGGTTCATTTTGGCCGACCTCTAAATCATGTTGGACTTTACGTGTCTATTGTCGACTTGTCTTTGTTGTTGTCTCAGTGTTAATGGTTGATGAGTTCATGTTTCTTATTGTGTGCTTTTATTCTGTTGAGTTTCTCACAAGATGTTTCATTTTATGTTATTTCAGAAGTTTGATTGACATGCCTCAGTATTATATTGCTCTCTGGATGCTGGAAGCTTCTTCGTGGTGGAATGCAAGTCATTACATCTGTATCTGAGACTGAAAATGAAAGTGTTGTCGTGGCTGCTTTTGCTGTCGGTGCTATTAGTATCTGTGTTTTTGCATGGAGCTCCGTGTTGCTGCGCAGCAAGACCCCCTGTTGTTAACATTGGAGCAATTTTCACCTTCAACTCCACCATCGGGAAAGTTGCCAGGTTTGCTATTCAAGAAGCTGTTAATGACGTCAACTCCAATTCCAGTATCTTGAAAGAAACCAAGCTTAAGCTAACAATGCATGACTCAGTCTGCAACGGGTTTTTAGGCTTCATTCAAGGTACTTTTCCTCGGTCTCAAACATTTGTCGTGTTTTTCCAATTCTAACTATTACATATCCAAATTTGTCGTGTTTTTTCATCCAAACAACTACATTCATATGGCTCATTCCGCTTGAAAATTTTTGAATGCGGCAGCTATGCAATTGATGGAGACAGAAGTTGTAGCAATAATCGGCCCCCAGTCGTCAGTTGTTGCTCATATGGTTGGTATTGTTGCGAGTGAGCTCCAAGTTCCGGTGCTATCATTTGCAGCCACCGACCCAACTTTGACTCCGCTAGAGTTCCCCTATTTTGTGAGAACCACAAACAGTGACGAGTATCAGATGTCAGCCATTTCAGACATTGTAGATTATTACGGTTGGAGGCAGGTCATTGCAGTATACAATGACGATGATCATGGAAGGAACGGTGTTGCAGCTCTTGATGATGCTCTTGCTACCAAGCTCTGTAAAATCTCGTATAAAGCCGCAATTCCTTCTGAAGGCGTCACACGGAGTAATATAATGGATGTTCTCGTTAAGGTCGCAATGCTTGAATCTCGGATTATTGTCCTGCACTTAACACCTGCTGCAGGTCGTTTGCTCTTCAGCGTAGCAAAGTACATGCAAATGACGGGAAATGGGTATGTGTGGATATCGACCGATTGGCTTTCATCTGATCTCGATTCCTATTCTCCACTACCATCTGATTACATGAGCTCGATCCAAGGAGTTCTAGCCTTGCGTTCTCACACGGTTGATTCAGATAAAAAGAGAAATTTCACATCAAGTTGGAAAAAATTAAGCGGCGGTAGTCTAGGCCTAAATGCTTATGGATTATATGCTTATGATTCAGTTTGGATACTTGCACATGCTATTGATGCGTTTCTTAGCAAAGGTGGCAATATCTCATTTTCTAGTGATCCAAAATTGCGCTCGTTAGATCAGAGTCGACTTCACCTCGAAGAACTGCGCGTTTTTGATGGTGGACAAGCTTTATTGAACAATGTACTGAACAGCAATTTTGTGGGTTTGACTGGTCCAGTGAGCTTTGATTCTGAGAGGTCTCTAGTCCATCCGGCGTTTGATATTATAAACGTGATTGGAACGGGGTTCAGAACCGTGGGCTATTGGTCTAATCACTCGGGTTTAACCGTTGAGCCACCTGAGACTCTGTACAGTAAACCAGCTAACCGTTCAAGTGCTAATCAACGGTTGTACCCGGTTTTCTGGCCAGGTGGAACGACCACTTCGCCTCGTGGATGGGTTTTCCCGAATAGTGGCAAACAGTTGCAGATTGGCGTTCCTGATCGAGCGAGTTTTAAAGATTTTGTTTCTCGAGTTCCTGGAAGTAATGAAACGTTTCATGGGTTTTGCATTGATGTGTTTGAAGCCGCTGTTAAGTTGTTGCCATACCCAGTTCCGTATGAATTTGTTGCCTTTGGAGATGGTCGTAAAAATCCGAACTACACTGACCTTGTGAATATGATTGCCACGGGGGTAAGTGTCTTCATTTCTTTGTTCATCATGTCATTTTATGTATACTTCCTCAGCTTTTATGATAGCTTCTGAAAGAAAAGCGGCACACGATTTAATAAAACAACGAAAAAAGTCAGTAATATATGGAGTAATTGTTTAACAAATATCTGAAAATTATTTCACCGCTTGTTGTAGAATTTTGATGCAGCAGTGGGTGATATCGCGATTGTCACAAGTAGGACCAAAATTGTTGATTTCACACAGCCGTTTACGTCGTCGGGGCTTGTGGTAGTCGCACCTTTTAAAAAGTCGAATACAGGAGCTTGGGCATTTCTGCGGCCGTTTTCACCACTGATGTGGGCTGTCATCGTGATTTCCTTCATTTCTATTGGAGTGGTTGTGTGGATCTTGGAACATAGGATAAACGACGAGTTCCGAGGTTCTCCGAGGAGGCAATTCATAACTATACTATGGTAAAAATTTTAGCCGTATTCCCTTTACCACGGTTATATTCTTCTCCTTTGACGTTGCTAAACGATATCAACAGCTTCATAATATGATACAGAAATATGATATATTGGATTTTTGGATCAGTCTGCACTTTATATTATAAATGTGAACACACATTATGTCGGTTTCACTTCTGCTAAAAATTTCTGTATCTCATTGCAGGTTCAGCTTTTCAACGTTGACGTTTTCACATAGTAAGTTAACTGAATAATTTAAGCTTGAATTTGCAGCGTATATATGAAAACGAATCTTATTTTTGTGTTTGATTGTAGAGGAGAATACTGTTAGCTGCCTTGCACGAATGGTGATAATCATATGGCTCTTCGTGGTCTTGATACTCACCTCAAGTTACACTGCAAGCTTGACCTCGATTCTCACCGTGCAACAATTGTCGTCTTCAATCAAAGGAATTGACTCTTTAAAAGCTGGTGATCAACGGATAGGATTCCAGGTTGGCTCTTACGCACACAACTACTTGGCGGAGGAGCTTGGTATAGCCCCATCGAGGCTTGTTCAACTCGATTCGCCTGAAGCATATGCTAGCGCTCTTCGAAGTGGTCGTATTGATGCTCTGGTTGATGAACTTCCATATGTTCAGCTCTTCCTCTCAACTCAGTGTGATTTTCGGATTGTGGGTCCCGAGTTCACCAGAAGCGGCTGGGGCTTTGTAAGTGTCTAGTGCTCATCCCTGTCTCCTCATATAACCCATCCATCATAGAAATAAAAGCGGAACCATATGAACACTGGTTCAAGAGTTAAATGTCAAATATGTGCGTTTAGAAACGTTGGGACAACTATTTTGTCGAAAAAAACATGTTTTGGGCATCTATGTGTCGGATATGACTTTGCGTGAAACATTTCATGTTTTTGCCCTTAGGAATTAGGATTGTCTTAGGTTCGTGTCATTTGAGTGTTGTGTTGACATTTACAAGCAACAAAGTCGATTTGGGTTCAGGGAATTGGTGTTTTCAGATTTAAAAATAATTATTTACTGACTAAACTTATTCCTCTAGGCGTTTCCACGAGATTCTCCACTGGCTCCCGACATGTCCACCGCAATTCTGAAGCTATCAGAGAACGGTGATCTCCAGCGAATTCATGACAAGTGGTTGACAACAAGCGGATGCAGTCAAGACAACACGGAGATCGAGTCGAGCCAGCTTCACCTTACAAGCTTCTTAGGCCTCTTTGTTCTTTGTGGAGTTGCCTGTGTTGTGGCTCTTGCTGTATATTTCACGCGTATTTGCCGACAACTTCGCCATGCTTCGAGAACAGAAGTCGTTTCTGACATTGCTGGTAGTAAAGCTAAACTGAAACGGCTCAGGACATTGATATCACTGATCGATGAGAAAGAAGACCCGTCAAAGAAGAAAAGAAAACAAAGACGGGATGTTGAAGATTCGCCTTTAGGCGACGAGCAGAATGAAGAATCCCGCACAACGCCAAGGAGTCGACAAACTCCGACCCCCAGGGATGACGACAGCGAATTCAGTTTGTAGGTCAGGTCTCAGTTTTAGATCGAATAAACTTTTCTCTTAGTCATAATTAAATATACTCAGATTCATGTAAAGCATCTGTAGGTGAGCACCAATTAAAGAAACTTCAACAAAGTTAGCATAATATTCATCATTCAGCAGTATCAAAGTTTTTGTCGAATTACAACCTCCTGCGTATTGTTCAGCGATGAATGGTTAGTTATTAATCATAAGATTCACCAGCCTGTTTCGATCCTCATTTTGTCGATTACGTAATAAAGCAAGACGACTAATTGAAGTGTATGATACTTTATTGTCATCACCGGACCTATGTTGATATGTCGTGAAACTCAATTCTGAAAATCTGATAACGTTTTTGGGTTCGTCAGTAGGGTAGACCGCAGATGTTTATGGAATTTACAGATAACGTACTAATGAGTGAACTTTATCTTTAACACAAGTTTACAGCTAAAGAACTTTGTACAGAATAAAGAACTTTAAGATATCAAAGGGTAAAGGCCTATAAAAAGCAGGAAATGTTTCTCTTTTGGAAGAAAATTCAACAATTTGTATACGCTTTTGCACATGCAGCTGATTTACCAGCGTAAATAAGGAAGCAGTCGTACCCTCACTCCGATGACAGTCATTATTTTGACGCCCCGATGTTTACAAGATATCATATCATAAAGTTACAGTGAAACTGAAATCAACTCAGCTCATAATGTTCTATTTGTATGATAGACAAAGTGAAGGCTTAAGTATGACTTAATAACACAATAAGACGATATTACACAGGCGTTACCATTCATCAAATGAGTATGTAGTTCAGCGAAGTATCGATGGTAATAGTATTACATACTTGAGCAGCATTGTTCAGAAGTCGGCTTTTTTATAGATCACTTATGTTACACAGGTAAAGATACAAGTTGGTAGCATGCCAATAATGGCCGCCAGGACGTACAGTCAATCACTACGATAGGCTTGACTCCTTGAGTACAGAAATGAAAAAAAAATGCTGTACAAGAATTTCAAGTTGGAGTTGGATCATAACAGACTGCTCTTAAAATACTTACCGAGCAACTCCTCATCCCGACAATATTCATATATCACTCTATAAACCTCGACAAGAAGTTTTGGAAACCGAGCAGTGAAGTAATTGTCAAAACCTTCAGGAACTGACCCCAGCACTTCCTGTATATCAGTAGGGAGCTCCCGATAATGATTAAGCTTGTTGCGTATAACACGGAGCATGTCACGGACGCTGTCGTAGTTGTACCGTCTATATCGGGATATGTTGCCGAGAAATGAAGGTTCAAGCTTATCATCCCATTTTCCTCCCAGAGCCTTTGGAGCAGTGGCTTCTAGTGCTTTAAGCAGCTCGGAATCAATTTCCCGGTCTTCCAATTCTACCCTATCACTTGCATCTCGCAGAAATGAAAGCCTCTTTTCCGAGTTCCAGAATAACGGATGATGGAGCACCTCCACAGCTTTTGGCCTGCACAAAGAGAAAAGATGGACATTCAACCGCGATCCCTTTTTCTGTGTGAAAACATGACAATTCAAAGCATATGAAAGTAAGGCCATACCTAAAGTCAGGGTTTGGATCGAGTAGATGAACAATAAGATCTACAGCTTCTGGAACATGCTCCACTAAAAATAAGTCTGGACGGTTTTTCACAATATTTGCATCTCGCTCAAAGATGTCGCCAAATGGATGTTTACCGCCAGTCAAACAAAAGAATAGTACACATCCTAAACTGAACAGGTCTACCGCACGCGTCTGGCGGCCAAGGAGAATTTGCTCAGGTGCTCGCCAACCTGAACTCCCAGCACCTACATTCAGACAAATAAGGTATTAGCGTACAGACATGTAATCTCTGACCCAATTTGTTCATATATACAGATTTTCCATGCATTTTAAATGAGTGACGAAAGCTCTAGCTAAAAGATTAATGTGTTCTAGATATTTGTCTCAAGTTTAGAAGTGTTAACATTCCATTTTTAGAGTCGTATCACTATCTACCCATTTAAAGGTAGCCTGCAACAGCATGCGTACGCCAAACGAATACCCACCAGTTGAATGCTGAGTCAAGGCGGACATGTCTCCAACAAGACGTTTGCTGATACCCATATCCGAAAGTTTGGCAGATAAAACTTTATCTTTGATTATCAAGACATTCTGAGGCTTTACATCTCGATGTATAAAGGCAAGTTCATGCAGATGGGCAATTCCAGATACAACATCCCTGCACGATGTAGCATACTGAACTCAAATACAGAAGCAAATAAAACATCAAAGCGGAACAGCTAGTGGATATGGCAGAAGTAGTACTAAGAAGAGGACCAATTATTGCCTAACCTCATCAGTTTCAGCAATTGAGGTGAAGGATACCCATTACTCTTCCATAATTTCAACTCTTCATTATTATCGAACACACTCATCACTTGCGCAGAGTATCCACTAAGAGAGTTAGAATCAACAAATTTGTTGCCTGGTGCACCTTGTGAAATTTCAGAGAGAAGATATATCAAGTCATTTAAGCTACATAAGCAGCGCTCCAGAGCTAGATATACAAAGTCTGAATCTTGCTCTACTCCGTAAAATCTGACCACATTAGAATGCTGATCAGAAGCCATAAGATTCTGAATCTCTTTCAACGCTACATCATGGTGCGTCCGTACAAGGCGCTTCACAGCTACACGACGACCATCATAAGTACCTTCAAGAACAACGGTTCCATTGCTTCCTTTCGCAATCTCGTCCTTTGAAACAAACAACTTCCCAATTTGGCGTCCATCAACCTGAATGTTAACTTGACTCGAAAATGATGACTCTGGCTTCTTATCAAGCACTTCCAGAAGCGGAACACCATGATTACCGTCTAAAGTTGAGATTCTTCCCTTACTACTTTCAGCAAGTACATTCTTGCTGCTTCCAGACTTCTTAGATTTTCTTTTCTTTGGCGTTGCAGTTTTTGACTTGTAATCATCACTCTGCTTCTTTTTATTGACATAGACACTTTGGTAGAGAGCATAACAAAGTGGAATGAGAAGGAAAATCCCTGACAATATTAGAGACAAGACAAAATGTGCTCCACTTGATGTAGGATGCGTAGAGACTCCGCCGCTGAAAGCAGCAGATGGTAATGCTAACAACTCTGGACCATTAACAGAGTCAGTAGTCACAGGAGCTAGAGCTGGTAAAGCCAGCACTGAACTCGAGTCATAATCAGGTCCAAATTGTTCAGCAATTGCCACGGGAAGGTGTAGATGATGAGGAGCAGGTAACTGAAGCACTCTGTCTCCGGGTAGTGTTTTTGAATCTTCACCTATTAATCCCAACCCAGATATTAACTCTGAATATCCACGATCTCGGATTCGGTAGACAAGGGTTGGTCTCAGATAAGACGCAGTCTTCTCAGATTTGGGGCCGTAGATAGAGCTAAGATGATCCTGTATGTTGCTCACGCCAGATGACTTGACTTTTGAAAATAAAGATTCGGCCTCAAACTCAGCGAGCGAGACATTCCATAGGACTTTGCCAGACAACCTAGAGTAGGCCAAAAAGGAATAATCTGTTCTTGTAATGGTAATCTGCTCTTCTGTGTTGTCTCTAACCAAAATAGGATTTTCAGCATCCTCAAAACGCAGCCCAGAAGAATCAGAAAACTTCAGAGTACGAACAACTGTTCCCGTTTTGGTGTCAACTATAAACACTGTAGTCGTCATTTGAGCTATAACCTTAGTACCATTCTTGGACAGTCCTTTGGTTTCCCTAATTAAGTCTCTTGCACTCTTGAGTCTCTGAAACACACAAGAGAACAGCACACCAAACACTCATCATCAAATGAATTCAGCCTACCAAGTATGAGCATGCCAACATTGGTTTGCCTTACAAGTTACACTAGTAAGATTTACGAGACATCCTTTCAATATATAAGCATCGCGTTTGTTAGATCAAATAACGAACTTTAAACTTGACGTTGAAAACTCTAAACCAAGTAAATAGGAGTAAAATTTTAGTGAAGCATGAAGATCAGAAACTAATGTGATAAAACCAAACTAGAAAGCTCTGTCACAAATATTATTTGATGCGTGGAATAGACATACTTATCAAATTACCTCCATGATACCCTTGCCTCTGTCATGTTTATACAAATTCCAGTCATCACCGATATCTATGAAGGTATCATCATCATCTCCAAGCCCAGATGCATTTTCCAGATTGATATCAAGATTTTGGGAAGCTTGGTACGATGAATAAATCGGAAAGCCCGTCTTGATTGACCATAGGATCTTAAGAGTATCAACCTCCACCAAAGATAGAGTGCCGTCCAATGTTGCGACTAGCACAGTATCACGTCTACCATCAGACAAAACAAAGAAAAATGGCACAAGGATCAATATAAGTGTTTCCTAATTCTCTTTACCCCCGGCCCCATCCCTACTGATCATATACCAATGGACATTCTGAAAACGATGCACAATAAACGTACTCCTGTGGCCATAAAACCTTTACATGACCATTTTGGACTATTAGCTATTTGCATCATTCTTGCTTATCTCGAGAAAAAAAAACTGACATGGGAAAAAAATACAATGACCAGCATTTCGAAAGGCACTTAGTGAAACTGAATGCTATCCCCAGTCCAGCAACAATGAACCACATAAAGAAACTCAATATTCAATTGGATGCTTATGCGAGGGTCATGAAGACACACGACATAGTGCAGTGCATCTACTAAACATCAGCGTATTACTCCTAGATGGTAAAGATGTCGAGAAAAGGATCTGATCATGTCCCCTCTAACTGCAAACTGCGAAGAATAACTAAAGCTAAATCCAAAATCTAAGGAGCTCTTTCCATGATCGCATCGTCATCTACTCATCTCCCATAGTCCACGTAATGAACTATACTCCCTCTATCCCATTTTAAATGTCCTACTACTCACAATCACATCTAACGCCAAAAATTCTTAAACGCTTACAGTGCCCCACAACGAGGCACAACCGCACAACAGTTCAAATTCAGCAAATGACCGTCTTTTGTGATTACAGCTACCTTTTTAAACAATCCCATTCGACATTCTAACATCCCTACTAAACGAATCTCAATGGAACAATTACGATTTTCCGGTCAAACAACTCCCAACTAACCATTTCTAGCTTGCTGACCAAACGACTCTTAATCAAACCACTTTAAATCTCATTCGACATTCCAACATCCCTATTAAACGAATCTCCATGGAACAATTACGATTTTCCGGTCAAACAACTCCCAACTCAACATTTCCAGCTTGCTGACCAAACGACTCTTAATCGAACCACTTTAAATCCAACAATTCGCGTTCTTTTGGATAAAAACACAGGATTATCATTCACACACCCTATCATTTACACAAAACAAGAAACCCTAGAATGATGAATTACAGCAACTCTTCACTTCCACAATGAAGCTTTCATCAATCAATTGATCAATTAAACACAAACCCACAAAAATCATTACTTTTAATTCAAACAAACTAACCCTAGAATGATCAATTGAACATCAAAAAGCCATAAATTGATCAATTAAACAAAAATTCAAACCAAATTACACAAAACTTGATCAGTCTCATAATAAATTACCCATAAAAAATCAAAACTTTGATAAAAAAAACATCACAAGGAATCATTTGATACATCAAATAAAGTAAATAAAATCAAATTAATACCTATGAGAGGGTACAATAGAGGAAGAAGAAAGATCAAAACTTGTCTTAGCTAAAGATGTTGAATAAATTCCAGAAGATAATGCTTGAGATTTAAATAAAGAAATGAAGAAGAATGCAAGCAACCATATCACATAGATTAACCATTGTTTAATCTTCTGCATCTTCATATAAATTAGGGTTTTTTATTTGATCGAAGGAGCAGATTTTTGGGGGAGAATGGTGATGATTATGCTTGAAAACCCAGAAGATTTTAGAGGAGTTTCGAGGGAAATTAATTTGGGAAAAAATAGATAAAATTGGAATTAAAGTGTAGGGTGTGTTGTAATAAATTGATTTGGGGAGGTTATCGATTTTGATTGACAAATTGTGTGATGTATTCACCATAAAATTTTACACAATGTTTGAGATTGAAATTGTGAAGTGAGATCGATTTTAAAAGATAAAGTGTATATTTTGATAAAATGAATATATTTTTTTAATTTTATAAAGTCGAATTTTTATCCGTCTCACTGAATTGCTAATGCTTATTTTATTTTGGGAGGGAGAAATAAAGCAAACATTAATAATTGACTGAGACAGAGGGAATAATAGACAATAATGGAGCTAAATAAGTGAAATTGTCGGAAAAAAAAATTGAGACTAAATGACTGAAATGAAGGGAGTATTTTGTAAGACTTTTACTGTCCTATCTAAGGGCATAGGATAACGGGAATTTTTAAAATGTGCCCAAAGGGAACATGATAATAGGATAAAAATGAAAGTAATTATTAAAAAGGCTAGGATGATAATTAAAAACTTAACTAATTTAACATTATTGAGCATATTTCATTGGAAATTACTTCAATTTTTGGGTTGTTAACATGTGCCCTCAGAGCACATTTTAGAAAACCCGATAACTATTTAGTTACTCCATTTATCTTAACATAAGTATTTCCTTTTCATTAATTTTTTTTCCCAAATAAATATCCTATTTTTATTTACAGTAAATTTTAACAAAAAAAAAAAAAATCTCATTTTATTAACACCCCTTAAATTCAGCAAAAATAAAAAGGAGACATTTAATTTTCATTTCATTTATTTATGCTAAATAATACGGAGTAATAATTTATAATTCCTATAATTAAATGATGTCGTTATTGTCCTCATCATCACCCGGGTTACACTAAACCCCAAAAGGGTTCTCTAATCTCTGCTACGATATCGCCAAAGCACACCGTAAAAGGATTTAGGGCCCAAATGATATAAGACAAGGACAACGAGCCTATCCCAAAAGCTAGCTCAAGCGGTGGTAAACCTTGCTCCATATAAACTTCATATCAACCTCCCATAAGATCGATGTGGGACTTTCCCGATGGTACAGTCTTGTAACATTCGTCCCTCCCTCAAGACCAACATCCTCGTTGGGTCACGACCACGTTGGGTCACGGCTGGCTCTTCCAGCCACCCACTCCGCAGGCCACCCACTCCGAGTCCGTCGACCATTAGGATGGGCATCCTCGTTGGGTCACGGTTGATTCTTCCAAGCCACCCACTTCACATGTCACCCACTCCGAAGTTGGCTCTAATACCAATGATACAAAACGCAAGAGATTAACAAGTAAATCTCGAGTTTTTTGCACAAGCCTATCAATGGCTGACAAACTTGATGAACAAAACACAGAGAATAGAGAGAGATGAGTGAGAAAATAATTGAGTTTTATTTATGTGAAAATGATGAATGAATGTACAATGAGTAAGAATTCACATATTTATATGACTAGAACTCCAGCTAACTCCACTAACAACCTACATAAACTTTACGCCTAGCATGTACGAGTTTCTTCATAAGTTCTTCCCGAATTCTCTGTTATTCGATGTCACCATCTAGTTACGCCTAGCATGTACGAGTTTCTTCAAAAGTTCTTCCCGAATTCTATGTTATTCGATGTCACCATCTCACTAGAGCTGTACATTTATGATCTCATTGTAGTCGATCCTGAACCCCGAAAACAACAATCTTTCCTTTCCCACCAGCCTCTTCCTGCATTTCACGTACGATCTTGTTAACTTCAATCAACTATAGAGTAAAACAAAAACTACGGTTAAAGAATACGGACTAAATCGGCAACTAAAGTTACACACTAACTTGATTGCAAGTACACTGAATTTCATTAAATTACACAATTTCAGATTATTAATGAAATTGAAGTTTATAAAATTCAATGAAACTGCTGATATAGCAATTTCAGTTAAAATACTCCGTAAAAGACTACTCATTAGAGTTACGCACTAAACTGATTAAAGTTACAATGACTCTTACTTATTGAATGGACTAATCTAAACTAGGTGGCCTTAGTTGATCCGAATTTTAAGGGACAAAATGTAAATCTAAAGAACACTTTGTTCCTCAATCGTAGCCTCTTGATTAACGTCTGCAATTGTGTTAATCATTAGTTGGATCGGAAGACGTAACGATATTCAGTACCTAGGTAAGCTGGTGCCAGATAATAACCCTTTCAGGCCTACTTGCTTATCAATCACCGTGAACCTCTTTCTTCTATCCAAATTTACCTCTGCAAACAGTAAAAACCCTTTATTTTTCACCTATAAAAAAAAAAACCGAAAGTAGTGATATATTAAAAACTTAAATTAGTGTAAGATTATTTGCGCTTTTGCGGTAAACACCAAACCTTCCATGAAGTCTTTAAACGCCTCTTGCATCTCAACCCTCTACCAATGATAATAAAAAATACAAAGTCTGTGTTAGTTTAGCAAGAAAATACAAGAAAATGTTGTAACAGACGTTCACATGCTTACCTTCTTCTCATCAAAGTCCATATGTTTAACTTCCGCGTATAGGATAGCGAACACAAAATGCTCTAGACGCAGCATTTTTCCCTCTGCAAGCAACACAATAATAACTGTTACCGAAATGTACTAATTGCGTTGTGCACCAAGAAAACGACCAAATCTGATATATACAAGAATCTCATAGTTAGCTTTTCTAAGCTCTTAGCATTCATATTGTCGGATCAAAGCTTCTTATAAACCAGTGCTACCTATATTTGGATATCTGGGCCCGGTTTGGCTGATTTACTTTACTAAGTAGTTCGTCGAAGTTTGATAAATAATCTTCTTCTGGCACTTTTGAGATAGGTCTCATAAACAAACAATATAACAAGAAAAAGATAAAAATATATAATACCGAAGCACTGAGCTAGCTTGACTGCAACAGCGTATATATGGTAAAGCGGATGATCCTCTCTATTAGACGATCCCCACATCTTTTGTAAGATTTTAGAAGGGAATCCTG
Source organism: Dianthus caryophyllus (assembly GCA_023091065.1). Lineage (NCBI taxonomy): Eukaryota > Viridiplantae > Streptophyta > Magnoliopsida > Caryophyllales > Caryophyllaceae > Dianthus > Dianthus caryophyllus. The sequence goes on along the minus strand of CM041526.1, from coordinate 2,155,505 downwards.
TACAATACAACCATAAGTAAATATTCAGATACAAGAGTCCAAACAAACTACTACACGATGAAAATGGAATGAAAATGACAGGTTACATTAACTATATTACCGTATCCACGCTCATGCAAAGCCCACAACAAATGGTTTCTTTTAATAAAACGGCTCCCTAAGGCGTGGCGGCGCAGTTCCGCAATTTCAATGATCTCATAGACAAGCTGATGTACAGGTAGAGAATCCACATCACTTAAATTACACAGTGGATGTACCACTTGCTGCATCTGCGAAACCAGCTGAAATCAACAAAATTAAAAAGGAGTTATCAAAAAAGTGCATTTGGCAAAATTAATTTCTAGATTTAAGTGCATTTGGCAAAATTAATTTCTAGATTTAAGTGCATTTGGTAACTAGAAAGGATAAAGACGTACCTTTCTTTTTGCGATATAAGTGCATTTGGCAAAATTAATTTCTAGATTTATTGTGATATCATCTTCCGAATAACCGAAAAGGTCTTTTTCCTTTGAAGATTTTTCGAAATTTTCCACCAAGCTTTTCATAGCCCCCATATCGACCATTTTCATAACTTCACCATATAAGCACGGTATCTGTTCCTCAATGTCTTTGACAATCTTGATAAGAAGGCGACAATGTTCATCAGCCTGTACAAGACAAGCAACTCATGGTATTAGATAATGTTATGTTCAATAAATAATGAAGGTTACAAACTTGTTATTCTGATATATTGAATTCTGAAATTGTACCCCCAATCTTGAAATCGATTTTGTTTTTTTGAGTACAGCTTTGATGTCGCGCAGCACAGGAGTCTAGATAAACATTATATAAAAGACACACAAAAGAGATGTCAGTATACCGAAAACTCATTCACAATGAAAGTATGGTAAAAATACAGAATTTACCTTTTTTTTAAAGTAACAGGGATCCTGCATCCATGAAACATCAAACAGGAAGGAAACACAAAAAAGAAAAAAATAATTAAAAACGAATACAAAGTACAGATGAGATAAGGAATAAAAGTAAACAGAACTTAGATCCCCAAATTACTAAGTAGTGCTTGGGTTTACGGCATGAGCTGAGCAATATTTTTTATTAAAGCAAACCTTATATGGATCATCAAACACAGAAGGGTCGTCAAGGTTCAAAGCATAGAACTGCACATGAAAATCAAAAGATTACACATAAGATTACCGAAGATGAGCTGAACAAATAGTAGTAAAATTTAGGAGTTCTTACATTGATCAGTTTTCCAAGGTCGCTTTCTGTCACGAAACGGTATCTTTTATCATCAACTGTGTGACGGATAATTAACTTGCAGACTTCAATGGGTGGACAACCCTACATTTCAAAATAAAATTCATAAAGGTTCTCTAAAGTTTCCAACTGACTAAATCGCCTTGAGAATTTAAACGCAACAAACCTGTTTTCCGAGCTTAGCCATCTCTTGCCACAGCATTTCCAACTCACAATCCAATTCCTTTTGGTGTGCCCTCCTGTTAAGATATTCCTGCCACTCGAAAAAAAGTATAAAGTTCATCTTAAGACGCAACCATAACAACAGCAACAGCGACAGACTATTGCCACAGACAACAGAAAGAACCTTATTATGAAGAAGGTGGATATATTGCAAAATTGCTCTGATAACGCTGTGGTAAAATCTGCAGTCCTTGGTGACTTTAGACATATGACGAAGCTTATACAACAAGTGGTTTCCACGATCTGTGACGAGTTCCCGTATGACTTCATAGGCGTCCACGTCTTCCTCAGAAAAGACGGATTCTTTAAGATCTTCATTCACACGGAATCGTTGCTCAAAGAAAAGGTCCAGTCTGTTCCTCTCAACCTGTCATGCGTGCGACGGAGTTGTTACGAGTAAATTACGACTATTTTAACGCTATATGTCACCACTTTAAACCACCTTAAAATCATCACTTTAAACGTTTAGTCACTTAAAACAAAGTAGGCAGACATATTTTAATTGCAAATACCCGTCACACGGTTTAACGTGAGCATTTGTATTCACGAGACAATAGTACGACGACGATCATCAATTCCAGAAATCAATTTGAAATTGTATATATCAAAAAAGATAATAAAATTAATCAACAATTTTACAGTTTGACTTTTTCCCCTCACAAAAAAAATCAAACCAAGTAAAATTGATAGATGTAAAGAAATCAAAACCTTAAAGAAATCAAAACCTGAAAGTAAGGTGGACCCAGTGGTAGTGGGGCCATATATTCACTCATCGGCAGTTGATACCATCTTGAAAAATCCTCATCAAAATCATACGATTCATACATCCTTAAACCTGTCAATATCTGAAAAATCTTGTTTATTTTATTTATTTAATTTAAATCACCTGCTTTATATTCATATAAGGTTTCAAAATAGAAATCAATTTGTTGTTGTGTGATTAGGTTTTGGAAATTATAATGTAGTAATAATGTCCAAAACTAAAATAAAGTCTTAGGAGTAAGATTTGGTTAGATGAGTTACCTATAAGGGCTCAGTAGAGCTGTCAAAATCTGACCCGACCCGATAAACCGCCCGAAACCGACCTCAGAATGGCCAAGAAACTCGCTTTTTCAATTCAACCCAAAATCTACCCGAACCCGAAATGACCCGAAAACAATGGGTCAAAACCCGACCCGTAGCGGGTTAACCCGTTGAGTAAAAAAAAACTTACGTTCCTATATATAAAATGTCTTTATCAGTTTCAATTTACATGTAAAATTTCTACTACACACTAATTTTAAACATTTCACACCTAATAAAATTTTAATGATTGAAAATTTTCACTTAAATAATAATCTTTATTATTCAATAATTATAGAATCAATCATTTTAATAGTGTTTGTTAGTTACATTTGACATTATGAATTTGAGGCATCTGAATCATTATTATTAAATTTTGAAACAAAATATATGTGGAGAATAAATGAGAAAAATGAGAAAAAGAAAATGATATATTTTTAAGTCGGTAGTTCGAGGTAACATTTTAAATTTGAATATACAACTTGGAAACTACATATATGGATCTAATATTATGAATATCGATTTAATAGACACACACGCATCTATAAACTTATTTTAAAGTTTTCAGTTTTGGAACTTATAATTAAAAAAATATTAATTTTTTAATAATATATCAATTAGAGTTGGTTTTTTGGAGGCACCATATATATGACTTTTTTTTTTTTTTTTTTAAAGCACCCTAAAAGTGTAAATAGTGCATTTGTAGGGAAACTAAAAAGTTTAAATTTTTTGATTTGGTGGGATGTAAAATTAAGGAATCAATTTGGGGAGAAGATAAGTGCTTCGACATTCTAAATTTGGGAGGAAAATAGTGAAAATGTATCAGTACCACCTAAAGTCTTCACATTAGTAATTCACCCACTTGTCAGTAATGACTAATGACTAATGAAGTACAGTTACGAGGGACAACTTCCACTAATCTTAATATTTGTGTTTTGGCATCAGGTAAAGTTTGACTATAAAGGAAGAGAGTAATTTTTTTTACTGAAAATTAATCCGTTATACAAAAAAAAGAAAAAAAAATATGGATAAAAAGACGTTGATTAACCCGTATTTTGACCCTAACCCAACCTGAAACCCGTGTACACCCGACCTGTATACTACCCGAACCCAAAATACACCCGACCCGTATGTTACCCGTATAATAGTTACCCGAACCCGAAACCTGCCCGCCCGACCCGTTTGACAGGTATAGCTCAGAGTGCTGTAAATTTTGATTATTCGTTGCTATAATAGTACCTAATTGGGTTTCCTCAAAAAAAATAAAGTCTTAGGAGTAAGATTTTTAATATAATATTCAAAAATTATATTTTATATGATTTTAATACTCCCTCCGTCTCGGTAATTTGTTTACGTTTACTTTATACACATTTATCGAGGTGAGGAGAGAGGTAGAGAAAAAACTAATAAAATAATAATATAAGTACAAAGGGGGCCCCACTTGCATAAAATTATGAAATGTAATTGGTTATGAAAGAGGCCCACCTCCCACATGGGTCACCCATGACCATTTATGGAAAGTGTAAACAAATGACCAGTAACCCCCAAAATAGAAAGTGTAAACAAATGACCGGGACGGAGGGAGTATAAAATATAATGAATTCAAGGGTAATTCGTATAGGTCAAAATCTACTTTTTTAGAGGTTTCAGAACAATTCTGATCGCTTTTTTAGAATGTTTAAGGATGTTCACGTGTGTTTAGGAATTGCAAATTCCTTGATTTACGTAATTGCAATATTTTCTATATATTCGTTGCTACGGAGTAATTCTTTAAGAATGACCAATTAGAGTTTCTAAACGTAATTGATTTTTCATATACGGATTTTACTCAAGTTATATACTTTTTGTCATTATTTTTCCCACCCTACCCTTTCTTACTCCAAGAATATACAAAATTCTCTCTTTTTAATTTTCTACCAAATCTTAATCAATTTCAATCAAATTTTTAAATTTCCATGAACTTCAATCATAAATTCAATGTAATTATTTTTTAATTTCAAATTTGTGATTAGATTATTGAATTTTATTAATTTTTAATCAATTTAATTATAATTTTTTTAATTAGGGTTTGTTGGAGGTAGAAGGTGGGAGGTGGGCGGGTGGGTAGAGCTGTGGGGCAGGCGGCGGTGGAGCGCGGTGGGCCGGTGGTGGGCCGGTGGTGGGATGGCGGTGGGCCGGCGGTGGGCCACGCAGCGGTGGTTGGTAATTTTGGGGGTGATTTGGTGGTTGTTAAGTGGTGTTAGAAGGTGGGAGTGGGTGGGTAAAAGTGCGGTGGCATGAGGTGGCAGGCGGTGGCCGACGTTGGCCGGCAGTGGCAGGTGGTGGCCGGTGGTTTGCGGTGGCCGGTGGGGCAGGCGGGTTATTCTCTTTTTTTCCTTTTTCTTTGGGTTGCTGCCCTTGCTGACTTGCTGCTACGAAGTACTCCGTACTTGGTTTCTTTTCTTTTTTTATTTTCTTTTTTTTTTTTTTGTATTTTTTTTTTTTTTTACTCAATTTTTAATAAAATTCAATAATCTAAACACAAAATAATTATTATTTCATTGAATTTATGATTGAAGACTTGAAGTTTATCATCGAAAATTTAGAAACTTGATTGAATTTGATTTAAGATTTGATAAAAAATAAAAAAGAGAGAATTCTGTATATTCTTTGAGTAAAAAGGGTAGGATGGGAAAAATAATGACAAAAAGTATATAACTTGAGTAAAATCCGTATATGAAAAATTAATACCCTTTCTAAAAGGTCTTTGAAATATTTGTGGGTTTTAGGCCTTGAAATGCGGGCCCGAAGTATTTGGGTCGGTTTCAGTTCCAGGCATGGATTTACGACTGTGGGAAGTTTTTTTTTTTTTAAAAAGGTAAAGATATAACATAGAAAACAAAATCTCAAGAATATACCATAAAACATCCCAATTTAAAAAAAAAATGATTACAAAATAATAAAATAAAGTTACTATAAATAAAAAGGATATAAATACTAAATAGTACTAAAATGGTTACGATAACCTAATATATAATTCTGAGTGTAAATGGTACAACCTAAATAAATGCGTCACGGAGTCGAGGTAACCTTGAACTCGATATCTGCATAACGTTAAAAAATCAACGATTAATTACAACTCGACAACTCCTCACATACAACGTGATAAAGCAAGTCTACAAATATTGGCCCGTAGGCGCGGTACAACTATAACATGGAGATAATGATCCAGACACCGACTTGCTCACCGGTTAGTCCGATTCACCCAATACATAAGTAAAACTAAGACATAACGGAAAGTAAAGAAAACAATGACTCAAAAGTTCTACCGTCGCAACACATACCACACACATTCACAAGCACAAGCACAAGCACATGCACACGCACACGCACACGCACACGCACACGCACACGCACACCATTCATCCTAAAAAGTTCTACGTACGTGATTCACACTGACCAAAAGATACGATAGAATAAACGAACAACAGTTATTTGAAAAGAGTTGAGCATTTACACTCACTTAAAACACGACCATCGACAATATCAGTAGTTTACGACACCAAATTACCTCACCTTACATACGGAGTACAACTTATTAGTCTACCACGTCGATCTCAGGCAAAATAAAGGCCGAGCAAAATCCTAAGGCCACGGCCAGGATGCAAGAACTCACACACAGCCACCACTCAATCTCAAACAAGCATAACAATTCACGAAATCGTTTTATCACACTCACAGTATTTCACTAACACATTAAACTTAGCAATAACAACGACAACGCAAAAAGAGCACGGCCACCAGCAGGAATAAGCACAGCAGGTGAGAGACAAAACATAAACCACAACACGTGTAGCGAACAATGAGCGAGAAGAAAGACAATTAGAGTTGGAAGCAAGGTAATCACCAGAATAAGGAACCAAGTAAAATTAGTGAGAGTCGAAAAGAGGCTCACCATCAATAAGTCGAGGCAGCAGAGAGAGGAATGCTTTCCGGTTATCAACCTGACCGGAATATCAGCAGTACGGTGGTGATGCGACCCACTAAGGTCGTGTTGGTGAATAACGATGGGAGTCGTGTTGCTGGCAGTGCTCCGGCTTCGGTGAACGCTGTTGTTGTTGTTGTTTGGCGATTTCTCGACAATTTGTCACATCTGAATTACTTGTTTAACGGATTTAATGAAATCAGTCGAATTCATGTTTAGTCAGGTCGGGTTTAAACGGTAACAACTAACAATACGATGAAAACGGGATCAAAATTACATGTTACATTAAACTATGTTACAGTACCATCTTACTAGCCCTTTAAATTTATGATCTCATTGTAGTCGATCCAGAACCTCGAAAACAACAATTTTTCCTTTCCCACCAGCCTCTTCCTGCATTTCACGTATGATCTTGTTAACTTCAATCAACTATAGAGTAAAACAAAAACTACGGTCCAATAATACGGACTAAATCGGCAACTAAAGTTACACACTAACTTGATTGCATGTACACTGAATTTCATTAAATTAAACAATTTCAGATTATTTATGAAATTGAAGTTTACGAAATTCAATGAAACTACTGATATAGCAATTTAAGTTAAAATTCTCCGTAAAAGACGATTAGAGTTACGCACTAAACTGATGAAAGTTACAATGACTCTTTACTTTGTTCCTCAATCGTAGCCTCTTGATTAACTTTTGCAACTGTGTTAATCATTAGTTGGATCGGAAGACGTAACGATATACAGTACCTAGGTAAGCTGGTGCCACTGTGCCAGATAATAACCCTTTCAGGCCTACTTGCTTATCAATCACCGTGAACCTCTTTCTTCTATCCAAATTTACCTCTGCAAACAGTAAAAACCCTTTATTTTTCACCTAAAAGAAAACTGAAAGTAGTGATATATTAAAAACTTAAATTAGTGTAAGGTTATTTGCGCTTTTGCGGTAAACACCATACCTTCCATGAAGTCTTTAAACTCCTCTTGCATCTCAACCATCTACCAATGATGATAACAAATACAAAGTCCGTGTTAGTTTAGCAAGAAAATACAAGAAAATTTTGTAAAACAACAGACGTTCACATGCTTACCCTCGTCTCATCAAAGTCCATATCTTTTGCTTTTGCGTATAGGATAGCGAACACAAAATGCTCTAGACGCAGGATTTTTCCGTCTGCAAGCAACACAAGAGAACTGTTACTGAAGTGTACTAATTTCATTGTGCACCAAGAAAACGACCAAAAATCTGATATACAAAAGAAATCTCATAGTTAGGTTTTATATTGTCGGATTGAAGCTTCGTACAAAACCAGTTCTAATGTACGGGATAAGTTTGGCTGAACCTGAACCTCGTTTGTTTACTAACTGGTTTGTCGGAGTTTGTGAGATAACGTTTTTTCTGGTGCTTTTGAGATGCGGTCCCATAAACAAACAACATAACAAGAAAAAGATAAAAATATATAATACCGAAGCACTGAGCTAGCTTGACTGCAACAGCGTATATATGGTAAGGCGGATGATCCTCGCTAACAGACCGCCTCCACAGCTTGATCATGATTTTAGGAGGGAGTCCTGTACGATCCAACCATAAAGTAAATATTCAGATACAAGAGTCCAAACAAACTACTACACGATGAAAATGGAATGAAAACGACATGTTACATTAACTATATTACCGTATCCACGCTCATAAAAAGCCCACAACAAATGGTTTCTTTTAATAAAACGACTCCCTAAGGCGTGGCGGCGCATTTCCGCAATTTCAATGATCTCATAGACTTGCTGATGTACAGATAGAGAATCCACATCACATAAATCACACAGTGGATTTATCACTTCCTTCATTTGATCAACCAACTGAAATCAACAAAATTAAAAAGGAGTTATCAGTTATCAAAAAAGTTGTAATTGATATTGTACTCGCTGCCAGTTAAAAATAAAATTTTGATAAATTAACTCACAATTTTGAAGAAAATGTGAAGAATAATGCTAAGACGTTGCGCTACGTTTATCAAGGTGTATGCAAAACAATCTACCCAAAACCTACGGTATGTCTTAGTCAACATAAGAGATTCTCCTGTGAGAGTTTCGGAAGAATGAGAAGAGGTAATCTCAATCAAACGTTAAACGGCGTGGAAGAACTTTGATCTTATATAAATGATGAAACGATTCCAGACTATTCGTGTTACTCTCATTTAATACGTCCCAGGGAATCTATGTTATTAGTCGTAGCGTCTAGTTCCTAGGGTAGCACTAGAATTTCTCTATGAAGTTTATATAAAGCCACGGTAACTAGAAAGAATAAAGACGTACCTCTAGTTTTGCGCAATAACTGAAGCTGGCTAAATAAAATTCTAGAATTCTTGTGATCTCATCTTCCGAAGGACAGAAACGGTCATTTTCGTTTTTAGATTTTTCGAAATTTTCCACCAAGCTTTTCAAAGCCCCCATATCGACCATTTTCATACCTTCATCATATAAGCATGGTATTTTTTCGTGAATGTTTCTGACAATCGTGATAAGAAGGCGATAATATTCATCAGCCTGTCCAAGACAAGCAACTCATGGTATTAGATAATGTTATGTTCAAACTTGATATTCTGATATATATATTGAATTCTGAAATTGTACCCCCAATCTTGGAAACGATTTTGTTTTTTTTAATACAGCTTTGATGTCGCGCAACACGGGATTCTAGATAAACATTATATAAAAGACACACGAAAGAGGTGTCAGTACACCGAAAACTCATTCACAATGAAAGTATGGTAAAAAGTACAGAATTTACCTTGTATTTAGAGTCACAGGAATCCTGCATCCATGAAACAACAAACAGGGAAGAAACACGAAAAAAAAAAAAATCATTAAAAACGAATACGAGTACAAAGCAGAGATGAGATAAGAGATAAAAGTAAACAGACCTTATATGGACGATCAAACGCAGAAGGGTCCTCAAGGTTCCAACAATAGAACTGCACATGAAAATTAAAAGATTAGACATAAGATTACGGAAAATGAGCTGAACAAAATATTAGTAAAATTTAGGAGTTCTTACATCGATTAGTCTTCCAAGGTCGCTCTCTGTCACGAAACGATATCTTTTATCATCAACTGTGTGACGGATAATTAACTTGCAGACTTCAATGGGTGGACAACCCTACATTTCAAAATAAAATTCATACGACAAATTATAAGAGAAGTGTATAAAGGTTCTCTAAAGTTTCCAAACTGACTAACTCGCCTTCAGAATTTAAACGCAACAAACCTGTTTTCCGAGCTTAGCCGCCTCTTGCCACAGCATTTCCAACTCACAATACATTTCCTTTTTGTGTGCCCTCCTGTTAAGAAATTCCTGCCACTCGAAAAAAAAGTATAAAGTTCATCTTAAGACGCAACCACAACAACAGCAACAGCCAGCGGAAAGAACCTTATTATAAAGCTGGATATAATGCAAAACTGCTCTGATAACGCTGGCCGTTGCTGTTGCTGTTGTTATTATATTGCAACAGCAACGACAACAACCAGCAGAAAATAAAGAACCTTATTATAAAGAAGGTGGATATAATGCAAAACTGCTCTGATAACGCTGGCCGTTGCTGTTGTTATTATATTGCAACGGCAACGGCAACAACGACAACAACCAGCAGAAATTAAAGAACCTTATTATAAAGAAGGTGGATATAATGCAAAACTGCTCTGATAACGCTGGCCGTTGCTGTTGCTGTTGTTATTATATAACAACAACAGCAACAACGACAACAACAACAACCAGCAGAAATTAAAGAACCTTATTATAAAAAAGGCGGATATGGTGCAAAACTGCTCTGATAACGCTGAGGTAAAATCTCGAGTCCTTGGCGACTTTAGACATTTGACGAAGCTTATCCAACAAGCGGGTTTCAGGATATGTCACGAGTGTCATAATGACTTCATCAGGGATGCAAATATTCACGTCTTCCGCGGATTGTTTAAGATGTTCATCCCTAAATAAAAGGTGCTGTATTTGCCCGTCAACCTGTCGCAACATCTAAAACAAAAGAACAATCGATACCTCCTCGACTTATAATATTTAAAAAGATGTAATAACAGAATTGATATGATCATAGAGGTAAAAGAAATCAAAACCTGAAAGTAAGGTGGGCCCAGCGGTAATGGGGTCATATATCCACTCATGGGCAGTTGATACCATCTTGTAAGATCTTCGTCATCATTTTGACTCCATCTTGCAAGAATTTCTTCAGCATCCATCCTTAAACCTGTCAATTATATGTAGTAATGTAGCTTATATGTGGTATACGGGAGTAAAATTTGTATACGGAAAATCAATAACGTTTATAAAGAATCAGGGTGGGTTTGGGCCTTAACAATTCAAGTCATAACCTAACCTCTGGAAATTCGTCTATAAAATCGTCTAACCACAAATTATGGTAAGACAAAACGCCACGTGAAAATTCGTCTATAAAATCGTCTTACCATAAATTATGGTAAGACAAAACGCCACGTGGTAAAGAAGATCTAATGTGTAAAACAAGGAATATTACAAAAACTAGTTATAAAAAAGATAAAGACAGTTATGTGTTTTAGAGGTGATCAAATGGGCCAAGCCCGATGGCCCGGCCCGACCCAACACAAATTTTTATAGGGCTTGGGCCTTGTTTTTAGGCCCGAAAAGCCCATGGCCCAAAACCCGTGGCCCGTTTCATTAAATTGGGCCGGGTTTGGGCCGACCTCAAGGCTCACATTTTGGCCCGGACCGACCCGAACATATCTTAAGTTTAGAAACTTTTCTACTCCGTATAATTTAAGGATGTAAATTACATTGAGTGCTAGTAAATAAAATTAATCAACTAATTCCAAATTAGTATACGAGTCTTTATAATTCAGTTATTAGTTCGAAAAGCCATTTACACTAGGTATGCGATAAATTTATGAATAAATGAATTTTTTTTACCCCACAAATCTTCTAATCTTCTAATACTAATAATTTATTCACCAATATATCAAATACAACTCTATAATTAAAAACGTCTAGTGAGGATGGTACTAAATAGGGAGTAATGGATATTTCTAAAGTCGCTTGTAAAATAAATTTTATAAGCCCGAACTGGCCCGATTTAGCCCTAAACCTGCTAAAATCCCGAATGGGTTGGGTTTGGGCCAATAAAATAAGCCCGCACTTGTGCCGGTCCGGCCCGACCCGCATATTTGGGCTAAATTTAATTATTAGGCCCGGCCCGGCCCATTCCATGATCACCCTCTAATGTGTTTGTATATGTGTGGATGTATTTGTGAGAGAACAATTCTGATCGCTTTTAGAATGTTTAAGGAGATTCATGTGTGTTTAGGAATTGCAAATTCCTTGATTTACGTAATTGCAATATTTTTCTGTATATTCTTTGCTAATTCTCTAAGAATGGCCAATTAGAGTTTCTAAAAGGTCTTTGAAATATTTGTGGGGTTTAGGCCTTGAAATGCGGGCCCAAAGTATTTTGGGTCGGTTTCGGTTCCAGGCATGGATTTTCAACCGTGGGAAGGTTTTTTTTTTTTTTTTTAAGTTTGGTCGTGAGCTTAGTTTTTGTTTTTGGGATGTCGAAAGATGGTTTTAGTCACTATTCTCGTTTGACTTCAGATTCAATTTTGGCCTGAAAAAGTGATTTCGACTAAAAAGGTACTCCGTATATGATATTAGATTATTAGACCAGTTTAGACGTGAACTTGGTTAAAGTACACGATGCTCCCGATTTCGGGTTTAAGACACTGGACCTAATTTAGAAGTTTACGAGGTTTTGTAGTTGAGCATTTGTGTGTTAAAGGGCTTTGTGAGATATTTTGGGTTGTTTTTGTAGTTGTGCATTTTTTATTTTTTTTGTGTAGCTGCATGAATATATTTATGAATTAATAGACATTCAAATTAAACGGACTTGAAATTTTAAGTCGATTTGACACATTAAATAAATTTTAATTGTTTTAGACGCATTACAAGTCCTGTTATAGGGTTTTTACTTGGAGGTACGGAAACAAGTATCTATAGAATTACAAACATTCATTTAATAATAAAGGACATAAAATTGTGGATACTCATATCAATACCCTACCAAATAAAACTCAATTATGTAACGAACTTTTTATATGCATGCTTTTAGAACGACTGAAATGATACCAAATGTCAAAAACTAATAAGTCGTGTTAATGCGTAAAATTAGTCGAAATGCAAATGTGGCTTAAATAAATATGAAGTATTTGCTAGTTCATTTTAAATCCAGGTCCATTTAGCGAGGCTACAAAATAGCCCACCAAGTCCAAACATACCTAAGTTCATGTGATTTACTTGATTAGCGCACAAAATTAGTCAATCTGAAAGCCTCTATTTTTTATTTTTTTTTTAATTTTATTAGGTAAGGGTTATCCAATCCTACTTGGACCCCATTTTGCTAAATAAGTTTTAGTCCAACCCAAAATGCTAATTTTTTTATTTTCTAACCTTATTTTAACAAAAGCTTCTGTGATCTTAGAGTTGCTTATTTACAAGATTAAAGTCATCGGGTGAACAACAAATAGTTGTGGAAGAAACTAATATGAGTTATGTTGCTAAGGAGTTTTCGAACTCAGGTGGCATGGGAGAGGGGCAGACTTACGATGTAGATACCGTATCCGTACTTCACAAAATAAATCATACTTCGTATGAAATAACGAACTTTTAACGTTGTCGCTACAAAATGTTGAAAATTTAAAGTAGAATAAAATGGTTTTAAGTCGATTAAAATGTAAAAGTCATTTAATTTTAATGTTTAATTTGCTCATTTTAGCGCTAAGTTGACCCTTTGGGTCAAAGCACTCCACAAAATAAATCAATCACTCCAACCAACTATAAAGAACACAACCAAAACACAATGCAAAGCCCTTTCTAAGCAAAGACCAATTTCAAGCCTTCTAATTTCTAAATCTAGGCCCAATTACCAAAATCCAAAGCTCAGAACATCATTTACTACAGATAGCGCGTCTTAGCATAGTCTAAGATATTGAGCCATTTTAGCCCAGACACTTTTTCGGCTCAAAATTGAATCCCGAGCCAAGTTATTAACAAAAAGATATTTTTAGACATCCCAAACAAATTGACTAAGTTTAAAATAGGATTTCTAACACAAATAACATTTTTTGAAAATTCACTTTCACACTATCGAACAAACGAAGACAAATCACGCACAAGAGAAGAGAAACTAAAGATAAATTGAACACTCTACATAACTGTTTAGAGGACACGCACATTTTCAATAGATTTTTTTCAAAACGATTTAAAGCGCAAACACAGAAACACAATTTTGCCAAAAAAAAACACTTTTAAACAGTCCAAATCCTCTACTTAAGTCTGATCACATGTTCAATATTTATATGAAGAGCTTTCCAAAATAAAAACCTTAATAGCAAGCGAGCAATCAAGTGGTTTTTATCGACAAAAAAATGATGAGATTAACTACATCATTATATAATCAAAACCTATAGCTAACCAACAACTCAACCTTCTCTACTGCTATGTAGAGCTCCATCATAATATCCGGGAAGTTTTCGTCAAAGTATTTTACCATTGAAATCCGATCTGAAAATTTTCCCTGAAAATTTGTAATCAGAAAAAAAAAAAAAGGTCAATCATATTTCCGATTCTTTCATAAAAGACTCCTTAGGGACAGGAAAAAAAAAAAAGACAAAAGTGAATTTTCACCGTATACTTTCAATTTCTCGAAGTGGATCATGCCTGCCCTCAGACATTGTAACAAATCATTCACTATAAGGACGTTACGAGTTGGAGAAGGTCCTGGTACTATTAAGTGTCTAATCATTGGATCCTGGGATACCAATGATTTCCACTGCAGAAGATTATCAAGATTTGTTACCGCCATACTAAACACATCCTCTTGGCTCTTGACGAAGTCGCCAAATCCACAGATAATATCTATACGCCGATATTTGCTCCAAAAAAAACCCGAGTGGAGAAAAGTTGTCAGCGTCCTAAACAATTAAAATAATAGTGAGATGGAGGGAGTTATCAGTAGAAGCGTTGTACTAGAACTAGAGTTTATTTGAGTATGAAGGAGGTGCAGTCTGTCCAAAATTCCACCCATTTATGTAGGTTGCTAATAAAACTTGGAATACATATATATTACTTAAATGCCTTAAATAAGAAAAGTTACTCCGTATTTGAGATTTGAACGCCCTTGTAAAGCCTTAATGAAAGGGTGGAATTCTTTATCAGCAGCCTTTAAAGCTTTGTTGATTTCTTTATAAATCTCTTTCAACATATGGTTACCAATGCATCCGGTTTTGGTTCCTGAACAAAAAAAAAAAAAAACAATAACAATGATTCTATCAACAATTTTGTTACAAGAATAATAATGACAGAATTATAGTGGTTGTCAATGCAATACCGGGTAATGCAGTTGCTCGCACCCTAGCATCATCATCCACATTGTTGGGGGTCGAATATCCGATTACGCTTACGACAGCAAGACGACAAATAAAAGGCCCGAAAGGCCCAAGAGGCCCAAAGGCCCAGAAACTCTATAAATAGCCCCTAGGGGGCAAAGGTAAAGTGGTTGGATTCTAATTCACTCTCCCCACTCTCTCTCTATCTATCTCTCCACTTTTATATTCCACATTAAACATTATTTTATATATTTCGGTACTGACTTGGGCGTCGGAGGCTCCGCCGGGGGCAAGCCCCTCGGGCCCGGAGTTCACCTTGCAGGGCACTCATGGAGCGGGCCGGGACCCTGGAGGCCACCCCTGACGTCACTCTCAAGACCCCGAGTTTACACCCGAAACAATTGGCGCCGTCTGTGGGGAAAGATATATTACACCCATGATTACCCACAAAATAACTCCGGGAGATCCCTCCCGGCCCAATACTTGTTGAATTGAAGTGTGAGCCGCATGCCTGGAAGGAGACCTGGACATATTCCACAACTTGCGGAAAGTAGCTAGTGAAACTACTATAATTTATCCCACCGAAAAAATGACCCACCTGATTACCACTTATTTTACAAAGTCAACATACCCATCAGGAGAGGACCACTATAATTTATGTTACTTGGTCACCATTTTTGCTCAAAAAACAAGATAAAAATACAAGAAAAACAAGATGAAGGCTAAAAGCCTAATAGCTAGCTGGAGGCAACAACAAAATCAAGCGAGAACTAGCAAATAGAAAGATAAAGGAGCAGAAGAAGTCAAAGAAGTCAGAAAAGCAAAGAGGAATAGATGATAAAAATTCAGCACCAAGGAAGAAAAGAGGAAGAAATAGAAAAAAGACCATGAAGAAACAAAGAAAATACAGAGGACAATAAATGAGAAGTTCGACCTCGGTAGAGCCAGGCCATCAGTCCGGCCACCGTTGAAGCGGGTCACCCTCGACCGTCTCCGGCCTCGGTAGGGCCATGTCACTCGGTGCAGCAAGACAAAATGCACGGAAAACAAGTAAATAATGCAACAGCAAGACAGGAGAAAGTATGAAAGTGAAGAAAAGCCCAAAAATCCACCTCCCGGCCAATATAAAATCCGACGGCTATCAACCATCTCCGGCCCTGGTACGGCCATACGAGCCGGCCCGGACCACAACGAAGACCACAAAGGAAGAAGAAGGAGCAATGGAGAAAAGACGGTGATAAAGAAATACGAGCTACACATTTGTGATGCCTAGCCGACCTTTAATCACCCGAGACTCCACGAAAGCTCCACAAGAATCACCTTATACTCAAAAACCGCCATATTTATATTTGTAAAGCGAGTGATCAGGATTGTTGACACCGCGAGCTTTTCCTTGTAATTTTTGGTAGAATTTTTGCCCAGCATTTGTGTGGATTTGTATCACACAAAAGCTGGCCAGGGGGCAAGGAGGGGGGACTACCCCCGACCCCGGCTAATCACGGTAGTCTGATTCAAAAATAGGAATTTTTGAAAAATTTACTAACCTTTTGCAGGAATGAATGCAAAAAAGACCGGAAAAGGGTAAGACCTTCCAGGCAACCCATGTCTACGTACGGATGAATATCGCGCCTTGAGAGTCCATGGCCCGGGGCCTGGGCGGCTCGCGCCCTACGTATGACACATTGCCTACGTTAGGATGAATATCGCGCCTTGAGAGTCCAGGCCCGGGGCCTGGGCGGCTCGCGCCCTACGTATGGCCTTGCACAATGCTCATCCGTGGTCGTCGGGCCCGGATGAGGGTGCCCTTATGCAAAAGAGCCGGGATGTCTATGATGGCTCACGTGAAGGCCGCTCACCACAGTGTCTGATGCCGGCCTTGTAGCCGGTGGCGGCTGCGGACCTCCCATGTCTACGTACGGATGAACATCGCGCCTTGAGAGTCCATGGCCCGGGGCCTGGGCGGCTCGCGCCCGACGTATGACACATTGCCTACGTTAGGATGAACATCGCGCCTTGAGAGTCCAGGCCCGGGGCCTGGGCGGCTCGCGCCCTACGTATGGCCTTGCACAATGCTCATCCGTGGTCGTCGGGCCCGGATGAGGGTGCCCTTATGCAAAAGAGCCGGGATGTCTATGATGGCTCACGTGCCTAGGCTGCTCTGCCGCGATGTCGATCTGGGCCTTATGGCGGTGGCGGCTGCGGACCTCCCATGTCTACGTACGGATGAACATCGCGCCTTGAGAGTCCATGGCCCGGGGCCTGGGCGGCTCGCGCCCGACGTATGACACATTGCTTACGTACGGATGAACATCGCGCCTTGAGAGTCCATGGCCTGGGGCCTGGGCGGCTCGCGCCCGACGTATAGCACGTTACCCACGCATGGTCGAACATCGCGCACGGAGAGTCCACGGCCCGGGGCCTGGGCGGCTCCAGCGCCCTGCGTGCGGCACACTACCTGCGTATGGAGAGTCCATGGCCCGGGGCCTGGACGGCTCCTGCGCCCTTTACACTACCCGCGTATGGAGAGTCCACGGCCCGGGCGATTCTCTCGCGCTTTACACTACCCGCGTATGGAGAGTCCACGGCCCGGGGCCTGGACGGCTCCTGCGCCCTTTATACTACCCGCGTATGGAGAGTCCACGGCCCGGGGCCTGGGCGGCTCCTGCGCCCTTTACACTACCCGCGTATGGAGAGTCCACGGCCCGGGGCCTGGACGGCTCCTGCGCCCTTTATACTACCCGCGTACGGAGAGTCCACGGCCCGGGGCCTGGACGGCTCTGAGCTCTTTATATTACCAAACATACTGAGAGTCCCCGGCCCGAGACCTGGGCGGCTCCCGCAACCTTGATGCTACCATCAGAAGAGACCACTAACGGCCCTCGCGCCTAAGTGGCTTGCTCCGGATAAGACCATACTACGGCCCTCGTGCCTAGGTGGCTCCAATCGCGCAAATAATCCATGGCTACGTGCCGGGACAGCTCCTTTATTCCCATGACGCAGTTTACTTTGCGTCACCCTAGGCCGCGCCACGTGACCTTGTCCCGCGGCCGATCTCCTTTTTCCCGTGACGCAATTCATTCCCCGTCACCTTAGGCCGCGCCGAGTGACCGTCCCCGCGGCGCTAGCCCTTTTATTCTGTTGACGTTGTATACTCGATATCACCCCTACCCGCGCCGCGAGACTCCGACCGCGCCGCGAAACTCCGATCGCGCCGTGAGATTTCGCAGACCGCATCGCCGATCAGACTGCACGGACCCGGGTGAGACGAATATGCCCCAGACCCGAGAGGGACTGATGGTCCCCTGGGTACATGGGATGTTCCCGGCTTATGACCCTTCCGGCCCGAGGTGCTCAGACCCGGGAGACGTCACCCCCAACAACTATCGTGTAGCTTTCGATGCCTGTTTTATATTTGGTCCGTTACGGCTAGACGACCACTTTCACGCGGTACTTCTACCGCTAAGGATTCGTTTAACGAGATCTTTTTTCAATTGTATCGCCTAAGGTCAACGACTTCGCGCACTCTATTCGACGCCGACATCCGTCACCAAATCCGCATTGGTATGCGAATCCGGTGGGGGCAATTGTTGGGGGTCGAATATCCGATTACGCTTACGACAGCAAGACGACAAATAAAAGGCCCGAAAGGCCCAAGAGGCCCAAAGGCCCAGAAACTCTATAAATAGCCCCTAGGGGGCAAAGGTAAAGTGGTTGGATTCTAATTCACTCTCCCCACTCTCTCTCTCTATCTATCTCTCCACTTTTATATTCCACATTAAACATTATTTTATATATTTCGGTACTGACTTGGGCGTCGGAGGCTCCGCCGGGGGTAAGCCCCTCGGGCCCGGAGTTCACCTTGCAGGGCACTCATGGAGCGGGCCGGGACCCTGGAGGCCACCCCTGACGTCACTCTCAAGACCCCGAGTTTACACCCGAAACACACATAAATGGTGGTAAGGTCATTGTTGAGATTCAGCCTGATCCCCTTCAGTGTGCATTCAACCGCCATGAGACCTATATCCCTACAAATAGTAAAGTGAAATTAAAAATGTCAAACGTGTTAACGTGATGTGAATAAAACAAGGGGTGAATTGAAAAAGAAAACATACTAAGTAGTTAAGCGATAACAGTAGTAAGTAGTAACACAGTTGCCAAAAAAAGTACAGTAGCAAATAAAAGTAACAGCCATATGAAGAAGAATTAAAAGAAGCAAAGTCATCGAGTCAGCGACCTGCTGGAAAACGAGGGGGGCTGGAACGAGTCCCTAGTGTAGGCTTGCACTCCCAACTAGGGCTCGCTTGCATCATCGATTAGGAATTTCAAATGGCGGATGCCCGTTGTGCGAAATTCGAGAAGAAACTGACCTGCACCTTTTTAAGGAGTGCGGTAGAATATATGAAATCTGGGAAAGTGTGGAGCTGGAAGAGGTGGCCGACATTGTGGGTGACTCGGTTGAGCAGTGGATCAACAGTGTGTGGGCTACTTTACGGGTTAGTGATAGACCGAAGTTCATGACGACGGTGTGGGCAATCTGGAAAGCTTGTGGAGTGTGTCATTACCACCATAGCCGAACTCGACAGTCTGACCACCTGTAATAGTGTATGCGGGATGGCAGAGCGGGGACATCACGATACATGGGTGGGGCCAGAGGGTGAATGCTTGAAAATAAATGTTGATCCGTGTGTCTTCGAGGGTAGGGGTCAGGATATGGAGCTGTGGCGAGATCAGCGATGGGTGTGGTGCAGTGGTGTGTAGTAGAGCAGGACAAACGGGAAGATGAACTGAAGGTTGCTGAAACTCACGCCTTTCTTGTAGCTCTAGAGGTTGCAAGTGAGAAGGGACATAAGGTGATTCGTGTAGAAGGGGACTGCAAACAAGTGGTGGATGTGTTGCGTAACTCGGAAAAAGGTCGAGGACCATTTTATCTGATCTTGGCTGATATCAGGACCCTTGCGGCTAGTTTCGAGTCAGTTACGTGGTCTTTCACAGGGCGTAACCACTACAACAAATTAACACTTGGGTCACGAATTATGCCACGGTAATTAGTGAAACGTGGCATAATTTGCTTTAGCCATGGAAAAAACTATTTTGATTGGCCACGGGAGAAATTTATGCCACGGAAGAAATATGTCGTGGCAAATAATCACTTGCCACGGGAAAAAGTTGAAATCGTGGCAAAAACATTCAGTTAGCCACGATTATAATTTTTTCCATGGCGCAAGTGAATATTTGCCATGACATCATTTTTTTAGTGGCAAAATTTGTTTTCTTTTGTTATGTTAGATTATAACTTGTATGCCACAAAATAAAGCTAAAATAAACCGATACACGATAATATGAAAAAAAATTTCCGTGGCAAAGTGTCATAGCCACGGAAATTTAGTACTTGCGCCACGAATTTTGCCCTAGCGCAAGTGACAAATTGTTGTAGTGAACGACAATAAGGTGGCCCATGAGCTTGCTCGTTTGCAACCATGGGAGGAGGGTAGACGAATGTGGGTCGATGATGTACCTATTTCTATTATGTCTGCTCTAATCAACGATTTGAATGCAATAAATCCGTAGTAAACTAAACTAAACAAAGGGAAGTAAACTTACAGCATAATCTTTTTGACTTTATCAGTCAATACTCCATTTGGCGGCGGTTGTTGCTGGTTGTTCGTCCCGCCGGTACCGCTTGGTCCTCCCGATCCACTCGATCCGCCGGACCCACTAGCCCCGCTGGTACCGCTTGGTCCGCCCGACCCACTCGCTCCCCCGGGCCCACTCGCGCCGCCTATACCGCTTGGTCCGCCCGACCCATTCGCTCCCCCGGTCCCACTCGCCCCGCCCGACACGGTCGGTCTTCTCTCGACCAATGTGGATTTGTTTGCCGCAATGTAGTCTTTGAGTGTCAAAGTTCCCGTACAAAATATCACATGTTCGTGGTTTTCGAATTTTACGGGTAACAAACTGTTTGAAACCATGAGAATTGTACGTATCTTGCGTTGTTTGTCGGTTGCACCTACGCCAAACTTTTCGATAACGAAGTTCGTGTACGCGTAACGACGACATAACAACTCGGCTTTTTTTATCCCTCGTCGTTGCTTTGAAACGCGCTCCATTATCCTTCATGTTCTTTATTTTTGGTTTTGGTGTTTCTTTGTTTTTGTTTCTTTAAAATGAGAAACAATGTATAATATTTTATAGAGTTCAAAATGCATGTTTCCGTATCCATGCAAAAAGTTATCATATTTTCATTTTCTTCTCATTCATCCTCACTCATAATTTTCAATCATGTTCATCATCCGCCATAATCATCATCGTTTCATCGTTCACCAGTAGTCGGCATTATCAACTCATACCTTCAATCACCGCCGCTATTTTTCCAACTGGCCACAACCGAATGCAGCTGGTCGGCTGCGTTTTTCGGCCAATTTTCTTGCCCTCTCGATCTTAATCGTCGTTGTTTCTCGTGTCTTTGTCTAATTCTTCAAGTAATTAAGGTTTGACTTGTGGAAGCACGTGAAGTGGGTTTGGACTTTGGAGTATTATTTTCTACAATAAATCTCCCTTAACACCAAAACATACGTCTTAAGGTTAAGACGGGTCAAATTTGACCCGTTTTGACCCATTAACGGTCACAGAGGAATATAATTTCAGGTTTAACTCAAAAAGTCACACGGTCTAACACATCCGGTTGGGACTTCATACGCCAATATTTGCTCCAAAAAATACCCGGGTGGAGAAAAATTTTCAGCGTCCTAAACAATTAAAATAATAGTGAATAAAGAATTAACGATAAAAAATGATGAAATAATAATAATACAACGAAAAAAAGACTCTCAACTTACGGTATTATAGTGTGGATATTGCCTCTATTTCAACTTTATCTTTCCACTTAGACTTACACCAATCTCCTAGACGATCTTTTAAACGTTACATTTTACATCTAAACGTTCATATTTGTTTGACAAGAATGTATTGTTTTGGAAAGTATTTTGGATGACAAAAGTACATATTTTGACAAACGTATTTTGGATGACAAAAGTAATGTATCTTTAGTTTGTTGACGAACTTTTTCTACATATTTCTCATTACAAGTTTATTTAGCCACAAATTATGCCACGAAAGTTGTTAAATGTGGCAAAATTTTAAAAAAATTATGTTGCGAGACAATTTATGTCGAGACAAATATTCACATGGACCACGAAATTTGTTATACTCGCAACGAATACATATTTTAGCGACGAATTAAGTCACACAAATTACAAAAATATCCGCATAACCACGAGGTAAGTCACAGGCAAATATTCCAAATATTAGGTGAAAAAAGTGCGGGATGGTTTCAACGCTTTCTTAATTGTTAGACGTATACCTTACGCTTTGTAAAAGCATTGCTAAAGGGTCTAACAGCACGATCTACAGTTGTGTACGTATTTTTACTTACTTTTGTTTATTGTAATATCCTCAATTACATAAATTAATTCGTTAGATACATACATATCTCGGTGTTCAAATTTGGTAAAAACATTTATAGCAAGCGAACAAGTGGTTTTTATCGACAAAAAAATGATGAGATTAACTACATCATTATATAATCAGAACCTAAACTCAACCCACGGCTCAACCTTCTCTACTGCTACGTAGAGTTCCATCATTATGTTCGGGAAGTTTTCGTCGAAGTATTTTACCATTGAAATCCGGTCTGAAAATTGTCTCTGAAAAATTGCAATCAGAAAAAAACGTCAATCATATTTCCGATTCTTTCATAAAAGACTGGACAGAAAAAAAAAGAAAAAAAAAAAAAGAAAAAAAAAGTGAATTTTCAACGTATACCTTCAATTTCTCGAAGTAGATCATGCATGCCCTCAGACATCGTAACAATTCATTCACTATAAGGACGTTACAAGTTGGAGAAGGTCCTGGTGGTACCAAGTGTCCAATCATTAGATCCCGGGGTACCAATGATTTCCACTACAGAAGATTATGCGAATCTGATACTGCCGTAACAAACACGTCCGGTTGGGACTTGACGAAGTCGCCAAATCCGCAAATCACATCCATACGCCGATATTTGCTCCAAAAAAACCCGACTGGAGAAAAGTTGTCAGCGTCCTAAACACAATTAAAATAATAGTGAGATGGAGGGAGTTATCAGTAGAAGCGTTGTACTAGAACTAGAGTTTATTTGAGTATGAAGGAGATGCAGTCAGTCCTAAATTCCACCCATTTATGTAGGTTGCTAATAAAACTTGGAATATATATATATATTACTTAAATGTCTTAAATAAGAAAAGTTACTCCGTAATTGGGATTTGAACGCCCTTGTAAAGCCTTAATGAAAGGGTCTAATGAAAGGGTCGAATTCTTTATCAGCAGCCTTTAGAGTTTTGTTGATTTTTTCATAAATCTCTTTCAACATGGTTACCAATGCATCCGATGTTGGTTTCTCACCTGAAAAAAAAAAAAAAAAAAAAAAAAAAAAAATAAAACCATTACCTTTTACATCTAAACGTTGATATTTTAAAAGCTCGACAATGAACCGAGCTGATAACGAGCTTTTTAAATTGAAGCTCGAGCTTGGCTTGTATAATATTTTAAGAGCTCGACCTCACATTTGCCTCCTATTATACTTTCGAACACAAAATGTCGTTATTTGTGGTTTGTTGACGAACTTTTTATACCTAATTCTCATTACAAGTTTATTTAGCCACGAATTATATGCCACGAAAGTTGTTAAATGTGGGAAAATTTTAAAAATTATGCTACGAGAAAATTTATGTCGAGACAATTATTCACTTGCAGCACGAAAATTGTTATACTCGTGACAAATACATGTTTTAGCGACGAATTAAGTCACACTAATGACAAAAATATCCGCACAACCACAAAAATGAGTCACATTCGTGGCTTTTATCCTAAATATTAGGTGAAAAAATTGCGGCATGATACTTTTAATGTTGTTGGTACAAAATGTTGAAAATTTTATCCTAAATAACCACGAAAAATTTTTAGCGGCGAATTGAATCATAAATGACAAAAATGTGCGCATAGCCAAGAATTTAACCACGAAGTGAGTTACATTCGTGGCAAATATTCAAATATAACGAACTTTTAATGTTGTTGGTACAAAATGTTGAAAATTTTCGGGAAGTTCTCATCGTAGTATTTTACCATTGAAACACGGTCTAAAAATCGTCCCTGAAAAATTGCAATCAGAAAAACGTCAAGCAAGTTTCTTATTCTTTCATAAAATTGTTATACTCGTGACAAATACATTTTTAGCGACGAATTAAGTCACACTAATGACAAAAATATCCGCATAACCACAAAATGAGTCACATTCGTGGCTTTTATCCTAAATATTAGGTGAAAAAAGTGCGGCATGGTTGCAACGCTTTCTTAATTCTTAGACGTATAGCTTACGCTTTGTAAGAGCACTGCTAAAGGGTCTAATAGCACGATCTACCGTTGCGTACGTATTTTACTTAATGTCAGTTTTTATATACCTTGTTTAATCTTTTTACAACATGAATTAACAAAGGTCATTGCAATATGCTCAGCCTAACATAAATTAATTCATTAGATAGATACATATCTCGGTGTTCAAATTCGGTAATAATGACGCCTCCGTCGTTCGATACGAAATCGTATCAATATCCAAGATGGGCCGAATACCCCGTGGAATGAAATGGTGAATCGTTAATAAAATACTCCATATTAGCCTCAAGAATTCAATAATCCAAGGTCATAAGCGTCGGCCTTGGTAACTAATGATGACGCCCTATATTCACAAAGGCATCGTTGGTCGACGCACTTAATGAGTAAAATCTAGATTGAAGATGATTCGGGTTTGTCGATCCGAGTTCCTTGACTACGATAGGATAAAGAAAATTTGGTAGCAATTTTTTTTTCTTTTTGGCGGCTTCGAACTCATCATAAAGGGCTCAAAATGATTGGGCATAGGCAGCCCATCGTAGCTCGTTCCACTTCTTAAGGAGATGGCGTTGGCGGTCTCATGAGGTTGCTTGGGCTGAGACGGAAGTGATCCGGGTGCTCTCGTGTTGCTAGATGACGCTAATTGAGCCAATTGGGTATCCATGGCCTTGTTGTGAGCAACCAAGGATTGAATGGTAGCGTCTTTAGCTTATGCCTCCTTCTCCATTTTGGCCATCATAGCCTCTTGGTTCTTTTGCATGGCGAACATCATGGCTTTCATCTCGGCCATGGGATCGGAGGCGGGTTGAGGAGCAACGGGTGCTTGAAATTGTGGTCTAACAAAACCGGGTGGATTGTAGGGGCGAGGAGCATTATACGGGGTAAAGTTTTGTTGTGGGCTGTTTTGAGGTTGTTGTTGTTGGGGATTCAAGACATTTTGGCTCTTGTAGGAAAGGTTTGGATGATTCCTATAGCCTTCATTGTAATAATTCGAGTAGGGATTGTTTTGTTGAGATTGAAAAGCATGGACATGGTGTACATTAGATTGAAAGTTCATACCTCGGCATTCCATGGAAGCGTGACCGGATGCTCCACAAGAATCACATGATGGCTCAAAAGTAGTATGCATAGCGGCCACCGATTGTCCTCGAGCTTGGGAGGAACTAGCTTGCATTTGGCTCATCATCATAGTGGTCATCGCATCCACCTTCGTCGTAAGTAAAGCCACTGCGTCAACGTCATGCTTGCCTCCACTCCTAGGAACGTTCCTAGCATTACCATATTGAGCATCGTGAATGGCCATGGCTTCGATTGTGTCAAAGGCCTCCTCAACATTTATGTTGTCAAATCTCCCGCTCGCGGCCGAGTCAAGCACTTGGCGAGACTCATTGTACAATCCATTATAGAATTGCATAACCAAGAACCATTTGTCGAGGCTATGATGAGGACATTGGCGTTGGAGCTCCTCGTATCGTTCCCAAGCATCAAATAAGCTCTCATCTCCACGTTGGCGAAAGCTAGTGAGTTGACTTCTAAGCATTGCCGTCTTCTCCGGTGGGAAGTATTTTTGATAAAAGGCCAACGCAAGAGTACTCCAATCGGTCACCCCATGAGCAACTCGATTCAACGAGTTGAGCCATAGCTTTGCTTTATCCCTAAGTGCAAACGGGAAAAGCATTTCGCGGATTTGATCTTGTGTGACTCCGGCTTGCTTGATTGTTGAGCAATAGTCGCAAAAATTTTGCACATGGAGGTTAGGATACTCTCCGGGGCTTCCCCCAAACTGACTTCGCTCGATCAAGCTAATGAAAGCCGGCTTGATCTCAAAATTATTGGCCGCAATAGCCGGCATAGCATTTCCGGTTGGAATTTGAGCCGCGGTAGGCTTCGAGTGATCCGAGAGCTTCACCATGACTTTAGGTGGTGGTGGTTCAAGTTCAATGTGAGCTTCCTCGGTGGATGAAGCTTCAAGTTGCTTTAGTAGACTCTTGCGCGCAAGGAAAGTACGCTCCGGTTCAGGATCAAATTGAATGTCCTTATTAGCTTGAGACGTACGTGATTTCCTGACCATACACAACACTAGAGAAGCTTTGAGAAGCGGCCTCAAGGAATTGAGGTTCCTTGAGACAAAAACAAAAGACTAGAAACAAGCAAACTAACAAAAAGCAAAAGTCGTCTCCCCGGCAACGGCGCCAAAATTTGATAGGCTCGGTCGCACTCACCTAATCAAAAGTAATCCTGACAAACCTAAGGGTAGTTAGGGTAAGTCGGGGTCGAGTCCACAAGGAGAGGGTTGCAATTGTAGGTTACTTATGGAGCGTTTCAAGTCTTGATCGGTTCGAATGTTGTTGGGTTTACTAAGGCTATAGCAAGGAAAGGGTTTAACTTATGGGAAAGAAGTCTAAAAAGTTGGGCTAGGCAAAGGTAAGGTTAGGTCTAGGTATGATGATCGGGTTGAGTAGGTAATCGCACTTGCTAAGGATATAGCTCGTCCTCTCGGTCTTAAGCTTCCTCTAGGTCTCGAATGCGGGCTCTCGCAACTTACAAACGAGGGTCCTATTGTTTAGTCTCGCGCCTACCCTAGAACTAGGCTTTCGTTCTTAAGTTCAAGGGTGCTAGATACTCGCTAAAACGTGATCAAGGAATCAACGAGGACAATCAAGCAAGGACTAAACAAAGCAAACGCAGAAACCTAACTCAAATGATCATAAACATCAACCAAAACCAACACCCATGATTCACCCTTCTCCCTAGATGAATAAACTACTCACACATGACGGAATTGATAATCAAAGCAATTGAAATAGATGGAAATATGATCGCAAACAATATATAATGAAATTATAATGAAAAGAGAGAAGTATGAAACAATACCTAATCAGAAATCCAAAGAGAAATGCAAGAACAAAGACAACAATTACCAAATAGGATGATCAAACAACGTTTTCGAGTCGGGAATTTGAAATACAAGATGCAAAATGCTTCAAGCCCTAAGTTTTTGATAGAAAGTACTTCTAAGTGTCTACAATATGCTGTAAAAATTTCGTGCAAAGTTATAATGTTTAACCCCTTCAAATAGACGAAGTATTTAAAGCACATGAGGAGTCGGAGGTCGTCCCTGGGGTCCGGGACAGCCATCCCGACCGGGACAAGGAGGAAGTTGGTCCCAATAGCACGGGACACTCATCCCGTGGCTTACAGCTCATTTGCTCTTCTTTGCTCCTTCATTCTTGTACTTAGTTTTATTTGCTTTATTTGTCGTCCCAAGGCTTAGGGACGAGGCTCATGAGTAGGGACGAGTCTTAGGATGAATATGAGAGCTTCAAATCCCGTCCCAAGGTCCCAAGACACCTTCATTTGTTGAAACGAGGCTCGTGCGCAAGCGAAACGCAACGAAACCAACTCGAAACACTTCAAAACTTCACGAAACTTTATGAAACTTCACGAAACTTCCCGACAAGCATCCTAAACTCCAAATTAGCGCGTTTCCCTACAAAATAGACACAAAAACGCAGCAGGGCCAAAACGGAGAGAAATAGGAAGCGAAACGCAAGTAAAAGCACGGGAAACGCGAAGTAAAGCTCGTGAACAAGGGGCTAAAAGTACGTAAATATATGACACATCAGGCTATAAAACTGTTAATTGTTATATAATTTCCTTTAAAAGTGCTTTTGAATGACAATAATTCTACGGCTATAAAAATTATGCTACGAGACAAATGATGTCGAGACAAATATTCACTTGCACGAAAAATATTAGCGGCGAATTGAGTCACAAATGACAAAAATGTGCGCATAGCCACGAATATAACCTCGAGTGAGTTACATTCGATAAGATTTGAAGAGATGTTTAATTTTATTGATTGTAATTGCAAAGGAGATACAAGTATTTATAGGGTACATATACACAATATTAAGGAAAACTACTCCCCCCGTTCCAGTGAATTGCTTACAGTTTGACTTTTTTGTGAGAGAGATTTGAAAAAAGTGTAAACAAATGACTGAGACAGAGGGAGTAACATAATCTAACACTAAGATTTTAGGAAAGCATAAAATACAATGTAGGTAACTGCAGGTATTATATACACAGAATATAGAAATAAATCTAATGACTAACACGCCCCCGCAAGATGGACGTGTCGCAGGACAGCCAATCTTAGAGCGTAAGTCCTCAAAATGAGGACGAGCTAATGGCTTCGTGAAAAGATCAGCTAACTGATCAGTAGAGGAAATGTGCTGGATACGAAGTTTGCGGGGACGAACACGTTCTCGAACAAAATGAAATGCAAGTGCGGCGTGTTTTTATGCGAGAATGGAAGATGGCATTAGCGGAGTAATGAGTTGGCCCAAGATTGTCACAGTAGGCAATAAGAGGCTGTACGTGAGATATACCGAGATCAAGCAGAAGCGTGTGAACCCAGTCAACCTCAGCCGTTTGTCAACAATGGCTCGAAATTCGGCTTCATTGGAAGAGCGATCTAGAGTATGCTGTTTGCGAGAGGACTAAACAATAGAATTGCGACAGAGATAAACAATGTAACCAGTAGTCGAGATATAGTCGTCTTTGTCACCAGCCCATTCCGCATCACAGTAGTCATGAAGAGTGAGAGGAGTGTTACGATATAATTGCAGACCGACATTTTGAGTACCATGTAGGTAGCGAAGAAGCCGTTTGAGAGCAAGCCAATGAATGTTAGTTGGATTGGGCAAAAATTGAGCCAGTTGATTCAAGGTGAAAGAGATATCAGGACGAGTGAGAGAGAGATATTGGAGGCCCCCAATCACGGAACGATATTCAGACGCATTCGGTAGGGACGCCCAAAACTCTATGTCTCGGTAGGGACGCCCATCTCGGTGGCCAGGGACACTGTCCCGGTAGGGACACTAAGCCCGGTCCTTAGGGACGCGCCTAAACTCTTCGACTACTTAGTTTCATTCGTGTATTTCATTGGGGATTGTTCATATTTTCACCTAAGCTTTTACATACTCCTAAAACACTCCTAGAAATACCTAATTAGTTTATTCTTGATTTCACTCTTTTATTTTGGTTGTAATTTCATTCCCGACTTGAGAATTGTTTTAGTTGCAATCCTTGTTGAATTCATCCTCTATCTCCTTTTTGTTGGTATTGTTTTCTTCTCATTTTTTATTTCAATTTTAATTTCATTTGCTTATGATCATGAGTTCCTTTGTTTGCCTTGCTTTAGTTGTCATTTCTATCATATGTAAGTAGTTCCCTTCTCTAGGGAGAATGGTGAATCATGGGTCTTTGTTTAGGTGATTGTTGATGGTCATATGAGTTAGGGTTTTACACCTTGTTCTGATTATCTTGCTTGATTGTTGTTTGTTGATCATTGGTCATGTTTAGCAAGCTTTTTAGCACCCTTGAACTTAAGACCGAAGGCCTAGTTCAAGAAGAGGCGCAAGACTATCAATAGGATCCTTGTTAGTAAGTTGCGAGAGCCCACTAACGAATCCTAAAGGAAACTTAAGACCGAGAGGACGAGTTGTATCCTTAGCAAATGTAATTCCCTACTCATTCCGATTACCAACCCATAGCTAAGCACTTCCCATGTTGAGCCCGACTCCCTAAACCTTTTCTCCATAAGTTAAACCCTTTTACTACGCTCTAGCCATAGAAAACCATCCAAACCTCGAACCGACTAGTCTAGAATCAACCCATGAGAAACCTACAATCACAACCATCTCCCGGCCCTATGGTTTACGATCCCGACTTACCCTATCTACCCATTAGATTTGTCAGGTATTTTTGATTAGCTGACATGACTAAACCTATCACCTACTCGTTGCAATATTTTGCTATCAAGCCTATCATGTTTAGCAACAAACGTAGGAGAATTTGAAGCATGAATTGAACATTATCGTCTAGATGTATAACACTTCTAACGATACTTACAATCTACCCTATGATTCAAATGATATTATTTAATCGACATGACTTTTTGTTTCAAATTGTCGCATCTCTTCATCTTTATGTAAAGAAAATTAATATTGAAGGTAATATTGCGATTTCTCAGGCACATCGTGCACAGCAAAACCAACATAAACTCCTAGTAAACTTTTTGTTTCTACGCTTATAAATTAGAGGTGCGGACTTGTTTTATCTACTGAGAAATCTCGTGTAACCCAAAGCTATAAGAATTGTAGTATTGCAAACATGGGACCCTCAATGTTGTCATATTCGAGACCGACATCAAATCGTTACATCCTACCATGATAACGTCTAGAGTTCTACTAGTACAGCAGAAGAGCGAGTATAACGCTGTAATGGAACATCTTGACAGGAAATCAAGGTTACTGGTTGATCTTATACGCCAGCTTCAATCTCGTCGCTGTTCACTGCTGCTCCGTTAGGGGTACCTTCAGAACGCAGCTGTGATGAGACATCGTCGATGGCAGAATTCAACTGCTCAATTTTCTCGGTCAGGATTTTACGGGTTTTCTGTTCAGTTCCAAATGATGATCAGAAATGCACAGTGCGTGAGTAACAAGCGATGAGAAAAAAACCCATTTACCTCCAAAGCTTTCTCCTCGTCGTAAATAAATTTTGGCAGTTTCCGCATCAAATCCTTTTTGTCAGGCATGTCAGCTCCCGCCAGAGCCTTACTTATCTGTCATGAAGTAAACAACAGAAGCATTACCATTACTTGTACGAAAG
The DNA here is from genome assembly GCA_023091065.1 of Dianthus caryophyllus. Taxonomy (NCBI): domain Eukaryota; kingdom Viridiplantae; phylum Streptophyta; class Magnoliopsida; order Caryophyllales; family Caryophyllaceae; genus Dianthus; species Dianthus caryophyllus. Next base: position 2,124,476 of record CM041526.1, on the reverse strand, counting down.
AATTTGGAGGGAAAAAGTGAACAAGAAAAAAGGTCGCAGGTTCACGTGTTTGAATAGGTTGGATTGGAGATTTGGAGGGAATTTGAGAATCAGTTTCACACGATCTGGTATGAACACATTATGCGACATGAAAAACCCCGTTAAGTGATACTCCATTTACGTGAATCAGTTGGTCTTATTTGTCAAAATATGAGTAGTAAAGAAGAACAGTTGTGGACACACATAAGACTCGATGTTGAGATTCACCTTAGAAGCCTACCTGAGGTGCATATACGGAGGCAAGGGTACCAACGACCAGTCCTCCGAGAATGAAGCCCCCAACAAAGGCACCTGCATTATTAGGTCTTCCGCCATCACTGTGACAGGGATAAATAAAATACACGCGTTAACATGAAGAACAAATCCTTTACTGATCTGCTGAATAGAGCATGACAGTATTTATCTACTCATATTTATCAGCTTCACACTTCCTGTGATGAGAAAATGAGCAACAAAAAACCAAAAGAATACTGAACACCGGAAAATGTAATAGAGAGGCTCGGACGGGTTGGAAAGTATTAATTCAATATCCAATTTGCAGTTTTTAATAATTGTAAATTTGTAACAGCTTTATTCGGAAAACGAGAAGCTCAAATTTATTTACCGATAGTGGCCATTCAGAATTTCAGATGCGACAGCAACAGAATACCTGTATGTGGCCTGCACAACAAGAGGTGATCGTGCTGCTTTTCTGGTGCAGAGTGGAGTTGGACACAATTTAGTGGGGCACAAGAACCCAACATCTACCGACTTCAAAGACGAGCCTGTAACACGCATGCCAGAGTAATAAACATTGTAAGGAATGCTGATACAAAAATATAGTCGTAGATATGAGCCTCGACTAATGCTCAGACGATTGACTTGTTGGACCAGATGAGTCAAATAAGTACCTTACTTCTGGTATTCTAGCCTTCTAGCCGTGATATTCAATTGTGAATAGTTTTTGCAATCTCAAAATTTGGTGGTGTACTACAACACAACGACGCTTTTAAATTTGAATTTTATCGTCAAATCAGTTGTATAAATCATCAGCCGTGTTGGCACACCGGTTGATACAGGTCAAGTATAGGCTATTTAATTTTTGGTAGATGTTTGGAACATATTGGCATGATCGATGGAAAATCATTTGCTACACAAGTGGTATTCAATACTCTATAGCATTCTTCAAATATGCAATGCCAAATAGTTTGAAAAGATAGACTACTTATGCCATGTATCCCATCTACGTGGCGAATTTTTCCGCGTACTAGAGGAAGCTATGTCATTTGATATCCTTATGTGCATTGCAAATATGAATCGTACCAAACTAATATCTTACAATAACAATCACTGCCTTACCATGTGACATAATGTTCAACACTTAACTACTACTCTAACACAGTCACCGTCGCTGGGTATCTCACGACTTACAAGGATTTCATGATTTCACATGAAATTCAAAGTGATAAGGTAAGGGTAGACCAAGAAGTAGATCAAACCAGTCAGGTTTGGTTGGCCAATTTTGGCCGTCTTTGGAGAATTTCTACGTTGAATTACTTCTGGTTTTAGTTTGCGTCTGCAGCTAGATCCCTTGGGCTACGGGTCACTTAGGGTCAAGCCATTTTCACATATTGGCTTACGGGGGTTCAAGTCCAGTCATTGCAAGTCATCGAGTCATTCATTTTGGGTTGCATCAATATCGGCTTCAACCAAGTTCGTTTGAGTAGGGTTAGGGTCGAATCGGATTTTGAGGCATACGCGGGTTGTTCATGCATGTAGGGTTACTAATAAGAAATGTGATTTCAAAACATGAGAGCAAAGTGAAAGCATATCCATAAAGCTACGACTCGGCTCATAACTAACAGTGAACCGAAAAGGAAATATATCATAGCAACTGAACGTAGGGATAAAAGTTATTCCTCCAAGCTATATCACTCGTCTCAACTAATCGTCACACAAGCAGTTGACATACCACGTAATGTATGTAACTAGGTTAGGTCCATCCATCTAATTTATAAATTTTACAAGACACAATTATATGGAACTAAACGGATTACAAAAACTCTCAACACATTTCCGCTAGACGGAGTGGAGTAGCAATAAACAACCGAACTCATGTATTTCACACCTCTTATACTCAACTTCTAAATCCCGAAACTTTCCAAGGAAATTCAGAGAGAAATGAGCTCAACTAGTCGACAATTATGCTCAGCACATCCAAGAACACTAGGCTTCAAATAAGTAATAAATATACACGGAAAAAGCTATGTTCTGAGACGGTCTCATTATCGGTATTTAGTGTTCATTTCCTTTTCGGTATGAGACGGTCTCGTACAAGAATTCGTATACATTTACTTGATTATATGAAGATTGATGGATCAAACTCCATCTATTATCCCACAAAATAGCTACATACTCTTCATTTAACACCAAATTCCATGAAACATTCAACTAAAACTTCAACCAAAAAAATAAAAATAAAACAAGTACACAAATTCACCAACCACATCAAATAAAACATCCAAAAGATTGTGATTTGTGATTTCATCACACAAAAAACATGAGCAATAACTGAATAATCCAACAAAAATTATAGTACAACTACTTAAAAATAGAGCAAATCTATATAAACATGATCAAAAGATCAAATCTTTCAATAAATACAGATAAATTACTCCTGAAATAAAAAAGACATCAACTTTTCAAACAATTCTCAGTGCACACAGCTAAAACTGTGTGATTTCATCAACCAAAAAACATGGGCAATCATTAAACATCCATCTAATAATTAAAAAAACTACCAAACAAAACTATTATAGAAAAAAAAGATGAAAAAGATGAAATCTTTGGATAAATAGTAATGGGTAAGAATAAAGAATTACCAGAAGATAAAATTAGAGGAGAATTATGAGCCAAAATTAGAGAATTTGATATGCAAGTCATGTTGTGAGCAAACCCAAAATCAAAATCAAGTGAAATTTAATGAGATGATGAAAAAAATAATAATGGAGAGGAAATCAAAGGTGGTGGATAATTGCTTTCGATGATGTCCAAGTCCTAAGTCATTTCTCTAGTGATGTAACTACGGGTCCGCCTACAGGTTCGATATATATCACTTTGAAAGTGGAAGGTGGTGAGATACTGAGATTTGAACCCGTGATTGTGCTTTGATATCATATGGGGAACCAATTCAAAAAAGCTTAATTTGAAGGTTGTAGGCCCAAGATCGATTATATACTCTAACAATTTTTTTGAAAGTTGTATATGAGAATAATAAGTAATCATAAACTTGTGACGAGATAAATGAATAATACTCAGTATGTAATTAGTTAATTACAGTTGTTTCTGGATGACGATGACTGCAATGGAGTAACTTATGACTTATGAGTAATCGTATTTTGTATTATGTCATGCAAGTAAATGAAATCCTTCTATGTTTCACTAATCACTATAGTTTTATTTTTCGGCAGAAGCGCCATTACAACTTAGAGTGATTCAACCTCGAGATAATCGCCAGTGCAGATTCTCCGTCTCCGACCACTGCGCCGTAACATCTTCGGTACTAATCACTATAGTGTGGCCAACAAATTCAAAGATATTACAGAGTACTTTAGTATTCTCTATCATCGTATATAAGGTTCGGCCATCTATTTAATGTACTACGTACATGTTTTTGATGATTTCAAGTGGTGTTGTTGGCTTTGCCTCTTTGGTGCCTATGTACACTTTATCATGAAGAAGTTTATTAAAAATCGTAAGGATCTCTATCATTGTGTCTATCAGGTAGAGCATATATATTTTTAGTTTAGAAAGAATACTTCGATCGAGTGATATTTTGAGTTGGTGAGTGATGAATGAAACTTTATTTAACTTATCAACCATTCATTATACTCGCATCATTGCATCATCCATCTAGTCGGGCTTCAGATATCTTTCTGTGCTATGTGGGTAACTTTGTAACTGACATTCTTAACTATTACTTTCTCCTAAAGTCTTAATCACGTGGTTTGCAGCATAATCATATCAACATTCTATCGATCTTTCTCCCTAAACCACCCATCACAGATCCATGACGAATGACACAAAATTCAACGTACCACCCATTTTCCATTTTTGTCACCATTTAATGGCAAAATTACTAAACATATCAAAGCAAAATTTATTATATAATTCTATAAACAGATTTTCCAAACATGTACATGAGATACACATGATAAAGATAAAAAAGTAAGTATTTTCTTAAATCATTCCCTTTAAAAGATTAGTTATTCTGATTTTCAAAATCTCAACGCAAAGTTTTTTAGAAATATTTTCCCATTTAATTTCTTACCATACATATCCAATAGGAGGCACTAGACTATTACAACGGGAAAAAAGAGAATCGAACCTGAAACTTACTACTCAGAATATCTCAGTTCTAACCACTAAGCCATAATATTATCGGTTCTATAAATAATTAATTAATGTACACAAAGAAGGTGACCTAAAATTGCTAAAAGAGAGCATGGATTATTGGGAAATAGGAAGGGCCGAATTTTAAAAATGTGCGTGCCGGTTTCCACGGTTTTCTGCAGCACTCTCAAAAACTTCACTTAAAAGTTAATAAAACAAACAATGAAACACACAAACAAATCCTTCTTTTTTTTTCTTGTTAATTAAAGTTTTTCTCATGTTTAGTTGTTTGTTTAATTTAGGTACATTATTTAATCCATTACTATTTCAGTGCTTTCACTATTACTCCTTGATTTTCTATCATTAGTGTATGTGTTTAACACCTAATTAAATTAAAATTAAATTAATTAATTACTCTAAATTTGTATTTATATGGTACCATTTTCTGGGAATAATTAATTTCTTCTTCAGTCAACACTTACCTTTTTTTTTTTTTTTAATTGTGTTTTGTTTTGTTTTCCTTTTTTTTTTTTTCCTTCAATTATTTCTTTTTGTGTGTGAAATTATGCTTTCCAAACCCTAATTTTATCACAAAGATTGTAACTTTGCTTCATGGGTTTTGTTTAAATTTGATTTTGATTAGTGGGTAGTTTCAGAATTTTGAAGTAGCATTTTATATTTTGAGATTTTTGGGTTTTATTTAAGAAAAAAAAGAGTATTTTTTTATATTTTTTTTTTCTTTTTTTTTTCTTTTTTGTTTTGGAGAAGAAGTGTTGGGTGTTTTGGATGCACTTGATTGAACATTGATTATGGCTAGACGTCACGGGTGGGAACTTCCTGCACATCATTTGCAGGTACATTATTTCATATTTTATTTCATCAATTCATTATGATTATTATTGATATTGATATTATTATTATAATTGTTATTAATATCATTATTATTATTGTGAATATACTAATAATAATAAGCAGAAGATATATAGAAGTTAGGTTGATAATGTTTGTTGTTGTAGAGGGTGCATACTGCATAATGTGATTAAATTTGTATGATATACGCTTATGACGGGTTATTTACGATTAAAATGTGACCTTTATAACAATTTTTGAATTTAAGTTAAGCTTTAAAAGTGGTCAATTTACTAATAATGGTGAAAATATATATTATAATGATCAAATAATCCTTATTGTTTTTATTTGGGGGTTCAATGATTGATATGTGGTTTGGTGAATGCTTAACTGCTAAATCATTGAAATTGTCAGTTTTCTTCTACAAGTATTTTGTTATGTTCTGCACTTGGCTGCTTGTTTTCTGTAGATTTATGTTGGTGATGTTTTGTGTTCCCTTTTTCGTTTGTTTGTTTGGGTATTGATTACAAACTGGTTTTTAGCATTCTCTTAGTCTCTTTACGTATACGGTTTCGGTCTCTTCGTTTCCATATGTTTCGGTGTATTGTCGTGATGAGACAGTCAGCGGGTTACTCTTTCTATCAGTGTTCGACCTATACATCGTTGGAGATTTGGAGGGATGTTATATGAGCTATTGTTTAACTCAGTGTGGTTTACTGTAGTTGAGCAGTAAGAAGCAAGTTACTTCTAAGTAATTATGCCCTATTCAATCATAATTTTTATTAGGGTGGAAATTTCTGGGATATTTTCTGCAGAATTTGGAGAATAACTACCTATCACTTGTCTCTCGAAAAGAATCTGTCTGTTGACGACTATTTGGTCAGTTTTTGTGCAAAGTTGAACAATCGATACTTCGTAATTTAGTTTGAGAGAGTGTGCCTCAGGCATGCCTCCACAATTCACAGTTAGGCGGTAACTTAAACATTGTGAACACCTCACTGTGGCTAAAGGCAGTACGAGTCAAAACTGCCCAAGTTCACTACTATGCAACTTCCAAGTTCTGTATTTTTCTCTTCTAGTTCTTTGATTACACCTCTTCTCGTTATTTTGATCATCTCATGATGTAATACAGAATATAATAGCTATATCTGATCTTTTGACACGTTCCTTTTGGCAACCCCATCCGGTCGAGCTACCACGCTGATCCCATTCATTGCTTTCTTGTTATCATATACTCCATATTTAAGTTGTAATTCTATTTTATAATGAATGAATGATTTGCGTGAAATAAGTATTTATGTTAGACATTTCAGCTTCCTAACTTCTGTGTGATTGTTCTGATTTGTGATTGTGGATTCAATTCTCCCGCGTAAACTGCTACATTTTCTCTTCCTGTTCTTAAAAATGATAACAATCTTTTTGTCTGCCTTGGTGACTAGATATTGGCTATTACGGTTTATCTCGTGCTGTGTGTTGCATATTATGCCTTCTTTGCACCCTTTGTTGCCAAGCAAGCGGTCTTTGAATATGTGGCCACCGGCGTGTACACCTTTTTTGTAAGTTAACCGAACTCTTTCTAAGTTTTCACTTTGTTTCTCTATGAATGATAATGCTATAAGAGAGTTTCATAGTAACATCATCGTACCATATTTCACTTTGTTGTAATACTACACTTGACTGCGTTTTGTTGTTGCTTTTAACTCCCATTACCCTGATATGTGGTTGACTTTGTTGTGTAGGCCCTAGCCGTACTAATTCTTTATTCTAGATGTACGGCTATTGATCCAGCTGATCCCGGTATTCTAGTTGAGCCGGATAGAACCGCTAGATCACAATGTGATGCCAGTTTACCAGGTCAGCTCAAACTAAGTTTCCGAGCCTAATTTTGTAGTTAACTATAATTGGCATTTCTGATACTTGTTTGTCGAATGAGCTGAGCTTTTGACTTTCTAGTGAGCAAGTTTAAAGGTTTCAGTTGGACTAAAAAGCGTTTTGGTTTTCATGCAAACTATTTGAATTTACTCGAGATCACTGTTTTTTTTTTTCTTTCCTAAGCAGGTAACACATTGTCAATAGAGGAGCCATGCAAAACAACGGTTGGTGCAAGAGGAGATTCTTATCAACCAAGTTTTTGTTCAAAAGTGGGAGGAATTTTTTGCATCTGCCTTGTCCATGAAGATTGTCGGAAAGACGAGGAAGTTCTTCAGGAGCCATCATCTGAAGAAGAGGCTCTATTTTGTACTCTTTGCAACGCCGAGGTATATTTCTCTGTGTATTGTTGTGAGGATATTTTAGATTGTGTCATAGTGAAAGCAATTTGATAATGTCTATTGTTTAATGGTATCTTTGTCTAGAGCAATTTCGACAAAAAAAATTCATCTGTTGACTAGACTTAAGTTTTCTCCCCCATTTGTTTGAAATTACGTGTGTTATTTTGTGGCCTTGCAATATGAGATTTTCCTTGTCAGTTCGACTTTCTGTGCGCAAAACTGTCGTATATATGTGATTTTGTGTAGGATCTTTCCCTTTTATTACTCAAATTGAAAGAAATTTAAGTTCAGCTTCATGCCTTTTGCCCTGTAGGTACGTAAATTCAGCAAGCACTGCAGAAGTTGCGACAAGTGCGTTGATGGGTTTGATCATCATTGTCGGGTAAGTTGAGCAAAATTGTCTTTTACTCCCGTTTTATTTGGTAATACCCTGGGTACTAAAGTAATGTCTTTCTGATGCAGTGGTTGAATAACTGTGTCGGGAGGAAAAATTACGCGAGTTTTGTGATCCTCATGGCCATGAGCCTTCTCTGGGTAAGTCAAGAATGACCTGTTCTAAAATTTCATTGTATAAAACGATCTGATGTTTTTTGTTTTAACAGCTTGTTGCTGAATGCGGGGTTGGCATTTGGGTATTTGTTCGCTGCTTTGTATTCAAAGAGGTCGTCGAACATCAGATCACTGCGCGACTTGGTGAGGGATTCACACGCGCTCCTTTTGCATCAGTGGTGGTATGTTCTCGATTTTGTCTCCAAGAAATTCTCTTTTATTAATTAAAGTCCTCGATAGTTTGATGGAGATTTTGATTTTTTTCAGGGGTTCTGTACATGTCTCTCCCTTCTGGCAATCGTTCCTTTGGCGGAACTTTTCTTCTTCCACATAATACTCATCAGAAAGGTTTGAATCTCGATCTTCCATTTGCATCAAACAAGTAAATATGTTTTCCCGTGGTTTCGTGAAGAATATTTGTCGTCTGTTGTTGCTGCAGGGTATCACGACTTACGAGTACGTCATTGCCATGAGAACACAAAGTGAACCACCGGGACCCTCAGTTGAGGGTGGAGAACCGCAAAGTTTACCTTCATCACCAACTGGCTCCGCGGTCACTGCTATTAGTGGACGAAGCTCTGTCGGAATTGGCTTGCAATACAAAGGCGCTTGGTGTACTCCACCTCGAATTTTCCAGGTACACCTACTCGTTTACTTCGTCTTCTCTCATTCACTTCAGATTTCATTACGAGCTTTTAAATTTTAGCGTGGTGTGGTTTGGAAAACAATAGTAAAACACGTCTTGGATTCTCGAGCAGGATGAGATTGAACATCTAGAACCCGGACGCGTACCATCCACAATGGATCCCGACGCTGTACAACCAGGTGATAAGGGTAAAAAGGTGGCTCAACGTCCTGTGAGAATCAGCGCGTGGAAGCTCGCCAAACTCGATTCCAACGAGGCAGTTAAAGCAGCTGCAAAAGCTCGGGCCTCTTCGTCTGTGCTACGCCCAATCAATTCCCGTCCCCTCCCCTATGACAGCGATCAGCTATCCAGCAGCAATGTAAGCGGTAAAAGTAGCCCCATGAGCATGAAGTCGGGATTTCAGAACAGACCATTTTCTCGAGCAGGAATCCCGAGAATATCCTCTGCCAAGAGCTCATACCCGCCTAGTCGAGCAAGCCGGGAAGACATCGAGACATGCGCTCACAGCGTGAGCAATGTGGGAAGCCCTAGCCCTAATCCGTTGCAGCTGAACATGGACCGCTCAACGTACCATTCTTCGGCCAACCAATCGCCTTTGTCTTCAAGAGCAGGCGACACTGTGGCACCGAGCGAGGGCCTCGAGGCATTAAAGAATAAGGAGTCAAGCTCCTCAGAAGGAATGAAAAATACGGTTTACTGGGACCCACAAGCCGGAAGATTTGTGTCTGCCGCTTCTAGAGGCGCGGCTTCTTCCTCCGTGGGTCCGCGGACGGAGCTGTCGTACACGGGTCAGTCTATTTTCTTTGGTGGGCCCCTAGTGAACGAGAGTACAATGAGAGGTGCAAGGCGTGGAGGAGGTTCCGGGGATAGAGAAAGAGGTGGGTATTTGCAGCAGGGCCGAGCACAGAGAGGCGGTCAGCTTCCGGTGTTTCTGCCGAGTGATACTCAGCAGGATCGGTTACCTTATGAGCAGCCCTAAACTAAACTGAACAGATTTAGATATGCGGTTTTTAAGTTTTCTTCTCTTTGTTATCGATTTTTGTGCAGATTTAGTTTAGCAAAGTTTCGGATAATTTTAATGTAATCCATGCCGCAATGCATTTAGTTAGTTTGGTATATCCTTCCGACCTTCCCTCTGTTTTGTCGATATGTCCCATGATATATGTTCCAACAATAATGACGACTCCTTCCGACGTTGCTCGAGTTGAGTGTTGGGAAGATGAGTATCAATGCTAGACGAGAGTAAGAGTGAGACACTAGTATACATAGTCGTTAACTTACTAGGGTTTCGACAAGGCCCTTGCATTCATATGCGTAAAATACTCAAAATTAAAACTTTTATACTCCGTACTCTTCAATATTACTCCATTAATATCAGAATTGAAAAAACAACCATAATACTAATACTAATCATGTCTTGTTATGCCATTTTTAAATGTTATTCGGTCTCAATTACGTTTTTAACTCTCACCCATATTATGACATCAGTTCAATCTTGCAGCTATAGATACCGACACATCTTGGACAATGCTAGCTTTGCATATGGAGCAAAGAGAGACGCTCATGCCCAATTCGTCGCACTCAATCAATCCATTTTGGAGACTCGATATATTTTTTGTATATCTATACGTGTTGAACGAGGTTGTCTTATCTCATTCCCGATAAAAAATAATAACATTTTTAGTCGGATCTCTTTAGACAAATAATACCGTCTCACCGAAAAAGTCGTCTTTACAAATTACTAGACTCACTACGAGAGTACGAGTGCATAGTTTGGAGGTTTAAGACGAAATAAAACCCCTCTTTCAATTCAATTCAATTGAATTCATGTGATGTGATTTGATATAAAAAACTTCCCCAGAAAAATTACAATCAATTTCAATTGAAAAAAATGGGGATGAATTTACACAACATCGATCTTCTTCATTTCATATGCATCTTCTTCTCACTTTCTCTCATTTCTTCTCCTGTTCTCTCCGATCTCATTGTCTCCAAACTTGATCGTCGTGTAATTCCCCATTTCATTCTACTTTTTTTTGATCTAGGGTTTAATTTGTTCATTTTGATGATGGAGTGAATTGTTTTTCCTGCATTTGTTGTTTTTTGATTGAATTTTTTGTGATTTGAGCTTGCAGTTTTGATTTTGGTTTATGTAAATTGTAAGAGTATTAGTTGTTGTGATTTTATTGAGGTTTTACGGGTTGATGAGTTAAATTTGGTGAACTATGATGATGAATGTGTATGAATTATTGGTTAAAAGAAAAAGAATTACTTGGTTTGTATACTGTGATGCATTTGAAAATGTGTTTTTTTTTGGGTTGTTTTAAGTGAAATGTTTAATGAGTGAATGTTTTCTTATTACAGATTGATTTGACTTCCCATATCGTACGCAGCACGTCTGTTATCAAGGTAAAATTTAGCTATCTGTTGTATGTTTGTTTCAGTTTGGTGCAATGTTAGTTTCTTATCTTTTGGAATTTAGTAATGTATAAGGGATTCGGGTGTTGATTCCATGAACTTTGGAAATGTAGATGTCGATTTGGGTTTAGTGTCGTACATTTGGGCTGTAGGAACGCAGTCTACATCTAGTAGTTTCAATTAAAAAGTTTTATACTTTTGGGCACATTCGGGTTGTACATCTAGTTTCGTTTAAAATGTTTCTGCTGTATTTTTAAAAGTTTACTTTTGTTTGAAGCTTTGTAAACTTCATTGATAACCTTAGATTGTACGAGTATATTACACGTGTTGTCCAATGTAATCAATATTGCCTTCATTCTCGTCTACTTCCTAGGTCCTAGTTTAGACAATGTGGGCTGTCAAGTCAACTAAACTTAAAATAAATTGTATTCCAGTTAGAACTCGCATTGCCCAAAAGCCGTTATCTCAGGATTTTGTTAAGCTTATGCTTAGCAATTAGCTCACGATCTCGTGTTTATAGTTTTCTGTTAAAACATTGAACCTGCAGGTGCTAGGAGTCAGCTAGTTTTGTTTGTCTGATCCGTCACTGTGCTTTGTAGGTTGAGAATGATGGAAAAGATACAGTTTCGGAATTTCTGTTCACCGTTCCAGAGGAGCAGGCGAAACATTTGGCCTTTGTGACAGCGTATCAAAGTGAAGGCAAAGGCAAAACAAAGAGGGCTGGAGCTAGTTTGCCTGTTAAACCCGTTCAACCTGCAGGGGTGCCTCCGACTTTTGCTTCCTACTCTATATCTTTGCCAAAAGCACTCGCAAATGGCGAAAGCTTGACTTTCGAGGTTTTGGCTGTGTTTGCTCATATATTGAGGCCATTTCCCGAGAAAGTCTCTCAAGGCGATTCACAGCTTCTTCAATTCCATGATAGTGCATATTTTAGATCTCCATACGCAGTCAACACCCAAACCTTAACCATTAAACTACCTGAGGGGAGAATCGAATCCTATACAAAACTAGAAAAGAGTCAAAAGACCAAAGCTCAAGCTAATGAGCTTAAGTACGGTCCGTATGAAAAACACGCCCCTTTCTCGTTCTCCCAAGTAGAAGTTCATTTTGAATACATTAGGCCATTTGCAGTTGCTGAAAAGTTAGTGCGAGAGATAGAAATTTCACACTGGGGTAACGTACAAATCACCGAGCATTATAACCTTATACATGGAGGTGCCCTTCTCAAGGGAGAATTTTCGAGGTTGGTTTCATTTACAATTTTACATCGAGGTTACCTATCAAGTTCCCAGTCACATTATTTTTTTAGTTATAATTACGATCTTCATTACTCATGCTTTTTTTTTTTTCAGACTTGATTATCAATCAGGAATCAAAGGTGCATCAGCATTTAGTAGACTGTTGGCTATACTACCGCCGAGGGCACATTCTGTCTACTATAGGGATGAAATCGGAAATATTTCCACATCCAATTTGCGAGCTGATTTGAAGAAGGTGCGGTTTCTGATTTTGATACTGATACTGATTAAAGTAATGCCAGTATTCTTCAATTCGGCTTTGCTTCATCTTTTCGTTCTTGCAGACTGAGCTAGAAATTGAACCGAGATTTCCTCTGTTTGGGGGCTGGAAAACATTTTTCACCTTTGGTTACGGTTTGCCCCTGAAGGACTATTTATTTGCTGCTGAAGGAAAACGTTTTCTTAGCATCTCTTTCGGTAGCCCCATTGCCGAGCTGGTTGTTGACGAGCTCATTGTGAAGGTATTATCTCAATAAAGTTCGTTTGTCCCGTTGATGTATGATGATTAATTTGTAGAGGTATGCCAATGATTTTATTATTGTGTTTAGTCGGTCTATTTTGAGCTGAACTTAGTGACTTCACTGTTAAGTGTTAATTTATCTAAGAAATATTAAGATAACCTGTATTCATTTGAAATTCTGAAATAGGCGTAATATTTGACCAGAATAACGAATGCCAAATTATATTCTCTGCTCAACTCGACCTCCCTTCACATCTTTGACACACTAATCATGCTCCAGTTTCGACCCTGTTTCTCCGTTACTTCTTACAACCTATCTTACTTCAGCTCTTTACTTCTGGGATTATACCCTTGTTTGACATGACACTCAAAGTTATAGCTTTAAATTACGTACACAACCCTAAATTACCCGTCACTTAAAATCTGAAGTAAAGACTCAATCCATAAAAAAGTAGAGGAACAGACTGCGTATGTAGCGTTTGTATGCTGTAAATGATTTTTAACTTATTTTACATACATTATTTGTTTCACACTAAAAAGTTACGACTCCGTAATACTCCGCACTTAAAGCTATTGCAATAATTTTGTTTGAAATGTGTCCCTGTACTCATAAGTCATATCATAATTCTAAGATACAGGGACTATTGATTCATGTTTTGTCCGTTTGTATAGCTTTGTTCTCATTTCAAATTAGAGCTACGGGCTCGATATATTGTTTTACTTTTTTTTTTTGGATTATGATGAAAAAAAGTTACAATGGCTTGTTATATTAGTTGCGGTTTTTCAATTGTTAAGTACTCCGTAATAGTCATTCAATACAAATCATAGCCTCATACGTGCAACTTTAATTAATACTACGTACACAGGTAAGGCTGCACACATCCAACTACCCAATCCCCTTACTTTGCCATTCTTGAACTTTATCTATTGAGAATTGTGTTAATTTTAACACAACTCATAAAGTTTATGGTCGCTGACTCGCTGCAGGTTGTGTTACCTGAAGGGTCGAGGGATATCTCTGTTTCTGTTCCATTTTCAGTGGACCAATCGCAAGAGGTAGCACAATTTGCATCTTCATTGACATTTCCATTGTCTTAATATCTGTAGTAATCTGTAATTTTTTTTTATTTCATTGTACATAATTTACGTTCTCGTATCTTTCATGTAGACCAAATTCTCTCACCTTGATATAAGTGGTCGACCAGTGATAGTGTTGAAGAAGACCAACGGTGTTCCTGAACACAATCAACATTTTCAGGTTAAACTCTTTTTTTTTTTTTTTTTTTTTTTTTTACACCCTTATGTTTTCTTGCAATAGTTAGCGACCTACATATATGTCTGGAACTCTATTTTTATGGTTCTCATTCATATGACATCTTCTTGATTTCAGAATTTGGATGGTTCTCATTCATATGACATCTTCTTGATTTCAGGTTTATTATAAGTTCAACAGCTTGAATCTGCTGAGGGAACCATTAATGTTAATATCGGGATTCTTCTTCCTCTTTGTTGCTTGTATTGCATACACTCATGCCGACTTATCAATTTCAAAATCCTCCGCCTCCTATTTGGCAAAACTGCAGTGGGACGAGGTGAGCTTTATATTCTATGGAATTCGTGGCTTATGTGCAATTGCATTCGCGCATGCTAATTTTGGCCTTGGCTATAGGTGCTAACCACTCTTCAGCAGCTTGAGAATATCATCAATCGATGCTTAGTAATTCATGAAAAACTGGAGGTGTCGTTACGTGAATTGTCTAGAACTGGCAATGTTCAAGCTTGTAAAGCTGTTCGGAAATCCGCTGACAGTCTGCTGAAAGAGCTTTCAAAAGACTTGAAGCCGTTGCTTGTATTTTTGCAGTCTTCTCCACAAGCGTCTCACATATATGCCAAGGTTTGTTTATTATCGTGCTTTCATTGTGTATTGATGTACAAATGCTGGAATGCTCATATCAGACCGTTATACTCGTATGACACGGTTTCCTTGTGAGGAAAAGTTGGCCACTTTAATGCTCAAAATGTGACTACTTTTATTGGTTTTAAAATTGTCGCAAGTACAACAACCGTTAAAGTGGTCACCTTTTTAATCACAAACGACCGGTCATACATGTAACCCCGTCGTACTAGAGAATTACTTGCATCCTTGTGTTCCGTTTTTTTGCATTTCACACTTAGCAGTTAGCACCTGTGTTTGCTTCGACGTAACCATTGATGTCAATCACGCAGGCAGAAGAACTCGTTGCAAAGGAGCGAGAGCTGCAGGAAAGGCTAATCACAAAGCATACAGTGATCGTAGACTGCTACGAGAAAAAGCTCAGCGGTCGTGAGATCGAAAACCGAGTCGCTCCACACCAGCAGAAGATATCAGCCTTAAAGCAAGAGGTTGACGATCTTCTAGAGTTCATCGAAGGGATCTAGGACTAGTTTTTGCTCGACAAAGCGCGTGTTAGAGATAAATGTTTAGCTTTCCGGTTTGATTCAGGGTATTCTCCTCCCATATCATAGATACTTCTGCTGAGTTTTGCTCTGTTTCATGTGGAAGGACTTAACACTATACAAATTTGTGATGCTCATAAGAATTACGAGTACTTTAGAGTTTTAAATTAGAAATGGCACATTGGATTATTTCTTTGATCTTGTTCAAAAGATTTTACATGGCGAAAATGGTCGAGGTATTTCCCCATCGTGTCTCGTCTTATATACCTGAAATGTACAACGTGAAATGTACAAATTCAAAAATTAGCCGTAACTTTTATAACAAAGGTCAGGTAATTGTCCCGTTAGATTCATTTGCGCAAATGCAAACACAATAAGTCTCTCTTCAGACGGGTTATCCGTCTTAACCTTAAAACGGGTCAAGTACTCATCCACTTGCACACATAAGACAAAAAACTCTACTTTTTTTCTACACTTTTTACTTTTGTCTTATCTTAACTATTTGACCCGTCTTAAGTTTAAGACGGGTTACCCGTTTTATATGAGAATTTGTGATGCAAAAATAACACCGCACTGTTTGTGTTTGAAAAATGACCACTTGATATACACCGTATTGGGAGTACTTATTTTTCAAACATACGTCATTAGTCGTACACGTACAACTGGTTCTAACTATGAACCTGTTCTTTCGGACTTTTTAGAGCTGAACTGAATCGAATTGAACTGAATTGAACTAAAATGAGCTGAGTTGAACTGAACTGAACTGAATTGTACTAAATGAAGTTCAATTAAATAATATCATTTGTCTGAATCGAATCGAATCGAATCGAAGTGAGAATCGAATCTGAATCAAATGAAATTTGAAAATTAAATTTCTGGAAAGAACCGGTCTTATTTTGTGAAAGAGTCTAGTGTAAAACCGTCTCACGTTTAGAATTTTTGTTACCTTTGATATCCATAAAGAGTAAAAACCATATCTGAATTTTGTTAAAGGGGAAAATCTAAAGCAACAAAGTCTCTGTCTTCCCCAAAAAAATGGAGACTTCACTTCGCTACAATGGCGATGCCAAAACCCTAAGAATTCACGCCAAACAAAACCTCATCTTCTCCTCCAATTCTTTTCTTCAGGTTTTCTCCCCCTTTTTCTTTTCTGCTATTCAATTTTACTTTTTTTTCGATAAAGTTTTCCAATTTATCTCGTAATTTGTTGTCAATTCGAGGTTTTGTTTACGGTGTGGTGAAATTCGAACTATGTTTTTTGCTTGAATTAAGTAGTTTTGTGTTACTTGATTTCATATTTTCTCTGTAATTCTGCCAAATTTTTGAAGTTTTGAGCTGTTTTTATCGTTCTTAATATGTGAAATTAGAACTTTGTTGTAATAATCTTTGAAGTTTTTTTTATTAATATATGCTAGAATTTGTTTCAAGTTCATTTTTTTTCGAGAGAGTAGCTGAAATTTGAATTAATTTTGGGTGGAATTAAATAGGGTTGTTTTGTTCAATTAGTTGCAGAAAGATTTGAAGGGTGTTTTTCGAGTTGTCTGGGAAATGTATGTTAGGGTTACGAGTTACGAACTCACGACATTGTTGTCGGAATGTGTGGTTCTATAATGTCGTAGTCGTATGCGGAGCAAACTGTTTTGTGTTAGCTTGATATATAGTGTGATACAGCTTTTTCACGACTTCAAGCGTTGAATCTGTGTTAGTTCAGTTAAAATAAGTTGCGAATTCAGACACTTGCTTCAGAAATTTACACGAAACTACGTTCCTTTCAGTTCAAATCAGCAAAATTAAGTCCAAAAGAACGTGACCTATCTGTGTTGATTTGGATTCTCGATTAACAGCTGAAATGGTGAAAGTTTTATTAGGCCATTAGAACCATAGTTACTCAGACTCTTCGACACGATGTTGTGTCTGAAACGTGTCGGACACAGCTATTTTCTTCGAGATTTTCAATTTTTTGGTCTAAAGTAAAGTGTCGTGTCTCGTCGGACACAACACGTGTCTGACATGGGACACGATAGCTAAGTGAAGTGTCGGAGTAACTTAGATTAGAACTTTTTGTATCGTTGGATGAATCTGAAATTCCGGTTTTAAATTTGATTTCAACCCAATTAATCGGTTTGTCTTCAAATTTGTTTTTACAAGTTTTGACTTAGGCTGAGCTTAGGCTATAGCTGCACGTGGTTTGCATACAATGGCTTGATCTGTTGATTGTAATAACCGTGTTCGTTGCAGCTTCGTGGAGAGCTGGACACAAAATATGGAGGACCAAGTTACTTAAGTGCTATGCTGAGGCGCTTCTATAATGTATGTATGCACATGCTGAGTTTTCAGCGACTTAACTTGATTATTTTAGGATTCAGATTTCTTAGGTTATTGTTATTGTTATTTTGCGTCATCTTATCGCCACAATTCATGATGCATGCAACAGCCACCGCATTTGGCAGCTAGCCTTGGTTTGGGGGTGCAATTTGACAAGCGTGAGAAGCTTGGATATGTCGTACGTGGAAAAGTAGGCTTTCCAGTTTTATCTGATGAATCTGTGAGGTTCACTGTCAAGGGACGAAGTAACGTCGACAAAGACTTAAAGCAGGTAGTATGTTCTTTTCTTACTTTTTCTATTTCCGTACAATGTTTGCTAACTCTTTGGAAATAGTATACGCTACATGCGTGTATTTGTGGGTATGTTGGTTAAAAAGCATAGTAATTTGTGGGTAAGCTCGTAAAAAAGTAATATTGGGGGTCGTTGGCGATTATAGTGCACCTGTGGTGGGAAAAGTGGAACTAAATTCGACTCGATTCCCTTCCACCTCATTTATACGGATATATGTTACTATGTTAGTGGGTTGTTTTGCATTCCTACTTAATCGTTTTTGTTTGTTGTATCACAAATGTACTATAGAGGAAGTCAAAAGGAGCTGCTGAATTCTCGTGGAGCGTGCTCAATTTTCAGAAGGATCAAGATGTGCGATTCAAAGTTGGCTATGATCTTGTCGATAAGGTAAACTAAACTACTTTCATAATTTTGAACTCGTAAACTCCACGCCAAACATGCTTTATTATGACACATTAAGGTCGTTCAACTGGTTAATTTCAGATGGTTAACTCTTCTATGATATTCTGACTTCAGTTGAGCTCTTCAGATTCTGTACGGGGGTGATTTTTAAGCCGATAATTGTTATTCCAAATTTATGAATTTGCCGCTTTGGATAATAGGGAAAGTAGTTAATTACTTAATTTGCACATCTTTTGGTAGACGTTAACGCCATGACGTAATATATAAATTTACTTTTCTTTTGGGGGTAAAGCCGTACATAACGGGCATAGTTGTCGGTAGAACTTTACGCAAAGCCGATCATGTTGTCGCTCTTTAACTTATATTGCTAATGCCATTAATGCTGCATTTTTCCGCCTTCGGTTGCTACAGGTTCCATACATGCAAGTCAGAGAAAACAACTGGACTCTTAATGCCGATGCGAATGGCAGGTGGAATATACGATATGATTTGTGATTAATTGCTCCATCTTTTGCTCCATGAACCAGAGGTTAATTTGTAATTTTGACTTTGAAGTATTGTCGGTATTTACATAGCCTTTGGACAGCCGTTTTGCTGACCTATTCATCGATGATTTATGTGGATTATGCCCTGTAGTTTACTTCTCCTTGTGGTTTGGAGGTGTTGTTTCTTGAATGACACCCATGTTGAATTGCGAATGTATTTGCCAAGCACCTCCATTATTTTCTTCGCTTCAACATGGTTTAAGATTACGGGAAACAAAAAAAAAAAAACTGCATATGATAACACCGTATGACGTCAATAGCCCTTTAGCTATATTTCTCCAAAGATCGTACGTGTTTTGATCCTTGAGGAGATGGTAACAACCCTTGGTATCGGTGGAAATTGAAGGACGATGTGAGGATTGTTTATCCCATTTTGTGTCCACTTATCTGATACTCAGAGCCACTGAGATTACATGCTCGTTTGGATCAGAGCAGATGGTTATCGAAGAACCAATTGTATGAACTGAAGTTGAAGGACGATATGTCAATATTGAAGTGCAATGCAGGGATCCTTCAATACTGAAATTATGCGGCCTGCCCAATCCGCTGATGGGTTGCATTTGCTCAGCTTGACACGGCCAGCCAAGAGTTCGCTCCGTCCAAGCAACAGGCTATGCCCAGGCCTTGATTTTTCAGGCTGGGCCCGTTGAGCCTCCCTTTCTAATTTATACTCCGTAACTAACAGGGTAGGCTCCGGCCTTAGTTTGGAAGGCCGACACGACTCCCCACCCTAATGAGCCGATATCGGGTCGTGAAAAAAAAAAGGCAAGGCCCGGCTGTGCCCAATGCCCATGGCCAGGTCTACTACGTGTACTCTTTTTTTCGATAATAATAAGTTTCGAGGAGAACCTAAATACTTTTTTTTTTTTTTTTTTTTTTCCTTTTTCGATAATAAAAATTGGTGCTTCACAAATACTCGTATACTACTCCTCCACCATAGTAGACCTGGAAATATGGAATGAATATCATCTTGAGTAAACTCCTCCACACCAAAAATGGCGTCTTCATCGTCTCTCAACTTCATTTCTCTCTCTCCTCAGGTAATTCCTTCTTCTAACTTTTCCTCATTTTCCAATTTCAATCAACATTCTTCAATCAATCACTTCAATTACAGCATCACATGTTCATCAATGGCGTCGGAATTCATCTTGCAAATCGATATACTCCATTGAAGTTCAACCACCGATATCGTAAGCTAGTTTTGATCTCTTGTACCTCCGATTCTACTTCGCCAGCTCAATTTAGCAGCAATGATTCCGATTTTACTCCGCAAAATGATGACCTCAATTTGAAGGATTCGCTGGAGAAATTCCGGCGATTTTCTGCGTCTCTTCCTCCTGTTGTTGTCGCGGTTAGTTAATTTGTGTCGATTTCTTGTGGTTTCGTGTTCAATTGTTGATGAATTTGTTTGTTCTTATGATGAAATGATTCTGACATTATTGTTTTTAATTTGTAGAAATCGCAGGAAACTTATCGTCAAGTTGTTGCTTCTCTTCCTCCTCTCGTACTCGTGGTTAGTTCTCTGCGCTTTACGTTTGAATTTCGCATTCAATTGTTTGGATATGTGAAGTTGTGAGATTGTTGTGAGCTAGGGTTTTTGATAACCGTTGTTGATTTTGAAGTCGTTATGGTGAAAATGAATTAACGAATCAAGTAGTTGATGCATTGTACTCTGGAATTATAGTCGTTACGAATGAATCTGTGGAAAAAGGAGTTAAATTTTGCACTCACTTTGCAGCTGAAATTTGCAAGCTACTTAGTGACTGCAGAAGTTATGAGAGAAATATGAACACGGCCGTTGACGGTTGTTTGATTGCATTTTTCTTTGTTAATGAGAATATTAGGTAATACAAGTGGAATATTGCAAGACTTTTATGTAGAATGTTTATGCTTGTTAATGTACTTTGTTTGATCGAGAACAACCTTTTTTCCGATTATTTGCATTAAGACGAGGCCGTGTGTAATTAGCCTGACATTTCGATTGTGTTGGCATCGTTCAGATCAAAAGAAAACCAGGAGTTAATGTAATACTTGGATTTGGTATTGCAATTGCATGCCTTATTATTGCGATAAGAATCTTTGTTGCTCGAAGGTTAAGCAACAAACGTCCTGGTTCTGTCGCTGATCTTGTTAGACGTGGTCAGCTCAGATCGGATAGAAGAGGCATGTATGATTCTTGAATCACACGCTCTTAAATTTGTGTTTTCTTCTTGACATGTACGTGATATTGACAGCATTACAATTCGATTGTTCATACCAGATCGAAACCTCTCCAATATGATGATCCGTTCAATAATCCTTTAGTCAAGGTTGGCAATGGCAATTCCACTGTGGAGATGTGTGGAAAAGTTTATCGATTAGCTCCCGTTACTCTGACAGAAGAAGAACGAGCAGTACATCAGAAGAGAAGGTCACGAGCATATCAGTGGAAACGACCAAAGGTATTCCTGAAGGAAGGCGATTCAATTCCACCCGATGTTGATCCTGAATCAGTTAGGTGGATCCCCGCCAATCATCCTTTTGCAACGACTGTCAGCGATCTCAACGAAGATTTTGCACAAACTAACGTGTACCAAAAGCACGGTGTTCCGTTTCGTATTCAAGCTGAGCATGAGGCACTGCAGAAGAAGCTGGAATCATTGCAGGGTGTAAGATATCTGCTCACTCGAGCTTTTAACACGAATTAAATCATTATTGTTTCGTATTATTAATCCTAATACATTATTTCACATTTTACCTGCAGGAGCAAAAGCTTAACAAGTTAGTGATTGATCCTGCAAACGCTAAAGATTTCGAAAGAGCGTTCAAGACACAGTCGCAATCCATGGATCGGGGAGAAGGCCCTAATAATGGGCAATCGAGTGATCCGAAATCTCCCAAGTCTGATCATATACCTGAGATCTTTGATGACAACGATGTCTCTGCCTGAGATACAGATACCCGACGTTAGCGATTGACATGTGTATTGTTATTAAGTGATGTAATGTCGATTTGGGTGTTAAAGTATTTAATACTAATGTACAGGAATTTTGAAATGCATTTGGGATCGTTTTGTTCAACATAAATCTGCCATAAGAAGTGCCGTGTTTTGCCTTTTCGTAGCTACGTAAAATCTGATCATAAATATGTGTGAAAAACATCTGAAGTCGACCTGATTTGTCTAAGTTTTAGAAACGATCATTTATCGCTAGCTCAGTATTGGATAGTAACTTTTAATCGAGCAACACTTCTATATTCCGTAAGATCTCTGCGTACTGTCACGTAAAACTGATACAGAGCACTTGGACAAGTTTAACGAACGATATCCTTTTCAAGTAGAATCATAAAGTTGATAAGTAAACATCACGAGGATTCTCGATATGCCATGCTTTTTATGGCTCTTTTGTTTACGAAACCTTAGTTGTAGGTAAAAGGTGTTGCTGTAATACGTCGATACATAACATAGCATTCAAATTTCTCTGACGTTGCACGTCCCTTTATCAAACCGAAAAAGAATGCGCCTTGACGGTTTCACAACACCTATAACAGGCCATCTAATTTCAGATGTAATAGGCTTTTCTGATATCAAAACTGAAACCATTCGTTAACATAAAGTATACGTTATTTCGCTTGTACATCTCAATGTAGAAAACAATATTAGACATAAATATGCTCCTTTCTCCATATAAATTGTTTGAATCGGAACTAAACTCGCTGTCAACGAAATCGAAATAAGTATAAGGCCTCACAACAAGGATACAAACAGCTGGTTTTAGCAGCATTTGCTACTCCGCTTTAGCAGCTTCCATTTGTTTCGAACCAAACGCAAAGAACTCGGTGATCACCTCGAGTGGCATGCCCTTCGTTTCTGGGACCTTGAGGTAGACGAAAACCCACGAGACGACACAAACAGCAGCGTATATTGCAAAGATACCCGCTAAACCGATGGAGGTAAGCATGACGGGCAACGAGTAGGTCACAATTATGTCACAAGTCCAGAAGACGAGGGCACAGATTGCAATGCAGATACCACGAACCCGAGTAGGGAAAATCTCGGAACACAAAATGTTCGGGATGGGCCCGTACGCCATAACAAAAGTGCAGAAGTAGACGATTACGCAGATTGTTGAAATAACGGCATGAAGCACAGTGCTCATGCTAACTGTGCAGCCGATTACTAGGATGACTAACGAAGCGATCAGCACGGGAATAGTCGCCAATAATAGTGACCTGTAATAACGGGGAGTTTACATTTAGAGGAAACATTTTATGACCAGTTACAGTACAGTTACAACTTACGAGGAAGATGAAAAACGTGAGTAAAGGAAATACCTTCTACCAGAGATATCCATGAGTCTCATTGCAACAGCGATGCAAGGAAGCATCAAGAACGTGGTCAAGGCACTTATCAGGAATGACGCAGACGTAGAGCTGATCCCTAAATCGGAAAGAAGAACTTCCACTCCTGCCTCTTCCAAAATTTGCGGGGTGTAATATAGTACACCATTTATACCAGCAAACTGCAAAAACAAAAATCAATGTAAGGAAAAAAGGTTATATCGGTGAAGGATAGCGTATATTTTAAACTGCAGTCTACACCAGCAACGCACAGTGAAATTTGTTCGCATTGGTTGTCACATCAAGCATCATGTTATTCTTCGGCATCTTCTTTCCTTTTTTGGTTGTCCACATTTAAACTAGCTACGACGGAATATCTCATTTTTTTGTATGTTATTTGTATAAATTGTGACCAAAACGGCAATAAAATTTCAATAAATTAAGTATGATTATTATCTCCGAAGGCAGAAAAGAAGAAAGAGGCATGGAATTTATCTAACCTGCTGAAGCAACTGAATTCCGACACCAACAATCAATGCTCGCTTGACACCAGGTTCGAGAAGAGCCTTCCACGTTGATTGGTTAGAAGTCTCGGTTGTATGGGTAGGATGCTGATTCATGAGTTCCTTCGGATACAAAACAGACGTACTTACAAGAGCAGACGCCATGCAATTATCTCCATCACCGCCAGTAAGCGAAACTACAGAACCAAGGATGGATCCCGGGCCTCCGTCAGGATGCAGATACATTCTTCTATACTCTGTCGTTTTTTTCCCGTCTTCGTCTTCTTTCTCTTCTAACGTCCAAGTGAGTTGCCAGCCTCCACCAATATCGGTGCTGCTTAGGGTTTCACCAGCACCCTGGACTGTACTTCCACGACGTCCCATGTTAAAAACGCTACCATGAGACATAGGCGCTAACGTGTCTTTTTCCTCACTTTCTTCAGGTGAAAGTAACGGAGCTTTTAAATAGTCGTCATAATCTCCGGCTTCTACGTCAGCTGGGTCATCATCCGCATCCCTCAACTGGCTTTCTTCGTCTGACTCATCTCTATGAGCGAGAGCATCACCTGTGCTTACTGTGCTGCCAAACTTGGGGAAAAATGAACCGATCATGCTACCGTGTTCAGGAACTTTTTCATGGATACTGTCGAAGAGAGTCACGAGAGGGTCTACGAGACCCAGGCCCACCATGCTCCCATGGCGGGATGCAATCCCGACAGCGCTCTGCCCTGCAGGTTTTGCGATCCATGAATGTTTCTCGGTAGATGCAAAGATTTTGATTTTCTCATTATCAGCACCTAACTCCTGGTCGTCTACTGCAGGTTCGATAAAATACTCTTCTATTGAAGTTTCTCCCCCGACACCAAGGCCTTCTACCAACAGACCTAATTCGCCTGAGAAAGAAAGTCTACCAATGTTAGCAAACATATTTACCAGACGTGAACTATGATTAACAAAGGTCAAATAAAAGTGTCGTACAATTTCAAGTTGCCAAATATAGATGCATCGGTACAATAAATGCATATTGTGTGAGTATGAAGTGAACATTGTCGTTCATTACACGTTAGAAGACGGGTAAGAAGGTCAAGTATTACGTAGCAGATATGGATAGAGACAAGATTCATAACAAATAAATCAAGTCGAACAATTCTATGGTAGTCTTTTTAATGCCAGATTGCTAGGGCAGCCTATGATGAAACAAGGAAAGAAATTGAGCCGTCTTATCGAAATAAACAGCTTACAGACAGCAATCAACATATCCAATGACCTACGTTGGCACATTTATTTTGCGCAACTTATTATCCGGAGATGGTGTACCTCGAGAGATTTTTTAATCCTTGACCTTCGTAAATATTAACCACCAAAGTGTTCAACTCACTACAAAAGCCTATGATTTTTCTTGAAATTTTATGATACGGATTATAAGTTTTCATTTGATGGCAATATGTAAGCGAAAATACTTTGTTTTTACGATGAGATGCATTCCTAAGCTAAGTCGGGGTATGTCTGAATTAACATATATGCTTTACTGGTGTGACACAACCATGAATCTTATGATACGGTTTTTTCTTACCCTAAAAAATATACGAAGTAATTGCGTAGAGGTTTCTGTTGGTGAACTACGGAGATTAGGCAAATGGGTGACTACACGCCAAAGTGTTCAGTTCACTAACAAAAGCGGCGTCTTAGTATAGGACTACATTTTGCCGTTTCAACAGAAATCCAACACATCAATGAGATTTTCCAAATACGAACAATTCAGCACATATTTCCCATATTTGACAAGACATGGATAATTGGTTGATAAATACAACAATGCAATTAAAAAAAGGCGTACTCTAGAAAAGAAATGGTCTAACAAATCGAAGATGGATGCAAATGAACTTTGGAAAAGTTCACCGCGCAACTTGGGTTTAGTGGCATACAATCACCAATCAAAATATCTTCAAATGAAAAAGTCAGCATAAGATCGCAGATACGTGTTCCTAACGTTAAGCAACTACTTTCACCGTGTCTTCGTTTTCAATCAAGCAACGGAATTAGCATTGCCTTGAGGATTAACATCAGGCAATTCTGAATACGCTAGATCTACTTGCTCAGTTTACTTTAACGACATTTTAGACAAGAAATATCGAGGAATCACTACATACTGATAAAGACAGGCACCCACAATAGAAACAAATACTAAAAATACTAAAAATATAGGAGGAAGAATCAACCTGAGACATCTTCGACACCACGTAATCTCTGAAGAACCTTCTTTGCCTCAAGCATCCTCCCTTTACTTACAAGCCATCTCGGTGATTCAGGCAAGTAGAAGAACGCGAGTAAAAGATAAAAGACGGAGGGGATCGCCAAGACACCTAACATTACCCTCCAGCTTGGTGACGGCATCAGTGACATCCCGAACAGCAAGCAGTACGATAAGAACATTCCTCCAGAACCCGTGAACTGAGGAAGCGTGTTTAATGTCCCTCTGATCTCTGGTGGGGCAGTCTCGGAAATATAGACGGGAACAAGGGTCACGGCGAGCCCTATTGCAAACCCGTCCAACAATCTCGCCAAAAGTAAAATATATACGTTGGGTGACCACAGCATCACCAAACTGCTGACAAAATACAGTGCTGCAGAGAGTACAAGCAAAGGACGACGGCCAACAGCGTCTGCTACGGCTCCTGAGCAAAATGTAATCACTGTCGCTCCAATGAGCGACATTGCAACGACAAGTCCCTCGATAGAAGTTGGTAGATCGAGTTCCTTCTTGATGTAAAGAATAGATCCTACATAATAATCATGATGTTAGACGACCACACGATATAGTAAAAGTCACAACCCTTACGAAACTCGTTAATTCTACAACACCAAATTTGCGTATGATTATCGTTAAAAAAAAGGACGTTACCGGCAATGGTTGCATTGTCCCATCCCTGAAGAAAGTTACCAAGAGTGGCAGCCAAAGCCACATACACAGCACCCTTCATCTTATCAACAAATGTGGGTACCCAAAATCAATCAAACCTTCCTTTATCTGATATATATATAACCCATGTCACAAAATCACAAATAAAATCAAAATTTATAAAAAAAAAAAAAACAATAAAGCAAGTCAACCCTAAATTCAAACCATATAAAATTTAAAAATAAATATAAATAGACAAATTCAGCAAAAATAATTATAGTCCCACAAATCTACAAACAGAAAAGCAATCCTTTTTTAATCTTTAAAATTGGAATTTTCTGAATTATACAAACAAATAAACCACAAAATAACATTCAATCATACAACCCAAAATACAACTAAAATAAAATTTAAAAAGAAAAACTGTCTATCAACATCAGAAGATCATGTTTCAAAAAAGCAGCACACCAAAACATAAAAAGTTTCAAACTTTTTCACCTTTTTAACTCGGGATGAGCGTAAAGTGATCGTTTTTGGATGACCCATAATAAAAATTACGTGAAAATTACTGACTAATATCAAAATTATAGGATTTACCATAACACAAAAACAAAATACTACTTTTAAACTAATAAAAAGAATTACCAAAGTACAATTAATATTATAAAAAGTTCTCACCTTTATTACAAGCAGAAAATTGGGTTTGAGAGAAAATTGAGGGTTTACACAACAATCGTTATATACAGCTTGATTGATTACACCCCAAAACTACCATTCATAGACTTTCCTGAAAAAAAATATATATTTTTTACTAAAAAAAAAAAATAGAAAAATCTTCACATTAAATTAAAATGCCATAAAAAACATGCCCAAATTCTAGAACATAAAAACAAACCTTAAATGGGAAATTAGAGAAAAGGGTTTATAAATTAGGTAACAAAAAATTAGGCAAAATTCAACCAACCAACCAACATTCAACACAATTAATTAAACTTAATTAATTGAATGATTTATTAATCAAAGTAATTAACTCTAAGCTTCCCCAGTTGCTGTGAACTGGGGTAAGCAAAAGAGCAGTAAAAAAAAAAAAAAAAAATGAGATGAAATTTCAACAAATGTAGGAAAAGTTTTTGAAAAAATGGTGCAAAAAAGTTTAGTATTTATAGTAATAATAATAATAACACGAAATTATTATGAAGATTCAATGCTTGTGTCACATGAATACAATGCAATGTAATGGTCGTGCTTTGAACTACTTTCTTATTATTCTATATCTTATGATTTCATTGCATTATTGGAATATACTTTGCTATAAATGGCATTGTTAAACTATAGGTTTTTTTAGCCCTAAATCGATCTGACGCGTTAAACGAATTTTTACGGTATAAAAATATGTTAACTTTAAGGTTAACAATTTTTGTTATTGTACACTAAGGTCCAAGATGTTGTTCGGTTGACACGTGGGAATTATAATCTTAGAATTTTTCATGTTGTGGATTGAATATTTAAGTGAATTGAAAAAAAATTATCGTGTTTAGTTTGCATAATACAATTAATTTGACGTAAGAATTTGTAATTGACATAGTTACTTTGGAAACAAAACTCTTGATGTATGTCATGGATTAAGCAACCAAATTAAACAACTAAACAAGTCCATACTTTTCAGTTCATGAGGTTTTTAGATCACATGATCCTAATAGCCTAATAGGGTACCCATACAAGTACTAAAATTATGTTTACGATAATAATATTTTATCGGATTTTCTGACATGTGCATGAACTCATGAAGTGCATATGATAAGAAAAAAGAGACAATATTTTATTGAAAAGTACAATATATTTACACAACATATACTTATGCACCTAATTAATATTTTAATACGCAAACATGCGAATAGTTTAATCACAATAGGCATATTCTTTTTTTTTTTTTGGGTCAAATATGAGCCATAAGGGCAATACAACAGGGAAAAGAAGATTCGAACCTGTGACCTATCATTACGGGTACCTCAATCTTAACCACTAGGTCAAAACATCATCGGTACAATAGACCTATTCTACAATATATTTATATTTAATGTAAAAAAAAAAGTACAAATATTGTTTCCTTGAAATGATTGAGCTAAGCTT
This sequence comes from Dianthus caryophyllus, assembly GCA_023091065.1. NCBI lineage: Eukaryota > Viridiplantae > Streptophyta > Magnoliopsida > Caryophyllales > Caryophyllaceae > Dianthus > Dianthus caryophyllus. The sequence goes on along the minus strand of CM041526.1, from coordinate 2,095,727 downwards.
GTAAAATCTAAAATGAAGGACCATTCATCATAAATGATGTGTAATCTAGTAGGCAAATGCAAAGGACATGTAACATATCTATGTTTGTTTGTAACTTTGAATAGTTGAAATGAAATGTTGGATAATTGTCTACCATGTCTTCAATGTAAGGGAGCATTACTTCCATTTTCACATAAATAAATGTTGCCCTACTTATTAGTTCTTGCTATGTACTCTTGCCCACTACTCCTATGTGTATTCATTAATTTTTTAAATAATATATATGGTTTTAAATATTAATTTATTTACATTTGAAATTTAAATTTGTTGAATTATATATTGTTATTGTTACTCAGTTTTAACTTATCTGAGTTATAATAAACTTATGTTATTATTAGGAGATTATTTACATTAAAAATTTGAATTTATCGAATTATTATTATTATTATTGTTACAGAGTTTTAACGTACTGACTTATGGTATATACTCATGTTATTATTAGGAGGAAACTCGTCTCTCTAACATTAGAAAAAATGGTCTTTTGTTGTTATTGCTTACTACAACAATTTAAAAAATTTGCATCACCATCATTTGATCATATATACATGAAGAATAGATTAAGATAATTTCTGAAATTCTTATTTGTGCACTAACCAATGATCCCTTGTTATCACAATTGAGAAATAAAATAATTTTCCTTTTCAAATTAATTATAAGTATAAAAAAATCTCCACAAGTTTCAATCTACTAAACTAGCTATGAAATAAGTCAAATAATTAATTTAAAATGTGTACATGAATGCAGATCTACATATAGCGCATGCTTGTGCATCAAAATATTACGTGCATAAGTATGTTGTGGAATACATTATAATAATTATAATTAGTCGTTATTAATTTTTTTATAGGACTATTTTATACGATAAGTACTCCGTATAATTTTTATAAAATTATTATCTAATAATAAAACAGCGTAAAATTTATTATTGTTCACCAAATCCAAACAAAAAGACAAAATTAAATTAATTTGACTAATTATACAAAAATATTTCACTAGAAATTACTGTAAAATGATGTTACGTGAGAGTTTGTCGTAAAATGGACTACGTAATGCACAATAGGCTCCTACTAACACATGACTTTGTCATGGATAAGTTTGTGGATTACATGTACTTTTCAGCTTCTTGATTTATACCTCATCAATATTAATTTTTAAATGCAGGCAAAAAAAAAAAAAAAAAATTAATTTTTAAATATTTTTGAGGTAGCGAAAATAATTTTTAAAATATTATAATGGATTTTATTAGGTAAAAAATAAGTAATATGATCCGTGGTATATTATTAGAAAATATCATATAATTATTAGATGTATGGTTATCTTACTGAATAAGTTATCATACTCAAAACTTAGATCTAAAACATTATTGTATAACTTATATGGTAAGATAACAATACATCTAATTATATGGTACGGAGTATGTTCTGATAATATGCTATATTACTAAATTTGGGGTAATATGTGCTATCATACCATTTGTTACTGCGTAGCTTTCCCAACGTATGATAAATACTTTATATCTAAAATATGAATATTTAACGGTTATTATGATCACTTTAATGGTTATGGTGACCATTATAAATCTCTTTAAGTATTCGTGTTATTTACTCAATGAAGGTTACCACAAGTATTAAAATGATCACTTTTTAATTATATTATAAATAACCTGTACGTTTTAGATTTTTTTTTTAAAACCTCTGGGGGTACCCAACCCAAGAAGACGCGTGACTTAATTTGTCTTGCCTCTCGACGTACCTCAAAAAAACGTACTCGTAAAGTCATAGACACGTCGAATTGATCGTAAATATTACGAGTTTTAAAGATGTTACTTATGAAATACACTCGTATTTTGCTGTTTGTCTTTTGTTTTTAGCAACTTCTAAAGTCTTGCGAAAGACAGTTGGTCTTAAACAAGAATTTGTGAACTACTCAAGGCATAGAACTGCTCGTTATAATAAGATTTCGCGGAAACTAAATGATGCTCAGAAGTCAGAACTATGAATGTAAGAATACTTTTTCGGATGTAGCTGAACTTATAGTACAGCGGTACACTGGTACTGTAACAGACATGTACAGAAAAACAGTATGAACTCGACGACATAAATCGTATACAAAACAGATGATATAATTTACTTGGTGAACTTGATGTCGGGGTTTCTAATGGACTTGAGCCACATATCAGCAACAACCCTCGACGACACGCTCCACAACTTTTCGTGTCCCTTAAGTTTAGGGCTCTTGCTCTTCTTTCCCGCCTTTCCCATGCCGTATTCCAGCAACCACTGCATAGCCGTCAGTCTGTGCTTCTCGGTATCCCACGCGTTTTTCTTCTGCCCTGTCTGTACTTTGATGCCAGCAATGTGCAGACTCGTGACTTTGAACCTCGTGTCTTCTTCGTTCTGCTGATTTTCAGCGGGAGTTGCGTTAATCAGCGCCATCAGAGGTCCTCCGACAGCCTCAAATCGTCGTAGTGGATCACGCAGCTGAATTACCATGGCCACTGTAATATTTGTCGATTTTGTTGAGTCTTCTGTAGTGTCGCTGTTTTTAATCCAGTCATCAAGCGGAATTGCAGAAGCAAGAGGCTGCGGATTTTGGTCCCCCTTTCCGCCAAGTGGAGAAACATCAAACGGAGCATCGTCTTCAGCAATATCTGCCTGAACTTTGAGCGCGTCAATTGCCATAGCCTCAATCTTCTGCATAGACAACGGCAGAACCTCATCAGCTGGTATCGGATCTTCAGGAACGTTCCAAATCCCGGTGTTTACCCGTTCTTTCCTCCCTGTACTCATTGCACTCGCAATCTTTTTAACAGTAGCGAGGCTCCGTGCAGCAGTCGAGCTAGCGCCTTCTTTGTTTCTACCGTTAATAATTGCTGACGCAATTCCCTCGAAGGCCACCTGTTCCGCAGTTTTGCCCATCAACTCTTCAGTGGCCATAAGCGTCATTACTTGAGTGCTCAGTTCGTCGAGCCCAACACTAGCCATCCGCTGAAACAGTTCAAACCCGCTTATCGACTTATCAGAAGATATAACAAAAGGTTTCGATATCTGAATTGCTAGTTTCGGGGTTTCTTTCCTAGGAACTTCAACATTCGACGGATTTGTGGCTGCTAAAAACCCTCCGTTTCTTGTCTGTACTACACAACCCAACCCCTTTCCGAGATCTGGTACAAAAACTTTTGATTCGGGATCTCCAGATTCGTTATTTTCATTCTTTTGCGGCTTTATCAGAGACGCGTCAGCAGACGACTGATACAACTTAAGTTCTGTACCATCCTCTTTTTCTAACATCTGCAGAAACTCCAGCGTAACATTTTCTTCTTCAGCGTCAAGCCTCTGTGATTCAGCATCCTCATTCGTATCCTCCACGTTTTCTTCACCCATCATGGATTCAAGGGCTTTAATCTGCTGCGCTAAAGAATCGAGCTCAGTTAATCTCGTCAAATGAAAATCATTGTGCACTACCACTTCTTTTACAACCTCACTTGACGCAGATCCACTTTTCTCAGAAGCGACTTCATCTTTGCTTGTTTCTTCAGTGCTTTGCAGAATCTCCACTCCTTTATCGACTATTTCAAAGTCCGGGATCATATCGATATCTTCTGTTTCTTCACTTGCGTCTTTCGGCTTCTGAGGTTCAGGAGGTTCATCTAGGTTCAAATGATCAATACCTTGAAAATCCGCTCTCGTTCCTGACTGAGACGGTGTCCACACTTCCATACGACCTGACAATTTCGGACTTGGTATGCTAAAAGACGACTTCGATTGCTTACGTCCCACGGAAGATGCAGTCGATTTCACCTTCCCTGGCTTTAGTCCTTCAGTCTGATTAAACAATCCCGACCCTCCGTCTTTCTCCATAATCTGAAACGCTAATTTCAGCAGGAGCTGTCCACCTGACGCCTTCCCCGAGAGGTCGAAACTCGTGTCCCATTGTCGAACACGAGCACCTTGAGCACTCTTCTCCATTGATTCCTGAATAAGCCTGCTTAAATCGACTGAACTTCTTCCGAAATCAAGCTCAGGAGCATCCACTGCAAAGACGTATACAATGAACGGTCGTGGCTCGAACTTCATCTGTTGACTACCACCAGAATGTGTGCAGTAAACATGGCATTTCACAAACAACGTTTCCTCGAAATCAGCTCCTCCCTGAGACACCCTAGACGGCATAGTATTGACTGCACCGTCTTTAGTTTCCTTCTTTCTCACGCAAACCGAGAGACGCAGACCATTCATAGACGTCGGAAGTCCCTGAGCAGCAACAACTTCCACAGAAAACAAACAGCTTAGTTTCTGCATCCCTATATGCGAAAGTGCACGAATTGGCTTCCATTTCCAAATCCCTTTCTTCTCATTCGACGACGAAACATCATCACCACTGTCAAAAAGCTTAATCTCTTTCTCTTTCGAGCTCACAACTTTACTACCCTTCTGCTGATCACTCTGCTCATCATCCTTAGGACGAGAGCGCCAGGGCGACAGTGACATCCTCCTCGATTTCGGCTTACTGGCAGGCTTGGCATCATAAGCAGACGTTGGAGCGTCAGCCTCATCAGGAGTCGGTATAGACGGTGCAGACGACCGAGGAAGAGCAAGCGAGGCGGTTCTTCTGGTAGACGTAATGTGGGACTGATACAGCGTTTGGCTCAGAGTTTCGAGCTCTTCCAACAGTTGGGTGTTAGAGTTACGTCGGCCACCTACGTCCGATGCCATTCTAACAATCTCGGTTGTAACAGAATAACGACAATATTATTTACTAAGTAGATTAAGAAAAGAAAGATAATGTGAGGAGAAATTAGGAAGATTATGAGGTTGAAATTAAGGCATAGATAAGTGATATGGGTGAAGCTTAGCTGGTTGTATACACACCAGTGAATATTGTATGGGTGAAACTTGAAAGAGTAGCCTATGAAGGATAGGAGGCATTGAGGTCTAGTTTGTCACGTTTTGCATTTATGAAAACGAAAACGACACCGACTTTGGCAGCCAAATCGAATGTGGCAACCGACAATCTGATGATTTGAAAGTCGACGTGATTTTGGACGGCTAAGTGGAGGTAATTTCACAGCTTCGGAGACATGTTGTGATGCAGGATCGTATCAGGCAACATCGATCTAAACTTCTTGCTTAAGATGAACTAATATTGTGGAATAATTAGGGATACTTCTATGGAAAGCTACCTCAGATTTGTTTATTTTTGATTAAATCACTTCCGCATATTCCACATCATGTTCTCGCTCCACATTGAGACGGAGTCCTTGAAATCTGCGAGACAAACTCATGGTCGAAAGTTACAATTGCGAGCTTAGAGTGGCTGAATGCCTGAAAGCAATGAAGCCCAAATCGCCAAACTCATGCATTTCGAAAGACTAGGTAAAACATTTACAAGGGATAAGCTAATAACCTAAATTTTCCTGTGAACAAAATTTAAGGCGAAGAGCGGGGCCATTTTTGGCGCTCTTCTTCGTACATGTTAATCATTAATGGAATCAAATAAATAAACAACTTTTATATCGCGTTAACAAAATTCAAGACAAATTCTGCTCACAGTCATGGAACCAAGAAAAATGTGACGGAAATGGAGCGAGGCTTCAAGGAGCTTTCGTAAATAACAAAGATGTGTTTGTTCCTCCGAAGCCAAAAGAATTAGACAAAGCAGCTGAGATAGAGGTCTGTTTCGAAACTGTCAAAGGCATGAACCCGTTTTGAAATACCGGATCTGGTTGTGAAAGATTCAGAGTTAACGGCGCAACTCCCTGCATGATCAACATCGAATTCATCAACTATTTATGCACTACCATTCGTGACAAAATAATTAAATCCTCATTACAATAAAATGAAATCGAATTCATAGCATATAAGGTGGGAAATGCCAAAGGAGAGTCAATAAATCATCAATGGTGAATTTTGTGTTTTAACTCCAAAATCCACCACCGCCTCTACGTCGCAGCATCATTTCATCACTAGTCATATTTCTACTTGTGGGTATCATGTTACATTGTACTCCGGAAATGGGATTATCTCCTACCAAACTTGCGAAATATATGGGGATCAAATTACATAATAACATACGCAATTAATGTTGAATTTGTATGTGTGTGTGTGTGTGCACGGGGCACACGCTGAGACTGTTAACACGAGAAAGCTCTAAAAGATCCAAAAGTTCTATTCCCTATATCCTAATCACTTCCCCATTTAATTTTTGTTGGCAAAGAATCCTCGAATTTAATCAAAACTTTTTCACACAGTTTCCATTTTATGTCCACGTAAATATTTGGAGAAATTTGTGGTCAAAGTCGCCCTCTATCAATCACGAAATTCAAATGAAGACGATAAATTTGGGTGGAGATTGTACGGTTTTACTAAATTGCATGACGGGTGAAGATGCTTACATTGTGTATGGCTAAGACGCTGAAGATAGCTTCCACAGCTCCTGCTGCACCAAGAAGATGTCCAATGGCACCCTAACATAATGCAGCATATGCAAAGAAACTCGAATCAATCAAAATCCGACCAAGATAAGGCCAAAAGTATAGCATAATATATAATCCGTATAATTCTAGAGAAAGAGGCAATTCTATCCATTTAACTTATTTCAGATATACCTTTGTCGAAGATAAAGCTAAAGCACCCGATGTTGCATGCTCACTGAATAAGGACTTTATAGCAGTGGCTTCGACGGCATCACCTAAATAAAATAAAGCAAGTTAGCTACAATACGCGGAGTAGGATGCAAATACTCTGTTGATCCACAAAAACGTACATTCTGTAATACCATCAACGGTATTACAAAATGTACTTTTTTAACATCACAACTTTGAAGTCAGCATCTGAGTAACTGAAGGCTGCAACTTCTATACGTAAAAAAACGGCAGTAAAATGTATGCCCAGCAGAAAACCAGCTGATTTCGTTGACCTTAGAGGTCGGTTATCACGAAAGGATCCAAACAACTTGCCTAAAGGAGTTGATGTCGCATGGGCATTTATGTAATCCACTTGATTAGGATGAAGCCCCGCCTGCAAGTACAAGCACAGTAAACAATACTCAGCACTATACACACTTCTCTCATAAAGAAATATATTTGCGAGAAAACACTTTTATTTCTTTCAATGATAATCGGATTCACTGACCAAAAGTACCTTTTCTGTACCACTTCAAAAATTATACTCCTATTATTTCTTTCAAACTCCTAACTTATATGAACATTTCCACCTAACTTATATAGTTTAGCCAAAGTTTTTCATTTACAGAGGAATTGCAGTTAAACTAGTGAGCCCGAAAAAAAAAAAATGAAATAATGAATTAAGCGTGGAGCTCTATCACCAATATGTTACCTGTTTTAAAGCACTTGTCATAGCCAAGATGGCACCTCTTCCATCATGATGAGGTTGAGTTATGTGATACGCATCGCCTGCAAGCTAACAATACGTCAAGGGAACTGTAATATTAAACACAAGAAAGAATTTTAACGTAGTTTGAGGAACAACCTGACATTCCATAGCCACCAAGCTCGGCATATATTTTAGCACCCCGTTCCTTTGCGTGTTCAAATTCCTTAATCACAACAGCACACATTTCTCATGCATCAGTAAATAAAATCAATAAATATTTGCACCAAAAACAGTCAAAGTACACTAACAATTCTGATCCCAATTAGATACAATTGAAACAAATTGCAACACACAATTTCTCTAGATCATAAGGAGTGATCACAATCATTTCACACTGCCACCATGATATCGACATGTCGTATCGGTCATGAGAGCGGTATCGTTTGTAAAATGTTGGTATATGTAAAAACACAATGCACACAATTGGGGTTAGTTTGCATTTTAATAGCACATATCTCGTCTCTCCGTGACCTCTATGGCCAAAGGTAATGTAGGTTAAGTCAGGGTTATATCGGTTCAGTAATATCAGTATTATGTAATATTGATTGAAGTGGCCAAAATATTGAATTTATGTGGGGCATTATTTAGCAAGAAATAATATATCAGCAACGTGGACAGGCCAGTTTTTATTCATTACATAGCAAAATATTATGTGTCATATTTGGGCATTTGACTATAATTTATATTCGATTCTGCAAAAGACAAAGTCCAAGCTAACAGCAGAAAAATGACAAGTTTAACTGAATCAATCCTGTAGGACATAAAAATACACAGAGAACTGACAAATCGGCTAACTGGCCAACTCACCTCCAATACCATTACACCGGATCCTTCACCAATTCTGCAAACAGACAATACTCGATCCAATTAACAATTCAACACTAACAACATTAGAATAGAATAATACTGATTTCAATGTGCACATTGGAGCCTACTGTAAAATATGCAGTATATAAGCTCCAAACATCATCTTACACAAATCCATCACGTCCAGAGTCAAAAGGCCGAGAGGCTTCCCCCGGGGATGAGTTATATTTTGTGGACAAAGCCTTGAGCCTGCACGACAAAAAGAACAATGAATATCTATGTTCCGGACTGTATAAGCAAGTATTATCGCCTAATGTAACCCCGGGAGTTTGTTATATTTCAAGCATGTTACGACATAAATAACCTGTGCTAGTTTTTTTAGCAATTTAGCCCTAGCAATTGTTGATTACATTCAATCTTTTTACTGTAGATTTTCTTCCATCACCGTATAATACCTGCAAAACCCAGCAAGGGATAAGGCATCGATGCTGGCCTCTGTTCCACCGGCCACCATTACATCCGCATCTCCAAATAGAATCATTCGAGCAGCATCTCCAATGGAATGGGCCCCAGTTGCACAAGCTGTCACTGCAGCATGATTGGGTCCCTAGATTTCAAAAACAACGCTACATATGCATATAAACTTTACTGGAACGAACATATTTCGGAAGGAACACATGGAGGGAAGATTTTACAAATGCCAGCCAAATAAAGCCATCATACTCTAAGCAAAACATAACAATGCCACATAAAAAACATGTGTCTCAAAGGCAGTTTCCGTCTTTAGTTTCTCTAATAGTCAATATATCATCTCAAATTCTAGTCAACTGTCGAAGCTAACATTCAGTATTTGTCAAGCGGTCACCATCAAGAGCTATAGATCCTTGATACACATGAGGGAAGTCAGTGACCATGTTAGTTCTGACTATTTACTGATTGCAACCTTCTTGGAAGTCTAAAATGAGAAGTCGAGGATTGCTATATAAAAGCTATCAGGATATCAAAGATTTATTTCGAATGCTGGTCTTCGACCACAGTACACACACAAGAATATACGTCAGCAGCAAACATGAGGTGTGGCAGTAAGCTCAAAAGATATAACAACTACTATGTAACAATTTCCGAGATAACTAATTGGAATGAATACCTGCAATCCGTATTTCATGCTCACATGACCAGAAGCCATGTTGATTAATATCCTAGGAACAAAATATGGACTCAACCGCCGAAGACGCTGAAAGCAAACATAACCTCAGGGTGCATTAACTTCACATTTTTCAGTATTTGCTTTTTGATAAAATGATTGTATAGAATGAAACGTTATAGCTAAAAACCACAAAGGCACACGATCAAACTAACCACAAATAAATATTGCTATAAAGTACAAACCTTTTCACAAATCAGTTGCGCAGCGTCTACAATATCACTCATGCTTCCAATACCACCACCAATTGATACCCCCTGTAAGTTCGTGTTAGCAGGAAAAAAAAAAATCTAAACCAAGACTAACAAATTTTTAAACGGGGTTTTGGAGTATTCACAGTTCTTTCTTTCTGTGCTTTTTCAGTAGGGGCCCAATCTGCATCTTTAAGGGCTTCATCAGCAGCACATAGAGCATACCCTATGAACCTCGAAACAGCTTTATTCTCCTGGTAACAAAAAGAAGTAAAAAGCAGAGAGAATAATTAATAAAAATAAAGAAAGGTGGATATAATGAAAGGATTTGACAGCAAATTAATCGAGTTTCAAGGGGTTAATTATGTCTACAATCAATATGAGGAACTCAGGCTGTTTCAAAATGGTCGGCGAAACGGCATCTTTGCTCAAGTGATCTCCAACCAGTCTAGTTTCATCTATGTAGGCAAAGGGCTTATAAAGACGGCATCTTTGGTCAAGTGACGACGTTGTAACATACATATGATCATTGCCCTCATAGCCCACCCTAGCTAGCAGCTAAGTGGTGGTGAAATAGAGTAAGGACCCGAACCAAGTCAACAGGCGTTTTGACCTCTTTTCAGTTCAATTCAAATCGAATATACTAACTTCACAAATTCACACTAAATTAAGTGCCATTCAAATAAATTCAGTCCACTTCAGCAAAACAAGTCCAAAAGAACAGGGCCTTAGTTTCACGATATTTGATCATGACGGAGCCTCACATAAGGATTAACGATACCAATTAGCCGATGAGAACCAATTTGAGAATGCAACAGATAGCAATCTTCAAACTATCTCATGAAAGAATGTCCATTTGCAATACCAACCGAGAAACTAACCAAAGAGACCGTCTCACTCGAAAATGGTAAGACACAAATCACGATTAATCTTATCATGACACCGTCTCATGCAAGAATAAGCGATATCAAATCAAATATTTGATTAAAAAACCCTACGAATGCGAGTAAGAAGAACAACAACCTTGGGATTACACCAAAGAAGTTCATCGAATTGACCAGAATTATTTCCAGAAGGAACAAACGCGGCGACTTTAGAAGTAATTTGATCAAACACATGAGACCGAGTTTCGGAATCAAAAGCATCCAATTTAAGGTCATCACAGGAAATGCCTCTAATTCCAGAATCACCATTAATCAATCTCTTCCATGTCGTATCAACTCCACAACCAAGCGGTGTAACCATACCTAACCCTAGAAAATTCAATCGCAATCAAATTGGGGGAAATTATTCAGCTAATTCAAATCAAATTACCAGTGTTATACATAGAGAGAGAGAGAGAGAGAGAGAGAGAGAGAGAGATGAGAGAAGAGTTACCAGTAACAACGACACGTCGACGATGAAAAAGAGGAGTTGAGGAAGAAGAGAGAAGACGACGCCATTGATGTTTCGCCATGAAAGCTTTACCTCTTCTTTTTACTGAGTGATGAAGAGTGTGTGTGTGTTTTTCTTGGTTTTGGGTTTAGTTTGCCATTGGGCCGGATAATAAAAGGCTAAATTCGGTGTTCGAACTCGAGATTTATCGTCCACGATCTCTTTGTCATATGTGTTCGGTTGTGTATGTTCAGCTAAACTCTTATAAGTTTGTATCAGCTCCAATAAGCTCAGATCAGCCCCAACCTACACAAATTCGAAAACATAAAAGTTGAATTTCAGACTCAGTAAGTTCAGCCCAGCTCTAATCAGTTCAACTCATCATCGATAAGGTTCGGCTCAAATAAGTCGAAAGAATGGGGGCGTAGGAGTTCAGACATTTTCGGTCTAGACTCATAGTAGTCGTTCTTTGGGCAATGTTAAGTGTTCAAGTGAAACTAAGACGATGGAAATTTTCTGCCAACTCTGTTAATTTTGACGATAGGGTTTTTAGTGACCTATAATGGAGCAAGTGTACTTAGGTGATGCATGATCTAAGATCGTATACATGTACATGGCGACAATGTATGACAAATATGCTTGGTCTTAAAGCTTGAGTACAAAACTAAGCTTTAAGACTCATTATACTTAGACATAAAACAATCACCTACTTTACTTGAAAGCAACAATACTATATACATTTATACATACTATTTTTGTTTACTATATAATGCCACACAATTTCCTCCAATTTTCTTCACCCTCATTTCTCTAAATACAACATTTCATAGAATTTCTAATACACTAAATTAATCAAAAAAAATGGCGGCTTTCGACCCATTTGCGAAATCCCTGATTTGTTTCGTATCAGTGACTCTGCTTCTCGCCTGTGCCAGCCGTGCGACAGGCGTGAGTAATAATAATCACCTGGACCAACGTTTCTCGATAGTGGGCTACGAGCCACACGACCTATCGTGCATCGACAAACTAATCCGTCTATTCGAGTCGTGGACGGAGAGACATGGGAAGATGTACCATAGCATTGAGGAGAAGTTGCATAGGTTTGAGGTGTTTAGGGACAATTTGGAGCACATTGATGAGACAAATAAAAAGGTAAGGAACTATTGGTTGGGCCTAAATGAGTTTGCAGATATGACCCATGAAGAGTTTAAGAAGAAGTTTTTGGGCCTTAAAAGTGACCTAAAAACAAGTGGTAAGGCCTCTGAGTTTAGTTATAAGGATGTCCAATTTGAGGCACTTCCTAAGAATGTTGATTGGAGGAAAAAAGGTGCTGTTACACCCATCAAAAATCAAGGCTCATGTGGTATGTATTTTCGTTTCGGCAGGTCTTCTGTGAAACCGTCTCATATCGTGAAATTTATTGATTACTAAAGAAAATCATCTAACTAAATTATTATTTTGTATGTGAAAGGTCTCATGGTAAAATTTATCGTAAGACTGTCTCACTCAAGATATATATCATGTTTAATTGATTGCCTCGGGTCTCAAATGAGATCATATAGACCGTCTCACTTGAGAGTTTGTGCATTGATAATTGATCGATTATAAACCTATCAAATGGGGTAGTGTAGACCTAACATGAGGCGGTTTTTATTAGTTTGAGTCTCGTACGAAGGATAGTAAATGATTTCATGTAAAATCGTCTTAAACTGAAATACAACTTGATATACAAGAAGTCAAGAAAGACAATTGACTAGGTGAGAGATTTCACGATAAAGTTATAGCAAGACTGTACTCAGTTTGACTAACTCGACTCCTAACTTTGAATCATGGCACGTGTCGCAAACTACAGGAAGTTGCTGGGCATTTTCAACTGTGGCAGCAGTAGAAGGAATAAACCAAATAGTGACAGGGAACTTGACTTCACTTTCGGAGCAAGAACTGATCGACTGCGACACCGAGAATAACAGCGGTTGCAATGGAGGCCTTATGGACTATGCTTTCCAATACATCATGTCAAATGGTGGACTTCACAAGGAAGAGGACTACCCTTATCTCATGGAAGAAGGCACGTGCGGCACCTCAAAGGTATAAACTGCGCACGTACATCAGACGCCTAAACTCATCTAATGTCGTGAACTAACGCAGACTGTAAAATAACAGGAATTAAACGAAATGATCAGCATCAGCGGGTACCACGACGTACCTGCTAATGATGAAGCAAGCCTCATCAAAGCGTTGGCTCACCAGCCTGTCAGTGTCGCTGTCCAGGCCTCTACTCGTGACTTCCAATTTTACAGCGGGGTATGTAAATGTAATTCATTCGTTCAATTAATATCAGCGGATATATATACACCTGAACTGCGCATAATTACGTGTGTGTGATGGTTGGTTTGCGTGCAGGGAGTATTTGACGGGCACTGCGGAACTGAATTGGATCACGGAGTTGCAGCGGTTGGGTACGGGACAAGCAAGGGGTTGGATTACATAATAGTGAAGAATTCGTGGGGAAGCAGATGGGGTGAAAAGGGTTTCATCAGGTTGAAGAGGAACACCGGAAAACCAGAAGGCCTCTGCGGCATCAATAAAATGGCGTCTTACCCTACTAAGTAGACCTGTCAAATGCGTCAGACAGTTCAGTTTTACTGCTACTACTATGACCAAATACATTAACTATTTACAGTACTTTTTTTTACTGCTGTGAAGTTTACTGGCAGAAAATGTAAACTGCTAGTTTACCTCATATTGTTGCCTGTGTTTTATTGTCTGTGAAAATTTTCATGTGTTCAATTCTTAATAAAATTCATCCATGTTTTCATTGAAATTAATTGTCGAAACTTAGCATAGCTGACGCCTATGTTACTACGACTTCGACTGCTTTTCATATCTACAACAACACAGACTCCTCGAGACCTCGACACTTCATTTCAGACCAAAAACTTGGAGCTCTTTCACAAAATGATAGTGTCTGATGCATAAAAATGCAGGTGGAAGATATTATTTTTTTTTTACTAGAGTTTAATTATGTACGGAGATAACGGAGTACAATATATAACACGAAAGAGCAGCGCTGATCGAAAGAAGCGTCATACGTCCTCATTTTCTTCCAAAGATCTGCCATTAGTCTCGGGAGTAAAGAAATAAGTAACCAGTGCTCCGAGTAAAGAAACGACACCCAATGTTAGCAATATAGCAGTTAATCCAGCGTTTTTGTCGTGAGAGGCACACAAAAACGCGATTGACCCAATCATGGCTCCAATCTTACCAGAACCCCCAGAAATGCCGTGGCACGTGGTTCGAAACCTGGCAGGAAAAAGCTCTGCAGGTACTATGAACGTAGTCGTGTTAGGCCCGAAATTCGAGAAAAAGTACACAAGGCATAACAGGATCATGAACCCGAATCCAACGCCTTTGGGGTGTGCGCTCCAGTAAGCGTAGGGTCCGCCAAGGGCGAACAGAGCGACAGCCATGAGAACAAAACCGAGGATTTGAATCTTTCGTCTCCCGATTCTGTCGATGAGAAGAACAGTCGCCCAATACCCGGGAATAGTGGAGCAAATTGCTACGATTGCCTGCCATTTGGCAACATCGTAGGCCTCTTGGAAGGCACTATTGTAGTGTTTGTCGAGAAGGACGGGCTCGTAAATGTAGGATTGGAAAAGGGTGCTGCTGTAGAACACAATGTCGAGCATAAACCAGGTGAGTGCGCAGGTGAAGAGGTCTCGGCCATGACGTGTGAGGAAGCTTTTCGACAATAGAGGGTATGTCTGAGGAGCTACGATCAAAGGGGTCGCTCCAGACGAGGTTTCCTGGTTCACCGGAAACTCTAACACCCTCTCGATATCCTTGGTTGCTTGAACCACATTGTGCTCCACTAGCGCCGTATACCTTTAGAAACGAATTCAACATCAGTGCATATGAAGTTAAATTATAGCTAGCCTATGAGTCTATGACTGTTGTACACAAGACGTCAAATGAATGTGGCTTTCTAACATTAGTATGATTGTCGAAGATTAGTCGAGTGGTTGGGTATTTCCAACCCTGTAACTTCACCACGAGCGAATGTCCTCAAGACATCGGAGTAACATAATACGTGGACAAATAAAACAATCTATAATACTCCATCTGATCCATTCATTTCTTACATCTTTGTTTTTTTTTTTTGTTAACGACTTTGTTAGAGGTATGTTAGAAACTATCTCAACCAAACATCCCCTCACACGGGGGCCATTGGGTTTGAAGTGTAGGCGTAACGACAAGCCTCTTCATACCCGATGCTACATTTCCCTCTTTAGAATGGAGGGTTGGTGTGATTCGAACCATGTCTGGAAACCAACTCAATCAAAACTTTAAACTGATAGTTGATAACCTAAGATTGATTTTATACTTTGCAAGGTACAATGAACAGACGTAAAGAAATGGGTGGAGCAGAGGGTTGGAGACGGAAGTACATACCTAGCGGATTCAGGCATCATCATCCGCCAATAGAAAGTGAGAGCGGCGGGAACAGCCCCAAGCATAAGTATGATCCTCCAAGCCAAATCAGCAGCAACTTTAGGAGTACCATGAACATGATCATTATTTGAAGCATCAACGTGTGTTACACGTTCAAATATTGCACAAACAATCATAACAACCATAGAGCTAAACAATATTCCAAACCCTTGCATCGAAAACACAGCAGCTATGAACGCGCCACGCGTCCTCTTGTTAGCGAACTCAGACATCAGTGTGGCCGACAACGGGTAGTCCCCGCCAATCCCAATCCCAAGCATGAACCTAAAAAAGGAGAAGCTAAGTAGGACACATGTTCTCGAAGTACATATCGAAAAACCACACCCAAATGAGCTTATGACCATGAGCGTTAGGGCCACGCCGTAGACTCTTCTGCGGCCAATTAAGTCCCCTAGACGACCGAATATGAGCTGCCCGATGGTGGCCCCGAGAAGGGCCACAACCACCATGGCCGAGAACACGGCGGGTGGCATATGTTGGCCAGGTTTCGAGTAGTAAATCCCGCCTAGGAGTTTCGTAATTGGGGCTATGCAAAACAGGTCATACGCGTCTGTGAACAGCCCCATACCAGCTATTATTATCGCCTTAAAGTGGTAGCATTGTATCTTTGTCGTGTCGAGTACTGAAAGCACTCTCAAACCCATCTTCTTAACAAAACGTCGAGTTGTAATCGAAAAAAAAAAAACAAAAAAACAGTAACACTGTGACACCTAGTTACAACACTTGATTCAACAGTTTTATATACTCCATATATATGTGCTTGGTACTCAAATGTCAAATGTTGTAAATTGTGAGGAAGCAAAGGAGAAACTACAGAAATTGAATAATGAAAGCAACTATTTATAATGACAAATTTGACACTATAATTTCATAATTTTAGTACTAGGATTTTTCTAAACTTTTGACTTCGGATTGGTTCGGTTTTTTTTTTTTTTTTTTTTTTCGAATTTAACTTCGGTTTAATTTGATTTTTGTTTTGAACCAGCTCTTCTTAATATAGTTTTGTTCTTAATTTTAGCTCAGCTCAAGTAATTTGACCCTAAATGAACATCATTTTAGGCCCTGTTCTTTTCCGCTTTTTGGAGCTGAATTTATAGAAGCGGAACAGGGTCTTAATCTTCTTCTACAAGATCAAATTACTCTACAAAAAGTTGTAAGAAGAAAAGTATTCTAAATTGGTGTTTCAATGCTTAACCGTGTCTGAACCATGACTACTTTCAGCTTCGGCATGATAAGGCTCCATTTTAATTCAAATATCCTAATTTCATTCTAAATTTTTTAAAATTAGTAACGACGGTTAATAAAAGATTGCAATACTATTATTTATCTTGTTAATGACAACAATTTTTTTTTTTTTTTTTAATCAATCTACTCAAAATAACAATTAAAATATATTCAAATGAGATGATATTACAATTTTTTTTTCTTTATTTTTTGGTGATCTTATATTTCATTTTTGTGGTTCAAGTTAACAAGCACTAAAAGTTAAATAATGATAAGATTAGAGAGATTAATAGACAAAAATAGACTTTGACTTGTTGAGGGATGACTAAACTAATTGTAAAGTCTTACCTATTTTATGTGGTGCCCATGAACAACGTTATTTTTGATCAAATACATGCATTATAAGATGCGAATATCGTGTCGGATAATAATATTACATTATCTTTCGGTTATCTTTCGGATATATATATCTTTCGATTATCGGTCCATTGATATAAAATTAATTTGAACGAAAACTTAAAAAAATAAATAAGTTAAATGAAGTGATTCTGGCTGGTATAAGAAGAAGATGGATTTTTTATTCCACAAATCACATTAGAATCAAATATTAGTGATCACCGTCTTCCGTCGTTCCAAATTACAGACTTTATATCCGTCAAACTCGATTCACTTTACAAAATTATTCATCCAGACGAGGGGTGAGGTGTTTCATAATACACGTACTTGATAGGGTATTGTATTTCAAGGAGTTCTCTATCGATCACGTTCTAGTCGATAACGCAATGTGATTATAACATAATTGTGGCATGGTGGATGGACAGGACGGTAGTAGTGCTACGGAGCAAAGTGGTTGGCGGTTAATGCATCTGGTGGGGTGGTACAATTTTTGGACGGTGCTCGAATTCAAATTCGAAGACCATTGTCCTTCATTTGAAAAAAAAAAAAAAACCGATACCACAGTTTTTATCATAGGTTATTCGGAAAAAATCTCTAGCACCGAGGTTATGACTACATTGTGACCGTCACGGTTGTGATGAAGCAAAGGATGAGCACAAACTCTACAACTGTAGAAAGAATGCACAATTTAGTCAAACACATGGTTCACATCAACATTTGTTTGGTACACAAAACCAGGTTGTTTGGTAGCAAAGCCAGCATTTGTCCACAAGCTAACAAGTCGTTTGTGGTCTAGAAGCCCTTGACTTGACTCGATCACCTCTTCCGACGTGCACCAAAAAGTAACATGAGACGGCCTTTCACGTTAGAGTTTCATGTTAGATTCCCTTCAAGTACTAGGAATGTCGATGAAACGAGTATAAATAAGTACCGTACCATGTTCACGGATGATAGGACAGATATGGATACTAAATTGTAATGCACGGGTGAAGCGGAGGTGGATTTTAGCTACTCGCCCACCATGAGTAGTGGGAGCTTACACTTACCATCGTCCCGCCCCAACAACATGCTCACACGCCTACCCATGCATTTAATATATTTTCCACTTTAAAACGGAGGGATGATGAAATTTGAACCCCTCAAATCATGTTAAAAACCAACTCAAACAAAACCCTAATCCGCCTGTTGAAGACCCATAATCGGTTTCATACTCTAGAAGTACAGCCACCAATATGCCTACACGCTAATACGCTATGCACGATAGAGGGTTACATTTGAGATGGAGAGTATCGGCTACATCATCACGAGTTCACGACCCAACCATGGACCTCAATACCAACGTGGAAGGCAATATCAGTATTAAATCTCCATAACCAAAATAATTTTCCACGGTGTATCACGAAACTTTCTAAGCAGCCAAAAAAAGTTCAGCCATCGAACAATAACATTACCCTCAAACACAAAACATACCGTTAAAAAGTGACACAATGAGGAATCCCGACAAGACCCGATAAGTTTGAACAGTATACCAATATATCTACCAAAACAGCAAGATGTACTACCAAAACAAAAGGTCGACTCAACAACTGAAATAGATAATTCCAACACCGTACTTTTATGTGTTCAGTATAGATTAAAATCCACATATAGGCCAGAAAGTCACACACTGCAACTAGTTCACAAGACGCTAAACAACTATATCGGCTAGTTTTCACATTACTAACCTGAAGATAAACAAGTACACATACCTTTACACGGCCATTTTAACCAGCTACTACACACACAGCGATAAAGCCGCTATTCAAGTCTAACGGGATCAAACTGGTTGCCACATGGGGGTACACCAGGTGCCCTGTACTTCATCACAACACCCTCGAGAATACCGTCTGACCTGAAAGTGGGCGAGAACAATCGAGGATCAACGGGACCAGGCAGCTTGAAAGAGACGGAGAATGGACCCGGTGGGCTTAGCTGTTCCACAATCATTCGAAACTTGGTCTTTGGGTTCTTTTTAGCAAGTTCTCCTCCTGTAATGACTGCTTGAAGATGGACCTTACCATCGCGTTCAATTTCACATCTGAGGTCACCTGTATAATCAGTTTTCACTGTAAACTACTGTACACGAGAATTAAAATTTAACACAATTGTTTTATCCATCATGTAATACCTTCTTTCCATTTATATTGTCCCTATTTAACTTCGGTAATCAAACAATGTTTACGGGTGACCGATATACTCTCAATAAAATTATTGCAACTTGTTTAGAAGTGATAATGAGAAAACAGTTGTTTTGTTAAATCAAACACAGCATCCAAAATATACATTGTATCTCGATATATATATGGAGAATTCACGTTCATAGCTGCTACGGTAATTGGTGGCCAAACAATGGCCAACAGAGTCAATAAACTTTGTGATGGAGGTGGTAGTATATACAATAGAAATGTGCTTCCATGAATGGAAATCCATGAGACATAGTGAAGAAGATGAAACCACAAATGGAGCAATTAATTAGCCAAGGATACCAAATTTGCTCAGGTACTCTAGTAATCTACGAACCACAAATAGTTAAGAGAGGATTTTCTAACGTCACTTAGTACCAAATTTGCTCGGGTCCTCTACGAATTGCAAATTGTCAAGAGCGGAATTTATAATGTCACCCACTACCAAATTTGCTCAGGTATTCTACGCATCGCAAATTGTTAAGAGTGGAATTTACAATGCCACTTACTGACAATACACATAACACATTCTGTAAGAGCGAATCACAAATTGGTAAGAACGTATTGATAACGAATCGGTTGACCATGGTATCAACCGATCAACCACCTCCAAAATAATACGGAGTATTTCATAGGAATAAATGGCAGAATTAAAGCCTTAATTCTTAAAAAATCGCGTAAATGACAAAGGAAAATAAGACAGACAAAGAAAGGAGAAGCATACATTGGTCTTTTCGAACACCAGGAAGGGCAACCCGGAATAAATAAGCGGATTCACTGACTCCAATGTCAACATGTCCAACAGGTGGTCCAGGTGTTCCTTCTTTAGCCGTTCCAGTAAGAACAAGTGAGGTTGGGGTATGTGGCTCAATCACCTCTCCCATGATCTCCTCCGATAATACAACCACGGACAAAAATAACACCTTTGAAATGTGGCCTGCTTGATAGGAAACCATCAAAGAATCAGAAACCGATAAAAAGAAAAACAATGCTATACGGTCATTTAAATACTTCAGACTTGAAAGTTAAAAGAGTAACATATACGGAGTACTACGTAAAGATGGTACATAGTTTTAAACAGGTATAGACAAGAAGAAAACATGTAAGGCATCGTTAGAAAATTCATTGGACGTTGACACACATTTGCTGAAGATAATCTATTCTTCCGTAGTCCCTTACAAAACTAATTACTCCGTATAAAGCAGTGTACTCTTCCCCTTTTCTTGCTTACTAAACTTCTCCTCGTAACCAACCTAAGTTCTCAGTTCTTTCCAAAAGATTGATCACAGCTATATCCCCACTGCCATATTTTTCTTTCTTAAATATAATTGATCAGCTACAATCCTTCTTTGCTTTGATAAACATCCAATGTACTTCATTAATCAAGACCAAGAAATTAACTTTTTTTGGCCGCAATTTAGCTTTTTGGTAGGCTTGGAAAAAAAAAAAAAAAAAAAAAAAAAAAAAAAAACGTTATGTACATACTGCATATTAGGTAGTTGAGGCCTGAGGGCAAGAAAATAAGTATCTCCTTACAAAATGGCATTGGTGTGGACATTGAGTCCACTAGTAATCTAAGGACTCGCATTCAATATACAAGCAATATAATGATTTTCAATCACTCAAACTCACAAAGCACACTACTTCTCCAATTTCAATAGTCTCTTTCACATTTGTACCATTTTTTTTGGCAAGACTAAAATGAGTGTTTTACATGCCAATAATAATAAGGCACTTCATACTGTAACTACAAAGTACATAATAAATTATTACATAATAAAACATAAGTTAACATAAATCGAGAATAGAAAGCATCGTTCAACATAATTGTGTTAGTGGAATACGGTTGAATGGGCACGACTCATAAGCTTGTTCTTCCAACTCATCGACAGTAGGAACAACTCTAACAGGCCATCGAAATAGTAGACTAACAAAATGACAAAAACAAGAAAATAAGTATCTCCTTACAAAATGGCATTGGTGTACATACTGCATATTAGGTAGTTGAGGCCTGAGGGCAAGAAAATAAGTATCTCCTTACAAAATGGCATTGTTGTGGACATTGAGTATCTTAAAAAAAAAAAAAAAAAAAAAAAAAAAAAAAAAAAAAAATTTATAATAAATAGTTCATTTTTCACTCTCATATCCCGACATCGGACCTTCACCAAAGACATCACCAATTAGGTGAACCGTGAGAGGAAGAAGAGTTTCGGATATGAATGGTGGTGAAGTAGGGTCTTGGGTATTGATGAGGGTGAAACCGAAATCGGTTGCAGGTTGCTAACGCATCACCTTCGTGGTCTGAGGTCAAGCAAGTGTGATAACGGCACTAGGAGTGGTATCGAGAACCTTTTTTTGCCAGCAGTTTATCGTGGCTACCAATGGTGGTTTGGGGTTGCTCCGACGGTTGGATTTTCTTTCGACAATCATTTTGGGAGGTGAACGAAGATAATATCTTTATAAGTGGTCAACAAAGGTGGATGCTGCAATGGCAGTGGATATTAAGGTTGTGACGTGGCAATGAAGTCGGTAAAAGGGAAAGGGAGGTGGTGTAATTGCTATCAAGATTCTAACGTAATGAACTAATCCTCGTCCAAATTATACGAAGAAATGAAATAAGAAGCATAGCCGAGGGGGAGCCAAAGGGGGTTCAGTGGGTGCGATCAAACCCCCTGAGATCTCAAAATAAATATTTAAACTAATAATGATGGTGCATTAATTACTTAGTAGCCTAGTGATTAGAGATTTAATCCTTGTGTCAAGGGTCACGGGTTCAAACCTTTTTACAATTTTATTTTTATTTTTAGTGATGTAAATATTTATCGCTTAAATACCATCTAAAACTATTTTTTCAATAAAATTATTTGTATGTTTTATTTATACTATCTATTTTTCTATTCATATTAAATTAATATTATCACACGTCTTCGCATATGAAAAAATTTCAATACTCTTACAAAAATAAGTTTTGTTGAAAAAAAGTTTCGCAAACCGAACCCCCACAAGCAAAATTCTAGACTCGCCATTGAGCATAATTATAGTCACCAACCTTCCTGAATTTCCAAGCTTAACATTAAACCGCATACATAGTCGTTAAAAGTTTACTATATACGAACATTAAACAACCGAAAAATGATCAAAATCTTCTGCATATCGAAACACCCTCATAAATACAATATGTTGACATACGCAGCCTTAAAAAAATGAGATGATCCTTGCCCATAACGATAAAATCAACCAAATTCCGAAAGAAACATTCTAAAAGCCTACATCAGCAACAATCTCAAGATAACTAATCCAACAAACAACAACAAAATGCAGACAATTAAACTATCGATAAAAATCAACCAATTCTTCTGTCAGATAGCACAGTAAAATTGCCACGCTCTAACCCGAGAAAAGGTTTCCTCTTTAATTTAAAATTTTTCCCAGATTTGGATCGATATATGCCCGCGCACCAAACACGTCAACTACACAGCACATTTACAGTATCAATTAAAACTATCGGAAGCGTAAAACATCTAGTTCCTTCAACTACTGATGCAGAAAAATACATATCAATTAATTTGATAATTCCCAGTGAAAACCCTAATTCACCACTACCGTATTATAATTCATCAACCACGAAACCCTAAAAATCAGGTTCCTTCAACTACTGATGCAGAAATTACACAATTAAATAATTCGATAACACCCAGTGAAAACCCTAATTAACAATTACCGTATAATTCATCAACCACA
Source organism: Dianthus caryophyllus (assembly GCA_023091065.1). Taxonomy (NCBI): domain Eukaryota; kingdom Viridiplantae; phylum Streptophyta; class Magnoliopsida; order Caryophyllales; family Caryophyllaceae; genus Dianthus; species Dianthus caryophyllus. The sequence goes on along the minus strand of CM041526.1, from coordinate 2,072,620 downwards.
AAACCCTAGAACACACAAACCAATTAAAACCCAATTTGAGAAACGAAAACCCTAATTACGGAACTCCAAAAATCAAAAGCCACTCAAATTACAAAGAAAAAACAATTAATGCTGAAAGATTAAGAAAGAAAGCAAACCTCGAAGAAAAAGGGGGAGTTAAAAAAAAAAATTCGATTGAAAACGATGAAGAATTTAGTGGAGAATATCGAGTGCCCCAGAAACCAACAACGGCTATAAATTTCAGGAGCCCTGATTAACTCGAATAAGTTAGAGGCTAACCCGACACATTTTAAACCCAAAATTTATACAAATTGGGTTGGGTCGGATTATATTGGTCGGGTTCGATTTAAAATTAATGTGTTTTTAATTTAATAAATGTTATGAAACTCATTATTGTGGATGTCCATTGGGCTAATAGCCCATATTCTAAATCAATGTAAATAGGGTTTGCTTGTAAACTACTCCACATGTACTATATATATGTGCTCCCATATGAATAATATTAATAACTTTGATCCCTCAACTTTCTTCTCTCATCCAATTTATTCTTTCTTTTGTTCTCTCCTTTCTCTTTCTTGTTTCTCTATTTTCTACTTTTACAACACGTTATCAGCACGAAGTTCTAATCTATTGAGCATCATATAAATTTTTAGATATCTCTATCATTCATTGATTATATATTCATATCAATTGATTAGTGTTATCAAGTTATTGGTCATATATTAACTAATTGACCATAACATCAATAATTTATTTTTCGATTGATCATATTATCTCATTGATCTTGTTTAATCATTAGACAAGATTATTATTTATTTAATATTTTTTTTTATCCTTTGTGATACACAAATTCTTTATTAAGTGTGTTTATTATACATTATTTACTTATTTATTACAATCAATTGATAATAATTCATTTGGAATAACTATATAGCTATATTTATTCATTGGCTAATCAATCTTATGGTCATTAATTTATTGACCAATTTTGTTTTGTGACTATATAGCCATATTTATTCGTTGGTTAGTTGTCTTATGGTCATTAATTTATTGATCATTTTTTTTGTGATTATATGGCCATATTCATTCATTGGTTAATTAATGATTTTCTTGGTCATATTAATTCATTGATCCAATTAAGTTTTTGTCATATTACTTCATTGGCTAATTGTTCTTTTGGACATATTACTTCATTGACCAAATTAATCATAGTAATTAATTGGATATTAAAATCATACTACTCCGTACTTCTTAATTTGGTTAATCATCATTTTTTTTATTCTTGGCCATATGACCTCGTTAGCCATGTCGAAAAATTGTCATATGAATTCATTGACTAAGTATTTCATTCATGTGATGATTATAGTATTATAAGCATTACTATTCAACATATAATTCAATATTTATTTCATTTGAATTAATCGATTTTAAGTTGCTTAAGATTATCAAATATCATTACCTTTTCTTTTCCTTAAGGTTATATTTTAATGTGTTTTAAATTCAACATTCATTATTTTAAGAATATTAATGTTCTTATTCCAACTTAATTTTGGCAATTTCAACATTTTTTTTTTTTTTTGTTCTCTTAGCTTATTCTTTGACACTGTATAATCATAATTACATTATTTTAATTGCTTGTAATTTTGACAAGTTATTATTATGTTCAAATTATGATAGTTCCTTCCTCTTCTTGAAGTTGATTATTATGGGCATGATATATTAATGCATTTTATTAACAATTGCTATATTTATACTCCGTATGAAATATGGTGGATATCAATTGAAAGTTTGGAACACAATTACCAAGTGTATTCAAAAGTCTTGCTAAACATTCAATGATTGTCATTGATATGGACAATTATACATATTAGAGATATGATATGTTCCAAATTTTATCACCATTAATATACTTTGTATTACATAGTGGAGATATTGTTTATAATTTTTAATTTTTTTTATACAAAGTATAATATTATGGAAATATTTTCACAATTTCCACATTTACTTATATAGCTATTGGAGATATTGCCTTTCTTCTCCATATTACTATAATACATAATATTTGAGATTAAAATGATACTCAAAATTCAATAAGTAAATAATATGCTCAATTATAATAATGAATGAGCTAATGATATGTTGGTAGGTTTATCTACAACGTTTATAATTCTTTAGAGTACTCTATTTTTGTATTGTATGTACTCCATAATTTTATGGAGATTCTAAACGACTACTCTAATTAAGTAAGCAACATTTTTTTTCCAATGATTTGGTTGATGATTTATAAAGTTGCTTGTAAATTTATCGTACATTCACAATTAGTACGAGTAATTAATGTTATCACAATCACATGTCAATTATTTATGAATAATTTCATCTTCTACATATGCATTTTAATTCAGTGCATAGAAAATCCAACTGCATTATACATTATTCTCCATTAAAGATGATATTTTTACCATCTTAGGGGGAAAAAGATTAAGTATACAGCTGGTAAAAGTGGTTATTCACTACCACATACTTTACATGAGTTTAGAAAAATATTTCATATAATTATGTTCGATCATACAAAGGTTCATAAACTGATCGACTATCGTGAGTAATATAGCACGATTACACTTGAAGTGTTATAAACTACTGTTAAGTTTGACAAGTAAGTGCACATATTAAGGCATGTCTAACTCCAGTAATGTAGAATTGCATTGAATTGCAAACTACTATCAAAAGTTGACATAAAATGATCAAAGTCAAGTGAAGAATTTTGATGTAAAATTAAGCAAGATTAACATTTGAAGATCTAAACAATGAAATTTCACATTAATCGAGGTTGAAAAAACCTTCTAAATTCAATTGTATGAATTGATATCATTAGTGGCTTGAAAGCCACATATTCGAGTACCTTGTGTTATATTCACAGGTTATATTATGTGAACAATTTGATCTTCTATATTCACACAGTTTCTTTTATCTTTTCAGCAATTTGATAATCAATTGCGTACTCTCCATTTCTCTTATAAAATCCCACGATAATGGTCACTAATGAAATCTCATTAGTATTTGATATGGGAAATTAAATTGCATTCTAAGGTGGTTATGTAAATGATTGCAATCTATCTTGAATATAATTTTTACCACCTTAGGGGGAGAAAAATAAGTGAAAAGTTGGTAAAATAAAAGAACTCTTATAAAATTAAACTAGTTTTGGTTCCCGTGCAATGCACGAAATTATTTTAAGAATATTTTTAAGAAGAATTGAACTGGTATATATATTAGTAAATTACATTATATTTTATACTCCCTCTCATTGAGGGTTCAAAAGTATGAGAGCCGTAGATCAAAAGAAAGATGAGAATAACAAATAAAATGGACCTGAAGAGAAAACTGGGAAGAAAAATATAAATTGGGTTAGAGTACACAATTTTACAAATTACTTATCTAGTACTTCATTTTTCTCAAAGGTTGTATCTAGTGATTATAAACATATTCAATTCGCTATAAGAATATTTAGAATTTTTTTTATTGTATTTATAGATAAAAAAAAAAAAGTTTAAATATTTTGGAAATAAGAAGACTGCAAAAAATACAATAATACATAAATATAGAGATTAATTACAAATATACAGCCGTAAATTGTTTAAACCTCTAATCAATTTACAACTGTACAATTTTAGAACCTTTATCCACAATATATATAGGCATAAGGGCCTGTTCTCCTCATCTTAAAATTTTCTCTGGTTCAGAAAATTTCAGATAAATTCAGAAAAAACTTCAGATAACTTAAGAAAACTTTAGACTACTTCAGACAACTTCAGAAAACTTCAGATTACTTCAGAAAACTTCAGATTATATCAGAAAACTTCAGATTTCTAAATAAATTAATTAACAAATAATACCTAAGTTATGTATAACATTGATATTATTAATAATAGGGATAATAATATTCTTAACAATAATAATTATAATAATAACCATGATAATTTGAATATAAATAAGACCAATCCAAAATCATTTTATTGCAAATCATAAATAATCGTATTGTTTATATCTATATTTTTATTTTTATCTATTATTATTAATATAATTCGTCGTTTAGAAATTGGAATTTCTTGTGATCTTAAAACAATCAATAGTAAAAATTAATCATTCATAGATCAACACTAAATGTCACTTTAATGTTATACCATTAATCACATTCAATATTCAATAAACTCCTTATTAATTTGCTGATTTTTTTTATTTTATTTTTATTTTACAAATGACATGTCATATATGACATGGTTAAATGAGAGATAAAAAAGACACATGTGGCAATCATATAATCACTTCTTCATTTTCAACTTGCTTTCAACTTGCTTTTTTATATATTATATAGATTACACCTATAGTGTAATATATGAGAAATGACGATTCCACATATCCGAGTACATGATCATGAAAGAATATTCGTATGAAACGGATACACATTTAAACGCAATATTCAATTGCTATTTAATTTGGACTTTATAAGTCCATTTGACAGTCGACATATATATGGTTATTAATGAGCTCATAAACCTGAAATCCATCATGGATATTGAAAATAAAACTGTACAGTTTGCATTATCGAGTCATCTATTGCATTAGTTTAGCACTTTCATTTTCATATTTTTTTTACATCATTGCATTACTTCACTTTCTATATTTTTGAACCTAATCACATACCATATGCATATACGTTATTGTTGAAGATGTGATCATTCAAGTAAGAGTGCAGCATTACAAAAGTGATAGGTTATTTAAAGTGAAGATGCGAAAATATTTATGAGTTACTATTTTCATACTATGAAAGTTGAAGCAATCAAGAACTCCTATTAATTGAAGACACCTATAAAGTTGGTCAGAATGCAAAGGCAATTATTCAAGATCAAGAAACTTGGCTACATCATGAGTTGTTTTGACAATAAATTCAAGTGATGTAACCATCAAGGGGAGTATGCACGCGCTGTACTCTTTTTCCTTATCTGTGGTTTTGTCCCACTGGGTTTTCCATGGAAAGGTTTTAATGAGGCAGCTGATTATGCATATTTGAAGATTATTGTACTCTTTTCCTTCACTAGTGTTTTTCCCACCGGGTTTTTCTAGAAAGGTTTTTAACGAGGCATGATCTTCAGTAATGTACATCCAAGGGGGAGTGTTATGAAACTCATTATTGTGGATGTCCATTGGGCTAATAGCCCATATTCTAAATCAATGTAAATAGGGTTTGTTTGTAAACTACTCCACATGTACTATATATATGTGCTCCCATATGAATAATATTAATAACTTTGATCCCTCAACTTTCTTCTCTCATCCAATTTATTCTTTCTTTTGTTCTCTCCTTTCTCTTTCTTGTTTCTCTATTTTCTACTTTTACAACAATAAAATCAATTCTTGGAATTTTCTTTTTTCATGTTGAAATTACGGAGTATTAATTATTTATTCAGTGTGAATGTATTGTCTAAGGTAGTGTTTGGAAACTCAAATTTGATTTCAAATTTAAGATTTAGAATTAGACATTTGAAATAGAGGGTTTTAAAATCAAAGTACTAAGTGTGTGGGTTAGGATTTGAAAATTACACCATTTAGGGTGTCATCGCAAAAATGGGTGTCGTGTTCCATAAATCGTGGTGGTTTTCTTTTGTTAGTAAAACTAAACATATTAAAGTACATCCGGTATGTGTTGCTTGCACCACATTATTAATTCCATTTCCAGAAATGTTTTCCTAGTTGGTTTTACAATTAGTATATATTAAGATTAAGATAAGATAAGATTAGGTGTTTTGGCAATTTAAGTCCAATTAACATTATTTATTTATGGGATATTCTATCGTGTACCCTTCTGTTTTTTCATTTTCTACAATATACCCTTACATTTATAACATTATATAGTGTACCCTTAAATTTTATATTTTATCTCTAATATGACCATTATTTATCTTTTTGTTGATTTAACTAGTTAAATAATTCATTAAACTTGATAATTTATCATTTTCCTTCCTCGATTTACTTTTATTGATATTAATGAAGAGAATAATGATGTTTATATAGATATTGATGATAGATGTTTGCAATAAATTATTGATATTAAGAATGGACAAATTTGATGTGAATTGGTTGGTGTTAATAACAAATCTCGTGGTATTATACAAATAATGGTTTAAAATGATAAATTATTGGTTGAGGGAAGACATTAGGAGCACTGATTGGGACATTGACAGGTTTAATTGACGGTTCAAATTTATGCAGTGTTGAAATTGGTTATATTAGAAATAAAACAAAAAATTTAGGGTTATACGGGAGAAAAAGTGAGAAAGTCGGGGTTATACCGTAGAATGCTTAAAAACGTAAGGGTATAACGTAGAAATCAGAAAAATTGAGGGGTACACGATAGAATATCTCTTTATTTATTTATTTATTTATTTATTTATTTATTTATTTATTATGGTCTATTTTAATCAAGGCCCCACTTTCTACCCTCATTTATTATATTCTAATCATTTTTTTAATTGCTAATATTTATTTCAGTAATTCTCTTGTAAGGCACAACTTAGACAAAATTAATGTGAGACCAAAATAAAAATTGCAGTTAAAAGGGTACAAAATCATGAAACAAATCTACCAAAGTCACTTACAGGGGTACTAAAAAAATAGTAACAATTAATCATAATTATCACTTAAATAGTACAAAAGCTATATAAACGGGTACAAATGAGGTTACAATAACTTATTTAAGTCCTGACTTACACTAGAATTTGTGTATTTTGACCACCACTTGTTACATATATTACTGTAGTATTTTAATAGTTTTTTTTTTTTTTTTTAAATATCGGGTCCTGGTGCCCATGCCAATTGGTCTTGAATGGGAGATATATTATAATATAAGTGGATTCAAATGATAAATAAATTGTTAGGATATGATTAGTTTTAACTAAATGGTTTTGGAGAATTGTTAGATTAGATTTTAGTTTTATACAAAGAAATGTGTTTATTTTAAACGACTCCCTAAATTAAAAGGTAAACAAATGATGATTGAAATGTATGTATCAAAGATTACGTCACATGATAAATTTTGCTGACTTGCTGAGGTAATCGATTCAATTTAGTTAAATCGCACCTGGCATTGATTAATTATCTGATACCAAAACAATCGTGATTTATTACTGAGAATCGCAACGTAAAATTGTCATACAATCAACATTGTTCACTTTTAGGATATTACATTTTTAGCATAAATACAAATAAAATACTACATACTACCTAGTATATCTTAGTGAATTATTTATATTCTTTTTTTTTTCTAAGGGAAAAATAAAGAAATTGTAAACAATTGATCGAGACAAAATGAGTACAAACATTTTCATTTCTTCAACAGAAAATTTCAAATTAATAGTATTTCACCACACATATTGAAATATTATTTTATACTACACTCTACTTATCTACCCCCTCCGTTCCAGTGCATTGTTAACGTTTGCTGTGAGAGGGAATTAAAACAAATGTTAACAATTGATTGGAACATAAGAAGTATTTAATTTGTCTTTATTTATTTTAAATTTTATAAAATAAAATCATAGGACAATCTTCTAAAGACTCAATACCTCTTTTGTAAATGTTCAATGGACTTATATAACTATATAATAAGACATTTCTCCCATATGAACTATTCACCAACACTCAAATCATGCCTAAGAACATTAAGCCAAAGCTTATCACCAACAAGGCTAAGCTTTTGGCTACCTACATTCGTAAGAAAAATGAGTTGATTGGGGAACTTGAGGCTTTGGAAAGAGAACATAGGTGTGAATCCTTTTGCATTCTCCAAAACCCGGTGACACTTGAGTATGATGTGTGGCCGAATTATGAGGTCGCTATTCGTTTAGCGATTCGCTACCAAAACCATCAATTGATCGAGAAGATAAGGAAGCACATGGCTAGCCATGGCCGTGGCAAGTAGTCAAAGCATTGTAACGTAGATCATGTCTACTACTTTCATATAATAAATGAGACATGTATGATCTTTATATATTATTATATTTTGTGTCTTTTTATCCTTTTGAAATTGTTGTTCTTAATTCATATGTTTTAACGCTCGTAATAATTTGATTGAATGGTATCGGATTAACGGATGAGTAAATGAACTAGCTAGAATAAATGATTGAGCAATTGCAATCGATTATATTAAATTTGAATCAAAGAATCTTACAACATCTTTTTCCTGATCTTAAATTTGTATGGTGATGATGTATTGAAGTATGTGTCTGATTCAATGATATATAACAACAGTATTTTATTTATGCTTTACAAATAATATATTTTGGATGCCTATAGTAATCGGGTTAATTAGTTGTGTAATTAGTAAATTAGTGAAATCGATCAAAATCTAATGTCACATGTATGAACTATGAAGTTACTAAGCACCCATGTTTTTACTTCTTTGGGGCTTTCATCTTTTGGTCCATTTTTCACTTGGTCTAATTAATACGGAGTACGGCATATATTTCCTTCGATCCGTCTTTTGTTTCTCGATCCGTTAACCTCGCTACACATTTTAGTGTAAACGTTTTCCTCCTACAAGAAAATATATAAAACGCAATAAAACGCTATAGGAAAGAATATAATGTAAAATTATCTAAAAAGGACCAGAATAAATATAAAAGTACAATAAAGAAAGAACAAAATAATGTTTAAATTACGGCGGGATCAACAACCCACTTATATATAAGTGGGTCAACATTCAACACCAAACCACACGACATTTGATTTTCGTGACACAACTACGACACAACCGATATGGTCTATTAGACAGTTCCTAAAACCACCAAATCGCTTATCTGTGGACCCAAAAATATACTCGACCCAACTCTATATCGGACCCGAACCACTTGACCCCCTCTACCTCATAAATGAAAAATGCTTAGGGTTTATCAGACACAAGAGAAAAATGCAAAGGGTTTGTAGAATATTTGGTGAATTCTCTGGGTTTTTCCCATCAAAAAGCACTCACAACATCCACCAAACTCTCTCGATTTCTGAAGGTAAATTGCTCCAATTTACCCAGAAATGCTGTTTCCGTTGTCAATTTATTCAAATATCATGGTTTCGATGATGCCCACATCACAAAAATAGTGTCTACTGTCCCTGTATTGTTAACTTTTAGGGCTGATGAAACCATTAAACCTAAATTAGGGTTTCTAATTGATCAAGGAATTTCTGGGTTTGATTTGATTAGGTTTGTTACAATCAATCCTCAAATTTTGATCCGTAGAGTTGATTCTCTAATTTTGGCTGTAATTCAAGTATTGAGGCATGTTTTGGATGTCAATGATGCTCTTGTTGTTGTTAAGAAATTGCGTTATAGTCGTTTTGACGACTTGATTAAGAATTTATTGCCGAATGTTGGTTTGTTGACGAGTTATGGAGTCCCCGTTGAGTTGATTATGGAACACTTAGTTAGACATCCGACATCTTTTACACCTGATCCTGTCAAATTTAAGGATATCGTGATTAGGGTCGAGAAGAAAGCAGGACTTATCCCGTCTTCGCCCATGTTCCTGTATGGGGTCAACATTTTTACGGGGCGTAACGAGGAGAATATGGAGTCGAAATTTCGAGTGTTTAAGAGCTTTGGGTGGACCCAAAGTGATGTTGAAACACTGATGACTCGAAATGTGAATTGTTTCACGTTGTCGGATGAAAACATTAGGAAGAAATTGGATTTCCTGATAAATGTGCTGGGACTTGAGCCTGCTTACTTGGCGTACCATACTTTGTTGTTGACTTGCAGCTTGGAGAAGACGATACTGCCTAGACACGACGTGTTGCAGATTTTGAAAGCAAAAGGATTGCTGCGAAAGAGTATCAGTCTCTATAGTGCCGTTGGTATGTCTGAATCTCGTTTCTTGAACACGTGTGTGCTGCCGTTGAGGAAGTTCATGAAGTTTACGCCAAGCACACTGGGCATGCTGTGAATTCAATGATCCAAGAACGAGTAGACGACCTTCAATGAAACGACTAGGTATTAATTGTAGTCGTCCTGAATTGGTAGATGATAACCGGAGGACTACGTTATTTTTTTTTTTGTTTCGTAAGCTTACTCCGATTACTATGTTTTGTAAATGACTGGCTAACTTAACTCTTTGCCTACGGTGAAAGAATGTTGGAAAAAGACACAGACTTTCGATGTACTCAGTAACCATTGTGTGTTGGGAAAATCTCACTTGCCAATCTTTCGCTAGGCACCACGTAAATGTATTTCTTCACAGGCAAAATTACTTACAGGAACTTGTCCTATGTAACGAAGCTCGTCTGTGTTATCTTGTTCTGGTTCAAGACTAAACCAATGCTTTGCGATTATAAATGCGGTTTAGTGTATCCACACTGCCGTAATTTGTAATTTGAGGCGAGACATGCAACACTTTTCATGTATCAACCTTGTTGGTATTCGTTTATCTCATTTTCCTCTTCCTCAATTGATGAATGTGTAGTAAATTAGCGATGATAGATCATAGATACATATAACATCGTTATACATCTTAATAACATGTATGAGTAATTGTTAATAAAATTTAAATCAATTAGTTTCAGAATCGTCTTTAACAGAAGAGATCAAACAATAGATAAACATTAAAATTTCAAAATAAAATCGATCCTCTTCATGCTTCTAAATTTCCATTAGCCGCCTCGTCATTAGCCTATTTTAAAAAGAGGCTACTGGTATAGAGAAAAGCGAGGACGATAACAAAACCGGAACCAACAATGAAAATGCTCTTATGTTGAGGTGAATGATATGAGAAAACAACATTATTATAAATGTTATTGTTGTTGGTTATATCCTCACATGCTTCTAAATTTCCAATTGTTTGATCTTGAATCTTGCCCAATTTTCCGTTATCGGTTATTTTCAGTATTCCTTTCGATACTTCTCTTCCTAAATCCGATTTTATGCCAAAAGCCTGTATAGATAAACATAAATTAATGAAAATTTCGTCGTGCCTTATTACAATAAGGTACTTACAAAGTACAGAGTATAAAATATTGATAGAAAAAAAAAAAAAAAACATACTATTCACAAGGGAAAAAAAAAAAGGACAACAGCAAAAGAGAGAAACGTACAAATCCGATTCCAGCAGTATGAAGACTTGGGGTAAGAACGATGGTAAAATTATCGCAATATTTAGCTTGTAAAAGTTTGAGATGAGGAGCGTTGGCAATAATCGCATCCACACCACCATTGGAAGTTCCTTTCGACAATTTATTGACCATGTCGTCCTCGGATTTCAAGCTTTTTAACTTCGAACGATCAAAACCCTTTATAACCAAGAGATCGTAGAGAAAGGACCCTTCCCTATAACCAACATTATTACCGGTACTTATAAGTTGATCTAAGGTCTTCACCGTAGCACTACCACGTTGACTTTCATTACTTCGTGATGCTTGACTTAATATATATGTTGCAATTAGAATAACTACTATCAATGTGAATGTTGTCATCAATAGCTTCATTTGTATTGATGTTCTCATTGTTGTATCTCCTTCAAATTCACCATAAATAAAGTACAATATAGTCAAGAGTTAGTTTTATCTGAATCAACGTATATTTATGGTTTAAAGGTTTTTAAAGTCTAGTGGTTAGAACTGAAATAGAGGGATATATATTAGACGACTGAGGTTCGAATCGTCCTTCCTCCTTGTTGTATTGTCCTAGTGTCATGAACCTACTCAACCAAAAGCGTAAGCTTATGGTTGGTGGCCCAAAATCGATTATATACTCTAACACGCCCCCTCATGCGAATGCCCTTTGACCTTAAAGCGTGGATGCAACTATAAGCTAGGTGGGTTCAACCTGGACTCATGTGTAGATTGGGAGCTGAAATAGTGTACTTGAAATCGGTCTAGATAGTTTATCATGTGGATTGGGTTGATGAGACCTAAATACAACCATGGACCGAGCTAGCCCAACCTTAACTATGGTCACATCTTAGGTATGGTGTATAATGTTCACTTCACAATTCAATCAATAAATCAAATGAGAATCCATTTGAAAATCAATTTACAGTAGAAATAAATCATTCAGATTATAAAGTGATAACTCTCTTCTCCCTCCTTAAATTGTAAACCTTAGCTTTATATATAGAACGTCTTCACATAAATTTATATGCCTCATTTAATAATAACAATTGATTTGATAAGATGCGAATGTATCAAAACTAAAGAAGACACGAACTAATTTATTAAGATAAGTATACTTACCGCGATTTTCATCATTTTTGCATCCACGTAATTTAGAGCAATTGCAGAAGCGAAAAATGTAAAATAAACCGACAATTAAGCTTAGAGCATAAGATGTAATCATAGCTACGTAAGTAGTGATCGTTATAAAAGAAAACCCAGCAGTTGAAGATGATTGTTGTTCAATTGGAACCAACATTGCAATTGAAGATTCAAGATACGGCATTGTGAAATCAACCCAATTCGATCGTTCATATAGAATCGTTATTTCGCCTACCGCTCCATCATATTCCTGATAAAAAATGTACATAAGTTAGTAATTCATTTATATAAATTTATTAGTTTTTCAAATTCTAATATATAACATTATATAGTTATTTGCATGCACGATAAATTAGTAAATGGCAAGATGCAAGATTGCAAGTATTAATTTTGTCGAAGGTAATCATTGGGTCCGATTAATTAGGATAGTTAAATCATGGGACTAATGGGCCTTAACCACTAAAATGAAATATTTAACAACTATGGGAAAAATTAGACCTGCTAAAACAGACCGATCTGATTGACCCGACTCAATACTGATTTGAGATTCGAAAGTGATCCGATAATCACAACCTGAAATTGACCCAAAACCCGAAATGATCTGACCCGACCAATACTCAACCCGCAATGTCTTGACCCGAAACTCGAATGAACCTGATAAAAAGTACTCTTGATGCTTTCAATTAACTTACAAATAACTTATTTGGTGTCGTTTAATCAATTAACAATGAAACGACTAGGTATTTGTTGTTACTCGTCCTGATTTGTTTAATCCAATTACTATGTTTAGTGAATGACTGGCTGACTTAGCTTTTGGCCCTACTAAGTATTTGGTGTAAGAATGTTGGCAAAAGACAGAGACTTTCGATGTAATCGGTAACCGTTTTTCGATGGAAAAAACAAAGTTGTCAGTTCTGCCCCTCTGTCAAAATTATTTGTAGGAATTCGTCCTATGTAGCGATTATAACGTGGTTTTGTGCACGTACACTGTCGTAATTTGTTATTTGAGTCGAGACATGCAACTTGGTTTCCACTTTCAACAACCTTGGTAGTATTTGTTTATCTCATTTTTGTCTTCCTCAATTGTTATCATTGTTTTTACTTGCGGTGATATTTCTGTTCATATAATTTGACCAAACGATTGTTTCCTTCAATTATGTGTGAGTAATCGATTTCCAAGCTTCCACGATATATGGTCGATGAAAACAGGTTATTTTGATTAAGTTGAAATGTTGAGTGAATGAATACTATCGACTTATTCCTGGCAGACTGGAACATTATCAATCGTCTTTAAATGATGATAATGCTAAGAATAAAGATTTATTCTCTTTGTTTGAAGTTGTTTGAAATCTTAAGCAAGTTTTTGAATATTTATAACATTCAAAAGGAACAATCGAAACGACAAGTGAAAAAAGATAGAGGGAGTTTATAGTAAGTATGGGGACAAACCTCGGACGAGACTTTCTGAAGCATATCATCGAAAGAGCCATTCATGGTACCCATGGAGTTTACGAAGGGGACAAAGACATAAGAATAAGAAGGAAGAGTAGTCATGACTTCCTCGAACACTTCGATTGCAAAACCGCTGTAGTTGTTCACCCCCGTTATTGGATCCGTTTTAATGGTGACGAAGTTGTTGAACTCTCTCACAGGTACTAATATCTGTAACTTTGTTTCATTGCTTTGACACCATGTTTTCATAGGCATCATCAATGCGACTATTGTTATAACAACATTCATTATGTTTTGTTTCTTCATTTTTATGTTTACTATTACACTACTCTATTTCATTTTCATATATATATATATATAAGGTCTTAAGTCTAAACTACGTTTAATGATTCATTGTATGGAGTAACATGTCCCCATGTCCTACGTTGTTATTAAGAAAAGTTCAGATTTGAGTACTATTATAATCATGAAGCGGGTCTAGTCAAATTAGGAGAAGCGCATTCGTAGTGATATTCAACAAACCCTCAAAGAGGGAGTCATAAACTCCTTAAACCTCATGGGGTGTTACAAGGACCTCCTACGGTGGCATATTTTTCTCGGAAATCCAGGGCGAAATCATGGGAGCGCACTTAGAGTGGTATTCACCAAACGCTCGAAGAGGGCCTTCTTAGAATCATGAAGCGGGTCTGGCCAAACCCGAATGAAGAGAGAGTGAGTCTGCCTCACAAGTCCAAGGGTATCCACATTTTCCCAAACCAATTAGCAATGGAAGAGGGACCCTTAGCCAGTTAGCCTATATAAAGCATATCAAACTCTTCTCCACCATTTGCAAGACACTGACATGTGGGTATATATATTCAAACAAGTACTATGAAGAGGTCAATTATTAATATCGCTATATTTAATAAATACGAGTAGTTGAGTTGTGTATAATTTCATTCGTACATAATATGTACCCCATAACATGTACTCCATAAAATGAAAGAAATAGTAAATAACAGTTTATTTTTATGCAAGTGTAAATTCTAAAACAATGGTTACCGAGTCAATAGTCACCAGAAATTCTTCAACTAAATGAGGCGAAATATAATTTACATTACCGTTCTACAAGGGAAAAAAATAAAAAGAAGATATAAAAAAAAAAAAGTCGGCCAGAATAACGCTCAAATCCCAAATACACAAAGAAATACATAAAGTAATTAACTACAAGTACTACGGAGTATAATCAATATGAGCATTGTTATAAATGTAAGACGACGTAGAATCAACCTAGTTTACTAGTGGTACATTGACTGAAGTCTAGAACCACCGACCAAACACTTTATGGTAGAGCTGTCCCAGTTTGACCATATAAATCGCCTGAAATCGATTTGTAAATGACTCAATGTAAATTTGTCTTTCTCAACCGAACCCCAAAATCTACCTGAACCCAATATAACCCTAACAAAATGGGTCAAAACCCAAAATGTTAAACTTGCCTTTTTATGGTACGGGTAGTTTTAATAGTAATTCAAAACTAACACATTTTACAATTTAAGGTCATCACTACTCCGTACTTGTTTTTTAATAACATAAATCGTCATCTTATGACCATAAACTTTTTGATACATCATTAAAAATTGCGAAAATTCTATACTCAAATGAGTTAGTTTTCTCTAAATCAACATATATCTATCGTTAAAAACATTTTACCGAATACAATCTAGTGGTTAGAACTGAGATAGCGGGACTGTAAACAACTGAAGTCCGAAACGCCCTCCTTGTTATATTGTCCTAGCTTGGTAGTTGGGAGTGATAGATGTTGGGAAAATAAGTTAGGCCCCAAGGTTTTGCTATAGCTGAGCTAGGTGGGTTTAGCAAGCACTCGAGCCCAACCAATCCTTTTACTTTTTATCCCAAATGCATGGACTCATTCGGTGGTTCAGCGAACTTGATTCCTTAAAAATCGTTTTGAGCGTGTGGATTACCTATGATTAGATTAGAAAATGAAACAGTATACTTAAGACCGATTTAGGTCAAGTCGAACCAGATAGTTTATATATCATGTGGATTTGGTAGATGAGACCTGGATATACAACCATGGACCGAGTTAGCCCAACCTTAAGTTTGGTCATGTCTTAGGTATGGTGTATAATGACTTAATTGTTATTGTTTGTTAGTGTTCTCTTCATATTAAATTGTGAACCTTACATGTAAAACGTAGTCATATAAATTTCAATACGTCATTTAATAATAACGATTGATTGAGAAGATGCGAATGTATCGAAACAGAAGAAGACACGAACTAACAGAGAGGGTGACTATGAGTGTGAATGTGAAGGATGAAAAGGTGGGTTTAGAGAAAAGAGATGGCAAACGGGTCGTTCGGGTCGGGTCATGTCGAGTTTGGGTTATATCAGGTCAAAGTGTCCTTTCTGGTCGGATCATATCGGGTTAAATAGTGTATCAGGTCGGGTCGGGTTTGAGTCAGATCATTATCGGGTCAGCGCAATTTTATCGAATAATTTCAATTTTTACCCACTAAAATAGGTAGTTCGACCGTAATTTTATTTAATTACTTCATTATTAAGTCAAAATATATTATTCTAACTAATTATTTGTTTTTAATCTAATTAGAATTAAGCTTAATAATTATCGGGTCGTCAAATTAGTTGGGTCAATACCGGGTGCGGTCGTTTTCGAGTCTGCTCCGGGTCGGGTTCCGGGTCACTGATTATCGGACTACACTGGGTTATGGGTCATCGTCGGATCAGATCGAGTTGATTATTGGGTCACAATATTTTTGAATCAATCGGGTTTTGCACTTTTGCGTGGATTCAGGTCAGGTCACTCGGGTTGACTAATACACTACCACTACTAGTACTACATTGCAAACTAGCAGAGGGTTTTTCACTCCCAAAAAAATAAAAAAAATGCAGAGGATTTATGGTAGATTCACCAACCCTACTAATTATTCCTTCAATGTTGTCCATAATTTCTCCCAATTATTCTTCTACTCTACTTCTCCGCCGTCGTCTTCATCGTTGTCGTCGTCTTCGGCTAATGATTTTGTAGAATATTTGGTGAATTCTCTGGGTTTTTCCCATCAAAAAGCAGTCACAACATCCACCAAACTCTCTCGAGTTCTGAAGGTAAATTACTCCAATTTACCCAGAAATGCTGTTTCCGTTGTCAATTTGTTAAAAAATCAGGGTTTCAGTGATGCCCAAATCACAAAAATTGTGTCTACTGTCCCTGAATTGTTAACATATAGGGCTGATAAAACCATTAAACCTAAATTAGGGTTTCTAATTGATCATGGATTCTCTGAGTCTGATTTGATCAGGTTTGTTACAAAGAGTCCTTGGATTTTGCTTCGTAGGGTTGAATCTTTAATTTCGTCTGCAATTCAAGTATTGAGGCAATTGTTGGATGTCAATGATGCTCTTGCTGTTGTTAAGAAATTGCATTCTCTTCGTTTTCACAACTTGATTAAGAATTTGTCGCCGAATGTTGCATTTTTGACGAGTTATGGTGTCCCCATTGAGTTGATTAAGAAACACTTAATCAGGCAACCGAGAACTTTTATACTAGATCCCGTCAAATTTAAGGATATCGTGATTGGTGTTGAGAAGAAAACAGGAGTTACCCCGTCTTCGCCCATGTTCATGTATGGGGTCAACATTTTTTCGGGATTTAGCGAGGAGAATATTGAGTCGAAATTTCAAGTGTTTAAGAGCTTTGGGTGGACCCAAGGTGATGTCGAGGCACTGATGATGACGAATGTGAATTGCTTCACGTTGTCGGATGAAAACATTAAGAAGAAATTGGATTTCCTGATGAATGTGCTGCAACTCGAGCCTGCGTTCGTGGCGCCCCGTATTGTGTTTTTGACATGCAGCTTGGAGAAGAGGATACTGCCTAGACACGATGTGATGCAGATTTTGAAAGCAAAAGGATTGCTGCAAAGGGATGTCAGTTTCTATTCTCTCGTTTGCATGTCTGAATCTCGTTTCGTGAACACGTTTGTGCTGCCGTTTGAGGAAGTTCATCAAGTTTACGCCAAGCACACTGGGCATGCCGTGACTTCAACGACCCCAGAAAGAGCAGACAACTTTCAATGAAACGACTAGGTATTTGTCGTAACTTGTCCTGATTTGGTAGACGATCACTTCTGTTGTATTTAGTTTAGTTTCGATAAGCTTAAGCCAATTACTATGTTTAGGTGAATGACTGGCTGACTTAGCTTTTGGCCTACTAAGTACGAGTACTCCGTAAGTATTTGGTTTAGATGTCATTCTCGGGCGAAATTATTTGTAGGAATTTGTCCTATGTAGCAAAGCTCCCCTGTGCTCTTGCGGTCTGGTTCAAGGCTAAACCAAGACTCTGCGATTATAACGTGGTTTAGTACACTGTCATAATTTGTTATTTGAGTCGAGACGTGCAATTCAACTTGGTGCCCACTTTCTTCATTTGATATGATTTTTTTCGCTTACGTTGATATTTCTGTTATTACAATTTGACCAAACGATGGTTTCCTTCGATTATGTGTGTGTAATCGATTTCCGAGCTTCCATGATTTATGATTAAGTTGATATGTTGATTGAATGAGTACTATTCTGATGAGTGTGAAGAGGTTTGGAGAGGGGGTGGTTGATTTTCCCATCTCAAAGACAAATCAAACAAAACCATTCTAAAGGACGAGAAATTTGGAGATAAAATTTCAACGTCCCTCTCTGTGTCGTTCACCTTCCGCCCTCTCCTTTACTCCTCCTTTGCCCTCGGTTTTTGTAATCCGAACAGACCTAAACTCGAAATAATCCGATAGGCGTATAGAAACGACCATACCTGATATGTATGAATGAATGGAATTGAGAAAAACACTCTTTTTACTTAAATTGAATTTCAACCCTAAACTCTTATAATACTCCGTAATTCATATAACATTCAAAAGGAACAATGGAAGCGACAAGCGAAAAAAGATGGAGTATAATATAACAAGTACGAGGGCAAACCTCGGACGAGACTTTCTGAAGCATATCATCGAAAGAGCCATTCATGGTACCCATGTAGTTTACGAAGGGCACAAAGACATAAGAATAAGAAGGAAGAGTGGTCATGACTTCCTTGAACACTTCGATTGCAAAACCGCTGTAGTTGTTCGCCCCCGTTATCGGATCCGTTTTAATCACGACGAAGTTGTTGAATTCTCTCACAGGTACTAATATCAATGCAACTAATTACTACGGAGTACTACTCTGTTTCATTTCCATATATTTTGGGTCTAAACTATGTTGACTGACTCATTTTATGGAGTAACATGTCACCAACTCACCATGTCCTCTGTTGTTTTTAAGAAAATTTCAGATTTGAGTACTATGAAAATTTCAATTATTAATATCGCTATACTTATTAAATACGAGTAGTCGAGTAGACTATAATTTCATTCGTACATAATATGTACTCCATAACATGTACTCCCTAACATGCACGAAATAGTAATACGGAGTAACAGTTTATTTTTATACAATTGCAAATTCTAAAACAATGGTTACCGATTCAATAATCACCACTAATTCTCGCATACATGTCAACTAAATGCGGCAAAATATAATTTACAATATCGATCTACGAGGGAAATACAGTAAGAGAAGATAGAAAAGAAAAGGTCAGTAAAAATAGCGCCCAAATTCCAAATACACAAAGTAGTTCGGAGCGACATAAAACAAGTATCAGTATTCTTTCAAAAACAATCATCAATATATCACTATAATTTCCCTTCTTAAAGCATCTCCATACACGCAAGACTTTTATCTAACGTGTCCAAATCTCGACTTTTCTAGCATTCATAATACGAGTACTATATGCGGAGTAGAATACTTCCGCAGCTAGATAGAAAGTATCGGAAAAATCGACAGTACGACTGTACGAGTCATGGACTTGAACATCCCTCCTTCACCTACAACTTCACAAGGGTGATATAGGTTCGGCCTAACTAAATTTACCGACAACATTGTGATGAATAATCAATACGAGCATTGTTTCAAGTGTACGACGACGTAGAATCAACCAAGTCTACTAGTGGTACCTAGAAGTCTAGAACCACTAACCAATCACTTTACGGCCACCAGAAAGACGAGAATGGCAGTGAAGTGACGCCTTAGTCTACAGCGGGATTTTACACATTTTACATTGGCATGACCATCATTACAACAGACAACCAACATTATATAGCTACGCATAGCATTATACAATTAGAGCAAGAAAAGCACACCGTTTTCCCGAGTTTCATTTCCATGGAAGGTCTGATAAGCCTGGTGGAGCAATGTTTCCGCACAAAGACTATGGTTGGGCGGACTCCCGGGACCACTAGACGATCCACTCAACGTCCCACCTGACTGGGGACTGCTACGTCCGGGCCCAGAGTAAGGCCTTGATTGCGTAAACAGAGCTTCTGTTAGACTTGGAACATCAACAAACAATTCCGTACACATTCTCAAGAGTCGGAATTGTTCTACTGAGCTCCCAAACAAGCACTACTGAGTACTGACCACGTCAAGTGATAGGAGATCATTTGAATTGAAAATTGACAATTAAGAAGATCAACTTTCACAGTCTTCATAAGTACTGTCGTACTGACGATATGTTATAAATGGAAAATGCAACTACAGAGTGCACAGAGATCTGAACATAGATCAAACCTGTACAGGAGACGCAGCAGTTAAGAGACCAGCCACTACACCTCCAATGACACGGCCATCTGGTCCTGCTAAGGAAATACTTAATCCACCGGTCCTGCTACGTCCCCCACCGTTTTCTGAAAGCATGAACGAACCTGAGAGAGATAGGATTTCAAAGCGCCCCTGCAATTAAGAGAAGAAATAGAGTATAACGGAGTGCAGACAAGAAAATCATAAAATAGCCCCGATCACATTTATATTATCCCTTTTTTTAAATCATCCCAAAACAATCCCTAGAGCAGACTTAAACTAATTCCGATATCATTTGGATAATTTGCAAAGCATGTAGCTACATCTAAAGCAGAAACCTCCAGTCATGGACTCTGACTTACGCTACAATAGTATAGCCTACCACAAACCTCATACGTAACAGAGCCACCAGATTTTGTTGCCTGACGAAGAGTTACGCTTGATATTGTACCATTAGCAGATAGAATGCAGATAGCCCTTGGGCCATTCTGAGAGAACGACATAATTTTCGACGACACATCCTGGAACCAAGAAATGGGAGCAAGGAATCAGTGCAAGTGGAAACAATAATAATAACAAAAAATAAATTATGAAGTTTCGACAAATTAGATAGTTATAATAGAGGAGCATAGAAAGTAGATGAATTAGTTTAGCTCATAGAAAACCAAAGAATGATTGGATTAGCATCTTAGTAATCATCTTTAACTTGAAGTCTTGAAGTGCAACAACCAGCCTACATAGAGAGACTACCACAACAAAACAAATAGCAAAAGAATTTTCATCAATCGTCATTTCCTATATAGGGACGGGTATCAATGTTGTCCTTCGGTTTGGATTTAGAAGAATCTGTTATGCCTTTTTACGCACGTTTACTGATTCCTAATCTAACAGTGAACATTCACTAAGTGTCAAGCAATAAGAGTTCCCCGTGTAACCTCACAGATATGATATATAGTTGATGATCAAAAGTTGAAAGTACAAGAGTTTCGAATGCCTCAGATCAATAATAACAACATGAAATCAGAGACGCAAAGGCTACCGTCTATGGCACAAGCATCACAAACCCGTTAAATGAGTGTTGAGCATGGTAGTTAGTAATAGGGGGAATTAAATTAGTAGGCACATATCACATATTAATCTCACATGCTTAAGGCAATAAGCTTCACTGTCAAGTATAAGGGAGCTACGTATAGGCAGTCAAGTCCAAACACAACGTATACTCCAATAAAATGCAACATGAGAATTTGCTCTATAAATCCACAACAGCTTGACATGAGGAGTGAAACCGATCCCTTGGGAACCTGCAAAAAATTTAAAAAATTAGCAACGTAAGGTTTGTACCATGTGAAGGGTTACATACACGTAGACCTGGCAAAACAGACCCGACCCGATAAGGCTGACCCGAGACCCGAAAGTGACCCGACAATCGCAAACCCGAAATTGACCCGAACCCGAAATGACCCGACCCGACCCAGACCCGACCCGTTATGCCTTGACCTGAAATTGTCCCGAAACCCAAATTGACCCGATAAAAAATATTCTTGGTGATTTCAAATGATTTGAAAATAACTTATTTGATATCGTATAATCAATTAACGTACAGGTACCGTACTTCAAGTAGGTGACGGCATTGCTCGTATTCACGGTCTTGATGAAGTAATGGCAGGTGAATTAGTAGAATTTGAAGAGGGGACAATAGGTATTGCTCTGAATTTGGAATCAAATAATGTTGGTGTTGTATAGAATAAGAATATTTGTTCTTTATATTTCAAATCATGTGTCTTTCTCCTCAAACTAGAAGCAGAAAAATAAAAATCAAATCACACCATCTCTATAATAAGTAAATGCCTCTCAGGAATTTTCGACCAAGCTTCTGATAAACTTTTATTTTCGGCTAGCCCAGCGCTTACTCTTCGGTATATTTCTTGCTGAAAGTATCCCTGATCCCATTGATAACGAGTGGGGCCAAATAATTCGACCGGAGTCATTGCTGAACCGACAAAGGACTTTTTTTATATAGATGGACTCGATAAAAAAACTCGATTATGCAATGACTAAACGAAAAAGGAATATTTGCAAAAAAAAAAAAAGGATCCTTTCTTAAATGTATCCTATCGTGGAATAATAAAAAAATGCTTTTCGCCCTCTATTAGAAATGAAACTGCAGTCCAAAATTGCATATATACGTAAAAACCTTAAAAAGTAACCTTTTGACGAAAAAAAATGTTTCTTTTACCAAAAATTTCATTTTGACCCGACCCGACCCGACCCGACCCAAATTGACCCGAACCCGAAATGACTCAATAACAGATGATCCGATATCGACCCGAAACCCGAAATGACCCGACCCAGACCCGATCCGATTGACCCGTTTGTCAGGTCTACATACACGTAAAACCAATCGCAGCCGACTAGCAGAAAACATTTTTATTCGCAGCACCAGCAGGTCTCCCTCGCTTTTTCACCGGCGACTCCGGCCCACCACCACCACCACCACCCACCTGCTGCTGAGCTGGCGGTGGCTGCTGGTGGTGATTCTGCAGCAGCCCAAAATATTAAGCTTGCCTCATATAAGTGAAGAAGCCCTCATAATGGCCTGTTTGGATAACAGGATTGTATTTCAAATCCTTGATTTGGGCCAAATCAAGTGTTTGGAAACCTCGAAAAAATCTGGATTTAAATTTGGGCCAAATGTATAGAATTTCATACAAAACCCACAACACATAAAACAAATGAAGTCTGCCCCAAAACTGTACTCACATATTCAACTGCCACTAAAACCCTAATTTTGCTTCAATTTTTTTCAATTTTGCTTCGATTTTGCTGCTGTCTTCCAATTTCAATCGTAAGTCTCTTCATATTTTCATCTTAATTTTGACAAACAAAGATGCAAAGTGTTTATGGAAGAAGAAGATTCATCATCAACTCCACTACTTATTCCTTCAATCTTCTCCCTAATCATTTCTCCCATTTTTTCTTCTACTCTTCTTCTTCTCCGTCGTCGTCTTCAGCTAATGATTTTGTTGAATATTTGGTGAATTCTCTGGGTTTTTCCCATGAAAATGCAGTCACAACATCCACCAAACTTTCTCGATTTCAGAAGGTAAATTACTCCAATTTACCCAAAAATGCTGTTTCTGTTGTCAATTTATTCAAAGATCACGGTTTCAGTGATGCCCAAATCACAAAAATTGTGTCTGCTGAGCCTGTATTATTAACATAGAAGGCTGTTGAAACCATTAAACCTAAATTAGGGTTTCTAATTGATAATGGTTTTTCTGAGTTGGAGTTGATTAGGTTTGTTACAAAGAGTCCTCGCATTTTGACTCGTAGAGTTGAATCTTTAATTTTGCCTGCAATTCAAGTGTTGACGCAATTTTTGGATGTCGATGATGCTTTTGTTGTTGTTAAGAAATCGCCTTCTCGTCGTCTTGACTATTTGATTAAAAATTTGTCGCCGAATGTTGCATTTTTGACGAGTTATGGTGTCCCCATTGAGTTGATTAAGAAACACTTAATCGGGGAACCGAGAACTTTTACACTAGATCCGGTCAAATTTAAGGATATCGTGATTGGCGTCGAGAAGAAAACAGGAATTAACCCGTGTTCGACCATGTTCTTGTATGGGGTTTACATTTTTACGGGGCGTAGCGAGGAGAATATCGAGTCGAAATTTCGAGTGTTTAAGAGCTTTGGGTGGACCCAAAGGGATGTCGAGGCACTGATGATGGCGAATGTGCATTGCTTATCGTTGTCGGATGAAAACATTAGGAAGAAACTGGATTTCCTAGAAATATTTGCGGTTACAAAGGGTTTAAAGTGGGTGAAGAAAGAGTTTGTCGATGTGAAAAACCTGATGATAATTTCTGATTCTGATTCGGGGATTAAATTTTTAAAAGGCGGTAATTTCAAACATTCAGACGTGGATGTTACAATGAAATCGTACGTGAAACAAGCTTATGATCTAGGGTTGGAGTTATACAATGAAATCAGTCTTTCAGCTGATCACTCTGTGGCTTGTTCTATGCTGTGGTCCATCCTTTTTATAACTCCAACCCTAGATCATAAGCTTGTTTCACGTACGATTTCATTGTAACATCCACGTCTGAATGTTTGAAATTACCGCCTTTTAAAAATTTAATTCCCGAATCGGAATCAGAAATTATCATCAGGTTTTTCACATCGACAAACTCTTTCTTCACCCACTTTAAACCCTTTGTAACCGCAAATATTTCTAGAAGGGGAGTATCATTCATCAACAAGCTTGGAGAAGAGGTTGCTGCCTAGACACGATGTGATGCAGATTTTGAAAGCAAAAGGATTGCTGCAAAGGGATGTCACTTTCTATTATGTCGTTCATATGTCTGAATCTCGTTTCATGAACACGTTTGTGCTACCGTTTAAGGAAGTTCATGAAGTTTACGCCAAGCACACTGGGCGTGGTGTGACTTCAACGTCCCAAGAAAGTGCAGACAACCTTCAATGCAACGACTAGGTATTTGTTGCAACTCGTCCTGATTTGCTTAATACAATTACTATGTTTAGTGAATGACTGGCTGACTTAGCTTTTGGCCCTACTAAGTACGAGTACTCCGTTAAGTATTTGGTGTAAGAATGTTGGAGAAAGACAGAGACTTTCGATGTAATCGGTAACTGTTTTTCGATGGAAAAAACAAAGTTGTCACTTTTGGTACGAGTACTCCGTAAGTATTTGGTTTAGATGTCATTTTTTTTCGCTTATGTTGATATTTCTGTTGTTAGTCTTGTTACAATTTGACCAAACGTTGGTTTCCTTCGATTATGTGTGAGTAATCGATTTCCGAGCTTTCATGAAAACAGGTTACTCTGATATGATACATCTGGTGGCTCTGTTACGTATTATCGAGGTTTGTGGTAGGCTATACTATTGTAGCGTAAGTTAGAGTCCATGACCGGAGGTTTCTGCTTTAGATGTAGCTACATGCTCTTTGCAAATTATCCAAATGATATCGTTATTAGTGTAAGTCTGCTCTAGGGATTGTTTTGGGATGATTTTAAAAAAAGGGATAATATAAATGTGATCGGGGCTATTTTATGATTTTCTTCTCTTAATTGCAGGGGCGCTTTGAAATCCTATCTCTCTCAGGTTCGTTCAAGCTTTCAGAAAACGGTTGGGGACGTAACAGGACCGGTGATTTTCTCATAGGGTCTGATTGCACGTATTAATTTTGTCGATGGTAATTAATGGGTCTGATTAATTAGGATAGTTAAATCATTGAACTAATGGGTTTTATTTCAGGTGATTTTCTCATAGGGTTGATTATGTATTGAGGGTTGACGTACTTGTAACACTAATTTTAAGCGTAAAACTTTCAAAAACATTTTCTAGTTAATTGGTTACGTTTTACCTATGGTTTTTTTTTTCGTTACTCTCACCTTTCATAATTTTTTTTAAGCTCCAACCTATATATAACTACAACGTTAACAAAAATACATTAAATTCTCATTTCGAACCGTAAAACGTAAAATAAAACTCATTTCAATTATAACAGACCTTTCACTTTTATTTATGTGAATCTTATTTTACAATTTATTCGTTTTTACTCACTCTATCAAATCAAATTTTTATAATTTCTTCCCAAAATATATTTTTTCTTTTTTGGTCTGAGAGAGGCATAAAGTCATACAACGACAGAGGGAAATTCAATCATAAGACCTAATGCTTAGGGTACCTCCGTCCTGACCACTGAGCATCACATACTCGGTATTTCTTCCCAAAATATTAAGCTTGCGTTATAAAAGTGAGAAAGCCCTCAAAATAGGTCATAACTCACAAGAGCATTCAACAAATTGCAAAGGGTTTATCATTCACAAAGAAAGATGCAAAGTGTTTATGGAAGAAGATTCATCATCAAAACCACGGGCGTCAAGCCGTGAGAGAATTATCACTATTGTCAGGTCTAAAATACAGGTCTAAAATGCGGTGTGTAGAATGTAGTTTGCGTTTTGTATGTTGATTAGTCCCTTCTGTTGGTGAGTGTTTTCCTTTTATAGTCCTCTTATTGCTCAACATCTTCCCCTGGAGATAGGTATACAACGTCCTGATTTTCCTAATTTTAGGCCGGTTTTCGGGCTGACTTCTTCTCAATTTTCCAATGGTCCTCTAAGCTATGCCTATCTTCACGCCAACCTTCCTAACTTCTTGGGCTCCTTCAACTGACCTAGTCATCCTCGGTTTTTGTTGATTTGTTTCTAGGTTTAGTGTTTGTGGCATACTTCTTTACCCTCATTGGACTTTCCTCCCCTTACTAGTGCACCCCAACAGGCCTTAACCACTAAAATCTGGAATTGAATTTGGGCCAAATCTATAGAATTTCATACAAAACCCACAACACATATTCAACGTAGGAAGTCTGCCCACTAAAACCCTAATTTTTCTTCAATTTTGCTGGCCGCTACTTAGATTTTGCTGCTGTCTTCCAATTTCAATCGTAAGTCTCTTCATATTTTCATCTTAATTTTGACAAACAAATATGCAAAGTGTTTATGGAAGAAGAAGATTCATCATCAACTCCACTACTTATTCCTTCAATCTTCTCCCTAATCATTTCTCCCAATTTTTCTTCTACTCTTCTTCTTCTTCTTCTTCTTCTTCTCCGCCGTCTAATGATTTTGTTGAATATTTGATGAATTCTCTGGGTTTTCCCCATGAAAATGCAGTCACAACATCCACCAAACTTTCTCGATTTCAGGGGGTAAATTACTCCAATTTACTCAGAAATGCTGTTTCTGTTGTCAATTTGTTCAAAGAACACGGTTTCGATGATGCCCACATCACAAAAATTGTGTCTGATTCCCCTCAATTGTTAACTTATAAGTCTGATGAAACCATTAAACCTAAATTAGGGTTTCTAATTGATCATGGATTTTCTGGGTTTGACTTGATTGAGTTAGTTACTAAGAGTCCCCGCATTTTGACTCGTAAGGTTGAATCTGTAATTTTGCCTGCAATTCAAGTATTGACGCAATTTTTGGATGTCGATGATGCTCTTGTTGTTGTTAAGAAATCGCCTTATCGTTGTCTTACTGATTTGGTTAAAAATTTGTCGCCGAATGTTGCATTTTTGACGAGTTATGGTGTCCCCATTGAGTTGATTAAGAAACACTTAATCAGGCAACCGAGAACTTTTACACTAGATCCGGTCAAATTTAAGGATATCGTGATTGGTGTCGAGAAGAAAACAGGAATTACCACGTCTTCGCCCATGTTCCTGTATGGGGTCAACATTTTTACGGGGCGTAGCGAGGAGAATATTGAGTCTAAATGTCGAGTGTTTAAGAGCTTTGGGTGGACCCAAAGCGATATTGAGGCACTGATGATGGTGAATGTGAATTGCTTCGGGTTGTCGGCTGAAAAAATTAAGAAGAAATTGGATTTCCTGATGAACGTGCTGCAACTCGAGCCTGCGTTCGTGGTGTCCCGTATTGCGTTTTTGACATTCAGCTTGGAGAAGAGGATGCTGCCTAGACACGATGTGATGCAGATTTTGAAAGCAAAAGGATTGCTGCAAAAAGATAGCAGTTTCTATACTGTCATTAATATGTCTGAATCTCGTTTCGTGAACAAGTTTGTGCTACCGTTTGAGAGTATTCATCAAGTTTACGCCAAGCACACTGGGCGTGCTGACAACCTTCAATGAAACGACTAGGTATTTGTTGTAACTCGTCTTGATTTGGTAGATGATCAGTGATCACTGTAGGACTACAATAGTTAGTTTAGTTTCGATTTGCTTAATCCAATTGCTATGTTTAGTGAACGACTGGCTGACTTAGCCTTTGGCCTACTAAGTACGAGTATTCTGTTATGTATTTGGTGTAAGAATGTTGGAAAAAGACAGACTTTCGATGTAATTGATAACCTTTTTCCGATGGAAAAATCACAGTTGTCAGTTTTGCTTTAGCCATCAGGTAGATGTCGTCCTCCTCGATTGAAATAATTTGCAGGAATTAGTCCTATGTAGCGAGGCTCGCCTGTGCTATGTTCGTCTGGTTCAAGGCTAAACCAAGACTCTACGATTATAACGTGGTTACTATAGAGATATCTGGACAATAGACCTCCAAAGTTCGAATTTCCCTCCTTCTCGTTGTATTGTTTTCTAGCTAATTAATATTAATATTAATATTAATATTAGTAGTTATAACAGAGATATCTAGACAATAAGTTCGACCCATAGGTTTTGCACTAAGCCAAGCTTGGTAGGTTTAACCTGGACCCATAGGACCATGGGGCCGAGCTAGCCCAACCTAAACTCGAAAGAGCCATTCATGGTACCCATGGAGTTTACGAAGGGCACAAAGACGTAAGAATAAGAAGGAAGAGTGGTCATGACTTCCTCAAATACATGTCAACTAAATGAGGCGGAATATAATTTACATTATCGTTCTATAAGGGAAAAAAAATAGTAAAAGATATAAAAAAAAGTCGGTAAAAATAGCGCTAAAATACGATCCCAAATACATAAAGAAATAGCCAAGGATACCAAATTTGCTCGGGTACTCTAAAAAATAGCCAAGGATACCAAATCAGCACTGTCGTCCTCGACACACAACATTGCAATCTTGAACATTTTGATGACGCTAGCGAGCTGGTACCCGTGAAGTCTCGAGTCTAGGATGGCTAACACTGACGCAGCATCAGATGGTTGTGAAATTTCAGATTGTTTTCCGAACCCACCTCACTATGTCGACCCCTTCTCCGAACTCACCCACGGGCTTACGTCCTGTTATCAGCTCCAATAGCACGACACCGAAGCTGTACACATCGCTTTTCTCGTCTACCTTTAGCGTGTAGGCGTATTCTGGCCACACAAGAAAGTAAAAAAATATTTTGCCCATTAGAACTCTGTACTAGTGTAGTAGTGTCCTTACCAATTTTGGTCTGTGGCCATGATATCATTATACTCCCCACTATAAGCATATCGAGTTAATTATGAACCGCAAGACCAAATCAACATTTACTGTAACGATTTGATTTGCACAATAAACGCCTTTAGAAGATGTCTAGTCATATTTACAGTTCAAGTACCAATCGTTTTTCCGTAAAGTGTAACAGGAGCGCAATTTTCCTACTATTAATACTATAGCATTAGTTTCCGACGTATTAAATTAATCGAAAAGAAGCACCAAATAATGTAAGGAAAAGGGATGTAATACCAGGAGCGATGTAGCCATAAGAGCCGGCAATAGACGACATGGACTCGGAAGCAGCGGTGGGCCATAAGAATTTGGCGAGCCCGAAATCAGCAACGCGAGCCTGATAATCAGCATCCAAGAGTATGTTATTGCTTTTAACATCTCTGTGAAATATTTTAGGGCTACAATCATGGTGCAAGTAACACAGCCCCTTTGCAGCATCGACACCGATCATATACCGCAACTCCCACTGCAAGTGCCCGCCTTTTGCCCCGTGGAGCTTCTCCCCGAGACTCCCGTTCGCCATGTACACGTAAATCAGCAAGTTCGTCTCGTTGTTCGACACGTACCCCAGCAGCCTCACTATGTTCCTGTGACGTATCTTCCCTAATGTTGCTATCTCTGCTGTGAACCCGTGGTCTTGTTTTCCCTTACCCGGTAACTTTTTAATCGCCATGTCGGTCCCGTCTAACGCTGTACCGCGGTACACGACTCCAGCTCCACCTTTGCCTATGATGTTCTCTTCCCTTATGCTGTTGACCACGTCGCCCACTTTGAAGTCGAGTCGTTGGAACCGCTCCATTTTCCACGCTCGAGAATCTTCGAGACACTTCTTTCGAGTGATTATCAAGGTCACAAGAGAGAGTAACACCAGTGTGATTAGTCCTATGGTCAGTATAACAACCTTGGAGGACGACAACGACGCGTGGTGGTGATTTTGACGGGTATTTGGAGAATTCGGGTAGTACACCGGACACGGCTGCACACGATGAGCGTAGCAGAGGTTCGGGTTACCAGAAAACGACGTAAATTTAAACACGAAAAAATGACCACTCATCGGAATTCTCCCGTAGAAGTTATTATTCAACAAGTCGAGGGAAGTCAAACTATGTATCGACCCAAGATCCTCAGGAATGTATCCCGTGATCGAGTCCCTCGACAGATTGAGAGCAGACAACACGAAGAGTTTCGACACAGACGCAGGAATTTCACCAGTAAAGCCGTTCCAAGTTCCGACTGAAATCCAACTGCGTAAGCGAAGTGCACCGTCCTACATTCGCAGGAATCTCACCAGACATATTATTCCCGCTCAAGTCGATCACCTCCAACTGCCCAAGCCGAAACAATTCCGCAGGAATCTCCCCAGAAAACCGATTATTCCGAAAATACACCTTCTGCAACCCTTTCAACTTCCGTATCAATTATTAAATTTTCTGTAAAAATTTAGAGAAACAGTAGTGACCCACAACAGTTTCATTAAAAATTTTAGAAACCGCTGTAGGCCACAGCCTTCACCAGGAAGGGGTTGCGGGTGTCTGAGAATTTGCCTTTATAAAATGCTAGTCTCATAAAAAATGAAAAAAAGCCCTCATTAGTGCATTCAACAAATTACTAAGGGTTTATCAGAAACAAAGAAAATGCAAAGGGTTTTTGGAAGAAGAATCATCAACTCTACTAATTATTCCTTCAATGTCGTCTATAATTTCTCCCAATTATTCTTCTACTCTACTTCTCCGAAGTCGTCTTCATCGTAGAATATTTGGTAAATTCTCTGGGATTTTCCCATCAACAAGCAGTCACTACATCCACCAAACTCGTCCTGATTTGCTTAATACAATGACTATGTTTAGTGAATGACTGGCTGACTTAGCTTTTGGCCTACTAAGTACGAGTACTCCGTAACTCCGTAAGTATTTGGTTTAGATGTCATTTTTCTCGGGCGAAATTATTTGTAGGAATGTCCTATGTAGCAAAGCTCCCCTGTGCTATTGCGGTCTGGTTAAAGGCTAAACCAAGACTCTGCGATTATAATGTGGTTTAGTACACGTACACTGTTAGTATT
Source organism: Dianthus caryophyllus (assembly GCA_023091065.1). NCBI lineage: Eukaryota > Viridiplantae > Streptophyta > Magnoliopsida > Caryophyllales > Caryophyllaceae > Dianthus > Dianthus caryophyllus. The sequence goes on along the minus strand of CM041526.1, from coordinate 2,041,174 downwards.
CGTTTATCTCATTTTTGTCTTCTTCATTTGCTATCATTTTTTTCGCTGATGTTGATATTTTTGTTATTACAATTTGACCAAACGATGGTTTCCTTCGATTATGTGTGAGTAATCGATTTCCGACCTTCCATGATATATGGTACATGAAAACAGGTTACTCTGATATGGTACATCTGGTGGCTCTGTTACGTATAAAATGCTAGCCTCTAAAAAAATGAAGGGTTTTTCTCATCTATACCCTTCTACTTTTCATTTTTTCCAGTTATACCCCTGCATTTGGCGTATTTTCGGTTGTACCATTAAACTTATAAATGTAGTCCCAACCGTAACCAAACTAGAGGAAACCATTAAATTTAGCCGTTAGTTATGTTTCATATAAACTTTCACCCTTGTTTTTTCAGTTTTTTCCTCCATCTTTTCGCATTAAATACCCTACTCTACCCTCCACTATATGAAACAAAGTGTTTAATATAAAAAGATTAAAGAATAAAACTAAATAAAAAAAGGTGAAAATTCATACAAAACAAAACTAACAGCTAACTTTAACGAATTATTCAAATTTGGTTACGGTTGTGACTAATTTTATAAAGGGTTTTTCTATAAGGTAACCCTGAACTTTTTCAAATCCCATAAGGTAACCCTTCAAATTGAAAAACATTTTTGGTAACCCTGTACTTAATTAATACCTATCAGCGTGACCCTGAACTTGTATTCCGTCAATTTTTCCGTTAAATAGTTAACGGAAAGTGTTGTGCTGGATTTAATTTTGTGTTTTTTCTATAAGGTAACCCTGTGATTAAAAAAAATTCTACATAATAACCTTATATTTGTACATAACGTGGTCATCAAAACTTATGGGTCCGCAAGTAACCCAGAAAAGCAAAAAAGATTGTAACTTTCGTAAATTAAACCATAAAAAACACAAAATCATAACAAATAAATATAATTTAACATTTAAAAATAAGGAAAAACGCTTATCCTTACATTTGATAGATAAAAAAATTAGACAAAAAAATAATTTAACTTAAGGATAAACGTTTTTCCTTATTTTTAAATGTTAAATTATGTTTATTTATTATGATTTTGTGTTTTTTATGGTTTAATTTACGAAAGTTACCAAAGATGTTTTTTAATTTGCAGGGTTACCTTGTGAGATTTGAAAAAGTTCAGGGTTACCTTATAGAAAAACCCTTTTATAAATTTAAAGGTACAACTAGAAATATACCGGGCCAAAAATGAAAAAAATCCAACTAGGTATAGATGTCAAAAATCCAAAAATGAAAAAGCCCTCATAAGTCATACAAGTAACTCACAAGTGCATTCAATTCAACAAATTGCGATTAGGGTTTATCAGACACAAAGAAAAGATGCAGAGGGTTTTTGGAAGAAGATTCATAAACTCTACTAATTATTCCTTCAATCTTCTCCATAATTTCTCCCAATTATTCTTCTACTCTACTTCTCCGTCGCCTTCTTCGTCGTCGTTGTTGTCGTTGTCTTCTGCTAATGATTTTGTAGATTATTTGGTAAATTATCTGGGTTTTTCCCATCAACAAGCACTCACAACATCCACCAAACTCTCTCGATTTCAAAAGGTAAATTACTCCAATTTATCCAAAAACGCGATTTGCGTAGTTGATTTGTTCAAAAATCAGGGTTTCAGTGATGCCCAAATCACAAAAATTGTGTCTACTGTCCCTGAATTGTTAACATATAAGGCTGATGAAACCATTAAACCTAAATTAGGGTTTCTAATTGATCATGGATTCTCTAAGTCTGATTTGATTAGGTTTGTTACAATGAGTCCTCGCATTTTGACTCGTAGAGTTGAATCTTTAATTTTGCCTGCAATTCAATTGTTGAGGCAATTTTTGGATGTCAATGATGCTCTTGTTGCTGTTAAGAATTTGCCTTGTGATCATTTTTACCACTTGATCAAGAATTTGTCGCCAAATGTTGCGTTGTTGACGAATTATGGAGTCCCCATTGAGTTATTTAAGAAACACCTTGTTATGCATCCAATAGCATTTACACCACATCCTGTCAAATTTAAGGATATCATGACTAGGGTCGAGAAAAAAACAGGAATTAACCCGTGTTCGACCATGTTCTTGTATGGGGTTTACATTTTTACAGTGTGTAGTGAGGAGAATATCGAGTCAAAATGTCGAGTGTTTAAGAGCTTTGGGTGGACCCAAAGTGATATTGAGGCACTGATGATGAGGTATGTGAATTGCTTCACGTTGTCGGATGAAAACATTAGGAAGAAATTGGATTTCCTGATGAACGTGCTGCAACTCGAGCCTGCGTTCGTGGTGCCCCGTATTATGTTTTTGACATGCAGCTTGGAGAAGAGGATACTGCCTAGACACGATGTGATGCAGATTTTGAAAGCAAAAGGATTGCTGCAAAGGGATGTCTGTTTCTATTCTGTCGTTAAAATGTCTGAATCTCGTTTCGTGAACAAGTTTGTGCTACCGTTTGAGGAAGTTCATGAAGTTCACGCCAAGCACACTGGGCATGCTGTGACTTCAACGACCCAAGAAAGAGCGGACAACCTTGAACGAAACGACTAGGTATTTGTTGTAACTCGTCTTGATTTGGTAGATGATCACTGGAGGACTACTATAGTTAGTTTAGTTTCGATAAGCTTAAAGCCAATTACTATGTTTAGTGAATGACTGGCTGACTTAGCTTTTGGCCTAGTAAGTACGAGTACTCCGTAAGTATTTGGTTTAGATATCACTTTTCTCGGGCAAAATTATTTGTAGGAATTTGTCCTATGTAGCGAAGCTCCCCTGTGCTATTGCGGTCTGGTTCAAGGCTAAACCAAGACTCTGCGATTATAACGTGGTTTAGTACACGTACACTGTCGTAATTTGTTATTTGAATCGAGACATGCAACTTGGTGCCCACTTTCAACAACCTTGGTAGTATTCGTTTATCTCATTTTTGTCTTCTTCATTTGCTATCATTTTTTTCGCTTACGTTGATATTTCTGTTATTACAATTTGACCAAACGATGGTTTCCTTCGATTATGTGTGAGTGATCGATTTCCGAGCTTCCATGATATATGGTACATGAAAACAGGTTACTCTGATATGGACTTACTCTTGGCATTATCTTATATATGAGTGTGAAGAAGTTTGGAGAGGGGGTGATTGATTTTCCCATCTCGAAGACAAATCTAACAAAACCATTTTAAAAGACGAGAGATTTGGAGATAAAATTTCAACGTCCCCCTCCGCCTCTTTCACCTTTCACCCTCTCCTTTACTCTCCTCCTTTGCCCTCCGTTTTTGGAATCCGAACAGTCCCAAACTCGAAATAATCCGATAGGCGTATAGAAACGACAATACCTGATTACTAGGTATGAATGAATGGAATTGAGAAAAACAGTCTTTTTACTTAAATCTAGATACTCGAGATAATGTGGGATTTTAAGTTAAGTCTTAAAGCCATTATTCCAACGGTTTACAACCCATAACAAAAATCCTTAACAAAAATGCATGAATATTAAGAACACAAGTCAAAAGAGGCTAATGAAATAGAGAATAATGAGAAGGGCAACAAAAATAGCACCAACAATGAAAATCCACATATGTTGAGGTGAAAGATATGAGTCAAAATTATCATCAATGTTGTTGTTGTTAGTCATATCTTCACATGCTTCTAAATTTCCAATTGTTCTGTCTTGAATCTTACCCAATTTCCCATTATCAATTATTTTCAGTATTCCATTTGACACTTCTCTTCCCAAAACTGACTCTTTGCCAAAACCCTACATAATAGATAAAAACATAAATTAATCAAAATGACTTTCTGCCAAACGCATTCTCCGATCCCTCCGTTTCAGTGAATTGTTTACAGTTTGACTTTTTTTTTGTGAGAGGATTTGAGAAAATGTAAACAAATGACTGAAACAGAGGGAGTAGATAAATATGGAGTATAAATTAACGAAAATTACTTCATGCAGAATCCAACTCAACCAGAAGTTTAAGCTAATGGTTGGAGGTCCAAGATCGATTATATATATATACTCTAACACGTCCCCTCACATGAATGTCATTTGGGTTAAAAGTGTAAACGCAACTACAGGCTTGCCTACCTGGTGCAGTATATACCACTTCGAAAGTGAGAGGTGATAAGATTCAAACTCATAACCTTCTGTCACAAGGCTATGATACCATGATAGTAATCAAATCAACTCAACCCAAAGCTTAAGCTAATGGTTGGACCCCCAAGATCGATTATATATCTCACCTCATATACCTTATTATAGTAAGGTATGAGGTATAAAATATCGTTTGAAAAAGTACAATTGAAAGAAAAAAAAAAGTGTACAACAGAGAAAGAGAGAGAAACGTACAAATCCGATTCCAGCAGTATGAAGACTTGGCGTAAGAACAACCGTGAAATTATCACAATATTTGGCATGTATAAGCTTGAGATGAGGAGCATTTGCAACAATGGCATCGACACCGCCATTAGATGTTCCTTTCGACAACTTATAGACCATGTCGTCGTCAGAATTCAAGCTCATTAGTTTGGACCGATCGAAACCCTTTTGAATCAAGAGGTCGTAAAGGAAGGACCCTTCCCTATAACCAACATTAGCACCGTTTCTTATAAGTTGATTTAGGCTCTTCACCGTAGCACTACCTCGTTGACTTACATTATTTGGTGATGCTTGACTTACTATATATGTCGCAATCAAAATGACTACTATCAATGCAAATGTTGTCACGGATAACTTTGTTTGTATTGCTCTCATTGTAGTAATTCCTTCATCTTAAACAAAGTACAATATAATCAAGAGTTAGTTTTCTCTAAGCCAATTTATATTCATGGTTAAAACTTCTTATTATTTAGTGGTTGAAATAATTAAAGATATCGAAAAATAAGCCGTTTAGGTTCGTATCTAGCTCCCTCCTCCTCGTTGTACGGTCCTAATTTAGTACTTTATATCAGTCATTTGTTTACACTTCTTTCAAATCCTCCTCACAAAAAAATCAAATTGTAAACAATTCACTGGACCGAAAGGAGTAGTTAGGACTTAGGATGCAAATATTGGGACAATAAACTCAGCCCCAAGGTTTTGCACCAAGCCAAGCTGGGTGGGTTCAACCTGCACCCAACCCCAACCAGGTCTCTTAGTTTTGGGTAAATTAAACATAACCCTTGTATGACTTCTTCTTTTTAAATTTCCCCGTTTTATGTTATTTTTACAAGACCACCAATTTTATGTATTTCCCGTCAAAATTGCCTCCTAACCAATTGTCGCGTATATTTTTTTTTCTCAAATGTCAATCACCTGCCGTGCACATAGTTTCATTGGATTGTTGTTTAATCTTAAATAATAATTATGTTATTTATTTCAAGTTTTATGAACCGCTCAAAAAAGAAGTTTTATGTTTTGAATATATTTTTAAACAAAGTATTTTACAAAGTTCCGAAAAAGTTCTTTTCGATTGTTATATTCAAAAAATATAATTATAAGTCTGAATAAAATTAGAATCGCTAAGGACTAGAGCTGTCAATATCTGACCCGACCCGATAAACCGCCCGAAACCGACCTGTAAATGACCCGAAGTAAACCTGCCTTTTTCGACCCGAACTCAAAATCTACCCAAACCCGAAATGACCCGAAAACAATGGGTCAAAACCCGACCCGTAGCGGGTTAACCCGTTGAGTAAAAAAACTTACGTTCATATATATAAAATGTCTTTATCAATTTCAATTTACATGTAAAATTTCTACTACACACTAATTTTAAACATTTCACACCTAATAAATTTTTCATAATTGAAAATTTTCACTTAAATAATAATCTTTATTATTCAATAATTATAGAATCAATCATTTTAATAGTGTTGGTAAGTTACATTTGACATTATGAATTTGAGGCATCTGAATCATTATTATTAAATTTTGAAACAAAATATATGTGGAGAATAAATGAGAAAAATGAGAAAAAAGAAAATGATATATTTTTAAGTCGGTAGTTTGAGGTAACATTTTAAATTTGAATATACAACTTGGAAACTACATATATGGATCTAATATTATAAATATCGATTTAATAGACACACACGCATCTATAAACTTATTTTAAAGTTTTCAGTTTTGGAACTTATAATTAAAAAATATTAATTTTTCAATAATATATCAATTAGAGTTGGTTTTTTGGAGGCACCATATATATGACTATTTTTTTTTTATTTTTTTTTTCTGTTAAAGCACCCTAAAAGTGTAAATAGCGCATTTGAACGGAAACTAAAAAGTTTAAATTTTTTGATTTGGTGAGATGTAAAATCAAGGAATAAATTTAGGGAGAAGTTAAGTGCTTCTACATTCTAAATTTGGGAGGAAAATAGTGAAAACGTATCAGTACCACCCAAAGTCTTCACATTGGTAATTCACCCACTTGTCAGTAATGATTAATGAAGTACAATTACAAGGGACAACTTCCACTAATCTTAATATTTGTGTTTTGGCATCAGGTAAAGTTTGACTATAAAGGAAGAGAGTAGTTTTTTTTTGCTGAAAATTAATCCGTTATACAAAAAAAAAAGAAAAAAAAATATGGATAAAAAGACGTTGATTAACCCGTATTTTGACCCTAACCCGACCTGGAACCCGTGTACACCCGACCTGTATACTACCCGAACCCGAAATACACCCGACCCGTATGTTACCCGTATAATAGTTACCCGAACCCGAAACCCGCCCGCCCGACCCGTTTGACAGGTATACTAAGGACCTATCGCGATCCAGATTCAATGTTTCCAGGGGTGAGTCTTGAAACTTTGGGCCCTATTGGATTCGACCCACGTTCACCCAGGCCTAGTGCCATCTTTAACTATGACCTTACATATGAAATTCTTCCACGATAATTTCTATATTGCTTTTACTCCGTAATATAGATGAGTTTTGAATGTACCAAAACCGAAAAAGACACAAGCTAATTACGGAGTAATTATTAAGATAAGTACTTACGAGGCTGCTGATTATTGTCGTTCCCTCCAAATAATGTAGACCATTTTGTGATGCAAACAATAGAAAATATACCGATAATTAAGCTCATAGCATAAGACGTAATTAAGAATGTGTAAGTAATTTGTATCAAAGAAAACCCAACTTCATTAGTTGATGATGATTGTTGTTTCACACGAACCAACATTCCAATTGATGATTCAAGATATGGCATCGTGAAATCAACCCAATTTGATCGTACATATAGAATAGTTATTTCGCCTACTGCGCCATCGTATTCCTGATCAGAAATATACATATGTTGATTCGTCGGTATTAATTAATAAATAGTTCAAAATGTGCATAAAGTAAATGTAAAAAAACAAATGAAATGAACGATGAAGGAAGCACTAAATAACGTCCAAAAGGAACAATGGAAGCGACGAATGAAAAAAGACGGGACAGAGTACATAGTAAGTACAAGGGCTAACCTCGGACGAGACTTTCTTAAGCATATCATCAAAAGAGCTATTGCTGGTGGCTGTGGAGATTTCGAAGGGCACAAAGTCGTAAGAATAAGAAGGAAGTGTCGACATGACTTCATTGAACACTTCGATTGCAAAGCCACCATAATTGGTCACCCCCGCTATCGGATCCGTTTTAACGGTGACGAAGTTGTTGAACTCTCTCACAGGTACTAATATCTGTAACTTTGTTTCATTGCTTTGACACCATGTTTGCATGGGCATCATCAATGCAACTAATAATGTTATTGTTGATACTTTTGTTATAAAAGAACGTAGTATTAGGCTTTGATTCCTCATTTTCGTGTTTATAATTATTTCGTACTCCGTACTCCGTACTTTATTTCATTTGCGTATATATATGTACGGAGTATATTATACGGAGTATATAATATTGGGTCTAAACTATTTTGAATGATTCATTTTGTGGAGTAACATGTCACCATGTCCAGTGTTGTCATAAAGAAAATTCCAGATACGAGTACTATGAAGAATTCAATTATGAAAGAAAATTTCAAGGTTGAAGTCATTGCTCGTGCCCAAATTTCTGTACTCCACCTACTTTTTTTGATTACCGGATGCATTTACGAGTTTATTATAGTTCTAATTGTCTCTTTTAATCTTGTATGGTTACCGTTGTATTTGTATTGTGATTGTACCACCTGACCTTTATGGTTGAGAACCGTCATTATTGTAATATAAATATTTTCACTCTCGCCAAAAAAAAAGTAAAAAAAAAAAAAACTATTAATCGTGTTAAATTCATTTGTAAATAACATGTACTCCATAACAATAGTAACATGTTTGTCTCACTTAGTTGACATTTATGCAAGAAATAGTAATAACAGTTTATTTTAATGCAAATGGAAATTATAAATCAATGATTACAGATTCAAATACTTGCCGAAATTGCCGGTAATTCTCGCATACATGTCAACTAAATGAGGCAAACTATAATTTACCTTATCGTTTTACCTGGGAAAAAAAGAGTAAGAGAAGATTAAAAAGAAAAGTCCCGTTACGTTACGTTAAAAATAGCGCTCAAATCCGAAACACACAGTAATTAAGAGCGACATAAAACACACATGCAGCCCCACCAGTATTCTTTCGAAGACAATCATCAATACGGAGTATATCACTATAACTTCTCTTCTTAATATCACCATACACACAAGACTTATATCAAAGCTCCGTGTCCAAATCTCGACTTTCCTAACATTCATGATACGAGTACACTATATGCGGTGTAGACTACCTTCCACAGTTCTCCCACTCTTCAGCTCAATACAAAGTATCGGAAAAATCAACAGTACAACTATACGAGTCATTGACTTGAACATCCCTCCTTCACCTACAACTTCACAAGGGTGATATAGGTTCGACCTAACTAAATTTACCGACAACATTGTGATGGATAATCAATACGAGCATTGTTTCAAGTGTACGACGACATAGAATCAACCTAGTCTACTAGTGGTACCTAGAAGTCTAGAACCCTTAACCAATCACTTTACAGCCACCAGAAAGACAAGAATAGCAGTGAAATGACGCCTTAGTCTACAGCGGGATTTTACACATTTTACATTGGCATGACCATCATTACAACAGACAACCAACATTATATAGCAATGCATAGCATTATACAATTAGAGCAAGAAAAGCACACCGTTTTCCCGAGTTTCATTTCCATGGAAGGTCTGATAAGCCTGGTGGAGCAATGTTTCCGCCTGCAGAACTATGGTTGGGTGGACTCCCGGGACCACTAGACGATCCACTCAACGTCCCACCCGACTGGGGACTGCTACGTCCGGGCCCAGAGTAAGGCCTTGATTGCGTAAACAGGGCTTCTGTTGGACTTGGAGTCTTTGCTTCTTTTCGTCCCTCGGCGATAAAACTGCCCACGACAACCTGCAATGGATGATGAAAGGAAGTTTGAAACTGCACACCAATCATCATTTCCTATACTTCTAACAATGACTTCAGCAAGTTTGGTTTATTAATAATCACAGCAGATCCCTGGGGTTTGCGAGGAAAGAATGATGAATTGTTTCTAGAAAAGATTTCTTAGCAAATATTTCCGATGTACTTTCCTAACAAACAGATGAAAATTATTTAACTCCTTTGCCTTTACATCCTTTCTACGTTGTCATCACTACCAGCCAATACTGTTTTGCCTTTTAACGCACGTTTACTGATTCCTAATCTAACAGTGGACATTCACTAAGTGTCAAGCAATAAGAGTTCCCGTCAAATTTAAGGATATCGTGATTGGTGTCGAGTGTTTAAGAGCTTTGGGTGGACCCAAAGGGATGTCGAGGCACTGATGATGACGAATGTGAATTGCTTCACGTTGTCGGATGAGAACATTAGGAAGAAATTGGATTTCCTGATGAACGTGCTGCAACTCAAGCCTGCGTTCGTGGTGCCCTGTAGTATGTTTTTGACATGCAGCTTGGAGAAGAGGATGCTGCCTAGACACGATGTGATGCAGATTTTGAAAGCAAAAGGATTGCTGGAAAGGGATGTCAGTTTCTATTCTGTCGTTCGTATGTCTGAATCTCGTTTCGTGAACACGTTTGTGCTACCGTTTGAGGATATTCATCAAGTTTACGCCAAGCACACTGGGCATGCTGTGACTTCAACGACCCAAGAAAGAGCAGACAACCTTCAACGAAACAACTAGGTATTTGTTGTAACTCGTCTTGATTTGGTAGACGATCACTGGAGGACTATTGTATCTAGTTTAGTTTCGATAAGCGTAAGCCAATTACTATGTTTAGTGAATGACTGGCTGACTTAGCTTTTGTGCACCACCTGTGTCCGCGTTCCCGAAGGCACCCCTCTGGCCTACTAAGTATGAGTACTCCGTAAGTATTTGGTTTAGATGTCATTTTTCTCGGGCGAAATTATTAGTAGGTCCGTATGTCTGCTTCATTCTCCTGCGTACTGAAATTGATTGTCGCATTCATTTGTATGAATTACGCCCTTGCACTTATGGTCTTGTACTCTTGTCTTTAAATTACTTTGATTTTGCGGTTATGGTGGTCGCGATTATTGTGAATAAGAGGTATGTTAAGTGCCCACAATATATTTTCTTCTCCTTTCCTATCTACCTTTTGCTTTTTTTTTTTTTTTTTTTCCCAAGTTATGCTCAGGTTTTAGGTTTATTTTACATGGTATTTACTTAACATGTTGTGAATGAAAATGGGTGATTGCAATGTTTATGGTATTTCCGATGAAAATGGGTGATTGCAATGTGCTCTTGTATAATCTGGATCAATTTATCATGTATAGTGGTTCGCGTCCTTGCACAATTTTTTTTACATAGAGCTACGTTATTTTGTTTATCGACTTTACATGTGAACTAAAGATAGTCTTTCGCTTTGCATCTTGAAATTGCATAAACCTAACGACTAAATCTTCTTCCCCACTTTTGTTGTACTGACGGGGGAGCCTACCGCTTTTGCTGTAATTACAAGTGATTGTGTTCAATATAATTACAAACCACTTAGTAAAATGTTGGTGAAGTATGGTGTTGTACTATAATTTTAACCAAAGCGGAAAATCTTACCACTCCATTCCATATATCTTCGCTTCTATGACTACCTTGAAGTGTGAGAACACTTGGATCATCAGGACCCGGCTCCATCTTACCTACAAAAGGTATAAATTGAAACTAATCATTCATATTGAAATAAATTTCAAGTTGAAATAAATATAAAAAATAAAAGTTAACTTGAAATAAAGGGATAAATTGAATCTAATCATTCAAATTGAAATTTAAGATCCAAAATAAATTACAAAATCCAAATTGAATAATCCGTCATACGAATTTCTAAGCCGAGAATTACAAAATCCAAATTGAATAATCCGTCATACGAATTTCTAAGCCGAGAATTACAAAAACAAAATAATAATACGACTTTCTAAGCCGAGTTGCCAGAAGAGCTTGCTTTTGAAGTGCAACGACGTTTGTTATGACCTTCGTTGCCACACAAGCTACAAGTCACAGTTGATTTTTGATCCATCTCATTGTGGATTCTTGAAGACTTTGGCCGTCCACCAGCTCTCTTTACAAACGGATTGGGTATTAACGTAGAACCTTTCCATGGCATCCAGTAGTCTTCATCGGCAACGGGATGAAAACTCGAACGGTATGCGGCAAAGTACTCGCTGCAAGAGTAAGAAGGATCCACGTATTGATCTGAACTAATAGAATATGCGCGACATACTGCCATCAAATGTGAGCACGGGTAATGATAGATTTGCCATTTATTGCATGAGCAAGTCCTCTTAGAGAGGTTAACCGTGTGTGCGTGATTACCCTCACTTGTAAGTCGATGGCCCCGTCCGGTGACAACTTCATAAAGGCCTTGCTGAAGATTATAACATGTGACCTTATGATGCGCCGCACGTTCAATATTCTTCTCAAGCTTCTCCTTCACTTTATCCGACCACATTTGCCCATCATTCATCTTTTGAAAAGCTGCATCACGCCTCTCAACAAAGTAAGAGTTGAGACGGAAGAAAGTAGCCTTCACTAGAGCAGTTATTGGCAAAAATCGAACACGTTTGAGTACACCATTAAAACATTCCGAATTATTTGTTGTCTTCACGCCATATCTATGCCCACCATCCTCACTTAGTGCCCATTTACTAGCAGGAATTCTATCCAATTCAGCTTTTGCACGGGGATCAATATCTTCAATTTTTTTAATACCTCTCTTGAATCTTTTTGGTTGTTCCGCATTAGCAGTTTCGACAACTGCATCCTTCACTTCTTTGCCATATCTCGTGGCCATATTCGAAGCAAAATGGCGAACACAAAATCTGTGATAGGCTAGTGGTTCTTTCCATCCACCATTTTCTTCATTCATAGCACGCAAGATACCTACATGTCGATCGGAAATAACACAAAGGCCAACCCGTTTTGAGACATAACGCCTAATGCAACTCATGAACCACCCCCACGTATCTACGCTCTCACAATCGACGATGGCAAAAGCTAAAGGATAAATTTGGTCGTTTGCGTCCATCCCAATTGCAATCAACAAAACCCCTTTGTATTTTCCGTACAAATGAGTTCCGTCGATAGTTATAACTGGTCTACAATGCTCGAACCCCCTAATCGACGGCCCAAACGCCCAAAACACCCTATCAAATTTCTCAACATTAGGATGAGAGGTTCTTAAGTTCATAAAGTGCACAACGGTTCCTGGATTTGTCTCTTTCACAGCTTCTAGGTAACGAGGAAGCAACTCATATGACTTCTCCCAATCACCATATAATTCTGCCATAGCTCTTTGTTTTGCATGCCACGTTTTCATATATGAAGGGGTGAAATTAAAAGCATCGGTAATAGAAGTTCTCAATAACCCAATCTTCACACCCCAATCTTCTTCAACTAGATTTCTTATATGTTTAGCAATATATGCATTACTCAAGTTGGGATGATCAAGAGGTGGAGCATCAACAACACAAGAGGGATGGTGAGGACCTTTATAGGTCACTATTGTGAAAGCATCATGGGTGATTTCTTTTTGACTGGCTCTTAATGTCCAATCACAAGGGTTTGACTTCCTATTGCACTTATACGTCACGGTATAAGGTTTGGATTCTACCGTTTTGTATATTTGATTTTTTTCAATGTGGTATTGTCGGACGTATTGGGATAAAGTGACCTTGTTATTAAACCTTTGACCCACACGAAATTCACCCCTACCATCATATTCATCGCCTCCTTTACATTGCCAATTATTAACCCAATCTACATCAATCGGATGAAGCCTAGCAAATTCTTGAGAAGGAGCGGTGGGAGTTACAAGATCTACGTTACTACCATCCTCCTCATTTACCATAAGTAACTCTTCATCCTCACCGCCCTCGTTCCCATCAATATTTCCATCAAATTGATCTTGATCAACATTATTAGCCGACAAAGACAAACTAACCATGTCATTAACACCATTCATTATTTGGCACATCATGTTTGTAAATTATTGGTTTTGGGGTTGTATGGGTACACATTCAACATATAAGTCCATAGAAGCGGCTTTCGATTGACCAATACTAGCCCACATAGCCCTCATACTCTTATCATTTTTCAAAACAAGCACCTTGTATCCCCTCACCGTCGGATATTTCATCTTAATAACAATATCAAATTTGTTTCTATCAATTTCTAGTTCCTCACATATCAACTTAGTGAGCTCAGAATAATTAGTGCTAACATTAACAAATACAAAGAATTGTTCACCATCTTTGTAATCAACATTTTCCCCTTCAACAATTATTTCACCATTATTATAACAACACAAAGGATAATTATCCATCTCACACTACCAATTAGAATCAAATTGAAATAATTGGAAACGATTTAGGGTTTGGGTAAAACAATAACACTAATTAAAACAAAAAACTACTCTACTTAAGCAACAAATTAGGAGCTAATAAGTAAATAAATAGAAGAAATTACCTTAAAATGAGATATTAGACAAATTTTAGATGAATTAAAGGTTGAAAATCAGGTTAGGGTTTGTCGATATTTTGGGGTTTTTTTTTTTAATTTGAATGGTAAGAATGAAAGAGAAAGAAAAGATGAGCTGCTGTATATACGACACTTCTTGGTCGAAATGCGCCGTAGCGACCAAAGAGTGACTAATTTTTCAGAAAAACCTGGTAGGTCTTTTGGGGGATTTTTTGGGGGTCTAAGGCTTTGGTCGAAATGCTCCGTAGCGACCTACTAAAAAATTAAAAAAAAAAACGTCAACTGATGACGTGGACCCATTTCTTGTAATTACTTTGAAATGGGCCTTAGTTTTGTAAATAGTTACGAGAAGAGCACCATTTAAGTAAAAAATCCAAGTATGGTGTCGTAACAAAAAAAAAAAAAAAAAAGGAACTTGCAAAGCAATTTGAATATCTGTTTTGTAATCCTTATCCTTGTGCTCTGTATATACTAATTAATAAAAAACTCAAGTAAACTTTCTCAATACGAAAAGTATTTTCCCTACAAAATGAACCTTGGGAGAATCTGATGATAAACGTTCTTATTTGTCTACGATTTCTGATAATAAAGGTGCTTCCTTTGGCATGTGATTCAGGTACGCGCAACATGCGAAGATGTTAGTACTATTATTGGGACGTTTTCCGACAGTAGATTTTACCAAGACACCATGAAAGGCGGTCCTGTGATCACTTTGATATCCTTCTGCATTAATGAAGATCAGTGAATGAAGTGGCTATCATGGGCTTTATTTTCAATGACAGATGTTTAAATTTTAGCAAATAGAAACATTGAAACAAAGAAAGTCAAACCAGAGACGATTAATTTATGATTGGAAATGTGTGTAATACTTTTGAAGCTCGATCATTATTACTTGATGTTTTGGTTATATCCTTTTTGGTGTGTCTTTAAATTTTTCGGCTTTCGAATTGTTTCGGCTTGGGTCACCGGTCTTCTTGCTTGCCAGATTCTTGGTGCGCTGGTGTCATCCGGTCTACCGTTGTTGCCATCTTTGGATGACCGCCATCGCCGTTATTCTTTGGCTGCCACTGATGGCTACTTTTGGTTCGTGTTGTTACAAATATTTGCCTCAAATATTTCCTATATTTATAACAATTATGATTTTGACCGAAATTGTTTTTGGGTTGAAAGGTCAAAAAATTTGTGATAATTTAAAATCGCTATGCATAATGTAAGTATATAAAAAGGGTACGATATAAATGTATTCAATAGTTTTTATTGTTGTATGTACATGCAGCGTAATAGCAATTTGACTGAGTAGTGGAGTGAAGAGTCGATGAGCTGTTTGACACAACACATAATGGAATCAGATAAACATATTCGAAGTAGAGTAATGCTCTCGCATTAACATATTTTCTATTAAAAACAGGTTTTCGATAAATTTAGTACAAAAACCACCGAGTAAGCCACCGTGCGGCTAGCATTTTGTATGTTTTTTGGGATTAAATACATTCAAAAAATTTGTTACTACAAAAACAAATAATATGTCATTCAACCTCTCTGCTACGGGTAATTTCAGTCATAAGACTCTTACCTCATCCTCATATCCATTTCATCCATATTAATTGTCTACGCACGCTTGTATGTATTTGTTTTGTTTCACAAATGTTGTTTACCTAAGTGCGCTCTGCCAAAAATGTACGGAGTAGTAACCTATAGATCATTTGATTACGTATGTAGTGAATAAAAGGGTCATCCGAAAACAATGAGCGATTTACAACGAACACTTCGATTACACCTTAATTTTTACATACCCCGTGAATACCACGGGTCGCGTCACTAGTTCTCCATAAGAATTAAAAAAACGATGCTCACATATTCAATACTCCATTACGACGTTGACTTTCATTGTTTGGTGATGCTTGACTTAATATATATCTGTTGCAATTAGAGTATAACTACCATCAATGTGAATGTTGTCATCAATAGCTTCATTTGTATTGAACTATTGATGTTCTCATTGTTGTATCTCCTTCAAATTCATTATATATAAAGTACAATATTATTAAGGACTTGTTCTTTTCCGCTTATTTTCAGCTCCATTCAGTTTAGTTCAGTTCAGCACAGCTATATTATTTAATTGAACTTCATTCAGCTCGATTCAGTTAAGTTCAGTTCAACTGGATTCAGTTCAGTTCGGCTCTAAAAAGTCTGAAAGAACAGGTTCTAAGAGTTAGTTTTCTCTAAATCAACAGATGTCTATCATTAAAACATTTTACCCGAGTACTCCGTAGAATCTAGTGGTTAGAACATAGAACTTTGAGATAACGGGACGGTAGACAACTGAGGTTCAAAACGCCCTTCTCCTTGTTATATTGTCCTAGCTACGGAGTATTCTTTGATAAGAGGTTACCATACAAAAAAAATGCGCCGGTAATGCCAATTTTAGCTGTAAAACTATTCAAAACATTTTGCAGTTAAATGGAAGCCTTTATAAAATGCTAGCCTCTAAAAAATAAAGGATTTTTCCATCTGTACCCTTCTACTTTTCATTTTTTTCCAGAAACTTATAAACGTAGTTCCAACCGTAACCAAACTAGAGTAAACCGTTAAATTTAGCCGTTAGTTATGTTTCATATAAATTTTCACCCTTTTTTTTTTCAGTTTTTTCCTCAATCTTTTCGCATTAAATACCTTACTCTACCCTCCATTAGAAGAAACAAAGTATTTAATGTAAAAAGATTAATGAAAAAAACTAAATAAAAAAAAGGTGAAAATTCAGATAAAACAAAACTAACGGCTAACTTTAATGGATTATTCAAGATTGGTTATGGTTGTGACTAATTTTAAAAGTTTAAGGGTATAATTAGGAACTAGTGATGCGACTCGTGAAATTCACGAGATGTTTTAAAATCCTGTTTATACTCAAATTTGTAATGTGTATCCTGTTTATGCTCAAATTTGTAATGTGGTGTTGTTCATGTATAGCATAAGTAAGAACACAAGTATTGGTAAAAGTCCATTAATTTTTGTTGATGTTATTAAAAAAAGTCTGAACCCTTAATCAAATGAACTATAAATTACGTAGTAGTATTCGTCGACAAAATCGGATAATTTTTGCAACAAATTCCCTTTACTGACCTATAGATTTTTTTTTCCCGAGTGACCCTTGGAATACATTAACACGATGCGACAATTATGGTAATGTCTATCTTTGCAAGAATATTCTAAGCTAAAACACAAATCTAAGCACACGAACTTACACATAAGTTGCTAAGGGATTGACAAACACCGATCCATATTACATTTTAGGATTTACATATAATATTGTTCCATATATTTTTTAAACGGAAAAATTCATTTTTTTTAAGTCATATGAAATGCACAATAAACGTTAGAAATCAACGTACACAAATCTAAACGAATAAAACAAAGTAAGTACTCAATAAAACAAAAAATATACTGCAATACTTGATATTGACCTCTTTTACACACCCACTATTTAATCATTGATTTTTGGAAGGAACTATAGGCTCACTCGTGGTAGTAATTTTTCCTTCCACGAGTGAGCCTATAGTTTTTCCACAAATGACCTAAAGATTTTAATATATAAGTTATATTTAGTTAATATATATACTTTATGTTAGTCAATGACTGTGTTTTAATATTTACTCCGTATTAGATTAGATATGATGTCAAAAATCCAAAAATGAAAAAGCCCTCATAACTCTTACGCAGTAAGTGCATTCAACAAATTGCGATTAGGGTTTATCAGACACAGAGAAAAATGCAAAGGGTTTTTGGAAGAAGATTCATCAACTCCACTGCATATTCCTTCAATCTTCTCCATAATTTCTCCCAATTTTTCTTCTACTCTACTTCTTCGTCGTCGTCTTCATCGTTGTCGTCGTCTTCTGCTAATGATTTTGTAGAATATTTGGTAAATTCTCTGGGTTTTTCCCATCAACAAGCAGTCACAACATCCACCAAACTCTCTCGAGTTCTGAAGGTAAATTACTCCAATTTACCCAGAAATGCTGTTTCCGTTGTCAATTTGTTAAAAAATCAGGGTTTCAGTGATGCCCAAATCACAAAAATAGTGTCTACTGTCCCTAAATTGTTAACTTTTAGGGCTGATGAAACCATTCAACCTAAATTAAAGTTTCTAATTGATCATGGATTCTCTAAGTCTGATTTGATTAGGTTTGTTACAAAGAGTCCTTGGATTTTGCTTCGTAGGGTTGAATCTTTAATTTTGCCTGCAATTCAAGTATTGAAGCAATTTTTGGATGTCAATGATGCTCTTGTTGTTGTTAAGAAATTGCATTCTGTTCGTTTTGACAATTTGATTAAGAATTTGTCGCCGAATGTTGCATTTTTGACGAGTTATGGAGTCCCCATTGAGTTGATCACGAAACACTTAATCAGGATTCCGACAACTTTTACACTAGATCCCGTCAAATTTAAGGATATCGTGATTGGTGTCGAGAAGAAAACAGGAGTTACCCCGTCTTCGCCCATGTTCATGTATGGGGTCTGCATTTTTTCGGGATTAAGCGAGGAGAATATTGAGTTGAAATTTCAAGTGTTTAAGAGCTTTGGGTGGACCCAAGGTGATGTTGAGACGCTGATGACGAGAAATGTGAATTGCTTAACATTGTCGGATGAAAACATTAGGAAGAAATTGGATTTCCTGATGAATGTGCTGCAACTCGAGCCTGCATTCGTGGTGCCCCGTTGTGTGTTTTTGACATGCAGCTTGGAGAAGAGGATACTGCCTAGACACGATGTGATGCAGATTTTGAAAGCAAAAGGATTGCTGCAAAGGGATGTCAGTTTCTATTCTGTCGTTCGTATGTCTGAATCTCATTTCGTGAACACGTTTGTGCTACCGTTTGAGGAAATTCATCAAGTTTACGCCAAGCACACTGGGCATGCTGTGACTTCAACGACCCAAGAAAGAGCAGACAACCTTCAATGAAACGACTAGGTATTTGTCGTAACTCGTCCTGATTTGGTAGACGATCACTGGAGGACTATTGTATTTAGTTTAGTTTCGATAAGCGGTAAGCCAATTACTATGTTAAGTGAATGACTGGCTGACTTAGCTTTTGGCCTACTAAGTACGAGTACTCCGTAAGTATTTGGTTTAGATGTCATTTTTTCTCGGGTGAAATTATTTGTAGGAATTTGTCCTATGTAGCAAAGCTCCCCTGTGCTATTGCGGTCTGGTTAAAGGCTAAACCAAGACTCTGCGATTATAATGTGGTTTAGTACACGTACACTGTCGTAATTTTTTATTTGAGTCAAGACGTGCAATTCAACTTGGTGCCCACTTTCAACAACCTTGTTAGTATTCGTCTATCTCATTTTTGTCTTCTTCATTTGCTATCATTTTTTTCGCTTACGTTGATATTTCTGTTGTCACAATTTGACCAAACGATGGTTTCCTTCGATTATGTGTGAGTAATCGATTTCCGAGCTTCCATGATATATGGTACATGAAAACAGGTTACCTTGATATGGACTTATTCTTGGTATTATCTTACGTAGTACTCCGTATATATGAGTGTGAAGAGGTTTGGAGAGGGGGTGATTGATTTTCCCATCTCAAAGACAAATCTAACAAAACCATTTTAAAAGACGAGAGATTTGGAGATAAAATTTCAACGTCCCCCTCCGCCTCTTTCACCTTCCGCCCTCTACTTTACTCTCATCATCCTTTGCCCTCAGTTTTTGGAATCCGAACAGACCCAAACTCGAAATAATCCGATAGGCGTATAGGAACGACCATACCCGATTACTAGGTATGAATGAATGGAATTGAGAAAAACACTCTTTTTACTTAAATCTAGATACTCAAGATAATGTGGGATTTTAAGTTAAGCCTTAAAGCCGTTATTCCAACGGTTTACAACCCATAACAAAAATGCATGAATATTAAGAACACAAGTCAAAAGAGGCTAATGAAATAGAGAATAATGAGAAGGGCAACAAAAATGGCACCAACAATGAAAATCCACATATGTTGAGGTGAAAGATGTGAGTAAAAATTATCATCGATGTTGTTGTTGTTAGTCATATCTTCACATGCTTCTAAATTTCCAATTGTTCTGTCTTGAATCTTGCCCAATTTCCCATTATCTATTATTTTCAGTATTCCATTAGACACTTCTCTTCCCAAAACTGATTCTTTGCCAAAACCCTACATAATAGATAAACATAAATTAATTAAAATGACTTTCTGCCAAACGGATAGATAAATATTAAATACGGAGTATAAATTAACGAAAATTATTTCATGCCGGATCCAACTCAACCAGAAGTTTAAGCTAATGGTTGGAGGTAAAGTGTGAACGCAACTACAGGCTTGCCTACCTGGTGCGATATATACCACTTTGAGAGTGAGAGGTGGTGAGATTCAAACTCGTGGCCTTCTGTCACAAGGCTATGATACCATGTTAGTAATCAACTCAACCCAAACCTTAAGCTAATGGTTGGAGCCCCAAAATCGATTATATATCTTACCTCATATACATTAGTAGTTAGTATAGTAAGGTATGAGGTATAAAATATCGTTTGAAAAAGTACAATTGAAAGAAAAAAAAAGTGTACAACAGAGAAAGAGAGAGAAATGTACAAATCCGATTCCAGCAGTATGAAGACTTGGCGTAAGAACAACCGTGAAATTATCGCAATATTTGGCATGTATAAGCTTGAGATGAGGAGCATTTGCAACAATGGCATCGACACCGCCATTAGATGTTCCTTTCGACAACTTATAGACCATGTCGTCGTCAGATTTCAAGCTCATTAGTTTGGACCGATCGAAACCCTTTTGAATCAAGAGGTCGTAAAGGAAGGACCCTTCCCTATAACCAACATTAGCACCGTTTCTTATAAGTTGATTTAGGCTTTTCACCGTAGCATTACCTCGTTGACGTACATTATTTGGTGATGCTTGACTTACTATATATGTCGCTATCAAAATGACTACTATCAATGCAAATGTTGTCACCGATAACTTTGTTTGTATTGCTCTCATTGTAGTAATTCCTTCATCTTAAACAAAGTACAATATAATCAAGAGTTAGTTTTCTCTAAGCCAATTTATATTCATGGTTAAAACTTCTTATTATTTAGTGGTTGAAATAATTAAAGATATCGAAAAATAAGCCGTTTAGGTTCGTATCTAGCTCCCTCCTCCTCGTTGTACGGTCCTAATTTAGTACTTTATATCAGTCATTTGTTTACACTTCTTTCAAATCCTCCTCACAAAAAAATCAAATTGTAAACAATTCACTGGACCGAAAGGAGTAGTTAGGACTTAGGATGCAAATATTGGGACAATAAACTCAGCCCCAAGGTTTTGCACCAAGCCAAGCTGGGTGGGTTCAACCTGCACCCAAGCCCAACTAGGTCTCTTAGTTTTGGGTAAATTCATAACCCTTGTATGACTTCTTCTTTTTAAATTTTCCCGTTTTATGTTATTTTTACAAGACCACCAATTTTATGTATTTCGCGTCAAAATTGCCTCCTAACCAATTGTCGCGTATATTTTTTTTTCTCAAATGTCAATCATCTGTCGTGCACATAGTTTCATTGGATTGTTGTTTAATCTTAAATAATTATGTTATTTATTTCAAGTTTTATGAACCGCTCAAAAAAGAAGTTTTATGTTTTGAATATATTTTTAAACAAAGTATTTTACAAAGTTCCGAAAAAGTTCTTTTCGATTGTTATATACAAAAAATATAATTATAAGTCTGAATAAAATTAGAATCGCTAAGGACCTATCGTGATCCAGATTCAATGTTTCCAGGGGTGAGTCTTGAAACTTTGGGCCCTATTGGATTCGACCCACGTTCACCCAGGCCTAGAGCCATCTTTAACTATGATCTTACATATGAAATTCTTCCACGATAATTTTTATACGTAATTGTTCAACTGTACCCGGCTTTTTCTCAGTTGTACCCGAAAAAGACATCGAT
Organism: Dianthus caryophyllus; assembly: GCA_023091065.1. Lineage (NCBI taxonomy): Eukaryota > Viridiplantae > Streptophyta > Magnoliopsida > Caryophyllales > Caryophyllaceae > Dianthus > Dianthus caryophyllus. Next base: position 2,019,217 of record CM041526.1, on the reverse strand, counting down.
ACCCTCCTCATTTCCTTCCCCACATTTTTGATAACCTAATTTTCTCTCTTCTCTCTCCTCTCTTCATCCTCCCTCCTTTATTAAACAACCACCACCCACCACCCACCACCGCCTCTCCCACCACCCTCTCCCACCACCGCCTCTCCCACCACCGCCTAGCCACCCTCCACCGCCGGCCCAGCCCCACCCACCACCCACCGCCGCCTCTCCCACCACCGCCTCCCCCACCACCGCCTGGCCACCCTCCACCGAGGGCCTAGCCACCCTCCACCGCCGGCCCAGCCCCACCCACCACCACCGTCCACCACCACTACCCACCACCACCTAAACCCTAATTCAAAAAAAAAAAAAAAAAAAACAAAACCCGCAACACCACGGCCTGCCGCCACCGCCTGCCGCCAAGCCCTCTCCCACCACGGCCGCCGGCGCACAGCCACACCCACAACCACCACAGCCGCCGCCGTCCTCTTCCCCACCATCAACCCTAATTAATAAAAACAATAAAAAAAAAAAAAAAAAAAAAAAAAAAAAAAAAAAAAATCAACCACCACGTACCCATTGCCACCCCCACCACAGCCAAGCCCACTCTCACGATCGCCACTGGCCGCCACAGCCACCGCCGCACGCCACAATGTCAGAAACCCAAATAGTTCATAAAAAATAAAAATAAAAAAACAAAAACATACAAACATAAACAAACAATGAATGATAAAAAAATTAAATTAATAAAAAAAGTAAATTACATTAAATATATCGTCACAAGGATTCATATGTTAAGAATTGAATTAATTGTATAAGGAATTGAAGAAGAAATTGGTTGATTTAAGTTGTTTTAGGTTTTTTTTTGGTGGAAAGAGAAGAGAGAAAAATTGGGAAAGCAGGGATAGGGGATGGAAAATTAATGACAAAAAAGGGTACAACTGAGAAAAAGTCGGGTACAGTTGAGCAACACCCTTTTTATATTGCTTTTACTCCGTAATAAAGATGAGTTTTGAATGTACCAAAACCGAAAAAGACACAAGCTAATTACGGAGTAATTATTAAGATAAGTACTTACTTGGCTGCTGATTATTGTCGTTCCCTCCAAATAATGTAGACCATTGTTTGATGCAAACAATAGAAAATATACCGATAATTAAGCTCATAGCATAAGACGTAATTAAGAATGTGTAAGTAATTTGTATCAAAGAAAACCCAACTTCATTAGTTGATGATGATTGTTGTCTCACACGAACCAACATTCCAATTGATGATTCAAGGTATGGCATCGTGAAATCAACCCAATTTGATCGCACATATAGAATAGTTATTTCGCCTACTGCGCCATCGTATTCCTGATCAGAAATATACATATGTTGATTCGTCGGTATTAATTAATAAATAGTTCAAAATGTGCATAAAGTAAATGTAAAAAAACAAATGAAATGAACGTTGAAGGAAACACTAAATAACATCCAAAAGGAACAATGGAAGCGACGAATGAAAAAAGACGGTACAGAGTACATAGTAAGTACAAGGGCTAACCTCGGACGAGACTTTCTTAAGCATATCATCAAAAGAGCGATTGCTGGTGGCTGTGGAGATTTCGAAGGGCACAAAGTCGTAAGAATAAGAAGGAAGTGTCGACATGACTTCATTGAACACTTCGATTGCAAAGCCGCCATAATTGGTCACCCCCGCTATCGGATCCGTTTTAACGGTGACGAAGTTGTTGAACTCTCTCACAGGTACTAATATCTGTAACTTTGTTTCATTGCTTTGACACCATGTTTGCATGGGCATCATCAATGCAACTAATAATGTTATTGTTGATACTTTTGTTATAAAAGAACGTAGTATTAGGCTTTGATTCCTCATTTTCGTGTTTATAATTATTTCGTACTCCGCACTTTATTTCATTTGCGTATATATATGTACGGAGTATATATTATTGGGTCTAAACTATTTTGAATGATTCATTTTGTGGAGTAACATGTCACCATGTCCAGTGTTGTCATAAAGAAAATTCCAGATACAAGTACTATGAAGAATTCAATTATGAAAGAAAATTGCAAGATTGAAGTCATTGCTCGTGCCCAAATTTCTGTACTCCACCTACTTTTTTTGATTACCGGATGCATTTACGAGTTTATAATAGTTCTAATTGTCTCTTTTAATCTTGTATGGTTACCGTTGTATTTGTATTGTGATTGTACCACCTGACCTTTATGGTTGAGAACCGTCATTATTGTAATACAAATATTTTCACTCTCGCCAAAAGAGAAGTAAAAAAAAAAATTATTAATCGTGTTAAATTCATTTGTAAATAACATGTACTCCATAACAATAGTAACATGTTTGTCTCACTTAGTTGACATTTATGCAAGAAATAGTAATACTCCGTAACAGTTTATTTTAATGCAAATGGAAATTATAAATCAATGACTACAGATTCAAATACTTGCCGAAATTGCCGGTAATTCTCGCATACATGTCAACTAAATGAGGCAAACTATAATTTACCTTATCGTTTTACCTGGGAAAAAAAAAGTAAGAGAAGATAAAAAAGAAAAGTCCCGTTACGTTACGTTAAAAATAGCGCTCAAATCCGAAATACACAGTAATTGAGAGCGACATAAAACACACATGCAGCCCCATCAGTATTCTTTCGAAGACAATCATCAATACGGAGTATATCACTGTAACTTCTCTTCTTAATATGACCATACACACAAGACTTATATCAAAGCTCCGTGTCCAAATCTCGACTTTCCTAACATTCATGATACGAGTACACTATATGCGGTGTAGACTACTTCCACAGTTCCCCCACTCTTCAGCTCAATACAAAGTATCGGAAAAATCAACAGTACGACTATACGAGTCATTGACTTGAACATCCCTCCTTCACCTACAACTTCACAAGGGTGATATAGGTTCGACCTAACTAAATTTACCGACAACATTGTGATGGATAATCAATAAGAGCATTGTTTCAAGTGTACGAGGACGTAGAATCAACCTAGTCTACTAGTGGTACCTAGAAGTCTAGAACCACTAACCAATCACTTTACGGCCACCAGAAAGACGAGAATGGCAGTGAAATGACGCCTTAGTCTACAGCGGGATTTTACACATTTTACATTGGCATGACCATCATTACAACAGACAACCAACATTATATAGCTACGCATAGCATTATACAATTAGAGCAAGAAAAGCACACCGTTTTCCCAAGTTTCATTTCCATGGAAGGTCTGATAAGCCTGGTGGAGCAATGTTTCCGCCTGCAGCACTATGGTTGGGCGGACTCCCGGGACCACTAGACGATCCACTCAACGTCCCACCCGACTGGGAACTGCTACGTCCGGGCCTAGAGTAAGGCCTTGATTGCGTAAACAGGGCTTCTGTTGGACTTGGAGTCTTTGCTTCTTTTCGTCCCTCGGCGATAAAACTGCCCACGACAACCTGCAATGGATGATGAAAGGAAGTTTGAAACTGCACACCAATCATCATTTCCTATACTTCTAACAATGACTTCAGCAAGTTTGGTTTATTAATAATCACAGCAGATCCCTGGGGTTTGCGAGGAAAGAATGATGAATTGTTTCTAGAAAAGATTTCTTAGCAAATATTTCCGATGTACTTTCCTAACAAACAGATGAAAATTATTTAACTCCTTTGCCTTTACATCCTTTCTACGTTGTCATCACTACCAGCCAATACTGTTTTGCCTTTTAACGCACGTTTACTGATTCCTAATCTAACAGTGGACATTCACTAAGTGTCAAGCAATAAGAGTTCCCGTCAAATTTAAGGATATCGTGATTGGTGTCGAGTGTTTAAGAGCTTCGGGTGGACCCAAAGGGATGTCGAGGCACTGATGATGACGAATGTGAATTGCTTCACGTTGTCGGATGAGAACATTAGGAAGAAATTGGATTTCCTGATGAACGTGCTGCAACTCAAGCCTGCGTTCGTGGTGCCCTGTAGTATGTTTTTGACATGCAGCTTGGAGAAGAGGATGCTGCCTAGACACGATGTAATGCAGATTTTGAAAGCAAAAGGATTGCTGGAAAGGGATGTCAGTTTCTATTCTGTCGTTCGTATGTCTGAATCTCATTTCGTAAACACGTTTGTGCTACCGTTTGAGGAAATTCATCAAGTTTACGCCAAGCATACTGGGCATGCTGTGACTTCAACGACCCAAGAAAGAGCAGACAACCTTCAATGAAACGACTAGGTATTTGTCGTAACTCGTCCTGATTTGGTAGACGATCACTGGAGGACTATTGTATCTAGTTTAGTTTCGATAAGCGTAAGCCAATTACTATGTTTAGTGAATGACTGGCTGACTTAGCTTTTGTGCACCACCTGTGTCCGCGTTCCCGAAGGCACCCCTCTGGCATACTAAGTACGAGTACTCCGTAAGTATTTGGTTTAGATGTCATTTTTCTCAGGCGAAATTATTTGTAGGTAACGAGTCATGTTATATTTAGTATTTCGTTAGTATGAGTCGTATGTTCTTGTGTTGAGTAGTTGGGCCTAGATTATAATTCTAAGGCCCTTACATTAAAGGCCCTTATATTACAACATGTATAAATACATTGTAAATGAGAAGGAGAAGGCAGAAGGTTGTGTACTAGTCATCAGTTACTTTAGCAGTAGGTCCGTATGTCTGCTTCATTCTCCTGCGTACTGAAATTGATTGTCGCATTCATTTGTATGAATTACGCCCTTGCACTTATGGTCTTGTACTCTTGAGTCTTGTCTTTAAATTACTTTGATTTTGTGGTTATGGTGGTCGCGATTATTGTGAATAAGAGGTATGTTAAGTGCCCACAATATATTTTCTTCTCCTTTCCTATCTACCTTTTGCTTTTTTTTTTTTTTTTCCTACTAAATCCAAAATCTAGAAACTTACGAGCTATAGAAGGTCACCCGACAGTTGTAGCCACTATTAAAAGTCACCCCAAGTTATGCTCAGGCTTTAGGTTTATTTTACATGGTATTTACTTAACATGTTGTGAATGAAAATGGGTGATTGCAATGTTTATGGTATTTCCGATGAAAATGGGTGATTGCAATGTGCTCTCGTATAATCTGGATCAATTTATCATGTACTCCCTCCCATTTTCTTTAATCTTCCCACTTGATTAAAATAATACACTCATTTAATAAACAAGTGGGAAGATTAAAGAAAATGGGAGGGAGTATAGTGGTTCGCGTCCTTGCACAATTTTTTTACATAGAGCTACGTTATTTTGTTTATCGACTTTACATGTGAACTAAAGATAGTCTTTCGCTTTGCATCTTGAAATTGCATAAACCTAACAACTAAATCTTCTTCCCCACTTTTTTTGTACTGACGGGGGAGCCTACCGCTTTTGCTGTAATTACAAGTGATTGTGTTCAATATAATTACAAACCACTTAATAAAATGTTGGTGAAGTATGGTGTCGTACTATAACAAAATCAAACAAACAAAAAAAAAAACAAAACTTGCAAAGCAATTTGAATATCTGTTTTGTAATCCTTATCCTTGTACTCTGTATATACGGAGTACAAATTAATAAAAAAAAAAAAACTCAAGTAAACTTTCTCAATAATACGAAAAGTATTTTCCCTACAAAATGAACCTTGGGAGAATCTGATGATAAACGTTCTTATTTGTCTACGATTTCTGATAATAAAGGTGCTTCCTGTGGCATGTGATTCAGGTACGCGCAACATGCGAAGATGTTAGTACTATTATTGGGACGTTTTCCAACAGTAGGTTTTACCAAGACACCATGAAAGGCGGTCCTGTGCTCAGTTTGATATCCTTCTGCATTAATGAAGATCAGTGAATGAAGTGGCTATCATGGGCTTTATTTTCAATGGCAGATGTTTAAATTTTAGCAAATAGAAACATTAAAACAAAGAAAGTCAAACCAGAGACAATTAATTTATGATTGGAAATGTGTGTAATACTTTTGAAGCTCGATCATTATTACTTGATATTTTGGTTATATCCTTTTTGGTGTGTCTTTAAATTTTTCGGCTTTCGAATTGTTTCGGCTTGGGTCAGCTGGTGCTGCTGCTTGCACAGTTCTTGGTGCGCCTGGTGTCATCCGTCGGCTGTTGGCTGCTGCTATTGGATGACCGCTACTGGCCGTTGTTGCTGGCTGCCACTGATGGCTACTTTTGGTTCGTGTTGCTACAAATATTTGCCTCAAATATTTCCTGGAGTGAAGAGTCGATGAGCTGTTTGATACAACACATAATGGAATCAGATAAAGATATTCGAAGTAGAGTAATGCTCTCGCATTAACATATTTTCTATTAAAAACAGGTTTTCGATAAATTCAGTACAAAAACCACCGAGTAAGCCACTGTGCGGCTAGCATTTTGTATGTTTTTTGGGATTAAATACATTCAAAAAATTTGTTACTACAAAAACAAATAATATGTCATTCAACCTCTCTGCTACGGGTAATTTCAGTCGTAAGACTCTTACCTCATCCTCATATCCATTTCATCCATATTAATTGTCTACACACGCTTGTATGTATTTGTTTTGTTTCATCCATGTTTTGTCTGGCGAGTCCTATACGCACTTATTTACCAACCTTGCGAAGATGGAGATAAAAACCGAAGATGAAGAAGATTGTGAAGACAAAGAAAGTCGATATTTTTTTCTTATTAAAGTATTGTATTTTAATTTTCAAACTCATGATAAGTCGATGACTTACCATAAGTTTGAGGGAGCGTATTAGGGAAAATAAATGATATGGTATATTATTAGAATATACCATATATGTTAGGATATATATTTATCTTAGAGAATAGGTTAAGATCTAGGTTTTCCTAATATTGTGAGTTACTATTATAAATAGTTCACCTATCTCATGTAATTGACAACAACAACTATCAAATAATAAACATATTTCTCTATGAATTATAATTCGATATATCTTATCAGTTTCACAAATGTTGTTTACTTAAGTGCGCTCTGCCAAAAATGTAGTAACCTATAGATCATTTGATTACGTATGTAGTGAATAAAAGGGTCATCTGAAAACAATGAGCGATTTACAACGAACACTTCGATTACACCTTAATTTTTACATGCCCCGTGAATACCACGGGTCGCGTCACTAGTTCTCCATAAAAATTAAAAAAACGATGCTCACATATTCAATACTCCATTACGACGTTGACTTTCATTGTTTGGTGATGCTTGACTTAATATATATTTGTTGCAATTAGAGTATAACTACCATCAATGTGAATGTTGTCATCAATAGCTTCATTTGTATTGATGTTCTCATTGTTTTTTTTTTTTTTTTTTTGGATAACGTGGGGAACCCGCAGCCGCTACCTTAGGTGCGCATTGGGTAAACCCCCCGAGCGTGCATGATAGCCTGCAAACCATACACGCCAGGTCAGCCACCTTTTTTACCAGGGCGACATGCTCGTGATCTGATTAGGCATAGCCTCAAGTTTCTAACATTCCCCACAAGATTGCTCTTGGAGGGAATCGAACCTGAGACCCATGAAAATTTAATTACATCAAATGACGAAGAAGTGACGCATTTGAAAGAGCCACCAGATTAATTACAAGAATCTGCCCATGGAACATCAACAAACAATTCCGTACACATCCTCAAGAGTCGGAATTGTTCTACTGAGCTCCCAAACAAGCACTATCGAGCATCGACCACGTCAAGTGATAGGAGATCATTTGAATTGAAAATTGACAATTAAGATGATCGACTTTCACAGTCTTCATAAGTACTGACGATTTGTTATAAATGGAAAATGCAACTACAGAGTGCAAAGAGATCTGAACATAGGTCAAACACATGACAGAGACGCAGCAGCTTAAGAGACCGCCACTCCACCTCCAATGACACGGCCATCCGGTCTCGCTAAGGAAATACTTAACCCACCTGGCCTGCTACGCCCCCACCGCTCAAAGCATGAACGAACCTGAGAGAGATAGGATTTCAAAGCGCCCCTGCAATTAAGAGAAGAAATATAACGGAGTGCAGACAAGAAAATCATAAAATAGCCCCGATCACATTTATATTATCCCTTGTTTTAAATCATCCCAAAACAACCACTAGAGCAGACTTAAACTAATTCCGATATCATTTGGATAATTTGTAAAGCATGTAGCTACATCTAAAGCAGAAACCTCTGGTAACAGAGCCACTAGATGTTGCAATAGTATAGCCTACCACAAACCTCATACGTAACAGAGCCACCAGATGTTGTTGCCTGACGAAGAGTCACGCTTGATATTGTACCATTAGCGGATAGGATGCAGATAGCCCTTGGGCCATTCTGAGAGAACGACATAATTTTGGACGACACATCCTGGAACCAAGAAATGGGAGCAAGAACCAAAGAATGATTGGATTAGCATCTTAGTGATCATCTTTAACTTGAAGTCTTGAAGTGCAACAACCAGCCAACATAGAGAGACTACCACAACAAAACAAATAGCACGAGAATTTTCATCGATCATCATTTCCTATATAGGGACGGGCATCAATGTTGCCCTTCAGTTTGGATTTTGAAGAATCTGTATGTAAATGGTGACATGCGGGGACTCAAATAGGCACAACGGCTAGAAAAGCAAAATGAATAGGGAGGAGTATGTAGTGGAGTGACCAGTTCACCACGCAACTCCACTTTTTTGACTAAAATACCCAATCAATGCCTTATGGGCGGTGTAACCCACATCTCTTGTACGTTGTACCCATTTTAGTATTTTAACAAAAAAGCAAAAGGTAGATAGTTTCATGTGGATGATGATTGTTGTTTGATGGGAACCAACATTGGAATCAATGATTCAAGATATGACATTGTGAAATCGACCCAATTCGATCGTTCATATATAATCATTATTTCGCCTACTGCTCCATCGTATTCCTGATCAGAAATGTAATTATGTTAGTAATTTTTTTGTATAGATTGATTAGTCATGCAAATTTTAATATAGCATGATATACATTTGCACATAAAGGACAAATATATTACATCTTTTCAACCCACTTGTCTTTTGTCTTCTTCCTTAATACTTGACCCGTCTTAATTTAAGACGGATATATCCGTCTTAAATAAGAATTTGTGTATATTTATTTGTATGCACGATAAATGAGTAAATGACACATGCAAGATTAATCTTTTGTCGACGGTAATCATTGGGTCCGCTTAATTAGGATAGTTAAATCATTGAACTAATGGGCTTTAAGTCCATTAGCCACTAAACCAAAATACTCCACCACTTGAAAAAACATAATACTCCGTACCTTTCTATAGCTATCTTATTCGTTTCAGTAAATTGTGGAGAGTACTGAAGACATAAAGGGTGACTACGGGTGTGAATGTGAAAGATGAAAAGGTAGATTACTGGATTTAGACAAGGGTTGTGCTTGACAAGAAAGTCTTCCTTAAAACGAACTGTTCTCATCTTACGTTAATTACGATAAAATATAATTAATTTTAACTGTAAAACTATTGAAAATATTTTACAGTTAAATTGTTACATTTACACCTCCATATAAAATTGCAATATTATTCAGTGTTTAAGTGAAAAGACGGACATATTCAACAAATTGCCATTAGGGTTTATCAGACACAAAAACAAAAAAATGCAAAGGGTTTTTGGAAGAAGTTTCATCAACTCCACTAATTATTCCTTCAATGTCCTCCATAATTTCTCCCAATTTTTCTTCTACTCTTGTTCATCGTCGTCGTCTTCATCGTTGTCGTCGTCTTCGGCTAATGATTTTGTAGAATATTTGGTAAATTCTCTGGGTTTTTCCCATCAAAAAGCAGTCTCAACATCCACCAAACTCTCTCGATTTCAGAAGGTAAATTGCTCCAATTTACCCAGAAATGCTGTTTCCGTTATCAATTTGTTAAAAAATCAGGGTTTCAGTGATGCCCAAATCACAAAAATTGTGTCTACTGCCCCTGTATTGTTAACTCTTAGGGCTGATGAAACCATTAAACCTAAATTAGGGTTTCTAATTGATCATGGATTCTCTAAGTCTGATTTGATTAGGTTTGTTACTATGAGTCCTCGCATTTTGACTTATAGAGTTGAATCTTTAATTTTGCCTGCAATTCAAGTATTGAAACAATTTTTGGATGTCAATGATGCTCTTGTTGCTGTTAAGCAATTGTCTTCTGGTCGTTTTGACAACTTGATTAAGAATTTGTCGCCAAATGTTGCGTTGTTGACGAGTCATGGAGTCCCCATTGAGTTGATTAAAAAACACCTTGTTATGCATCCGACAGCGTTCACACCTGAACCTGTCAGATTTAAGCATATCATGACTAGGGTCGAGAAAAAAACAGGAATTAACCCGTGTTCGACCATGTTCTTGTATGGGGTTTACATTTTTACAGTGTGTAGTGAGGAGAATATCGAGTCTAAATGTCGAGTGTTTAAGAGCTTTGGGTGGACCCAAAGTGATATTGAGGCACTGATGATGAGGTATGTGAATTGCTTCGGGTTGTCGGATGAAAACATTAGGAAGAAATTGGATTTCCTGATGAATGTGCTGCAACTCGAGCCTGCGTTCGTGGTGCCCCGTAATAAGTTTTTGACATGCAGCTTGGAGAAGAGGATACTGCCTAGACACAACGTGATGCAGATATTGAAAGCACAAGGATTGCTGCAAAAAGATAGCAGTTTCTATACTGTCATTAATATGTCTGAATCTCGTTTCGTGAACACGTTTGTGCTACCGTTTAAGGAAGTTCATCAAGTTTACGCCAAGCACACTGGGCGTGTTGTGACTGCGACGACCCAAGAAAGAGCAGACAACCTTCAATGAAACGACTAGGTATTTGTCGTAACTCGTCCTGATTTGGTAGACGATCACTGGAGGACTACTATAGTTAGTTTAGATTCGATAAGCTTAAAGCCAATTACTATGTTTAGTGAATGACTGGCTGACTTAGCCTTTGGCCTACTAAGTACGAGTATTCCGTTATGTATTTGGTGTAAGAATGTTGTAAAAAGACACAGACTTTCGATGTAATCGATAACCTTTTTTCGATGGAAAAAACACAGTTGTCAGTTTTGCTTTAGCCATATGTCGTCCTCCTCGATTGAAATAATTTGCAGGAATTCGTCCTATGTAGCGAGGCTCGCCTGTGCTATCTTCGTCTGTTTCAAGGCTAAACCAAGACTTATAACATGGTTACTATAGAGATATCTGGACAATAGACCTCCAAAGTTCGTATTTCCCTCCTTCTCGTTGTATTGTTTTCAGCTAATTAATATTAATATTAATATTAGTAGTTATAACAGAGATATCTAGACAATAAGTTCGACCCATAGGTTTTGCACTAAGCCAAGCTTGGTAGGTTTATCCTGGACCCATAGGACCATGGGGCCGAGCTAGCACAACCTAAACTCGAAAGAGCCATTCATGGTACCCATGGAGTTTACGAAGGGCACAAAGACGTAAGAATAAGAAGGAATATAATTTACTTCCTCGAATTCATGTCAACTAAATGAGGCGGAATATAATTTACATTATCGTTCTATAAGGGAAAAATAATAGTAAAAGAATATATAAAAAAAAAGTCGGTAAAAATAGCGCTAAAATACGATCCCAAATACATAAAGAAATAGCCAAGGATACCAAATTTGCTCGGGTACTCTAAAAAATAGCCAAGGATACCAAATCAGCGCTGTCGTCCTCGACACACAACATTGCAATCTTGAACATGTTGATGACGCTAGCGAGCTGGTACCCGTGAAGTCTCGAGTCTAGGATGGCTAGCACAGACGCAGCATCAGATGGTTGTGAAATTTCAGATTGTTTTCCGAACCCACCTCACTATGTCGACCCCTTCTCCGAACTCACCCACGGGCTTACGTCCTGTTATCAGCTCCAATAGCACGACACCGAAGCTGGACACATCGCTTTTCTCGTCTACCTTTAGCGTGTAGGCGTATTCTGGCCACACAAGAAAGTAAAAAAAATTATGCACATTAGAACTGTGTACTAGTGTAGTAGTGTTCTTACCAATTTTGGTATGTGGCAATGGTATCATTATACTCCCCACTATAAGCATATCGAGTTAATTATGAACCGCAAGACCAAATCAACATTTACTGTAACGATTTGATTTGCACAATAAACGCCTTTAGAAGACGTCTAGTCATATTTACAATTCAAGTACCAATCGCATTTCCGTAAAGTGTAGCAGGAGCGCAATTTTCCTACTATTAGTACTATAGCATTAGTTTCCGACGTATTAAATTAATTGAAAAGAAGCACCAAATAATGTAAGGAAAAGGGATGTAATACCAGGAGCGATGTAGCCATAAGAGCCGGCAATAGACGACATGGACTCGGAAGCAGCGGTGGGCCATAAGAATTTGGCGAGGCCGGAATCAGCAACGTGAGCCTGATAATCAGCATCCAAGAGTATGTTATTGCTTTTAACATCTCTGTGTAATATTTTAGGGCTACAATCATGGTGGAAGTAACACAGCCCCTTTGCAGCCTCGACACCGATCATATTTTATTTATGCTATATAAACGGGTACAAATGATCCTAATTTTATTTAGTTTTGGGGGGTGCTGTTAAAAATGGATGTTGATGTGGGACCTAGTAATTTAGGTAAGAGCAATGATCAGTTCATCGATCGAAGTAAAGTGCAGATTTTGTTGTGTGATAATGATCCCAAGAGTTGTGAAGATGAGGATAATATGTCCTTATTGTACTAATGTTACTTTGTTTTCTTTTCCACCGTTTCAGCCATTTGTTGAACATTATTTTTGGGTAATGAGCATTGATTAACCTTTTACTTATCAGCTGAATGATTTTGGATCACCCCAAAATAGAAAGTTTTATATCTTTTATTGAAAAAACGGTCTATTACAGTCACCCCCAAAAATGGTCTATTACGGGTACGGTTTGTTTGTAGCGTTTGAGGGTATGGAGAACAATGGATTCATTGGATTGTACTCAGTTTGATTAGAGGGGTTTGTAGGTTGGGCAAAATTCATATGTATTGATTGGCATAGGAGTCGGTTTTCTGATAGCAGCCATTCTCTCAACCTAAATGCTCAGACGCTCAGTTCAATTATGTAGACTTGGTTTGGTGACGGTCCTAAGTCGTATGCCGCAAATTACAATTTATAACACTTAAATCCTAATACTAAACAAATAGTAAAGCGGAAGTAAGGGGTCGAACCACAGGGAATAAGGCTTAATCGCAACCAAGCTAAGCGCGCAGATGACAAGCAAAACTAAAGTAACAAAGTGACAGAGGGGGGATTTTGTTGTTTTATTAAACTAAAAACCTATCATACTCAAACAGAAGCAGAGAATAAAAAGGGAAGGACAATAAGATATAAAAAGCAAAACTAATCAAACTATAATATCAAAACAAACGCAGAGTAAAACTGAGGATGAAATATAATAGACTAAAGGTCTCAATCCAAGTTAATATCCGCGGTTTAGACACAATTGATCATAGTTATCCGGTTCAAACTTACATTCTTGACTACCTTATCGTGAATCATATAATTTTAATTCTCCGTATGTTTAGTTAATTAAAACGTATCCCGTTCTTTAACTAACCCTAACCAAAAGACAATCTCACAATCCAGTTAAAGATTTAATCAATTAGCAGCTTTAATAACGAGAGAGAATCGATAAGGAATAAATAACACATACAATCCAGTTGTGTTTTAGGTATTATGAGAAGTGCTTCTAAGAATAATTATCACGAATCCCGTACAATAATTAAACCTAGGTTGTTACTAGTGTTACGTTAACCACAATCCAGTTAAATTAACGAAACTAACAATAACGCGATTAATTAGAAAACTAGTTGTACACCTAGCAATCACAATCAATCTCGCAAATAACAATAATAATAAAGCAATAATCAATAGCCAAGAGTAAAGCAATGAACTTTCAAACTCACAATTAAATCCAAACCGTTTCAATCACTTGAATTGAGAAAAGAGAGATTAGCTATTCATACCGAAGCGATTACAAAAGGAATGGAGAGTTCGATCTTCAATCCCTATTTTTAATGGAAAAACTAAAGCTAAATCTCAAAACCTAAACTAAAATGTTGATAAAGTGAAATGGATGATAATGTAAAAAGTAAATCTGAAAAATGAAAGGTAATCCCTATATTTAGGAAAACCCACGACTTAAGTAACATACAAATCCTCAAAAAGCCCAACAATTTCACGCGGGAAAAACAAGCCCACGAAACAGAGTTGCTCGCGGGTCCCTCGCGGGCTGCTCGCGGCTTGATCGCGGAAAGGGTTCTGACCTTTTCTGCTGCTCTTCTTCTTTTCTCTGCTGCAACAAAGCCTTGCCCAAGCTTCTTCCTTGTTTCCTCGTGTCTTGTGATCACCTTAGCTAACTTCAAAACGTGACAAAACGCCATACATCCACGGTTTAATCCAATTCATCCTAGATCAAACAAACCTTCATTTAATCACCCGAAAACGCTCTAAACTAAGCCTAAAATGCCCCTGCTAACCTATACTAAACACGACTCATCAAACTCCCCCACGCTTAAGCTTTTGCTCGTCCTCGAGTAAACTCAAGGAACGCCATTCCCCTCAAACCTTCACTAGCTTTCAAGAAACGTGGTAGATCCATAAACAAAGCAAGTCGCACTCAAAATTCCAACCTCCAACTCCCTCGAATGGCTTGAGTAGCAGCCATTTTCACTCAATCTCATATCAAAATGACAGAAATCCTCAAAATCTAGGAAATGCATACCCATCGACTCAACGACAAACGTGACAATGATGACAGAAATCCAACTACGCCCCTTATTTCTCCATCCTAGCCCGGCTTTCTTGTGCTACTAAAGTTCTCCTGTGACAAAAGACGTATGTCACACACACAAACAACCCACACAAGCAAGCTCCTAAACGCCTCTACTCCGGAAATAAGTCAAACCCAATCGCAAGAAAGGTGCCTACTACTCCGTGCAGTGCGATTACTTCTCACCGTAGCCACTATCCTACCCTTCCGTCCTTCTTTGTCACCCTTCTTATGTCGCCACGCCGGTAAAATAGGAAGTATTAGCACATTTTATTTCCTAATTCTCTCATTTTGCCTAGAGTGCCCGCCCTTGCGGGTTTCACTCTAGCTTATGTCCTTACTTCTACGCTCGTGGCTCGCATCTCGATTCTTCATTTTACTCGGAGTGCCGCCCTTGCGGTTTCACTCCGCCCTCGGCCACATACCCCAATTTTGCCTAGGCGCCCTTTCGGTTTTTCACCTAGCAGGGATTCACTTTATTTCTTTCTTTTGTATTTTTTCTGTTTTTTTTTTCTTTTTTTTTTTTCTTTTTTTGTTTTTTTCAAATAAATGCAAACACACAGATTACAAAACGGAAATATATACACATCACAACTTATTTCTCTCCCCCAAACTTAATCGGCACATTGTCCTCAATGTGATGAATTAAAGGACACAAAACGGGGGCAAAATCACAGAAGCAAAATCTTCCTCAACTCGTAGTCACCGTCGTCGGCAAGACGGTATCAGCAAACAAAATCAAGACTAACAGAACTCAACTTCCCAGCTCAGTAATAACCACCAACTAACAAGAAACGCATGTACAACACTCCCTCATCAAATAGAATCAAGGCAGCAATACTCATCGTAATGACACATTGATCGCGATAGGCATTCATCAACAATAATCAGCCCCGTAATGAAGGTCTCTAAAATCACCAGTAAAACACTCGAGCTAGTCAAAGTGGTGTCACAGTATAACAGTAACTCCGCATAAAAGGCCCTCACGACCCACTTCGATACTACCTTGAATAACAACGACAGCAGTAGCAACGACAATTACACTGCCAAACTCCATAGTCCAATGACACTAACAGCAATCAGTGGTTTCTTCAGCAAAATTAACCCAAAGTCGACCCAAAATTCAATCGCGACAGTCACATACGATGCAATAACTACCCACTCGCCTACTGTGACTCAGAAACTGACTGTTCGAGCAAGAAAACACGATTATATCCAAAATTCGTGCCGAAAACTACTAACAAACAGTAGAACACTCACCAATTTGGAAAAGACGATGAGTGTTGACAGGGTCACGTGGACAGCACGTCCCACACCCAAAAACTCCTCAGAAATCAAATCAGAACAAGCAAAACGCAGCAATGGCTTCAATGAGTCGAAGTTTTACAACAACGACGAAGAATATAGGACTCACCGGGCCAAATCGATGCAAGAACTTCGCTTCGCGCTTGAGAAACCCAATCAGAACCCTAAATTCGACCCAAGAGCACAGAGAAATCGACCCGATAGCGTGTGAGAGCGAAAACCCCAAATTTAGAAATTAGGGTTTCAGGAATTTGAATCAGAGAGTGCTGGCGGTCGTGACGTGGCAGGCGTGGCTGTGGTGTGGACGGACGGCGTCGTGGGTGAGAGATGTGGGTGGTGGGTGTTGTCGAGCATGGAGTGTCGAAGGTGGTGGTGGCTGCTCTCCTCTCTTCGTTCGTGCTTCTACTCTTCCCCTTTTTTCAAATTTTATTTTATTTTATTTATTTTTTTTTTTTGATTGGGGTTGAAGTGAATGAAAGAGAAGGAAGAAGAAAGGAGTAATAAGCTGGAGCTGATGCTGTCCGCGGGCCGCTCGCGGGCCTCTCGCGGTCCGCTCGCGGATTGTGTTCTGACGTTAATTCACTACAAAAAAAATCACAAAAGACGACAGAGGCCTCAAAACACAAAATCACAAAAGATGACAAGGGCTTCGGGTCGTTAGTTCTTGAGCTCAATTACCCTGAAACATGTAACAAACCTGTTACGAGCACCTGTTAATGGAATTAAACTAAACTATAAATGCGTGAATGAAAACGATAAATCAAGGGTTGCCTCCCCGACAGCGCTTTTGTTTTACGTCGTTGGCTCGACGCAAGGATACTAGCTTACCTTACCTTACCTTACGAGTAGTAGTACGAGTACAGGAACCGCAAGACTTGACATGGACAATTAGTGCACTTCTACCGGAACCCTTCCGATTGATCAACTTGTCAAACCAAGCTTTAGGTTTGTCCTTGGATGCCTCCGCATCCTCACGTCGATCCCATAAGAGGACAACTCTGCGCTCTTTAGGAGATTCCTGCAAAATTTTAGACACCTTGCTCGGAATTGGGGGCTCCCGGCATCTAGATAATGAACGGTTAGTAGACGTGTCTATAACGCACAATGAATGAACTGCAGGTGAATGTGAAGATGGTTTATTAATCTCAAAACGAACTACCATTCCATCAAACTCCATAGTGAGGGACCCCTTAGAAACATCAATCTTAGTCCCTGCAGTTTTCAAGAATGGTCTCCCTAACAACACGGGGATAGCGTTCACCTCACTTTGCATGTCTAAAACATAAAAGTCGGCAGGGAAAACCAACTTATCCACATGAACCATGACATTCTCCACTACCCCTTTAGGATAGACACTTGACCTATCGGCTAACTGCACCACCACGCCAGTTTTCTTAAGAGGTCCAAGCTTAAGGCGTTGATACACGGAGTAGGGGATGACATTAATGGATGCCCCTAGATCTAGCATGGCCTCTCCAAACCTAAGGTCTCCAATAGTGCAAGGAATAGAGAACATCCCAGGGTCACTACATTTAGGAGGTAATGTCTTCTGAAACAATGCAGAAACATATTCACTCACTTTACCCTTAGGCCGCTTACCCTTAGGTTCGCTCTTCCTCCTCTTAAGGGTACAAATCCCCTTCAGAAACTTAGCATATTTAGGAATACTCTTAAGAAGATTAAGAAGGGGAATGTTTACCTCGCACTTTTGAAATACCTCGTAGATATCCTTGTCGTGCTCGAAATGATGCTTCCTCCTTAGTGCATCGGGAAAAGGTACCTCCGCTTCGACAGGAAATGAGGGTGAAGGAACCGACTCCTTCTCCTTGCTCAATGTAGCTTGATCATCGTCCACGATCACTATCTCTTCTTCTTCCTCGTTGATCTTAGCCTCCTTGGGCTTCCTTTTTGCCTTCTCGACTTCTTCCAATTGCCTTCCATTTCGCAAAGATACGGCACTCACATTTTCTCTAGGAGGTAATGTTTGACTTGGTAACACATTCGAGTCTCTGGCTTCTAAACGACTAACAGCAGTGGCCATTTGCCCAATTTGAGTCTCTAAATTCTTAATGCTATTCTTAGTCTCCAATTGATTCTGAGCCACGCTAGCTTGAAAGTTGCTTTGATTAGCTACCAAAGCCCGAATCATCTCATCGGTGGACATTGGTGAGCTTGGAGGAGGTTGTGAGCTAGGTGGTGGGTTCTGCGGACGGGGCACGTATTGACCACGAGGTGGACCGGATTGGTTACCTTGAGCATGGTGTGGGTTATTCTGATTGTCACCCCATCGGAAAGCCGGATTAGCTTTCCAACCAGGGTTGAAAGTATTAGAGTACGGATCCCACTTACGTTGAGACGGCTCCATGTAACCGATAGCATTCACATCCGCTACCGCGCCCTCTTGCATTTGCGGACAACATTCACTCGGATGTGATGCAGAAGAGCAAATGCCACAAACCATCGCCGACTTCCTGCCTATGACTAAATCCTTGACCAAAGATGTCAAGCTATCCACCTTCTCCTCAAGCAAAGCGTTACTTGAGCCAACTGCATTAACCCCTCGTCGTGGGGTCTTCCGGTCAAAGTCTCGTGAGCTCTCAGCAAGCTCTGTGAGTAGAGCCATTGCATCCGTGGGATTCTTATTGGTGATCCCACCTCCACTCGCTGCATGAACCATACGAGCATCCTCTTTACTAAGCCCTCCACAGAAGTACATGATGAGGTCTTGGTTTTCATACCCATGATACGGGCACATACCACACAACTTCTTGAACCGCTCGAAGTACTCATACATCGTTTCCCCATCACGTTGCTCAACATTCGAAATTTCCTTCTTCAGTTGAGATGCTCGAGAGGCAGGGAAATACTTCTCAAGGAATGCCTTCTTCATCTTTAGCCAAGTGTCGATACTACCCGTAGGTAGATAATAGAGCCAATCCCTTGCAGCGTCCTTTAGTGAGAACGGGAATGCTCTTAGCTTCAACTGCTCATCAGTCACACCAACAGGCTTCATACTCGAGCAGACGATGTGAAAATCCGATAGATGTTTGTTCGGATCTTCACCACTCAACCCATGAAATGTGGGTAACAAGTGAATAAGCCCGGACTTCAACTCAAAGTTCACATTTTCCGCAAGAGGCGGGATTGTGATGCATAAAGGTTGTTGTCGAAGGTCCGGAGCTGTAAGTTGCTTAATAGTTTGAGCGGCCATCTCGTCGCTTTCGTCTGAAATATCCGAAATGTCCGAGGCGTATTCAGGTATGTCTACCTCGGAACCCTGCACGACGACGACTTGACCACTTGCGTTCCTCCTAAACCTGAAAAGTGTTCTTTCAATCTCTGAGTCAAAAGGCTCGAGGTTCAGGTTAGTAGAACGAGTATTATGCATACACCTACACGAAAACAATGAAAACAATCTATGCCTAAAATTCCCCGGCAACGGCGCCAAAATTTGACGGTCCTAAGTCGTATGCCGCAAATTACAATTTATAACACTTAAATCCTAATACTAAACAAATAGTAAAGCGGAAGTAAGGGGTCGAACCACAGGGAATAAGGCTTAATCGCAACCAAGCTAAGCGCGCAGATGACAAGCAAAACTAAAGTAACAAAGTGACAGAGGGGGGATTTTGTTGTTTTATTAAACTAAAAACCTATCATACTCAAACAGAAGCAGAGAATAAAAAGGGAAGGACAATAAGATATAAAAAGCAAAACTAATCAAACTATAATATCAAAACAAACGCAGAGTAAAACTGAGGATGAAATATAATAGACTAAAGGTCTCAATCCAAGTTAATATCCGCGGTTTAGACACAATTGATCATAGTTATCCGGTTCAAACTTACATTCTTGACTACCTTATCGTGAATCATATAATTTTAATTCTCCGTATGTTTAGTTAATTAAAACGTATCCCGTTCTTTAACTAACCCTAACCAAAAGACAATCTCACAATCCAGTTAAAGATTTAATCAATTAGCAGCTTTAATAACGAGAGAATCGATAAGGAATAAATAACACATACAATCCAGTTGTGTTTTAGGTATTATGAGAAGTGCTTCTAAGAATAATTATCACGAATCCCGTACAATAATTAAACCTAGGTTGTTACTAGTGTTACGTTAACCACAATCCAGTTAAATTAACGAAACTAACAATAACGCGATTAATTAGAAAACTAGTTGTACACCTAGCAATCACAATCAATCTCGCAAATAACAATAATAATAAAGCAATAATCAATAGCCAAGAGTAAAGCAATGAACTTTCAAACTCACAATTAAATCCAAACCGTTTCAATCACTTGAATTGAGAAAAGAGAGATTAGCTATTCATACCGACGATTACAAAAGGAATGGAGAGTTCGATCTTCAATCCCCCTATTTTTAATGGAAAAACTAAAGCTAAATCTCAAAACCTAAACTAAAATGTTGATAAAGTGAAATGGATGATAATGTAAAAAAGTAAATCTGAAAAATGAAAGGTAATCCCTATATTTAGGAAAACCCACGACTTAAGTAACATACAAATCCTCAAAAAGCCCAACAATTTCACGCGGGAAAAACAAGCCCACGAAACAGAGTTGCTCGCGGGTCCCTCGCGGGCTGCTCGCGGCTTGATCGCGGAAAGGGTTCTGACCTTTTCTGCTGCTCTTCTTCTTTTCTCTGCTGCAACAAAGCCTTGCCCAAGCTTCTTCCTTGTTTCCTCGTGTCTTGTGATCACCTTAGCTAACTTCAAAACGTGACAAAACGCCATACATCCACGGTTTAATCCAATTCATCCTAGATCAAACAAACCTTCATTTAATCACCCGAAAACGCTCTAAACTAAGCCTAAAATGCCCCTGCTAACCTATACTAAACACGACTCATCATTTGGTTTGGTTTGGTTTGATATGTTTATGAAACTTTGTCAAAAAGGTAAAGTTGTCTCGCTTAAAATTGGTCGATTGTACAAAAACAACAATATCATTTGAGACATGGCATTCTATTCGTGATATCTTAATTTTGTCTCGCTTAATGTGTTTGTAGACTCTTGAGTCTTGGTTGTATGATTTATACGGAGTATCTCTTATTGTAGTTATAAAGACTTTCAAATAGACTTTTAGAGCACGATTTTATTGTTTCGTGTCTGCATATGTATTTTTCGTGATCTAAAGGTGGCTAACAGTTTTCTTTTTATTATTTTCCTGTCCACAACTTGAGTAACTGCAGTGAAGTCACCTTGGCAGGTTATTGATGCTCTTAATGCGGAGGGCCCCAACATTGATATCATACTTTCTGAGGTTGATCTTCCTATGAAAAAAGGGCTCAAGTTACATATCTTTGTTAAGTTTCCATTGATGGAAGTGTTTTCGTCCTTCGGGATTTAATTAAGTCTGTTTAATTACCATTTAAAACCTAGATAATGCGAAGATGAAATATAACCTTGCTGCCGTAATAATTTTGAAGGAGCCTTTTCTCTTTGCAGGCCAATTCGCATGTTTTCCGAAGAAGAGTGAGCTAAAGATGGGTGAATGCTCTGCATTCTTCACGTACGTCAAATCAAACACTGTTAAAAGCAATGTCAAATCAATTACTGACATCAGTGCAAATTTGACAAGCAAGGATAATTGTCAAGCTGTTGTAGTTGTTGATATAGACGGTGATAATGCCCAGCCTCCCAGAGCCGAAGATAATTCAGGAACATGGCATGAACGTGTAAAAAATGGAAATAAACGTCATGGTAGTAGAGATACATGGGAAAACAACTTGCACAGAGAAGATTTACCTAGTAGTAATAGTGTACCCGAGTCTACATCCATGGAGAGGTTGGGGTTCCGTCCTTTCTCTTTGGAATCCGTCCCCAATAAATCTAACGACGAAGGCTCATCTCAAGTACATATGCAGTTAAGAAACGGTGCATCATTTGATGTTTCAGGTTTCGGTGGCCAAGGTCCGTATAGTTACTATATGTCAGGAATGATGAACCAGGTTATGATGCCGCCGCCTAAGGTAAAGGCTAAAGGTTTCGGTGGCCAAGGTCCATATAGTTATTTGCATGCATGATAAATGAGTAAATGACAAAATGCACGACTGCACGTATTAATTTTGTCAATGGTAATTATTGGGTCTGATTGCTCTACTGACGACAAATTGTGTTCATTTAAGAATAAAATGTAATTATTTTTTGATAAGAGATATTATAACCACCACGTGCTTGTGACACTAATTTTAAGTGTAAAACTTTCAAAAACATTTTCCAGTTAATTGGTTACGATTTACCTATGATTTTTTTTCGTAACTCTCACCTTTTATAATTTTTTTTTTAAGCTCCAACCTATATATAACTAGAATGTTAACAAAAATACATCAAATTCTCATTTTCGTTCTGACCATTAAGCCGGAACATTTTCGGTATTTCTTCCCAAAATATTAAGCTTGCCTCATAAAAGTGAAGAAAGCCCTCAATAAGTCATAACTCATAAAAAGCCCTCAATAAGTCATAACTCATAATGGCCTGTTTGGCTAACAGGATTGTATTTCAAATCAAGTGTTTTGAAACCTCAAAAAAAACTGGATTTGAATTTGGGCCAAATCTATAGAATTTCATACAAAACCCACAACACATATTCAACGGAGGAAGTCTGCCCACTAAAACCCTAATTTTGCTTCAATTTTCTTCAATTTTGCCGGCGATTTTGCTGCTGTCTTCCAATTTCAATCGTAAGTCTCTTCATATTTTCATCTTAATTTTGACAAACAAAGATGCAAAGTGTTTATGGAAGAAGAAGATTCATCATCAACTCCACTACTTATTCCTTCAATCTTCTCCCTAATCATTTCTCCCAATTTTTCTTCTTCTCTTCTTCTTCTCCAGCTAATGATTTTGTAGAATATTTGGTGAATTCTTTGGGGTTTTCCCATGAAAATGCAGTCACAACATCCACCAAACTTTCTCGATTTCTGAAGGTAAATCACTCCAATTTACCCAAAAATGCTGTTTCTGTTGTCAATTTATTCAAAGATCACGGTTTCGATGATGCCCACATCACAAAAATTGTGTCTGATTCCCCTCAATTATTAACTTTTAGGGCTGATGAAACCATTAAACCTAAATTAGGGTTTCTAATTGATCATGGATTTTCTGGGTTTGACTTGATTAAGTTAGTTACTACGAATCCTCAAATTTTGACTCGTAAGGTTGAATCTCTAATTTTGCCTGCAATTCAAGTATTGACGCAATTTTTGGATGTCGATGATGCTTTTGTTGTTGTTAAGAAATCGCCTTCTCGTTGTCTTGACTATTTGATTAAAAATTTGTCGCCGAATTTTGATTTTTTGACGGGTCATGGAGTCCCCGTTGAGTTGATTACGAAACACTTAATCAGGCAACCGAGAATTTTTATACTAGATCCCGTCAAATTTAAGGATATCGTGATTGGTGTCGAGAAGAAAACAGGAGTTACCCCGTCTTCGCCCATGTTCATGTATGGGGTCCAGATTTTTACGGGGCAAAGCGAGGAGAATATGGAGTCGAAATTTCGAGTGTTTAAGAGCTTTGGGTGGACCCAAAGGGATGTCGAGGCACTGATGATGACGAATGTGAATTGCTTCACGTTGTCGGATGGAAACATTAAAAAGAAACTGGATTTCCTGATGAATGTGCTGCAACTCGAGCCTGCGTTCGTGGTGCCCCGTATTATGTTTTTGACGTGCAGCTTGGAGAAGAGGATGCTGCCTAGACACGATGTGATGCAGATTTTGAAGGCAAAAGGATTGCTGCAAAGGGATGTCAGTTTCTATTCTGTCGTTCATATGTCTGAATCTCGTTTTGTGAACACGTTTGTGCTACCGTTTAAGGAAGTTCATGAAGTTTACGCCAAGCACACTGGGCGTGCTGTGACTTCAACGACCCAAGAAAGAGCAGAGAACCTTCAATGAAACGACTAGGTATTTGTTGTAACTCGTCTTGATTTGGTAGATGATCACTGGAGGACTACAATAGTTAGTTTAGTTTCGATTTGCTTAATCCAATTACTATGTTTAGTGAATGACTGGCTGACTTAGCCTTTGGCCTACTAAGTACGAGTATTCCGTTATGTATTTGGTGTAAGAATGTTGGAAAAAGACACAGACTTTCGATGTAATCGATAACCTTTTTTTGATGGAAAAAACACAGTTGTCAGTTTTGCTTTAGCCATCAGGTAGATGTCGTCCTCCTCGATTGAAATAATTTGCAGGAATTCGTCCTATGTAGCGAGGCTACTTTGTGCTATCTTAAATGCAGTTCAAGGCTAAACCAAGACTCTGCGATTATAACGTGGTTACTATAGAGATATCTGGACAATAGACCTCCAAAGTTCGAATTTTCCCTCCTCGTTGTATTGTTTTCTAGCTAATTAATATTAATATTAATACTATTAAGGAAAATTTAACACGAATAATCCATCCTTTAATCGATCTTCCAAAAATAAACCAACCTTTATTTAATCTCATAATAAACCTAACTATTATCGTCATTTTCTTTCGATGAACCGCCACCAAAATTTACCTGTTTGTGACTTGTTAAAACAGGTTAACCTTCTACCTCTCTTTCTTCAACCTCCAGCTTTTCCTGTTATTTTTTGTTTTTAAAGCCAATCACCATCATCATCATGAATCAGTCAATCATCATCATAATCAAACATTATCATCAATCGGTGTCGTCTTCAACGACCACCATGTCATCCATATCTCACCGTCATCATTTTTGTCCCGAAACCACCACCGAATTCTCCATTGCCTATGTCACTGCCTCTCATTTTCATCACCATCACCAGTGACCAAGCTTATCACTAAAGGCAAGCTCCATTTCACTCATCACATCCTCTCTCACAAGTCTGAACAACAGTAACCATATCAACACCATCAACCATCATTAATGGTAGCAACCTCATAAAATCCAATTTTAATTACAAGTTTACAACCCACAAATTCAACCACCTAATACTTCAATTACAAACCCAAAAAGAAAACTACAAGCAACAACAACAAGATAAAAACTAAGATTACTAGAAGAATTAAAACAAAGACGACAACTTTGAAATCGAATTGAAGAAGGAACGAGAAATTTGGGTAAGGTGGGATGGTGGTTGTGGGAGGGAGGCGGTGGTAGGATACGAGGATGCAGTAAAAGGAAAGAGAAACGAGAATGTTTGTGTGGTGATTTTCGGCGTATTAGAACGGTTTCATGGTCGATGGTGGTCGGTGATGATTAGTGGCGGAGATGGAGGGTGGTGGTGGTGGTGGTGATGGAGGTGGTTGGTGGCAGAGGTGAGGGTGGTATTAGAATGAAACTTTTTTTTTTTTTTTGGCTACTGTGTTTTGTTTTGGTAATGGCTACTTTTTTTTTTTTTACTTGTTCAGCAGGTAGCAAGTTACCGAGTCTATTTTAAGAAGATAGTAATAATAGTTAGGTTTATTGTGGGAATAAATGAAGAATGGTTTATTTATGGAATATGACCTATAGGATGGATTATTGAGAGTAAATTTTCCTAATATTAATATTAGTAGTTATAACAGAGATATCTAGACAATAAGTTTGGCCCATAGGTTTTGCACTAAGCCAAGCTTGGTAGGTTTAACCTGGACCCATAGGACCATGGGGCCGAGCTAGCCCAACCTAAACTTTGGTCTCGTCATCGTAGGTATGACGTATAATGACTTCATTATTATTTTTGTTTTTCTGTCCAAACAAAAATTCTTGTGCGAGTCAAGCCTCAAAATAAATTATTGTGAGTCAGTTTCATTTGTACTCGAATATATAGTTTTTGTACCATTTTAGTGATAATTATTATAAATTGTCACTATTTTTTTTAATACCCCTAAAAGTAATTTTAGTAGATTTTTCTCATGTTTTTGTACCCTGATCTCGCATTAACTTAGTGTAAGACTAATCTCACAAGAGACTGACTGCTTTTCAAATGATAATGTAAACCAATTGATGCAATTATTAGAAAAAAATAGAGCAACAATTAAGCTCCGTAAATACGATGCAATTAGGAATGCGTAAGTGATTGGTATCAAAGAAAACCCAACTTCATTAGTTGATGGTAGACCTGTCAAAATTCGACCCGACCCGAAAAAACGACCCGACCCGACCCGTTTTTTAGGGTCAAGACCCGTAAAATTTGACCCGTGACTCGAAATGACCCGAACCCGAAATGACCCGTTAATTTAGGGTCAAGACCCGCCCGACCCGTTCGACCCGATGGGTCAAGTGTAATTTCGTGTAACAAGACTTTTTGAACCTACAAAATTAATATTTCATGAAAGAAAATAATTTAATATTAATAATTATTACAACCTCAATATTATAAGTTGAAATATCAAAATGATGATGAAAATAATGATTGAAATATTATGAATATATTCATAAATTGACTATTTAATTTTATAAATTACAAGAATGAATATATATCAACTTTAGTATTACATATGTACAATAAAATATGTACATAATGTAAAATAACAATAAAAGAATTTTTTTAATTAAAAAAATAATAAATAAAAAGGCGCGAAAAACGTATTTTTGACCCGTATTTTGACCCGAAACCGACCCGAACCCGACCCGACCCGTATTTGAGCCGAACCCGTATTGATCCGACCCGTATTTTGACCCGACCCGTATAACCCGAACCCGACCCGCCCGACCCGTTTGACAGGTCTAGTTGATGGTGATTGTTGTTTGATCGGAACCAACATTGCGATTGATGATTCAAGATACGACATTGTGAATGTAACAACCCGGGTTTTTCAAAAGAAATAAAACAAGATTTAAAAAGAGTTTTAGAAATGATAAAGGTTTAAAACTGAAATCACGGTGGCGGAAACACCGTAGCCCGGATTATTACTCAAACAGACTACCAAAGAAAAATGAAATGTAAAGTGCAGGCCTTGAGGCCTAGCATAGTGGGGAGTAAATACCCCTTACAACCAAAACCAAAATAAAGTCCAAGTCCAAATTGAAAGTCTAATCGAAAGCATAACCAAAACGAATTACAAGTCCAACGATTAATCCAAACAACAACTCTTCTAAGGTATACACGGTCAAATCCTCGCACTTCCTCACTCGATTCCCGTCACGCGCATACCTATAAAAAAAAAGGAAACAACAACCACAATCAGTGGGGAGTAACTAGGTGCTCCCCAGTCACGTTTTAACATAACAAAATGCAACAACAACAATGCAACTAGCTCACCTGGCCTAAGGCCTAAACCAAAGCACAAATACATGATCAACAATACAGACAACGATGAAACAACATAAACAAATACAAGCACAAACACACGGCACAACACTTGTTGTGACCAAACCAATCGAACCCATGTGGCGATCCATCTTCAAACCAATTGCGAGTAAAGCGGAGAAGCGGGTGGAGCAACAAGAACCACCCCGGGTGAAGCAACAAGAATCACCCAAACCCTATGGCGGAACAGCAACAAGAAGTTCCTCAATAATCACAAGTCTAAATTTGGCCAAATTTCACCGAGCAACAAGAACGGTGACGACATAAACATAACCATAGTCTCTAACCCTTCTGGTTGAGAACCCATGATAGCTCTAGCTAAGCAACAAGAATAGCCGAGGGGACCATGAGCGGTATCCGTCCAATCTAGGACGTTGTATCTCCTCACACATGTGCCAGAACAGTACCCATGTGCAAACTTAACCCAAGCATAACCTGTTAACCTGTCAACCTGTCTCCAACACTCCAACACAACCATGCAACCATAACATCCATATTCACACACACTCTAGTCACAATATCGTTATAACCAACCATACATACGGAGTACAATATGATTATAAAACATTACAAGTCATATATTCAATTATCATGCTCATAACTCATTGTTTAGTGATCAAACAACGCATAAACCGATTCATTTTAGCATAGATAACATTATGAGACATGCCAAGACTCAAACAAGCGACAAACCAAGACCCCACACACCAACATACATTCGGCCAGCCACCACCACACACGGCCTACATTCACACACACGGCCAACAAATGACAAACCCGTTTTCATACATTAAACTCGATATTCATGCGATTCATTCATTGTTTTAGGTGAAGAACTCATTAAACATGCCTTGCAAACACTTTTAAACAAAACCAAATTATCATAAATCATAGTTTAACTTAAGGTGGTTCATTTAAACATCAAGTTTAATCATGATTACGCCAAACATGAAGAGAAAACAAGGCAAACAAGAGCAAGGGAGCCACGGCCCCTTACCCACAACCTACGGCCACACTCAACAACACCCAAATCATTTGTTTATCGATCTACAAGCATGAGTGATGACATAACCAGCGATTTATGCATGAAAACAAGATCATGAGACAACCCTAGTATGAGGCCAACAACTTCTAGCATGATTTCAAGAACACAACAACAACCAACAACACATCAACATCATGAACATCAACAACAACACAAGTAGGGCCTCATACATGCTAAAACATGACTAGATCACACCTAGTTACCTTTAGTAGAGCCTCAAACACGTGCTACTCGTCCTCCTCTTCAACAAGGATGGTATCTCTCTCTTCAAACCCTTCTTCTCCTTTGATGATCCAAGCCAAACAAGCGAACAATGAATACACACAACATAACACATAAAATAATAAGAAACCAGAAATAAAAAGAGAGGAAAAGAAGGTCATTCACCAAGGAAAGAGGCTAGGGAAGACTAGGATGAATGGAATGATAGCTTGAAAGTGTAACAATGGTGATTGAATGAGTTTTGGAGAGGTAACTTGAGAGATGGAGAGAATGAATGTGGATGGAAAAGAGAGGGAATGAGAGAATGAAAGATTAGGATAGATAATCAGAGATTAGGATGCCTTGAATAACAATATACGAAATTATAATTAGCTTGAGCCAAAAGAAAACACGGAAAAAGCCCTAGAGCCCAAACCCGTGTTTGGAGCGGCTCGCTCCAAAGGTGGAGCGGCTCGCTCTGCCTGCTCTCTTACTCCAAACTCGTTTCTTCTCTTCTTTTCTTCAATCCTTACTTACACCCTTACTCACCTAAGCTCAAAAGACACTCCTAAGCTCACTCATGGACTCGGGTCCAAACCAACCATCACCATGACCCGACTCACCCCAGTTAGAGATGATTTTCTGAGCTAAAAGTGGAAATTCACTAATTAAGGAAATAAACAGATATAGAAAGCGAATAAAAATAAATTAGAAAAGTCGGGGTGTTACAATCCTACCCCCTAAAAAGAAGTTTCGTCCTCGAAACTTGAGAACATAGAATTACCTGAAGCGAAAAGGAAGGGATACTTCTCGAGCATGGAAGTCTCGGTCTCCCAAGTAGCTTCCTCATACTTCTGACTCCTCCAGAGTACTTTCACGAGCGGGACCACCTTGTTTCTGAGTCTCTTCTCTTTACGGTCAAGGATACAAACTGGTTTCTCTTCATACGTCAGATTCGGTTCAACCTCCAGCCCAACATCCTCAATCACGTAGGAGGGATCACTGCGGTACCTCCTCAGCTGGGACACATGAAACACATCGTGTACCCTCTCTAGGTTTGGTGGTAGAGCCAACCTATAAGCCACCTCACCTACCCTCTCAAGCACCTCGTACGGTCCCACGAACTTAGGACTCAACTTGCCTTTCAACCCAAACCGCTTCACGCCTTTCATCGGTGACACCTTAAGGAACACTTTGTCACCTACCCCAAACTCGATCGGTCTTCGTTTCAGGTCAGCATAAGACTTCTGTCGATCTTGCGCGGCTTTCAGCTTCTCTCGTATGACCCTCACCTGCTCAATAGATTCCTGAATCATCTCTGGTCCAACCACAGCAGCCTCGGAAATGTCATCCCAACACATAGGACTTCGACACTTCCTCCCATACAATGCCTCGAACGGAGCCATTCTGATACTCGCCTGGTAACTGTTGTTGTAGGAAAACTCGACCAACGGCAAACTCTTTTCCCAACCAACATGGAACTCTAATGCACAAGCCCGTAGCATATCCTCCAAGGTCTGGATGGTTCTCTCAGTCTGACCATCTGTGGCAGCATGGAACGCAGTACTCATCTTCATCTCGCTACCCAACGCCTCTTGCAGCTTCTTCCAGAACTGTGAACAAAATCGAGGATCACGATCTGAAACAATATCCTTAGGAACCCCATGTAGTCGTACAACCTTGCGCTGGTAAGCATTCGCCAACTCCTCCATGCTCCAAGTCTCCTTCATTGGAATGAAGTGCGCTACCTTCGTCAGTCGATCCACGACAACCCACACTGCATTCTTACCTGTAGGTGTCCTAGGTAAGGCCATCACAAAATCCATGGAAATGGAATCCCACTTCCACATAGGAGCCTCCAAAGGTTGCAGCAAACCACCAGGTCTCTGATGCTCAAACTTCACCTTCTGGCACACAAGACACTTCGACACGTACTCAGCCACTTCTCTCTTCATATTCGGCCACCAGAAATGCAGCCTCAAATCCTTGTACATCTTATCGCCTCCAGGATGTACAGAGTATGGAGAACTATGTGCTTCTCTCAAAATCTTCCCCTTAAGCACCTCGCAGCTCGGAACGCACCAACGACCCTTAAACCTTAACCCACCATCAGCACCAATCTCGAAGTTCTCAAAGACCACCATCGCCTTAGCCTCTGATAGCCTCGATCAGGTCCTCATGTTGCCTTACCCGAATCTCGTGATACAACTCAGGTTCAGCCACCATAGCACCCAAATCAACTCCACGATGCACAACCTCCAACTCAAGTTTCTGGAAGTCACGGCATAACTCGTCCGGAAGTACCCATGCAGCATTCAACTCGTGTCTCACTTTCCTGCTCAATGCATCTGCAACCACATTCGCCTTCCCCTCGTGGTACTGTAGCTCGATGTTATAATCCTTGATCAGCTCCAACCAACGTCTCTGCCTCATGTTCAAGTCCCTCTGCGTGAAGATGTACTTCAAACTCTTATGATCGGTGTAGATCTTGCACGAAGCCCCATAAAGATAATGCCTCCACAACTTCAAGGCAAAAACCACAGCAGCTAGCTCCAAATCATGCGTAGGATAATTCTGCTCGTGCACCCGTAACTGTCTCGATGCGTAAGCAATCACTTTACCCTTCTGCATTAGCACACAGCCCAAACCCAGCTTCGAAGCGTCGCTGTAAACATCAAACTCAACCCCATCTTCAGGCAATGTCAACACTGGTGCGGTCGTCAACCTTTTCTTCAACTCCTGGAACGCAGCTTCACACGCCTCACTCCACACATACTTCGACTCTTTTCGTAGCAACTGAGTCAAAGGTCTAGCTACCTTCGAGAAATCCTGAACGAACCTCCTGTAATAGCCAGCAAGCCCAAGGAAGCTTCGTATCTCGTTAACATTCTTTGGACTCTCCCAATTCAGCACAGCCTCAACCTTAGACGGATCTACCTTCACACCTTCACCCGAGATCACATGCCCCAAGAAAGCGACCTCCTTCAACCAGAACTCGCACTTGGAGAACTTTGCGTACCACTTCTGCTTCTGCAGCACGCCCAAGATTAAACGTAGATGTTTCTCGTGTTCAGCTTCATCTCGAGAGTAAATCAATATGTCGTCAATGAAAACAACAACACACTGATCCAAGTACTCGCCAAAAGTCCTGTTCATCTGATCCATAAACACGGCAGGAGCATTAGTCAAACCAAACGGCATCACCACGAATTCATAGTGCCCATACCTCGATCGAAACGCGGTCTTGGGAATATCCTGCTCTCGAACTGGAATCTGGTGATAACCCGATCTCAAGTCTATCTTCGAGAATACACTCGCACCCTTCAGCTGGTCGAACAAGTCCTCAATGCGTGGCAAAGGATACTTGTTCTTGATCGTTACCTTGTTCAGTTCTCGATAGTCGATACACAACCTCATGCTCCCATCTTTCTTCTTCACGAACAGTACTGGAGCACCCCACGGCGACACACTCGGTCTAATGAACCCTTTCTCGATCATCTCCTCAAGCTGCTTCTTTAACTCTTGTAACTCTGCCGGAGCCATACGATACGGAGCCTTAGAGATAGGCCACAGACGGCACTAGTTCAATTGCGAACTCCACATCACGTTCAGGTGGAATCCCAGGCAGTTCTTCAGGAAAAACGTCCTCGAACTCTCGAACAATAGGAATGTCCTCCAGCTTCAACTCCTTGGAGACATCCTTAACCATACACAGATACACCTGATGCCCCTTTCTTCTCATGTTGTTCATCTTCAAAGCAGATACCCATCTCACATTCGGCTTCGAAGTAACACACGTGTGGGATATCTTGCAACCAGACGGACCCTTCAATAAAATCTTCTGATCCCGGCACACAAAGCGAGCGTCGTACTTAGCCAGCCAATCCATACCCAAGATGATGTCGAACTCCGAAAGCTCAAAACGAACCAGATCAGCCAGCAGGATGGAAGTCCCAAAGGAAATAGGAACATCCTTGAAAAGTAACGAACAAGCGATAGTTTCTCCCGTGGGAAGAGATATAAGAGTGTCCACGGTAGAGGATGAAGTAAGCTTTGCCTTCGCGATCAAGGAAGACGATATGAAGGACATAGAAGCACCCGTGTCAAACAGAATATAAGCAGGTATAGAGTTAACAAGGAATGTACCCGTGATCACATCAGGATGTAGTTCAGCTTCAGCTCGACTCATAACAAAGATTCGCCCCTTCTGAGCAGGCGGGTTGGTCTTCGCAGGCACCACAGCAGATGAAGGCTCTGTTTGGGAAAACTAGCTGAAAAGGTAGCTGAAAACTGAAAAGCTAGCTGAAAGCTGAAAAGCTAGCTGAAAAGGTAGCTGAAAAGCTAGCTGAAAATAACTAGCTGAAAAGCTAGCTGAAAATTATTTTACTGTTTGGTAAACAACCTGAAAAGATAGCTGAAATAAAGTAAAATGACCAAAAAGGACATAGCTATTGATAGTTTTATTATTGATAATACATGTTGGTATTCTAATCATGTTGCTTCCCAAATTAAAGTAGTTATTTCATCACGAATTTTCTTCATCTCCGGAGCCGACTCATTTAGATTTTCGTTGTTTGTGCCATCATCATCAACTTCGACATCTTCGCCATCAATGTAGTGTGGGTACTTAGCAATATAAAAATAATACGATAAATGTCATCATACCTTGAAAGTTGGTGTCAGAACGAAACACTATACAATGAAACAAAATACTACCAGCAATTTCTTCATCGGAAATTAGGGTTTAGATTTTATAAATATTTTAGGAAATAGGTATGGAAATTAATATTTTAATTAATAGGATAAAAAAAAGTAAGGGTATAATAGTAAAAAACTTATAACCAGCTAGCTTATTTTTTAATAAG
Source organism: Dianthus caryophyllus (assembly GCA_023091065.1). NCBI lineage: Eukaryota > Viridiplantae > Streptophyta > Magnoliopsida > Caryophyllales > Caryophyllaceae > Dianthus > Dianthus caryophyllus. The sequence goes on along the minus strand of CM041526.1, from coordinate 1,985,727 downwards.
CTACCTGAAGTAGCTTTTTATTTCAGCTAGCTGAAATAAGCTTCCAGCTAGCTGAAATATTTTTCAGTCAGCCTTCACCAAACACTTCCAGTTAAAATAGGTAGCTGGAATTTTGGTCAAACCAGCTAGCTGGTCAAATAAGCTAGCTGAAAGTTGCAACCAAACAGGGCCGAAGACCCAGCAGCAGCAGTAGAACCCGAAGCCTTAGGACACTGATTAGATTTATGCCCCTGCTCCTTGCAGACATAGCACGTAATCGGCGTCCCATCACAATTCTTACCTGGGTGGTAAGCTTTCTTGCACTTGTAGCACAACATACCTGGCCTAGCAGTGGCCTGGTTTCGGTTCACAAACGGTCGGGGTTCGAACTTACCCTTCTTGGCTACCTGGAAAGACGTTTGGGGGACAAACGGCCTCTTCACAAACCTGTTCTTCTTAGCAGCTTCAGCCTCTTCAGCCTGGATAGATGCATACACACTCAGAGCTCGATCATAAGCCTGCTGGAATGTAGTGGAAGGCATTCCAGCTAGCACAGTCCTAACTCCAAAGGACAAGTTCTTCTCATATCGACGAATGCGAGCAGCCTCGTCGGGAATAACGTGTGGCGCAAAACGAGCTAGGGCCGTGAACTTATCAGTGTACTCCTGCACTGACATGGTACCCTGTACAAGATTAATGAATTCTTGCTCCTTCTCCCAGCGGAGCACATCAGGATAGAAGCGCTTCTTCAACGCTTCACAGAACATAGCCCAGTTGAACCCAACCTGAGCCTGCAGTGTAGCTCTAGATAGGGCCCACCAGTTGTCGGCCTCCATCTTCAGGTAATAGGTGGCAATATCCACCTTCTGTGCCTCGGGACAACGGGTAGCCACGAACAGCTTCTCGATCTCCCTAATCCAGCTCTCGAGCGTAACTGGATCTGCCTTGCCATCATACGTGGGTGGATGATGACGGTCAAAGCGATCAAAGACGGACTGGTTGTTCTCACGTGCCTCCGTCAAAGCTAAGATTGCATCCTCAATTCGGCGCATGCGTTGAAGATCTTGTTGTGCGGCATTTCCATTTCTGGCCATCTGAAATACAATTGCATAATTAACAGCAGCAACAACTAAACATGCCGCTACAAACAACTACTCAAAGACAAACAACGCAGCCCCCCCCTAATATGTCTACCCCACACTCCACTCGGTGTTCTAAGTCAAATCCTACTCACTCACCTAGTAGAGTTGGGAGCGTATTCGCTCTGATACCAACTATAACAACCCGGGTTTTTCAAAAGAAATAAAACAAGATTTAAAAAGAGTTTTAGAAATGATAAAGGTTTAAAACTGAAATCACGGTGGCGGAAACACCATAGCCCGGATTATTACTCAAACAGACTACCAAAGAAAAATGAAATGTAAAGTGCAGGCCTTGAGGCCTAGCATAGTGGGGAGTAAATACCCCTTACAACCAAAACCAAAATAAAGTCCAAGTCCAAATTGAAAGTCTAATCGAAAGCATAACCAAAACGAATTACAAGTCCAACGATTAATCCAAACAACAACTCTTCTAAGGTATACACGGTCAAATCCTCGCACTTCCTCACTCGATTCCCGTCACGCGCATACCTATAAAAAAAAGGAAACAACAACCACAATCAGTGGGGAGTAACTAGGTGCTCCCCAGTCACGTTTTAACATAACAAAATGCAACAACAACAATGCAACTAGCTCACCTGGCCTAAGGCCTAAACCAAAGCACAAATACATGATCAACAATACAGACAACGATGAAACAACATAAACAAATACAAGCACAAACACACGGCACAACACTTGTTGTGACCAAACCAATCGAACCCATGTGGCGATCCATCTTCAAACCAATTGCGAGAGTAAGCGCGGAGAACTGGGTGGAGCAACAAGAACCACCCCGGGTGAAGCAACAAGAATCACCCAAACCCTATGGCGGAACAGCAACAAGAAGTTCCTCAATAATCACAAGTCTAAATTTGGCCAAATTTCACCGAGCAACAAGAACGGTGACGACATAAACATAACCATAGTCTCTAACCCTTCTGGTTGAGAACCCATGATAGCTCTAGCTAAGCAACAAGAATAGCCGAGGGGACCATGAGCGGTATCCGTCCAATCTAGGACGTTGTATCTCCTCACACATGTGCCAGAACAGTACCCATGTGCAAACTTAACCCAAGCATAACCTGTTAACCTGTCAACCTGTCTCCAACACTCCAACACAACCATGCAACCATAACATCCATATTCACACACACTCTAGTCACAATATCGTTATAACCAACCATACATACGGAGTACAATATGATTATAAAACATTACAAGTCATATATTCAATTATCATGCTCATAACTCATTGTTTAGTGATCAAACAACGCATAAACCGATTCATTTTAGCATAGATAACATTATGAGACATGCCAAGACTCAAACAAGCGACAAACCAAGACCCCACACACCAACATACATTCGGCCAGCCACCACCACACACGGCCTACATTCACACACACGGCCAACAAATGACAAACCCGTTTTCATACATTAAACTCGATATTCATGCGATTCATTCATTGTTTTAGGTGAAGAACTCATTAAACATGCCTTGCAAACACTTTTAAACAAAACCAAATTATCATAAATCATAGTTTAACTTAAGGTGGTTCATTTAAACATCAAGTTTAATCATGATTACGCCAAACATGAAGAGAAAACAAGGCAAACAAGAGCAAGGGAGCCACGGCCCCTTACCCACAACCTACGGCCACACTCAACAACACCCAAATCATTTGTTTATCGATCTACAAGCATGAGTGATGACATAACCAGCGATTTATGCATGAAAACAAGATCATGAGACAACCCTAGTATGAGGCCAACAACTTCTAGCATGATTTCAAGAACACAACAACAACCAACAACACATCAACATCATGAACATCAACAACAACACAAGTAGGGCCTCATACATGCTAAAACATGACTAGATCACACCTAGTTACCTTTAGTAGAGCCTCAAACACGTGCTACTCGTCCTCCTCTTCAACAAGGATGGTATCTCTCTCTTCAAACCCTTCTTCTCCTTTGATGATCCCAGCCAAACAAGCAAACAATGAATACACACAACATAACACATAAAATAATAAGAAACCAGAAATAAAAAGAGAGGAAAAGAAGGTCATTCACCAAGGAAAGAGGCTAGGGAAGACTAGGATGAATGGAATGATAGCTTGAAAGTGTAACAATGGTGATTGAATGAGTTTTGGAGAGGTAACTTGAGAGATGGAGAGAATGAATGTGGATGGAAAAGAGAGGGAATGAGAGAATGAAAGATTAGGATAGATAATCAGAGATTAGGATGCCTTGAATAACAATATACGAAATTATAATTAGCTTGAGCCAAAAGAAAACACGGAAAAAGCCCTAGAGCCCAAACCCGTGTTTGGAGCGGCTCGCTCCAAAGGTGGAGCGGCTCGCTCTGCCTGCTCTCTTACTCCAAACTCGTTTCTTCTCTTCTTTTCTTCAATCCTTACTTACACCCTTACTCACCTAAGCTCAAAAGACACTCCTAAGCTCACTCATGGACTCGGGTCCAAACCAACCATCACCATGACCCGACTCACCCCAGTTAGAGATGATTTTCCGAGCTAAAAGTGGAAATTCACTAATTAAGGAAATAAACGGATATAGAAAGCGAATAAAAATAAATTAGAAAAGTCGGGGTGTTACAGTGAAATCAACCCAATTTGATCGTACATATAGAATAGTTATTTCGCCTACAATGCCATCATATTCCTAATCAGAAATGTAATTACATTAGTAATTTGTCTGTATAAATTAAGTAATCTTTCAAATTCTAATATAACGTTATATAGTTATTTGCATGCATGATAAATGAGTAAATGACAAAATGCACGATTGTACGTATTAATTTTGTCAAAGGTAATTATTGGGTCTGATTAATTAGGATAGTTAAATCATTGAACTAATGGGATTTATTTTGGGTGATTTTCTTATAAAGTTGATTATGTATTGAGGGTTAAATAGTATTATCATTTTTAGGTTGATGAGGTGAATGCGGTGTGAGTGAGTTATCAATTAATGAGAGAGATGAAATAACAAAAAACCACGGACGTCAAGCCATGAGAGGATTATCACTATAGTCAGGTCTAAAATACAGGTCTAAAATGCGGTGTAGAATGTAGTTTGCGTTTTGTATGTTGATTAGTCCCTTCTGTTGGTGATTGTTTTCCTTTTATAGTCCTCTTATTGCTCAACATCTTCCCCTGGAGATAGCTATACGACGTCCTAATTTCCCTAATTTTAGGCCAGTTTCAGGGCTGACTTCTTCTCTATTTTCCAATGGTCCTCTAAGCTATGCCTATCTTCACGCCAACCTTCATAATTTCTTGGGCTCCTTCAACTGACCTAGTCATCCTCGGTTCTTGTTGATTTGTTTCTAGGTTTAGGGTTTGTGGCATTCTTCTTTACCCTCGTTGGATTTTACTCCCCTTACTAGTGCCTTTTGTTTGTAATTTGTATTTTGGACTTATGTAAAATACGACCCCAACAGGCCTTAACCACTAAAATAAATATTCAACAACTATGAGTGATTCTCGACCTTTATAAAAATCTGGATTTGAATTTGGGCCAAATGTATAGAATTTCATACAAAACCCACAACACATAAAACAAATGAAGTCTGCCCCAAAACTGTACTCACATATTCAACTGCCACTAAAACCCTAATTTTGCTTCAATTTTGCCGGCGATTTAGATTTTGCTCCAATTTCAATCGTAAGTCTCTTCATATTTTCATCTTAATTTTGACAAACAAAGATGCAAAGTGTTTATGGAGGAAGAAGATTCATCATCAACTCCACTACTTATTCCTTCAATCTTCTCCCTAATCATTTCTCCCAATTTTTCTTCTACTCTTCTTCTTCTTCTTCTTTTTCTTCTTCAGCTAATGATTTTGTTGAATATTTGGTGAATTCTCTGGGTTTTTCTCATGAAAATGCAGTCACAACATCCACCAAACTTTCTCGATTTCGGAAGGTAAATTACTCCAATTTATCCACAAATGCCGTTTCAGTGGTTAATTTGTTCAAAAATCACGGCTTTAATGATTCCCAAATCAAAAAAATAGTGTCTACTCTTCCTACATTGTTAACATATAGGGCTGATGAAACCATTAAACCTAAATTAGGGTTTCTAATTGATCATGGATTCTCTAAGTCTGATTTGATTAGGTTTGTTTCTGGGACTCCTGACATTTTGACTCGTAGAGTTGAATCTTTAATTTTGCCTGCAATTCAAGAATTGAGGCAAATTTTGGATGTCAATGATGCTCTTGTTGCTCTTAAGAATTTGCCTTCTGGTCATTTTAACTACTTGATTAAGAATTTGTCGCCAAATGTTGCGTTGTTGACGAGTTATGGAGTCCCTATTGAGTTGATTAAAAAACACCTTGTTATGCGTCCGTCGATGTTTTCACCACATCCTGTCACATTTAAGGATATCATGACTAGGGTCGAGAAAAAGTTAGGAATTAACCCGTGTTCGACCATGTTCTTGTATGGGGTTTACGTTTTTACGATATGTAGTGAGAAGAGTATCGAGTCAAAATGTCGAGTGTTTAAGAGCTTTGGGTGGACCCAAAGTGATATTGAGGCACTGATGATGATGAATGTGTATTGCTTCGGGTTGTCGGATGAAAACATTAAGAAGAAATTGGATTTCCTGATGAACGTGCTGCAACTCGAGCCTGCGTTTGTGGTGTCCCGTATTGCGTTTTTGACATGCAGCTTAGAGAAGAGGATACTGCCAAGACACGATGTGATGCAGATTTTGAAAGCAAAAGGATTGCTGCAAAGGGATGTCAGTTTCTATTCTGTCGTCACTATGTCTGAATCTCGTTTCGTGAACACGTTTGTGCTACCGTATGAAGAAATTCATCAAGTTTACGCCAAGCACACTGGGCATGCTGTGACTTCAACGACCCAAGAAAAAGCAGAGAACCTTCAATGAAACGACTAGGTATTTGTCGTAACTCGTCCTGATTTGGTAGACGATCACTGGAGGACTATTGTATTTAGTTTAGTTTCGATAAGCGTAAGCCAATTACTATGTTTAGTGAATGACTGGCTGACTTAGCTTTTGGCCTACTAAGTACGAGTACTCCTTAAGTATTTGGCTTAGATGTCATTTTTCTCGGGCGAAATTATTTGTAGAAATGTCCTATGTAGCAAAGCTCCCCTGTGCTACTGCGGTCTGGTTCAAGGCTAAACCAAGACTCTGCGATTATAACGTGGTTTAGTACACGTACACTGTCGTAATTTGTTATTTGAGTCGAGACGTGCAATTCAACTTGGTGCCCACTTTCTTCATTTGATATCATTTTTTATATTTCTGTTATTACAATTTGACCAAACGATGGTTTCCTTCGATTATGTGTGAGTAATCGATTTCCGACCTTCCATGATATATGATTAAGTTGATATATTGATTGAATGAGTACTATTCTGATGAGTGTGAAGAGATTTGGAGAGGGGTGGTTGATTTTCCCATCTCAAAGACAAATCAAACAAAACCATTCTAAAAGACGAGAGATTTGGAGATAAAATTTTAACGTCCTTCTCCGTCTCGTTCACCTTCCGCCCTCTCCTTTACTCTCCTCCTTTGCCCTCGGTTTTTGGAATCCGAACAGACTACTCGAAATAATCCGATAGGCGTATAGAAACGACCATACTTGATTACTAGGTACGAATGAATGGAATTGAGAAAAACACTCTTTTTACTTCAATTTTACTTAAATTGAATTTCAACCCTAAACTCTTATAATACTCCGTAATACATATAACATTCAAAAGGAACAATGGAAGCGACAAGCGAAAAAAGATGGTGGGAGTATAATATAATAAGTACGAGGGCAAACCTCGGACGAGACTTTCTGAAGCATATCATCCATCGAAAGAGCCATTCATGGTCCCCATGGAGTTTACGAAGGGCACAAAGATAAGAATAAGAAGGAAGAGTGGCCATGACTTCCTCGAACACTTCAATTGCAATACCGCTGTAGTTGTTCGCCCCCGTTATCAGATCCATTTTAATCACGACGAAGTTGTTGAATTCTCTCGCAGGTACTAATATCTTTAACTTGTGACACCATATTTGCATGGGCATCATAAATGCAACTAATGTTATACGGAGTACTCCGTAAGAACATGCATCATGTTTTGTTTCTTCATTTTCATGTTTACTACTCGTAATTACTTTTGTTTCTTCATTTTCATTTTCATGTTTACTAATTACTACTATTAAATTTCATTTTCATATATATATATATCGGGTCTAAACTATGTTGACTCATACTCACCCCATTTAAATCCAGTTACATCATTTATTTTTTGGCACTATTTATGTGGACGGATAATCTTCAAAATAACTCGTAATGTATAAATAAAAATACAATCATGTGAGATCTTGTTTTATTTCTCTTGAAAATATGAACATTAATATCAAATATTTATATTTTTATACAATTTCAAAATATAGATATTATCATTACAAAATATATCTCGACAAGTTTGAAAAAGGAAAGGATGTCTTTGGATTTGAATAGAGGGAGTACATTTTATGGAATAACATGTCAGTATGTCACCAACTCACTATACTTATTAAATACACTATACTTATTAAATACGAGTAGTCGAGTAGAGTATAATTTCATTCGTACATAATATGTACTCCATAACATGCACGAAATAGTAATAACAGTTTATTTTTGCGCAAGTGCAAATTCTAAAACAATGGTTACCATTCAATAACCACTAATTCTCGCATACACGTCAACTAAATCGGTAAAATATGGAGTAATTTACAATATCGTTCTACGAGGGAAATACAGTAATAGAAGATAGAAAAGAAAAGGTCAGTAAAAATAGCCCAAATTCCAAATACACAAAGTAGTTCGGAGCGACATAAAACAAGTATCAGTATTCTTTCGAAAACAATCATCAATATATCACTATAATTTCCCTTCTTAAAGCATCACCATACACAGAAGACTTTTATCTACCGTGTCAAAATCTCGACTTTTCTAGCATTCATAATACGAGTACTATATGCGGAGTAGAATACTTCCGCAGCTTGATAGAAAGTATCGGAAAAATCGACAGTACGACTGTACGAGTCATTGACTTGAACATCCCTCCTTCACCTACAACTTCACAAGGGTGATATAGGTTTGACCTAACTAAATTTACCGACAACATTGTGATGGATAATTAATACGAGCATTGTTTCAAGTGTACGACGACATAGAATCAACCTAGTCTACTAGTGGTACCTAGAAGTCTAGAACCACTAACCAATCACTTTACGGCCACCAGAAAGACGAGAATGGCAGTGAAATGACGCCTTAGTCTACAGCGGGATTTTACACATTTTACATTGGCATGACCATCATTACAACAGACAACCAACATTATATAGCTACGCATAGCATTATACAATTAGAGCAAGAAAAGCACACCGTTTTTCCGAGTTTCATTTCCATGGAAGGTCTGATAAGCCTGGTGGAGCAATGTTTCCGCCTGCAGCACTATGGTTGGGCGGACTCCCGGGACCACTAGACGATCCACTCAACGTCCCACCTGACTGGGGACTGCTACGTCCGGGCCCAGAGTAAGGCCTTGATTGCGTAAACAGGGCTTCTGTTGGACTTGGAGTCTTTGCTTCTTTTCGTCCCTCGGCGATAAAACTGCCCACGACAACCTGCAATGGATGATGAAAGGAAGTTTGAGACTGCACACCAATTATTCCAATAAACAATATTTTTTTCACAAAGGGGAAAACACTTGGCTTTTTAGCATAGGAATATGAGGCAACTCTCGACACATTTTCACGATGGGAGTCATCTGGGATCAGACTCTAGATTGAAAAGCACAGGGGTAAACTGCGTATATCCGCCATCCCTTGACCCGTTTTGACAATGTATAATGTTCCCGGCGGTGTTGTTGGAATGATAGGTGCCTCAAATAAAGATACACAAGAAATATCGATGAAGCAAAAAATAGCTGTTTTAGATTACTGAAGCGAATACAACGCCATAATTCATGATTTTAGCTGGAAAATTCAATGTTCAATGAGCGCCTTATTATCACTACTCCTTTGTCTTCTATATTTCCCAGTTCGCCATAAAAAGAACCTACTATGAATGGACAGCTTTCTTTGTCGCCAAACCTACCACAGAAGTAACAATGCAACCAAACATAACCGACTTCACATGTGAATTACTTTTCCACCCATATCATGTACGCGGAACACTTGCCAAACTGGGTGGGGGGTTACGGGCATAACTCTCCTTTTAGTAAACCAAACTTGCGTAAAATAGAAATGTAATCAATCTATTAAGAATAGATTATCTTAAAAGGGAAAATGTAACCAACTTACCAACCTAAAGGAATGGAAGGCGACACAACTGTAATTAACAAGGTTGAAGAGAAAAATTAATTACATCAAATGACGAAGAAGTGACGCATTTGAAAGAGCCACCAGATTAATTACAAGAATCTGCCCATGGAACATCAACAAACAATTCCGTACACATCCTCAAGAGTCGGAATTGTTCTACTGAGCTCCCAAACAAGCACTACTGAGTACTGACCACGTCAAGTGATAGGAGATCATTTGAATTGAAAATTGACAATTAAGATGATCGACTTTCACAGTCTTCATAAGTACTGACGATTTGTTATAAATGGAAAATGCAACTACAGAGTGCACAGAGATCTGAACATAGGTCAAACCTGTACAGGAGACGCAGCAGTTAAGAGACCGGCCACTCCACCTCCAATGACACGGCCATCTGGTCCTGCTAAGGAAATACTTAACCCACCGGTCCTGCTACGTCCCCCACCGTTTTCTGAAAGCATGAACGAACCTGAGAGAGATAGGATTTCAAAGCGCCCCTGCAATTAAGAGAAGAAATATAACGGAGTGCAGACAAGAAAATCATAAAATAGCCCCGATCACATTTATATTATCCCTTTTTTTAAATCATCCCAAAACAATCCCTAGAGCAGACTTAAACTAATTCCGATATCATTTGGATAATTTGCAAAGCATGTAGCTACATCTAAAGCAGAAACCTCCGGTCATGGACTCTAACTTACGCTACAATAGTATAGCCTACCACAAACCTCATACGTAACAGAGCCACCAGATGTTGCTGCCTGACGAAGAGTCACGCTTGATATTGTACCATTAGCGGATAGAATGCAGATAGCCCTTGGGCCATTCTGAGAGAACGACATAATTTTGGACGACACATCCTGGAACCAAGAAATGGGAGCAAGGAATCAGTGCAAGTGGAAACAATAATAATAACAAAAAATAAATTATGAAGTTTCGACAAAATTAAATATTCATAATAGAGGAGCATAGAAAGTAGATGAATTAGTTTAGCTCATAGAAAACGAAAGAATGATTGGATTAGCATCTTAGTGATCATCATTAACTTGAAGTCTTGAAGTGGAACAACCAGCCAACATAGAGAGAGTACCACAACAAAACAAATAGCACGAGAATTTTCATCAATCATCATTTCCTATATGGGGACGGGCATCAATGTTGCCCTTCAGTTTGGATTTTGAAGAATCTGTAGCCAAATAATAGATACACAAGACAGCATACCACTAGAAGATACATATGATACACTTCTAACAATGAATTCAGCAAGTTTGGTTTATTAATAATCACAACAGATCCCTGGGGTTTGCGAGGAAAGAATGATGAATTGTTTCTAGAAAAGATTTCCTAGCAAATATATCCGATGTACTTTCTTAACAAACAGATGAGAATTATTTAACTCCTTTGCCTTTACATCCTTTATACGTTGTCAATCACTACCAGCCAATACTGTTATGCCTTTTTACGCACATTTACTGATTCCTAATCTAACAGTGGACATTCACTTACTGCTAAGCAATAAGAGTTCCCCTTGTGACCTCACAGAAATGATATATTTGATGATCAAGAGTTGAAAGTACAAGAGTTTCGAATGCCTCAGATCTATAATAACAACATGAAATCAGAGACGCAAAGGCTACCGTCTATGGCACAAGTATCACAAACCCATTAAATGAGGGTTGAGCATGGTAGTTAGTAATAGGGGGAATTAAATTAGTAGGCATGTATCACACATTAATCTCACATGCTTAAGGCAATAAGTTTCACTGTCAAGTATAAGGTGCTACGTATAGGCAGTCAAGTCCAAACACAACGTATGCTCCAATAAAATGCAACATGAGAATTTGCTCTATAAATCCACAACAGCTTAACACGAACCCTGTAATAAGCAGTTTCTTGCAGCCCCATCAATAAAATCTACTTACGAAGTTAGCATTCACTACGTCTTACAGAGATAAACTAGCGGGGCCTCTTATGTATGTCGTTTTTCATTCTTAATTATAAACCTAAAAGAATATATAGATCAATACCTCACCCGTGTTCACCGTGATGACATGAGGAGTGAAACCGATCCCTGGTGAACCTGCAAATAATTTAAAAAATTTGCAACGTAAGGTTTGTATCATGTGAAGGGTTACACATACACGTAAAACCAATCACAGCCGACTAGCAGAAAACATTTTATTTGCCATGGAAAAGTCCATATATTACGACCTTCAAATTCCCTTATGACGCATTGACACCCAACAAATGACACCAAGGCGGCTCAATGCTTACGTAAAACACAAATCTCAAGTCGTAGTCATAATCCATCTGACAGACCATTTCTCGGGATTGGCCAAACAAAAAACGCTTATACGCTCCACTTAGCAAAATTTGAAGCCATATACAGAGCAACACAGAGAAGAGAATCAGATGCAATGCTACTCCTTAAACAATTAAACAAATGTGGACAAAGTCAATGAGCTAAAGGGCAAATCGGTAACTTCGACAGAAGAAACAGAGGAATCTTAATTTCAGAATGCAGAACCAACAAGCCAACATGGAGTACTTAGCAATATCTTAAGGCCCCACTTATATATACCACGCACATCACAAGCAACAAGCAAAACCAACCTATTAATATTCCCCCACACTCCCCTTTTCCTCTAATATGAATATTCAACACGATACTCGTTCTCAAAATCGCGCAACTTCAACTTTTAAGTCAGAAACCAGCGTCGCAAATTGATTAGATTCTATTCTATTCCTCCACTCATCATAGTATCATGCCACTGCTTCAATATATTTGAAAAACAAACCAATAAAACCGAAAAAAAAACCAATGAAATCAAAAGATGTTGTTATACCAAGAGCATCAAACTGCTGCTCAAGTGGCTGTTGCTGTTGCTGCTGCTGCTTATTCGCAGCGCCAGCAGGTCTCCCTCGCTTTTTCACCGGCGACTCCGGCCCACCACCACCCACCTGCTGCTGAGCTGGCGGTGGCTGCTGATGTGGCGGCTGCGGCATTTGCTGGTGGTGATTCTGCAGCAGCGGATGGTGCGTCATCTGCTGCTGCTGCTGAGGCGACGCGAACCCTCCCAAAGGCGGCGGGTTCGGGTTCGAGTTCATACTCATCGAAGCCACACCACCGCCGCCACCAGCTGGAGGAGGCGGTGGTGGGGCAGCGGTCAGCGGTGCGACCGCCATTGACCCGTCGGGCCCATACTTCCTCGGGCGCCCTCTCCTCTTCTTCACCCCGCCGTCGACTCCGTCGCCGGCGACGGCGCCGTTGCCGTTTCCGGAAGGTCGTGAACCGAACTGCGGGGAGAGGTTACCGGAAACCGGCTTGTAGACGGTGGCGCCGTCGGAGCCGAAAGAGAGCTGCATGGTGTGGATCACCGGCGGAGCCGCCGTCGCCGGCGGCCCTATATGATCGTTACTTACTATTCCCCGTTTCGACGCCGACATTCACTTTCGAATTTCACTTTCTCTCGTCAATTCGATCCAATTTCCTGCAAATTTCAAAAACAAAAAAATATAAAATCGAATTATTAATTTTTTTAATTTTTTTTACTGACTATAGTCAAATTAGTCAATGAATGAGTGACTATGAGTTGAAAATCAAATACCTAATTTTTTTTTTTTAATTGTTAAATTATTATTATTAATAATAATGCTGATGAAGTAAATTAAGATCATTTTGCAGAAAATTTGGGCGAAATTAAGTAGAAATCACTAAAATAAAACCCTAGCTCAATTATTATCATCATTTTACTGAAAATTATTAAGCAGATCAAGCGGAATATGCGGAATTAAAGTCATTTTTAATTTATAATTTAAAAAAGCTTAGAAATAATAAAAATAAAAAAAAAGAATTACTGCTACAATAGAATATATAAAATTGAAATTGTATTTTTTTATCTCAAAAAAAATGGAGGAAAAATACAGAAAAACAGACCTAAAAATAAAGAAAAATTCAGCGGAGACGATGAAAACAAAGAAGAAAAATGAGGAGTGAGAAATTGAAAAAAATACTCCGTATATTTAAGATTTGTTGAGCTTTTAATTTGGGGAAATTTTGGAAAAATCAAAAAATAAATAAAGGTAAGATGATGGTAGAAAGTGAGTGAGGGGGTTTGGTAAAGATATGCGTGAAAATTAAATTAAAATATTTGGTTGATTATTACACTAATTTAATTTAATTTAATTTAATTTAATAAATTAATTTAATTTAATTTAATTTTGTTTTTATTACTCCTTAATTATCACACCAAAGTACATAATTAATTATTTTCTCAACAAAATTGGTACTTAGTCATTTTGCTTCATTTTTATTTTTACTATTATTCATTGAGTTAGAAAAATTTTGAAATTATTTTTCTATATGTAAGAGTAAATACACGTATATTTTTGTTCAACTAGCGCATTTTCATGAAAAATTCAAAAAATATAAACATCAAATTATCACATTTCTCTGTATTAATAAATATAGATATATGGAGTAGATGATATACATAATACAAAATTTATCTCGGCATATATGTAAATAAAAAATATAGCAAAATAAACAAAATGGAGGGAATATTATTGTTTTTGTAATGATTGGTAAAATTGATTGTAAAATGTTTCAATTAGCTTACGTTATAGAAAAAGATAATTAATTACAAATTATTAAACCATTTTATTAAATTTCAATTTGATTTATACGGAGTAAATTTTATTTTACATCTTTGAAGATGATATATCTGATGATGGTGGGCACTGGGCAACCTTGGAGTACGGCGGGGCAATCGAGTGGAACGAAAACGTCGGAACCAAAAGCTCTAGTACTCTTCGTCTTAAACTTAGAGTTGAAAATGTTCAATTTGAAATCGCTTATTGGTCATTGGTTTTATATTAAAGAGAAGACCCAAAGTGAAGATCGATAGCAATTCTCTTGGAAGAAACATAACAAAATCTCTTTCTTACCAAATGGGTTGACCTGACCCGATTCAATGTGGGGTGCATAAAATGGTCGGACTGACCGGACCCGAATTACTTGTTTGCTTAACACTAAATAAGTAAAAAAAGGGTTAACAGACAAAGAGCAAAGAAATACAGTAACTAGGGTTTTAACCCGTATTCGTCTCCTCCAAGTTCTACCTTTTTTGCTGCAAAAATTCACCTCAACATCACGATGTACGTTAAATACTAAGACGAGAGCTAAATATGTTACTACAACATTGCCGTATTACACATGCGATTACAGTACAGAAAACATGACTAAGAAATCGTTGTGATATTTAAATTTAAGGACGGAGCTACGTAGACGTTGTCAATTCAGTTCTGACATTTTCATCTGTATTTTGTGGAGTTTTAGAGGCGGCAGTTTTATGAAGTAGAAGAGAGAGCTTATCTAGGAAAAGCTGCTGCTTCATCTGGTGCCATTCCTGCCACTCCGTTTCCAAATGACGGTCCATTTCTTGAAATCGACGGATTTTATCAAAGATTTCTTTACACTGCAACGAAGAAATTCGTAACTGATCAGCGTCAATTATTAACTTGAAATCACATCAACGCAATACACTAAAAAAGCCTATACGACTGACTAACTAACCTTAACCTCGGAAATGGCTGATATTGACTTCACAAACTCGTCCTCTTCCTGCTTCAGCTCACGCTCTGCAACTATGCGAGCTTCTTCTGACGCATGTAGCGTGGAATTGTCGTTGGATACAGCTCCCGCATCTGGGTGAAACAGGTGAAAAGTAATAAAAACACATCAAAACAAACACATCGTTTCGTTGACGAGAACTGGAAGCTCCCAAAACAGAGGTCTGTGTCAACTCGTGCATGGTCACTTCCAAAGTTTTACGTTAAAAAGGTAGACAAAAAAACGAGCGTGTAAATGATACCTTGCTTATTAAAAGGAAAACCCTGAGATTTGCTGCCGCCTCTACTTGTGAGAAGACTCATGTCATATAAAGTTGCCACTGCAGCTTGAGCAGCAGCTTCGGAAACCTCAACCCCAGCCAAAGCCGACAAAAAAGCAGCCTGTAAAATGCAACGCCGTCAAGTTTCTCCAATTTCTGAGAGCATGTAGATAATGAAGTGGATATTACTAATAATAAGATAAGATACCTGAGCCATTATTGGATTACTTGCATCAGCAAGAGGCGTAAGACGGATTTTCTTGGCATCAGGTCCAGCTTCGCATTCAGCGTTAATTTGAGCCTCAAGTTCCTGATTAAGGTCTGCAGGATCCATAAACTGCTCACCAAAAGGAAGCTTAATAAAACGAGCAATGCAATCTTTCTCGTTTCGGCCAGAAACATGTTCGGCTACACGTTTCCAGTCGTCACCATAATGCATTACGGCCTCAAGAAGAGTCAACGTTTCTTTGTCGGTCCACTCTGTCTTCGCCGGTTCACTAATCTCAACCCGCCTGAACTCTGAAGAACTGACACCAACCCACCCACGGATGTAGCATCTTGCACAAAGCACGAGGTCATACTGCCAGAAATAATAATAATGAATTAATTCCCAAATAGAGTAATAAACATCGTACTCATAATGTGCAACATGCATAGAACAAGTCTCAGGAAAAAGACATTCGCAAAATTATTTTTGACGATAATCACAAGGTTCATTAAACGCACAGTAACAGAATCTAGAAATGAGTCAAAGGATACATCTACGACATTACGACTCCAATCTCTATTACTCCAATCTCTTATGGCCCCTTCAAATTGAATAATGGTTCGAGCATCGGCCAAAACACCATATTTCCTCAGTTACTAGTTATCCATCATTTAACGCTTATTTTTACTGTTTGTATTAGCCTATACAAAAATAACGACCCACTAAAACACCAATGCATAGCCCAAAAGATCGAGAGCGTTCCAAAGTCCAAACGAATGTAAGATTCTACTGTCAAGGATAAATCTCCTTTCACGAATATTTGCATCCCTTTCATCGGCCCATCTCTCAGTTAGACAATGGTAGCACTCAACAAAAGTATCTACCCCTTCAACATCAGAAAAAACCCGCTCGTAAATACTTCATCTGACTCAATAGGCTCTTTTACGTATAAAGCTTTCAGGGAATTTCAGAAACGACGTAAGTAAGACGCTTGTTGAGTTTGTACACGGTAAAATCACGTAAAACTAACACTACAGTCAATTCATTATATGATCAGTACAGTGGGTTTTGTGGTTAACGATTAGGAGTAAATCTTTCGAAAAAAATATCGATAACCCGCTCAAATTTGAAACCCTAACACTACAGAATTGTAAGCTTCCCATACTCAAAACAATCATTAGTACATCAATTAAACTTCACTTTTCCTACAATCAATCAACAACATACAAGCAAAATTAGCTTCAACACAAAGCAATTAACTTTTAACTTCAGATATAAAATCAGATAAATTTAAAGACAGTAAAAAAAAAAGAGGATAAATTTGAGAAATTACTTTATCACAAACAAAGCAAGCAATAGTGCAAGCAGTCTTACAACCACTACACCACTTCCTCGACTTCTGACTCGAATTCGAAACCGCCTCCACCGCACCGCTGCCGTGGCCGCCCTCACCACCACCGCCAACGGCGGCATTAGCAGCCGCATTCGCAGCAGAAATCGACTTTCCATCCTTATCCTCCGCCGCCTTACTCAGCTGCTTCGCCGTCGTCGACGACGGCGCGTAGTTCACAAGCCCCCACGTCTCGAGAAAATCGAACACGCGCCGAATCGAACCGACATCGCCGACAATTGTTCGCCGAACTTCCGTAAAACTGATTTTCCTCGACGAATTCGACCTAAACTTCTTAACGATTGAATTACGGTAGTATTTATAAAGCGCAGGCGTTTTCGCCGGCGATTTTCCGTCGAAAAACTCCGCCAAATTCTTGGTTTCTACTTCGTGAATTCCGTTCCATGTGAACCAACCTGTGAATTCAATCAAAACAAAAGAAAAATGAAAATTAATTTCAATTGTAGAAAAATTATTGGAATTTCGGAGAAAAAAGAGGGGGAAATTGAGAGAAGTTACTGGAGTAAGAAGGGACGAAGACGGTGTCCGGTTCAGGTGCCGGTTTTCTGACGTCGGAAATCGGAGTTGACGGTGGAGCTGCGGTGGTTGACGGTGGCGGAAGTGGTATCGGCGGGTGGTTAGGTCGGTCGGACATTCTGATATGATATCGGAGGTCTGGGTTTGCGCTTCAAAAAATTTTGATTTTTTAGTTTTTTTTAATCAAAATATTTAATTTTGGAAAATTTTGTGGTTTATTATCCTTTTTATATCCGTATTTTTTATTTTCTACAATGTATTTTCACTTTTTTTTTTTTTAATATTTTGTGGTATACACCGTATATAAAACTTTACTCCATCTGGATTAGTTATTTATTTACATTTTATTTGGTAACGAGAAAAACGTTTTTATAACTGCAAGTCTACAACTATGTCTTTCCTATCTAATTATCTAATCGATTTTAAAGTATTAAAAGATAATTTTAAATGTTATGTTCATTCTCAAAATAGAATGGTAAACAAATGAATGAATAAGAGAGATGACTATTTTTCTTTAGTATTGACATTTTTGATATTTTAGCAACTAAAATAAGCAACTGAAAAACACAAACCTTAATTTTATGACAATATCAAAAGTGAGTTTTGTTGTTCATGTCAGATTTTAGTGTGTATTTAGTCATACATTAAAAGCTTTGCGTATGCAGTGATTTCGTTAAAATAAGGGTCTAAAAAGATAAATAATTAATCAATTTCATAAAATTAAGTGAAGTTAATTTCGTGATCAATTTAACAAGCGAAGGTACATCATCGAATACAAAAAAAAAAAAAAAGACGGTCTTATTATACACACCATGTAATAAGACCCTCTCACGTATGGATTGTACTGGCTATTGCTCTTGTAACCTCACAGAAGAAGTATTGAATTTTACATTGTAACTTGCAGAGTGAAAACATGGATATCACATTCTTTAAACAGTCGGTACCGTCTGACAGAAAGCGTGAAAAATGAGACGACTGCTCAGCAGTCCGTCATAAATCAAATACAGAGTATGATACGTAGTTTGTTACCGTCAACGACCACATCATCTGATCAGTCCGAAGACTTTTATTAACAGAAAATAGGTTGGAAATTAAGGCATGTCACACAATTCTATAGTAACATATGCATCCCTCGTTTTATCATCATTATATTATCGTATAGTTTGAACTGTGCTCGCTTTTGGGTCTACTCTAATAGCCCCAACTTCTTGTAGCTCTCCACGGCATCAATCAGCGTCTCCTCCAGCGACCTGTAACTCCAACCTAGCTTCTGTAGTTTCTCCGAGCTGATTTTCGTTTCAGCTCCCGCCTCAGTGAAACTGTTGCCACACAACATTTCAATGACGTTTTAGTCATTTTTGTGACAAGAAGTTTGAACAGCAGGGCGTATGAACAAAAAACAAGGGCATTTAATTTAAATGCCGAAAAGCGTAGAAACGAGGCATACCTTTTAGGGTAGTTGTAGTTAGGGTAAAGTTGTTTGAGTTTGTCGACTAATTCCCTCGCTTTGACGTGATGTGACGTGCATATATATCTTCCTTCTGCCTCCGGCTTCTCGTAGGCCAAAAGCAGTGCAGCAGCGACGTCTCGCACATCGACAATCATCCTAGTCTTGTTTTCAATCGACTCAAATCCCTCTAGGGTTTCATAGGCAGAAAAAAAGGGTTACACTCTTTACACGATGGGAAAGTTTATTACGTAACACAACGTCTTGCATTTCAACAACCACCATCCAATTTCACTTGGTGACAGCATAAAGCCTCGAGTTACCAAAGTAAAAGTATCCAAAGATTCGAGTATGTTAGTGGATTAGTTCAAAACCAGGACACAGAAGTGAATATTACAGTCGAGTTCACGGCACAAGTATAATGAAACACACAGGAATTTATCGGAACCACTATCGCATTGATGATGAAAGACTCAAAAGTTATTAAGATAAGGATTACCTTTCAACAGCTTTATGAGCACCAAACTACTTGAATTTATTACATTTGATTGCATCATCGGTCCCGAAATAAGCGTTGGGCAAATCGACACAACATCAAGACCAGTTCTTTTAGCGTATTCAAAAGCTTCACTCTCAGCTTCTGTTTTAGAAGCACAGTACCAGTTCTGCAATAACATCAACAGATCACGCGAGTTAATATGAAAACTAATTTAGTGTAAATTTGTGCAACGAATCAATCGCTCACATTAGTTCTTATGCAGTAGTCTTTGTCAGACCAACACGTTTCGTCCATCACTTGACCAGCAGGCCAGTTAGGGTTCATGGAAACAGCAGCAACAGACGACACATACACAGTTCGCTTGACTTTCGATTCAGAGCACGCTTTAAGTACATTGAGCGTACCCTTCACAGCAGGTTCCATTATCTTCACCTGCACATAGACCAAATGCAAATGACGTACGTACATTTAAACGTTTGATTCACATACCACTAGACCAATACAAGTAAAAAAAAAAAAAAAAAAAAAAACGCTTTCAGTTGCCTCGGGATTTGGGACAGAAGAGGAAGGCACGGGACTGGCGACATGGAATACTCCAGCACATCCCTTGATAGCAGCAGATATAGAATCATAGTCCAGCAAATCGGCCTTGAAAAGTTTCAAATTTTCGGAAGCCTTCTCGAGCTTCTTCAAGTGATCATACTTGGCATCACCTACACATTTTTAACCAGCAAGTAGTATCAGCTAACAAACAAGCCTTATTTTTACTCTTCCTCGCTTTTCAAGAACAAATCAAGTCGACGAATAACAACATGCTTCCACCAACTAACACTATTAGATCTTAAAATTTTCTGCACATCCACCACAACCAAAAAGAAAAGAGGTTAATATCAAGTTTAACGCTTTCGCATATTAACAAGTTTTGGACTTTCACTTGCGCTGCAGTATCAAGCGATATCTGTAAGTCATTGTGAGTTTCGATGCAACCTCCATTGAAGGTGCATACATCGACGATCAACCCCTTAACTCGCTACACGTAAAGAGCAATACTCGCAGTCGTTTTAAATCAAGGATTGTAGAAAAGACTCAAATGGTAGCCACTGACAAATACTAGTCTCTCAGCATTTTTAGCACACGAATCACCTCAGTGCATAACGAAGGCGTTTTAGACTACGTAACTCCGACAGTTCACATATCTGCCCAGCCACGCATCAAACACGTCTCGTGTCCGACACAACACAACACTCTGACACCTCATTTTAGACAGAAATTTTGAAATTGCGCAGAAAATAGCCGTGCCAACACTCCAACACGTGTCGAAGGGTACAAGTAACATAGGTTGTAGACCAACAAAACTTGAGTATAACCAACAAAATTATTTACATATCATCATAGAAATCATAACAATATACACCAACAGTAGATCTCATGTGAAAGACCGTCTCACATCATATGAAAATTTGTCCCTAATAATAATAATAATAATAATAATAATGTTACATTTTAGTCATAAATAGACGGTCACACGACACACAAACACGTATGTATATATACCGGGGTTACGGAGGGTGCCATGAACGGTGAAGCCGCGAGAGAGGAGGAGTTTGACCACCCATGAAGCAAGGTAACCGCCTGCGCCGGTCACGCACACTGCTTGCGACAAACTTCTCTCCATTTTTTTGGGGGGTTGTTTCTACTTGTGTCGGTTGTTCCTGATAACTTCAAATGTTGTTGTCGTAGTAGACTAGTACTCCGTAGTAGCCAACTTTGGCATTATCTGTTCGTGTCGTGTTTGTGTTCGTGTCACGAATCCTTGGACCCAAATCCGACCTATTTAAATTTTGTGTCGACCTACTTATATAAATAGGTCATCATGCCTTAACTCAAACCCATTTATTTCGTGTCGAGTTTGTGTTGTGTTTTCGTGTAGGTAAAAATGTTTTAAAAAATGATTAAATATATAAAAAGTATGCAAATAAAAAATAAATGAATCACATGAGTAAAGGTACTCGCGGTAATAACAATTTATGTACGAGTACTAAAAATGTTTTAGCCTAAAATCAAGACGGAAATATCTTGAGCTATAGGTTTGAGGTTTAAATCTTTCTCCCCGATCTAATGACTTTTAGTGCCTCATTTTGGGGTAGTTATTAAAATATTACGGACAGTTATTTTAGAGTGTTATTTTTTTTAAATCTTCAAAATGTTTAACATTATTGAAAATTTAAAATAAATAAAAAAAAAACTCTTGATTTAGCAAAATTACAATACTTAGGAGACTTAATAATAGAAGTTCTAGAAAAAACTTCAAAAAAAAAAAACTGGTAATTCAAATTTTAAACAATTTAGGACTGAAAAAAAAAATATATACAAGTACTAGTAATCATTCAAACGATGCTTCGACTTGATCAAAGTAGCCTGTTTTCATCAACCATATATCGCGAAAACAAGGGAATCGACTACTCACTCATAATCGATAGAAACAGTCGCTTGATCAAACTGTAACAATAGAAATATTAAGGGAATTGAAAACGACGATAACAATTCAGGAAGACGAAAAAGAGATTAACAAATACGGAGTACTACAAAGGCTGAAAGTATTGCATATCTCAACTCAGGTTACAAATTACGACAGCCTGGTTTAGTCTTGTACCAGACCGAGATAACACAGCCGAGCTTTGCTACATAGGACGAGATCCATCAGACAATGGTTACCGAGTACATTCAAAAGTCTATGTATAATGTCATATACATAGTAATCGACTAATGACCCTATCGAAACTGACATATATGTAGTAGTCCTACAGTTATCATCTACCAAATCAGGACGAGTTATTATAAATACCTAGTTGTTTCATTGAAGGTTGTCGGCTCGTTGAAATTACAGCACGCCCAGTGTGCTTGGTGTAAACTTGATGAACTTCCTCAAATGGCAGCACAGACGTGTTCACGAAACGAGATTCAGAGATGCTAACGGCAGTATACAAACCGATACTCTTTGGTTTCAAAATCTGCATCACTTCGTGTCTAGGAAGTATCGTCTTCTCCAAGCTCCAAGTCAACGACATACTACAGGACGCCACATACGCAGGCTCGAGTGGGGGCAAGTTCATCAGGAAATGCAATTTCTTCTTGAAGTTTTCATCCGACAACGTGAAGCAATTCACATTGGTCATCATTAGTGTCTCAAAATCACTTTGGGTCCACCCAAAGTTCTTAAACTCTCAAAATTTCGACTTGATATTCTCCTCGCTAAATCAAAAATGTAGACCCATACAGGAACATGGTCGAACCCAGGGTACTTCCTATTTTTTTCTCGACCTTAATCATGTTATCCTTGAATGTGACAGGATCTGGTGTTTCGTAATCAACTCAATGGGGACTCCATAACTCGTCCCCGACACTATTTTCCTGATGTGGGCATCATTGAAACCGTGATTTTTCTGATGTGGGCATCATTGAAACCGTGATTTTTCTGATGTGGGCAACATTAAAACCGTGATTTTTCTGATGTGGGCATCATTGAAACCGTGATTTTTCTGATGTGGGCATCATTAAAACCGTGATTTTTGGGTAAATTGGTTATGGAGTGCATTTTTGGGAAAGACAAAGAATTAAGTTATCCAGTCATTCTAGGGTTATTGATTCACAGCATGCCCACTATGCTTGGCGTAAACTTCATGAACTTCCTCAAACGGCAGCGCATCATGTCTAGGAAGTATCATGTTGGTGAGGACACAGCATGCCCACTATGCTTTCAAAATCTGCAACACGTCGTGTCTAGGAAGTATCGTCTTCGCCAAGCTGCAAGTCAAAAAACTTAACACGGGGCACCACATAACCAGGCTCGAGTCGGAACACGTTCATCAGAAAACCCAACTTCTTCTTAAAGTTTTCATCGACACCATCAGTGCCTCAACATCACTTTGGGTCCACCCAAAGCTCTTTGAGTCCATCCAAAGCTCTTTGAGTCCACCCAAAGCTCTTAAACACTCAACATTTCGACTTGATGGTCTCCTCGGTAAAAACCGAAAAAATATGGACCCCATAAAGAACATGTTCCAACACGGGCTAATTCCTTTTTTTTCACAACCTTAATCACGATATCCTTAAATTTCACAGGATTTGGCGTAAACGTCACCAGATCCATACGGAGGTGTTTCGTCAATTCAACGAGGCCTCCATAACTCGTCAACAAATCAACATTAAGCGACAAATTGTTAATCAAGTCGACGAAACGACTATAAGTCAACTTCTTAACAATAATAACAGCATCATCAACATCCAAAATTAGAGGATTCATACTAACAAACCCTAATCAAATCAAACCCCAGAAAAAACCTAAATTAATTAAAAACCCTAATTTAAATTAAACGATTGTATCCGCCTCACAAGTTAACAATCGAGAGGTAACCGTGATTTTTTGAACAAATCATCAACAGAAACAATATTTCTGGGTATATTGGAGTGATTTACCTTGCGATATTGAGAGAGTTTTTGGTGGATGTTGTGGGTGGATTTTCATGGGAAAATCCCAGATCATTCACCAAGTACTCTACAAAATCATCAGCCGAAAGACGACGAAAACGATGAAGACGAAGACGGCGGCGGAGAAGTAGAGTAGAAAAAAATTGGGAGAAATTGTGTGGAGGAATGAAGAGAATCAAGAGATAAGTAGTTGAGTTGATAAGGGTGAACCCTACCTAACAAATGGGTCAACTTGATTGGTTGGTTTTGGATGGGGCCAATTTGGGTTGGGTTATTTTCGAGTTTACTAAGTTTGGGTCGGGTCGATCATTTTTGGGTTACCTAATGTCGATTAAGTAATGGATAATAATCTGTTTGTTGTAATTAACATTTGGGTTTAGTTATTATAGTTGGTCGGGTCAATTCAGGTTTGGGTCTTGACTTCAGCTGTGTGATTGGGTCTGCGTCGGGTTGGGTCTGCGTCGGGTTATTCAGGTCAGGTGAATTTTGTCAAGTCTAGTTATGAGAGAATTTTCAATCTAATGGTCTAAGTTAAGTATTTTAAGGTAATTTTAAGGGCTTCCCACCTTTCTATTGTCAAAGTTTTCAAAACACTCATCTTATATAACTCCACTTTCTTTCAAAAGAAAAAGGATTAATTGTCAAACACTAACCTTAAAAAAAACGTATTTTGTCAAACATCACCTAAGTTGTCAATTACCACCTTAAAAAATAATTTTGTCATAGATAATAATCTGTTTGTTGCAATTAAGATTTAGGTTGAGTTATTATAGTTGCTCGGGTCAATTCGAGTTTTGGTCAAGTTTGGGTCTTGACTTCAGCTGTGTGACTGGGTCTGAGTCGGGTTATTTAGGTAAGGTGAATTTTATCAGGTCTAGTTATAACTAATTATGAGAGAATTTTCAATCTAATGGTCTAAATTAGATATTTTAAGGTAATTTTAAGGGCTTCCCGCCTTTCTATTATCAAAGTTTTCACAACACTCATCTTATATAACTCTACTTTCTCTCAAAAGAAAAAATTCATTTTTTCACAACTCCCACGTTTTTGTAAGTCTAAACATTCAAAAAATTGAAGCGACATTAGATAATTTGATTTGATTGACGGGATAGATGACAAACGAATAATGATTGTATCTAATAGATGAAGTCGAGGACACGATTGTCGGTTGAAACACATTCCGGTGTTTTATGATGGCAGCAACAAAGGGAAGAGAAGCGGCAACAAGGAGCGTCAGTACTCAATAGGGAGGCGAAGGTGGGAGAGGCCAGAGGCGGCAGTGACGGTGATCTTGACAGAGAAATAGAAAAAAAATATCACGAATTAAAATTGTGATTTGAAATGAATTAAGTGCAAAACAATAAATTTTATTATGTTTGAATAAATTATTGATACGAAAATGACAACAACAAGTGAGGAAGACAAAAATGAGATAAACGAATACCAACAAGGTTGAAACTTGAAAGTGTTGCATGTCTCGCCTCAAATTACAAATTAAGGCAATGTAGATACACTAAACCGCGTTATAATCGCAAAGCAACCGAGATAACACAGACTAGCTTCGTTACAGAGGACAAGTTCCCGTAAGTAATTTCGCCTAGAGAAAGACAGGCAAGCGAGATTTTTCCATCAGACAATGGGTACCGAGTACATCAAAAGTCCGTGTCTTTTTCCAACATTCTTTCACTGAAATCTTATGGAGTACTTCGTAGGCAAAAAGCTAAGTCAGCCAGTCATTCACCAAACATAGTAATGGGAGTAAGCTTACCGAAACTAAACTAAACAAAGTAATCCTCCGGTTATCATCTACCAATTCTGGACAAGCTACAATAAATACCTAGTCGTTTTATTGAAGGTCGTCTACTCGTTCTTGGATGATTGAATTCAAGTAACTTACGTAGTCCTCAGTAAAACCTTGTTCACCATATTTCAGCTTCAACATAGTCTCCAAAAGAGCGTAAGTAGGCGCCACTAAAGCGTGGACAGTCGGGATTTAGCATGGAACTGGCGACATGGAATCGTAGTCCAACAAATTGGCCTTCAAAGTTTCAAGTTTTCGGAAGCTTTCTCCAGTTACCTACACATTTTTTACCATAGCAATTGGATAAAGAATATTGAAAATAAACAAAATAAAGTAGTCCTGTCATCATCTACGAAATCATGACAAGTTACAATAATACCTAGTCATTTCATTGATCGTCGTCTGCTTGTTGGGTCGTCGAATTCACAGCGCGCCCAGTGTGCTTGGCGTACACTTCATGAACTTCCTCAAACGGCAGCACAAACGTGTTCACGAAACGAGATTCAGACATACCAACAACATTATGGACACTGACTCTCTTTCGCAGTAATCCTTTTGCTTTCAAAATCAGCATCACTTCGTGTCTAGGCAGTATCCTCTTCTCCAAGCTGCAAGTCAACAACATAGTACGGGGCGCCACGTAAGCAGGCTTGAGTCCTAACACGTTTATCAGGAAATCCAATTTCTTCCTAATATTTTCATCTGACAACGTCAAGCAATTCACATTTCTCGTCATCAGCGTCTCAACATCACCTTGGGTCCACCCAAAGCTCTTAAACACTTGAAATTTCAACTCAATATTCTCCTCGCTAAATCCCGAAAAAATGCAGACCCCATACATGAACATGGGCGAAGACGGGGTAACTCCTATTTTCTTCTCGACCCCAATCACGATATCCTTAAATTTGACAGGATCTACTGTAAAAGTTGTCGGTTGCTTGATCAAGTGTTTCGTAATCAACTCAACGGGGACTCCATAACTCGTCAAAAATTCAACATTCGGCGACAAATTCTCAATCAAGTAAACAAAGCGACTATAAGGCAATTTCTTAACAACAACAAGAGCATCGTCGACATCCAAAAATTGCCTCAACACTTGAATTGCAGGCAAAATTACAGATTCAACCTTACGAGTCAAAATGTGAGGATTTTTAGTAACTAACTTAATCAAGTCAAACCCAGAAAATCCATGATCAATTAGAAACCCTAATTTAGGTTTAATGGTTTCATCAGCCCTAAAAGTTAACAATAGAGGGGCATCAGACACAATTTTTATGATGTGGGCATCATCGAAACCGTGTTCTTTGAATAAATTGACAACAGAAACAGCATTTCTGGGTAAATTGGAGTAATTTACCTTCTGAAATCGAGAGAGTTTGGTGGATGTTGTGACTGCTTTTTGATGGGAAAAACCCAGAGAATTAACCAAGTATTCTACAAAATCATTAGCCGCAGACGACGACAACGATGAAGACGACGAAGAAGAAGAAGAGTAGAAGAAAAATTGGGAGAAATTATGGACAACATTGAAGGAATAAGTAGTAGAGTTGATGAATCTTCCATAAACCCTCTGCATTTTATTTATTTATTTTTTTTTTTTTTTTTTGGGATGGAAAAAAACTCTGCTTGTTTGAACCGCCAAGAGCCTAAGAGTACTATAGTAGACGGGGCCGGACTTGTCCGGTCTGGGCCGGGCTTAGAATTCGGGCCCGGAATTAGTTTCTCGGAATGGCGGTTGGGGTCGGGCATATAAAATAAGGCCTAAATCTGATCCATTGGTCAAGAACTAGAAGGGTCCCAACGGGCCAGCCCTCTAAAATCATAATATGCGCATGGCTTGTTACTTAGGCGGCTTGGTTAGGGGCCTAGGGCCTTAGAGGGCCGTGGCGAGCCAAGCAAATCTCGGCTCATATGGCGGGTTGGATTGAATCGGGCTGAATCAGTCCGGCCCACACAATTAAGCATGGGTAGGCGTCATCCACTTCGAACCACTACACACTCATCCATAGTATGGGTTCGACACTTCGACTGATAGGTACGTCAAAATTATCTACAAATATGACTCATAAACACATACGAGTACTGAATACGACACATCAAGAAGTCATATTTATAAGTTACTGGGCAACTTCTCATATCATCAACTGAAATTTTAGCTAATAATCTGTTGTTGTCATTTGCGTCTTTTTTACAGTGTCTTATTTGTAATTTTATTACAAGGGCTTTTGTTATAATAAATGCCCTAACTTTGTAATCTTACCGTTTTTACTTAATGGCAAAAAAAAAAAAAAAAAAATAAAAATAAATAAATAAAAATACAACCTCATTTGTTGATTTATCTATGTCACTTGTTTAGTACTCCCTCTGTGCCACAATGTTAGTCCCGCTTTGACTTTACGTGGTCTCCAACGCGCCTCTTCAACCATATTTTTCATCGCTTATATGAAAAAAAATTTCCATTGAAAATAAAATATTATGAAATTTAATAACGAATATAAATATCTTATTATCGTATAACAATTTTGTGTAGATTTTATATTATAGACAGTCAAAGTTTCAAAAAGGTAAATGAGAGTAATATTGTGGAACGGAGGGAATACAACCATTGTGGAGGATTCAACAAAATCACATCTTATAACTATACAATAATGAACGAAAAAATATTCTTTCTTTTGTGATGTTTAAAACAACATAATGTGCGATGTTAATTTGTGTTGAAACTGTTTGTTTATGTAAAATAATACGGAGTAATACACTATTGGTATTGGGCATTTCACTTAAAATTATTGCATAGTAAAAAATTTCTTAATTATCTACTCCGTAGTTTTTACATATATACCCGTAACTAGTATAATACCCGTGCACAAATGCACGGGATGTATAAAAATAAGTTAATAGTTAATTGATAAATTTGGTAATTAAATTAAATATTAAATTAAAATAAGAATAATAATAATAATAATAATAATAATATAAATACAGCCTAAATAAACATGTATTTTCAGACCCAAAATACAACAAATTGTATTTTACCCGTCCATGTATTTATTGAACATGTAACCCGCGTATATGACTTGTTTAACGTAGTTAAGTATTATGAAAATATTTAAATCATTCAACTCGTATTTGTCTTCTAATTAACCCGTTTAATAGGTTTGAAAGTTTCAATTTTGATTTTTCTTAATTAACTATCAAAGTTTAGATGATGGAAACGTTGAAAATTGTAACCAAAAAAATTAGAATAGTGGAACATTTAAATTTTTTTATACAAACAGAGTTATAATTTTTTTTAAAAATATATCATAATTTGGTGAAAACCGATCAAAGTATCACAATACATTGTCTTAAAATTCATCATTTATAATAATATGGTAAAGCGCGCTTAAAATGTTATACTGAAAACATATTAAATAAAAATGGTTAGTTTAAGAGATAAAAAATATCGTAATTGATTTTTCATATACGGATTTTACTCAAGTTATATACTTTTTTCATTATTTTTTCCCATCATACCCTTTTTACTCAAAGAATATACAAAATACTCTCTTTTTTTTCTAACAAATTTGAAAACAAATTCATTCAAATTTCTAACTTTTCACATGTAATAATCCGTATCAAATCTGTCGAGGGACGAGAACGGGGATGGTATGATGTGATAGCTCTGCCTGCAAATGAAATGAAATGGACGTTTAAGGAGGGTGAAGGGAGTGTATGATAGGAACCAACTTTCTCGTTATACGCTCGTATGCAAAGGGGATTGTACTCCGTATGTTGCAGTTCTTTCTACCCAAGGCCAACTTCAGTTCTTTCTACCTAAGGCCATAATCCCCTATTTAAAAACCCTAATAATAAATTATAATTAAATTTATTAAAAATTAATAAAAATTCATAATCTAAACACAAAATTAAAATTATAAGATCCTTATTACTCCATTAAATTTATTATTGGAGTTTATGATTGAAAAGTTAAAAACTTGAATGAATTTGATTAAAGATTTGTTTGAAAATTAAAAAGAGAGAATTTTGTATATTCTTGGAGTAAAAAAGGGTAGGGTGGGAAAAATAATGAAAAAAAGTATATAACTTGAGTAAAATCCGTATATGAAAAATTAATACCCAAATATATATACTACGTATTACTCAGATGATATTTACTTACTTATATGACATAATTTCAAAAAGGAAATAAAATAAAATAAAACAAAACAAAAGGGATAAAAATAAAATAAAATAAAATAAAAGGGATAAAAATATGTAAAAGTTGGAGGGAAAATTGGAGGGAAAATTGGTGTAGGATGGTTTTTGTTATATATAATTAATTAATATAGATTTACCTGTAATATAGGAGTAATTAGCGAACAATATAATAATTATATATATATAATATTAACATTAGGGCTAAGTGTGCAGAGTCAAGGGGACAATACCACCTGACTGCACCTGATGGGCACGACAAAGGTTAGATAGGTCCCAATAATTATTTCTAAATTAAAGTTATTAGTGTATTCATCATGTACATCCAACCCTAATTTTAGGGTTCTTTATTTCATAATACCCCTCATAAGTCATAAAGTCATAATACTTCGTATAAACGTTCAGCGAAATAATCCATTCGTTTCAGTGAATTGTTGAGGGACTTTGAGAAAAACGTAAATAAATGATTAAGACAGATGGAATATATAATAACGAGTTTTCGATTTCATGAAATCCAAAAATCCATTTTTAGCCGAAACAGTGTCACAACTCACAAATATATAATGTTATCGTGAGATAGTTTCACATGAGATCTACCGCTGTCTTAGAACCTAGTATTTTCTAGTGTTCATATACTCCAATAATTATTTATGTTTGACTGATTTATTATTTATTTATTTACTTTTGTTAAAAGTAGATATTTAGATGGATTATTAGAGGCCTTTGACAATATTTTGAGTAAGAGAGTAACAAATAGATGGAAGAAGAGTGAAATTTAGCAAAATTGATCCTCTCCATTTATTTTCTCTCCATTTCCTCTCACAAATCATTATTATATTATATATTTTTATCTTTTTTATTTACCTTTTTATTTTTCCATAAATCTACAACCGTCCGATTACGCCTAGATTTAATCCAAACCGTTAATGAGTAATGGACCTCCATTTCTTTTTGAGAAATGGAGAGGATCCTTACTCGAAATTTAGATACATTGAACCACGATAATTTATTTATGGGAGACATTATTATCAAAATTGAATGTTGACTAAATTAAAGACGTATGTGCATGTTTTTGCTTATATACCATGATTTTATTGAATGATGTTTTGTTTTGGATTAGATCTTGACCATGTTACATCATTCACTTTGTCTTCCTTCGTTCACTTTTTAGCTAAATAAACCAAATATATAATTATAGTCTAAATAATGTCTAATTTAAGATTATACCCCGTATAATGTTTATATTGGATATATTTATGTTATTACTACAAAAATAAGAATTATATTCCATATTTAATATAGAAACAATAGTTGTCAAAAGCTGACCAAATGACCCATGGCATTCAACCTATACAACCTGAAACTTTACCTGATGGAATCCGAAAATTGAGTAAACCGGAATCAACCCAACATAAATTCGATTGGAACTGACTTGAGTGAACCCTTAACAACATATTAACTCAACATGATAGATGATTTAAATTACAATTATCGAGGTGAGTCATTCTGATAGTCCAAATGAATATATTAAGGATCTTTTAAACCATTTTAAATCAATCATATACTCCTATTATTGTCATTACTAATATTTAAAAGTTTAAACTAATAGTTTCTACTACTAATCCAACTGATATATATGGTTCCAGACCAACTCCGAGTGTCATCAGATTCAGATGAGATAAATTTGGTAACTTTATAATTCTTTAGTATCATAAATCTATGGACTAACCATGCAATTAGTCCAGATACTCTTTCCATTCCAATGAGATGATCCTATAGGAGTTTTGAACAAATTTTAGTTAAGTTGACCCCATATTGAAGGATAAAGTTTGGTATTTTAGTAAATGTGTACTCGTATATATTTACAGGGGTAAAAATGTACGGAGTAATAATTTTCATCATTAAGCTTCCCATGTATTAAAATGATACTCCCTCCGTTTCAGTGAATTGTTTACAGTTTGACTTTTTTGTGAGGGGAAAAAAGTCAAACTGTAAACAAATGACTGAGACAGAGGGAGTACTAAATGAATGAAATTGTCGGGAAAAAAAAGTGGGACTAAATTGATTTCATTCTTTAACTTTTGAATTATTCAACTGTCGTGATTTCATCTCAATTATTATAAATTGATTTGACCAATATAACTACTCCGTATATAAAAATTTGAAAAATTTAGTAGGAATGCAACATTAAATTTTAAGATTAAATGGAGTATTATGATGTAATTAACCCCCACAAATCCACAATTAGTCAAGTGGTTCACTCCTTTTATCTTTTGGCATGCAACTTGTTACTCTATGATTTCAATTTTCAAGTCTCACTACATATAGACTTATAGAGTAGTATTCTCTTCACCATCATGCTCACATGGCATCTTACAATAAGTACTTATAGTATTAATTAAGTTATTAATTATTGGGTTTTTAAAATTGCACTGCATCTTATTGGGTTTTCATTTATCTGCACAGTATATCGTATTCTCAACTGCACTGAGTTCTTTAATTACTCCCAATTGTACCCAGAGTTTGTTTAATTTACCCAAAATCATACGAAATCATACCAAATTGAGCGAGAGGAAGGAAAAAGCGCAAAAGTTCAACGATAAAGATGTTGAACGACGATAAGCTGCAAAAGTTCAATAACAAAAGGAAGGAGATGAAGATAACAGAGGAAGAAAGGTGAAAGGGTTTCAAAGGGTTTTAAAAAAATTGAATCAAAAGAAAGAAATGATGGTTAATAAATTGACTCAACTTCTAATTTACAACTAATCCTTCCACGTAGGCAAATTAGGCGCTCCACGTATGCAAATTAAGCATCCTAATTGGCATTTAACGGTGATAATTGACGGCTTAAGCATAATTAGTTATGGTTGGGAGTAATTAAGAAACTCGGGGGTACGGTTGGGAATACGATATCTGTGAGTGCAGTTGAAAAACCCGATAATGCGAATGCAGTTGGGAAAAACCCTTAATTATTCAATAATCCACTTTTTATATTGCTCTCCAAATTTCATTTGAAACTTCCTAGAAATGTGTTAACTTTTTCTTGCAGATCTGTGCACTCTAACCAAAGACTTTCACCACTCTCAAAACACTTGTACACGACTTTCAAAGACGGTACAAAAAGAGACTGTTCGTAGCAGTACTCCAATTCAATAGACTCACAAACACTATCAAAACAGTTACACCCGAGTTTCAGACACGGTGAAAAAAAGAGACTGTTTGTAGCA
Organism: Dianthus caryophyllus; assembly: GCA_023091065.1. Lineage (NCBI taxonomy): Eukaryota > Viridiplantae > Streptophyta > Magnoliopsida > Caryophyllales > Caryophyllaceae > Dianthus > Dianthus caryophyllus. Next base: position 1,952,554 of record CM041526.1, on the reverse strand, counting down.
TTACTGCAGCTGAATTGATAGTAGAAAGTCCAAAAGAGAGGCTCATTCTTTGGTCATACACTACTCATACACACTACTAACAAACCTGCAGAAGAAATGCTGTATTATTTTTATATATTTGGTCAACCCTTAAGAAGATTACAACAACCCAAGAACAAGTTGATGATTGTTGAAGCAAAGAGTTTAAAAAGCTGACCAAAACAACCCATCAAAAAATTACATTACTCTTTTAAAAATTTCCAATATAATTTTGATAGAAAATTCACTCAAAACAATTGTTTTAGGAAGCAGTAAAAAAGAATGACAGGGTATGAAACAGGAGCATATCTGCAGCAACTGTCACAGGCAGAAACCGCAACGTCGTCGTCACAGGAGTTGGAGAAGTCGTCTGATGCGGCAGCAGGAGGAGGAGGAGGAGGAGGAGGGAGCAGTTCGACGAGACGGCCTCGAGGACGGCCTGCAGGATCGAAGAATAAGCCGAAACCTCCCATAGTAGTCACCAGAGACAGTCCCAATACACTTAGATCTCACATGCTTGAAATTTCATCTGGTGCAGACATTATGGAATCATTGCTTATGTATGCTCGACAACGTGGTCGTGGCGTCAGTGTCGTAAGTGGAAATGGGAATGTCGTTGACGTTACAATAAAGCAGCCTTCTGATGGTGCTGGTGTTGGTGCTGGTGTTGCGAGTTTAAGGGGGCGATTTGAGATACTGTCGTTGACGGGGACTATACTGCCCCCGCCTGCGCCTCCTGGTGCAGGCGGGTTGTCGATTTTTTTGTCGGGCGGGCAGGGGCAGGTTGTTGGGGGTGCTGTTGTGGGCCCGTTGATCGCTTCTGGACCTGTTCTGCTTATGGCAGCCTCGTTTTCGAATGCTGTTTTCGAGAGACTGCCGTTAGAGCAAGAGGATCAGGAGGTTGTTCAGCAAATGCATGTTTCCGCTGGTGAAGGTCCGTCTGGTGGCGGTTCAAGTTACGATTATCCGTTCCCTGGTGGTGGTGGCGGAGACCACGGTCACTTGGGATGGGGCGGCGGTGGGGGTGGTGGTGATGTTCCACGCCCACCGTTTTAACTGCGACTACAGATGATAATTGAAACATCAAATCGCTCGACATATGAAGTTTACCACAGACTGCGTATTGGGGCGGTGTCAGCGGCGTTTATGTGCCTCGACTGTCAATCCCGAGATCAAATTTCAAATTAACTTATATGATTGTGAATTCTTCGACTGTCTATCCCGAGATCGTATCTCAAACAGGCTTATGATTCTGAGAATTCTGATCAGAAACAACCAGGTTTTACAGCTCAACAAATTTCATAAGGGTCTCTCATTGTTTGATTTGTTACTCACCTTCATTTCTAATTGACTCTTTTAATTTTATTTAATTTTCATTTTTAGTCTCTTTGATTCAATGTACTTATGCCTCCAAAATCCAAATATGCTGTGTATGTATGTAATGCGTTTGATGTCTGCGTTAACTTTTGCATTTACAAGTTCGGTTTTCAGTAAGTCGTTGTACAACTGAACGGAAAAAGTTGTCGTCTTGAAAAGTGTACGGAGTACTATTTATGAACGATCTTGTTCGCAGTATCAAGCTTACAGTAAACGGTTTCCAGTCACTCATCGGACAAAATTATGACCAAAATTTCGAAATCTGAGCAACTGTAAAAGGTTCCATCTAATCAACTATCGAATGAGTAAGACGCCGTGTAATCCGTTAGCAGATATCGTTCGACCTTAACATCTGATCGAATGTGTATCAGTATTTGTAGGATCTAATAATGTAGCATCAAATTCAAGTTAGATATGGATGTTGGAAAAAAAAAAAAAAATCTCGAGTCGTATCTATTTGGTCATCAGCCAGTTATGCAACCTGTCGCGCAGGCCCCATTTCTCTATACTGTGGACAGAACTTTCGACTCATTTTATGCAGAAACTCATTTACCATTTGAAATTTATTCATCATTCGTAGAAACCAAAATACACAAGCGAGAAAAATAAAAGAAAATAACGACAGTAAAAATTAACAGTAAGAATCTGTGTAAAATTTAAAAGGACGAAACCCAGTCGATAATGTCATCGAGGTTCTTATCAGAACTACCACCTTCTTCCAAAGCCTCCTTTGACAAAACCTTCCACCTTGCTGCGTTTGCCTTAATCTCCTCAGCTTTTGGACCGGTACTCAACTCCTCCAAGCAACGTACGATCTCTTCTCGAGTAACCATACCGTCTTCGTTCCTCTTGACAGTAATTCCAGCCCCCCAAACCTGCTCGACAAAGTGGGCGTCAACAGGCTGGTCCAAAAACTGTGGGACCGACAGCATTGGAACTCCGAAGCTCATTGCTTCAGTGATGGAGTTATAACCACAGTGGGTCACGAAACAGCCGATGGATTCATGGGCGAGGACGTCAAGTTGAGGGCACCACGACAGAACTAAGCCTTTTTCCGAGGTTTGTTCGATGAAATCTGCGGGAAGTTTCTTCTGTTCAGTTTCCCTGACTGCCCACAGAAAACTGTTGGGTTGGCTCTTTAGGGCCTCAGCTATTTCGGCCATCTGCTCGTTGCTGTAGTGGACGCTGCTTCCGAATGCTATGTAGATGACAGAGCGAGATGGTTTGGTGGCCAGCCACTTCAAGCAGGTGTCGTTCTCGAGGTTGAAGGCGTGGAAACCGTAGTCCACATCGTCTGGGATTCGTTTGTCGATGTATGAAGATGGAAGCGTTGGTCCAATTGTCTTAACATTGAATATCTTCGACATCCATTGCAAAACCTGTATAATAAAAAATGTCATCAAATATTCAAATCCACCAAGTACAGTTCAATTCAATTCCGTTCAGTTCAAAGTTTCAAACCCACCGACTACAGTTCAATTTTTAAAAACGTAAAGAAATGAATGAAACGTAGTGATACTCGTAAGAGTAAAATATACCTCCCCAGGTTCGACGAGCTTATCAAACTGATTGAAAAGCAGAAGATCAGCTTTGTCAAGGTTAATGCACTGCCTCAACACAAACAACACAAAGGGGCTATACTCCTTTCCATTCTTGGGCACAACCGCCTCAGGAAACTTCAACCCAAAAACATTAGGCACGTTGCGCTGTATCAACTCCAAAGGCGGAAACGAAGGCGGCAAACCCACCTCCATCTCCTTCCCTTGGGTCTCATTATACAAACAATAGTACGTAGCAACCGTGGCACACGACTGCGGATAAAACGCCGCCCCTTTCACTCCATGCTCATGGGCAAGATCAAGCGCCCACGGCAAATTCCCGTCGTAAACCAAAAGAACCTTATTGTTCGCCTGCTCCTTCTTGAGGAGGAGAAGCTTGGCCAGGTTCGAGGTAGCAGACGCCTCGAACCTAGCCATACGGTCCATGAACCTAACCGTAGACTCATCAGAGTCGTCATAGATAGATTCTAAAGTAATAGACGAGCTCCACGCATTCTCAACCTTAGACTTCATCTTAGTCGTAGTCGAGAGAGTCGTCGCAATTGTTACGTTGACGTGTTTCCACGCGAGACGTTTAGCGAATTGGAGCATCGTGTTCATGTGGCCTTGACCATGGTATGGAAACACTATTATCTCTATCTTCTTCTTTTCATCTGCCATTTTTTGTTGTGTGATTATCTCTATCTTCTTCTTTTCATCTGCCATTTTTTGTTGTGTGATTATGGTGTTGTTTAGTTGAAGTTGTGAAAGTGTTGACTGCAAAGCAGTGAATATAAGTAAAGAAGTTGCACGAGTTATGCGTGGGATGATGTTTTTGGAAAGAACTTTATTATGTGGTGTTTGTGGTACCCGCGAGTTCAACGAGGGAGAGATCTAAACATCAAACTTACAATTATTTAAACATAATTTGGATTTTGTGTGTTTGTTTGACCACATGTTACGACTGAAATGTGCCGACTTTAACGCTTTAAATGACCACTTCAGCGGTTCAAGATGGGCGTCTGAAAACCTCGAAAAGTGATCACCTTAAGTGCTAAACTAGTCAATTGAAATTTCAATATAATCACATTTTAGTCACAGGTCGACGCACATGTTAGACGGTCTCACACTGAACTTACTCTAGTCTGATTATGGTGGGACACAGGAACTCTAAATGCCAAATTTATTATGGACTGCACCTCTGGATCACTGGACCGATTCAACAGCTCGCTAGTGACTCGATTTTCGGACAGTTGTATTAATTTCCTTTGCTTATTTATATGTACAATATACTGATGTATGGAATATAATGATAAAGATAATACATAAATTTACATATATCTCAAAATTGCAGAGTTTTTAAATTCTATATATATAAAATAAAAAAAGCCTCTAGCATCTCCTAACCATATAACTAGCATTCCGGTGTCGTTGCTAATCCTTAAGAAGTGCGAACTAAACTAACCCTTTAGTTACAAATGCAGAGACGGGGAGAAGTCGAACCTCTAGTCGCTCCAGTTATCCTCGTCTTTCACAGAGCCTTTTCCTATGATGCGCCTCTCATCCTGCCATCGTAAAATGAATTAACCTCGGTAGAGTAATCATAGCAATCTGTGGGCGGAAAGCCCATTCTTACTCAAAGATATAACGGATTTGAAAGCCACCGTGATGATATATCGGGTGTTATCATGGTCAAAAATAAAATTCCGAGCAAATGGCCATGAACCGTAATGATCCAAAATGGACCATTAAGGACTGTTATGGGACGATATTAGCGTGTTATGGGATGAGGTAAACGATATTTCAAAATAACTTCCAAATTAATCTATGACCACGATAAATTGATAACCGTATATTAGGTCGAGACAAGTGGGCCAAGTAGGATTTGTTATACCACGATCAATAACGCGACCAAGACCGCAACTGAGATTAAAAACTCTGACAATGGTCAACCGCTCGAAGGGTGTCAAATTAGCCCAGCCTTGCCCATGTGTTTAAAAGCCAAAACAAATTTGTTCCACATCACCATAACGAAAATTCCTTTAAAATTATCATATAATGACTCACTTGACACGTACTTAAGTTCGGTGAAGAGGGACTTATTTTTCTCAATTCCACCACATCAAAAAGGCGGAAACAGTGAATGTCGAGACTCCATCACAACGAATGTCGGAAAAAACTAAATTACATTATTACCAGTTCGTCGGGACTTGATTTGGTCGGTGACCAGACAAGAATCTGCCTATCATTACCACCTGTGTACAATTCCTGGCAATAACACAAGCGAGCGAGTAAGGGTCCGAATTCTAATACTAGAAGAGAACGAACAATAGAAATAACGAACTAATAAAATTCACGTCATCACATGTCCATAAATCCACAAAATAGTTATACCAGCAAACCCAAAGCAGGACTAATCAAAAGTGACTGAAATCGCTTAAACAAGCAAAATAAATATCATTTTACCGTATCTTCCGCAGTAGTTATGCAAACATAACCAAAGCAAGAAATTAATAAGGCGTGTAAGCCTGTCTCATGTACGTTTTTGCAATTATAGTCATATACGGAGTGGTAAATGGTAATCAGCGAATCGTAACCTCAGGTTAAATTCAGAAGGAATCAAAACAATCTACAACCACAGAGAAGGCTTTGAACATAAGGTAGTGTACTTGTACTGCTATTTTTTCAGCTCAACTGCATCCCGATACCGTTACAAGGATACAAAAGAAACAAATTCTACAAATTGAGACAGCTTCACTGCACCGAATATCAATGGCATACCTGATCTTGCGCAGCAAAGCAGCAACAATTGACAGATTCATAGTGGCCACGAAATGTGTGAGCTGTCTGACCAGACCAAAGATCAAATGCCTGATGAGAGAAGGCGGTAGTGTAAGCTACGAAAGATTGCAAAACTCGGTGAAGAGATAGAAAGGTGCAGTAAAAACAACACTATACTTTAACAACAGTCATGCACGGGACAAAAACAAGTGACGAGTCTTGTGCAACAGCCAACTGTATCCCTTTACTGTTTTGCAAGCGTACAGTTTCAAAATTGACGAGAGTGTTGCAACCAGATTCAATATCCCACAATCTTAATCTAGAATCTGAACCTGCAATGTCAGACATACAGAAAAGAGTCACGTAATTAATTTGCATGTTTGTATACGAGTGTCGAGTGGGTATATCTAGATGATGGTATGTCTAAAAAATAGGACGAGCACATGGAGTAAAAGCTAAGTTTATTATAGATGGTAGGTCTAAATGCAAGCTACATCATACAATCGACATTACCCTGTTTATAAACATATATCTTCTAAATGTACGTGAATATTACACCAAAAATATATGAAATAAATAACCTGCACTCAGAAGATACATCCCATCTTCAGTTGTTTTTAATCCCGTTACAGCTCCATAATGAGCGGTTGCTCGATCTTTGCTAGATACCATTCCAGGATGGAGCCTTTGCTTCAATGAACCCTTGACATGGGGAACCATTCTGGGAATAGTCGAAAGCTTATTCCCATTGTCTGATACAAGTTTTTTCTGCTGTCCCTTACACTTTGACGATGAACTCTTCCCAGTTTCCCTAAACATAGCCCCCTAGAGACACAAAAAGGAATACAATAGTACTCCATTGTTACCAAACAGAAAGAACAAAAAATGATTGACGATTAACCATGACATTGCACACTAAAACTGTTTGACGATCTCATAAACGAATGGCACATTGGCTACTGTCAGTTTCGTAAGAAAACGCCAACTCACTGTGACCCTAACTCTTGTGTTATTCCGGCGTTGGTCATTTTCAGGTATAAGATCAAAACAAAACAAACTAAACCAAGCAGTTCTCAGTAAGTGTTTCAAACCTACTCAGTTCTTGACACTTTTACTTGCAATTTATTCAACAAGTTGTTTACAAATCTAATTCTATAAATATACTCCGTAGGTTCATATTTCAATTTTTAACACTGCGCTTATATTATCTTCACAAGGGAATCAATATTGATAATTGGATCTTCAACAGCTTGTAAATGTAAAAAAATTAAAAAATAAATAAACTACAGAGGTGAAACAGCAGCATGAAGATACATGAAAGGCACCTTATTTAATGTTGCACTCTGTACAAGTGGCGGCCGACTACCAAGTTGAGACTTAGACTGATCTAAAACGAGGAAACAACCAGCACGTCTGATATCCCAGAAACGTATTGCACCATCGCAGCCTCCAGTCATTAAAACCCACTCACTTGATGTGGACCACTCCACTGTCATTACACCATCTGGAATCAAAAGTGACAAATCTGAACAAGTTAATTAAAACAAATGACGCTCTCAATCGAACTACAAGCGGTCATATGTTCACCTAAAGGCTAAAGCGCTATTTTCTCTACAGGAGGTAAAGGTGTAGATAAGTCAGTGAGTAATGGCGTTGCTTTTCGCTATTAGCCCTTAATTTATCTTTGCACTTCTGCAGAGTGGGCAACGACACTGTCCAATATCAAACAATTTTCATATATCCGAAGATCAGAAACAAAAGAGTGACCAATCGATATCTTCACAAGTAAAAGAACGAAACTTTATAAGACATAGTAATTTAGAGTAGATATGTATCTTAAAAAATTATACTTCAGAATATAAATAAGTAAACAATCACAAATCCATCACACAATACATAGTACTATTTATATCAGCAGTTAGTTACTCAACACAGAAGATCAATAAGTTTGAACTTTAACAATTGCAACTAAGTATAAGCTACGAGAATTGTCTTCTGAAGGAGTTTTCAAACTATCCATCACACAAAATTTCCCGTGTAATAATTGAGCGAAACCATGCATTCTAAGATATTTATTATCCTCAACGTATCCAGTGAGTACCCTCTTAGAGGTTCCTATTCGATGATAAATTCAGAATATATATCATGACTTATAAAACATCATACCACGATGGCCAGACAAGGTATGAGCGAATGCTCCAGAAGCGATATCACAGAGACGAACTTGAACATCTTCAGTACCAGCAGCTATCAGCATATGAGTTGTCGCGATAGCAGACATGGCCGTCTTATAAACTTTCCCAGGCATCTTAAAGTTCATAACCACCTACAAAAATGGCTACTTTTCATCAGTGATTTTTCGTACCATACACGTAAACCCAAATCAAATTCCTCGTCAATGTTCACCTGAGTGGTGTTCGTATCCCAAGCATTGATGTGATGATCATACGATCCAGTAACAAAAAGTCCAGTATCAATCGGATACCAACAAGCAGATGAAATGGAATATTTATGACCCTGTTCATGTTGTTTATCGACGTGTAACAGGCAGTTGTGGCGTGCAACAACGCCTCGACAGTCGAAGTCCGAGGCACGTTGAACATCAAAAACAGCAACAGACGCATCAGACGCCACAGAAAGCAGATACCGTCCCTCCGTCAAATCAACCTGAGTTTCTGATCAAACAATTGTCACACCAACTGCTAAAATCAAAATTCGACTCGTTTTAACGAAAAACTCAAAACTCAGAAATTGGACAGGGACCTGCAGAGAGTTGACAGCACCACGGTGAGGCGACACAAACTCCTTGAAATTGGAGAGTTGAATCGACGAAATACGACGACGACGAACACGACGACAAAATGAATTAGGGTTTAGTCTCCCCTCTTCTCTACTTGCAAATTCTTTACACCACATTTCCAACGCATCTTCCACCTAAAATTTTCCCTAAAAGTTATCTGATTGCAATAAATTAAGCATTAAATTAGCAATTTCAGCTGAAGAACAATTGATTACACCAAAGATCGCAAAAAAGTTACTCCCTTTATCCCAATTTTATTTATGTTAACTTCATTCTTGATTTTCCCCAAATTAATTGTTCTCTTTCTATTCACAGCAACATCAATTTCAGCTGACGAACAATTGATTTCACCAAAGAACGCAAAAAAGTAACTCCCTTTTATCCCAATTTAACTGTCTTAATTTCATTATTGATTTTCCCTAAATTAATTGTTCTCTTGCTATTAACAGTGATGATTTTAAACATTAGACATTCTCAGAAATTAATCAAAGGATAATTGAAATCATAAAATTAGGGAATTTGGGGGAAGAATTACCAGAAGGAAAGGGATGAACCCTAATTGTTTGCTTGTCACTACTCCCTCTTCTAATGATTTTCCACAAATAAATTATGGAGTAATTTTTAGTTATATTACAACTTCCAAATAAAATAAAACTAGTTTAGATCCCGTGCATCAATGCACGGTAACTATAGATATTATTGTTTTTAACTAATAAAATTATACTAAGTAATAAATCAACTGAAATATAAGAAAATTGTTAATTTGTATAATATTCAAGTGTAAATTTAGTAGCCAACAAACATAAATTCTAAATACAAACATATATGAAATGCATATATTATAATAGAATGAAAAAAATAGAATGAAAAGTAAAAAAAATATTAAATTAGCAAATATTTAGTTTAGGATGAATATTTTTTTGAAAAATATAAAATAAATATTAAAGATACATAATAGAAATTAAAAATGAAAAATCGTGTGAACATGATTATTGAGTAATGATAATTATAGATAATGAATATAGACTTAATAATATATAATAGGGTGGATGATGTAAGCATGAAGTTTTGGCGGGAAAAAAACGCACAGAATCGCGACATGTGGCATTGATGATGTCAGCGATAACTGTGGTTTAGTATAATAAAGATAAACTTTTTAATGCTAGTCATTTATCAATTTATCAATAAACATTTCTCGAATCTTTTCAAATAAAGTCTGAATTTAGTTAAAATAAAATAAATTTAATGGACAGAAAGTAGTAGAAATAAATAAAACGGAAAAAAAAAAAGAGTTAATTGTTGAACTCAATCTAAAAACATCACAGTGAACACAAAATTATAGGAGTAATTAACAATTTTAACATGTATATAGCTTTATAATGATCAAAATTTAAGCACCACGTTATACACGTACAACGGTTTTATTTTAACATTTACGAAACAAGCGAAAGGAATCGAATTACTATTACGACTAGAGGTGTCCAAAGGTCGGGTCGGGTCGGGCCCGGGCCGGCCCTTTGTCCGAAATTGAAGCCCAGGCCCGCATTGGGTGGGGAGGGTCGGGCTCCAAAAATTGGGCCCTAGCCCGGCCCTTAGGCTTTAAAATTTAATTTATTTTTCTTTTTGTTTTTTTGGCAGGACCCGGGAGGGTCGGGCTCCAAACATTGAGCTTGGGCCTGACCCTTAAATTTTTGCGGGCCCGACCAAGCGTTGGAGGGCCGGGCCGTGAAGAGGCCCACCTCTAACTACGACCTAAGAATGGTTCAACCTGAGTTCACCAAGACCCAGAACGACTAAGGACACGAACAGCCTCGAGGCCTCGACTTAAGCTCTATACAACCCAATATGTTAATAACCCGACTCGAATTGACACGACTGATATTCAATCCAGCCCGATTGATCCGTTTACTGGTCTAAATTGAAGTAAGCAAAGAAGGGAAAGAAAGAAGGGAGAAGTAAAGCAAGGCCACAAACATAATACTCCACTACATGGCTTTGGTTATTCAGCAACATTCCATAGCTTCATCTTCATCATTTGTGTCAAAAATTGATAATCTTCATACAAAATTCAAATCAAAGAAGAAATCTTACTCAATCTCTCAACCCAAAGCTTCTTGGCAAGAGGTATGCTACTTCATTATACTGTATAGTAGAAATTGATTATGATTTTTTTTTTTTTTTTTTTTTTTTGGTTATAATGCGTAAGTATAAATATTATCGTTGCAAAATGTGACTCGAAAAAGCGTGTGTGCCCATGATATTATTATGTGATAAAAAGTTGGCAGGAGTGTTGGTGTTATCAGCAATACCATTTACTGGTGTTAAAGCCATAGCCAACAGTCCACTTGGTGAAAGGCTTCAGAAACGTCTGCAGTCTCAGAAATCGGCTGCTCTTCGACTTTCCGCTGACCGTCTTAAGTTGTCTGATCTCGCCCGTGATCAAAGGTGTTATGAATTCCCTCTCATTCACTGGAATTGTAACATAGTTTAGGAAAAGCCGCTCCTTTAGGCTGCGTTTGGGAACTTGGAATTCATTTGAAATTCTTGAATTCAAATGTGAAATTTGAAATGTTGCATTTCAATTCCAATTCCAATTCCATAGTGATGTTTGGTGGCGCATGGAATTGGAATTGGAATTGACAACTTTAATATAAAATTTTTGTTAAAACTTTATAAAAAAATGAAATTTAAGACTATTGTATCGACTTTTAAAATAATATTTTAAGATTTTATTCATTTTTAAGTCATACGAAGTAAGTGTGAAAAAACTAAAAGGAGGAGGAATTCAAATGACTACCCAAACCATAAGAATTAAGATGAACCAAATTTGAACTACCATGGAATTGGGATGGAATTGAGCCAATTCCAATTCCAATTCTTGGAGTTCCCCAAACAATGGAATTGGCTCAATTCCGGAATTGAATTCCAATTCCGGGTTGCCAAACATGCCATTAGTGAAATTGCAACATTTCCGAAAAATGTCTCTTGCATAAGTATGTACTAACTCGTTATACCCCCACGCCACTTGTAGTAGGGTTGTCAATGACACGGAGTTTATGCTACCCGTTTAGTCGAGGTTTTCGAGGTTTAGCAATTACTCTATGAGTATGACCTGTTTGGTTTATCATTCATAGGGTAATAGATAGATAATGTAATTGGGTTGTTAAAATGTTAAGTGAATCACCAAAGAGCAGACTATAATGGCTGAATTATGAGAGCGAGTTTGAATAGTTTGTGTGTTGATGTGTAGTCTTTGGTGAGTGGTGACTTAGACGACAAGTATCGAGAGAGGTGGAACAAGTATTTGGATGTATCTAGGGCTAATTGAGTGTCCAATTTTTTTTTGCAGTCGTTGGTATGGGAAAGATCGTCCTCGATGGCTTGGCCCAGTACCCTTTGAATATCCATCACATCTTAGTGGCCAACTTCCGGGGGACTATGGCTTTGATATTGCAGGTCTTGCAAAGGATCCTGATTCCTTGCAAAAGTATTACAAGTATGCTTCTTCTACACGTATTGTACTGTTATATACATCTCGTATGGTAGCTTTGGATGATCGAAAGCTTATTGTGTTACGCACGCAATGCATCCTATAAGTGAGAGTAATATGTAGAGCCTGTAGAGGTTATTCCCATGCTCAGTCGTTCTAACACTCGTAGCAAAGTCTAGGGTTGCTCTTTTGGATCACCCTTTGAAAGTGGTTCGTTGTAAAAAAAAAAAAGTTACTTTAACATCAGTTTTCCAATTAATAGTCTCTCGTGATCACGTGCAGCTTTGAGATACTTCACGCTCGCTGGGCTATGCTCGGGGCACTTGGTGCTCTTATTCCAGAAATACTAGATCTCAGTGGAGCGTTTCATTTTACTGAACCTGTGTGGTGGCTTGTTGGCTATTCAAAACTTAAGGCAAGGATTTTGTTATAACAAAAATCCATTTTTTTAATATTTATGTCACACTTTTTGTGTTCTTTACATTCATGCTACAGATTTTAGCCAAATCTCGTTTACTTTTAAGAATGAAATTCGAAGATACATCAATTTTTATCTATGCAAGGAAGACTATATTTTGTTTAGAAAACATGGTCGTTGGTTATCATTTTACGGCCTGAGTAATTTAAAACACGTCAAGATCTATCTTTCTTTCGAGGTGGAAAAAAAGTTTATGTGCCCTTTTACCAACTGCACTTGTTAACGACTGTTGTGGTGTATTTCAGGGAGATACGCTTGACTACCTTGGCATACCAGGATTGCACCTTGCAGGAAGTCAAGGGATAATTGTTATAGCTATATGCCAAGTCCTTCTCATGGTAACTTCGATTTATTATGAAGTCTTCATTTTTTGCTTTAACTTTGGCTTTATTTAATAAATGTTGTTTTGTCATTGCTATGCTGGATTATGGGTGATGTTTTCTTTCCGTATAAAGTTTCGGAGTAAAAAACCGTCGCTTAATTAAACCATCTCTCATTTGAATGACGCGGGTGACTAGTGAAGGTTGTTGCACTGAACACGAGATGTAAAGTGAAATTTATTTGATTCTTGTAGAGAATTAAGGACTACAACTACCTTGAAAGAGTAGGAATAAAGTTGCCCACATTGCTGAAGAAGTTTTCTTCGGTGGCCCTCTTGAAAGAATGAATGGTCGCAGTCCTGTGCTAGCATGAGTTACCTGAAGAAAATTCTTCAGTAAGATTGGAATTTTAAAAAGTTGTAAACGAAAAGTTTTTTTCCCCCCTGTAGTTATGCTCGTTATTTTTGCCTTTCTTGGAAGAAAATGGGTCGCAACAAGTTGTCCTCTAAAATTGATTCCTAGTTGCGGTCTGAAATTTAGTTAGTAATAATCGTACACTCTTACGGTCTTACCACTTACCAAGCTAGAAAGGCGTTATCTTTGAAAGCTTCATTTGGAGAGTCTGTTTAGCTGATTCAATTTCTCTGAGGTGAAAACCGACCATTGTCTAGGTGTAACCACACATGATGCCAAACTACCGAAATATATAGTAAAATATATGGACGGTTCAAGATGTTGATATTTACTTAATAGGAGTACATAAAACCTTTAATATATGGAAGGTTCAAGATGATACTCATGTTAGCCGATCCCAAATGATATTGGGATTCGGGATTTTTTGTTGTTGTTATTGTAGGAGACCTCTACTGGATTTGTTAAAGCTTTTTGTATATAATCTACTCGTCATAGAGTGCAACGATTCATACCGTAAATTATTTTGGGACTAATGACGGTTCTGTAGCCGTCCTACTAATGACAACTCATTGTAGCCTAACCAAAGTTTAACAGGTAGGACCAGAGTATGCACGATACTGTGGAATCGAAGCCTTGGAACCTCTTGGAATTTTCTTACCCGGAGATATTAATTATCCAGGAGGAATTCTTTTCGATCCCTTGAATCTATCCAAAGACCCTGTTGCGTTTGAAGAGCTGAAAGTGAAGGAGATGAAGAACGGTCGCTTAGCTATGGTTGCGTGGCTAGGTTTTTCTGTTCAAGCAGCGGTCACCGGTAAAGGACCCATTCAAAACATTGTCGACCACATATCTGATCCATTGCAGAATAACTTGATATCTCTCCTCAAATCTATGTAATGTTCCCTCAATATCTTCCTTTTCTTTAACTTACCACGTATATATCTTATGACAGTCCTTATGTACATGTGTATTCGGAAAATTCATATAGGGTTTACGTCTTGTCAATATGGATAGGATCGGGTAATATTTGTGTTGTTTGGTTGTAGTTTAATTTGGCTCTTGGGTTAAGCTTTTCGAGTAAGGTCATTCAATATTAAGGTGGTTTTAGATTATGATAGTAAAGGCCATCTTTAGAATCTCGAGAACGAAAAATATTTCCAGGTATTAGCCATACAACAAACCCTTGCATATTCAATAAATAATAAATACATCAGTTTGGACTTAGGAACCCCAAAATAAACATTATACTATACGAATCAAGCCTAAAAATAACATATACTTCATATCAAATAACTTTACATCAGTACAATTTAATACCCACAGCGGCATCTCGGTTCCTTTAGCGGTGCTAGAATGCTAGTTACCAGGGTATAATGATTTTTTGGCGCTGTTACATCTTCCTTTGACGAAGTTCTGAGTAAGAGCTTCACCCAAACCTTCTCCAAGACCTTCGATGAGTCCTCCCATAAACCCGACAACAACATGAGAAGCGATTTTGGCAGCCACGCCGAGGGCACTCGGCTTGTCGAGACCCTTGATGCCATTCTCGTGTAGGCCGTTGACCATATTCTTGGCGCACACAGCATGCAGGTAGTAGTCGCAGACTGTGCAGCGGTACACTTGGCCTGATCTCTTCCTTTTGCACTCGGCACATGGGAGCTCTCCCGGGTCACCGCCCAGGAGTGAGTTAGCAGAGGCTGGTAGGATTACTAGTGGGTGCGGGTGTGTCGGGAATTTCATTTTGGCCGACAGCATTGCACAGCAAGGGTGTAACTGATAGCTGCACGCGCTGCAGTGGAATAAATATCCCCTTGTTGGCTTACCACATACATCACACTTTGATCTTATGATTCCTCCTTTCCCTATACATGATAGATATTTGTACTTCAATATTATGACTTAATATGGTAACACATATTAAATATTTTCTTTAGATACTAATTTGTAGCTTTTTACGGGTTCTATTCATCTATGCTGCTATGCAAATATATCAAATGAATCAGTTAGCGGTCGAACTTATTATATTGTATCTTCTAGTTCAGTGTTGTCTATATAAATGGCTCACTAAAGTAGCTAGCGAACAATTTTAAATACTCTATTTCCGCTATCATCATCTGTTTATGGCCTCGTGTTTAAGGTTGCGCACATGCAACCCCCTTAATTACTCCACTGTAGTTGCAAACTCTGAGGTATTAGGGTAATATTGTTGTTGCTTTTACGAAATATCTTCCGTCTTAGAAAAAATTATTCCACATCTTTGTGCAGCTGAACTCTACAACATTAGCAAATGAAGCTGATAGATGTGTTGAGTTCTAGTTATATCGGATATTCTATTGAATTGTATATGATATGATATATGATAGCTATTGACAGGGCTCGTGCTCGACAGTGCTGTAATTAGTAGGTATTTCAAAAACCTTGATTCGTAATAGCAACATAAGAAAAACCAGACATGAGCAGAATCATTGTACGAGTAAGTTTTTAATGTGTATCTGTTAGTGAAGTTACCGGGTTTAGGAATGAAAAGAAGCTGATGCTGCGAATGGAGAGGATGAGCCTTGAGAACAGGAGGAGCCAAAGCACAGAAATCGTGAAGCTCGAAATTGCATTGTTGACAGGTGAACCTTGGGCCTGCGCCATACTCCTTGCAGCCCATACAAGTGAACGGGTTTGGAAGATTCACATGGACCATCGTATGCTGCGGGTGATTTTTGTTCGTTATGCCTTCCCCCACCACCAGATGATCAACCTCTGGAGATACCGGGAATTCAATTATAGGCAAGGGCTTCTTAGGTAGCGCCAGCTGTAAGTCTGGTTCGTATACACGGTGACCAGCGCTGTTGGTTCTTTGCGTTACTTTGGTTTGTTGAAAGTGAGGTGACGGGTGTACATCGTGGTGAAAACTGGTAGTTTTCTGTGCAGGTTGTGTTGGTTTAGGCTGATATACTGGTTGTGTTTCACAGCCGTTTTTCTGCGTCACTTTAGATGACTGAGCACGAGATAGCGGTTGCACGTCATGACCATATACATGATCACCAACGCTGTTTATTCTTAACATCACTTTGCTTGATTGAAATTCATGGTCGTATCCTTGAGGACCGACACTATTAGTTATCTGAGTCACATTGATCGATTGAGTACGAGGCAGTGGTTGTACGCCATGGCTACTATTATCCGCTTTTCTTGTCATATCGATTGATTGAGCACGAGACAATGGATGTGAGTCGCCAAGACCATGGTGATGACCGTAGTCGTGATGCCCGACACTATTAGTTCTCTGTGTCACTTTGATCGATTGAGTACGAGGCAATGGTTGTACACTATGGCTACTAGTATCCGCCTTTCTCGTCATATCTATTGATTGAGCACGAGACAATGGGCGCAGGTCACCACAACCATAGTCATGACCGTAGTCGTGATGCCCGACACTATTAGTTCTCGGCGTGAGACGGTTTGGTGGTGTTGGTGGTGTTTGAACAGGTTTATGAGGAGCATCATTTTTCTTAACAGGGCATGTTTGGTTTTTGAATGATGATCTTCTACTCAACATCTTTTATTTATTTGTTTTAAGAAATTTTGAGAAGAATATTTCACACTTCTTTAGCAGTGGTGGTGGAAATTATAAGTGTGTTTCGGAATATTTATAATGGTCGTCTCAAAAGTGAAAATAACTCGCATTAGAGGAATAAAAATTTAGTCCTTATCTTTGATGTTTTCTAATTATTTGACTGGTTACCATAAATTACAATAACGTCGTCTTATCCAAGAAGTTGTATTAACGTAATAAGTTTTGCCTTGCAACATGAAGGTTCGTCGTTTCAAAATTATTGGATTCAAATTTTAAAGATTTTTGTTACTAATTAATTGTACTATTTCAATATTTTTATTGGGTGAGTTGTATCGTGTAGCCCATTGAAAATTTGAATTACCATACTAAACCGGGATCGTGTTTGGATCATGTCAACCTTCCACGGTGCTACCCTTGTTCTACTTGAACAAAGCCGATTATTATCTGATTACTATGTTAAAATCTAAAATTACGACAACGATTATTCGTTAAAATTGATGAAAGAAAATATTCATTGTAGTTTCTTTAAACAATTAGTAAATGTTTCACGACAAGACCGATATAATATATAAACCATATAACTAAAGGAGTATATATTGAAGCATCTTGGATTATATTTTATTTTTTTAGAGGAAGAAAAAAATGTAATGTAATGTTTGATTGCTTGGAATTGTGGTAATGAAATGCACTATTTCTCGAAAATTATCCATCCCTTAAAGTCCAACCAATGTACCGTTATTTCTTAGAGCATCGATTCCAAGTTAGATGGCAAACCAGGAAAATGACTCCACCTATTTGATTCTTACATTTCATTGGTTTTTTTTTCAATAAGTAGCTACTAAATAATATCACTAATCATTGGAGTATATTTACGGTATTTGAGTGTAGCGACAAATAGAAGGCATACACGAGATTTGAGGAACGGTGTTAGTGTCAGAGCAAATCCCATGTCCCACTTTATGTCCCATTTAGTGTCTCATTACTTCATAGAGTAAGAAATCTCTCTTTTACGTAATTATTTATTCATTCATCTTTTATAATTAATGATATTTATTACTATATAGAGTAATGGAACACCAAATGAAACACAAGAATGGAACAGACGATCTCAATTCATTTTTCAGGCCTTTGTGCTTACTTGGTAACAAACTTTCATTTTTAAGCTCAGAACTTTGTTATCAACCGTTATTTATACTCCGTATTTCATTTATTTTGTTGAAGGATGAATGTCCTGAACCTAGGACCATGCTAGCTCATTCTCCGGTGCAGGAAACTATGGATTTTACTATTTACGAACTATATAGGATGATCACAGACCGGCAAATATCTATGATCGTCTTATATACATGTTTTACGATCCTGTAAGTTCAATTTCAGTTTGTATTTTTTTTTTTACTCTTTTAATAATCAGTCATTAACCATCTAATTAGTGCTTTTATTGTTATTGTTTACGAATAATTTTATTTGGTTTAATCTTTCACGCAGTGGGAAAACAATTTAGCTCTATTTATCCGATTATGCCTACATTTTCTTTTTCGACAATTTAACTCCTTAGCCTAATTTTTATAGTTTAGTTTGAAAGTTTGAAAAACTGGAATGTTTTACTTATATGTTTACGGCTGAAACAAATTATAATAAGCGACTTTCGCCAATTGGACATTTCATCGTCTTAATTGGTTACGGTGTTTTTACTCCTATGGACCCTGCTTTACTTGACGCTTTAAGGAATGAAGGTCGTAAACCAGAAGACAAGAAAAGGAAACAGCCTTCAACCTATAATTAATCCTATAATTATTCGTGACATGTATTGTTATGACGGAAGCGCTGACGACTGACGTTGGACCTCTGCTGCATCGGTGTCCACGGTCTATAATAGTATGATATTGTCCGCTTTGGGCCTAGCCCTCACGGATTTACTCTTGGGCTCCTTCCCAAAAGGCCTCTTACTATTATATTTGATAACCCCTTATATAGATCACCTTTCACCTATTCTCCACCGATGTGGGACTTGGGTTTGTACTCTAACAAATCCTCCCCTCAAACCAAGGACCATCATTATGACTCGGACCTTGAACTATTTGGAGAACCTCTCACACTTATGCAGCCCCAACTTCTAGGCACCCCCTTTCTCATCCCTAAGACTTGGTAGCCTCCCCTTAACGGGCATCTGAAACTCCTCTGCATCCAATTTACCCTGGACCGGGTCCGCCACTTCAGAAGTCCTAGAACACAATGGTCTCTGGCATCCAATCTGGAAAGGACCCACTAGACCTGTGGCACCCAATCTGATAAGGGTCCACCTGATCAACAGTTCTAGTACACATAAGGTCTTCCGCTTGACCTATGACGCCTTTCTTGTCCATTTTACCATGGACCAAACTTGCTCAAGACTCCACTCGAGCTAGGAGTTTCACCAAATGCTTCTCCAGTGGTGCCCAGCCCAAGTCGACCTTGGGCTCTGATACCAATTTGTTATGACCAGGCGGCCGACGATCGACGTTGGACCTCTCACGACGGTGTCCACGGTCTATAATAGTATGATATTGTCCGCTTTGGGCCTAGCCCTCACGGATTTACTCTTGGGCTCCTTCCCAAAAGGCCTCTTACTATTATATTTGATAACCCCTTATATAGATCACCTTTCACCTATTCTCCACCGATGTGGGACTTGGGTTTGTACTCTAACATGTATAATATTGTACTTGTTTTAGGCGGGAAGTTGATGTGTTAATATGCTACCACGTGGCTAAAATCCAATCTTTAGCACGCACTCTTTTATTATTATAATATAGATCGGTAACATTCATCAATATTATAAAACAAAATAACAAGATTAAAGCTTATTTAACTTCCTCCCTGAAAAGCCTAAATTAATAAACCTTTCAATTGATTAAACCCAAAACATTTTTTTGCCACAAAATTATTTCGAGGCATTTATACCAAATTTTTTTTCTAACCATGTAACTTTAAATCGTAAAGTATATTTATAATTTATGAAGATAATATTTTTAGTAGTTAGTATCAATATATGCCATTGGTTTATCAAATTATACTTGTTAAACTTTTTTTTGCCACGATATAATTGTTAATTTATTTTTTGCCACGAAAATTTTTCGAGGCTTTCGGGAAAATTTAAAATTTTTTAATAATTGAACCATAATAATTACTATTAACATTTATTTTCTTTAATTGAACCATAATAATTACTATTAACATTTATTCTCTTTAAAGAAGAACTTAATTGAAGCACTATAAACCCAAAAAAAAAAAAATCTACAAAATCTCTCGCCTAACAGCCCTTTGTGCGAGGGTGAGTGAGGGTGTCAACTAAGAGTGAGTGTTCGAGTTTGAGACTTTTGTTTTTAAGCTTAGAACTTTGTTATCAACCGTTATTTATTGACATATATAACCGTTATTTATATACTTCATTTATTTTGTTGACTGTCTTGAATCTAGGACCATGCTAGTTCATTGTTCGGTGCAAGAAACTATGGATTGTTTCGTGGTAAAAGAAGTTTAAAATTGTATATGTTAATGACAGTTTAGTTTGAAAAACTGATTTATGTTTTGCAACTGTTAAATCTTATTTGCAGCGCTTACTCGACTTGTTTGAGGCTGAAACAAGACAAAATGTCCTTCCGATGTTGGGTTTTCACCCCCACAGACCCCGATTTTCAACACCTAAAACTTGGGTACTATGTGTTGAAATACTCGTGGGGATTAGATTGAGGAGACGAGAGTATAGACTACATTTTGACAGAGTCGAGTTCATCAGAAGTTGAGCGTTTGAAGAAGCTCAGCGAAACTGGCCAACTAAAGAAAGGCCACCAACTAAGAAGAGAAAAACGTCTACTAACCGGCAGAAGTCTATTTATTTTTCAGGCATTTGTGCTTACTTGGTAACAAACTTTAATTTTTAAGCTCAGAACTTTGTTATCAACTGATATATAACCGTTATTTATAATTCATTTATTTTCTTGAAGGGGTGGTTGTCCTGAACCTTCAATTGGATGACAGGGGTTGGTACGCCGGGCGGCGCTGGGATTGTAAGGCCCTATATTGAAAATCAGGGTAGAAGAAGTATGTTCCTGTGACGTGATGGCAGATCAGAAATTTGCAGTTTTTAAATACAATGTTAACCATTTTGGATTATTTTTTTTGCTACTAATTAAGACTAAGTTATATTTTGTGGCAGATATATGTTGGGCTATAGGTGCTGCCGAAATTTGCTCTGCCGCTCTCCGACAAGCCGGTGTCGCTATCGAGAAGTTGTCTGTTCAGCAGCTTCTTGACTGTGTTTTCCCCCCACGTAAGGATGATAAGGGTGTATGTGCTGCTGCTTTAGAATGGGCGAAGGTGATGGGCTTGGCGGAAGACACAATTTATGGAGAGAATGGTGGAGATGATATTGATGGTAAAATTTAAAATTATGTTATCATTTGCTAGTTGTTAAACAAACCATTTTCATTACTCAACTTTAAATTTAAACTAAACTAGATGATATTTAGGTCATAGGATCAGAGATTGGTCCTTTGTCCAGGATGAAGAGAGCAATGTCCTAACAGCAGTTGGGGAGCGCCCTTTGCTTATTACGCTGGTGTTGTATCCATTATTGGCTAATCTTCGTGGGGTAAGTTGATTACTCTATTGTTTAGGTAGAGTATATGTAACTATACTTTAAACTTAAACTAAACTAGATTTTTTCTTTAAGACTTATTGTTTAGGTAGAGTATATGTAACTATATTTCATATTTATGCTATTTGTGAGGTAATACACGTATTAGGTAGACTTATTTTTTCTTTAAACGAACTATATGTGCATATTCAATTCCCTTGTTACTTAATGTGTCCACCACAACAATTAATCACTTGTGCCACAAAATATACCACGAAAATTATAAAATGTGGCATAATTTTATTTTGCCACGAAAAAAAGTCGTTCAGATTGTCACAAGAACAATTTATGCCACTAAATAAAAAAAATTATGTGGCAAATAATCACTTGTGCCACGGAAATAGTTACAATTGTTGCAAAAAACAATTATTTAGCCACAAATCAAGCCACGCATGTGGCAACAACATCTACTCATGCCACAAGAAAGAATATTGTTGCAAATAATCTATTGTGCCACAGAAATTGTTAAAATCGTGGCAAAACGTACGTGGCAAAAAGACCAACATAGCTACAAATCGTAAAGTAGCTTGCATTGTTACGACAAAATGCATAAATTGCGATGAAAAATTATGACAAAAAATAGTTTTATGGTACAAATATTATGACAATTAAATTGTTTTGAGACAAAAGAATTTCACGGAACAAATTATTTGGTCTGATGCCTTTATTTTATGATAGATTTACATGTAACACTTTGTTGCACACGTTAACCCAAATTCCACCTGTGCAACCACCACTTGGTTGATAGAGTTACCTTAGCGACACTTAATGGATAAAGTAATGCAACAAAATTTCACCGTAAAAAAAAAAAATTAAAAAAAAAAATAATATATTTTTATTTGTGTGACATAAATTCAGGCACAAAATCTATCTCAAAATACTCGTTTGTCGAAAATATCGTTAAACGTACACAATATTTTGCATAACAAACGACCTAAGCGAAATATTTAAGTTTTAATATAATGTTGTTATCTATTTCTCTTTATAATTAAAAGTAAGTTATAATTAAATCGACGATATAATTAATAACTTTTGCGGATACATAAAATGTCCTAACAATGTCTTATAGCCACCAAAACAATTATATTACCGTATAAATTATTTAAATTTTAATCAAATTCACTGCTTGGAAGCGGTTAAAAAAATTTAAAGATATAAAAAAGATGAAAAACTTGATTGCTTTAATATTAAATATTATTTTAAAAAAAATATGTTACCTTTAAGTCACATAAAAATAGAAATGTTTAAGTAGTTTAAATCTTCCAAGCAAACCTTAATTACTCGTATTTTTATTTTTATTTTTATTTTTTTTATTTTTTTATTTTTTTTTTTTTTATGACGAGGGGTTTAGTCCCCCCGGGTCCAGGACCATGTAAACCACCCCAAAGGAGCCGCCTAGATACCACATGTGTTGACACATCCATGGGTCTCGAATTTGGGACCTCGCAATTCCTATCATTGCAAGCTTTGAGGCTGCCCAAGTCTACCACTAGACTGCAAGCACTTTGATGCGTGTTTACCTAAATTTACACTTATAAGGAGTAAATCAAAAGGTCAAACCCAAATGAATACTAGGTCCCTTATATTATAGCTATTTAAACGGTCCCTTACATATATACTCCCTCCATTCAACTCCATTCACTACATTTGTTTTATTGACACTATTCAACTATGTCGGGAATCTTTGAAATTCCCGACAATCTATAAATGAAAATATAGTCGTGTGTGATCTTGTTTGATTCGTCTTTATGGATACAATATTATATCCAATTTTTAGATTTTTTTATCGAGTGAAATTGTAGATATTTTCGTTTCGACATTTATCTCGACAAATGTGAAAAAGTGAAATGTTGTGAATGGAATTGAATGGAGGGAGTATAAGGTTTAGCCCTCTAAAAATGTGAGACAAGAGATATTGATAACACACCGGTACAAATTTATTACTCTGCACGGGCGTTTTTAGTGCGGGTGCCATGGGTGCCACACTTTTTTCGGGAAAAAATTTAATAAGCCTGGTAGGAAATAAAATAATATGTATTGAAGGAGATTTGAACCCCTAATCAACAACTCACAAATAAACTTAAAACACATTTTTAGAGGGCACCCATGGCACCCGGACTAAAAACGCCAAATCTTATTGTTCAACATTGCTCAAGCAAAACTAACCTATTGTTAAAACTCCATCATTATTATGGAATCTTTAAGATTCCATCTTTACCTTAAGGTAAAAAGGTCCAAATACACTACCAAATTTTATTTTCCACAATTATTATGACTTTAAGATTTCATTTTTACCTTAAACTCATTAAAACTAACCTATTGTTCAACATTGTTCAACCAAAAGTAACCTATTGTTCAACATTGTTCAACCAAATTATGTTTGTAAAGTAACCTAGATCTAAATATAAAATGTATGAAATTTGTTATAAGTTAGTTAGCTTACCACCGATTCGGCATCCGACATTGATTTTAATCTTAAAGTTCAAGTCTTAAAGTTCAAGTCTTTTACTATTGCCAATTTGTTATACGTTTGTAAAGTGTAAAAAGTTTGAAATTTTTTAAGAGGTTTTGGATGATAGTTGAACAATTGGGAGAAAGGGAGAGAGAAGACAGAATTTGGGAGAAGAAAGAGAGAGAGAGAGGGCAGGGGCAATTTGGTATTTTACACCAAAAAAACGTCGTCCATTCGTAGTAAAACGTCGTCGATCTAAAGTAATTGGGGTTAAAAACTTGTTTTGATCTGGATTTTAACTTTTATCCGACTCCTATTATACCGCCGATATTTGTTTTCTCGACTCATATAACCTGACGGACCCATTTGTTAAGTTTAATCGGCACCCACAGTCCAAAATGTCTAAAATCGCCCCTATTACTCTGTATAACTAAAACCGTCTAACTCAAAAATATTGATCACATCCCGAGAGTGTCGTAGACGTTACAATCCATGCTCATCTTTTTAGTGCTTGCATTGACATGGGAAGGTGAAAAAAAAAATATATTTTTATTCTTTTTTATGAATTAAGAGAAGTTATTGGTAGTTTTAGGTGCTTAATGGGCATAGGTTAGAAAATTCCTAATAGTAATTGGGATTTTCTAACTTATGCCCATAGGTTAAGCACATAAAATAAACAATAACTACCCTTAATTAATGAAAAAAAAATATATATATATACGGAGTATATTTTTTCCACATACCCATGAGTGGGAGATGAAAAACCTTCTTAACTTCTTTCCCTTATCACTAGGCATTGGATAGACAAACCCATAAGGCCATAATAATTTCCCCGAAATTTCTATTATTATCTGCATGCAAATAATCAGGCGAAATTTGTACTAGTAAAATAAAAAAAAATAAAAAATAAAAAAAAATTAAAGAGAAGTGTAGGCAAATGTAGGTAATTTGGCAAAGGGTTTGGTTGAGTGGATTTCCCTATCTCAATTTGTTTGTTGGCTTCTCAAGTAGTTGTTGGGCCGGTGTCTTTCACGTTCGATCACCAAAATGTAGGAGATTTTTTTTCCTTCAGAAGCATGACTTATCAGCTTGCTTGCTTCCTTTCTTTCCTATCTGGTTCTATCCGATGTAAGTACATCTTGAACTTGGCACGAGTTGACATAATTGTCTCAAAGGCCCTTGGAAGCTACCAGTCGCGCATAGGTCGTGGATGAAGAATTTCGTGCCCACTATACCATTTTCCACAAACAAACGGTTGTCTTTAATTTTGCGGTGTTATATCTTTTTAGTTAGTTTATATTTGGACTGGTCTACTTCTATGGGGTCTTACTTCATAAGCAAGCATGACTCAAACAACTTTGCTACGATTATGTAAGATTCTTTTACTCAACGGCAATAATAATAATAATATACTCCATCCATTTTAGTAAATTGTAACTGTAAACAAATAATTGAGACTGGAAGAGTAATAATAATAATAATAATAATAATATTTGAATGAAAATACTAGAAAGAAACTATTCGTAGACATCCCCAACAGGCCAACAATATCATGGGGAGTTATCATTGGAACCTAAAATCAAACAAATTAACAAATGCGTATTATGATTATTTAATTAAGATGGTTCTGAACATGTGATCATCATTCTTTGACCACAACCATATTCATCTCATCCCTTTGTATTTTATTAGCAAATTTACTTTATCATTTGCTTTAACGTACATATAATATTATTATAAGGTAATAGTCATGCATATAATATTATTACAAGGTACTCCGTAATAGTCATGATGATAACTAACGAGAGAATAAAAAATAAAAGTAAATCATAAACACAAACAGTAATAGATGACTCCTTTAGCAGTGACCATCTAATATGGATGATCGTAGAAGATTTAACGGATAAACATAGTCTTAGACTCTTAGGTACGAGAATGCTACTAGCCAAAGTTCCACAACATATTAGCATAGGTACTAATTACGTCACCCATCGTAGCACTGCATGCATTACACGGATTTACACCATATCAAGTCCACCTACAAAAACAGAAATAGAAAAAAAAAAGAAAAAAAACAAGGGAGAGTAAATCTTTTTTTACACCGTCTCACAACACAGTAAATCGTACAAAATAAAGTTACTCCGTACAATTATTAATCAAGCTAATTAATAACATGATTAATAAAAAAAGAACGGAAAAACCTAATTATTTAGTTTTTAATATTAGCAGAAGACATCAAATTTCCATATCATCATCAACCTTCTTCTGCAAGGTTAACAACATCTCCAAACCACCGTGTGGCCTCGTCGGAAGATAATCCAAGATCAGAGTAGATTTCACGTACGTGCAGCAAGTGCAACAGCGAGACGATGGTGATAGTCATGGGGATTATAGTAGTAAGAGTCTGGCGATGGTGGTGATTGTTTTACGATTAGTTTGTGGTGAGGCTTAAGCGTCTTTAGGAATATTACTACGCATATTAGTTGGGTTACTTGGGTAACAAAGGAGTAGCGCTAAAGTATGTAAATACGTAATAGTATTTGGAGCATTCTGCTAGTAAATGCCCAATTAACCTAGATATTGGTCAAAAACGGCAAAAATCAACGTATAGAAACACGTGGATTAGAGTACGGAGTATGATTTATCATTTACAAAATTAAAATGGACATTTGACCTGATTCTATGTATATTCGTCTTAGAATAAATTTTTTAAAAATGTAACATCATTCAAGAGATCCAACATTCCAGCAGTTAGTCATGTACTCCGTATACCTCAAGCCTCGTTCTCTTGATCCAAACATTTAGCTCCCATCCGTAAAAACTCAATTTTCTCCTGAAAGCACGTCAAGCAAGATAATCAAACATAGATACAATGATCGAGTCTAAATGAAATCAATATTTCAACAAGCTTATGTTAATCAGCATATTGTTAATTATACAAATAAAAAATGAGGTACTAATGCAAATGGACTGTATTAAAGCCCAAACTGGAGATTCTCGAGGGGGGCGATGTTCCATATATATTTCGGTTCCACGTACCCCACATACGACCCCTTAATTACTAATATACGATAGATAGAAGACATCACTATACAGTAAAACATAGACACACGACACCGCTTCAAAACCAATAAGTGATCATGTAGTAGAGGACATTGCATTAAAACAGACTCAGGGGCGGATCCAGGAATCAAATGTACCTTGGGCCAAAAATTTTTTTTCGACAATTCCAATTTTACAAAAGTGAAACCTATCTTCATAATTATTATAGGACGCAAAATAATAGTGAATATAATTGTCAATCGAGGACAAATATTTACTTTTATAAAGTAAGCAAGGGCATGTTAAATTATTCGTTTTCTTATATTATTGTTAAATATGTCCTAACACAATTTGGAAAAATTTCGCGAAAATTGTTAGTTAACTTTTTATATTAGTATAGTTATTGTACATGAAATTTGAAAATTTATATTGTAAATAGACCATAAAGAAAATAAATACAAAGGAAATTATGTGATTTTGAAACCATCTTACCAAAAAAAAGGTTTTTTAAAAAATATGAATTTATTGGAATAACAATAACATTTTAATGAATTCCTCAAAAAATAGGGGCATTGGGTTTTGAACCCTTGACCATGAGAAAAAATTTCAGTAGCTTTACCATTGCACCACTTATCATCTCTTAGTCAATTTACTTCAAAATATATACTATTGCAGCAGATTTTTTCGAAGCCCAAAAATTACTTGGGCCAAGGCCCAGAGCGCCCTACCCTAAATCCGCCCCTGAACAGACTCCTAATGCAGTTCAATCGCCTTACAGCCAAATTCAAATCGAGATTTAAGTATGAAATGATCGACAGAGTCGTCGTTATAATTGGATGAATGAAACTGATGATGGATTGTCCTCGTACAAATGTGAGAAGGATAGATGTGAAATTCGCTAGGACAGTGAATTTGACAGTAGTATTGAAATCTATATGTAGAAATAAAATACTCACAGTATTCGGGAGCTTCTTCCATGCAATTGCAGCAGACTTCTTTGCCTGCGTAAATGGGGGAAAGTTTAGAAAATACAAAGTCAATAACGAATACAACAACATCAACACTAGCAAGAACAACTACAGCAGAGGAAGCTTATGCCCAAAAATCATATAGAGGTGTCATTTGAAACCGCGGATAAAATGTGGAAACAAATACTAATAAAATTGGAATACCAAACAGAAGGAGTATATGTTGGGAGACACAACAGCGCGTTAGAGTTACTAACCCTGGCGTAAGACATTTTTGGCCTTTTACTCCTGAAATGCTTCCTTCACCGTTACAAAGAGAAGATAAACATTAAAAATTAAATGAATAAAACAGAAGAGGGTAAAAATATCTAGTTGATTTCCAAAAAAGGTATATATAAATAAGACGGATGGCGTACAGAAAATGGTTGAAAGCAGCAGTAAGAACTTTGATGCGACGTTGCCTGATAGACTGACATCTCAGGTGAGTACGTGGTAAGAAAAGTGAACATAATTGATGAAGTTGTGAATGTTAAAAGTCGATAATAGTTACCCAGCAATTACTTTGGTGCCGCCCTCAACACTATCATCAGGTATCTCGATACCCGTGGTTTTCTCCTCTGCAAGATGGAAACAATAGAGGCATTAGTTAGTTGGCGATGTAATAATGAAACCGACATTATGAAGTAAAATGGGGCTTTGAGAAGTTACTCTCAATAAGCTTGATTTCACGGAGTTCCATGCCCTTGTTACAAATTTTACGCCAAACACGGGCATAGTAAATGTAGGTGTAACCGTCCTCTCCAAAGACACGAATAGTCATGCGGTAGTTGACCCCAGCACAAGGGGTAATTTGCATTTTCAAGAGCTCTACAGGCGCAACAGGAGGACTTTCCTGTGACAGTTTAATAAAACGTACGTGAAACTGTGTTGTGTTACAGGAGACTTATTTAGCGTAAAATAAACCAATTTGTTCGACAGAAAGTGTGGAATGAAAGTACCAACTGATCTCTTTCAGGAGGAGTAGAGAAACGAGGAAGAAAACTGGCAGCATCCTCCCAGAATGGTTCGCCGAACCTTACTGTAGCTGGTTTATTGATGTGAATAGCCCAATTTATTTTTTTGGACGGCATCAAATCATCTGAAATACAATAATAATAATAATAATAATAATAATAATAATAATAATAACACAACTAAATCATCATTCCTGTCACCCTTTTTTAAATAAAATACGCTTCGATCGGTCCCTTCGGTTATAGGCTTATAGCAGATCATGACTTTTGTTTATGTGATTATAAAAGGTACGTAAGAGTTGTGAAAAAACCTTGGTTATCGGCACGCCTGTCCGGATATCGATTATTTCGACCAAACGACATCAAATTCCCTGAAATACAATACGAGTACAATAATAATAACAATTTCCCAAAATTTCCAATTATTATGTGCATGCAAATAATCTGAGGAAATTTGTACGACTAGTAAATTAAAAATACAACAAGAAGATTTAAGATGAGATCAAACGAACCGTTCAAGTTAACTTTAGCCGAGATGATGATGATGATGATGGGCGACTGATTTCTAGGGTTTAATGATGATGATAATGATGATGATGAATTGATGATTCTGGGCGACTTAGTTCTAGGGTTTATGTTGGGTATTTTATTTGAATTATTTCCACAAATTGTGTATCAACCTCCGTACATCCCATTTTATTTTCTAGGGTTGCATGTATGCAAAGCCGCATTCTACCAGTGCGATTTTAGTGATTGGCGTATAGCCAAATGAGCATACATGCAAAGTCAAATTTTTAAGTCAAATTTTTAACGATTCTACGTGAACCCATTCTCGTTAGAGTAATTCTCCTGAAAGACTGACTCCATCTCAAATGTACTGCCATTAGTTTGTTTTGAATCAAAAATTAAGTGTGGAATTTTTATTTAATTTTATTTAATTTGTTTACTTAATTTGTTTTGAGGGGAGTTTTAATTTGTTCACGATAATATCTCTTCTAACAATTTGTGGAAATAATTCAAATAAATACCCAAGAGAAACCCTAGAAATCAAACATCATCATCATCATCTCGGCTAAAATTAACTTCAACGGTTTGTTACGTTTGATCTCATCTTAAATCTTCTTGTTGTATTTTTTGATTTACTATTCGTTCAAATTTCGCCTTATTATTTGCATGCACATAATAATTGAATTTCTGGGGAAATTAACTTCAACGGTTTGTTACGTTTGATCTCATAATAATTGTATATTAAAGGGGTGTACGGAGGTTGAGACAGAATTTGTGAAAATAAATACCCCAAGAGAAACCCTAGAAATCAATTCAGTCACGGTTTGTTTGATCTCTCAAATCTTGTAGTATTTTGAATTTAGATATTCATGTGATTATTAATTGGATTTTGGGGGAATTATTGTTTTTTGTAGGGATTTCGATTGTCATCGTTGGATATGTGGTTTTCTCGTCCACGTAGAGTTGCGTTATTTCGCGGTGATCATTGGTGGTTTGAGGCTGAGAGTTTTATTCGTCAATTCACTACTACTCCTGAAGGCAGAAATCGGTTGGTACGTAAACTTGTTAATCTTTTGCCATTTTTAACATTCTTGTTTGAAAACCCCATTGATTTTTGCATATAATACTCTCTTTGTGTATTACTGATTTGTTTAAGGCGTATGTAAATCCGTCACAGGAAAGTCCGCCTGTTGCGCCTGTAGAGCTCCTGCAATTGGAAGTTTCGCCTTGTGCTGGGCTTAACTTACACATGACTGTTCGTGTCTATGGAGAGGACGGTTACACCACCGACTACCAAGCCGTAGTTTGGGACAAAGTTGCTAAACAGGGCATGGAACTCACCGAAATCGAGCCAATTGCAAGTAATTGCTCAATGCCGTTTACTTAATACACTGCGACATTGCCAACCTACTAATGCCATGCCTTGGATGTTTGTTGCGTGTAGAGAAGAAAACCACAGGAATGGAGATACCTGATTACCAGGTGAATGGCGGCACCAAATTACTTGTGGGGTAATTATTATTGACTTTTAACTTTCACTAGTTCATCACTTATGTTCGTTTTCTTATCGTGTACTAACACCTGACGTTTCTCTCTCAGGCAAGAGCGCTTCAAAGTTTGTATCACTGCTTACCACCTTTTTCTGTATGTCATCTATCCAACTTATTTCTACTTTTTTGGAAAGCAACAACATTTTTTCCCCCAACTTTTTAATGTTTATCTTCTCATTCTAATCATGAAGGAAGCAATTCATGAATGGAAAGCCAAAATTGTCTTACGCCAAGGTTATTCACTCTTAATGCGCTTTTTGTGTCTCCCAATGATTACTCGTTCTTTTTAGTATTCAAAGTTTACTAGTAGTTTTTGTTTCCACATAGGGATGTCATTGGGGCGGGGGCGGGGGCAGGGGCGGGGGCGGGGGAAGCTTCTCCACCACCGCATCCACCACCAAAAATCCACCTCCAGCTCCGCCCCATCACCCATGGCGGGTGACCATCCGTCCTCCACCACCCGCCTGGCGGGGAATTTTGTAGACCCACCACCGCCCCACCACCGCCCCACCACCCGCCCCAGACCCGCCCCACCACCCGCCCCACCTGTCCAATAGATACGCATTATCGCAACTTAAATTTCAATAATTTTTTACCGAAAATTTTCTAATAACGATATAGTCACGTAGAAAACACATTTTAAATAATCAATCAAAGTTTTGTGAGTACCAAATAAAATATATAAGACACATATTTAAAGTTTATTAATTAAAGAAATATGGAGTATTAAAATACATAAGACAAACATTTAAAGTTTATGAATTAAATAAATATGGAGTATTAGTATTATTCATAATTCAAAATAAAGTTAAAAAAAATATTAAAAGTAAAATTTTAAAGTGTTAAATTTTTTTCTATTTTATATTCTTAATAATATGAATAAGACGGGTATAGATGAGGCGAATATAGGCGGGGGCGGGGCGGGGGCGGGTACGGTGGCGGGGCGGGGGCGGGGCGGTGTTTGGATGAAATCCACCACCGCTCCACGACCCGCGGCGGGGATCACTTTTAGGATCCACCACCGCTCCACGACCCACTAAAGTGTCTCCTACCTCCACCCTAATTGGGGCGGATGCGGGGCGGTATCCGCGTTGACCCGCCCCACTGACATCCCTATTTCCACATTTTATTGGCGGTTTCAAATGACACGTCTAATTGCTTTGTGGGCTGAAGCTCTGCGCTGTAGTTGTTCTTGCTACTGCTGCTGGTAGTTGTTTTGTCGTTATCGACTTGGTATTTTCTAAACTTTTCCCCATTTACTCAGGGAAGGAAGTCTGCTGGAATTGCTTGGAGAGAGCTCTCGCATACTGTAAGTTCACTGTAGGCATCGTCAGTTTAAATGAGTATTTACTTCCGACTGTTCCATTTATCCGAAGACTAACAAATTTGTTGATCATTTCATACTCGAACCTTTGTTTTAATACTACTGTCAACTTGCTAACAGTGACATACACTGATGTGCATATAGATTTCAATACTACTGTCAACTTCACTGTCCTTACAAATATCACATATATTCTTTTCCCATTTGTACGAGTAGGCATTGTCAGTTTAAATGACTATTTACTTCCGACTGTTTCATTTATTTAAGACTAACGAATTTGTTGATCATTTCATACTCGAACCTTTATTTTAATTTGTCTGTAAGAAGATTGAACTGCTCTAGGAGCCTGGTTGATGTAATCCCTTCATGATGTTTGATTTTATCGTCATTATCATCGTATTTGTTATTGACTTGTATGGTTTTATCTATGTGCTTGATGTACTTTCAGGAGAAAATGGAGTTTATAAAGATGGCAGCTAAGACCGTGAATCAAAAGAAAAAGGCTTGATGTACACATGTTAGTTTATTACTCCGTACTTTGATTCTATTGAATGAAAGATGGGATTTCCTTTTTGGGTAAATGGGAGGAAAAAGGTGGGATGGAGGGAGTAATTAAAATGAATGTTTTAATTTTTTTTTTTGAACTCACAAACAAAACCCATTAAACATCCTATATTCTTCTCTTCTAATTAACACAATTTAATTTCAAAAAACCCTAATCAAATCACTAAAACTTAAACGTCAGACAAGCATATTAAAATCAAGAGGCGATATTTCATCTCAAGGTATGTGATCATCATATTTTACTTAATAAGCATGCATTTAGGTGTGTTTGGAATTACGAGTTTTTTTTGATGAAATTTAAGTTTGATGCATTTAAACAAAGAAAAACAAAATGTTAGGTGTGTTTGGGCCAAAAAACTTTAGGTGTGTGTTAACAAACCCCTGTTAAGGTGTGTTTTGAAAACTCAAAAAAAAAAAAAAAAAAAATGACATATAATTTCCTAATTTAATATATGATACATCAAATAAACAAAACGCCTTTTGTCAAAATAATATAAAAGTGACATCATTAGATTCGTATCGAGATATCCTATGAAATGAGTATAAATTTTTAAGGTATTTCATCTAATCAATTATTTCCATTTGAAAAATAAATTTCATAACTTAAATTGAGAAAAAAATAATAGTTTGAAAATAAATAATTATATGACACATAATTTCCTTATGAAGGTTACAACTTTAATAATAGAAAAATTGAAGGTTACAACTTTCAAGACTCTCTTGCTAGTGTTTTGATAGTTTTTATGAGGTCTTATCGACTTAATCTCGTAGTGATGATGGCTTGTGGGGGAAGACAATTATAATCTAAAATATCTAAAATATTATCACTATATTGATAATTATCTGTAAATATCAAAGATACGCAAATCAAATATCTACCAAAAATACAAAATTTTAGTGTCTACGTCAGGCTTTTAGCTGCCATTTTTATAAACTCCATTTTCTCCTGAAAGCACAGCAAGGAAGATAGTCAAAACTCAAAACATAGATGATATCATATACGTCGTCGATATATAACAAATACGATCTTTTATCGGAATAATTTTTTATGTTAATACGCATTTGACGTCAAGTCAAAACAAGCGAAAAAATGCATGTGAAAAGAAACAATGCACATTACCATTTAAGGATCGAGTCTGAATGAAACCGAAATATCAACAAGCTTATGTTTATTACGAGTAGCATAATATCGAAGTACAAATCAAAACTAAGGTACTAATGCAAATGGCTATAGTTCAGTTTCACGCGCCCCATAGACAACCCCTTACTAATTTACGATAGATAGAAGACACCACGACACGCTTCACAGCCTATAAAATTAAGGAAGACAACCCCTTACTAATTTACGATAGATAGAAGACACCACGACACGCTTCACGTACAGCCTATATATAGAATTAGGGAAGGGTTAGTTTACGGTTAAAACTTACAGTATCGGGGAGCTTTCTCCAAGCAATTCCAGCAGACTTCTTTGCCTGAGTAAATGGGGAAAAAGTTTAAAAAATATCGAGGCGATAACGACTACAACCGCAGCAACAGTAGCAAGAACAACTATAACAGAAACAGAGCTTCTGCTCAACAATCAATTAGAAGTGTCATTTGAAACCGCCGATAAAATGTGGAAACAACTAATAAATTTGGAATATAATACGGAGTACCAAAAAGAACGAGTTATTAACCTTGGCGTAAGACAATTTTGGCCTTTCGCTCCTGAATTGCTTCCTTCATGGTTACACCGAGAAGATAAACATCAAAAAGTTAAATGAATAAAACAGACGGCGGGGAAAATATATCTCGACAATCTCGTCGATTTCCAACAAAGTACAAATAAGTAGGATCACTTACAGAAAAAGAATGTACGCAGTGGTAGAAACTTTGAAGCGAAGTTGCCTGAGATTGAGACCAACATCACGGGGATCAGTACGCGGTAAGAAAACGAACATAATTGATGAACTTGCGAAAGTTAAAGGTCGATAATACTTAACCCAACAAGTAATTTGGTACCACCACCATCATCATTGTCGTTAGGTATCTCGAGACCTGTGGTTTTCTTCTCTACACGCGCAACAAACCATCAAAGGGCATGCGTGCATTAGTAGGTTGGCAATGTAACAGTGAAACCGACATTATTATTAAGTGAATGGGTTTGAGCAATTACTTGCAATTGGCTCGATTTTGGTGAGTTCCCTGCCCAGTTTAGCAACTTTGTCCCAAACTACGGCTTGGTAGTCGGTGGTGTAACCGTCCTCTCCATAGACACGAACAGTCATGTGTAAGTTAAGCCCAGCACAAGGCGAAACTTCCAATTGCAGGAGCTCTACAGGCGCAACAGGCGGACTTTCCTGTGACGGGTTTACATACGCCTTAAGCAAATCAGTAATACACAAAGAGAGTATTATATGCAAAAATCAATGGGGTTTTCAAACAAGAATGTTAAAAATGGCAAAAGATTAACAAGTTTACGTACCAACCGATTTCTGCCTTGAGGAGTAGTAGCGAATTGACGAATAAAACTCTCAGCCTCAAACCACCAATGATCGCCGCGAAATAACGCAACTCTACGTGGACGAGAAAACCACATATCCAACGACGACAATCGAAATCCCTACAAAAAACAAACAATAATTCCCCCCAAAATCCAATTAATAAGTGCAAATAATCACATGAATATCTAAATTCAAAATACTACAAGATTTGAGATGAGATCAAACAAACCGCGAGTACGTGAATTTCAGCAGAGATGATGATGATGATGAATATTGGTGAGATGATTTTGGGCGAATAAATTCTAGGGTTTCTCTTGGGGTATTTATTTTCACAAATTATGTCTCAACCTCCGTACCCCACTTTTATTTACCACTCCCGCCAATAATAATAATAATAATAATAATAATAATAATAATAATAATAATAATAAGGGTTATTCGCCAATTACAGCCACCAAATGCACGACTTTTAAAATTACAGCCCTTTTAAAAAATTTTAATGAATTACAGCCATATTTTTGGGTGCTCTTTTTAAATTGCATCCTTAGCCTAATTCCGGTGAAAAAATGAGTGTTATTCCCGTTTTGCCCCTCACTTAATGTACACGTTGCTTTTCATTATATTTCTTTCACCTCTCCCCTCATCCACATACTTCCCTTTCATTTTAAAACACCCACGTTTCTTTCTTTGTCTCCCAACCTTTCATCTTCAACGCCACAACACCACAAATCATCTGTTTTTTTTCCACTCACTCAGTGACTCAGTCAGTGAGTCATCAGTCAAGGTCACGTGTGGCCAGAGAAAAGCATATTCATCGTCACTTTTTGGTATTCTTAAATTCAAGAGTTTAGTGCTGTTTTGATCTAGATTGGGCATTAATTTAGCAGTGTTGGCCATGAATTTTGAGATTAGAAGTTGATGATGAAGATGAAGAAATGAAATTGAATTGGGGATAAAAACCCTAGATTTTGTGAAAGCATATTCATCGTCACTTTTTGGTTTTCTTAAATTCAAGAGTTTAGTGCTGTTTTGATCTAGATTCGGCATTAATTTAGCAGTGTTGGCCATGAATTTTGAGATTAGAAGTTGATGATGAAGATGAAGAAATGAAATTGAATTGGGGATAAAAACCCTAGATTTTGTGAGTTAATTAGTTTGCGTAAAGCTTGAAAATATTTCTGGAGGTGTTGTTGGTTGGTGTAATAGATTGCGTTTTAAGCTTTGTTTCTCTATTCATTCAAGTCAAAATCGAAATCAGAGGACATAAATGAAATTGAAACCCAGAAATTGAAAATTACAATGAACCCTAATTTCCAAAGATAGAAATCTGATTTAAACAGAAAATAATGAAGGAAAGAGTTCAAAATACATATGAGTAAGGGTATTTTCGTCAACAAATAAGCTAATTTGGGGGGGGGGAAATTTGAATTCTACGACTTTTCAGCAGAAATCATTGCCGGAGCTCCGTTTTGTATGTGATTTACAAACGGAGCAAAATAGGTGGCTGTAATTGATTAAAATTTTTTAAAAGGGCTGTAATTTCTAAATTCGAGTTATTAAAGGGCTGTAATTTACAATAAATCCTAATAATAATAATAATAATGAAAGGACCGTAGTATATCTAATATACGCAGCGGTGCCAGCGGAAGTCAAAAGAACAGTCCTTATAAGATCTATTGCATTTAAAATGGTACAAAAAATTATTAGGAGAAACGTATACCTTTGTGAGAGTACAAAATATTATATACTCTGAAAAGACAGAGTCCCTAGTGTATCACACCGGTAATAAGATAACGTTTTCAACCCTTGAGACGATCTCAAAAATACAGAGAAAACTATTTTTCTCAACTTATATGTATGAGAGTAAACCAAAAATTCAACCCGTATGCTCTCAAGTCTCCACAACTTCACTTATTATTTTGATCACCTTGCTATTTCTCTTAGTTTTGTAAGTGTTCATAAACAAACAGTAGTATGGAGTATTATTATTTTTTTAAGCCACTTTCCTTGGTTTTATGACATAAAATAATATGCTTAGTCAAAGGAAAGAAATTACTAAAGGAAAAACACGTAGCAATGGATTGTGTTGTGTCATATTACTAGCTTACTAATTAATACGGAGTACTTACTTTGTACTTCGTATTACCACATAGGTTCAACATTAAATCAGTAGTAATTAATCTTACGAAACGATTGGGTTTGGGACACAATTCCAACAAATAATAATAATATTTTCCCCAGAATTTCAATTATTATTATTATTATTATCTGCATGCAAATAATAAGGCAAAATTTGTACGAGTAGTAAATCAAAAAATACAACAAGAAGATTTAAGATGAGATCAAACGTAACAAACCGTTGAAGTTAATTTTAGCCGAGATGATGATGATGTTTGATTTCTAGGGTTTCTCCTGGGTATTTATTTGAATTATTTCCACAAATTGTTAGAAGAGATATTATCGTGAACAAATAAAAACTCCGCTCAAAACAAATTAAGTAAACAAATTAAGTAAAAAAAAAAATCAAATAAAAACTCCACACTTAATTTTTGATTCAAAACAAACTAATGGCAGTACATTTGAGATGGAGTAAGTCACAAGTAAACAAATCATACAACCTAAAAGGTCCCACACTCAATTTTTTATTGTCAAATTTAGCTCACTTTTAAATTAGGCGTAATTTAATTTAGTGTGAGTTCAGTCTTTCAGGAGAATTACTCTTGTTATTTATGTTCATTATGTTAAAAATATGGCTGAGAGTACATTTTTTTGTGTCAGGTTAATTTTTTTTTTTTTTTTTTTTTTTTTTTTTTTTTTTTCGGAGTACATCTAGTTACTCCGAAAAGGCTGATTTTTGTAACAAATATTGTACAAAGTATTATTGACGTCACACTAACTAGCGACCCACATAAAACAACTCAACATTTTCCCCAACTTTTTTCCACAATGTCATACTTCCTTACTTTGTACTAGCGCTGGTCATCTTCACGGGGCAGCCCTATCCGAGTCACATATAGGGCTGTGTTTTTGGATCCCTGCCCGGCCCTCTAAAGCCCGGTTGAGCCCGCCAAAATTCAAGGGCCTGGCCCGGCCCAATTTTTGGAGCCCGGCCCTCTCATGCCCGCCAAAGTAAAAAAACAACAATAAAATTTTAAAGGGCCCTCTTAGGCCCGCCTAAGGGCCGGGCTAGGGCCTCAAATTCTGACCCCGATCATTACCTCCAAAGGGTCGGGCCCGGACTTCAATTTCGGAGTACGGTCCTTGGAGGTCCGGCCCGACCCGGCCCTTGGAGGTCCAAAAATTTGACTTAGTCTGGAGTAAAGTGGTAGTCCTAAATGGCGACCTTGCATGTATGTTCAATTGGCTATACGTCAACCACTTAAATCGCACTAGTAGAATGCGGCTTTGCATGTATATGGTTTTGAGTTTGGCTTACACATACATGCAACCCAAGAAAATAAAATGGGATGTACGGAGGTTGAGACACAATTTGTGGAAATAATTCAAAGGATTAATTGCCAAACACCACCTTTAAAAAAAAAAAAAAAAAACTTGTCAATTACCACCTTTAAAAAATATTTTTTGTGAAACAGCACCTTTTGGCCTGAGTTTGACTTAGTCAACTAAATTCCGACATTTTTGGTCATCGGAGCACGTTTTTTCAAGTTGAAAAGACGAATTTCTAGGTTTTAGTGGTTAAATTCTTGGTTTGAGAGGATGTATTTTGGGTTTAAAGGATGATAATTCGAATTTGAGGGAAATAAAAAGATGAAAATAAAGAAAAAAATGTTAATTCCGGTAAGTCAACATAAACCCTAATTCAAATAAAATGTTTGACAAAATGCGTTTATTAATGGTGGTGTTTGACAATTAATATAAATATAAAATACCCAACATAAACCCTAGAACTCAGTCGCCCAGAATTATCATCATCATCATCATCATCATCATCCAACCCTAGAAATCAGTCGCCCAGAATCATCATCATCATCATCATCAAACCCTAGAAATCAGTCGCCCAGAATCATCATCATCATCATCATCTCGGCTAAAAGTTAACTTGAACGGTTCGTTTGATCTCATCTTAAATCTTGTTGTTGTATTTTTTGATTTACTAGTCGTACAAATTTCGTCAGATTATTTGCATGCACATAATAATTGGAAATTTGGGGGAAATTGTTAGTATTGTTGTATTTCAGGGAATGTGATGTCGATAGTTCGAAATACACGATATCCGGACAGGCGCGCCGATAAACAAGGTTTTTTCACAATTCATGCCTACCTTTTTATAATTACATAAACAAAAGTCATGATCTGCTATAACCGAAGGGACCGAAGCGTATTTTATTTAAAAAACGGTGACAGGAATGAGGATTTAGTGGTGTTATTATTATTATGATTTTTGTATTTCAGATGATTTGATGCCGTCCAAAAAAATAAATTGGTATATTCGCATCAATAAACCAGCTACAGTAAGGTTCGGCGAACCATTCTGGGAGGATGCTGCCAGTTTTCTTCCTCGTTTCTCTACTCCTCCGGAAAGAGATCAGTTGGTACTTTCCACACTTTCTGTCGAACAAATTGGTTTATTTTACGCTAAATAAGTCTCCTGTAACACAACACAGTTTCACGTACGTTTTATTAAACTGTCACAGGAAAGTCCTCCTGTTGCGCCTGTAGAGCTCTTGAAAATGGAAGTTACGCCTTGTGCTGGTTACAACTACCACATGACTATTCGTGTCTTTGGAGAGGACGGTTACACCACCGTCTACTATGCCCGTGTTTGGCATAAAATTTTGTATGAGAGCATGGAACTCCGTGAAATCAAGCCCATTTCAAGTAACTTCTCAAAAGCCCCATTATACTTCATAGTGTCGGTTTCATTATTACATTGCCAACTAACTAATGCCTCTATTGTTTCCATCTTGCAGAGGAGAAAACCACGGGTATCGAGATACCTGATGATAGTGTTGAGGGCGGCACCAAAGTAATTGCTGGGTAACTATTATCGACTTTTAACATTCACAACTTCATCAATTATGTTCACTTTTCTTACCACGTACTCACCCGGGATGTCGGTCTATCAGGCAACGTCGCATCAAAGTTCTTACTGCTGCTTTCAACCATTTTCTGTACGCCATCCGTCTTATTTATACCTTTT
The DNA here is from genome assembly GCA_023091065.1 of Dianthus caryophyllus. Lineage (NCBI taxonomy): Eukaryota > Viridiplantae > Streptophyta > Magnoliopsida > Caryophyllales > Caryophyllaceae > Dianthus > Dianthus caryophyllus. Next base: position 1,912,028 of record CM041526.1, on the reverse strand, counting down.
TTTTTTTTGGAAATCAACTAGATATTTTTACCCTCTTCTGTTTTATTCATTTAATTTTTAATGTTTATCTTCTCTTTGTAACGGTGAAGGAAGCATTTCAGGAGTAAAAGGCCAAAAATGTCTTATGCCAGGGTTAGTAACTCTAACGCCCTGTTGTGTCTCCCAACGTATACTCCTTCTGTTTGGTATTCCAATTTTATTAATTAGTTTTTGTTTCCACATTTTATCCGCGGTTTCAAATGACACCTCTATATGATTTTTGGGCATAAGCTAGCTCTGCTGTAGTTGTTCTTGCTAGTGTTGATCGATGTTGTTGTATTCGTTATTGACTTTGTATTTTCTAAACTTTCCCCCATTTACGCAGATAAAGAAGTCTGCTGCAATTGCATGGAAGAAGCTCCCGAATACTGTAAGTATTTTATTTCTACATATAGATTTCAATACTACTGTCAAATTCACTGTCCTAGCGAATTTCACATCTATCCTTCTCACATTTGTACGAGGACAATCCATCATCAGTTTAAATGGGATTATAATTCTGACAGTTTCATTCATCCAATTATAACGACTCTGTCGATCATTTCATACTTAAATCTCGATTTGAATTTGGCTGTAAGGCGATTGAACTGCATTAGGAGTCTGTTTTAATGCAATGTCCTCTACTACATGATCACTTATTGGTTTTGAAGCGGTGTCGTGAGTCTATGTTTTATTGTATAGTGATGTCTTCTATCTATCGTATATTAGTAAGGGGTTGTATGTGGGGTACGTGGAACCGAAATATATATGGAACATCGCCCCCCTCGAGAATCTCCAGTTTGGGCTTTAATACAGTCATTTGCATTAGTACCTCATTTTTTATTTGTATAACAGTATGCTGATTAACATAAGCTTGTTGAAATATTGATTTCATTTCGACTCGATCATTGTATCTATGTTTGATTATCCTGCTTGACGTGCTTTCAGGAGAAAATCGAGTTTTTACGGATGGGAGCTAAATGTTTGGATCAAGAGAACGAGGCTTGAGGTATACATGACTAATTAAGTGCTTGAATGTTGGATCTCTTGAATGATGTTACATTTTTAAAAAATTTATTCTAAGACGAATATACATAGAATCAGGTCAAATGTCTATTTTAATTTTGTAAATGATAAATGATACGAAGTACTCTGTACTCTATACTCTAATCCACGTGTTTCTATACATTGATTTTTGCCCTTTTTGACAATATCTAGTTTAATTGGGCATTTACTAGCAGAATGCTCCAAATACCATTACGTATTTACATACTTTAGCGTAGTAATATTCCTAAAGACGCTTAAGCCCCACCAGGCCACAAACTAATCGTAAAACAATCACCACCATCGCCAGACTCTTATTTACTACTATAATCCCCATGACTATCACCATCGTCTCGGTGTTGCACTTGCTGGACGTGAAATCTACTCTTGGATTATCTTCCGACGAGGCCACACGGTGGTTTGGAGATGTTGGTGGTGGTAGCAGTGGCGAGTAGTAGAGGTTGTTAACCTTACAGAAGAAGGTTGATGATATGGTGATTTGATGTCTTCTGCTAATATTAAAAACTAAATAATTAGGTTTTTCCCTTTTTTTTTTCTTTATTCATCATGTTATTAGCATGATTAATAATTGTAACTTTATTTTGTACGATTTACTGTGTTGTGAGACAGTATAAAAAAAGATTTGGTAAGTGTTTCCAAAATTATGAAATTCTATTAAATGATTTATATTTCCTAAATATAATAAACTAAAGCTATTACGGAGTATTAATATTGCAAATCAAGTCAACTAAATCAATTGTGTTTGGCGCAAAATAAATAAACTTCAAGAGGTATATTTTTCGCGCATTATTAATCGAATTACCCGCCTAAATTAGGCCCTCCAAATTATTTTTTCAGATTTTTTATTTAGGCTTCACTTAACACGGGTCAAATTATTATTCGGGTGTAATTGTTGCATCTCCCTAAATACCCCAAGAGAAACCCTAGAAATCATTCGCCCAAAATCATATCTCCAATATTCATCCATCATCATCATCATCATCATCATCATCTCTGCTGAAATTCACGTACTCGCGGTTTGTTTGATCTCATCTCAAATCTTGTAGTATTTTGAATTCAGATATTCATGTGATTATTTGCACTTATTAATTGGATTTTGGGGGAATTATTGTTGTTGTAGGAATTTCGATATGAGGTTTTGTGGTTCACGTACAGTTGCGTTATTTCGCGGCGATCATTGGTGGTCTAAGGCTGAGAGTTTTCTTCCTGAATTCGCTACTACTCCTGACGTCAGAAATCAGTTGGTACGTAAACTTATTAATCTTTTGCCATTTTTAACATTCTTGTTTGAAAATCCCATTGATTTCTGCACATAATACTCTCTTTTGTGTATTACTGATTTGTTTAAGTCGTATGTAAACCACCGTCACAGGAAATTCCGCCTGTTGCGCCTGTAGAGCTCCTGCAATTGGAAGTTACGCCTTGTGCTGGTGTTAAATTAGACATGACTATTCGTGTCTATGGAGAGGATGGTTACACCACCGACTACAAAGCCGTAGTTTGGTACAAAGTTGCTGGACAGGGCATGGAACTCGTCGAAATCGAGCCAATTGCAAGTAATTGCTCGATGCCGTTTACTTAATACACTGCGACATTGCCAACCTACTGATGCTTTGGATGTTTGTTTCGTGTAGAGAAGAAAACCACAGGAATCGAGATATCTGATGACCAGGTCAAGGGCGGCACCAAATTACTTGTGGGGTAATTATTATTAACTTTTAACTTTCACTAGTTCATCACTTATGTTCGTTTTCTTGTCGTGTACTGACCCCTGATGTTGCTCTCTCAGGCAAGAGCGCTTCAAAGTTTGTATCACTGCTTACCACCTTTTTCTGTATGTCATCTATCCAACTTATTTCTACTTTTTTGGAAAGCAACAACATTTTTTCCCCAACTTTTTAATGTTTATCTTCTCTTCTAATCATGAAGGAAGCAATTCATGAATGGAAAGCCAAAATTGTCTTACGCCAAGGTTATTCACTCTTTAACGCGCTTTTGTATCTCCCAATGATTACTCGTTCTTTTTGGTATGCAAAATTTACTAGTTTTTGTTTCCACATTTTATTGGCGGTTTCAAATGACACATCTAATTGCTTTGTGGGCTGAAGCTCTGTGCTGTAGTTGTTCTTGCTACTGCAACTGGTAATTGTTTTGTCGTTATCGACTTGGTATTTTCTAAACTTTTCCCCATTTACTCAGGTAAGGAAGTCTGCTGGAATTGCTTGGAGAAAGCTCTCGCATACTGTAAGTTCACTGTAGGCATTGTCAGTTTAAATGAGTATTTACTTCCGACTGTTTCATTTATCTAAGACTAACAAATTTGTTGATCATTTCATCCTCGAACCTTTATTTTAATTTGTCTGTAAGAAGATTGAACTGCTCTAGGAGCCTGGTTTTTTTTTTTTTCAATGTCCTGTGCGACATGGTCACTTATTCAAACTGTGTACTAACCCTTCCCTAGTTTTATAGGTTGTGAAGCAGTGTCGGTCGTCTATGTTTTATTGTATAGTGCTCTAGGAGCTCTTTATAGAAAGGACAACCCATTAAACCCATTAGCTCGTCACAAATTTCCAAACCTGCTTACCTAATTAATCGTGAGCCAATGGTTTTATGTTTTTACAATAGGTAAATCTTACTCGTATAAGATACTCCGTATGTAACATGTAACAAAGCTAGACAGAAAGTGATTCATAAACAAGACAATTCTTTAGACCTATCGATCTTGAACCATATACATGCTTAATTACCATGAGACAATCATTTAGTTTTAAGATGGACTTGTATTCAGTGTGGACCAACCTTGACGAATTTTGTAAGTCCACAATACTAGTTACGTGGTAAGAGTTAAGAAGAGTTAAGTCCAGTTGACATTTGAGTGAAGGTCTCTTATCCTCCATTAATGTCTTGTATTTATTGTAAATTTGCAAGGGGTTGTTTGCGGGGCCCGTGAAACTGAAATATCTCGAGAATCTCTTGCTTGGGCTTTAGTACAGCCATTTGCATTAGTACCTTAGTTTTGATTTGTATAATATTTTGCTAATAACCCTAAGCTTGTTGAAATTTCAATTTGATTCAGACTCGATTCTTTTGTTAATCTCTAGTATAAAAAACAAGTAACGAGTTTTGTTTTCTTTTGCTTCTCTAGGCGTATGGTATAGTGCGTTTTGTCTTTTCACATGCATTTTTTCGCTTGTTTTGACTTTGACATCAAAATGCGTATATGTAATATCCCTTCATGATGTTTGATTTTTATTGTCATTATCATCGTATTTGTTATTGACTTGTATGGTCTTACCTATGTGCTTGATGTGTGCTTTCAGGAGAAAATGGAGTTTATAAAGATGGCAGCTGAGACCGTGAATCAGAAGAAAGAGGCTTGAGGTACACATGTTAGTTTATTGCTTTGATTCTCTTGAATGATATTACGGAGGTCATTTTCATATACTTATGCTAAAACAACTATACAGCTTTTACTTACATTTGATGTGCATTGTTTTCTAATATGGAAAACTTATATATTAGAAACGGCAGATAACATCAATGTAACTCTAATTTTGTACAGTATGCTTACATTGATGTGCACCGTGACACTGTTTTTTCTCTATCTGTTTTGTAGGTGGACTTGTTATGCAGTACTACAATGAGTGATGCTTTGATGAGTGATATAATTAGTACGCATGATAATACTGTGTTGTGGGAACTTTAGCTATTAGTATCATCGTATCTAAGAAGGCTGAGACTATGTTTATCAGCATAATCTATATTATCTTCGTATCTAAGATGCTGAAACTATGTTTATCAGCATAATCTATATTATCTTCGTATCTAAGAATGCTGAGACTATGCTTATCAGCATAATCTATATTATCTTTGTGTCTAAGTGCTGAAACTATGTTTATCAGCTTCTTCGGTTGTGGGAGCTTTAGCTAGTAGTATCTTTGTATATAAGAGGCCGAAACAATGTTTATCAGCTTAATCTATTGTGCGAAATTTAGCTACTTGTATCTTCGTATCTAAGAGGCTGAAACTATGTTTATAGCTAAAAATCTTCTATGAAACTATGTTTAGTAGGATGTTATCAACTAATAAAAACGCGATCTACGAGATAAAGTTTGTCAAATTTAAACAATAGCATAACTTTTACCCACTGAAAGATTGGAAAAAAATTGTAATATATCATGAGTTAGTGTTTATAATGTAATACACGATTTATATTGGCTTCGCTTGACTCGTTTACTGACCTTTCAATTTTGGGAATCAACTTAAAAAGTGATATTTTTCTTTTAGAATTATCATTCATTAGTTTGGAATCGATTATATTGTTAGAAAGTTTATTTGAAATTTATTTCGTATGTATTCATAATTATATATTCTCAAATCATTTAAAATACAGTTTGAAAAATTTCGTTGAAATCGAACTTATCCGTTCAAATTATGGAAAAAATAAGGGGTTTTTTACGGTGTACTCTACTACTCTCCAAGTTTTTGATTTTCTACCGTGTACCCCTCTTTACACTGTGTACCCCTAAACTTCATTATTTACTATAAACCGTGACCTAAATGCTATTAAACGTTAAGTACACCATTTGACGTGGTAATTCCGTTTGTTTAGGGAGTGACATGGCACCCCCTTGCTTATTTGGAAATGACGTGTTAAATTTGTAATTAAAATGAAAGTTTTAATTTTTTTTTTGAACCCACAAACAAAACCCATTAAACATTCTATGTTCTTCTCTTCTAATTAACACAATTTAATTTCAAAAAACCCTAATCAAATCACTAAAACTTAAACGTCAGCCAAGCATATTAAAATCAAGAGGTGATATTTCATCTCTAGGTATGCAATCATCATATTTTATTGATTTATCTTTTTCATTTTCATTTACTTAATAAGCATGCATTTAGGTGTGTTTGGAATTACGAGTTTTTTTTTTTTTGATGAAATTTAAGTTTGATGCATTTAAACAAAGAAAAATAAAATGTTAGGTGTGTATTCACAAAACCCTGTTAAGGTGTGTTTTGAAAACTCAAAAAAAAAATAAAAAAAATATGACATATAATTTCCTAATTTAATACGAAGTATATGATACATCAAATAAACAAAACGCCTTTGTCAATTCAAAATAATGTAAAAGTGACATCATTAGATTCGTATCGAGATATCCTATGAAATAAGTATAAATTTTAAGGTATTTCATCTAATCAATAATTTCCATTTGGAAAATAAATTACATAACTTAAATTGAGGAAAAAATAATACTCCGTAGTTTGGAAATAAATAATTATATGACACATAATTTCCTTATGAAGGTTACAACTTTAATAATAGAAAGATTGAAGGTTACAACTTTCAAGACTCTCTTGATTCTATCCTAAAGGCTAGCGTTTTGATAGTTTTTATGAGGTTTTATCGACTTAATCTCGTAGGGAAAAAGATGGAGCCTTTGTAAGATTTATCCCATTTACCTAAAGATATACAGAGTATATTTATAGAGTGATGATGGTGATGATGGCTTGTGGGGGAAGACAATTATAATCTAAAATATTATCACTAGATTGATAATTATCGGTAAATATCAAAGATACGCAAATCAAATATCTACCAAAAATACAAAATTTTGGTGTCTACGTCAGGCTTTTAGCTGCCAATTTTATAAACTCCATTTTCTCCTGAAAGCACAGTAAGAAAGATAGTCAAAACATAGATGATACCATATACGTCGTCGATATATAACAAATACAATCTTTTATCGGAATAATTTTTTATGTTAATACGCATTTGACGTCAAGTCAAAACAAGCGAAAAAATGCATGTGAAAAGAAACAATGCACATTACCATTTGAGGATCGAGTCTTAATGAAACCGAAATATCAACAAGCTTATGTTTATTAGCATAATATCGAAGTACAAATCAAAACTAAGGTACTAATGCAAATGGCTATAGTTCAGTTTCACGCGCCTCGTAGACAACCCCTTACTAATTTACGATAGATAGAAGACACCACGACACGCTTCACAGCCTATAAAATTAGGGAAGACAACCCCTTACTAATTTACAATTTACGATAGATAGAAGACACCACGACACGCTTCACGTACAGCCTATAAAATTAGGGAAGGGTTAGTTTACGGTTAAAACTTACAGTATCGGGGAGCTTTCTCCAAGCAATTCCAGCAGACTTCTTTGCCTGAGTAAATGGGGAAAAAGTTTAAAAAATATCAAGGCGATAACGACTACAACCGCAGAAACAGTAGCAAGAACAACTATAACAGAAACAGAGCTTCTGCTCAACAATCAATTAGAAGTGTCATTTGAAACCGCCGATAAAATGTGGAAACAACTAATAAATTTGGAATATAATACCAAAAAGAACGAGTTATTAACCTTGGTGTAAGACAATTTTGGCCTTTCGCTCCTGAATTGCTTCCTTCATGGTTACACCGAGAAGATAAACATCAAAAAGTTGAATGAATAAAACAGACGATGGGGAAAATATATCTCGTCGATTTCCAACAAAGTACAAATAAGTAGTATCACTTACAGAAAAAGAATGTACGCAGTGGTAGAAACTTTGAAGCGAAGTTGCCTGAGATCGAGACCAACATCACAGGGATCAGTACGCGGTAAGAAAACAAACATAATTGATGAACTTGCGAAAGTTAAAGGTCGATAATACTTAACCCAACAAGTAATTTGGTACCACCACCATCATCATCATTGTCGTTAGGTATCTCGAGACCTGTGGTTTTCTTCTCTACACGCGCAACAAACCATCAAAGGGCATGCGTGCATTAGTAGGTTGGCAATGTAACAGTGAAACCGACATTATTATTAAGTGAATGGGTTTGAGCAGTTACTTGCAATTGGCTCGATTTTGGTGAGTTCCCTGCCCTTTTTAGCAACTTTGTCCCAAACTACGGCTTGGTAGTCGGTGGTGTAACCGTCCTCTCCATAGACACGAACAGTCATGTGTAAGTTAAGCCCAGCACAAGGTGAAACTTCCAATTGCAGGAGCTCTACAGGCGCAACAGGCGGACTTTCCTGCATTGTGACGGGTTTACATACGCCTTAAACAAATCAGTAATAGACAAAGAGAGTATGTATTATGTGCAAAAATCAATGGGGTTTTCAAACAAGAATGTTAAAAATGGCAAAAGATTAACAAGTTTACGTACCAACCGATTTCTGCCTTGAGGAGTAGTAGCGAATTGACGAATAAAACTCTCAGCTTCAAACCACCAATGATCGCCGCGAAATAACGCAACTCTACGTGGACGAGAAAACCACATATCCAACGACGACAATCGAAATCCCTACAAAAAAACAATAATTCCCCCCAAAATCCAATTAATAATCACATGAATATCTAAATTCAAAATACTACAAGATTTGAGATGAGATCAAACAAACCGTCACTGAATTGATTTCTAGGGTTTCTCTTGGGGTATTTATTTTCACAAATTCTGTCTCAACCTCCGTACACCACTTTTATTTACCACTCCTGCCAATAATAATAATAATAATTTCCCCAGAATTTCAATTATTATGTGCATGCAAATAATAAGGCGAAATTTGTACGAGTAGTAAATCAAAAAATACAACAAGATTTAAGATGATGATGATGATGATGATGATGATGATGGGCGACTTTTGATTTCTAGGGTTTCTCCTGGGTATTTATTTGAATTATTTCTACAAAATTGTTATAAGAGATATTATCGTGAACAAATTAAAACTCCGCTCAAAACAAATTAAGTAAACCAATTAAGTAAAAATAACATAAAATAATAATAATAATTCCCCACTTAATTTTTGATTCAAAATAAACTAATGGCAGTACATTTGAAATGGAGCAAGTCACAAGTAAACTAAAACAAATCATACAACTAGAGATGGAAGTTGGGTAGCAAGACGGCCAAAGACAAGACGCAACCCAGCCTAAGACTACCACATCAGACCCAGACGCAAGACGTGATAGGCCACGGCGTCGCCTTACTTTTTATGAAAATGGCGTCTTGCGCAAGACGACCCATCTTAGACGGCCACCTTAAGACGCGCAAGACGCTACTGACGTCTTAGCCTTTATTTTTAGTAAATTATAATTACTTTTTTGTAAGTTTTCTTTTATTATACTCCGTTATAATATAATATATTGAGATTTATGAGTGTTGATAGACGCCGCGTCAAGACGCTACGCAAGACGCTGGCGGTGGCAAGACGCTAATGACCCAAGACGACCCAAAGACGGCAAGACGCCGCGTTGGGCGTACCACGGCGCGTCTCGGCCTTCTTTAAAACAGCGCAAGACGACACAGACGCTTAATCGCGTCGCCACGCCAAAATTTAACTTTGACGCTGATGCGCAAGACGCGTGGGTACCAAAGACGTCCCACGTCCATCTCTACATACAACATTACAACCTAAGGTCCCACACTCAATTTTTTATTGTCAAATTTATCTCAGTTTTAAATTAGGCGTAATTTAATTGGATGTGTCTATAATAAGTATTTGGCAAATACTCGTGTGAGACAGGATTATTGCGAGTCCTCTCACACAAGGGTAGTTAATTTTATTTTAATTTTCTTTTTTTTGATTTATTTACTTGTGACTCACACTAATTTAGTGTGAGTTCGGTCTTTCAGGAGAATTGCTCTTGTTATCTACGTTCATTATGTTATAAATATGGCTGAGAGTACATCTAGTTACTCGAAAAGGCTGATTTTTGTAACAAATATTGTACAGAGTATTATTGACGTCACACTAACTAGCAACCCACATAAAACAACTCAACATTTTCCCCAACTTTTTTCCACAATGTCATACTTCCTTACTTTGTACTTGAGCTGGTCATCTTCACCGGTCAGCCCGGTCCGGGTCACATATAGGGCCGTGTTTTTGGATTCCTGCCCGGCCCTCTAAAGCCCGGTTGAGCCCGCCAAAATTTAAGGGCCGGGGCCGGCCCAATTTTTGGAGCCCGGCCCTCTCATGCCCACCAAAATACAAAAAAACAATAAAATTTTAAAGGGCCCTCTTAGGCCCGCCTAAGGCTCGGGCTAGGGCCTCAAATTCTGAGCCCGATCATTACCTCCAAAGGTCGGGCCCGGATTTCAATTTCGGAGTACGGTCCTTGAAGGCCCGGCCCGACCCGGCCCTTGGCCACCTCTACTTTGTACTCCTTGATACGCAAAATCATATCAGAGTTTTTTTTTAAATAAGGATGGAAATGACCAAAAAAAAATAAATCAAAAAAAATAGGATTTTTGGCAGACTATTTAATGAGCATAAATTCTTGTGTAAGTCAGGTTTTACAAGAAATTATTGTAAGTCAACCTCATTTGTACTTGATTATATAGGTTTTGTACTATTTAAGTGATAGTTATGATTAATTGTTACTAATTTCTTTCTTGATACGTGACTTTAGTAAATCTGTTTCATGTTTTTGTACGCTTTTAGCTACAACTAGTTCCATGTCCCGTGAGATTCACGGAATTGTTATTATATTTTGTATTTTTAATTTGTAAATTAATTTACATGTTTGTATACTTACTATATAGGAGATAATTTTGATTTATTGTCAATTATATGAGAGTGTTGTAACATATATAGTGAGTTATTTTGTTGATATTAAATTGTAGTATTTTGTTTTTAGTGCAATTGCCAATAAGAGTTGATATTTAGTGTTGATATTTACCAAATTAAATATTACACTTAATGGATTACTATTACAAACCTAAAGCGTTTGTCTATCGTCATTGTTATAAGATATTGGTAACTATAATGATAGTATCATATGCAACATATAATTAAGGATACGAATATTTAACTATGAGTTATTAGATTTATACCAAAAAGAAATGATTAAAATTTATTTGCAAAAATCATTATTGGTTGTATATTGTTCACATAATTTTTTTGGCAAGACAATCACATAATTTTAATATCAATATTAATATTAATATTAATGTCGTATATTCTTAATAGAGACATTTTCTTATTTCCAAATATTATATGCTTCGTATCTTGCATATTGTCACATTATTCTTTTGGCAAGACAATCACATAATTTTAATATCAATATTAATGTCGTATATTCTTAATAGTGACATTGTCTTATTTTCAGATGTTATATGCATCGTATCTTTTACGTATTCTACAATATTTTGATTGTTCGTAACCCTATTATTTTCAATGTTTTTTTTTATATACCGTGATTATAAAAGTATATTAATGTATTTATACAGTGTTAGTTTTATTTTTTCTAATTATTATAATGTGGTTACACTACAAGAAATTATGCATGCAACAACATTGACTGGTTAAAGTAATTATAACATTTTTTTTATTAATATTTATATAAATTACATATTTAAGAATATAAAATTAACAGTAAGCTATAAAATTTGTTTTTAGTAATTACTGAGTATAAAACTATGTTTTATTACAATGAAATGCAATTTATAAATTTTAGGTTTTGATAAATTAATTGAAATAAAAAATAAAATTGTGTATGATTTGTAAAGTTAATAAAATGTCATCAAGCACTATATTAGATAATAAAATTAAAAGTTTCAATATGAAAGATATATGAAAAGGTGTCATTATGGATGATATTTAATAGTCTTTTATATTTTTATTTTTATTTTAAATTGTATGTTTATTATGGTGACATGTGGCTTAATAAAAGGTGATTTTTTAGCAAATGGTGAGATGTGGTTGTTTGATGGTTAAATGTAATAGTTCAACTTGCTTTTTAATTATATATATAGATTTGTATCTTGATCTCACGTTAATTTGTATCTAGATCACATTAACGAGAATGGTTCACGTAGAATCGTTAAAAAATTTGACTTAGTCTGGAGTAAAGTGGCGGTCCTAATTAAATGGCGACTTTGCATGTATGTTCATTTGGCTATACGTCAACCACTAAAATAGAATGCGGCTTTGCATGTACTGTATATGGTTTTGGGTTTGGCTTACACATACATGCAACCCTAGAAAATAAAATGGGATGTACGGAGGTTGAGACACAATTTGTGGAAATAATTCAAATAAAATACCCAACATAAACCCTAGAAATCAGTCGCCCACAATCATCATCATCATCATCATCATCAAATTAAAGCCTAGAATTCAGTCGCCCAGAATAATAATAATCATCATCATCATCTCGGCTAAAGTTAACTTGAACGGTTCGTTTGATCTCATCTTAAATCCTGTTGTTGTATTTTTTAATTTAGTAGTCGTACAAATTTCGTCAGATTATTTGCATGCAGATAATAATAATTGGAAATTTGGGGGAAATTGTTATCATTATTGTATTGTATTTCAGGGAATTTGATGTCGTTTGGTCAAAATAATCGATATCCGGACAGGCGCGCAGGTTTTTTTTTTTTTTTCACAACTCATACCTTTAATAATTAATAATACTAATTAAATCGAAAATTTTAAAATCACATAAACAAAAGTTATGATCTGCTATAGCTGAAGGGACCGTAGCGTATTTTATTAAAAAAAGGGTGACAGGAATGAGGATTTCAGGTAATTTGATGCCGGTCAAAAAAAGAAATTTGGCTATACATGCCCCTGGCCGAGTTCCGGAATATCCCGGCAAGTCATTCTGGGAGGACGCTGTCAGTTTTCTTCCTCGTTTCTCTACTCCTCCTGAAAGAGATCAGTTGGTACTTTCAACACTTTTTGTGGTTTATTTTACGCTAAATAAGTCTCCTGTAACACAGTCTCACGTACGTACGTTTTATTAAATTGTCACAGGAAAGTCCACCTATTGCACCTGTTGAGCTCTTGAAAATGGAATGTTCGCCTTGTGCTGGGTACAACTACCACCTGACTATTCGTGTCTTTGGAGAGGACGGTTACACCTACATCTACTATGCCAGTGTTTGGCGTAAACTTTTCGATAAGGGCATAGAACTCTGTGAAACCAAGCTTATTGATAGTAACTTCTCAAAGCCCCATTTACTTCGTAATGTCGGTTTCATTATTACATTTGCCAACTAACTAATGCCTCTATTGTTTCCATCTTGCAGAGGAGAAAACCACGGGTATCGAGATACCTGATGATAGTGTCGAGGGTGGCACCAGAGTAATTGCTGGGTAAATATTATCGACTTTTAACATTCACAACTTCATCAATTATGTTCACTTTTCTTACCACGTACTCACCCGGGATGTCGGTCTATCAGGCAACGTCGCATCAAAGTTCTTACTGCTGCTTTCAACCATTTTCTGTACGCCATCCGTCTTATTTATACCTTTTTTTTTTCTGTACCCGGGATTTCTGTTTTATTCATTTAATTTTTAATGTTTATCTTCTCTTTGTTACGGTGAAGGAAGCATTTCAGGAGTAAAAGGCCAAAAATGTCTTATGCCAGGGTTAGTAACTCTAACGCCCTGTTGTGTCTCCCAACGTATACTCCTTCTGTTTGGTATTCCTATTTTATTAGTATTTGTTTCCACATTTTATCCGCGGTTTCAAATGACACCTCTATATGATTTTTGGGCATAAGCTAGCTAGCTCTGCTGTAGTTGTTCTTGTTAGTGTTGATGTTGTTGTATTCGTTATTGACTTTGTATTTTCTAAACTTTCCCCCATTTACGCAGGCAAAGAAGTCTGCTGCAATTGCATGGAAGAAGCTCCCGAATACTGTAAAGTATTTTATTTCTACATTTAGATTTCAATACTACTGTCAAATTCACTGTCCTAGCGAATTTCACATCTGTACAAGGACAATCCATCATCAGTTTAAATGGGATTATACTTCTGACAGTTTCATTCATCCAAGTATAATGTCTCTGTCGATCATTTCATACTTAAACCTCGATTTGAATTTGGCTGTAAGGCGATTGAACTGCATTAGGAGCCTGTTTTGATGCAATGACCTCTGCTACATCATCACTTATAGGTTTTGAAGCGGTGTCGTGAGTCTATGTTTTATTGTCTGTGGGGTACGTGGAACCGAAATATATATGTAACATCGTCCCCTCGAGAATCTCCAATTTGGGCTTTAATACAGCCATTTGCATTAGTACCTCATTTTTTATTTGTAGAATAATATGCTGATTAACATAAGCTTGTTGAAATATTGATTTCATTTAGACTCGATTCTTCTGTTGATCACTATAACAAAACAAGTACAGAGAATTGTTTTTTGTGGCTTCTAGTTGTTTGGTAAATGGTAATGTGCATTGTTTCTTTTCACAATCATTTTTTCGCTTTGTTGTTTTGACTTGACCTCAAATGCATATTAAGTAATCCCTTCATGATGTTTGATTTTATCGTCGTTATCATTGTATTTGTGTTTGACTATCTTGCTTGACGTGCTTTCAGGAGAAAATCGAGTTTTTACGGATGGGAGCTAAATGTTTGGATCAAGAAAACGAGGCTTGAGGTATACATGAGTACATGACTAACTGCTTGAATGTTGGATCTCTTAAATGATGTTACACAACAAATATACATAGAATCGCAAAACAATCACCACCGTAAAACTATCTTGCTTGACGTGCTTTCAGGAGAAAATCGAGTTTTTACGGATGGGAGCTAAATGTTTGCATCGTAAAACTATCTTGCTTGACGTGCTTTCAGCTGGAGACGAGGTCAAATGTGTATTTTAATTTTGTAAATGATAAATGATACTCACTTCATCCCAAAATAAGCGTCCCATTTTCTACGTAATTTACATACTTACATACTTTAGCATATTTACATACTTTAATATGCGTAGTAATATTCCTAAAAATGCTTTAGCCTCACCACAAACTAATCGTAAAACAATCACCACCAGCAGACTCTTACTACATACTATAATCCCCATGTATATGACTACCACCATCGTCTCATTGTTGCACTTGTTGGACGTGAAATATAGTCTTGGATTATCTTCGGACGAGGCCATACGGTGGTTTGGAGATGTCGGTGGTGGTAGCAATGGCGAGTAGTAGAGGTTGTTAATGTTGCACAAGAAGGTTGATGATATGGAAATTTGATATTTTGATGTCTTCTGCTAATATTAAAAACTAAATAATTATTTTTGTTTTGTGTATTAATCATGTTATTAGCTTGATTAATAATTGTAACTCGATCTATTTTGTACGATTTACTATGTTGTGAGACGGTGTAAAAAAAAAAAAAAAAAAATTACTCTTACCTTTTTTTTTCCCTTCTATTTCTGTTTTGTAGGTGGACTTGATATGGAACTTTGGCTAGTAGTATCCTCGTACCTAAGAGTCTAAGACTACGTTTCCCTCGTACCCTTTGCCAAAATCACCTACGTTTCTACGTAAAGCCCACCTAGTTTATTGCATTCAAATTGGAGGAACATGTATCCGAGGTCAGAACTAGATTTATATTTGGCTCTGACCAAATATCGCCCACCACGTAAATGATCAGTTTAATTTTAGGCAAGTATTTGATTTATGATCTTTTCAATGACTATTGCTTGACAACTTTAATTTTGTAACTTTCAATTTCAATCAATAACTTGTTACTTATATTCCTTTGTCACTATGTCTCAAAGGTATCAAAAAAATCAGATAAGAATAATAAAAGTTTTACTGAAATTGTCTCAAAGTGTTAAGGGCGGACCGACATAGTAGCAAGGGGTGGCAGGCTGGTAGCCGCTACCCCAAACACATAAAAATCGGTTTAAAAAATGAATTTTCCCTACCTCAAATATTGATGAATAATAATACTCGTAGATAATATATATATTGAACGTGTCAGGATCCTCTAGAGTAACTCTACCGTAGAGTTACCCTAGAATTTCGGTTTTTAAATAAGATAAAGGGTACAATTTTACGGTGCCGCTAAAATTTCAATCCGAACCAAAAGATACCCTACATAAAATTGGTGAACCCGTATGGGTGATGGATGAAAAAAAAAAAATTTTATTCTATGCAAGTAATGTGACAAAAATGAAATAACTCTACGGTAGAGTTACTCTAGAGGATCTCTAAATCTATGATAGAGTTACTCTAGAGGATCTCTAAACATTCTGAACATTCGATTTTTATTTTTTTTCTACCCAAAACACTTCTGTAGTGCACATCAAGTCATCAATGTAAGTAAACTATACAGTCGTTTTAGCAAATTTTTTTTTTCTTTCTAAATGTACTCTGTGTAAACTAACATGTGTACGTCAACTTCAAGCCTCTTTCTTTTGATTCAGGCTTCTAGCTGCAGTTTTTATAAACTCCATTTTCTCCTGAAAGCACGATAGAAGATAGTCAAAACATAGATGATACCGTATACGTCAATAACAAATATGATCTTTTATCAGAATAATTTTTGATGTTAATACGCATATGACGTCTAGTCAAAACAAGTTATGCATGTCATCAACAAAAGGATCGAGTCTGAATGAAACCGAAATTTCAACAGGCTTATGTTTATTAGCATAATATCGAAGTACAAATCAAAACTAAGGTACTAATGCAAATGGCTATATCAAAAGGCCAAACTCGAGATTTACGAGGGTGGCAAATGGCAATGTTACATACTCCCTCGATCTGTCTTAATCATTTGTTTACACTTCCCTCACATCCTCTCACAAAAAAGTCACACCGTAAACAGATAACTGGAGGAAGTATATATATTTCAGTTTCACGCGCACTGTAGACAACTCCTTACTAATTTACGATAGATAGAAGACACCACGACACGCTTCACAGCCTATAAAAATAGCGAAAGGTTTAGTACACGGTTAAAACTTACAGTATCGGGGAGCTTTCTCCAAGCAATTCCAGCAGACTTCCTTGCCTGAGTAAATGGGGAAAAGTTTAGAAAATACCAAGTTGATAACGACGACAAAACAACTACCAGTTGCAGTAGCAAGAACAACTACAGCGCAGAGCTTCAGCCCACAAAGCAATTAGACGTGTCATTTGAAACCGCCAATAAAATGTGGAAACAAAAACTACTAGTAAA